>CM067340.1:25600000-26861875 GCA_034376525.1 Nicotiana benthamiana | reverse complement strand
CTAAAAGCATGATCTCAACCTGCATTACACTAGAAAGTATACATCTACCCACCCTATTTTACTAAATACCCCAAATATCATTTTACAAATTATTACATGCTAATGAACGAATTACATAAGCAAAATGGAAAATCAAGAAACTATTCTATAGGGAGCCTTCAATTAGCCCAATGTTTCACAAAGCCTCCAATGGTTTCATAAGCCTCAATTCCATAGACAAATCAGAATCTAGGTGAATCAGAGTTCCCTAAAGGTCTCAAGGACCCCGACCAATGTTTACACCTAGATTACAACCCAAGAATTGAACCAGTGAAGTGTGGAAAGGACAGCCTTAGTATGCCAAAGTTCAGAGGGCTCGCAAGAGGATCCCAAGGCAGTACACATACAAGAGAGAACATAACTTATTGACTAAGAGTATAGTAAAGTGCATGACACTAGTTGAAAAAGGCTTATTAAAAGACTGTATTAGAAACTATTTTGAAAGTAATTAGTAAGGCAACAGAGATTGTTTGAAAAAAAGAGAGATCGGAGTAGTAAACAAAGCTCAAACACCTTAGGGTAAGATCACACACAGCTAGTTTACAGAATCCAAATGAATTCAGTAGTCACACAGGGGTCAAGGGGTTTGGGACACATAGATATTTGGCTGCAAACACATAATCTAGCAATGATTTTAGGACTGATTTAGACATGTCAGAAATAGTTGACACTAGCATAGTCACAAACAAGTCAGGAAAAACACAAACACATAGAGGGTTGATAAGGAAACTAGAAATAAGAGAAACTGAAACAATAAGAGAAACATGTTGTTGTTGGAACTTTAAATTAAAACTAGGACATACCAATGAAGATAAAAGTAAGTAGAATGAGAGAACAAAAGAGCACAAATTGTTAGACTTGGCTTGCAGTCGGTTAACAGTAGTAAATAGCAAAAGAGAGAGAGCAAATATTTTAGTAAGAGAGATCGCATTTTTGAACCCAGGTGTCCCTTTGTGTTAATGAAAGACTGGAGTACTTATAGTTGAAAATAGGTAGCAAAATAAGGTAAGAATCATAATAGCATAATAATTCAGGAACTCAGAATCAATCAATTAGAAAATTACGGAAGTATTCCTTTAAATTAAGAGAGTTAATTCAACGGTAAGGAACAACAACATATAAGGCAAGAAAAGGAAAATTAATACAAAATTAATAACCAAAGAATCAAAGTTTTTAAGCATATGGTAGTCAATTAGGACTAGGTTCAAAACCCCAATAAAGGAATGATTTAGTAAAATAAAGTATCATAGTAGATAAGGTAATGAAATCAGTCAATTTAAACAAACGAGTAATTTTTAGTGTTTTTAAAAAAGAAAACCTTTCAATCGAACCATCGAATAAGGAAATCAAAATCAAATCAAGAGAGGGTCGCGATTCTATATTGCAACATATAGATAGAGATGAAAGAACAAACGTAGCAAATAGGCAAGGTCAACCATATTGTCAGAAATAAGCAAGAGATGAACAAATCAAGATGAATAACAATCACACAAATAGGCTAAAGACTCAGTAGAAAACTCATTCGAAGCATGGTAACCAACAGAAACATGACAAAATCAAGTTGTCGGAGGCTAGTTAAAAAGCAGTACAAACATAAGATCAGTCAAGATAAGTAAGGAAAGAAGTTTAATCTTAAAGAAAAATTGGTTATAACAAGTGTAGAAGAAACTCCGAGAAACCCTAATTTTAAAGAAAGTAAAATGGTTTAAAGTTGAGGATCATTCAGAAGAAATTCTAGAATAGTGAAAAACATATGAAGAAACAAATTTAAGAGATTCAAACAAGAGTTAGGGTTTCAAAGGAACCCCCAAACAGAAATGGAAGAATCTACTGTAAACTTCAAGGATCGTAACATATATGGTGTGATTTTGCTCAAAATCACATAGGAGAAGCCATGAACAATATAAACAGAAATCCTAGATCCAAATCGGCATGGCCCAGGACCCTTGAAGGCCTTAGAGTTGATAAGCAAGACGATGGATGACCCATTGGAGGCTTGGGGTTGAAAGGTGGGTGCTCGGGATGATTAGAGAAGGAGGAGGCAATTGAAGGTGATTAGGGTTAGATTGAGAGAAAAGAGACAAGATGAGAGAGTTTGAGGGTGACAAAGTCTCTAAAATGAGATAGGGTTAGGGGTCATTAGGAATTAAAAAGGAAATGGCTCATTTGGACCACTGATCTAGGAGATCAACAGTCGGGATTTAACTGGATAAATGGGTTCTGGGTTTGGGTAGCAGCTTATAGAGTCTGGGTCAAATTAATTAGGTAAGAAACTGGGCTAGGAAGTGGGTTCAATTTGACTAAAGTCAAAAGCCAAATCTGGCTATAAATTAAGTAGCCAATTTTTTCTATTTTTAATTTATAATAAATAGTTAGTAATTTCTGGATAATAGTTTAATTTGACAAAGTCATTTAAAATATATAATTATAATTCTATAAATATTGGTTCCAATTTTACACATATAAAATATAATTATGCCTTAAAATGAGCTAACACTGCAATTATATGTAATTTACCTTTAAAATAATAAATATAATTATAAAATATATATAAAAATTATATTAGCCATATTTTGGCATAATTATAGAAATAAATAAATAAATTATCTTAAAAATAATTTTGGTAATAATTATTGGGGATTTTATGCATAAAATAAATTAAAAAAATTTAGACCCTTAAATTTATGGAAAAAATTTATAAAAACCTTGTGCATGCATATATATGCTATTGTTAAGGTATTTATGCATATTTAAAATACATTGGGAAAAGTTGGATATCAACAACATCTATTTCGGCTAAACTTGGCCGGAGGTTTCGTTTTGGTTTTTAGAGTGTTTTGGGACACTTAGTCCCTCAATGGAGGATTAAGTCTTAGAATTTGATCGTAGTTTGAACTGTGTGAAGATGACTTCGGAACACAATTTTGTCAATTCTGTTAGCTCCATTGGGTGATTTTAGATTTAGGGGCACGTCCGGATTGTGTTTTGGAGGTCCATAGCTCATTTAGGCTTGAAATCGCGAAACCCCTTTTATTGGAGATTTGGATCGGTAGTGGAATATTTGATATCGGCATTGGATTCGGATTCTGGAAGTTGGATAGGTCCTTAATTTTGAATATGACTTTGTGTGCAAAATATGGGGTCAAGCAGACGTGGTTTGGATTGTTTCAGCATCAGCTATAAAATTTGGAAGTTTTATGTTCATTAAGTTAGGATTTGAAGATGATTAGTGTTTTTACTGTTGTTTGATGTGGTTTGAGGGCTCTACTAAGTTTGAGTGGGCATTTAGGATTGGTTGGTACATTTGGTTGAGGTCTCGGGGGCCTCGGGTGTGTTTCGGATGCTCAACGGGTCATTTTTTGGCTTAGGGAAGTAGCTCTTTTTTGGTTTTTGGTTGCAGAGATTTCCTTCTTCTCTGGTGAACACGTACGCCATCTGAGAATCCAGCTGAGTTTGCTCTTCGCATTCCGTACGTTGATCCCGCGTTCGTGAAGGTATGGAACACTAAGGCTATGTGTTTGCGATAAGGACCTCGCATTTGCGTAGTCAACGGTCAGTTGTGTTCCAATCATAATAGCCTATGTGTTCGTAATGAGTGGTCCGTGTTCTCAAAGGGTAAGGCTAGTTGAGATTCGTATTCACGACTTAGTACATCACGTTCATGATGAATATATTTTTGGACTGAAGCAGCTTGTACTTTGTGAACGCAAGGCTTTGACCGCGTTCGTGAAGAAGGGCATACAGGTGCAGAATTTAATGTTCAAAAATGAGGGTTTTGAGTTCATATGACAAAATTAGATTGAAAGCTTGGTAGATGGCAAAATTATGAGAAATTTTAGAGGATATTATTGGATTTGAGCCATTTAGAGTCGGATATTCGTGGAAAGAGCATGGTAACAGATTGATTTGAGCTTTCTTCGAGGTAAGGGGCTTGCCTAACCTTGTATGGGAACTACCCTTTGGATTTTGTATTGTTTGATATATGAGCACTTTGTACATGAGGTGACTAGTGCGCACACAGTCTATTTGTTGAAAAAATTCATTTTCATTAAGTAAAATATCTGTTTTTCTTTAACCGAGCTACAGTAGCATATGTAATTATCTTGTTTAGCTTAGGACAATATGTCTATGTATCTTAAATTATTATCTGAACTCTGTGCAGCATGCTTAGTGAAATTTCTTTATATTCATTGACTTGTATTTAGTCGAAATTGTAGGATTTCCGTGTTGTAGTTGTAATTCTATTGTTTAAGTTGCATATTTACTTTGGGACTGTGGAATGACATTCCGGGAGATCCCCCTTTATTGCATTTTACTTTAGGGCTATGAGACGGTATTCCGAGAGGTCCCCTAATACTGCATATTTACTTTAGGACTACAGAACGGTATTCTGTGAGATCCTCACTACACATTTACATTTGGGACTATGGGATGGTATCTTGGGAGATCTCCTGTTATTATCTCTGAGTTCTGAGCTGTTGTCTTTCTATAATTCTATTCCAGTTAGATTTTTTTGTATTTATTTTGAATGTGATATCTCATTCTGTTTTATTCATTATATCCATGCCAGTAGGGCCCTGAACTGATCTCATCACTACTCGACCGGTGTTAGGCTTGGCACCTACTGGATATTATTATAGTGTACTCATGCCCTTTCCGGCACATGTTTTTTGTGTGCAGATCCATGTTCATCTTACCGGCCTCATCACTAGTTGCAGTCGGCACTACTATTTGGAGACTTCAAGGTACATCATCCCGCGCCTGCAGATCCTCGGAGTCCCCCATCTATTCTCCCCTATGTTCATTTTTCCTTCTTTTTGTAGAAATGATGTATAGAACAGTTAAGAATTCTTAGTAGCTTGTGACTTGCGGTATTCCAGGTTTTGGGAATCGTTTGGTACATTTTAGAGGTTAAAATTGTATATTCTGAGTAGCATTCAGCGACGTATTAGATATTTATTACTGTTAGTAGTTAATCTTCATGTTTTTTTTATTTTTCAAAAAGTGCTAGGATTTTCTAGTTGTAGGAGATTAGGTATTGTCATGATAACTCAAGGAGGGAGAAATTGGGTAGTGACATCAACGGAGGTCTATTTGTATTGAACATTGATCAATAGATTATTAGTAACGCAAATACTATTGATTTAACTTATATTGTTGAGTCTATTGATTTGGGGCATGGTAAGCTAGGTAATATCAATATTTCTTTTATAAAAGACTTAGAAAAATAGAATTAATTCCTATAATTAATGTTGATAATTTTTCTAAGTGTCATGTTTGTGTGGAAGCAAAATATACCAAAAAGCCTTTTAAAAATGTAACTAGTAGAAAAATAGAATTGCTTGAACTTGTGCATTCAGACTTAGCTGATTTTAAAAATGTTATTAGTAAAGGTGGGAAGAAATATTCCATCACTTTTCTAGATAACTTTTTGAGATACACTAAGGTATATCTTCTTAAGTCTAAGGATGAGGCTGAAAGCATATTTTTAAAATGCAAAGCAGAAGTAGAAAGCCAATTAGATGGAAAAATCAAGAGACTTAAGTCTAATAGGGGTGGTGGATATAATACTAATACTCTAGAAATATTTCTTGAAAAAAATGGTATTATATATGAGGTTAGTGCTCCTTATACTCCCCAACAAAATAGTGTAGCTGAACGAAAAAAATCAAACCCTTAAAGAAATGATGAATTCTACTTCGGAGTTCGGGTTTATCTGACAAGATGTGGGGGGAAGCTGTCTTATGTGCATATTATTTTCTTAATAGAGTTTCTCATAAGAAGTTAGATAAAACTCCTTATAATTTATGGAAATGATTTACCCCTAAATTGAAATTTTTAAAGTATGGGGTGTTTGGCTAAGGTTGGTCTACCTGAATTTAAACAAGTAACTGTAGGACCTAAAACTGTTGATATTGTTTTTATTGGTTATGCTCAAAACAATGTTGCATATAGATTTCTATCTTTGAATGATTATTCTATTTGTGAATCTAGAGATGCAGAATATTCTTAGCATGTGTTTCTATTGAAATATGATGTTCCTACTAATATGCCTAATAATGCTTTTATATTTATATCTGTTAATTCTTATATTGTGCCTACTTGTAGTACTACTGCTAATGATCATGAAAATGAACTTAGAAGGATTAAGAGACGTAGTATTGAAGCTAGATTTGGTCCTGATTTTATCCCTACTTTCTTGACTGAAAATATTGAGCTTGATCTTTTTAATTATGAATTAGTGTCTATCTATCTAATAGAAGAAGATCCTAGCCTTATGATAAAGAAATAAGGTCAATAGATTTTAATTTTTGGACAGAGTCCATTAAAAGTGAATTAGAGTCTATAGCTTTTAATCACGCTTGAGACTTGTTTGATTTTCCTAAATGTTATAAAGCCATAAATAGCAAGTGGATGTTTAAGAAGAAATTGAGACCTGATGGTACAATTAAGAAATATAAGGCTAGACTTGTTATTAGGGGTTTTAACCAAAAGAAAGGCGTTGATTGCTTATATACTTATTCTCCCTAACTAAAATAGAAACTATAACTCTTGTTGCCTTAGCAGCTATTCATAATTTAGTGATATATTAAATGGATGTTAAAACTGCTTTTCTAGGTGGTTATTTAGAGGAAGATATATATATATATGACTCAACCTGAGGATTTTGTGATCCAAGGATAGGAGAATAAAGTATGCAAATTGAGAAAGTCTCTATGTGGTCTAAAACATGCACCAAAGCAATGGTATGAAAAGTTTAATAGCATACTAGTAGACAATGAGTTTGTTAGTAATGCATTTGATATTTGTATTTATTCCAAGGTGATAGGATCAGATTGTGTGATTATATGTCTATATGTGAATGACATATTAATATTTTGCCCTAATGTGGGTATTGTAAATTAGACTAAGAATTTGTATTCTTCTAAATTTGAAATGAAAGATCTTGGAGAAGCAGATGTAATTTTAGGGATTAAAACTAAAAGAACTGCTAATAATTTTTCATTGTCACGGTCTCATTATATAGAGAAAATGTTGAAAAAGTTTGATTGTTTTAATGTATCATATGAGAACTCTTTATGATCCTAACACACACTTGAAAAAGAATAAAGAATTTTAGTGTTTTTCAAACTGAATATGCTAAGATAATTGGTAGTGTAATATTTTTCATAAACTATATACGGCCTGATATCGCTTATGCCGTTAGTAGATTGAGTAGACATCCTCACAACTCTAGTAGTGAATACTGGAATGTTCTTCATCGTTTTCTAAGGTATTTGAGAGGTACTATGAATTGGTGTTTGCATTTTATTAAATTTTCTACTGTTCCAGAAGGATTTTGTGATGCGAATTAGATCACTGACAATGAGGAAGTTAGCTCCAGTAATGGTTATATGTTACTTTAGGTGCATGTGCTATTTCATAAAAGTCTTTAAGTCAGACTTGTATAACATAATCGACCATGGAATCTGAAGTTATTGCTCTTGAGTTAGCATGGAAAGAAGCTTTAGTCCCTTTATGGGGAAGACAAACTTTACGAATGTCTTTACATTGTGCTCACAAGCAAAAATCAGAATTTCCAAGAATACTTTGTACAATGGAAAAAGAAGGCATATCGCATTAGATATGGTGCGATGAAACAATTATTAAAATATTGTATTATTTACTTAGAATATATAATGTCCGACAGAAATTTGGCGGATCCTTTAACCAAGGGTTTTACAAGGAGAGTTCTCCTTGAAATATCGAGGGGGATGGGGCTAAAGCCCATGGATTGAGGAAGTATTGCAGATACCAGTTTGTGGTCAAACGAAGCCATATGAGACTTTAATATTCACTATATTTCCTATATCTATGGTTTGTGGTAGCGTTTTTTAAGGTTGAGCCTATTTTGCTCTTAATGATTTCATAATCTTAAGGTGGTCTATATGTTGATAGACTTGATGGAATCACTTACGTCAGTGTAAAGGTACGATCACCTTTTATGAAAGACAAGGGATGTTTTTCTAAAGCACTCATTAGACCCAAGGCATGTGCATGACCATAAAAGAACTTCATTAGTACCGCGAAGTTTGCATAAAGTTAAGGATATGGTATGTGTATTGGGGGTCTCATTTCATGTCCATTCGGTTAAAGATTACTTCACTTTGTAGATATTAATCATTGCCTCATTTTACTATATGTCAATTCAAATTGGAAGATATTGACACGAAGTACATGTTCCTTCCTTTTGCCAGGAATTATTCCTATTCTTTATCCTTGTATTAGTGGAGGATTGTTAGTATTATTCCTCTTTAGGTGTTACTCTAATCTTATAATGCAAAGAACAAAGAAAAATTCTAATCTACAATTAATATGTGGTTAATTGTCATACCTCTCCACCATAATTGTTGTAATATTTCTAGATTCTAGTATATGCAAAGTGGAAAAATGAAGTTAGTACTTTATAAATGGTTCACATTCATTCATATGAGGGTTTCTTAGCTTTTGATACTTATGAAAAGATACAAACTTTTCAAAAGTTTTGAAATTGTTATGTTTATGACAATTTTGTCATTAAACCAAAAGTAATCTAATATAACATTAACTCCTATTTGGCTTCTTACGTTTTTCTGATGAAGAAAAGCAAAGTGATTTGCATATATAAATATCATAATTTGTCAGCTAAATACTTACCAAAAAATATTTATTCTCTCTTCATCTCAAAAGACTATTCTTCTCCTATTATCCTGGAAGACTATTCTACTTCCCATTTTTCCTGCGCAATTCTTTTTCTGCAAACTCTAAACTTCTAGCCATGAGTGTATGTGTTTGGGAGTACTGTAGAATCTTGGGGAGTAACTCGTTTTAATGATTTGCACCCAGTCGGACCAGAATTGCTTTCAAGGCAGTGACTTGCCATGACACAATATTTATTCGATAAGTTATTTCTATTCTCTTTATTCTGTGCCAATATTATCAACTATTTTTCTAGAAATGAGATCTTCCCAGATCTAGTATCGGAAAATGAAATTATCTACCGCAATTCCACAATATAACAGCTAAATAGTATCTCTTTTCTTGGGATAATTTCATGTGTAATCACTGAATTTTACTCGTTGCATCAATAAAATTACAAATTTTTGTCATTGAACTTAACCACCTATATAATCAAATCAAAAAATTATTTTACTTTCATTAAACTTACTAAGCTTTGCCGTCTTATTAATAAAGTTGCAAAATTATTGTTTATATCATTAAGTTATAAAACAATGTGTTAATTTCTTAAAAAAATACAATTCACATGATAATCAAAATTTGTCACCGCAATGGCGCATATATTTTTTCATTTTCTTCGTAATGTTATGACTTATCGCACTTTGTTAACATAAAAGTCCATTCTATTTTAGTTAGAAAAAATAAAAAGAGATGAAAACTTTCATCATCACTCATTCAAAGGGAGAATTTTGGTACTTTGCATATATTTGACTTACATTTTAAAGTTTAATTTGTTTTCATGAACTTTTTGTTTTCTAAATCAAATAATTTAATCTTAGTATTTAAAAATTAAAGTGAAAACTCATATCACCTAACCATAGTTAAGTAACAAATGTGTGCATGAATATTGAAGACATAATTAATAAATAAAATTATGTTCTCTAACAGCTTAAATTTAGATGTGTGGTCATACAATGATATCAGAGTAATATGTGATAGGCATGTTGAAAACATAATTAATTATCACTCTCTTGAATAGTTTAAACTTTTAGAGGAGATGGTCACAAATTTAATCATAATTATTGAAATAGTATAAACATGAGTAATTTTTATCGGGATTACATGTAATTCTTTTTTCAAACAGACAGTGAGAACGACAATGTTAATTATAAATAATATATTTTAATCAAAGCATTTAAATACTAATTAATCAGTAAGAAAAAACGGATAATATAGATGATTGAAGATTAAAAATGTGTTGCAGGAATTCATTTTGCTAGCTAGCACAATGCAATTTCAAGAGTTCATGGTGGTTTGCATTCTTTTGACAAATTGATCAAGCGAAACGTGCAAATATTCTGTCTTGCAATTACTAAAATTGACTAATTAATGAGATGCTAGATTCAAATGGTAAAGTTGTTCCTACGTGACAATGCAGGGTAAGGCGGTGTAAAATAGACTTTCCTGTGGTCCGGCCTTTCTCGAGATCTCATGCATAGTGAGAGCTTAGTGAACCATGTTGCCCTTTTTAAAGGTCCAAATGGTGATTTTTTTTTAAATTTCTCAAATACATGTATTGGGGCCCGACTAGTTTCGATTCGCACAGAAATCGAAATCCAATTTGGGACGTAAAACGCTCCCTCCGAAAGACAATTTTATACCCCGATCTCGAACCCAAGAACTCTTATCAAAGATGCAGGAATATTTAACTCTCTATCACAACCTTTGGTGGTGGGTGTGTTATGCTTAAATTCAGACCGGACCAGACTCTTCTTTATTTGCGCTACCTTGAAAACCAGACTTCCCAAGATAACATTCGTATCATCAAAGGAATATTTCTGCGTGAAAAATAGGAGATGCTATTACATTTTGGGATATGCCTTAAAATTTTCAGTTTCTAGAATTCACTTTCATTTCTGGTATATAGAAGAAGGGGTAGGAGTATTATTCGAATATGAAGAATAAAAGAATGTTATTCAAACATGAAGAACATAAGGATTTTTCAATATCTCATAAAATTCGGAGGTGTAGATCTTTTATTTGAAAGAAAAGGTTCCAACTTTTGCTTATAAAGGACGGACATAGATAATTAGATGCCACTGAAATCTTTGTAGTGATCCTGATTATGACAGAAGTAGAAATTACGCAAGATTTCCTCTTTTAAAAGGTAACCTTAAAATTTTCTTCATTTTTTACCTAGTGTTCGATATTCGGGGATCCCAACTAATTCGATTTAAACCGCGTAAGTTCCACTAATGATAAAGACGCTCGCTATCATAAAGAATTTTATTTTCGAAGCCGAGACCTCTGATTAAGAATGGAGAGATTCTATTGATCCTACTACAACAAAAAGGCAGTCCGGTGCACAAAAACATCCCGCATTCATGCAAAGTTCGGAGAAGGGCTGCACCCTAGAGTGTATAATTAATTTAGATAGCCTACCCTAATAGATACATTAGTGACTATTTTACTGCTCGAACCCGTAACTAATAGGCTATGCGAATACTATTTTGTTGTTGCTCCACGACTCCCGTTCACATTAATCCTACGATAATCCTTCATGGTAACCTTGGTACCTGTTACCCTACAATATGCTACACACATTACGAAATTTATGCAGAACAATATAGCAAATGTTTTTTTTCTTTCCAGGCATCTGAATAATTAATTTAGCTGGGAATGCTTAAAAACAAGATTGTGGATATATATCAATGGGAATACGCATTCTCTTACTTTTATTGTTTCTTTTTTAGGAATAAGGTCAGAGGATAAAATTGAGTAACGATAATGGCCTGATCGGTCGTTTCATGAGTTACTGCTCCGTTTTCTCCATTTCTGCTTCTTATTGTCTTGTTCAACTGTATTATGTATTATCGGGTTGGTTGGCTCAGGTTCGGAGAGGTTTTGGTAAGGTTTGAGACACTTGGTGTCTTTTGAGTAAAGTTTAAGTTGGAAAAGTCAAACGGATGTTAACTTATACGAAAAAAGGCTCAAATGTGAGTTTTGATGGTTCATATAGCTTCGTTCAGTGATTTGAAACTTAGGTGTGTGATCGGAATATGTTTTGGAGGTCCGAAATAGATTTAGGCTTGAATTGGCGAAATTGGACTTTTGGCGTTTTCCGGTTGGTAGGTAAGATTTTGATATAAGGGTCAGAATAGAATTTTGGGAGTTGCCGTAGGTATGTTGGGTCATTTGGGTTGTGTGTGAAAAATTTTAGGTTATTCGGACGTGGTTTAATAGACTTTTTGATCGAATGCAGAATTTAGGAGTTTTTGGAATTCTTAGGCTTGAATCCGATGCACATTTGGTGTTTTGATGTTGTTTTGAGTGTTCCGAAGGTTGAAAAAAGTTTGAATGATGTTATGGGATATGTTGACATGTTTGGTTGAGGTCCTAAGGGCCTCGGCTGAGTTTCAGCTGGTCTAACAGATCATTTCATATTGAAGGAAATCGCAAAAAAGCTGTTGTTAATGCTGCAAGCTTTTGGCCTTCGCGTTCGCGAGTAGGTCCTCGCATTCGCGAAGGGTTAGGATGAGATTCAGGAGGTTTGGACTTCGCGTTCGCAATAGCGTCCCGCGCTCGCGAAGTCTTAGGGTCAGTGAGCTTCGCGTCTACGAGTGTGGTGTCGTGTTCGCGATGAGTTAGAAGGCCGAGTCTTATTATTTGCGTACGGGGAGTCGTGTTCGCGATGAAGGAAAAATGGTCAACTTAAGTTTTTGCTTTGCGAACGCTAGGCATTGACCGCGTTCGTGAAGAAGGATTTTGAACAGCTGGGCATAATGTTTTAGAAGGCCATATCCGCAATTATTAGTCTATGTTTCACCATTTTTGGGCGATATCAGAGCTTTTGAGGAATATTGAAGAGGGAATCAAGGAAAAACACTTGGAGGCTGAATCCTAATGTCATTTCTATCTAATTAATAATGCAAATTGTGAAAATTAAGCCTAAAAGTTGGAAGATAGGGCTTGAAAATCGCAGACCTAAATCTAGGAATTTGAGGGATCATTTGTGGTTGGATTTTGATGTATCTGATATGTATGAACTCTTGGGGAGATAAGCAGACTATTGATGTAATTTTTATCGAATTCCGAGATGTAGGCCAGGGGGTCAGGTTTGGCCAACTTCAGGATTTGTAATGTAGTTTGATTACTTTTGAGTGGACATTGTTCCCTTAACATATTTTTATGGTTATGTATTGATTTTGGTTAGATTTGGAGCATCTGGAGGCCGGCTAGAGAGGCAAGGAAATCGCGGGCTAGAGTTTGGACCGGATAGAGGTAAGTAATGAATGTAAATGCTAAGGGTAGTAAACCCTGGAGTACATATTGTTGTGCTATTTGGAGGTGATGCACAGGCGAGATGACGAGCGTGGTATCGTACACCATTAGGGATTGTTACTTAGTCCGTCCGGTATGACTGTTTTAACACATATTTTGAAAATTGTTTGCTACCATCATGTCTTGGGCTGAATGTCATATTTGGACCTCTTGCCAACTATTTAGGACCCTTAGGAAATTTTAGTACTACTCCTCACTATTTTGACTTTATGTTTGCACTCACTCATGCTATATTCTACTGTTTTCATAACTCGGCCATGTTTACTCTGTTTTGACATCATAAATGGTATTTTGAGTTGAGCATCATGTTTTACTGTGCCCGAGTGGCTTTTAGAGATTTCTGACTGAGTAGGGCCCGAGGGTCTGTGTTGTGAGGATTATTATGGACCGGGCTACGTGCCACAACACTAATTTACTTATTTATGATTATGAAGTCGAGGGCCTAAGTTGTACACCACGATGTGGCTTGATATCAGGCCAGGAGCCTATTTGATAATGCCACGAGATGGCTTGATATTGTGCTTGGGCCATAAGGGGCCCCTCCCGGAGTTTGTACACCCCTAGTGAGCGTGGGTAACCAATTTGTGAAGTGATATAGCCCGAAGGGATGATGTGTTTCCATGTTATTTCCCGAGGGGGTGGTACGAGTGATTATGAGAATGCCCGAGGGGCTGATTCTGTTGGTATTGTTCTCGACGGGATGAATTTATGTGACCATCTTTCCTCACTGGTTTTCATTCACTCATTTAATCTAATTAAAGATGTTTTAAAGAAGTTTTCATTGAACTAATATGTTTCTACAAGTTTTCACTGTTTTATTGCATTGTATTAGTTTTATACTGCTTTTTTATAGCATTTTGTTGTGATTTACGTTTTTCTTATCGTTCAACTGCCTTTACTTTTAATACTTACTGTGTTGGCTACTCACATTACACCCTGTATCATGTGTACAAATTCAGGAGCCTCGGGTCCTGTTAGCGAGGACTTAGTGCTTCCAGCAGGCTGTTCGGAGTTCACTCGGCAGTGGCTCGGTGTTTGCAGCCTAGTGTTTCTCCCTCTTATCTTACTTTCCTTTGTACTAGTTGTCTAATAGATTGTGTAGTTTCTTTCAACTCTTAGACAGATGTTTAGATGCTCATGACTGGTGACACCCTGATGTAAGACTGTGTTTATTTTTGCTTTTTTCTATTTCATTTTATTTTGGCATTTATCACCAGTTAATGACTTTAATTGAATTTTTATAACTGTTAAAATGGGTTGGAGGGTTTTGTCAGCTGGCCTTGTTTCATGATAGACGCCATCACGATCGGGTCCGGTTTAGGGTCGTTACAATAACATATAATCAAAGTGTAGTTGCTACTACTTCTTTCATTTGTCCTTGAGTTGAAGGTCTTCAAAAACAGCCTCTCTACTTCTGCAAGGTAGGACTAAGGCTAGACTCATAGTCATGATTTTAATTTTGCGGGTTGTGGATTTTAAAATAACAATTTCAAGTGCTGATGGCTAGGTTTTACATTTAATATTTGTAAATATTTAAGGAATTCTAAATAGTAAATGCAGAATTTGAGCAAAAGTTACTGGATTTGGCTGAAATCGCAACTCAGATTGTACCTCTGCCTCTGAGTAAGGTCAGCACACATATACTACCATCCTCAAACCTGACTTGTGGGATTATATAGGTATGTTGTCGTTCTAGTACTGTAATCAAGGTGTACAAATTTTTTTAAAAGCGCATAGGATCCAATGCCAGTACTTGAAACTTTTATGGTCCAAACCTATTAGCCATAATTTTTCAAAAGCCATAATGCAAAGACCCAGCCGGTTGTTTCATGAGATATTGCTCCGTTTTCCCGATTTCCGCTTCTTATTATCTTGTTCAGCGTTATTATGTGTTATCGGGTTGGTTGGCTCAGGTGCGGAGAGGTTTTAGTAAGGTTTGAGACACTTGTCTCTTTTGAGTAAGCTTAAGTTGGAAAAGTCAACCGGATGTTGATTTATCTGAAAAAGGGCTCGGATGTGAGTTCCGATGGTTCGGATGGCTTCAAGAAGTGATTTTGGACTTAATAGCGTGATCGGAATGTGTTTTGGAGGCTTGAAGTAGATTTAGGCCTAAATTGGCAAAATAAGAATTTTGGCATTTTCCGGTTGGTAGATGAGATTTTGATATAGGGGTCGTAATGGAATTCCACGAGTTTCAGTACGTCTGCTATGTCATTTGAGATGTGTATGCTAAATTTCAGGTCATTCAGACGCGGTTTGATAGATTTTTTGATCGAAAGTAGAATTTGGGAGTTTTTGGAATGCTTAGGCTTGAATCCAATACACATTTAGTGTTTTGATATTTTTTTAGTGTTCCGAAGGTTGGAACAAGTTTTAATAATGTTATGGCATAGGTTGGCATGTTTGGTTGAGGTCTCGAGAGTCTTGGGTGAGTTTCGAGTGGCTAAACGGATCATTTCGTGTTGAAGGAAATCGCAGAAAATCTGTTTTTAGTGTTGCAGGCTTTTGGCCATCACGTTCGCGAGTGGGTCCTCACATTCGCGAAGGCTTAGGATGAGAGGCATGAGGTTTGGACTTCGTGTTTGCGATAGAGTCCCGCGTTCACAAAGAGTTAGGGTCAGTAAGCTTCGCGTTCGCGGGTGTGGTGTTGCGTTCACGGTGAGTTGGAAGGCTGAGTCTTCGCGTTTGCATACGGGGAGTCGCGTTTGTGATAAAGGAAAAATGGCTGACTTTGGTTTGTGCTTCGCGAACACGAGGCATTATCCGCGTTTACGAAGAAGGATTTTGAACAACTGGGCAGAATGTTTTTATGTCCAAATCCGCAATTTTTAGTCTGAGTTTCACCGTTTTTGGGTGATTTTTGAGCTTTCGAGGAAGATTGAAGAGAGAATCAAGGGGAAACACTTAGAATTAAGATTTATGGACTTAACACTCAATCATAATGTGATTTCTATCTAGTTAATCATGGACCCGTGTACTACTAAATGTGACCTAACCAGCTCACGTGTTTCTGAAATTGCATTACAACATTTGACGCATGAACAATGTATTTTGTGTGTTTCTCCCAATCTTTTAAAAGTATAATCAAGAAAGTTCTCCACGCCAAGTATGTAAGTGTTATCAAGTCAATCATGAATAAGTTTCCATCCATTGCTTATCAGGTGTCATAATCTGGTGTATACACGAAATTGATATACATATATAGTCAACCAAAAAATATTAGTATGGTAATGAACAAGAAATGAACATAAGCGAACGAAATATATTAGTCACATTTACTAAGGAATATTAGTCAATCTACTTTCGAAGATTATATTTAAAATATGTTTGAATAATTTCTCACATCTACCATTTCACTGGCCTAACTATTTTTACTATTATATTTTTAATTTTCTCATTAAGAATTCAGAAGCATTCTAAGGTTCCAATTATAAAAAAATAAAGAAATATGAGAAAATAATGAGCTGATGTAAGTGGTTGTAAACCCATTTAGAATTGTACCCAAAATTTAGAACGATATTTCTTTCACTGCCTGATCATTTCAATGTATAAAAAACTGAAAATGGTTAATCATGTTACATTCTTCCTTGAACTTCAACACATAGAATTTTGAAAGAAAATCATTTATTTTGGATCCTTGACAACACAACAAAAGAATTCACTAAAAAATGACAGCAGTGGTCCAAATAAAGGAATAAAAAGAAATTAAGGACACAAATAAGGCAAAGATCATCAACACAATTCGAATCGTACATTGATTTTAATGTAATGGTAACATGCAAAACAGAAAGAATAAAACAAACAAACTTGACAACAACATTCAAATTTCGACGCTCAACAGATGGTTTCTACAAGTTTCTTTAGTAAATCATCAAAACTGACAATACTCAAATTTGTGGGGCTATATGAAACCTAGATATGCTTATTTCTTGTAACTATTCTTCTTGTAATGTACTAAGTATAAATAAGGAAAACAATAAAACTAGACAAGAATAAAGCTGTGTATTAGATACCCAATAAGAATGGTAAACTAAGTCAGTAAAGCTCTCTCCTCTCTCCTCTATCTGGCGACAAGAATGGTAATCTAGGGCAGCCATGGCTGCTTCTCTCTCTCTTCAGCCTTTGGCTGTGGGAGAGCCACCTCCAATCGTTGAAGAGAGCATCCAAAACAATAACAATCAAAATACATATGCAACACGCCTATACGAAGCAAAAACAACCGCTATTTTGAACTAACAATACTTGAAACCTATTGAAGTAATACATGGAATTCCAACAATTCTGTTTTCAATGGAGAAACGGATGGAATTCGCAAAGGAGGAGGGATTGCATCAAGATATTATGGTGAAGCGGTATTCGAACGCACCAGCTGTATCCATATTAAGAAACGCACTGCCAAAAAATTTCGGTATGAAAGGACAAGCTTTTATCGGCCAACTTGCACCTAGACAATTGCTTATTAGGGTTTAGCAACATGATGACTTCGTTAATTCACTTGCGAGGTTAACTACTTTATATACTATGGTAAGGAGCACCAAATCAGGGTATTTCCATGGTATGTTGGTTTTAGTGTAAAGGAGGAAAGGACGAAGGCAGTGGTTTTGATTTCGTTGGCGAATCTGCCGGCAGAGCTGTTTGCTAAGAAGGTTTTGCTATCCATAGCTTCAGCTGTTGGTAGCCCATAGCCATTGATAAAGCTACTCAGATCAAGTCACGTCCTAGTGCTGCAAGAGTTAAAGTTATTCTTGATTTAATGGACAAATTACCTGAGAAGTTGTGTTTATGGATAAACAAACGGGCAAGATTCTTGAATTCTTTCAAGATTTTGTTTATGATAACTTACCATTGTAATGTAACTATTGCAAATATAAAGGACATGATGAAAAAATATGTTCCAAATTAAATAAAAATACAATAAGGAACGTGCAAGGTGCTGAAGAAACTGTTGATAATGATCGCGTACTGCCTGCTGAAGTTTTGGTTTTGGTTGAGGAGATGAGCAAGGTGGAATAATTACAAGGGGATGCTCAGAATTATTTAAATGCTAAGTTGTAGCAAAAAATAATGCATCAAGTCGTGCCGATATTCCAGTTGATCGATCTCTAGCTAGAGTTGCCAATGCAGTGAATTTACTTAGGGAAACAATGATGATGAAGGGGACTGATCAGGTTGTTAATGGTCGGGATGTGGATGAAGGAGCTATTTAGAATCAAGTGGAACATGTGGTTTCTCAGAATGCTGGAATTCTGGTGCAATACAAAGTAGCAACAGATATTTTGGGCGTGGATAATTCTAATCCAAGTAATACTGGGACTGTTAGTGCTGCGCAGATTTTGAATGAAAAAACAGGCCTGGTTACTGGTAATCAAAGAGCTGGTTTACCCAATGTTAATGATCAGCTGGACACAACAAAAAAAGTGCAGCAGTTAGCTGAAGGCAAAGGAGTGGAATCGATAAAAAAATCACATGGTAAAGGTCGAGGATCAGATGCTATTAAGGCCCAATATACCAGCTATTACTGGTGTTTTAACAGGTCCAGGTGCAGTTGTTGGTGCTGAGTAGACCATGACTCCTACAGGTATTTATACTGGTGTTCCAAAGGTTAGAGATCAGTCGGATGCTACTGGTAATCGTGCTAATATGAAGAAAATTTCAGTTGGTCAATTGTGTAGTGAAGCTACTACAGATGGGGGGAATACAACTGTCGATAGAACTACAGTTATATTTTGTAATTCTATGGCTAAAGGAGATGGGCAGGCAGCAATACACAATACAAAACCTGGAGATTGGACTGCTGTGCAGCGAATAAATGCATCTCCAAGCAACAAGAATGCACCAGTTAACAGAAGTCAGGCAAATACGTCAAAGGAAGTTAACATCTCTAACTCTTTTGACATTTTGATAACTGAACCAGTAATCGATTATGCTGGATAGAAGGTGCAGTAGCTTGAATGTTAGGCAGGGTCAAAAACCAGTCTTTCAAAGACCCAACATAAGGTACAACAGAAGCAAAAATTATAAGGTCAGGTACTCTGTTAAATTTCTCAAAAGACATGGTCATAGTCGACGATCCAAAGGCTGTGGAAGTGACAGGAACACTTGCAGTAGAGGAGGATGTTGAAATTAATTCAAAAACATTAAAAGATGTTCATTCAAGCCAGCAAATAGTTCCAGTTTCCAGCATCAACAATCGAGATAACCCCAATGACAATCTGCTGAAAAGTATGGGTGTTCGACAAAATGTTTCTACGGGAAATTTGGGCGAGGTGGTGAAGGGTGTTCGAGTAACTATGTTAAGCCCCTCTAAGTTGCATTTTTCTAGTCCTCAAGTGCAGAAAATCATCAAAGAAACTCAGGTTGTCATGATGTTGTCTTTGGTCACTTTGAATATATCGGCGCTAGAATTCCTTCCCAAAGTGTGGTGTCGTTTGATGATCATAGTGGTGGTTCTGGGAAACCTCTACTATCTACCGGTAATGCTAAGAAAGTGATCAAGGACAAAAGTCAAGACTTGAGGGAGAAGACCAATGAAATAACAGTGGGGTGTAGTAGTAACTAGTAAATTCAAAAGTGATTTTTAATTTTGACTATTGTTGAATGGAGACCAACTTTGGTTGTTAATTATACATGAAATTAATTTAGTGCCAAAGTTAGTTGCCAATGTTAAATTAGATTTATTTATATTTTATATAATATATAAATTAAAAATATAATTATTAAAATTTATAACTGAGTCCCACTTTAGCGACCAAACTTGATCGCTATCTGCCTTCCATTTATTTAGCGACCAATGTTGGTCGCCAAGTTTAAATTATATATATTAAAATTTTATATTTTGTTTAAAATAATAATATAATTATAAAAATTTTGAAGGTGGGTCCCACTTTAACGACCAACATTGGTCGCTCATTTCAGTAAACTTTTGACCAAGCAAGTTTAACCAATTCAGTCAACATTTTGACTAATTTAGCAACTAATTGGCGACCAACCTTGGTTGATAATTTGTTTTATTTATTTATTTTATTATTTTCGTTAGTTTAGCGACTAACGTTGGTCGCTTTTCTCTATAGATCAACTATTTTTTGTCTTTTTTTTTCGAAATTCTAGTAGTGGCTTCACATTGATACTTTTATGGAAGAAAGTTTTTTGTCCCTTTCCTTGATGTATTTAGTTTTTGGATCCTAATTTACAAGGTAGGGGTTAATGCTAAATCATGTCAGCTCATGAAAAATTCAAATTTAAAAGCACCTAAAAAGTTAATTATATAATGTTGTTATGTAAAATTGGAGTTTCAGTAATTATAAACAGTGACAAAAAGATCCTCGCATTTCTTTCTAACCACAGGGCATAGAAGAGTTCAGCTACAACCATTTTGAATATGTGAGGCCGGCTCGATTTCCCTTTAGCATTACCAATAATCCATTGAACAAAGTGTTCCCAATTTAGGAAATTGGGGTGAGTTTCCCTAATCCAAGACAGTGTCTGATGCCTTAGCTGAATAGCAAAGGGACAGCTATGGAAGAGGTGATCTCTGGTCTCCGGAGCTTGCTGGCACAGCACACAGATGCTATCTACATTCATACTCTACTGTAGCAGCATATCCTTGGTTGGCAATCTATTCTGAAGAACCAGCCATAGATTAAAAACAGCTTTTGGCCTAGCATAGTTTTGAGCAGTTATGTTCTTCCAAGTAACTCTAGGGAGTTGACCAATCTGAAGCAGATATAATAGTCTAATAGAGCACACTGGCCTGTGCAAACTATGATATTGCTGCAGTAGTCCACTTGCTGCAATAATCTTTCGAACCATCCAACTAGCTTGTTTGGGTATAGACATGGTCTCCAGTTGCTGCTGTTTTATATATACTGTGTGAATCCATCTAACCCACAAAGTATCCTTCTTGTGAGCCAAGTCCCAGCATAGCTTAGCAATGGCTGCTTTGTTCCACAGTAGGAGGTTTGTGAGATTCAGCCCACCAGCTGACTTTGGCAGGCACATTTTGTCCCCGGCAATGTA
Source organism: Nicotiana benthamiana (assembly GCA_034376525.1). NCBI lineage: Eukaryota > Viridiplantae > Streptophyta > Magnoliopsida > Solanales > Solanaceae > Nicotiana > Nicotiana benthamiana. The sequence goes on along the minus strand of CM067340.1, from coordinate 26,840,782 downwards.
TGCTTTCTTAGTGATACCCACTGACCAAGACCATATAAAGCTTCTTCAAATTACCTCAATAAGCTTTAGGATTTTTGATGGTATGAGGAAGAGTTGAGCCCAATAAGCTTGAATACCAAAGACCACTGATTGGACCAATTGATGTCTTCCAGCATACGACAGTTTCCTAGCAGTCCAAGATGTGATCCTAGCAGTAACTCTATCATCCAGTGGCTGCCACTGGATCACAACCATCTTCTTTGTAGATAAAGGTATACCTAAATATCTGAAAGGTAACTCTCCGTATACATAACCTAGATAGTCAGTTATTTGTTGCTGGACTTCAATATTTACCCCTCCAAAGTAAACTGAACTTTTGGCCAGATTGGCTTTCAGCCTAGAAGCTTCAGTGAATTGAGAGAAGTACTTAAACATGGTAATTACAGATTGTTTATCTCCTTTAGCAAACAACAGCAGGTCATCAGCAAAGCTGATATGAGTGATGCCTAGTTTCTTACAGCCTGGATGGAATATAAAGTCTTTGTCTTTCTTCAATTCAGCCAAAGATCTGCTTCAGTACTCCATTACAATAGCAAAGAGAAATGGAGAGATTGGATCACCTTGTCTAAGGACATTAGCTGCTTTAAAAGGCTCAGTTGTTTCCCCATTGATCATCACTCTGTAGCTGACTGTTTGGACACATTCCATAATCCATTTTTGTGAATCTGACTTGAAATCTCATTGCCTCCATTACCTGTTGCAAGAAAATCCATTCTACAGAATCATATGACTTCTGCAGGTCGATTTTGATCATGCATCTAGGAGTTATATGAGATCTGGAGTAATTTTTGATTAATTCATGAGCCAATATAACATTGTCTGCAATTTTCCTGCTTGGGATGAATCCTGCTTGAGCATCACAGATGATGCTAGCCATGATCTTCTGCATTCTTTTGGCTAGTATCTTGGAAATTAGTTTGTATAACACTGAGCAGCAAGCTATTGGTCTGAACTCTTTGACTGTTGTTGGATTAGGAACATTAGGTATCAGGGTAAGGGAGGCACAGTTAACTGGTCTGTACATCCTGTTGGTCTGGAAAAAATTCTTGACTGCACCAGTTATCTTTTTGCCAGTGATGCTCCATGTCTGCTTGAAGAACAATGCATTATACCAATCAATTCCCAGGGCTTTGTCATCACCAATTACCTTCAGACTATCCAGAATCTCAGAATCAGTGATCTCAGCAACTAAGTCTTTCTTCTATTGATATGTTAGCATAGGACCATTGGTCATATATAGTCGATTATAGCTGGAAGAGACGTAGCTGCTGTACCCATTAAGGACTTATAAAAGTCAGTGACCTCCTTTTTAATAGCATCAGGATTGGTAATTTTGGACCCCCTACTGTAACCAGTTCAGTAATACTCTTGTGTTGATTCCTTTCCTTCAAGACAACAGAGAAATATTTGTTGTTTGAATCCCCCAGTTGGATCCATTTTGCCCTGGACTTCTGTTGTAGCATTTCTTCCTCAATCAATGACCACTTTTCCAACTTCAGTACTGTCTCCTTCTCTTTAAGTTGCAATTCATCAGTGTAGGCCAGTACCATTTGGTTTTGGATGTCCTTCAGTTCCTGTCTACTACAATCAATTTTTTGAGTAATGTTCTTAAAATCTTTAAGTGTTTAAAGATTTTAAGGCTGGTTTAAGTGCCTTGAGATTGATCCACACATCTTTCATAGAACCCTGAGTATTGCTGTGCCAGTTCTCTTTGACCAGTTGTTGAAATTCCACATGATTGCCCATGCATTAAAAAATCTGAAAGGAGTCTTCCTTTGCCTAATATCTTCAGCCAGTGTGATCACCATACGGTTATGATCAGAGATTAATTGATAGCCATATACAGTTTGCACATGACTCCAGTTAATCATCCATTCATAATTGCCAAAAATTCTGTCTAGTCTGCTACAAACTCTGTCCCTGCCTGTTTGCTTGTTTGTCCAGGTAAAATATTCCCCCTTCCAAGGTAGTTCAGAACGTCCAGCCTGCTGTATACATTGAGTGAAATCTAGTATCTCAGCTTGCTTTACTTGGTTACATGATTGCCTGTCAGTTATATACAGAATAGCATTGAAATCCCCTGCAACTAGCCAAGGATCTGTAATAATGACAGAATAATCTTGTATTTGTGTCCACATTGTTCTTCTTTAATCCATCCCATTAAAACCATATACCACAGTGAGATAGCAGAGTGTATCTCCAGCAATGTTCCTGACTCTACAGTGAATCAATTGTGCCTCTTCTTGAATACCAGTGACCCTGATCATTTGAGTATCCCGTAGAATCCAAATTCTACCATTTATGGCTCCTTGATAATTTGTTAGCATACCCCAACCAGGCACCAACAACTTAGCAATCCTATCTGCATTTTTCTGTTTAACCTTTGTCTCTACCAGACCAATTAGGTTAAAATTATTGCTCCTAATATATTCCCTAGCTTCCTTCTGTTTATACCTTTTATTTACACCCCTAATGTTCCATATTAACCACTTCACAAATACTAGGTCCCCATTCATCTGGAGGAATCTCAGCCCTGCTAATAGACATTGGTTCAAATCGATTACTCACCACAATAAGAGATAGAGGAGGAAAGTTTGTAAGGTTGAACTCTGGAGATTGTTCATATTTCCCTTTGTCTCCCTGTTTATTCATTTCTGTTGGCATTGGAGGAGGACCCTGCTGGTCTCTCTGAATTACATTGCTCTGTCTTGTCTCAGCATGTTGTAGGGGGCCTCCTGCTGCTTCTGAACATTCTGGTTTGGGGCTTTAGTTCTCTATTCCTGAATCACTCTAGGTTTTCACCGGAGAAGGCTGGCTAGGTTTGGAATTCACCACATAGTTGTGCCCAACCATGAGACACTTTTCACAGTATGATAGTTTCCAATCGTAAATCACTTCCTGCAGAAACTTCTTACCATCTGGATCCATTACCCATATTTCACTAGGCAACTCTTTTGATACATTCACCTCTATGAGCATACGGGCATAAGAAATTCTGGACTGTTTGGTCGTACACTCATCAGTAAAAATGGGTTTCCCCAGTACACTAGCTATCCTACTCAAGGATCTCACTCCCCAACATGACATGGGAAGCTTAGGAAATTTGACCCACAATGGAATTTCAGCAGGAAATTCAATAGTGAAATCAAAACCAGCCGTCCATTCTTTAAGGATCATGGGCCTATTTGCAATGGAGTAGGGGCCAGCACATAGCACTTCTCTGGCATCATCGATTAGTCGGAACTTCACTATATAGTATCCCTCCTCATGATAGAAGAGGTTTGGCTCAGGTACATGCGACCAATGCAGACTGATAAACCTTTTCATCGCATTATATTCCGGCCCATCCCCTAAAACATAAACAATTAGGGCACATTTCCATTTGTTTTCTTCCACCTCCACCTTTTCTTTGTTTAACTGACCTACTGGTTGTCCGTCAATTATCACCGGTGAAATATACTCTAATGCCATACCATTAGAGGCAAATCAATTCTTCTGGAACAGATTTGCCCAGTTCCCTTTTGGTGCCTCAGTTGGAATCACCTCCACTGGTTTACTTATAACGGTCACTGGTGCTGGAAGTGGTGTCGCCTTCTACATGTGGTCAATTTCACCGGTCACCTGCGTCATCGGAGTTATCGATGCTTCAACAGAGCTTCGATTTTCCGTTACCCCATTAGGTTGTTGAGGAATCGAAGATTCCTCCCCCTCGCCTGACAAATCGACTGAATGATCCGATACTCTTGTGAAAGGTTGATTTATGGTTGAGATGATTCTGTCAATGGTGGAAATCGGAATTTTTCTAGGACGACCCCTACCTCGTCCCCTCCCCCTCGCCATGGAAACGGAGCTCGCGTACGTTAACTAACGTGCGCCGAGAGAATGCTGAGAAGAGAGAGAAAATGTTTAAATTTAGTAGTACCGATTACTCCAATGTCTTTTGTAGCAGTGATAAACTACTTAGGACCATTGCTTATACTTGTAATATTAGAGGCATCCCCAAGGTTAGGTTACAGCTTCAGCAATATCTTCTGTAAATAGAGGGATAGGTATAGCGATAGTTGATATAGAATTTAGATATGATTGTCAGCTGTGTAATAGCTGCACTATGGCTTTGTAATGAAATCTCGTTAGTGATTAATACAACTTTTAATTACCAAAAAAAAAACAGTGAGGAAAAAATTCTATCTCCTTTCATCACCTTGGTGCCTTAAAATTCATCTTATATTCTAGTAAGTGGTATCAAAGCATCGTTTAAATTCTCGAAAGTGTAAAGAAAAAAATATCTGCAAACATAACTTAAGAAATGGAAGTAATTCACTGATTCGAATAGCTAGGAAGAAACAAATTTTGTGACTTAAACCACAATATAATCTTGACATGCTTTATATAGAGTGTAAACACAATTAAAGGTGCATAGACAATATTCATACAGTACATAAATTAAATCACATATCATAATCTTGAACGTAATAATGTTGAAAAATATTACACAAGATATACCTAAAGCGGAAGAAACTTATTGTAGAAAATAAAGGAACACCTGTATCAAAACTGATTTCTCGCCTTTGTCCTAATTTTCGTTATTTGTCATTTTTAATTATGGAAAATAGAGAATAGAATACGGTAGCCTTAATGGGTGGAAAAACGACTACTTATATATGTCCATTCTCAATACAATATGAAAAAAATATTTTATGAAAACAAAAAGAGGAAACAGAAAATCCTTTACGAGATTTTTGACTCTGCAAACAACTAGAGTTTTGTTGCTTCGTTCAGATATCTGGAAATGAAGAAACGCAGGGCAATTCTACCTTGGCAAGAAAGAAATTACGCAAAAAGCATAGTTTTCCTACTAAAGGAGATTACCCTGCGATTCTTGTGCTCTAATATAATCTTCAATTCTTAAAATTTGCTTTGAGTTTTGGATATGCAAAAGAAAATAAAGACATGCATGTGATGATGTGGCTATTCTTATTTGTTGAAGGGTTTTTTTTAACCGTTTTGTGTATACAAATTTAATGGGTAGGTCAGGATCCTATCCTAACCATGATATATATCTGTGGTCTTTATAGATTTGTATATGAGTCCTGCATATTTTGTGTGCCAGTATTTTGGCATTTCCAGCCTGTATACACGTTTAATTTGGTATTGTTGGCTGTAGATTTTTTTTCCAGATGATTCAGAATATGGTCTCGTCAATCTTGATTCCTAAGTTGAGAGTTACTCCTTTAATGTTCATAGTAACAAAATAATACGTTCGGGCCGAATATAGCATATGTTGTCGGTTGGGCCGAGTATGGCACCAGATTTGGAACGTGATACGCTTTCTTTGTCGAAGGACAATTCCCAGCAGATGGACAGCTCGAGTTCTTGCGCCGCAGTTAAATTTCAGTTTTTTAATAAAGCAGAGGCGAACGGATCAACGAATAAAAACTCCGTCTCATTACAAACGAACACACTACAAGATCGAACCGCAGACAAATCAATTCATTGAAACTCATAGTCGACAAGACAACGAAACTAGAAAACTTGGCACCAAAATAGGATATCCTATGACTACAATCAAGCATATGCCAAATTCCATTAAGCCTATTCAACACCTACAGATTCTCGCGACTTTCTTTTCTGTAGAATCATGGTCAGATCTCTGTCTGTTTCCCTTTTGTGGCATTATGCTGTTGTACGGACAAAAGAAATGATTGGGACGGAGGCTTCTTGTTGCTTTCTCGCAATTTGTGCAATAATATTGATTGAGCACGAATTTTTAATAAATGAAAATTTTTAAAATTTGTATCTAAAATAAGTTGTAATTATTTGTGTGATTATAATTAAATCATCTCATTAGATTCAAAATAGACATTTAAAAATTAAATTGTTACGAAATATAAAAATGAGTCATTTTGTTTGGTATAGAATTAAATGGGAAGAACGTCACACAAATTAGGACAAATTGAATTCTTCTTTGAATATCCTTTATCGAAAATTATAGACAAAATACTTTAAACCACACCTAAACTTGGTTCAGATTATTAATATCATCTCCAAATTATGTCCGATCTTAATTACCCCGCAACTTGGTCTTTTGAGAGTCATTACCCCCTAGATGCTGATCTGGCAAAAAGTGTGGGTGCGCTCACCTACCACATGGATTTTTCTGTCTATTTGGAATTTTTTTGAAAAAAAAATATATTTTTACATTTTTAAGAATATCATTTTTAGATATATTTTTTCGAATACAATTTATAATATAATATGGATATAACTACATAATTTAGGCTTATATATTTTTATTTGATAAAAAATAATAAAGTTTTAGCTAATCTTTTTTCGAATTTGAAATGAAAATAAAGACTTATACAACTGAAATAAATAGTCAAGTCTTCTAAAAAGTTATAAAAAATACATAGTTTAAAATTAATTATTTTGGCTATAATTTTTTATATAGCTCTAACTTACGGTGCTCTATTATTTATTTATTTTTTTACAGATTTTACATAAAAAGTAAAAATATACAGTTGAAATAAATAGCTATGTTAGAAATCTTATACGTAAAAAATTCGAACAATAACATATAATACTGAAATTAATTGAATTTTTAAGGGTGTTTATTTTTTTCAGATTTTACTTTTGCATAAAAAAGTAAAAAAAAAATATCGATTACTTTTAAAACTATAATTATTTTTCATTAACTAATTGTAAATCTATCTATTTTTTATCTTATTGCCGGTATTGTCCGCTTTGGTAGGCTTTTTTGGGGTCATAATTTTGTTCCCTTGAATTGTAACGTAAACGGGAATTCGACAATTGAATCCTGAACTCGCCATTATATGGCATGAATGTTAGCTTTTCCTAAGGTAAGGTTCCTAGGAACTTGTGACCTAAAATAATTTTTCAAACCCCTTATGTCTTTGTATTGTAATTTTTGCTTTATTTATGCAGTAATCTAACGAAGGAGATTTAACTGAACCGCGAGCGTCGAAGTGATTATAATTAAGTATATCCTTCCTTCAACCAATTTGGTAATTTGCCAAGCCCATCCAATGCTAATCATTTATAAATGTGGTCGCCTAGATTATTGAAAATTCAATTCCCAATAGTGGAGATTTGATTCCCTACTTGCCTTCATCAATTATCTAAACAAGGGAAGTAAGACATGTTGGAATAAATCCCACAATAAAATTGTAGCCTTCATATCAAATTATTTGGAATTATAACATAAGCAGAAGCGTACCTGAATCCATAGGTGGAAGCTCCTTGATCCGGCTTGAAGATTGTCCAAGGTTTGGCTTTCCACTTGATGTGCAAGACAAAGGATTTGCTCTCTAATTTCAATGGGAGAAGAAGAGAATTAGTCTTGCATCAAATGGGAACCATAACCCCCTATTTATAAGCATGTAACCACAGTTACATGTATGTAACCTTAGTTAGCCCATCATTAACTAAGGTTACTCTATATAGGTATCTACACATAAATTAGTCTTACATTTGTCTGACAATGTATTGGCCTCCTTAATAATAATGTCCATAAGACCACTAATTTAGGCCAAACCAAAAGAGCACATAACATATAATTAATCCATATATTGTCCATATGTATGTAGTACAAGTCCAAATGTCTAACAATCTCCCACTTGGACGATATACTCATGCATATGTACAAACCTTAGTATTATATGTTACATTATAACTTTATGAGCTCAGTATTGCTATCAAAATAAAATTGTCATGATCAATCCGGTCCATCAATCATATCAACATCGGATCTAAGAGATCTTAGTTACTCTTGCGTAACTAGACCCAACATTGATCACGTATATCAATATAACCAACGATATGGATCAAGTGTAGGTGTGTAGCATGGAAATAACACAAAGTGTGGTCTGAAACAGAATGTCTATTTCCAACTGGTTCACTTTATTGAGATCAATCATAAACCACAAGAGTACATAAAACTTTATGACTGAATATCTGCAGATAAAACCTTAAAGACTGAATTACTGAATGTACTGGACAATACATAATTGTATAACACAAACTTCCACTAAAACTCATAATCCTCAACTGATTTGACACCCATGCGAGCAATATGCTCATGAAATATTTTAGGTGGTAATCCCTTAGTAAGCGGATCCGCAATCATGGAGTTTGTACTGATGTGCTCTATGCACAATTGTCCATTTTGTACTCTTTCTTTAACAACCCGAAACTTGACGTCCATATGCTGATAAAAGACCAGTACCGATAAGATTTGAACCTTGAAAAATACTCACTTTATTGTTACCAAATGAACAAGAATAACCGGATATGTCCAATTTGGGAACAGAAATTAAATTCCGTCTAAAAGACGGTACAACAAAAGTCTCATTCAAATCCAAATAAAAACCAGTCTTAAATAATAGCTAAAATTTCCAATAGCCTCAACTTCAACCCTTTTGCCGTCACCGACATAGATGTATCTTTCACCATCACCTGGTTTTCGGCAGTTCAGGCAACCCTTTTTTCGCACGCCAGGCGTGGTATTTGGTACAATCTTTCTTCTTGTGGTTAGTCCCCTTACAGAAAAAGCAACCTGATTCTGTAGTTTCAACCTTAATTTCCTTATGTTGCTTCTTCTGGGGCCTTGAGACCGCAACTTCCTTATTTTTCCTTTTCTTGTTGTCCTTAGAAAATGATGCCAAATGAGCACTTTCTGTCTTATCTTGCTTGATTCTCTCTTTCTCTTGCACACAGTGTGAAATGAGTTCATTAAGAGTCCATTTCTCCTTTAGGCAGTTGTAACTGACCTTAAACTGATTAAATTGTGCAGGGAGAGAGATCAAAACTAAGTACACAAGCAGTTCCTCAGGTAATTCCAACTTGAGTGACTTTAGTTTCGAAGCAATATGAGACATTTCTAAAATGTACTCCCTTATGTTTCCTTTGCCTTTATACCTCATGGAAACAAGTTTACTCAAAAGAGTACTAGTTTCCGCCTTTTCGTTTTGTGCAAAATGCTTTTCAAGGTCCTCAAGGAAAACTTTGGCATTATTTTCTTCAGTCATAGTGCCTCTAAAAGATTCTGGAATTGCACGTTTCATGATCATAAGACTCATGCGATTTGAGCGTTCCCACTTCTCCATCTCCTTCTTGTCATCAGAAGAAGATGTATCTTCAAGAGAAGCAGGTTTCTCAATCCGAAGTGCAAGGTCTAGATCCATGCAACCGAGAACTATCATAATGTTTGAATTTTAACTTTAGTATACAGATTCAAAATAGGCAAATCCCATTACAAGATACCTAGCACAACATTGATTTTAGTCTTTGGACAGAAAATCAACTTGTAATTGGTACTCTTGGTGTAGTAATCAAATATTGACAATAAACTCTTGTCAAATATCAAGCCTTCCTTTGGGCCGACTTAATATTCACATGGAAAACTTAATAATTGTCACATGTTTATCACCACAAGCATGCTCGAATTCCTGCCAAATAACAACCTTCCTTTGGGCCGGTGTTAAACGTATGGAATACCAACATACACAGTCATCCTATATTTTAATATCAATCAATCTTCACAAAAGAGGTTACTTTGGTAACATAATGTTTTAATTGACTAATTTAAAATATTAGATGCAAAATTAATTAATTCTATAAGCCATATATTGAATTTAAACTGAATATCACATGTTTATAACGTAAAATTTGAATATTAAAATCTGATTATTAATGGAAAAAACATTAATGTACAATTAAAATCTGAAAACTTAAAACGTTTCTTTGATAATGAAAAATGTTTTTTTAATAATTGTACATTATGTCTTCATTAATATGTTAATCATAAAAAACGTTTCAATAAATAATGCAAGACTAATTATGTCTCCATTAATGATAAAACATTTCTTGAATAATGGAAAAACGTTTCTGTAATTAATGGAAAAACGTTTCTTTAATAATGCAAGATTAATGTTTTAATATTAATCTTGCATTATGACTCCATTAATATCTTAATTAATAAAAAATGTTTCAATAATAATGAAAAATGTTTCTATTAATTAATTTTGCATTATGGTTTCATTAATGTCACCAGAAAAATGTTTTTAATAAAAAAAACGTTATCTTTATTAAAAACGTTTCTGCCTTAATTGCCAGATAATCAAACATTTCTGCAAAATTTATTCCAGGACCTTTTGCGGCGACGAACGCTGCCACTAAACCCATAGAAGTCGCCGCTAAATGTATTAGTGGCGACTATGTATTGAAACTGGAGTGGCCGTCACTGAAGGTCATTTGTGGCAACATTTGAGATCGCCACTCAACGATAATAAACTTAATGGGGCTTTCAACAAAAGGCCTAATCAAGGAATCATGTTCAACAATCGAAATTAGGCAATTTATTTCAACATTTCAATTCATATGGTGACAACATTGTATCGAAATACTAAAGTTTATCATCAACAAATCATTCATGAAAGCATGCTATATCAAGGTACTAGAATTTCAAAATCAAAATTCTATCTTAATTTAATTATAAAGCTTTATAATATTGAATTCATGAACTTCCAAATGACCCAATACGAAGGAGGCTCTGATACCAATTGTTGGAATAAATCCGACTATAAAACTGTAGCCTTCATATCGAATTATTTGGAACTATAACATAAGCGGAAGCGTACCTTAATCCATAGGTGGAAGCTCCTTGATCCGGCTTGAAGATTGTCCAAGGTTTGGCTTTCCAATTGATGTGCAAGACAAAGGATTTGCTCTCTAATTTTAATGGGAAAAAGAAGAGAATTAGTCTTGCATCAAATGGGAACCATAACCCCCTATTTATAAGCATGTAACCATAGTTACATGTATGTAACCTTAGTTAGCCCATCATTAACTAAGGTTACTCTATATGGGTATCTACACATAAATTAGTCTTACACTTTATATGACAATGTATTGGCCTCCTTAATAATAATGTCCATAAGACCAGTAATTTAGGCCAAACCAAAAAATAGCACATAACATATAATTAATCCATATATTGTCCATATGTATGTAGTACAAATCCATATGTCTAACAAGACATACATTTTTTTTTATGTTCCTTCTTCAACATCTTTTGGAGCGAAAAGGAGAGAATATATGGAGTCATGATGGACCATTTAGCCTCTCATGAAAAGGCAAAGACCCTTTTAAAAGATAGCCACATGGCCTCCATTTCTTCAGCATATCCAAATGAATTATGCGAATCACGTGACTATATATTAGTGGTCAACAAAGCTCAGAAACGTAGAACAAAATCTCGTTTAATTGCATCAAGAATTCGAGGGCCTCATTGAAGACTTACTCGAACTATTACTCAACTGAAAATATAAAGTATCTCGAGGAAATTTCAAGAAGACTAATGGAGCACGAGAACCACAGGCGGTTCTCCTTTGGCAAGAAAGCTATGCTTTATGCATAATTTCTTTCTTGCCAAGGGAGAATTGCCCTGTGTTTCTTTATTTCCACATTGCTCAATAAAACAACAAGAGTTTAATTAACTGTGTTTACTTCTTTTTCAAATGAGAATCATGTCCATACAAAATCCAACATCTCGTAAAGGATTTTCCTTTTTTCTCCTTTTTTTTATTTTAATTTCTTCCACATTAATTGTAGGGAAGGACATTAAGCATCTAGCTTTGCTGAAAGTCTTTAGATATGAACTAGGCTTCTCAAATATATGTTGGTGCTTTTTCGTTTTGGAAGTTCACTTTTCCCCACAAAGAAGTGCATCTTTATGGCTATATCGTCTTGAAGACGGATGCGACGGGAAGAAGTGGTATTTGGAAGTGTTGCTGACTTAATATTTAGGTTTCGGCATAACAAAGCTTGTACTGTCTTTTTGCACTTAGACGCACAGCGTGCCATTGTCGAGTTCAGGTGCCGTACTACGGCCGGACCGGAAAGGAGGGGGACAGCGAACCTCCTGCCTTAAGTGTCACGAATTATGGTGGAATGAATAGGATATTCATCCTGAACGAGGGGTCTCACGTTCAATAACTAGGTATGAAAAAACTTTTAGTAAGTAGCGCTTTCCATTTAATAGATCTTACGGGCCACGATTCCAAATTAATCCGATCTCAATGCAAGTGCTGAACACCATTAGGAAAAAAAAGTAAGTTCACCTTAGCTAACTGGGATGAGAAAGGACCATATGATCGCTTCATTCATATGAGCCCTTACAGTGAAAGATTCAGATTTCAAATGAGATGAAGTTAATAGACAAGATTTCAAATTTAGGTTGCTATCCATGATCTTTCGATAGAGAGCTACCAAAATACCTATGTGGTTGTACCTTTGGTATCTGCAAAAAGAAATTCAGTACTTAATAAATTTAAAGGTATTTAACATTCTTTCTTTTTAGGTTTGTATTGTGTGTGTTTATGTTTGAGGCAAACTTCTGCTCTGAGTGTTTAGTCGATATTTGCACAATCCACTAATATTGAAGTTGTTCATGAAGCGATTGAAAAGGGTTGGTCGTGTAACGTATTAGGATCCAAATAATTAGGCGTCATGCGCAAAGTATAAAATCCGCGATAATTGGTTTATTCAGTCGATTTTTCTGACCGACCAAAATCGGCCGATCTGCTCTGGACGTGTTTTAGTGAAATTCTGGTAGTGGAATTAAGACTCGAGGGGTTTGGACTCGTTCAAGATAAGGTTGTAGCTAGTCGAAAAACTGCAATAGGTATTATACTAGTGCAACCGCGATCATGATGTGTGATCAGCAATCGCAGAAAAACTGGCATAGGGGATTCCCCTTTTGCGGAAGGAGTCCACGCTAGCGAAAAGCTCTAACCACGTTGACCTGCGAATGCGAAAGAGTTGATTGCTCTAGTGGTGAGCACCCTCCACTTTTAACCAAAAGGTTGCGAGTTCAAGTCACCCAAGAGCAAGGTGGGGACTTCTTAGAGGGCGGAATACCGAGGTCTATCGAAAACAGCCTCTCTACCTCAGGGGTAGGAGTAAAGTTTGCGTACACACTAACCTCCCCAGACCCTACTAATAAAATTATACTGGGTTGTTATTATTGTTCTTTGTTGTTATGGTCGCAAACTGACCGAACCCAAAGCCAAATATCACAATTACCCCTAGTGGTGTCCGTGTTAGCGATGGGAGCCAAGCTATAGTAGTTAACCCCTGAGTATAAGAAGTGTCACAACTCTTTTTTTTTACCCCGAAAAGGGGTATAAAGGGGAGTTTTTTCCAAGTAAAGTGACAATAATCAAAACGGAATTAATTATATTTATTTAGAGCCACCATTTGGATTAATTTATGGTGTCCCAAGTTACCGGTTTAAAATCTTGAATCAAGGAAGTTTGGCTCTGTTTTACAGTCCGCAAAATACAGAAATCTAGGTAAAGAATTTTGTTAATCCGGGAGAAGGTGTTAGGCATTTTTGGGTTTCGTAATTTTAGCACGGTGCTCAACTATTATTATTGGCCTAATTACCTGATTAATTACATATTTTATACCTATTATGAATTTTTAACCTTTGACCACTTTTAATTATTTATGAAATTATTCTGGAACAAGTATCGATTGTCGTATACTTGTTTGTTTAGTACACATTGCGAGTCGTGTCACAGGAACCGTACCCATAACCTACAACATATTTATGTTATTAACGTTATTAGTTGTTATGATCGGGTCACATAAATGTACCGCCATATTTGAAAATTAGTATCATAACTACGTCATAGGAAGCGTACCCCCAGCTATTTTATAATTTATTTGATTAATGCATCTAAAGGAAGCTACGAGAGTTCAAAATATTTTTCTACATTAGTTAAGATATTGATGTGAGGGTCATGGACTATGTGATTGGATATGGCACACCTCGATTTATTTATAAAAAAATCTATACTCAACTAAAGCGAACAATGGTGTTCATGCTTGGCCTAAATCGAAATTTAGACCAAAACTACTAAGTGCGAATATGCATTGGAAAGATAGGTTAGACTTCAATTATTTTGAAAAAGAAAACTAAAGGCCAGCAGTAGGCCCAAAACTATCGGAACCTTAATGACTAAATCTAAAAAGTTAATTAGGCTTTGAACTTGAGCTCAGAAATGAAAGCAAATGGGGAATAGAAACACCCCAGCCTGGTTTGGGCCATGCAGCCCCAATTCGGCCAATACTAGGCCTGCTTCTAAAGAAGGCCCTGCATTGAAGCCTACTGAAGCTTGAATCAATCTAATTCACGTACAACACAGAATATCATATGAATTCTGGAAAAACCAAATGGTGACAATCATATTATAGGTGTTAATTTATTAACATACCATTAATGATTACAATGTCCACTTAAACTACCTTAAACTACTGGCTAGTCACATTATAACAAGCATGTAATCATTTTAGCCATAACTGAGATTTTAAAATACCAATATATATATATATATCACTGCAACTAAATCCAAAATCGCATCGAAATCGGTACGAATATTAAAACCTCTATTTACAGGAGGCACCATTGCCAATATATTATCTAACACATTTTGAAATGAATGAATAGAATAGGCTGCTGAAAATATCAATTATCTTGAAATTCAATCAACATATGAAAAGGTTGGACCAATTTAAACATTTAGTACATAAAAATTACAACTAAATTGTGAACTTAACACAACATATCCAGAATATTTAAACAAGACTGAAAAGAAATTGAAAAGCTAAACAACTCGAAAGGGATAGTTGATAAAGAAAATCTGAAGTATAACATTTGAACATCAATTTCATATTACATGCATCCTAAACACACGCTTAGAACTTCATCTTTGTCACTCAAAGGTTCCATTAGTACTTAGATACAACAAAACAAAGTGAGAAATCTCTAAGAATAACGGAAAATAGCAAGAACTTCAGTAAAATTCAACAGCACACAATAGCAAAATTACACATCTCCAAGCTTAAACTAGGTTTCAGCCTTTGAAAACCAGCCAAAAGTTCCAAGAAAAATTACTCTAACCCAGGTCAAAAATTAGAAAAATGGCTCAGCTAATGAAATGGTAGAGCTATATTGTTTATAGGCATTTTTTGAGTCTGAAAATCTGTATCAGCATGTGTCCCAAATGAATGAAGAGAGGTCCTCTTTGTAGGCCTAAATGCCACGTGCTAGAAAAATTGGTTTGAAAAATATTTCCTATCAGCCTAAAAAAGGCATCTTGCAATAACTTGGAACAGCTGGATGTCTCTTATTGGTCCAGCATTTTGTGCTAACCAAATAAGGATAGTTGCCTCTTATTCTGAAAGCTTGAAAATAAACCTAAACCTCTAAAATGATCCAAATTTATAATAAATTCTAGATAAATATGAAATTAAATCAAACTAAAGATTTATTTGATTAAAAGATGCAGGCATACTAAATTATGATTCAAAAAACTAATTAAACATAAGCTAAATCAAATTAACAAACCTAAATGACACCTGATCGAACAACTAGAAAGTGACTCTGAAACAAAATGAACAAATAAATGAACCCTAGAACACTGACTCTGACCTGAAGACACAAGGAAAACAACGGTGGAAATACCTTCCAAGCGAACAAAACCATCGAGACAACTTGGAGTTCTACTCCATGCTAATTGACTACTTAAGGATCTTTTCCCCCAAAAAATCCAATTTTACATGGGGTCTCTATCTGGATTTTTCTGGAGAAAAGGACTTGTGAGAGTCGGCTAACAGGATGGCCAAAGCTCCACACAAACGCAACTCTTAAACTTCAGTCTTAGGAAAAATCAAAGAACCAAGAGACTTTAAGAACTCTGGTCATTTTTGGATCTGGAAATCAAGGATTATGGGGTGTTTTTGGAAGAAATTAAAATGTGATGACATGAGGAGCAAGAGAAGATTATGGGATGTGATTTTGGGTGATTTTTGAAGAGTTTTTGTGGTGGCCGCCGACTAAGATGGTGGGAGCATCTTGGGGCGGCTAGGTTAAGGTTAGAAGAGAGAAGAGAGGGGAAGACGGAAGTGAGGAATTGATTTAGGGGTTAGGGGGAGGGGGGAGGGGGGAGGGGGAGGAGGGGCTATCTTCAGACATATATATAGGGTGTGGGTGGTGAGTTCCCACCCGATCAAAAGAGATCAACATATGGGATTTGAGGTCATTGAAACGACGTCATTTGGAAAAGGTTGGGGCTGGACTAGGTAGAAGGATATTGGGTTTGGATTTTGGCTGACATGGGAATAGATTGGCCTAATTTTAGGTTTAAAACAGGCCCTTTTTTTTCAACTTCTTTTTCTTTTGTTTTTTTATTTCTTTAATTAATTAAAATACTAAATTAAATCTTAAATTAATTAGTTTACGAAATTAAGCTAATTATTTAATTATGCTATTTGCAAAACTAGTTGGTCCTAAATTAAAGAAAAGAAAATTACTAAATTAGTATTAAAGGCTAAAAATATAAAATGAAAGATAATTTTTGTGATTTTTATTTAATAAAGTAATTAATTATCCAATTAATCCTGAAATATAAACACAACATTTAAATACAATGCATGATATTTTTTGAAATCTTATGATTTGAACAGAATTTAACGTGCAGAAAAATGCAAACAATTAACAAAATTTTTCAAAAATCCTATAAAATTGCAAACAATTGGGAAAAATCTATTTTTTTAATTTGTAAGAGTATTTTATATAGGAAAAATATCACGTGCTCACAAGAAGGATAGATCATCTTGGGAATTTCAAACTTTTCTCACCTACTCAAACTTTTCTCACCATTTTTATGAATTGGGGGTCACCCTAAGGATCTTCACATTGGCCTAAAGAAGGATTCTGAGCTAATACTATAAGTTTTAAAGTACATGACTTTATTTAAGTTTTTGCTTCAAGGCATGGTATTTGATGTAGGAAATTATGTTTTGGATTTCGATTAATCCCAAAACTAAAAAAATCAAGGAATTAAATGATGTTTTGGATTTCGATTGAAAAAATAATACTAATAATATATATTTGGACTCTCTAGATTATGAGTAATCTGAAAAGATATCGAGTATGTGAATTTAATCTGGTGGCCAAGAATTGACTTTTTTGAATCTTTGACTTATGGGTGGTTATTCTTTTAAATATTTGAATCGTTCATTAATCAACATTAATTTCTAGTAGAATAGATAATACTTTTTTGCTCGATAATTAAATGCTCATTAATCGTGACAAAATACTACGCTCACCACACTGAATTAAAGGGGAAAAACGGGATTTATAGCCGTATGGAATAAAATTAATGAAAAACGTGCCGGTAAATGAGTGACGAGTTGATACGAGTAAAATAATGACAAGGATATGATTCAACAAATAGTTGATACCAATTACGAATATATAATCGATGCTGAATAAGTATCAAAGACAGTAGAATCAGAGACGAAGATCCGAAAGGAAAATATCAATAGGGATATACAACATTTTTTCTTTTTATTTTTTTCATTAATTAATCACAACTGTTATGAAATAATGCAATAACAAGAACAATATAGAGAGAATAGGGAGATGAGTATTCTTATTGATACTTTGGGATTGTTAGGGATTAATTACAATGGTAGAAGACCCCTTTATTTATAGGGAGGAGTAAACCCTAGTATCTTTCTAATTATGGACATTCACCTAAAATAGGAGATTTTATAACACTCCCCCTTGAATGTCCATTCAATGATGTGCCTCGTTAAAACCTTAACTAAAACAAAACCCAATGGGAAAAATTAAAGAAAGGAAAAAGAGTACACATGTTTGAATATGCGCCTAATGGTTGCCTCGTTAAAAACCTTGCAAGGATAACCCAGTGGGACAAAACCTTGTAAGGGAAAAAGAGTGCAACGCGCATTAACTCCCCCTGATAAGAACATCAATTCATATCCTTAAGTCTTCGCATTCCGATCTTGTGAACTAGCTTCTTGAAGGTTGACGTTGGTAGAGATTTTGTGAACAAATCAGCCATATTATCGCTTGAACGAATCTGTTGCACATTGATATCACCATTCTTTTGAAGATCATGTGTGAAGAATAACTTTGGTGAAATATGCTTTGTTCTATCTCCTTTTATGAATCCTCCCTTCAATTGAGCTATACATGCTGCATTGTCTTCATACAAAGTCGTGGGTAGTTTATTACACTTCAAACCACATTTGTCTTGTATATGATGTATGATAGACCTCAACCACACACACTCCCGACTTGCTTCATGAATAGCAATTATCTCGGCATGATTAGATGAAGTAGCCACAATTGATTGCTTAGTCGATCGCCAAGATATGGCGGTGCCTCCACAGGTAAACACATAACCCGTTTGAGATCGAGCCTTGTGTGGGTCGGATAAATATCCAGCATCAGCATAACCAACAAGATCGGGACTACTGTTATTGCCATAAAATAAGCCCATATCAATGGTCCCTTTTAGGTACCGCAATATATGTTTGATCCCATTCCAATGTCTCCTTGTAGGAGCGGAGCTAAATCTTGCTAAGACATTAACTGAAAAGGATATGTCAGGCCTTGTAGTATTTGCAAGATACATTAATGCGCCAATTGCACTAAGATATGGTACTTCAGGACCAAGTAGCTCTTCATTCCTTTCTTGCAGTCGGAATGGAACTTTATTCACATCAAGTGATCGAACAACCATCGGTGTACTTAAAGGATGTGCTCCATCCATGTAAAACCGTTTCAGTACCTTTTCTATATAGGTAGATTGATGGATAAAAATTCCGTTTTCCAAATATTCAATTTGCAAACCAAGACATAATTTTGTCTTTCCGAGATCTTTCATCTCGAATTCATCCTTTAGATAATCAATTGCCTTTTGGAGTTCTATGGGGGTTCCAATAAGGTTTATGTCATCGACATATACGGCAAGTACAACAAATTCCGATGTTGTTTTCTTTATAAAAATACACGGGCAAATGGCGTCATTTATATAGCCTTCTTTTAACAAATACTCACTAAGACGATTATAGCACATTCGTCCTGATTGCTTTAGACCATACAAAGATCTTTGCAATTTAATTGAAAACATTTCCCGAGACTTTGAATTATGAGCGTTTGGCACTTTGAGTCCATCGGAAATTTTCATGTATATCTCATTATCAAGTGAGCCATAAAGATAGGCAGTAACCACATCCATTAAATGCATGTCAAGATTTTCAAGGACAGCAAAACTGATGAGATAACGAAAGGTTATAGCATCCATTACAGGCGAATATGTCTCTTCATAATCGACACCAGGCCTTTGAGAAAAACCTTGTGCAACAAGGCGTCCTTATATCTTTGTACCTCGTTTACAAAGACCCATTTATGGCCAACGGGCTTAACACCATTAGGTGTTTCAACTATAGGGCCAAAAACTTCACGTTTTGCCAGCGAATTCAATTCTGATTGAATTGCTTCTTGCCATTTTGGCCAATCATGTCTTTTTCGACATTCTTCAACAGATTGAGGTTCGAGATCCTCACATTCTTGCATAATGCTAGATGCGGCATTATAATCAAAGACATTATCCACCACTATATCCACTCGATTAATATTTGCCTCAATATCAGTTGGATTTATGGATAGTTCCGTATTTTCCAGAGTCTCGGGCTCAATGGATTCTTCATGAATCTCAGAATTCGTTAAATCATGAATTTCTTCATGAGATTCTTTCGTATTGTCATTTTTATCATTTGCTTTCCTCTTTCTAGGATTTCGATCTTTAGAACCTAATGGCCTGCCACGCTTCAGGCGTGCATTCGACTCATTGGTTATGACACTAGATGATTGTCCAACAGGGACATCAATACGGATTGGAACATTTTTCGCGGGGATGTGTGATTTCGTTATCCTTTTCAAGTCCGTAAATGCGTTAGGCATTTGATTTGCTATTCTTTGCAAATGGATAATCTTTTGTACCTCTCTTTCACAAACAGAGGTATGTGGATCAAGATGAGATAATGATGCATTTTTCCACAAAATTTCCCGTTTGGTTTCACCAACTTCTCCCCCTAATTTTGGGAAAAGTGTCTCACCAAATCGACAGTCTGCAAATCGTGCAGTAAACAAGTCCCCTGTCAATGTTTCGAGGTAGCGAATGATGGAGGGCGATTCAAACCCAACATATATTCCTAACCTTCTTTGCGGACCCATTTTGGCGCGGGATGGCGGTGCTATAGGCACATATACTGCGCATCCAAAGATTCTTAAATCGGATATATTGGGTTCATGACCCAAAACCAATTGCAACGGGGAATACTTGTGATAATTCGTTGGTCTGAGACGAATTAGCATTGCTGCATGCAAGATGGCGTGACCCCATACCGAAGTGGGCAGCCTCGTTTTCATGAGTAAATAAGGTATTCAAGATTATACTCATGTATTGTCTCAATCTGATATCCATTTTGAATGATATCTTTAAAACGCAACAAGTTCCTTTTAGACTTGGAGGAGAACATTTTGACTGATATCATTAAAACTCAACAAGTTCTTCTTAGACTAGGAGGAGAACATTGCATTCTCTAAAATATCGTTCCTTTGGGCAGAGTTACGGTTGCTCTTCCGGAGCCTTCAATCAATTTACTACTACCAGAGATTGTAGTAACATTTGCCTTACACATATTTAGTTGAGAGAAATATTCCTTTTCTTTGAGTATCGTATGTGTAGTACATGAATCAACTAGGCAAATATTTTTACAGCTGGACGTTCATCCAAGCTTGCTTTGTGAGATTTCCATATTCGCTTTCCCATAGTTTGACATACAAAAGAAATACACGAACATAAGAATAAACAAGTTCAATTCGTTTGTGTCACATTTAAACAATATTTTCAAAATCTGCTGAGGTCAGTTGACTAACTAAATCAGATAGTCGATTATATGATTTCCATATGCAGTTTGAAAATTTCAGTTTAAGCATTTTCTTAAGACAATCGATTGTTAAACACACACAATCGATTGTTGAACATTGACAATCGATTGTTAAACACACACAATCGATTATTTGCTATTTTGAAAAACTTCAGATCACACTGTCTTAAGACAATCGATTGTTAAACGTAGACAATCGATTGTTGACTTATTTCGAAAAATTCAGAGCACGCTGTCTTAAGACAATCTATTGTTAAATATAGACAATCGATTGTTGGCTATTTTTAAAAAATTCCAGATCACACTGTCTTAAGACAATCGATTGTTAAACGTAGACAATCGATTGTTGACTTATTTCGAAAAATTCCAGAGCACTGTCTTAAGACAATCGATTGTTAAATATAGACAATCGATTGTTGGCTATTTTGAAAAATTCCAGATCACACTGTCTTAAGACAATCGATTGTTAAATATAGACAATCGATTGTTGGCTATTTTGAAAAATTCCAGATCACACTGTCTTAAGACAATCGATTGTTAAACATAGACAATCGATTATTTGTTATTTTGAAAAAATTCCAGATCACTATTTTAAGACAATCGATTGTTAAACATAGACAATCGATTGTTGAACGTTGATAATCGATTGTTGAACATTGACAATCGATTGTTTTGCAGTTTTAATGCGAAATATTAGATAATCGACTAACTGTTAGGTTAGTCGATTACCTCTACTTGAAAATAAAAATATTATTGAAATTTGAGCATGTAGAAACATTCTAACGAACTAATACTAACATTATATCATGAACTAACTAATACGAGCTGATACTAATGACTATTAGTCTATTCACTAACTCTTACAAATAAGTGAAATAAAATCAAACAACTCCATCTTCTTTCATCACAGATCCATCACCGATTATGTGGTCTATTTTCCCATCGGGTTGCTCAAAGAAGTCTGCCACATCCAGGTGGGTGATGTCGAAATTGTCGTCAGAGACAAAATTTGTTTCAGGGCCTTTATTCTTTAGAGAAGCTTGATAAAGATCAACCAAATGTCTTGGTACACGGCAAGCTTTTGACCAGTGCCCTTTTCCACCGCAACGATAACATATAATTTCTGAACTTTTTGCCTTAGGATCCTCATAATCCCGTTTCTGCTTTCGGCGGTTATCTCTCCTTGGGGGTTGACGGATATCATGGATATTTCTTCCTTGTCTACGTCCACGGTTATGACCCCGATTACGACCACGACCATGTTTAGATCCATGGCCCTTTTCATGATTGGCATAATGAGAATACACCTTATCTACTACAGGCAGTGGTGTAGACCCAGTGGATCGATTTTCGTGATTTCTCATGAGCAGGTCATTATTTCGCTCAGCCACAAGTAGGAGAGAAATCAGTTCAGAGTACTTTGTGAAGCCTTTCTCTCTATACTGTTGTTGCAGTACCATATTGGAGGCATGAAACGTTGTAAACGTTTTCTCAAGCATATCATAATTGGAGATTTTATCTCCACATAGCTTCAATTTAGAAGTAATTCTGAACATTGCAGAATTATATTCAGAAACAGACTTAAAGTCTTGGAGCCTCAGATGAGCCCAATCATATCGTGCTTGTGGCAGAGTGACCAACTTCAGGTTGTCATATCTCTCCTTTAAGCCTTTCCACAAGATGAGTGGATCCTTGACGGTGAGATATTCAATCTTCAAACCTTCATCAAGGTGATGGCGCAAGAAAATCAAGGCCTTAGCACAATCTTGGGTGGATGCTTTATCTCTATCTTTAATGGTGTCTCCAAGACCCATAGCATCTAAGTGGATTTCAGCATCCAACACCCATGTCATATAGTTCTTGCCCGAAATTTCAAGGGCAACGAACTGTCTTTTCATAATGTCAGACATAATCGAGAATCAAATTAGGAAGAGAGAAATACCTTAGTTTTTCTTGAGAACGATTCTTGAGACGGTAGAGTCTCGTGCTGATAACGTGCTATGAAATAATATAAGAACAAGTAAAATAATGCAATAACAAGAACAATATAGAGAGAATAGGGAGATGAGTATTCTTATTGATACTTTGGGATTGTTAGGGATTAATTACAATGGTAGAAGACCCCTTTATTTATAAGGAGGAGTAAACCCTAGTATCTTTCTAACTATGGACATTCACCTAAAATAGGAGATTTTATAACAAAAACAATACTTCCTCCGGTCCAAAATAAGTAATTTTTGACCTTTTTCTTGGTCCAAAATAAGTAATTTTTTTAAATTTCAAAAATAAATTAATTATCTTTTTCTTACATTATCCTTGGAGTAAATAGTGTTAGAATATATGTTAAAAATATTTATATGAGATAATAAAATTAATATAGTTAATTCCATTACTAATTAATGGAAAATAAATTTCATAATTTATATAAAATCATCCTAGAAATTAGAGGAGGGAGTAATACAATTAATGAGCTGAGCTGTAACAATGAAAAAGCTCTATAAATTGTCTAGAAGCATGAGGCATCACTTTTCTAAACATCTCAAACTAAAATTAAATTGTTTAAAAATCTCATATACCATGTACGTGGAAAATCGATCACGCATTAACACTTTGAAAGCAAATCAATGAGTCAACGATATGATATTTATTGACTCACACACATAATACTCATCAACAAAGGAAGAACTATTTTTTTTTCCTTTTTTCTTTTCCATTAATTAATCAAAATAATACTTTTCTTCGATTCAAAATAAATTAATTTTTTTAGCTTTTTCTTATGGTTTAAAATAAGTGATTTTATTAGATTTCAAAAATGAATTAATTATTTTTTCCTTATATTGTCCTTGGAGTAAATAATATTAATATATATGTGTTAGGAGTATTTATGTGAGATAGTAAAAATTAATATGTTAATTTTATTACTAATTAATGCTAAAAGGTAAATATTTTAATCTGTATGAAAACATTCAAAAAATTACTTATTTTAGACCGAAGAAAGTACTTAATTCTACTTTCCACAATCATTTTAATCCAGTAGAAAAGACTACCAATGTTATTTACTTATTTGTTTTTAATAAAAAACGTTCCTATTTCGTCATATGATCAACTTTTATTCCTGAAATTAAGTATAATGTACTAAAATTTGAACTCAATTGAAAGGAAATTCTGAAAACACGTGGAGAATTTTTTTAAAGAAGAATTATTTGTTTCTTAAATTCAGGTACATGATTTATTTCTTCAATTCTAATCTCATTGAAAAAGTTGTCCTCCAATCAATAATCATAGTGTTTATTGTAACATGAGCTAAACGTGTACTATAAGACAAAAATAAGCATTTTTGATAAGTTAAGTGTATATAAAATAAAAATAAGTCAAAAGTCATAAGTTGGTTCCCCGAAACTAATTAAATTTTAGAATATATACACTTTAAGTTTTACCAAAATATTTACTATTTTATCCCTAAAATACTTTCTTTTTAAAAAAAATAAATTCTTTGTATAGTCAGTTCTTCAGCTGCATATTATTAATTTCAGCACTTTTATCCAAATGTGTAACTGCATATTTTTTAAATCAATTTCAACACTTAAAAGTACTTTTCAACACCTAATGCTTATCAACTACTCTAAATCAACTAAGCTAAACGGACTCTAAATTTAACATTTTCACAAAGACACCTAATGATATTAGACAAATAATGGGCCATCCGGAATACTTTTCATGCTTTTTTACCGCTGTGAATATGCTGTTCGATAATGCAAAAAAATTATTATTATTATAAATAGAATTTTATTTAAGGTAAATATTTATATTCTAGAGATATTTTAGGATTTGTTACTTGGTGGCTAAGTCATTTTCCCCTATAAATAGAGAGGTTATAGTCTATTGTAATTAATCCCAAATCAATAAAAATTCGCTTTCTCTACTTTTCTCTGCAATATTCTTTTTTTAATTATTTTATAATACATTATCAGCACGAGACTCTAACCAATTGAGTAAAAGCTTTGGGATTGAGCATAATGATTGTCAATTGTTTCATGAACTTCCTTCATTATTAAATTTTGGATTTGAGGTAAGTATTTCACTTTATTTTTCTCTTTTAAATTCTTAAAATTCTATAATTTGATTTTATATGCAAGCAAAGACAACAAAGTTTGATTATAACTCTAATTTAGTTTGTAAGAAATTATAACTGCCTGAAGTGGTCAAATTTT
This sequence comes from Nicotiana benthamiana, assembly GCA_034376525.1. Lineage (NCBI taxonomy): Eukaryota > Viridiplantae > Streptophyta > Magnoliopsida > Solanales > Solanaceae > Nicotiana > Nicotiana benthamiana. The sequence continues at coordinate 26,815,682 of CM067340.1, read as the reverse complement.
TATGCCTACCCATGATCAAATTCATATATGATTCAAACTATTGAAAACTCGTCCCATTGAATGTGCTTCATTCTTATTCCGTTTAGAGAATGCGATAACAATATGTGATAAGTCTGAAAAAAGATAAAATTATTACTATGAATGTATCAATGGATGTGGACGTGACAATAGATGAAACTATAATCATCATCATTGTGGTAATAAGAACAATAAGGATTCTCAAAATAATCCTTCAGTCTGTGAAGATAATGTTTGTCATCAATTTAACATGAGATTTTGTAAAGTACATATAGATGATTATAGTCCATTCATGATGTGAATGTGTCAACATGTGATTTATGAATGCATATTCTTTCTTGGAAGAATATGAATGTGCTAGTGGTGATGAATCTACCACACTCATCTCTAGAAAGAGCTTTGAAATGATAATGTAATTATTATGGCTTGAATAGTCATTGATCACGTACCTATTGTATGCCAAAATATTTTGACAATGTGATTATTAAATGACAACATAATGCAAGAAACAGATCTTGCATATAATTTTGACCATAACCATAATGGTATAACTTTCTCTTTAAAAGAGATATTCACCATAAGGATGTTGATGAACACGAAGTAGTACCAAATTAATTGAGAGCTCTGAAAGAGCCAATTATTATAGTTTTGGAGGAATACAATTGATTGCCATGTCAATTTATTATGTCGTAGTAAGTCTCAAGGAAACTTAATTGAGTTTCTAAAGTATTCATGAAAGTGGTTGGTTATATTGAAACTATAAATAAAGGAAAGATTTAATATCTTATATTACTATAACTTGTAGTAGGATAGTATTATGTGAAATGTTACCCTTTTGTTCTTCAATTTGTACTACATAAATAAACGAATACCACAATAAAGTAAATTTTTATTGATATAAAAATCCAAATTATAATAAACTTGGAGTTTATTGATACTTACATACGTCATGTGTAAATATGAACTTTATCAATATTGATAATTTATTCATTTAACATAATTGGTTTAGCCATGTTAATTTAAGTATGATGTATAAAAATAAAAGAGAATTCACATGGGTAAATATTAAAGAACTAGAAATTTCTTTACAAATTCTCTTATATTGCTTGTTCTCATTAACTGTGACGACACGACCAGTCATCTCATGAGTAACCACTCCGTTTCTCCCATTTTCTGCTTCTTTATACTTTATTATCTGTATTTTGTGGTATGGGGTTGGTCGGATTGAGTCCGGAAGGAGTTTGGCAAAGTTTGAGACACTTAGTCTCTTTTAAGAAGGTTTAAGTTGGAGAAGTCAACCAGATTTTGACTTATGTGTTAGAGGGATCGGATATGAGTTTCGATGGTTTGGTTAGCTTCGGGAAGTAATATATGACTTAGGAGTGTGATCATAATTGATTTTGGAGGCCCAGAGTAGAATTAGGCATGAACTGGCGAAGTTGATATTTTGGCGATTTCCAATTGATAGTTAAGATTTTGATTTGGGGGTCCGAATAGAATTCTGTGAGTTGCAGTAATTTCGTTGTGTCATTTTCGACGTGTGTGCAAAATTTTAGATCATTCAGATGTGGTTTGGTTGAATTTTGATCAAAAGCGTATTTCGGGAAATTTTTAAAATTTTAGGCTTGTATCCGATGTGAATTGCTAGATTTGATGTTGTTTGAGGTGTTTTAATGATTGGAACAAGTTTGAATAAGGTATTGCGTCATGTTTGTGCTTTTGGTTGAGGTTCTGGGGTCCTCAGGGTGATTTTGGATGGTTAACGGGACGATTTTGAACTTGTGTGATTGTAGAAAGTATGATGCTTCTGGTGTTTTTGCACCTGCAATTTGGGGACCGCAGGTGCGGTGCCACATGTTCGAAAGGATATCCGCAAATGCGATATGGGGTTTGGCGAGCAGTTTTCACAAAAGCAGTCAAGAGGGCTGCATCTACGAAGCCACAGATGCGGAAGTGCTGTCGCAGAAACGACTTTTGAATTTTAAGAGAAAGACCGAAAAAGTGTTTGTTTTGCTGCATATGTGGTACCACATAAGCGGGGTTTTGGACCGCAGATGTGGTTAGACCTGGGCAGAAGGTATATATTCCATCCTTTGCAATTTTTGAAGGGTTTAACCATTTTAACTTTGGATTGAGAGCTTTTGGGTGATTTTGAAGGGAGATTTCAAGAGATCTTCAATAAGGTAAGGATTTTTGGACCTAAAATACACTTCTATGGTAATTGTTCATGGATTGGGAGTGAAATTTAAGCAATTAAAGGACTAAAATAGAGGTTTAGGCTTGAGTTTAAGAGGATTTAAATTGCGGATTTGAGGGGTCAATTAGACTCCGATTCTTGTGTTTTTGATATGTATGAACTCGTGAGTAGATCAGAAATCCATTGATGTAAAAATTTCTGAGTTTCGAGTAATTTCGATATTTTTGGTATTTTTCTATTATTTTCGCTTGGGCTTTTTTCCCTTAGCATATTATGACGTATTCGTTCTGATTTTGGATAAATTCGACGCGTGTGGAGGCCGATTCGAGGGGAAAAGGCGTGGAGAGCTAGATATTTAGTTCGTTCAAGCTGAGTAATGATTGTAAATGATGCTCTGAAGGTTTGAAACCCCGAATTTGCATATCGTAGTGCTATATTGAGGTGAGACACACGTTGGATGACGAGCGTGTGGTCGTGTACTGTTAGGGATTGTGACTTGGGCCGTCCTGATTGATAACTTTACCGCATATTTGACTGAAACTTATTTGTTATCATTAAGATTTAGGCTGATTGCCATATTTGGGCTTCGTGCCAATTATTTGAATCCTTCGGGGATTTTTATCACTATTTCCTCACAGTTTTGTACTTATTATTTTAATTAGTCATACTATTTTCCACTATTTTACTACTTAGTCGTTTTACTCAATTTGAGACTTAAATGATATATTGGGCCGAGAAATACTATTTTACAAATGCTCGAGGGACTTGTGATGATTTTTGGACTAAGGCTGAGGGCCTAGTTGTGAGGATACACTGATACTGATATGAAGTCGAGGGCCTAGATTTGATGCCACGAGGTGGCTTGTGATTTGCGATTGGGCCCTAAGGAGCATGAGGAGGTGGTATTGTTCTGAGATTGAGCTCGAGGGGCTAAAACTGTTATGAGATATTGCTCGCAGGGTGGATTTGTGGTTACTAAGCCCGGGGGGCGAATTCCTATCTATTTTCTTTATATTATGTACCTGTTTTACCTGTTGAAAAAGGTCTTACTAGATTTTACACTGATTTACTGTTTTCAAATGATTGTTTTACTGCTTCAATATAGAGTGTCTTGTGATTTATGTGACTTCTTATATTTAGTCATTATTTATGTTTATTACTCACTGGGTGGGAGTACTTACATTACTCCCTGCACCGTGTGTGCGGATTCAAGCATAGAAAATTATGCTCCTAAGTGCTAATCCTTCCAGCCCATGCAATGTTTCGGCGACTACGAGGTAGTTGTTGGCGTCTACAGCCCCGTGTCTCCCTTATCTTGTTATCTCTAATTCGAACAGTTGTACCAAATATTCCATTAGTAGACTCATATCAGTATCCTTAGTCACTCATGACTTGTAACACCCTGGTTAGGGCTGTGTTGCGTTGGTTTTCACATTTTTGTTATTTGTACTTCCGCTTTTTAGTATTATTAAACCATGTTTAGACTATTATCATGATATTTAGCTGTTTAAAATTTAGAATTAGTTCACTTGGCTGGCCTTGCCGTTACGAGAGGTGCCATCATGATAGGGTTCGGGGTTAGGGTCGTGAAAAGTTAGTATCAGAGCCTAGGTTACCTAGGTGTTGCGAGTCTTGAACAGGTTTAGTAGAGTCTCGCATATTGGTACAAAGACGTCTGTGTTTATCCTCGAGAGGCTGTAGAACCTTTAGGAAAAACTTCATATTCCTGAAATTATTGTCATGCGAACTTATTGGTCCGAGTACTAAACTTCTATTATTCTATGCTCTTATAGATAGTGAGGACACGAGCTACCAAATGAGGTGGACAACTACCAGTGCCACCAGCCGAGGCCACTAGAGGCCGTAGACGCGGCCGCGGTCATGGCAGAGGCAGAGCAGTGATGGCAGCACCTATTGATCCACCAGCTGCCCCAGCTCAGTATCAGGCTCCAGCCACGGAAGCTCCAGCAGCACCACTTAAGGCTCCAGCTGTACCTATTGTTATTCCAGGCCTTCAGGAGGCTTTAGCTCAGACCCTGACAGTGTGTACCAGTTTGGCCCAGGCAATTTCATCAACTATAGCCGTAGCTACTTCACAAACCCGAAGAGGGATTCAGACCCCCGTTGCTTGCACACCTAATCAGGTTGTGTAAGGGCTCTAAACACCGGGGGCACCTCCAGCCCAGCTGATTGCACCAGTTCATGAGTTTGTAGTACCATTTATGCCGGATGATGAGCAGCGTCGACTTAAGAGGTTTGGTAGATTCCAGCCTTCGACATTCAATGGAGCAGAGGGCGAGGATGCCCAGGGTTTCTTGGATAAGTGCTTGTGGATGCTTCATACAAAAAGATTCTTGAGACTAGTGGTGTGGAATTTACCACCTTTCAGTTTTTCTAGGGCTGCCTTCACTTGGTGGGAGGCGTATGAGAGGCATAGGCTTGTTGGTGTAGTGCCCTTTACTTGGCAGAAATTCTCCATTCTTTTCCTGGAGAGGTATGTGTGGTAGTCCCGTAGAAAGGAATAGACAATTTGAGTGGTTGCGATAGGGGGAGAGGGCTGTGTCACAATATGAGTCCAAGTTTTCTAAATTGGCTCGTTATGTCATCTGGTTGGTTCCAACAGATCGAGAGAGGATAAGGAGATTTGTTGATGGACTTACTTATCAGCTCCGTATTCTTATGACCCAAGAGAGGGTATTTACTTCTTCATTTGAGGAGGTGGTTTATATCACCTGTGAGATTGAGTCGGTTTGCTGTCAGGAGCGAGAGGAGAGGGAGTCCAAGAGGTCTCGAGAATCTGGCAGTTATAGTGGTGCTCCTTCGAGGGGCTAGTTTCAGCATAGTAGAAGCCGCTCATTCAGGACTTCTCAGTCTGCTCGCCCAGGTTATGGTGGGGTATCTTCGGGTCGTGGTTGTCAGGGATCTCAATAGGGACAATTATCACTTAGTGCCCTTCCAGCTAGAGTTCTTCCCATGCTCCGTCAGTTTAGGGTTTTTCTGTGCCAGGCGCATCTACTAGTCACTCCGGTGCGAGGGGTTCCCTCCAGTCCCCTTCTCCAGCACCCTAGAGTTGCTATGAGTGTTGTAAGCGGGATACATATAGAGGCAGTATCCTCATCATGCTTCTAGTTCATCCTAGCAGAGGGGTTAGCCTTCGGCTCCATCGCTAGTTGTTTCGCCACCACTCGCTAAGCTAGCTAGGGGTGGAGGACAGTCAGCCAAGGGTCGCCCCATAGAGGGAGGTCGATTAGAAGGTGGTTAGGCCCGTTTCTATGCTATTCCAGGCAAAGCTGATGCCGGTGCTTCTGATGCTTTTATTACATGTATTATTTCAGTCTATTACAGAGATGCCTCTATATTAGTTGATCCCGGATCCACTTTTTCTTATGTGTCATCATACTTTGCTCATTATTTGGGTATGTACCGTGATATTCTTGCTTTACTTGTTAATGCATCTACCTGATGGGCGATACTATTGTTGTAGACCATGTGTACCGGTCATGTGGTGTGACTATAGGGGGTCTAGCGACCTGAGTGAATCTATTGCTGGATTTTGATGTCATTTTAGGCATGGACTGGTTATCTCCGCGTCATGCTATTCTGTACTGTCAGGCTAAGATAGTCACTTTGGTCATGCCGGGTTTTCCACGGATCGAGTGGCATGGTGTGACTGATTATGTTCCTAGTAGAGTTATCTCTTTCTTGAAAGCCCCACTTATGGTTGGGAAGGGTTATCTCTCATATCTTGCCTTTGTGAGGGATGTCGGAGCCGAGGCTCCCAATATTGATTTTGTTCCAGTTGTGAGGGACTTCCCCGATGTATTTCCTCCAGAATTGTCGGGTATGCCACCGGATAGGGATATTGGTTTTGGTAGTGACTTGGTACCGGGCACTCAGCCTATTTCTATTCCGCCGTATCGTATGGCACCAACGGAGTTGAAGGAGTTAAAGGAGCAGCTTCAGGAGCTCCTGGATAAGGGGTTCATTCGGCCTAGTGTGTTACCTTGGGGGTGCTCCGGTTCTATTTGTGAAGAATAAGGATGGCACAATGAGAATATGCATTGATTATAGGGGACTGAACAAAGTAACAATTAAGAACAAGTATCCATTGCCTCGCATTGTTGATCTATTCGACCATCTTTAGGGAGCGAGGGTGTTCTCCAAGATTGATCTCTGTTCGGGCTATCACCAGTTGAAGATTAGGGATTCAGATATTCTTAAAAAAACCTTCAGGACCAGATATGGTCATTATGAGTTTCTGGTTATGTCTTTTGGGCTGACCAATGCCCCAGTAGCGTTCATGCATTTGATGAACAATGTGTTCCGGCCTTATCTTGATTCATTTGTTATAGTCTTCGTTGATGTTATCCTGGTATATTTGTGAAGTCAGGAGGAGCACGCGAAGTATTTGAGGTTGGTGTTGCAGAGGTTGAGGGAGGAGAAGCTTTATGCAAAGTTCTCCAAGTGTGTTTGGCTCCGGTCAGTGGAATTCTTAGGGCACGTGGTGTCCAGTGAGGGTGTTCATGTTGATCAAAAGAAGATAGAGGAATTGCAGAGTTGGCCCAGACCATCCTCAACTACTGAGATTTGTCGTTTTCTGGGATCGGCAGGCTATTATTGCCGGTTTGTTCAGGGATTCTCATCTATCGCATTGCCCTTGACCAAGTTGACTCAGAAGGGTGCTCCATTTGTATGGTCAGACGAGTGTGAGGAGAGCTTTCAGAAGCTCAAGACAGCTTTGACCACATCTCCAGTGTTGGTTTTGCCATCAATTTCAGGTTCATATACCATGTATTGTGATGCTTCGAGAGTTGGGATTGGTTGTGTATTGATGTAGGAGGGTAGAATTATTACTATGCTTCTCGTTAGTTAAAGCCCCATGAGAAGAACTACCCCGTTCATGATTTAGAGTTAGCTACCATAGTTCACGCATCGATAATTTGGAGGCATTACTTGTATGGCATGTCTTGTGAGGTATTCACTATCGTAGTCTTCAGCATTTGTTCAAGCAGAAGGATCTTAATTTAAGGCAGCGGAGATGGTTGGAGTTGCTTAAGGATTATTATATCACTATATTGTACCATCCGGGAAAGTCCAATGTGGTGGCCGATGCTTTGAGCTGAAAGGCAGTGAGTATGGGCAGTTTGGCATATATTCCAGTCTGGGAGAGACCTCTTACGATTGATGTTCAGGCCTTGGCCAATCGGTTTGTGAGGTTAGATATTTCTTATCCGGATCGGATATTGGCTTATGTGGTATCCCGGTCTTCTTTATATGATCATATCAGAGAGCGCCAGTATGATGATACGCACTTGCTTGACCTTAGGGACAGAGTTCGGCATGATGATGCTAGAGATGTTACCATTGGTAATGATGGAGTGTTGAGGAAGGAGGGCTGGATTTTTGTGCCCAATGTAGATAGGCTTTGGGACTTGATTCTGGAGGAGGACCATAGCTCGCGGTATTCTATTCACCCAGGAGGCATGAAGATGTATCAGGACCTTAGGCAATATTACTGGTGACGGAGAATGAACAAGCACATCATGAGGTTTGTAGCTCGGTGTCACAATTGTCAGTAGGTGAACTATGAGCAATCTGAGATCGGGTGGCTTTCTTCAGCAGATGGTTATTCCTGAGTGGAAGTGGGAGATGATCACTATAGATTTTGTTTTTGGACTTCCTCAGACTTTGAAGACGTAAGATGCTATTTGGGTGATTGTGGATAGGCTAACCAAGTCCGTGCACTTCATTCTTATTTGTACTACTTATTCTTCAAAGCGGTTGGCTGAGATATAAGTTAGGGAGATTGTTCGGTTGCATGGTGTCCTAGTTTCCATCATTTCATATCGGGGCACTCAGTTTACTTCCTAGATTTGGAAATATATTCAGTGATAGTTGGGTACTCAGGTGCAGTTGAGCATAGTTTTTCATCCTCAAACGAACGGGAAATCCGAGCGTACTATTCAGATATTTTAGGACATGTTACGTGTATGTGTTATTGACTTCGGAGGGTCATGGGATCAGTTCCTACCGCTCGCAGAGTTTGCTTATAACAACAACTACCAGACAAGTATGCAAATAGCTCTATATGAGGCTTTGAATGGGAGACAGTGTAGATCTCTGGTTGGTTGGTTCGAGCCCGGTGAGGCCAGGCGATTAGGGACGGATTTGATTCAGGATGCCTTAGATAAAGTGATGGTAATTCAGGAGAGACTTCATACAACGCAATCGAGGTATAAGAGTTATGCTGACAAGAAGGTTCAGGATGTGCCTTACATGGTTGGGGAGAAGGTTTCACCCACGGAAGGCATTATGAGATTTGAAAAGAAAGGGCAGTTGAGTCCGCGGTTCATCTGACCATTTGAGGTACTTCACAGGATTGGGGAGGAGGGTTATGAGCTTGCCTTACCACCCAGCTTGTCGATCGTGCATCCGGTATTTCATGTTTCTATGCTCCGGAAGTATATTAAGGATCTGTCTCATGTTCTGAATTTTAGCATGGTTCAGTTGGAGGATGATTTGACTTATGATATGGAGCCAGTAGCTATTTTGGGTTGTTAGGTTCGGAAGTTAAGGTAATAAAATATAGCTTAGTAAAGGTGCAATGGAGAGGTCGGCCCATGGAGGAGGCTACCTGGGAGACCGAATGAGAGATGCGGAGTAGATATCCTCACCTATTTGAGGCTTCAGGTATGTTTCTTGACTCGTTTGAGGACAAAAGTTTGTTTAAGTTGGGGAATATGTGACGACCCGACCAGTCGTCTAAAGGGTAACCGTTCTGTTTCTCCTATTTCTGCTTCTTTATGCTTTGCTATCTGTGTTTTATGGTATGCGGTTGGTTGGATTGAGTCCGGAAGGAGTTTGGCAAAGTTTGAGACACTTAGTCGCTTTTAAGAAGGTTTAAGTTGGAGAAGTAAACCAGATGTTGACTTAGGTGTTATAGGGCTCCGATGTGAGTTTCGATGGTTCGGTTAGCTTCGGGAAATGATTTATGACTTAGGAGTATGATTAGAATTGGTTTTGAAGGCCCGAAGTAGAAATAGGCTTGAATTGCCAATGTTGTTATTTTGACGATTTCCGGTTGGTAGGTGAGATTTTGATCCAGGGGTCGAAAAGGAATTCGAGAGTTGCAGTAGCTTTGATGTGTCATTTTGGACGTGTGTGAAAAATTTTTGGTCATTCAGACGTGGTTTGGTTGGGTTTTTTTTAATCGAAAACGTGTTTCGAAAGATTTTTAGAAACTTAGGCTTGAATTCGATGTGAATTGGTAGATTTGATGTCGTTTGAGGTGTTTTGATGATCGGAATATGTTAGAATAAGATATTAGGTCATGTTTGTGCTTTTGGCTGAGGTTCTAGGGGTCTCGGGGTGATTTCGGATGGTTAATGGGACGATTTTTAACTTGAGTGATTACAGAAAATGTGCTGCTTTTGGTGTTTTTGCACCTGCGATTTGGGGACCACAGGTGCGATGCCGCACATGCGGAAAGAGAGCCGCAGATACGAGATGGGGTTTGGCGAGTAGTTTCCGCAGAACTGATCAAGAGGGATGCATCTGTGAAGCCATAAATGCAGAAGTGTTGTTGCAGAAGCAACTTTTGATTTTTAAGTGAAGGACTGCAGAAGCGGGTTTTTGGACCGCATATGCGGTTAGGCTTGGGCAGAAGGTATATATTCCATCCTTTGCGATTTTTTGAAGGGTTTAGCCATTTTAACTCCGGATTGAGAGCTTTTGGGCTATTTTGAAGGGAGATTTCAAGAGAACTTCAATAAGGTAAGGATTTTTGGACGTAAAACACACTTCTATGTAATTTTTCATGGGTTGGGATTGAAATATAAGGAATTAAAGGACTAAAAATGGAGGTTTATGGCTTGAGTTTAATAGGGATTAAAGTGAGGATTTGAGGGGTAAATTGAACTCCGATTCTTGTGTTTTTGATATGTATGAACTCGTGGGGAGATTAGGAACCCGTTGATGTAAAAATTTCTAAGTTTCGAGAAGTCGGCCCGGAGCTCAAGTTTTGCTATTTTTGATATTTTGGTATTTTTCGATTGTTTTGGCTTCGGCTTGTTCCCTTTGCATATTGTGACATATTCGTTCAGATTTTTGATAGATTCGATGCGTGTGGAGGCTGATTCGAGGGACAAAGGCACCACGAGCTAGAGTTTTAGCCGGTTCGAGGTGAGTATTGATTTTAAATGATGCTTTGAGGGTTTGAAACCCCAAATTTGCACATAGTAGCGCTATATCGAGGCGAGACACATGCTGGATGATGAGTGTGGGATAGTGCACTATTGGGGATTGTGACTTGGTCCGTCCTGATTGATGATTTTACCGCATATTTGATTGAAACTTATTTGTTATCATTATGATTTGGGCTGATTGCTATATTTGGGTTTCCTGCCAACTATTTGAACCCTTCGGGGATTTTTATCACTATTTCCTCACTATTTTGGACTTATTATTTGAACTCAGTCATACTATTTTCTACTATTTTACTACTCAACCATTTTTACTCAATTTTGAGACTTAAATGATAAATTAAATGATGTTTTGGGCTATGATTTTTGGACTGAGTACGGTCGAGGGCCTAGTTGTGAGGATACACTGATACTGATTTGAGGCCGAGGGCCTGAGTTACATATACGCCACGAGGTGGCTTGATTAACATGAGGCCGAGGGCCTAGATTTGATGGCACGAGGTAGCTTATTATTTGCGATTGGGCCGTAAGGGGCCCCTCCCACACTGTACACCCCCGGTAAGCACGAGTACCTATTGTGATGTGAGGTTGAGCCCGATGAGCTGGTATTGTTCTTAGATATTACCCGCAATGCGAATTTATGGTTACTGAGCCGGAGGGGCAAACTTCTATTTGTTTTCTTTATATTATGTACTTGTCTTACTTGTTAAAAGAGGTCTTACTGGATTTTACACTGATTTACTGTTTTCAAATGATTTTTCTACTGCTTTATTATAGAGTACCTTGTGCTTTATGTGATTTCTTATCTTCAGTCACTATTTATGTTTATTACTCACTGGGTCGGAGTACTCACATTACTCCCTGCACCTTGTGTGCAGATTCGGGCGTAGTAGGTTTCGCTCCTAAATGCTGATCCTTCCAGCCCGGGCAGTGTTTCGGTGACTACGAGGTAATTGTTGGCATCCGTAGCCCTGTGTCTCCCTTATCTTGTTATTTCTATGTTATTTGAATAGTTATACTAGATATTGCTTTATTAGACTCATATCAGGATCCTTAGTCGCTCATGATTTGTGACACTCGGTTAGGGCTGTATCGGGATGGTTTATGTGTTTTTGTTATCTTTACTTCTGCTATTTAGTATAAATAAACCATATTTAGACATTTATCATGCTATCTAACTGTTTAAAATTGAGAATTAGTTCACTTGGCTGGCCTTGTTTTAATAAGAGGCGCTATCACGACCGGGTTCAGGGTTATGGTCGTGACATTAACTAATAGATCAACAAAAATTGGGATTGAATCCCATGAATAGTGTAAATATCAAAGGTGAATATAGGCCAATTCATCTGCCATGTGTACCACATAGTATGCATCTATGAGATGGTTACATATTAACCCGCAACATGGTATTTGCGAGGTAACTTGCTCAATAATTTGATTTAAAGCTTAATTTTTAGATTTTTTATTCAAGATAGTTTATCTTGATGAGTTGGTTTACATCACAACTAGTTTAACAAAATAATTTATTGAGTGCCTCCACTTAATAGATAAACTATTGCTTATGAGAACAATATTTTGTATATCAGTTTTATATACGTTATATACGAAAGTATATTATTTCTCCCCGTACAAGTAGTTGGGGTCAGTAATCAAATAATTCCATCTTATTATTATTATTGATGTGCGGTGTATATTTTGATTAACATCATAACACACAAAGATGAATTTTCAAAGTTGAGAAAGCAAGTTAGTTTTTCCAACATAAAGGGGAGACATGATACAATAGTTGAGAAAGAGTTATATGGAATGAATTATTATTTATAAATTTCGATCCTCGAATAAGATAATATGAACTTGAAGTTCATAAAATGATAGTTCATATGCAATATATTGCAAAGGATACCAGGTGCATTTGCTAGCCCAAAGAAAGTAACTATATTCTCACCGTAAATGCTCCTATTAGAATAAGTGCTAGAAGGAAAAAATCTATGGTAAGATTTAAGCGTATAGACAATCGCTTTCAAATAAACTTCTTGATAAAGAAGATGAGCAAATGATCAAAAGGATCATAATAAAGGAGGCAAGTGATCCAGAAGATCACTTGACATAATACTTCATAAAATCTCACAAGAGATTCAGGTACCTGAAAATATGAATGAAGAGATCTATGTTATGTCTTTATGGAAAAATGTTAGAACCGATATAAAATGTCCGTCGACTATATCTATCATAGCGCTAACTATAGATGAGGCTCTTTAGGCCGTCGAGACTGACACACAAATATTGGCCAAATAGATGATACACAATTCAAATAGAATTGGTTTAATATGAAAGACATTTAGTTTTGGACATGTAGTTCAAATATTTGAAAGTATAAAGTCAGTGGTATGTGCAATCAGTTTTCTATATCTTGTATGTCTAGTGGGACATGAAAACTAGATATACATCTAAAGTCTATTATATGGTTTATATGACTTAACTTATATGACAGTCCACTAAAGATTTAAGTTGCTTGAAGTATATACAATTCTCTTGATCTTGAAGTACCACTTTCTTAGTGCAATTTGTGCACAAATGCATCTTGCTATAGCTATAAACATGATAATATGATAGCAAGAGTTTTCACCTCTATGTGCAGCTATTGAACTGACGATTCCAACAAGATCATATGAAGACAATACATCCATTAGAGATGATAATTTCAAGGTGAAACAAATTGATTCAAGTTAATATGACTGATTTGTTTGTCGAATCTCTACCAACGGTCTTTTGAAGATGGTATACAAGATTGGAATGCGAAGGTTCAAGGATGTAAATTGATGCTCTCATGAGGGGGAGTTAATACGTATTGTACTCTTTTTCTCTTACAAGATTTTGTCCTACAGTTTTCCTTGCAAGGTTTTTAACGAGGCAACCAAAAGGCGTATTATTAGATAGGTGTACTCTTTTTTCTTTTCTAGAATTTTTTTCCACTGGGTTTTATTTTAGTTAAGATTTTAACAAGGCACATTATCTGTTAAATAGACATTTAAGGGGGATTGTTATAAATAGAATTGTATTTAAGGTGAATGCCTATATTCTAGAGAGATTCTAGAATTTGTTACCTGGTGGCTAAATTATTTTTCCCCTCTAAATAGAGAGGTTCTATTCTATTATAATTGATCCCAAATCAATAAGATCTCTTTACTTTTCTCCGCAACATTCTTTTCTTTTTTATTGTAAATTACCTATTTATTACTAGTCACAAGGTTATTTAATGAATTTGTTCCTACTTTTTATTCAACCGCAAGTAATGAATTGATTCGACACATTGTTAAACGTAGCTTTTCAAAGCTATTGGTAATGTTAGAACGACATGACAATTGACACCATAAAAACTATGAATACATAAATTACTGTTCTGGGTTGTTTAGTATATATACTGTTGCAAGATAGTTTTCAAACAATTGATTAGTTGCCTACTTGATGGTAGTGAAAAAGCAATACGGCACATTTAGAGTTTAAAATTTATATTTTTAATATTTGAAATTTTTAATATTAAACTCATTACTGTTTTTTTAAGTGAGTTCATACCTACTATAAAGTACAATTTTAGTAAAAAAATTTATAAATAAAATTTTATTCTGTATTAAAAATACTAGATTTGAGTAAGCCCGATACCTCGACCGAATGCTAAATCCGCCCATGAAAATAATAATATTGTGATGACCCAAAAGGTCATCATTTATTTTAAATAAATTCTGTATTTCAAGACCTAAAAATCTCCTATTTTTCTACCTCAATTTGCGTGCACAATCCGGATGTGTATTTGGAAAGCCATTATATTAAAATCTGCGGAAAAGGATGAATTTTATCTTTAAAATAAATTTAGGTTGACTTCGGTCAATATTTTGGGTAAAACGAACATGGAACCGTAATTTGATGGTCCCGGAGGGTCCGTAGAAAAATAAAGAACTTGGACGTATGCTCGGAATCGAATTTCGAGGTCCCAAACCCGAATTTTTGAAAGAAATTGTTTAACTGAAATTATAAGAATTTTCAGAAATTTAAATATGTTATAATTGGACGGTATCGGGCTCATATCTTATTTTCGGAGCCCGATACAGATCTTATATGTGATTTAAGTGGAGCCTGTAAAATTTGGTAAGGAACGGATGTGAAATGACGTAAATCGGAGCCTCAGTTGTTCAAAATGGAACTTGAGAGTTCATGAGATTATTCTTTGATTTTGATGCTAAATTCATAGTTGTTGATGTTCTTTTGATAAAATGATCGCATGAGCACGTCTGTATGATGTTTTTGGGCTTGCCTGCACGTTTGGTTTGGAGCTCTGGGGGCTCGGTGCGTTTTGGATACGCCATAGAGTAAAATTTGACTTAGAAAAACTGTTGGTATATTGCATACCTGCATGCTTCGCGTTTGCGAACCCTGCTCGCAATTGCGAAAAAGCCATTACATTTGCGAAGACTGGGTTGGGTAGGGAACTTTCACAATTGCACAACGTATTCCTATTTGTGACCTTAGCAGGCATAGCATTTGCGAACAATAGTTCGCATTTGCGAAGAAGGCAGAGTTGGGCATACTTTGCAATTGCGAGTCCGCATTTGCGAGCGTATGATCACAATTGCAATATTTGCGCCTATGTAAACCATAACTTATCCGAAAATCTTTCAATTTTCAAACCCTTTCAAAAGCTAAGCACCTTTTGGCTATTTTTCAAAGACAAGCACTGTTCCAAATCGATTGTATGTGATTTCAAACTCATTATCATTAATCTTTAACATCTGTTCTCATGATTTCAACTCAAAATCGATGATTTTCATGGGGAAAATTCGCTGTTTTGAGTAGAACTTAGGTTTTCCAAATTTTGGAGATTTGGACCTTGATTTGAGGTTCGATTTCAAAACAAATTATATATTTGGGTTTGTGGGTGAATATATAATTGGGTTTTGGTTCAAACCTCGAGTTTGGACTATGTGGACCCGGGGTCGATTTTTTACTTTTTTGGAAAAAACATTTGAAAACCTATTTTCATGCATTGGAATTGATTCATTTAGCATTTATTGATATAGTTAAGTAACTTATGGCTAATACGAGCAAACTGGTGGTGGAATCAAGAGGTAAATCGGTAATTGAGGCTTGAATTGAGTTTGTTCCCTCATTTAAGTGTTTGGTCTAACCTTAGCTTGAGGTATTAGACGTTGTTTCTTATATTTTATGTGTTAATTATGGAGTACGATTTATAGGCATGGTGATGAGTATCTATACGTCGGTGTCAAGCATCCCCGTGAGTCTCGTATTGTAATTGTTGTGACTCCGTTGTGATTTGATCATGCCTAATATATTGGTTACCATTGTTGGTTCCCTTGTGGGATGTTATTAATTATGATATTGTCTCCCTTGCCAGAATGTTATTATTTATGATATTGTTCTCTCGCCAGCATATTACTACTTATGACTGTATCCCTTGCTGGGATTGTTGAAACACGTTCTCAAGGCACTAAACTAAATGTGTGTTCATATTTGTAGGTTTTGATAAATGACAAACGATGCGCAATTGACATATGACTAGGTCCAAGCACAAGCGCACAAATGTCACGTAACGAAGTTCAAGCACAAGACAAACAAAGATCAAGATTAAACAAAGTTATACACGAGTCGCTCTTTAATTGTGATCTTGATCCGACAATTTAACTCAAGACTTGGCTTCTCTCGTAAAAACATTTTTATCAAATCATGCATATTTAATCTAGAGCAAAATGATTTTAAATCATGCATATTTATTTTAGCAAAATGATTTTTTAAACATGCCTCTAAAATCTGGACAAAGATAATAGATTATGTACTTATGATAATCGATTATGTTAAGGCAGCTGCAAGACAATCGATTGTGTACCTTATGACAATCGATTGTGTTGAGGCAATGTCCATCAGATTTTTGAAATCTGCATGACAATCGATTGTGTAACTTATGACAATCGATTGTGTTGAGGCAGTGTCTATCAGATTTTTCAAAGCTACAAAATAATCGATTGTGAACCTTATGACAATCGATTGTGTTGAGGCAGTTTCTATCAGATTTTTCAAAGATACAAAATAATCGATTGTGAACCTTATGACAATCGATTGTGTTGAGGCAGTGTCTATTAGATTTTTCAAGACTGAACAATAATCGATTGTCCATATAGCATAATCGATTATGTAAATGACCGTTGCCAAAATATTTTCAAACTCCGTCAGATAATCGATTATAGGATTTTAATAATCGATTGTTTGAAGTAAAATCTGAAAAAGATTTTTTGAACGTTGCCAAGTAATCGATTGTATATTTCAGATAATCGATTGTTTTAAGTAAAATCTGGAAATGATTTTTTGAACGTTGCCAGTAATCGATTATACGTCTTAGATAATCGATTATGCTGCGTAAAATCTGGGAATGATTTTTGGAACGATTGAAAAACAATCGATTGTGCCAATTAGACAATCGATTGTCGTAGCACAAAATCAGCAATTCTTGATTGGCAATTAGGCAACGGTTATGCATGTTTTTGACACTATAAATACATCTTCAAATCAGTCTTCTAAAAACAACAACTGATCATATTATTGCTAAAGCTTGCATACTCTCTTATTCATCATTTTCTATTCATTACATAAGTTTTTGAGAGCCAAATTCTTGATGAAAGTTGTTGCGTTCTTGAGCGTATTTATTTTACTCATATCTACTCTTAAGGAGAGTCTTGTTTTGAGTGCAAAGTGTTTTTATACACTTGAAGGGAAGTGTTAATCCCTTGTATTGTAAGAAGGAACGTTGTAATTCCTTTGGTTGAAGTCTTGAAGTGTTGTATCTTCGAGCAAAGGTTGTTGAGGCTTGTGTGACTCAAGTTCTCAGTTTGTAACGGTTTGTTAAGCACCCGTAAGCTTAACGAAGTTAGTGGAAATCTCGAGAGAGTCTCTCTGGGACTGGACTAGCCACGGGTTGTGGTGAACCAGGATAACATCGGTGCGTTCGTTCTTTATTGTTTACTTATCGCACTTATTTCATTCCTGCAATTTTTAAATTCCGCAAGTTTACGCTATTTTTTATTATAATGCTATTCACCCCCCCTCTAGCGTTAAGCGTATATTCTAACAATTGGTATCAGAGCCCAACTCTCTGAAAAATTTAACCGTTTGAGAGAAACAATCCATGAATTCTACTCGTGATTCTTTTGCAGGAATAGGTGAAGGACAATGCTCCACCCGACCACCACTATTCAATGGCACAAACTATTCGTACTGGAAGGAAAGGATGAGAATATTCATTCAATCGAATAGTTTTCATCTGTGGAAGGTTATAATGAAGGGAGAACAAATTCCAACCAAAAAGGTTGAAAATGAATGGGTTCCAAAATCCGAAGATGAATACGATGCGGATGACATCCGAAAAGTGCAGAACAATGCCAAAGCCATCAACTTATTATATTGTGTTGTAAACGCTGATGATTACAGAAAAATATCATGTTGCACAACGGCGAAACAAATGTGGAATAAGCTGGAAATCAAGGTACAGACCAGGTAAGAGAGGCTAAAGTTGATTTTCTAACCCATGCATATGAACTGTTTCACATGAAGGAAGGCGAAAGGGTCGATGACATGTTCGAACGATTTTCAAAAATCGTTAATCACTTACATGCTCTTAAGAAGACCTTCACGGACAAGGAACTTGTCCGAAAAATTCTCCGAAGTCTCACTCCGGAATGGCGCTCCAAGGCCGACGCGATTCAAGTATCTATTGGCATTTCAAATGTCACCATCGACGGATTAAGAGGTAACCTTAAAACTTATGAATCTACTATACTTAACCCTCTTGTTAATGATCAAAGGAAACAAAGAGTCGCCCTCAAGGCAAGCACAAGTCAACCTCAAAATGATGAGGACGGAGATAACGACTTCGGACTCGTTATTAAGAGATTTCAAAAGTTCATGCGAAAAGAGTATGAACGAAAAGGCAAAAAACAAGGAGATCAAGTAAAGTGCTATGGGTGCGGAGAAATCGGGCACATTAAATCAAATTGCCCAAATGTCAAAAAGGAGAAGAAACCCTTCAAGAAACAACGAGCATACATATCTTGGGGAGGCGACTCCGGAGACGAGTCGAGTGAGGAAGAAGAAGACGAAATCGCAAATCTTTGTCTTATGGCTCACGAAAACAATCAAGAAGAGGTATGACAAATTTCTTCCAAAAACTTCTATTCTCTTGAGGAAATGCAAAATGCCTTTGATGAGTTGTATAGTGAATTCATTAATGCTTCCAAAACTGTTAAAAGCATTAAGGAAAATGCTTCTTTGAAAGAAAAAGATTTTGAAAAACAACTCTCTTTGAAAGAAAAGGATTTGGAAAAACTGATTTTGGAAAATGAGAGGTTGAAAGAAGAAAACAATTTTTTCGGCAAGAGAAGCGCCGACAAACCCGAGAGTTCTAGTAAAAATTGTACTTCTTGCATGCATCTAAAAGATGAGATAGAAAGACTTAAGGGCACCTTAGATAAGTTTAATTCTTCTCATAAAAATTTGAATGAGGTTCTTGTTAATTTGAAATCGACCAAACATGGGATAGATTTTAAAAACGAGCCTAAAGAAAAAGTTGAAGCCAAACCCCAACCACCTAAGGCTAAACCTAGGACAAATAAAACAAATGTTCATCCTAGAGATAACAATCCTAGAATCAACATGCATGCTAGACCAAACACTAGAAGAAACTTTGAACATTTTAGGACACCTAGAAATGGCCTTCAACCTAGAAATAACTATTCTAGAAATGATGCATATCCTAGACCAAACACTAGAAGAAACGTTGTACATTTTAGGACACCTAGAAATGGCTTTCAACCTAGAAACAACTATTCTAGAAATGCTGCATATCCTAGAACAAATAGTAGGAGAAATGATTTTCATGAAATGCGCAATAGTCATATTGTCGAAAATAGAGTAAACAATTTTCGTCCGTCCAACTACTATCAACCTAGACGAATGCATAATCCTAATGTCATTTGTCATTATTGCAATCGAATTGGACATATTGCTCCTTCTTGTTTCACTAGACATAGACACTTAACTGCATGTCAAGCACAACAGCATGTTACACCTAACTCTCAAGGACCCAAAACAGCTTGGGTACCAATGACTCATTAATTTGTCTTGTAGGTATGTTTGAAGAGATCAAGTGTACTTTGGTACCTTGATAGTGGATGCTCCAAACACATGACCGGAGACGAATCCAAGTTCCTACAACTAGAACACAAGGAAGGAGGAAGTGTTATTTTTGGAGATAACAACAAGGGAAAAATTATCGGCATTGGATCGGTCGGTAAGGATGAACCTTCTTCCATTAAGCATATATTGCTAGTTAAAGGTCTAAAACATAATCTCTTGAGCATAAGTCAATTATGTGACAAGGGAAATCTTGTTTTATTTGATTCGGATGAATGCTTAGTTTTTCGCCGTAGTGATTTTAAAATTATCCTTCGTGGTTTTAGAATGGATAACATCTATATGGTTGATCTCGAAAATTCTTCATCTGAGTATGTGAATTGTCTTATGAGCAAAGAAGATGATATGTGGTTATGGCATCGTAGAGTAGCTCACATCAACGTGCATCTTTTAAACAAATTGGTTTCACAAAATTTAGTTATTGGTCTTCCAAATTTGAAATTTGAAAAAGACTCCATTTGCGATTCTTGTCAAAAAGGGAAGCAAACAAAAGCATCTTTTAAATCAAAAAATGTTGTTTCAACTACTAGACCATTGCAACTTCTTCACATGGACCTTTTTGGACCATCTCGCATTGAAAGTCTTGGTAGAAATCGTTATGCTTTTGTTGTTGTTGATGATTATTCTAGATTACATGGACACTATTTCTTGCTCATAAAAGTGAAGCTTTTCATAATTTTAAATGTTTTCTTAAACGTATTCAAAATGAAAAGGACACAACCGTCACTTCAATAAGAAGTGATCATGGGGGAGAGTTCGATCACAATCTCTTCGCGGATTTTTGTGACGAACTCGGTATCGAGCACACCTTCTCTGCTCCACGCACACCACAACAAAATGGAGTGGTGGAAAGGAAAAATAGGTGTCTCGAAGAGATGGCTAGAACCATGCTCGATGAGGCTAAGATTCCCAAACATTTTTGGGCGGATGCCGTGAGTACCGCATGCTACGTTTTAAACAGAGTAGTCATAAGGCCAATACTCATGAAAACTCCCTATGAACTCTACAAGGGAAGGAAACCAAATATCTCCCATCTTAGAGTATTCGGTTGTAAATGTTTTATTCATAACAATGGTAAAGATAATTTGAGAAAGTTTGATGCCAAATCCGATGAAGGAATTTTTATTGGTTATTCTTCACGTAGCAAAGCATATAGAGTATTCAATAATAGAACCGAAACTGTGGAGGAATCCCCTCATATTGTGTTTTCCGAAAATAATGCTCGCTTGGCGAGAAAGGATTCTGGTTTGAACTTGCAGGTAGTTTAAACTCAATGAGTCCTCAAGACAAAGTACAAGAGGAAACTCCTAAGGAAATTCAAGATGAAATCTTGGAACAATTATCGGAGGAAGCGCCACAACTGGAAAAAGAAACGAAACTGCCTAACGCGTGGAGGACAATCAAAGACCATCCTCTCGAACAGGTAATTGGCGACATTGAACAACAGGTAAGTACTCGAAACGCTCTTAAGAACACCTTAGGACACACTTTTTAAGAGATCACGTTCTCAATTGGCCAACATCTTCACAAGGCCTTTTAGCGAAAAAGTTCTTTTCCGAATCTATAGTAAACTCGGAACTCTTGACTTCACATTGATCTAAGTCATTATTTGTTTACAAATTACTAACTTGGGCGTCGGTGACGTCTAATTCTCTTTAGCAGGTATCGCCCTAAAGGAGGGGGAATTATAAGGCAACGGTGTAGAACAATCGATAGTTACAGTCAATAATCGATTATCATTCCTTTATGTCTCATGCTTACTGTGCCGGAAAAAAATCGATTAGCAAGTATCACTAATCGATTATTTACGTCTTATGCTTATTATGACGGAAAATCAACATATTGTGTAAACTCTTTTTGTGCCTTGCAGGTTTTTGATGTTAATTAAATAATCAATTTTTTTGTATAATCGATTACCGTCTCGGATATTCATTACTGCCTTTCTAAAACAATCGATTGTCTCATAAGTAAAATCGATTATCTTCCGAAGTCAGAAAATCCACTGTGCACTCTGTGTCAGAACAATCGATTACCATAATTCAACAATCGATTATCTTCAGTCAGTAATTCAAATCCTTGTTACCGTTTGGGTCCTGCAAGATTCCCACAATCGATTTTTGTGTCATTTCCAAGTACATTTCAAAAACTCCATAACAATCGATTGTTTCGATTCCATAATCGATTGTGTAACGGACAGTGCAAAGTTTTTTACCGTTTCTGACCGTTTTTGCCTCTTAAATTTATGCAGATTGTTACCTTAAATGCAATGTCATCCTTCTCATTATAAATAGGTATCATATGTCTTCAATTTCTTCACTCAAGCATCAATCTTATCTCCCAAACTTTCAAAAATCTCTCAAATTTCTTAAAAAAGCTATCACTACTTATTTAAAATGACGAGCAGACACACCAAACGCCCTCGTTCCGGCAGACAAGGTGCATCTTCTTCAGCTGCTCCTCCTTCTCCCAGTTTTCCTTACCAAGATGGCTCTCTCTTACGGTTCAACACTGAACCCGAGTTAACTCGATTTATGACAAAATTCGAAAAGCGTGAAATTCTTCCTCCTCGCTTTTCCACCAGCAAATATCTTGAATCCAGCGCCCTCGCTGCAGCTGCAAACATGCTTAGGGAATGCCAACTCCTTGATTTCCTATATCTAACCTATTCTCACATTAATCCTCTCTTGATTCAAGCCTTCTATTTTAATCTTCATGAGGACGAAGATGGTGATCTTGTGTCAAACATTAATGGAGTTGAAATTCTTTTAACCAACGAAAACTTACATTCTATTGCTCACCTTCCTCGAAGTGGGGAAAACATTTCTCTCTACATTAGAGAAGCAGGCGCCTTATTTGATGAACGAACTCTCCTAAACCAAATAGGACTTGGAGCTTATGATCCTAATCTATCCAATCGTCTTCCTACCATTACGGGCATGCTCCCCGAATATCGTTTAATTTTCTACTTCATAACCTGAGTCTTCAAACCACGCAAACATAATCATACCACTCTCTCCCAAGAGGACACAAAAATCATGCATGCCATTATAACCGGGGCTCACATCAATTGGTGTAAGTTCATCAAAATCCACATGCTTGATGGCATCGGGGACGATAGACCACTTCCCTATGCCCCTCTTATAATGAATTTTCTTGAAGCCTCCGGGTTCAACACCTCTATCGGTCCGCTCAAAAAGGGCAACAAGAAATGGGAAATTTCCGAATCCTCCTTTCCCCATGACGGCGAACACGCGGCTCCTGCTCCCCCTCCAACTCCTCAAACGCGTCGTCCTCAAGCTCCCACACTTCAAATTATTTCCGACCAACTTGCTTCTTTGTCCACCTCCGTCCATCGATTGACATATGAGATTCATGGATATTTTGATCATATTCACTATCCATATGCTGGACTTGTTCCTTATGAAGCAGTGCTGGATGACGAGACGGAAAATGATAATAATGAATAATGTCTTTATTTGCTTTTCTAGCTTATTCTTCCATCTTTTACTGTCTCCTTTATGTAATCATATTTTTGATTAATCAATAAAACAAGTTATTTACTTATACTATTTTTTTGCTAATGTCAAAAGGGGGAAGAATAAGGGCTATGCACTTAATATTTATTCGCATAAATTGAGGGGGAATTCATATGTTGAGGGGGAACTAATTGAATATATATATACTTGTCTTGCTAATTGAATATATATATACTTGTCTTGGATCGTCATTATGAATTACCTAATATGCATATCCCGATTAAGGTTTGCCATTATCAAAAAGGGGGAAATTGTTGAAACACGTTCTCAAGGCACTAAACTAAACGTGTGTTCATATTTGTAGGTTTTTATAAATGATAAACGATGCGCAATTGACATATGACGAGGTCGAAGCACAAGCGCGCAAATGTCACGTAACGAAGTTCAAGCACAAGACAAACAAAGATCAAGATTAAACAAAGTTATACATGAGTCGCTCTTTAATTGTGATCTTGATCCGACAATTTAACTCAAGACTTGGCTTCTCTCGTAAAAACATTTTTATCAAATCATGCATATTTAATTTAGAGCAAAATGATTTTATATCATGCATATTTATTTTAGCAAAATGATTTTTTAAATATGCCTCTAAAATCTGGACAAAGATAATAGATTATGTACTTATGATAATCGATTATGTTAAGGCAGCTGCAAGACAATCGATTGTGTTGAGGCAGTGTCCATCAGATTTTTGAAATCTGCATGACAATCGATTGTGTACCTTATGACAATCGATTGTGTTGAGGCAGTGTCTATCAGATTTTTCAAAGCTACAAAATAATCGATTGTGAACCTTATGACAATCGATTGTGTTGAGGCAGTGTCTATCAGATTTTTCAAAGATACAAAATAATCGATTGTGAACCTTATGACAATGATTGTGTTGAGGCAGTGTCTATTCGATTTTTCAAGAATGAACAATAATCGATTGTCCATATAGCATAATCGATTATGTAAATGACCGTATATTTTCAAACACCGTCAGATAATCGATTATAGGATTTTAATAATCGATTGTTTGAAGTAAAATTTGAAAAAGATTTTTTGAACGTTGCCAAGTAATCGATTGTATATTTCTGGTAATCGATTGTTATAAGTAAAATCTGGAAATGATTTTTTGAACGTTGCCAGTAATCGATTATACGTCTTAGATAATCGATTATGCTGCGTAAAATCTGGGAATGATTTTTGGAACGATTGAAAAACAATCGATTGTGCCAATTAGACAATCGATTGTCGTAGCACAAAATCAGCAATTCTTGATTGGCAATTAGGCAACGGTTATGCATGTTTTTGACACTACAAATACATCTTCAAATCAGTCTTCTAAACACAACAACTGATCATATTATTGCTAAAGCTTGCATACTGTCTTATTCATCATTTTCTATTCATTACATAAGTTTTTGAGAGCCAAATTCTTGACGAATGTTACGTTCTTGAGCGTATTCATTTTACTCATATCTACTCTTAAGGAGAGTCTTGTTTTGAGTGCAAAGTGTTTTTATACACTTGAAGGGAAGTGTTAATCCCTTGTATTGTAAGAAGGAACGTTGTAATTCCTTTGGTTGAAGTCTTGAAGTGTTGTATCTTCGAGCAAAGGTTGTTGAGGCTTGTGTGACTCAAGTTCTCAGTTTGTAACGGTTTGTTAAGCACCCGTAAGCTTAACGAAGTTAGTGGAAATCTCGAGAGAGTCTCTCGGGGACTGGACTAGCCACGGGTTGTGGTGAACCAGGATAACATCGGTGCGTTCGTTCTTTATTCTTTACTCACTTATTTAATTCCTGCAACTTTTAAATTCCGCAAGTTTACGCTTTTTTTTATTATAACGCTATTCACCCCTCCTCTAGCGTTAAGCGTATATTCTAACAGGGATGTTATTTTTTTACTCTTGTTCCATTGCCGGAATTCTTTTATGATTGATGTTGACTTATAAATGGGGGTGGTTTGCACGCCTACAACAAGATATAAGAAATAGGAGCGAATTGCACGCTTGCAACAAGATATATGAAATGGGAGCAGGTTACACGCGTGAAATGAGATGTATGAAATAGGAGCAGGTTGCACGCCTGCAATGAGATATATGAATTAGGAGCGGGTTGCACGTCTGCAATGAGATACATGAAATAGCAGCGGGTTTTACACTTGCAACGAGATAAATATAAGAAATGGGAACGGGTGGGTTGCATGTCTGCAATGATAAAAATGACATGGGACCGAGTTGCACACCTACAATGAGATACGTGAAATGGAAGCAGGTTGCACACCTTCAATGAGGTATATGAAAGTGTATATTGTGGTTGTTTTTCCTTATCCTTGTTATTAATTGAATCTTTATTTCTTTACATGCCTCTTTGATATTCAGTTGTTACTTGATATTCCCCGCAACATGTTTTCCCCCTTCCATCGTTAACTCCGAATGTCTGCTTTTATTTCCCGCTGTGTATGATTTAACTGCACAGGTTTATTTGGTAGTCTGGTTCTAGCCTTATCACTACTTTGCCGAGGTCAAGCTACGCACTTACCAGCACATGGGATCGATTATAGTGATACTACACTTTGCACTGTGTGTAGATACTGATACCGGAGCCTTTGGACCAAAGTAAGGTTGTTGCCTTCAATACAATAGGCGACCCGAGGTAGTTCTTCAGATGTCTGTGGGCCTTGGCATCTCCTTATATCATTTCCTTATGTTTTTACTTATTCAGAGACAGAATTGTGTATTCCTATTCAAACTTTATTTGTAGTATTCGTAGATAGTGTGTGACTTGTGATACCAAATTCTGTGTAGTGTTGTATTTCGAATTCATATAACAATGTTTGGTTAAGCTATTAAGTTTTCGTCTTCCGCATTTCAGGTTATCTTAGTTATTTTGATGTTAGATCACTTATTATGTTGAACTGTTGACTACATTTAATAAAAAGGTAATGAATTTATAATACTCAGCTTGCTTAGCTTTTACGAGTAGGCTCCATCACAATTCCCGAGGGTGGGAAATCTAGAGCGTGACAAGTTGGTATCAGAGCTCTAGGTTGCTTAGATCGTAGAATTCACGGACAAGCTTAAGAGTATGAGGGATCGGTACGAAGACGTCTGTATTTATCCCTAGAGGCTACAGAGTTAGGAATAACTTCACATCTATTCATTCCTTTCATGCGATTTTGTTTCTCAATGCTAATTGAACTTCTACTCTATTCTTTCACGAATGGCGCGTACCGCTTCTTCAGACAAGTAGTTGCAAAGATCGGTGATAGATCACCTACGTCTTCGGAGGCTTTGTGGAGGATGGACTGATTCACCAAGCTATTCACTACCACTTGCAGCGGTGCATCTTCTGAGGATCCTCAGGATTATTTAGACCTCTACCATGAGGTTCTCAGGAACATGGGTATAGTGGAGACTAATGGGTTCGACTTTGCTACATTTCGCTTATCTAGATTTGCCAAGACTTGGTGGAGATATTATTGTTTGGCTAGACCAGTTGGGTCACCAGCTTTGACTTGGGATCAGTTTTCTTTGCTATTTCTGGAGAAGTTTCTTCCTATCACTCTGAGAGAGATCTATCGGAGGCCGTTTCAACATCTCCAGCAAGGTTCTATGACTGTTACTTAGCATGAGACCAGATTTATAGACTTGGCCCGTCATGCACTTCTTATACTTCCCATTGAGAGAGAGAGAGAGATAGATAGGGAGAGAGAGTGAAGAGGTTCATTGATGGACTCATTCAGCCTATTCGATTACAGATAGCTAAGGAGACATGAAATGAGATTTCTTTTCAAGAGGCGGCCAATGTGACTAGGAGAGTTGAAATGGTTATTTTACAAAGGGGTGGTGAGGGGTCTGACAAAAGGCCTCGTCATTCAGGCAGATTCAGTGATGCCTCATTTTGAGATAGGGACATGTATGGTAGAATCCATCCTTCTAGGCCTTTTCATTAAGAAATTTAGACTTCTCACGGTGTCCCAGGGGGGCGTGGTTCACATATTTAGTATTCTGATCAGCAGTCCAATAGTGCATTACCAGATCCTATCAGTCCACCTCCACTCTTGAGCTTATAGGGTTGTCAATTCCAGCTACAAAGGGCTTGTTTTACTTGCAGCGACACGAGACATATTGTTAGATTTTTCCCTCGAGCACTGAGCGGTTCTCAACACAAGGGTTCATGTGCCATGGTTCAGGGACCGAGTGTTCCTCCACTCTATCATCCAACTATAGGTGGAGGTAGAGGTATTAGAGGTGGAGCTCAGGGCGCTAGAGGTGGAGGCCAACCAGTAGCAGGCCCTCCCAAAGATATAGTTTACAGTGGTGGGGCCCAGCCCTGATGTTATGCTCTTCCAGCCAGGCCTAATGCTGAGGCTTTCGATGTAGTTATCACAAGTACTGTTCTGGTTTGTAGTAGAGACGCTTCAGTTCTATTTGATCCAGGATTTACATAATCCTATGTGTCATCTTATTTTTGCACTGTATTTGGTCATGCCCAGTGATTCATTGGGAGATCTTGTATATGTATCTACATTAGTGGGTGATTTTATTGTAGTATATAATGTCTATCGTTTATGTGTAGTTGTGATTGGGGGTCTTGAGACTCGAGTTGATTTGTTATTGTTAGACATAGTTGATTTGGATGTCATATTGATGATGGACTAGTTATTACCTTATCACGCTATCTTGGACTGTCATGCCAAGACTGCAACCCTAATGTTGTCGAGTCTAACTCGTATAGAGTGGAGAGGGACTCCTGATCATTCTACCCGTAGTGTTATCTCATATATGAAGGGTCAGCATATGGGAAAGAAGGGGTCTTTAGCATATCTGGCATTTGTTCATAATTCTAGCGTTGAGGTTCCTTCTATGGATTCTGTGCCTACTGTTTGTGAGTTTCCTGAGGTATTTCCTTCACACATGTAGGGGATTCCACCCGACAGGGCCCTTAGCCCATTTCTATTATGCTATATCGTATGGCCCCCTTTGAGTTAAAAGGCAGTTGTAGACTTGCTTGATAAAGGCTTTATTAGACCCAGTGTCTCACCTTGGGGTGCGCCAGTGTTGTTTGTTAAGAAGAAGAATGGATCTGTGAGGATGTGTATAGATTACCGGAAATTGAACAAGGTTACAATCATAAATAAGTATCCATTGCCGAGGATCAATGATTTGTTAGACCAGCTTTAGGGTGCCAAGGTATTTTCGAAGATTGAATAAGGATATGCTACCATCAGTTGAGGATTAGGACATTCGATGTCCCTAAGATAGCATTCTGCACTCGGTATAGGTATTATGAGTTCTGGTTGATGTCATTCGGGTTGACAAATGCCCTAGCAGCTTTACAGATTTGATGAACTGAGTTTCAAGCCTTACTTGGATTCATTCATGAATGTCTTTATTGATGATATTTTGATCTATTGCCACAGTCGAGAAGAGCATGAGCGACATCTGAGAGTGGTACTTCAGACTTTGAGAGATAGTCAGTTGTATGCTAAGTATTGAAAGTGCTAGTTTTGGTTGGTTCAGTTGCTTTCTTGGGTCCTGATTTTTCAGCAGAGGGTATTCAAGTAGATTTAAAGAAGATAAAGGCAGTCAAGGGCTGGACTAGACCCGCATTAGCTACAGAGATTCAGAGTTTCTTAGGTTTGGTAAGCTATTATCATCAGTTTGTGGAGGGGTTTTCATCTATTGCAGCCCCGATGACCAGGTTGACCTAGAAGGGTGCTCAGTTTAGGTGATTGGAAGAGTGTGACGTGAGCTTTCAGAAGCTCAAGACAGCTTTGACTATGTCACGACACAGATTTCCCACCCTCGGGAGTCGTGATGGCGCCTACTAATGAAAGCTAGGCAAGCCAAATTTAATTTCTCCCCATTAATAAATAATCCCTTTTTAACAGTTATTGGCAATAATATAATATCATCACAATTAAATATTAATCAAAATTCTTAATTATAGAAAACTGAATCAAAATACGGAATATTCAATATAAGCCTATACCCAAAAATGGTGTCACAATAATCACGAACTATTAAGAGTGCTAAATACAATTATCTGAAAGAAAATATAGTTGTTTGTCTCGAATACAAGGAGGCAAAAGACTAAAATAAAGGATAGAGGAGATGCCAGGCCTGTAGACTCCTGCAGGGCTACCTCAAAGTCTCGTTGGATTGAAGGCTGGCTCCCAATCTAATAGTGCTGCTCAAATGCTGCTCTAGCACCTGGATCTATGCAAAATAGCACAGGGTATAGAATCAGCACAACCGACCCTATGTGCTGTTAAGTGCCTCGCCTAACTCCGGCGAAGTAGTGACGAGGCTAGACTGGACTACCATGTAAATCTGTGCATCTACATAATATATATTGCAGAAAAATAAACATGTAATGAGCAGTTATAAGGGAGGGAGGTTACATACTTCGGGGAACAAGATTAACCTAACATATACCCAATAGATATATGAAAGAACAGTACAACATCAACAACAATGCAATAGCGCTACTGTTGTGGCGCGCAACCCGATCCCTTATCAATTAACTCCGTGGAGGCGTGCAACCCGATCCAATATACATATAGTCTTTGCAACGTGCAACCCAATCCAATACAATATTTGTTGCATCGTGCAACCCGACCCAATATAACATCTGTTGCGGCATGCAACCCGATCCAATATAATACCTGTTGCGGCGTGCAACCCAATCCATTTTAATATCTAAATACACAACTTACATTAATCATGACAACAGTCACGGCAAGGGATTAACCATAAATTAAATCCCGGTAAGGGAACTCAACAGTGCAAGTATGTATGCTCCGGCAAGGGAGAATATCAAAAAAACAAAGCGTCCCGGCAAGGGGAATAACCAATAACTTCTTTTCTTTCTTTCATTTTCATTTCATAGTTCACATTATCACGTGAGCCAATGTCCCAAGGATTTAATTATTTCATATGCCTTCACAACCTGTATTTCAACTCGAGCCAATGCCCTCAGATTTTGAAGTTCACAATTTCCCTTCACATGCTCTTTACAACATATAAAAATCATCAATTAAGCATGGGAGTTACAACAAAATCAAAATATTCGCAATACAAGGAGTCACGGTCATGCTAGACACCAATGTATAGATACTCGTCACCATGCCTATGCATCGTACTCGACAATTAGCAAGTAGCAATTAAGACTCCACACCTACTCCCTCAATCTAGGGTAAAACCAAACACTTACCTCGATACCTTGGATTCCACTCAAACCTCAACTACAGCTTTGCCCCTTGGTTCCACCACCAACCCGCTCGAATCTAGTCATAAGTTATTTAATCTCATTAACAAATACTAAATGAATCAACCTTGATGCATGAAATAAATCTTTACAAAGTTTTTACCCAAAAAGGTCAAAATTCCCTTGGACCCACATGGTCGAAACTCGAGGTTCGGATCAAAACCCCATTACCCATTCCCTATGAATCCAATTATGTGATTTATTTTGAAATTGGACCTCATATTGAGGTCCAATTCCCCAATTTTTAGAAAACCTAGGTTCTACCCAAAACACCCAATTTCCCCATGAAAAACTTTGATTCGAAGTTGAAATCATGTTAAAATATGTTAAGGAGTGAATAAAATGAGTTAGAAATCACTTACAAATCGTTTGGAGAAGAAGAGTTGTTTGGAAAATCACCTCTTAAGTTGTGGGGTTTTTGAAAAGAGTAAAATAATTGAAATTCACGTGTATTTATACCCCTCTAAGGTTCCCTGTGCGGACCGTGCAAAAAGGACCGCGGCCACACAGGCTTGCTGAAGGCCTGCGGAACATTGCCCAGTGCAGACCGCACCAAGCTGACTGCGGCGGCTCAATACCCACCACAGACCGCGCATAGGCATCCTGGAACCTACTTGAAGCTCACCCAAGCCCATAAAACTCTAATCCAAGTATAAACACAACCTCAAAATCATCTTACGAACATATTCGTGTGATCAAATCACCAATATAAAATAATGATCATGGAATTTACCGTCAAGATCAATGAAATTTCTTAAATCTCCCTTTTAACCATAAATTTCCTCTTTCGTGTTCGGATCGCGTCAAATGACATTCATTTTTAACCAAACTTTACAGGAGTGATTCAAAACATATATGAGACTTGTACCGTGCGCCGGAAACAAAATACAGGCCCGATACCATTACTTTCAAATTAGATTTCACTTTAATTCTCTTCAAACATTTTCAGAAAGCAAATTTCAGTTAAAAATTTACATCTCGAGCTTGGGACCGCGGAATTTGATTTCAGGCATGCGCCCAAGTCCCATATTTTCCTACGAACCCTGTGGGACCATGAAATCACGGGTCCGGGTCCGTTTACCTAAAATATTTACTAAAGTCAAATCTATTTATTTTTTTAATAGCATTTTTCATAGAATTTCACATATAAGCTTTCCGGCTACACGCCTGGACTGCACATCCAAATTGAGGCAACCCTAAATAAGGTCTTCAAGGCCTCGGAATCATAGAGTGAGTAAGGAAACAAGTGTTGGTTTTGCCCACAGGTTTAGGGCTATATATAGTTTATTGTGATGTATCTCGTATTGGACTTGGTGCGGTGTTGATGCATGATGGAAAGGTCATTGCTTATGCTTCGTGTCAGCTGAAGATTCATGAGAAGAACTATCTGGTTCATGATTTGGCATTATCAGCCATCGTTCAAGCGTTGAATATTTGGAGGCATTATCTGTATGGCGTATATGAGGTGTTCACGGATCACAAGAGTCTTCAGTATTTATTCAAGCAGAAGGAGCTAAATTTGAGGTAGAGAAGTTGGTTAGAGCTATTGAAAACCTATAATATCACCATCTAATACCATTCGGGGAAGGCCAATGTGGTGGCTGATGCTTGGAATAGGACGTCAGCTAGTATGGACAGTCTTGCATATATTCTGGTCGGTGAGAGACCGCTTGCTTCGGATGTTCAGGTTTTGGAAATTAGTTCATGAGATTGGATATTTTCGAGCCCAGCCGTGTATTAGCTTGCATAGTTGCTCGTTCTTATTTATTGGAGCGTATCCTAGATCGGTGGTATGATGCTCCTCATTTGTGTGTCCTCGGAGACACGGTGAAACACGGTGGTGCCAAGCATGTTACTTTAGGAGATGATGGGGTTTTAAGGTTTCATGGTTGAGTTTTTGTTCCTAATGTGGATGGACTCCAAGAGTTGATTTTAGAGGAGTCCCATAGTTCGCGGTACTCTATTCACCCGGGTGCCGCTAAGATGTATCAGGATTTGCCGTAACATTATTGTTGGAGGAGGATGAAGAAGGATATTGTTGCATATATGGCTCGGTGTTTGAATTGTTAGCAGGTAAAGTATGAGAATCAAAGACCTGGTGTTATTTTAGAGAATTGAGCTTCCTGACTGGAAGTGAGAGCATATCACTATGAACTTTGTTGTTGGACTCCCACGGGCTGAGAGGGAGTTCAAAGTCTGACCAAGTCAGCGCATTTCATTCCTATGGAAGTCTTCTATTCTTCTAAGAGGTTAACTGAGATCTATATTCGAGAGATTGTTTATATAGTGTGCCTATGTATATCACTTCTGATCGAGGTACATAGTTTACCTCGAATTTCTAGAGAACAGTTCCGCGTGATTTGGGTACACTGTTTGAGTGGAGCACAATGTTTCATCCTCAGACAGACGGGCAATACAAACATACTATTCAAATTTTGGAGGATATGCTTCGAGCTTGTGTTATTGACTTTGGAGGCCCGTGGGATCAAATATTGCCTTTAGCGGAGTATACCTACAACAACAACTACCATTCGAGCATTCAGATGGCTCCTTATGTGGCTTTATTTGGTAGGCGATATCGGTCATCGGTTGGGTGGTTTGATCCAGGAGAGTCTCGGTTGTTTTGTACCGATCTAGTACAGGATGCCTTGGACAAGGTCGGGATCATTACGGATAGGCTGTACAGCTCAATTCAGGCAAAAGAGTTAAGCCGAATGTAAGGTTTGAGATATGGCATTCATGGTTGACGAGCGGGTGTTGGTTAGGGTGTCGCCTACGAAGGGCGTGATGAGATTTGGAAGGAAGGGAAAGCTTAGCCCAAGGTTTATTGGCCCAATTGAGATTCTTGATTGAGTGGGAGAGGTGGCTTACAAACATGCATTCCCACCAAGTTTATCAGCCGTGCATGCAGTGTTTCAAGTGTCCATGCTTCGGAAGTATCACGCCGATCCATCACACGTGTTAGACTTCTACACTATCCAAATAGACAGGGACTTGTCCTATGAGGATGAGCCGGTAGCTATTCCAGCCCGACAAGTTCATCAATTGAGATCAGAGAGTTTCCCTTCTGTTCGTGTTCAATGGAGAGGTCAGCCTGTTGAGGTATCAACCTGGGAGTCCGAGTCCGATATAAGGAGCCATTATCCATATATTTTCTCTGACTCAGACACTTCCTTCTTATATCCATTCGAGGGCGAATAGTTGTTGTAGAGGTGGAGAAAGTTATGACTCAAAAACTCCTATTTGGCTCACCTCAATTTGCGTGCGCAGTCTTGCTCTAAACCCGGAAATCCATTATTTGATAATCTGTGAATAAGGATGAATTTTGCCTTTGAAATAAATTTAGGTTGACTTTGGTCAACATTTTAGGTAAACAGACCCGGACACGTGATTTGACGGTTTCGAAGAGTCTGTAGAAAAATATGGGATTTGGGCGAATGCCAAGAATTAAATTCCGAGGTCCCAAGCCCGAAAAGTGAATTTTAAAAAAGAAATTATTTAACTGAAATTATAAGAGTTTTCAAAAATTTAAATATGTTTGAATTTGATGGTATCGGGTTCGTATTTTGGATTCGGAGAACGGTACAAGTCTTGTACGTGATTTAAGTTAAGCCTGTAAAATTTGGTAAGGAATAGACTTGAAATTATGTGAATCGGATCCTCGGTTGTTAAGAATGGAACTTAAAAGTTCATCAGATTTTTCTTTCATTTTGATGCTAAATTCATAGTTATAGATGCTATTTTTATGATTTACTCGCAAGAGCAAGTCCGTATGATATTTTTGGACTTGTGTGCATGTTTGGTTTGGAGTCCTGACGGCTCGGGTGAGTTCTAGATAGGCCATGGAGTAAAATTTTACTTAGGAAAATTGATGGTATATTGCAGACTTGTGGAGTTCGGAATTGCGAAAAACCCATCGCATTTGCGAAGACTGGGCTGGGTAGGGAACCTTCGTAATAGTGAAGCTTATGTCGTAATTGCGACCTAAGCAGGTATCACATTTGGGAAGAAGGCCGAGTTGGGCATACTTCGCAACTGCGAAGCATTTGCTGCAATTACGAGTTCGCATTTGCGAACGTATCATCACAATTGCAATATCTACGCCTATGTAAATCATAACTTAGCCGAAATCTTTCATTTTAAAACCCTTTCAAAACTTATACACCTTTGTGCTATTTTCAAAGACAAGTACTCTTCCATATCAATTGTAAGTCATTTTTAACCTGTTATCATTATTCTTTAACAACGTTTCTCATGATTTCAAATAAAAATCAAAGGTTTTCATGGGAAAAATTTGGTGTTTTAGATAGAACCTAGGTTTTTCAAATTTTGGGGATTTTACCCTCGATTTGAGGTCCCATTTCAAAATAAATTATATATTTGGGTTCGTGGGTGGATGTGTATTCGAGTTTTGGTTTGAACCTCGAATTTGGACCATGTGGGACCGAGGTCGATTTTTGACTTATTGGGAAAAACTTTAGAAAGTATATTTTCATGTATTAGAATTGATTTATTTAGCATTTACTGATATAGTTAAGTAACTTGTGGCTAGATACGAGCGAAATGGTCATGGAATCAAGAGGTAAAGTGGTAGTTGAGGCTTGAATTGAGTTCGTGACATCGAGATAAATATTTGGTCTAACCTTAGCTTGAGACATTAGAAGTTGTATCTTATTTGCTATGTGTTAATTGTGGAGTACGGCGTATAGACAAGGTGATGAGTATCTAAATGTCGGTGTCAAGTATGCATGTGAGTCTAGTATTGTAATTATTCTGACTCTGCTGTGATTTATTCATGCCTAATATATTGATTACCTTTGTTGGTTCCCTTGCCAGAATGCTATTAATTATGATATTGTCTCCCTTGCCGGGATGTTAATTTTTATGATATTGTTCCTTTGCCGGAAAGTTATTGCTTATGACTTTAACTCCCTTGCTGGGATGTTGTTGTTATACTATGTTCCCTTTCCGAGATTCGTTTCTGGTTGATGTTTACTTGTAAATAGGAACGGGCTGCATGCATGAAACAAGATATAAGAATGGGGAGTTGCACGCCTGCAACAAAATATATGAAATGAAAGCGGGTTGCATGCCTGTAACGAGATATATGAAATGGTAGCGTGTTGCATGCCTGCAACGTGATATAAGAAATGGGAGCAGGTTGCATGCCTGCAACGAGATACATGAAATGGGAGAAGGTTGCACGCCGCAACATATATATATATATATATATATATATATATATATATATATATATATGAAATAGGAACGAATGGCACGTTTGCAACGAGATACATGAAATGGTATCGAGTTGCACGCCTGCAATGAGAGACATCAAATGGGAGCGGGTTGCATGCCTCTAATGAGATATATGAAAGTGAATGCTTTGATTATTTTTCCTTATCCTTTTTCATAATTGAATCTTGATTTCTTTACATTCATCTTTAATATTCTGTTGTTACTTGATATTTCTTGCAACATGTTTTCTTCCTCCCATCGTTAACTGTGAATATCTGCTTTTATTTTTCGGTGTATATGATTTAACTACATAGGTTTATTTGGTAATCTTATTCTAGCCTCGTCATTACTTTGCCGAAGTTAGGTTAGGCACTTACTAGCACATAGGGTCGGTTGTGTTGATACTACACTCTACACTATGTGCAAAATGCTAATACCGGAGCGTTTGGACCGTAGTGAGGTTGCTACCTTCAGTTCACAAGGGCCCGAGGTAGTCCTGTAGACGTCCGTGAGCCTTGGCGTCTCCTTCTATCATTTCCTTCTGTTTTTAATTATTCCGAGAAAAAATCGTGCATTTCTATTCAGACTTTTTTTGTAGTATTCGTAGATGGTCCATGACTTGTGATACCAAATTCTAGGTAGTGTTATATTTCGGATTCATGTAACAATGTTTTGTTAAGCTATTAAATTTCCGTCATTCTCATTTATGGTTATCTTAGCTATTCCGTTGTTTGATCACTTATTATGTTGAACTGTTGAACATGTTTAATAAAAAAAGTAATGAATTTATAATACTCGGCTTACCTAACTTTTATAAATAAGCATCATCACAACACTCGAGGATGAAAAATCCGAATCGTAACAAATATAAGTATATCTAGCATTATGTCAAAACATTTATCTCCTTACACAGAGCTTGTGTAACAAATCAGTTAAAAAATATATTAACAATGAGAAATGCTCCAGTAAAAAATTCGGATAAATGTCCTTGTCGTTTCAACTTATGTAAATCTACTTCTATATTGAAAGTAAAAATAACATTTTCTTTGAAAGACGTTTTTATAAATAATTTTAAAATATTTTAAATTTTAACTATTGCATATAAACTTTTTTTTGTAATGTTAGGATGAAAAAATTAAGTGTTATGCGGAAACTAGCAAAGAAAAACTTGAAAAACGATAAATCATGCAATAAAAGAGAAATATCTTAAAAGAGACACAAATATTTAATACGGGTCGGTCAATTGACCTAAGTACATGGATAGAAATGAGCAATCCACTATAATAAAAGAGAGTACAAAATATCGGGAGAACAAGTTCACGAAGAGGCAATACAAATGGCACACTAACACTTGTCTCATCAAGTTCTTCCCATAAACAAGATTTCTAAGCCCTTTATGACTATATTGCGAATGTTACTGAATGGAAAGGCCTGCTATTTGATTTTTAAAACTTCAAACCCTTTCCTACATGTAAAATTAATGAATGAACACAAAACATTAGCCAATTTGATCATCGAATTCGAAAAAAGTTTATATAAATTGAAAAGGAGGTAATATATATATATATATATATTACATTTTATTGACAGTTATAACATTGTGTGGCTGAGTTACGGGGCAAATCTTCTTTGGCAATGACCAAACTTGCTCCAAAATATATGGTAGTGAAGTGGGGTTGTTGCCCAAGAAAATTCGCCCAATAATGCATCCACACAGTTTGAAGTTTCTCTTGACCAATTGCTTTAATTTGAAGCACTTGAAACTCTTTTATAGCAAAGAGAAAAAGTGTATTTTTCTTTCATTGGAGAGTATATTTTAACGCATATGCTATGTCTTACTGTCTACATGTCTTATGTAAAGTTTGTATTGGGTGTCGGAATCAAAATACAGACCCGATATTATCGTTTTCTAATCAGATTTTATTTTAATTTTTTAAAAATATTTTCAAAAATAATTTTACAAAAAAAATTTATTTTCAATCTTGGAAAATTTGATTCCGGGCATACGCCCAAGTCCATATTTTTTATGGACTCTACGGGACTGTCAAATTACGTGTTCGGGTTTGTTTTTTTTTTAAATATTAACCGAAGTCTAATTTATTCAATTTAAAATTAAAAGTTAGCAGTTTTCATAGAATTTTTCATATTTAAGCTTTCCGGCTACGTGCCCAGATTGCACATGCAAATCGAAGCGATTCTAAATGAGGTTTTCAAGGCCTCGAAAGCAAAGAATTCAACTAAAAATTGTTGACCCTTTGGGTCGTCACATTCTCCACCTCTAAAACAACCGTTTGTCCTCGAACTGACAGAAGAAGGAAGTACCTGAGTCGGGAAAAAAATGGGGATAACGGCTCCGCATATCAGACTCGGACTCCAAGGTCGATGCCTAAGGAGGCTGAATTCTCCACTGAACACGAACAAAAGGAAAACACTTTGACCTCAACTGACAAACCTGACGGTCTAGAATAGCTACCGGCTCCTCCTCATAGTCAAGTCCTTATCCAACTGGAGAATGCTAAAATCTAACACGTGGGCTGGATCACCGTGATATTTCTGGAGCATGGACACATGAAATACTGGATGCACAACTGATAATCTCGGTGTTAATGCAAGTCTATAAGCCAACGCTCCAACTCGATCAAGGACATCAAACAGACCAATGAACCTAGAGCTAAGCTTACCCTTCTTCCCGAATCTCATCACTCCATTCATAGGCAACGCTCGGAGCAGCACTCGCTCACCAAACATAAAAGCCACATCTCAAACCTTGCGGTCTGCATAACTCTTTTTCCTGAACTGAGCTGTACGAAGCCTATCCTGAATGATCCTGACCTTGTCGAAGGCCTCCTAAACCAAATATGTACCCAACAAGTGAGCCTCCCCTAGCTCAAACCACCAAACTGGAGATCAACATCGCGTACCATATAGAGCCACATAAGGAGCTATCTGGATACTCGACTAGTAGCTGTTGTTGTAGGCAAACACTGCTAAAGAAAAAAACTAATCCCACGAGCCTCCAAAGTCAATAACACAAGCTCGGAGCATATCCTCGAAAATCTAAATAGTCTACTGGGACTGCTTGTCCATCTGAGGATGAAATGTTGTGCTCAACTCAACCCGTGTACCCAACTCTCACTGAACTGCTCTTAAGAATAGCGAGGTAAATTGTGTTCTCCAGTCAGAAATAATAGATATGGGTACACCCTGAAGGCGAACAATCTCCTGAATATAGATCTCAGCTAACCTCTCTGATGAATAGGAGACTGCCATAGGAATAAAATGTGCAGACTTGGTCAGCCTATCAACAATGACCCGAACTACGTCGAACTTCTTCTGAGTCAAACGAAGTCCATAGTGATCCTTCCACTCCGGAAGCTCAATCCTCCAAAATAAACCACCAGTCCTCTGATGCTCATGCTTAACATGCTGAAAATTCAAAACACTAAACCACATATGTAACAATATCATTCTTCATTCTACGCCACCAATAATGATCCTGCAAGTTTTGATACATCTTCGCGGTGCCTGGATGAATAGAGTACCGGGAGCTATAGGCCTCCTCTAAAATCAACTCTTGAAGCCCATCTATATTAAGCACACAAACTCGCCCCCACAATCTCAAAACTCCATCATCACCAAAGATAACATGCTTGGCACCTCCACGATGCATCGTGTCTCTAAGAACACACAAATAGGATTTCAAACTGCCAATCACAGATATGCTCCAATAATGACGAACGAGTAACCGTGCAAGCTAATACCCGACAAGGCTCAGAAATATCCAACCTCACAAACCAATTGGCCAAAGCCTGAATATCCAAAGCAAGTGGTTTCTCGCCGACTAGGATATAAGTAAGGCTGCTCATACTGGCTGACTTCCTACTCAACGTATCGGCCACAACATTAGCCTTCCCCGGATGATATAAGATAGTGAAATCATAACCCTTAAACAACTCCAACCACCTCCTCTGCCTCAAATTCAACTCCTTTTGCTTGAACAAATACTGAAGACTCTTGTGGTCCGTGAACACCTCACATGCCACGTCATACAGATAATGCCTCTAAATCTTCAATGCGTGAACAATGAATGCCAACTCTAAATCATGAAACAGATAGTTTTTTTATGAATCTTCAACTGCCTCAAAGCATAGGCAATGACTTTGCTATCCTGCATCAACACTACACCAAGCCCAATACGAGAAGCATCACAATAAACTGTATATGGCCCTGAACCTATAGGCAAAACCAACACTAGCACCATAGTCAGAGCTGTCTTGAGCTTTTGAAAGCTTGCCTCACACTCGTCCGACCATATGAATTGGGCATTCTTTTGGTCAAATTGGTCATCGGGGCTGCAATGGATGAAAACCCCTCCACGAACCGATCATAGTAGCCTGCCAATCCTAAGAAACTCCAAATCTCTATGGTTGATGCTGGTCTAGGCTCGTTCTTGACTGCCTCAATCTTATTGGGACAACCTGAATACCCTCTGCCGATACAATATGACCTAGGAATGCAACTGAACTTAACTAGAACTCACACTTTGAGAACTTTGCATATAACTGACTATCCTTCAGAGTCGAAAGAACCACTTTGAGATGCTGCTCGTGCTCCTCCTGGCTGCGCGAATATATCAATATATCATTAATGAAGACTATTACGAACATGTCCAAATAAGGTTTGAACACTCGATTCATCAAATCCATAAAAGCTACTAGGGCATTTGACAATCCAAATGACATAACCAAAAATGCATAATGCCCATACCGAGTGAAAAAAGTTGTCTTAGGGACATCAGATGCCCTGATGCTCAACTGATGGTAGCTAGATCTGAAGTCAATCTCTGAAAATACCTTGGCACCCCGAAACTGATCGAACAAATCATAAATCCTCATCAATGGATACTTATTCTTGATTGTAACCCTGTTCAATCGCCGGTAGTCAATACACATTCTCATTAACACATCCCTCTTCTTATAAAACAACATCGGCGCACCCTAAGGCGATACACTGGGTCTAATGAAACTCATCTCAAGCAAGTCTTGCAACTGTTCCGTTAACTCTTTCAACTCAGGCGGGCCCATACGATATGGCAGGATAGAAATGGGTTGGGTGCCCGGAGCCATGTCAATGCAAAATTCAATATCCCTGTCGGGGTGACATATTCGGCAGGTCCAAAGAGAAAACCTCAAGAAAATCACGAACCACAGGCACATAATCAATAGAGGGAACCTCAGCACTGGAATCATAAACATAAGCCAAATAAGCCAAACACCCCTTTTCGACCATATGCCGAGCCTTCACTTAAGAGATAACGCTACGAGTAGAATGGCCGGGAGTCCCTATCCACTCCAAACGAGGCATACCCAATAAAGATAAGGTCACAGTCTTGGCATGGCAATCCAAGATAGAATGGTAAGGTGATAACCAGTTAATCCCTAATATAACATCGAAATCGACCATGTCTAAAAGCAACAAATCTACACGAGTCTCGAGACCTCAATCATAATTACACACAAATGATAAACTCCATCTAGCACAATAGAATCACCTATCGGTGTAGACACATAAACCGGAACACCTAGTGAATCACTAGGCATGACCAAATGTGGGGCAAAATAAGATAGCACATATGCGTATGTAGACCCTTAATCAAATAACACTGAAGCACCTCTATCACAAACCAAAATAGTACATGTAATCACAGCATCTAAAGCCTCAGCCTTGGGCGTGGGTGGAAGAGCATAACATCAGGGCTGGGCCCCACCACCCTAGGCTACATCTCTAAGACGGCCTGCAGTAGGCTGGCCCCCACCTCTAGCGGCCTGAGCTCCACCTCTAAATCCTCTACCTCTACCTATAGCACATTTACCCCCCACCTCTAGCTAGATGGGCGATCCATGGAACATCTGGTGCCTGAATCATAGCTCGGGAACCCAGCTACTGCGGCTGAGTGCCCAATAACCTCGGAAAAGCCTAGGATATGAGCAAACTCACCACACTCATAACATCCACCTGAATGCTGCGACTGAGAAAACTGAGACTGACTTTTGCAACCTGAATGACCACCTTAAAAACTGGTGCTTGAATCATAGCTTGGGATCCCTGCTACTGCGGCTGAGTGCCCACTAACCTCGAATTAGCCTTCCGGATATGACCAAACTCACCACACTCATAACATCCACCTGAATGTTGCGGCTGAGGAAACTGAGACTGACTTTTGCGACCTGAATGACCACCTTGAAAACTCTGGAGCGGTGGTACACTCATAGGAGCTGGTGGTGCACTGTAGGGCTGCTGATCAAAATACTGCATGATAGAACTATGATCACCTGAATCACCATGAGAAACCTGAAGAGTTGACTGAAAGGGCCTAATGGACTCTACCATATGAATCTCTGCCTCCAGACGAGGCATCACTGAATCTACTTGAATGTCGGGGCCTATTATCCGAACCCTGACCACCTTCCTGTGGCAGGACCATCTCAAATCTGTGGGCCACATTGGGCGCCTTCTGAAAGGTGATCTCACTCCCGACCTCCTTGTCCATTTGAAGATGAATAGGCTGAATAAGACCGTCAATAAACCTCCTCACCCTCTCTCTCTCTCTCTCTCGGTAGCAAGTATGATAAGAGCATGGCGAGCTAATTTGATGACCCTAGTCTCATATTGGGTGACCGTCACGGAACCTTGCTGGAGGCGCTCAAACTGCCTCCGCTAGGCCTCTCTCTAAGTAATAGGGAGAAACTTCTCCAGAAACAATACTATTAACTGCTCCCAACTCAAAGATGGCGACCCAGCTGGCCTAGCA
Source organism: Nicotiana benthamiana (assembly GCA_034376525.1). Lineage (NCBI taxonomy): Eukaryota > Viridiplantae > Streptophyta > Magnoliopsida > Solanales > Solanaceae > Nicotiana > Nicotiana benthamiana. Next base: position 26,773,170 of record CM067340.1, on the reverse strand, counting down.
AAGTAATAATCCCTCCACCAAGTCTTGGCAGATCCAAACAAGCGAAATGTAGCAAAATCAACCCCATGGATCTCAATACCCATGTTCTTGAGAACCTAGTGGTAACTGTCCAGATAATCCTGAGGATCCTCAGTAGATGCACCGCTTAAAATAGAAGTGAAGAGCTTGGTGAACCTATACAGCCTCCACAAAGCATCGGCATACATGGCTGCTCCATCACCGATCTGAGCTACTATCCCCAATTGAACTGCTCCAACTAGCTGAACCGTTGGAGTTTGAATCTGGGGAGCTACCTGCTCCGGAGTGTCGGTAGCAGGAGTCTGAAAGTTCAAAGCAAATAGTGAAGAACTCATTCAAAACACAATTATAGTAGAAGAAATAGTAGAGGAAAACATGCTTAAACGGGTCTCCCAAAACAAGGCAAAGTAGAAGTGAAACTGTAAACACTAAAGAAAATGGTAGAAGGATACAGTAGGAAAAGTATATCAGATCATAGTGGAAGGAAAATAGCAGAACATAGTGAGAAAGCATGTGAAAATATAGCATATAAAACACAATAGAAGAAAGAACGGAATATATAAAACACTGTAGAAGAACATGTGTGATAAAAGGAACAACATAAGAACACAGTAGAAGAACATGCGTGGTAGAAAAGAAAACATAAGAACATAGCGGAGACAAATACACACAAAGTAAAAGGAAGGAAAAGCCAGAGAAACATTTGAATATTTTTAGGAAACCCTAAATTGGAAAGATATAATTTTTGAAACTAAGTTTTGAAAGAAAAGTTGAGGAAATCTTTCAAGAACTCAAGTAGAGCACATATATATAACAGATTTAAGAAAAATGGGAGAAAATCTCAAATAGTTAGGGTTTTAGAAGAACCCTAGAATGAGAAAGACTTTGAAAAGGTCTGATCTTGGTCGGAAAGGTCAAAGATAGGCGCATAGTACCAGGATACACTGAAGCAAGGCCATAGATGGCCGTGAAACCTCGAGATGGCGAATGTCTGAATGAAAACTTTCAAGTTATGGACTTGATTCTTCAAGTATCGAGCACATAGGAGTAACATGGGGTGTGTGTAAGACTATCATGGCCGGAGAAGCCATGGTTTTCGGTAGGTTTTGAGGTTGAAGATGATAGGAGACGATTAGGGTTGAGGAAGCTTCGAGAGAGTTTGAGAGATGTAGGGGTTTCAAGGCGGCACCTCATGGGAAAATGGATTAGGGTGATGGGGTTTGGGGGATTAAAAAAAAGTAAGGGTAAATCATGGCTGTTGATCAAAATAATTAACGACCTGGATCAAAAGAAAGACCATGTGGGTTTTACTAACGGGTTAGGGCTCGGGTTATATTAAGAATTGGGCTGATCCATTTCAAATTGGAATTGGGCTATTGGGGTGGTTGATTTTGGCTATAATTGAAATAAAATAAGACTATCATTTAAATAGCCACTTTCCCTTTTTAATTTATTTTTTAAAAAATATTGAAGGACTAAATTAATTAATAATATATAAACATTAAATTAAAAATACTGGAATAAAAATTTCATAATTATAAATGCTATTTTAATCTTAAAATAGAATAAAATTACAATTTAGTGAAATTTGAGCTTAAAAACACCTCATCAATTTATAAAAATATGAAAAAATTACCTTAACTATATATTGACATAAATATAAGAATAAAATAGATTAATAACCAAAATGATAATTTGAAGAATACTTATTGGCTTTTGTATTGCTAAAACAGGGTAATAAATCAGTTTAAGAATCTTTTAAAAAATTATAAAAAACTAAAAAATACCTGGACATGCTTATATATATATATATATATATATATATATATATATATATATATATATATATATATATATATATATATATATATATATATATATATTTACACACTATTTTGAAAGTATTATGTACATAAAAAATATACAGGAAACAATTGAGTATCAACAGCAGCCCCTCTTTATCCAGAAAGAATGAAAGAGTTGTCGGGTAAAGATATGATGGCAAATATTTACTAGCTAAAGTGGTTTGAAAAGGTTGACCGTGCTCTGGTTTTTGAGCTACCTACATGTCCCTGGTTTTACAGGAATCAGGTCGTATGTAGTTCAGGATCCGTATGCGGAGTATGCCGATGATGGTTTCCCAAGAACGGACACAACGTTTAGGTTGGCGTAGATGGTTAATGTCTGATAGGGCTGCGGGAACTGGAGCGGGATTGCTCCTGATGAAAAGGTCGTTGCTCGCCGGTTTACCTACAAATAAGCAACACAGGCATATATTATGCATAAATCTAAACGTGATGCAAGTTCCCGTTGGACCATGAATGTTGTCTTAGGATGATTAGGATGACGTCCTTAGACCATGATGTCCTGGTCAATGAAGCGTATAATAAAGAATTCACAGACCATGAAATGATGCCCTCTGGCTATGAGGATGATGCCTCCAAGCGATGATTCCTTCGAATAATGATATGCAAGAGATAAAAGGGGTCCTCAGTCCATGACATGGCGTTCTCGGGCTATGAAGATGGTGCCTCCGAACAATGACGCCTTTGGTCAATTTGGTGATCTTTCAGCCGACGAGATGCAGAAGGTGGCGATCTTTTAGCCAAGGCAAAATTCAATAAGTTGCAATCTTTCAGCCAATGCAATAAGGTGGCGATCCTTCAGCCATCCAATAAGGTGGCAAACTTTTAGCCATGCAATGAGGTGGTGATATTTCAACCGATGCAAGATGTAAGTGAGGTGGAGATCTTTCAGCCAATGCAATAAGGTGGCGATCTTTCAGCCATGCAATAAGGTGGCGATATTTTAGCTTATGCAAGATGTAAATGAGGTGCCGATCTTTCAACCAATACAATGAGGTGGCGATATTTCAGCCAATGCAAAAAGTAAATGAGGTGGCGAAATTTCAGCCAATAAAAAATGCAAATGAGTGGTGAAATTGCAGTCGATGCAAGATGTAAATAAAGGTGGTGATATTTCAGCCATGCAATAAGACAACGATCTTTCAGCCATGCAAGATGCAAATGAGGTGGTGATCTTTCAGCCAATGCAATAAGGCGGCGATATTTCGACCAATGCCAAAAGTAAATGATGTGTCAATCTTGCTGCCAATGAAATACGGAGGTGAATGAGGTGGCGATGTTTCACCCATTGCAATGAGGTGGCGATATTTTAGCCAATGCAAAAAGTAAATGAGGTGGCGATCTTTCAGCCAATGCAATGAAGAGGCGATATTTAAGCCAATGCAAAAAGTAAATGAGGTGGCGATCTTTCAGCCGATGCAAAATGCAAATGAGTGGCGATATTTCAGCCAATGCAAGATCCAAATAAAGGTGGAAGTGTTTCAGCCGATGCAAGATGCAAAAAATAAAGTAGCGTTATTTCAGCCATATGAGTGCAAAATAAAGTGGCGATATTTTTGCCATGTAGATGCAAAATAAAGTGGCCATATTTCAGCCATGCAGATGGAGACAAATCTTAGTCTCGAAAGGAAGAATGGTAGCCTTGTGCAATACAAGAATGCAGATGGAGACAATGCTTAGTCTCAGAAGGCAGAATAGTAGCCTTATGCAATCCAAGAATGCATATGGAAATAGAGCTTAGTCTCGGAAGGTAGAATGGTAGCCATATGCAAAGCAAGAATGTAGATGGAGATAATGCTTAGTCTCGGAAGGCAGAATGGTAGCTTTATGCAATGCAGGAATGCAGGCGGAGGTGGAGCTTAGTCTCGGAAGGCAGAATAGTAGCCTTATGCAGGAAATAAATGGAAGAATAGTAGTGAAATTTCTTAGCTGATAGCTGATTGTGATATCGTGGTTGCTGAGGATATTGGATGGCGAATGCGAATAGGTGCAATGGTTCTGAGTGCTGTGTTCCCGATTGCATAGTTTACGACTTGGTTCCTACATCGAAAGAATAATCATGAGTTCTGTAAAGGCCAAAGCTTCGGACATTGTAACCTCTCTCACTTCAGAATTTTGAGGGCCCTCCTAAAAATATCTGCTCTAGTTTTCTAGGTTGCCGCTTCTGATGGTTGCTTGGGATGATCCGCCGAAGTTACTTCAGAATTTTTAGGGTCCTCAAAATTTTTCCCTAGTTTCCAAATGCGAGGAAAATGAAATTTTATTAAATTGTGACCGAACCTGTAGGGATGCCTATGTATCCCCTCTTAAACGATAATCAGGTCAGACGTAGTTCAAATTACATTATATTGGAAAACAGAAGATTACACGTAGTAGCGCTTGACTACATTTTAATTGATCGGTTTTGGAAAAATTTCTCCATCCATTTCTGTAAGTATAGGGGCTCCTCCTATCAGAACCCAATGAAGCATATATGGACCCTGCCAATTGGGAGAGAATTTCCCTTTAGTTTCATCTTGATGCAGGAAAATTTTCTTTAAAACTAGCTGCTCCTGTATGAACCGTCTTGGTTTGACTCTCTTATCGAAGGCTCTGGACATTCTGTTCTCATAAAGTTAGCTACTCATAATGACTCTTCACCCATTCTGCGTCGTCGAGCTCAGCTTCTTGTATGACCCCCAAGTAAGGAATTTCAACTTCGCCAGCAATGACTGCTTCTGTACCATAAACCAATATGTACGGGTTGCCCCTGTTTATGTGCGGACTGTGTTATGATACCTCAACAGAGCGAATGCTAGTTTTTCATGCCACTGTTTATGCTTTTCTATCATTTTCCTAAATATCTTCTTGATGTTTTTGTTAGTGGCTTCTAAAGCTCAGTTTATCTGAGGTCTGTAGGTTGTATAATTCTTGTGTTTGATCGTAAAGGTCTCACACAAAACTTTCATCAAGTAACTGTTAAAATTGGAACCATTATTAGTAAGGATTGATTTCGGAACTCCGAACCGACAAACAATACGGTCGCGGATGAAGTTTGCCACAACTTCTTAATCGCTGTCCTATAAGATGTCGCTTTGACCCATTTGGTGAAATAATCAATTGCTACTAGGATGAACCTGTGTCTGTTGGAAGCGGCAGGTTCGATTGGTCCAATAACCACCATTTCCCACGCAGTGAAAGACCATGGGGAGCTTGAAACTCGTTTGGGGGTACCTTGATCATGTATGCATGTACCTGACAGCGGTGGAATTTTTTAACGTACTAGATACAATCTATTTCCATAGTCATCCAAAAATAACCAGCCAAGAGTATTTTCTTGGCCAAGACAACCGTTCATATGAGGACGGCAGGTCGCAGCATGGCTTTCTTCTAGCAACTTAGATGTTTCCTTTGCGTCGACGCACCTTAACAACCCCAAATTAGGCGTTCTTCTACACAGGATTCCTCTGCTATTAAAGAAATTGTTCGACAACCTTCGAAGTGTGTGATTTTGAGTAGGATTTGCTAGCATTGGGTATTCTCCTTTTGCCAAATATTCCTTGATGTCATGGAACCAAGGCTTTCCATCTGCTTCTTCTTCGATATGAGCACAGTAGGCCGGCTGATCATAGATCCTCACTGGAATAGGATCAATGAAGTTTGTATCTGAATGTTGTATCATGGAAGATAGGTTAGCTAATGTATCAGCAAACTCATTCTGGACTCTGGGAACATGCTGGAACTCTGTCTTTGTGAACCTCTTTCTCAACTCCTGCACGTGGTGCAGATAAGAGAGTATCTTAGAGTTCTTGGTTTCCCATTCTTGTCGGACCTAAAGCAAATCTAAATCCCCAATTACTACCAACTCTTGGATGTTCATGTCAATGGCCATCTTTAGCCCTAAGATGCAGGCCTCGTATTCGGCCATGTTATTAGTGCAAGGGAACCTGAGTTTGTGACACCGGGTAATGCTGACCGGTTTCTGATACTAGGACCGCCCCTATGTCGACTCCTTTGAAATATTCTGCTCTATCGAAATACATTCTCCACCAATCATAGAATTCTGCAATATCTTCTCCAATGAACGATACCTCTTCATCCGGAAAATACATCTTTAGGGGTTCATATTCTCCGTCCATGGGATTCTCGTCAAGGTGATCTGCTAGTGCCTGTCCTTTGATTGCTTTTTGAGTCACATAGACAATGTCAAATTCACTCAACAGGATTTGCCACTTGGTTAGCTTGCCAGTAGGCATGGGCTTTTGAAAGATGTACTTCAAGGGATCCATCCTTGACATGAGATACGTAGTATAGGCACAGAAGTAGTGCCTCAGCTTCTAGGCTACCCAAGTTAGAGCACAACAGGTGCATTCTATCAGGGAATACTGGGCATTGTACCGAGTGAATTTCTTTCTAAGGTAGTAAATGGCGTGTTCTTTCTTTCCCATCTTATCATGCTGCCCTAGGACATAGCCGAACGCTCCATCCAATACTGCAAGGTAGAGTAGTAGGGGTCTACTTGGTTCAGGCGAGACTAAGACCGATGGTATCGACAAGTATTCCTTGATCTGGTTGAAATCTTTCTGGCATTCATTGGTCTGTTTGGTGGCGGAATCCTTTTTCAACATCTTGAAGATCGATTTGCAGATGACTGTAGATTATGCTATGAACCGGTTGATGTAGTTGAGTCTCTGCAAGAAACTCACTACGTCCTTCTTGTTCTTTGGCAATGGAAATTCTTGAATGGCTATGACCATTGATGTATCCAATTCTATTCCTTGGTGACTCACGATAAATCCACACGACTTTCAGGCTGGAACCCCGAATGCATATTTCGTGGGATTCAACTTCAGGTTGTACCTTCTTTGCCTATTGAAGAAATTTCTCAGATCGTCCATGTGATCAGTGGCTTTCTTGGACTTGATAATGATATCATCCACATACACTTCGATCTCCTTGTGTATCATATCATGAAAAATGGTAGTCATGGCCCTCATGTAGGTGGCCCCTGCATTTTTTAACCCAAACGACATCATCTTGTAGCAGTACATCTCCCACGTCATAATGAATGTCATTTTCTCAGAATTTTCTTCATCCATCCAGATCTGATAATACCCCACGAAACAATCTAATAATTATTGCAACTCATCCTTGGCACAATTGTCAATTAGGATGTGTATGTTTGATAAAGAAAAGTCATCCTTTGGACTGACCCGGTTGAGATCCCGGTAGTTGACACAGACTCTAACCGTCCTGTCTTTCTTTGGCACAGGCACAATGTTGGCTAACCATGTCGGATACTCAACTACCCTGAGAACCTTAGCTTTGACTTGCTTAGTGACTTCTTCCTTGATTTTCAAACTCATGTCATGCTTGAATATTCTGAGTTTTTCTGCTTTACTAGTGGGCACGTTGGGTTGGTTGGAAGTTTGTGTGCTACAATAGATGTACTCAGCCCAGTCATGTCATCATACGACTAGGCGAATATGTCTTCATACTCTATCAGCAATTTTGTGTACTCTTCCTTTTCTAACGGTTACAAGTGAATGCTAACTTGTGTTTCTTTGATGTTTTTTGCATTTCCCAGGTTAACAATCTCAGTCTCGTCCAAGTTGGAGTTATGTCTGTTCTCAAAATTCTCAACTTCCTTAAAACCTCTTCCGGTAGATCATCTTCCTCCAAGTCTATATCTGCTTGTTGTATTGTCTCGTTCCATGTCACAGTCATTGGTTCATCAATATAAGTAATAGTAATGCTGTATAAATAAAGTAATTAGAGAAAATAATAAGAGTACAATTTATAAGAGCACCGAAATGCTTTGATAAATTCCATAACTGTTTTCGAACATTGGAGCTCTTTCTTGCAAAAATTAAAAATGCAAAAGGAAAGTCAACTAATAAAAATAAAAATAGCGCATGATCCTTGTTCAACCTTGCTACTCCGAGGCTCGCCAGGCTTTGGTGGTTCTGATAGTCCAATTGTTGAGGCATGCTCCTCCACTCACATCTTGTATGGAAGGGCCTTCCTCCCCCTCCTCCTCGAAAATGACACAATAATCCATGTTATTATCTTCCAAGAACAAATTTCTCATCGCCACCAGTGATTCCTCTTCATCTGACCAGTGGACAACCCCGACCGGCTTTAAAGTCTGCTCCAAATGGGGTATTGGCTGTTCCAAAGGGTAATAAGGGCCACAACATGGTGGTGACCAGTGGTTGAATTTCTCCCAGATATACTCATATCCCAATCCAAAAGTAGTGCCATGTTTCTTGAGCTTGATAGGTTTAGCGATTCTTTAGAGGTTTTTTCCATGTTCCTTGCCGGGATCATAACCGCATCAGTTCATTATGCTTTGAATCTTGTTGTCCCACCATTTGTCTTTATTAACGGCATTGACTCGCTCAATGTGGTGGTAAGTTTCTTTGCCTATCCTTCTTCTTCCTCCAATTGTTGGACGGTCTGGAGACTGTATATAGGATTGCTTCTGTCACCGTGAAATGTGAATGATCACTCCTTGGTGGTTCCACTCAGACATCACCACCTGATGTAATGTTGATGTTACGGCCCCAACGACATGAATCTATGGCTGTCCCAACAACAAATTGTAAGAGGCCGGCATGCCTATTACTTGAAAGTCAATATCGAACCAAGTAGGCACTATTTGCAAATGCAAGCTGATTTTCCCTATAGTAGACCTTTGGGATCCTTCGAAAGCTTTGATGTTAATAGCCCCTTCCTTGATCTCATGTAGATCCTTCCTAATGCCCTGAGTGTTACTAACGGACAAATGTTAAGGCTGGACCCTCCATTAATCAAGATCATGGTGATAAAATAATCTTCACAATGCACGGTGATGTGCAATGCCTTGTTGTGACTCAAACCTTCTAGTGGCAACTCATCTTCAAGAAACGTGATCTTGTGACTTTCCAATACTTGGACTACCATGTTAGCCATCTCTCCGCCGGTGATGTTACTTGGTACATATGCCTCACTTATCACCTTTAACAAATAATTTTTATGTGCATTGGCCCTTTGTAGCAAATTTAGGGGGGAGATCTGTGCTGGTGTTTTGTTTAGTTGATCAATGACTGAGTATTCCATGGCTTGTATCTTTATCCAGAGATCATCAAGCCCAGTTTTAGTGACGATCGGCCAATTGGCGGCCTGGCTACTCGAGTCTGCAAAATGTTTCAAGTATAAACCCTGCCGGTTCTTGTCATACCCTGTGCCGCAACGGCTTTCCCAAACTTGAATTTCCCCTTTCTTCTGACCTTGATTGTGTAGTCCCAAGGTATGGCCTTTTTGTGGAATGGTGTCATTACCAACATTGCCACTAGGATTGGCGCGACTATCTCTACTCCGAACGGAACAGGCCCCTTTGGCGGTAGAACTGCAACTTCAAAGGGTGTAGGTGTGTTTGTTGATCCCATAAACTCAACCACAACCAGTGCCGGTGTATTTGCGGAGGGTGGTGCTTCAACTCAAGTGGCATGGAAATGTTTACCTCGGCGTCTCCAGAAGGCTGAATTTGGACCACAATCGGATAGAGGGTGACTACTGACTTCTTTGGACCGTTTCCTTCTCTGATTAATCGATTGATCTCTCGGGGTCCCATTCATCCTCTATGTCGATCATGTGGATACCTCTGCCCTTGTGGTCCGGCAGAGGGTTATTGCAGACATTCGGAGCAAGCTCCTTTTCTACAATGATCTTATTGCTTATTGTCAATCAATGTCTGAATCTTATCCTTCAAAGAGCGACATTCATCAATAGTATGTCCTTTCATATCGGAATGGTATACATAGGATTTATTTGGATTGACCCACTGAGAGGGGTTTTCTCGGGTTATGGCAAGGATAAGGGTGACATAACAAGCAGCTTTGAGTCTTTCATATAGCTGGTTAATTAGTTCAGCAATGGCGGTATACTGTTTGGGAGGTCTATGGTCGAAATTTGGTCGAGGTCTAGGGAAGTTTTGACGTGGTTGCGGTAACTGATAGTGAGGCGGTTGGGTATTGTAAGCCTGGTAAACATGTGCTGATTGGGAGTATTTGGGTGAAATAGGTTGGTATGTGGGAGGTGAGGGTGCTTGGTAATTTAGAGTATGCTGATATGTGAGTGGAGGCATTGGGTAGGTTTGGTACTTGACAAGGGATTTGGTCCTCTGTTCAACCATTACGGCACTCACGTCCCTTTTCTTGCACGTACCTCAAGACTATAAAGCCTTGTTGATAGTTTGCAAAGCTTCAAAGTTCGTGACCATACCACCTTTTATGCCTTCCACGATCCTCTCACCTAGCTTGATGATGTCGTAAAATTTCTGGCCATCAATCAGCATCAGTCTTTCATAGTATTAGGGATCCTGAGCCCGGATGAAAAACTTGTTCATTTGTTCTTCCTCTAGAGCCGGCCTAACTTTAGCAGCTTCTGAGTTGGATACTGGTTCAATTGTGGTTCCTCTATACGGCATTACAGTGACGAGTTGGATTCCGGAGCTAGACGTTGTAGTTGAGTTTGCTACATCCAGTTGTTAAGAAAATTTGGGGAAACATATTCCTTTTTCATTTTTCTCCCCTTTATTTGTACAGGTTCAATGGATGAACTGTAATCATTTTGATGGTACTGATGCATGTGAACTTGATGTTGAATATGACCTTCAATTAGAAAGTTTCAGGAGCATCTGTTCATTTGATATGAAGATATCTTAGATAGACAACAGGATGGAAACATATATCATTTAACGCTATTTTTGCGTTCGTGCTAGTAGACAAAGTGCTCCATATTAAAGTCAAAATAAATAATCATGATCAAAAGAGTTTTATATACAACATGAGGATAATATGTTTATTTTCTCTGCAATTTGTGCAAATGAATGACATAAAATTGTACCCTTCCAATACGCAATCTAGAGCTTTAGTTGTTGCATATTTTTAAACTGGCTGCTTGTTACTGCAAGGTTGTCTCCTTATCTGCCTATTGTACTTCACAGTTTCCCAAAAACTATTTAAGAGTCTAGTCTTGTAGGTTAGTTACATACCCTATTTGCATCAACAATACCATGATACAATGACAGAAGACTCACTGGTAACATTTTTAAGTGAGTAATCGGTGAAAAAGTAGTAAATGATATGATATCACCATGTTCTTGCAAAAAGATGTTTTTCTGGCTTTGGGATCTTGTTAAGTAGCTAACTCTTTTTCTCCCAAAAGTAATTGTTTATGCTGAGTTTGCTATATCCAGTCGTTATCTTCTAGTGCAGTCGAATCTTTCTTTTCTGTACTTCACCATTAATGTACTCATCTCATGATCATGTGCATGACATCAACCAAATTACTTTTCCTTTTGTTTCTCCACCATGAGACAAACATCAATATCATAACTTTTTTTCAGTATTAGGCAAATGATAAATACATAAAGCTATTAGAGTAGTATTTATTCATGGAGCATACCTCACACAGACACAAACAAACACACTTACACAGAGATAGAACAGAAGTTCCTTCTTGCGTATATTACTTCTGCCTCTTATTTGTTGGAGATATACATCTTAGGAAATAAAATTAAATTCAAAATGTTGATAATTGATATCAAAATAATTATTTAATTTTTCAATATACTTGTTGTAATAGTTGAAACCTGTAGTGGAGAAAAATTAAGAATGTACAATAAAACATATTCAATAGTATTCTGCAACTCTTTTTTTATTGGAAAAAATAATCTTTTTTTACGAAATAATATAGCTTATCGAAAACTTGAACTTTTGCATAAACCAAGAAAGAAAATATAAGAGTGTAGTACATGTTATCTAAAGAGAAATATAAAAATTAGATTTAGACAATTAGAAATATTAAAATAGAGATTCTAAAAGTTTATTACATGTTTTCTAGTGAGAAATATAAAAAAGTGAAAGATAATGTAGGTATTTCACTAATGATATCAATTGTAAAATATAAATAACACAATTTTATATTCCAGGTAAGGATTTTAGGGAATGTAGTTCTCTTTCTTCAAATTTTTCTCAAACAGTTATATCAATAACAAACTAAAAGTTGTAGTTACTTTTTATAAAAGATTTTACTTTTCTATTTTAGTACTCAATATTTTTCAAAAAATATTAACTTATAAATTTATTATTGAAAAAACTTGGGTTCCACCTCCAAGGATCTTTGTCTTAAATTTCAAGTGAAGACAAAGATCCAGATTCTTTGTCTTTAATATAAGATTCCACATTCTTTAGAAGGACTAGTTTTTGTTTGTCTGTACTCGTCTTTAGCCACTTCTAGTTCTTCAGACACTCTCTTCGATGTGTACAGATGAAGCTACGCACATAAGCTCCATTGAAACCAGACACAAGTCCAACAGTTTATCATTTAACTTAAATAATACATATGAAACCAAAGAGGGAATACAAGTGACTTTACTATCACATAAAATAGTTGTGTGACTTTCTATTATAGAAACATGAAGTGGATTAACCTGGACATTAACGTCACCTAAATCCACCATTTTTTTTCAATTATAAATACTAGATTATTAATGCCCTTGTGTTAATAGTTTGTTGTTGCAATCATTTGTCAACACTATGGTCATTTTCTTTTGTCATCATTGCTGCTGCAATCACAATTAACTATTATTAATATAATTTATGTGTTCTCTATGTAGATGGAATCTCGTAGTTGGATGTATAATAGGAATTAACATAATCTTCGGTTTTTAGGGAGGAATTTATAGAAGAGGTTGAGGAATTTATTATGCATGCAATGTCACTTGAACCACTTCGAATTGGACGATTGATTAGGTGTCCTTGTGTAAAGTGCAAGTGTTTGCATTATTTTGAACTGGCAGATGTTATGATTCATCTATATCAAAAAGGGTTTATGGATAATTATTTTGTGTGGACAAGTCCTGGAGAGATTGATGGTACTAATGGGGTATTTTATAATGTAGTTGTTGGTGAAAGTAGTATGTCGATGGGGAATACCATTCAACATCCGAGATACCATGAAATGGTTGCGGATGCTCTTGGGATGCACTTCGAATATGAAACCAACGGAAGTGTTGAACAACCTCCTAATGAAGAAGCAAAATATTTTATGAACAGTTAGAAGCTGCTAGTCGTCCACTAAAACAAGGGAGTATGCACTCTCAGTTGTCTGTTGCGGTTAAGTATCAAATAAGATACCAATATTTTTCAAGCAAGAATGGATTCTTTCATTGACCTTATGAGTGAACCAGTTGACCCAGCATTCAACATACTCGAAGATTTCTATAAGGCTAAAATATTGGTTTCTAAGTTAGGACTCTCGTCTATGAGAATTGATTATTGTGAAGATGGTTGCATGTTGTATAATAAGGGTGATGCAGATTTAGAAAGTTGTAAATTTTGTGAAAACCTCATTTTAAGTAGCTTTCCAGCGGGAAGAAGGCTGCTGTGAAGTTGATGCATTACTTACCACTTATTCCTAGATTAAAGAGGTTGTACACATAGATGAGTTTTGCTCCTCATATGAGATGGCAGTATGAAAATAGAAGGTCGTCCGGTGTTATATGTCATCCTTCAGATCGGGAAACTTAGAGGAATTTTGATAGGACGTATCCACATTATGCTAGTGAACCGAGGAATGTTCGATTGGGTTTGTGTGCTGATGGTTTCACGCCATTTTCAATTTCTGCAACACCATATTTATGCTGGCCGGTCTTTATTACTCCGTATAATCTTCTGCCTAAAATGTGTATGACTAGTCCATATATAGTTTAAAATTGTGTTATTCCCCACAATCCAAAGAGTTTGATTGATGTATATTTGCAACCTTTAATTGATGAGCTTAAAAAGTTGTGGTATGATAGAGTTGAGACATATGATATATCAACTACGCAAAATTTCAACTTGTGTGCTAACTTAATATGGACCACTAATGATTTTCCTGCATATGGAATGTTGTCTGGGTGGATGACTGCCGGAATGTTAGTATGTCCTTACTGCATGGAAAATGGTAAAGCGTTCACTTTAAGAAACGGCCGAAAGCAGTCATGGTTTGATTGTCATGGTCATTCTTGTTGGTTGATCATGAGTTCAAAAAGGAATACAGTTGAACATGATTTTCCACCTCCAATTTATTCCGGTGAGGAAATTTGGGAGAGGTTTCAGAACTTTACTAAAGTTACCGAGACCCCACCTTCTAAATTTCCTGGATATGGTGTTACTCATAACTGGACAAAACAGAGCAATTTGGGAGTTTCCATATTGGAAGGATAATCTTCTCCGATGTAATCTTGCTGTCATGCATATTGGGAAGAACTATTTTGACAACTCGTTCAACACAGAGATGGATGATAAGAATAAGATAAAAGATAACCCGAAGGCTAGACTGGACTTACAAGAATATTGCAGACGACCTGAATTACATTTGCAGTATGTGAACAATTGTAAGGTGTTCAAGCCCAAGGCCAACTACACATTCACCTTGGAACAAAGATGACAGATTTGTGAGTGGGTTACAAATCTAAATGCCCGAGGGCTATGCATCAAACATGGGAAAACGTGCTAATATGGTTGAGGGAAATCTGACTCATATGAAAAGTCATGACTGTCATATATTCATGGAAACCTTAATCCCTATTTCATTTTATGGATTGCCTGAAAATATATGGAGACCGATCACAAAGATAAGTTTGTTCTTCAAAGACTTATGTTCTACCACATTAAGGGAAGAAAACCTTTTCAAATGGATCAGGACATTCCTATTATCACTAATAAGCTGGAGAGGATTTTTTCGTGTGGTTTCTTCGATGTGATGGAACACCTTCCAATTCACCTTTTACACGAGGTGCGACTTGGAGGCCCGGTTCAATGCAGGTGGATGTATCCATTCGAGAGGTAATGATCAAACCTTGATTTATTCTTTTAATGTTATCGTGTAACATTGCAATGTGCAGGACTATCGGCAAGTGTAAACGATTTGTTAAACAGAGGAATAGGATTGAAGCATCCATATGCGAAGCCTATATTGCAAAAGAAACTGCCCATTTTTGTTCTTACTACTTTGACAGTCATGTGCCATATGCTAGAAATAGGCCCAATTGGCACAATGTGATGATTGAGATTGATCCATTATATCCACCAATGTCCATATTCAATCAACCAGGCCGAAGTTCTAAAGATCGAAAACAAAGGGGCACAACTAGTATGGAGTACAAATCAGCTTCAAATCATGTGTTGTTAAATTGTCCGGAAGTTCAACCCTTTCTTAAGTAAGTGTTGATGTATGATTAATTTATATGGGCTACTATTTAATTTGTTTGATGCAACTAACAAATAATTTTCAATGTGTCGCTCAGTGACTTCGTGAGTCAATTTGGTCATGCTGTTGTATATTCTACATTTGAGGCATGGTTTAAGGAATGTGTAAGTTCATCTTACATACTTTCTCACATGTGATTATACATACTTGTGAATATACTTGCTCACTTGTGATTTATTTAACATTACATGTAGGTCAATAATCCAAACAATGGTGTTAATAAATTTTTGCACGACATATCTTGGGGACCTGCACCTACATTTACGACTATGTCTAAGTATTTTGTGAATGTTTACAAATTTCACACTGAGGAATGCTCCAAGTATAAAAAAAATGCAATAATAGTGGGGTGTGGTTCAAAGGTGGTTTGACCCAACACCTAAAAGAGGTACATATGTACACTCGCAGTACATAATTGAGGTTAATATTGCAATGATTCTTTTATAATTGCGGAAAGAGATAGGTAAGTGTACTATGCTCTATATCTATTACGGAGGGATAAGGCTGATTGGTTTGTTGTAATAAAAATAAAGCCTGATGGCAGGGTGGAAGTTGAGAATGTGCTAGATGTTGCTTACCAAAACGATACCTCAAGTGTTAACCAAATGGTGGATGATCAGTTAGAAAATTACTTGGAGCATCCTCAACACATATTAGAAGAAGTTGATATGGAGGAAATAACAACCAAAGAAAATGAGGATGAAGATAAAAAATGAAATAAGTGAAGAGGAAGAATCTTCAGACGAGGAAGGATACGTCGATGAAGACGACTAGCCTGTTAGTTTTTTCAAGTGCTCTTAACTTATATTACTAGTAATAACAGGCCAAACACATTGGTTTCTATTTTTTTTCTAATGTGAGTCTACTTTCCTTGTTTACTTCCCCATCTCCCTTGTCATCTCATGGAAACGGTGAGCAGATGGTTTTGGTAGAACACACAATTGATGTAAAAGTCCACATTTCATGGTGCAGTAACTAATAAGATTTTGAAGTATTGCAATATTGTAACTAGTAGATTTATATTATAAATTCTAACATTTTATTTAATTAATACAGATGGTTGGTAGGGGTCGAGGTAGGTCTAGGAATGATAAAAGGCTTATTGATCATGATGATGCTGCTACACCACCCCTTCCTTCCACTCCACACTTTCATCCCTCTGCTGCTAATGGACGGAAGAAATCTTCTAGGCAAAGATCTATTCCACCACATCCACCTACTCATTATACTACCTACCATTCGCCGGTCCAGCAGTACTATCACAATTCTTCGCCACAAGGCTATACCCCGCTTCCTCCTAATGATCCTACCAATAGTTACATGGGTGCATCGAATTACCATTCATATAGCCATATACGCCCGGCATCTTCTCCATTTGCTTCATCTCCAGCAGGATCGCATCCATCTAGATTTCAGATAGCCGGATCGCAACAGTGGTCTAGATCGCAACAGATGTCTGGATCACAGCATGGGTCTAGATCGGTGCAGGGATGTGGATTGCAACCATGTTCATTTGAGACCCCGTCTCCCTCTCTGCAGGGTTCATCTCCTAGCATTTCTAGACATCGTGTTCGGGATAGTAGCACTGAGGCAGATGCCCCCTCTTCTGCATATGCTTCAGATGATGCGGATGATGTGAGTTATGATCATTACAAAGGTTGATCATCAGGCCTGAGAGCAATGGGTACGATTTATTTATTACTTCTTTATTTTTGCCGAATTATAAAAGCTACTCTTATTTATTTAATGTAATTTCAATGTTGCGGGTTTATTCCAAATAGGATGGTTACAAAGATAATCACTGATATACTTGGCACGTTGTATTTGACACCCTATCCAACTTGGAGTGACTTTCTAGAAAGTCTCGTGTGACAGATGTTCAACCAATTTAAGGTTTTAATACAATATTTATTTATTTAAGCGTTATATTAATAATATGTTCATCTAATGTTACTTTATTTGCAGACTAAGTGTTCCTGGGAGAACCAGTATAACCGTGAAATTTGTAAAAATTGGGAGTACCAATTGCGTAAGAGACTCTCTGATTAGTTTAGCTCCGCTCGAAAGGTTAGAAAGAAGCCTTCATGGGTTCTACCAGATATATGGGTGGAGCTGGAGAGGTATTGGACCACCGAAAAATTTAAAATGCAGAGTTAACATGGCAAGAAGGCCCGAGCATCTTAGAAGAGCAGCTCCTTGCACTGACTTGGTTTAAGGAGCATGGGGGATACGAAGAGACATCTGGTAATTCCTTAAAATATTTCGGTCTATTTTTATTTTGAGCATATGATTTTTGACCGGTCGAAATAAGCTCCTATAGAACTCTAAAAGTGTAGGATTTTTCTTATAAATATTAGGATTTTAATTTTTTGTATTTGATTGCATATGCATGTTCGTTACTGCATGTTTAGGATTAATTAGGATTTGATTGTTAAATAAACTTGTTTTACAAATTAAAATACCAAAAAAATAAGTACATGTCTAGCATTTGAAATTATTGTTTGATTTAATTTTCTTTTTTTGTAACTTGGTTTTCTTTTTATTTAGGAATTTCTGGTAAAGTTAGAAATTACATTTGCTAATTAAATTAAAAGAAAAAAGATAAAAATACAATATATGTATATATATATATAGGCAGCCACTCAAGCTGGCCACAATTGGGCCAGCCCTGAGTGGCCCAATTTGTTCCTTCTCTAAATCCATACACACCCAGCCCAAACGACCAGCCAGTCCAGTCCATAAATCCACTAAACCAAATGTAACCGTTTCACCCCCACCCCCCCCCCCATCATCACAGCCAGTAATCTTACCCCAATCCAACGGTTCCTAAACCCCCATCCTAAATCATACATATATCTCCAAACACCTTCAATACATACACGAACAAACTCACCCTTCTCGTATCTCCAACTCCGGCCATAACACCTCCAATGACCACCCCATCACCACCCGTTGACCACCGGCTGACTACCCTACTGCCGCCGCCGGAAATCGCCTCACGGCGGCGACTGGCAATAAAATTGTCCCGAAATTACACCCCTTGACTAGCACGACCTCCCCTATCCCACCATGTAATTGGTTTCCCTCAAATACAACCACTTCGTCTCGGATATCCCTTCAAAGGTGGCTGGAAACCCTACCTTTGGCGACCCCCATCCCAAAGCCTTCCATATTCACACCACTGAGTCACCTCACCCTTCCCGTTCTAACCATGCATGTCATCACTCTCAAATAATCCTGAAAATCCTCAAATCTTAATCTGAAGCCTAACCCTAAATCCCAAATTTGCTAGAAAAGGTTAAAAACCTTCCTGGATAGTCCCTGACCCCCCCTTGACCCCAACAATGCCACTATTGAGTCCCAAACAACCCCAGCTACTGAAGAATCTCAAATCTGAGACCTTATTGATGTCTCAAGACTTCAAAAACCCTCCTGAAACTTTTAAAAATCCATAGGAATGTTCGAAACCCTGTGGAAAGGGTCAAGAGCGGCTTGAAATGGTCTGACCGGACAAAAAATGAAAAGCTAAGTTTTCCTGCCTCTTTTCCATTTCTTTAGCTTTGGATGTTGGATTCCTTTTAATGAGTGATTAGTAATTGCATGTTTAATAATTCGAATTTCTTTTATATTCTTTTGATTGTTTGTCTTGATTATCCACAAATTCTTCTGAAAATTATGGTTCGAAGTTCATATGTTTGTTTGTTTGTCATTAGCCTGGAATAACTGATTAGGTTCATACATGTTTTAAAGTCTGAATTTCTTTTAATTTTGGTTGTTTATCTAGTTATCCACAAAGTTCTCCTATGATTATGGTTTAATGTTCATATGCTTGATTGTTTGTCATTAGTTCAGCATCCTATTATAATTAGCTTTTAAGTGATATGATTCTTTAATTTGATGAATTTTATTGATTTACTGATTTTCTGATTGGGCTGACTGTTTGATTGTGTCACTGAATGCCTGATCATTAGTTCATGATAGTTTGGGTCCTCAGTGTTGATAGATGTATTCATTTTTTTTGGTCATTTCGATTTTTAATCATGTATAGTGTGTGTGGAAATCTGTATTAAGGTATTTGTGTTAAGCCTTGTCAATTTTGACTAGTTCTGATAGTCACAAGCTTGTTAGTCTAAAGGTGACCTGAATTTGACTAACCAAGGTTAACTGGACTGAACTAGGGTTAAAAGAACTGACCAAGGTCAAGTTCAGGGATAGGGTAATTTAGGAAAGCTAGTGAGGGCATAAAAGGGATTTGAAATTATAAAAATCTGATAGGAATCCTTAAGAACCTTCTAGCAGGGACTGATACATAATTTCACCCTCAAACTTGAGGCACAAGTTAGACATTGAAGGACTACTTAGAAAAAATACAATTTGAGTTGAGGACTAAAAAGAAAACAAGTTAAAAACTGACTGCCTAACAATTTTACTATAAAATAGACCATTTGGGGTATTAGATAGGGATCCGGAACTTTACTCTTCAATACTAGAGCTAAAATACTGGTTTCATATTTGAAAATACTATCAGTGCTGAATTTGATCACTTTGGGTCTATTTTTCTCACAATTCTGTTGAAGTTCTAGGTATACTGTGCAATTGGCTGCTGATTTGTCTAGCTGGTCTCTTATATTACTCATAGGCTTGTTTTCTCTTGCTGCCTTACAGGTATATTCGAAGCTCATATGTATATGAAGTTCAAGTGTGAAATATATTCTCAAATATGAAGACTCTCACCTATTATTTGTATTTCGTGTCATACCCCCCATTTCCGCTTTACTTAGTCTGAACATAGGAATATTAGTAAGTTTATCATGATGTTATAGTTAATATTAGACTGATCCGTTTGTAATAATTTGGACACTTGGGACTATTTTATGTGTAATAATTGGACATTCAGCTCAAATATTTGTATGTATTTAAGTAATAACCAATTCCAGTTCTAGTCCAGCTGGTTCAAGTGCTGATTCTGTGCACTTGGAACTACTGGACTTAAAAGGCAATAGTTCTGATAATCATGTAAAATAAATCAAAAAATGTTGTGAAGTATTTCTGTTCATTTAAATCTCAGCATATTTAGTATTAAGTTATTTTCAGATTTGTCCCTGTAGTATAACTTGAATCATAACTGAATTTTTGAAATTAGACTCACATACTCTGACTAATGAGTATTTGAATCATCTTATTCAAATCTATTGTTAGAAATTGATACAAAAATGGTTGTTATTATTTCCTTCATGAATGAGTAGAGATTTGATTTTAGGTACATAATGGTCAGACCAAATTGTTGTTAGCAATGGGACTCTTTCGTTCAGATCAGTAATGGACTCATTAGCGAGGGCCAGTAATGCACCAAAATTTTGTAATCCAATATGCTTTTTTTTGGGCTGAGTATTTTAAAATCCAAAACAGTCACAATACTTACTAATCAATACTGCCTGAAAAATGTGTGCTCCTGGTCTGGCCCAACATCAATTTATTACGTGGTAAGGCCATGTAGTGTTTCCCGAGTACACAAGTTTATACATAAATAAATTAGTGCATTTAAGCTAGAAAAATTAGCAAGGATTAGGACGTCCTTATAAAAAATAAAGCGAGCCTTGTTAGCTAAATCAAGCACTACATGAGGCTCTATAATTCAATAAAACATTTAGAAACTTGGAAGTGTCGGTCAGCGAATTTCGCGGCCTTTCACGAATTTCTAAAGACGTAGTTGCTTTAGGTGCGATAGTTTAATAATTTTATCTCCTTTAATGCGGGTGCACATTTATGTGACCCAAATCCAAATCTTAACGAATTTGGAACATGTCAAAATCCACGGGTGCATTTATGTGACGTGGTTTGAGGCGTGTTCTAACAACGTTGCAATTCTCTTTAAAATAATAATAAAAGCGGTTTAAAGTTAAAAAGCACATGAGTTAAAACATGTTCTAAAATCAGATAATTTAAGCCAAATATGACAGTTGAGTTACCGTGCTAGAACCACGGAACTCGGGAATGCCTAATACCTTCTCCTGGGTTAAAAGAATTCCTTACTCGGATTTCTGGTTCGCAGATTGTTAAACAGAGTCATTCTTTCCTCGATGCGGGATTCTAAGCGGTGACCTGGGACACCATAAATCTCCCAGGTGGCGACTCTGAAATCCTCTTAAATAATTAAATCCCGCTTCGATTGTCCTTCAATTAGAAAAACTCCCTTATATACGCCCTTCGCCAGGTTGTGGATAGCCAAAAATGAGGTGTGACAGCTTTGGCGACTCTGTTGGGGAGAAAGGAACCCAGAATCTCAGGTTCAGGATCAAGAATTCAAGCTTAGAACAATTGTTGTATTTGGCTTTGTTTAATACTTAATCTTACATGTTGACTTAATGTGCAAAATGATGCTTTTACTACTTTGATATTATTTGAATTGTATATAAGATGTTACGAAACCCTTCTCTCTTTACCTACGGGGATGTGCTTACTGGTTGAGACTCCCTATTCTGTTAGTGACTTACCCTGAATTAAGAAAGAGACCGGATAAGTTACAAATCCGGACGATCTCGCGGGTCCCCGGTACGTAGCCCCTTCCTCGACTCGAGTTCTCCGCTCGGGTACACAGTCTAGACCCTATACCGAGGTTTTCAACTTAGTATAACAAACTTCATGCCGAATCCCTAGTAGGAACATTGCTTTGCATCATGCATTTTGACTTAGGGGACTCAACACAGGGCTTGGGTCCGTCTAGGACAGGTACCTTAAAATAAAAGACCGGCTTGACGCATTTTTACGTGCTACTTGCGCATTTATTTGCTTTGGACTCGCATGTTGACCGACCTGTAAACAAAGGGATTCAATTGAGAGGGATAAGCAGTAATCGCTTTCAAAATCAATGCTCAAATAGCACCAAAATGCTGCCTGATTTTTTTCAAAAAAAAAAGAGCACAAAAGCACAAAAACAAAAAAAGGGCACCAAGTTTTTGAAGTTTTTCAATAATGTTCACGAGCTTTGATAAATTATTTTTGGCCGGGTCCAACCCTTTTTTACAAAATATCAAGAAATGCCCGAGTTTATTTTTTCTCACTTCAAAATGAGTCGGATGGTGCCGTTCTAGCAATAATAGCTAAATGACACTAATAGGGACGCTGGAAGGCCATGTTTACGCAAATGGCTGCCTTTGGATTTTACTAGGATTGATAAGCAAGCACAGCCTAAAAACCTTCTAGCCAAAGTGTTGAAAGGCCGTACTTGCAAAGCCGGCCCTTGTTTTAAAATAAATGTCAGTATTATGTATTGAGAATACTAATTCTCCCTAATAAATATGCATAATGAGCACGATAATCAACAAAATTCCTTTAGAGCTGCGGATATGGTGGTATGACCTTGGAGAAGCAGGATAGAAAAAGGTCAATGCGCATCTGGGAAGCCTCACCGGTTTACTAAAAATCAATCCTAGGGGAGATATCATAAAGGCCCTAATCACCTTCTGGGACCCTGCCCACAACGTCTTCCACTTCTCAGATTTTGAGCTGACCCATACTTTCGAGGAAATGACCGGATTCACTGGGACGCACACAATCCCACTGAGACATCAATATTTGATAGCACCCAGGGCCCTCGTTGTGCATAAATTTCTGGATGTTTTGAAAATCAGCAGACCTGTCAGCTGGATTTTGAACCCTTCGGTTTATATACCAAAGATATGTCCATATCATAGGATTCAACAACCCTGGAAACCTCATTTGTAGCAAGGAAAATCGGGTCAAATGGGAGGAAAATCGATGCTTCGTGTTTACGGTATCCTTTTTGGGTCTTTTAGTATTCCCACGAAAGGACGGAAACATCGATATATGGATTGCGGGGGTTAGTACCTTGATGACTCAGGCAAAGAGTACTCTTGCTCCGATGATCCTGTCTGATATCTTTCGAGCCCTTACCACTTGCAAAGCATGAGGGGATTTCTTTGAAGGCTGCAACTTGCTATTGCAAATCTGGATGATTGAGCATCTATGTCCCAAGCCTCGGTTCATGAATGGTGGGTTGCCAATGAAAGGTTGCATAGAAGAAGTGGACAATAGGGTAAATGGGTTTAAATTACCAGAGGGTGTCGCAGAGTGGGCGTCACATCTAGGGTCTATTTCTACAAATCAAATACAATGGACGCTCAGTTGGCTCTCCGTAGAAGTTGTGTATATGCCCGTAATAGAACCGCACTTTCTCTTAATGGGCCTTAGAAGAATCCAACCTTACGCCCCGCATCGGGTCTTGAGACAACTCGAAAGATGCCAAATAGTGCCAAAAGAAGAAGATCTTAGCATCCGGATAGTCAAAATTGGACCAGGTAGTCAGTTCCCCGAAGCCATGGTTCACAAAATCTCGAATGAATGCCAATACCTAACCGCTGACTCTTGTGTACAAGATCTCGCCAAAGGTGAAGTGTCTCTGGGGTACCTTGCTTGGTATAAGAGAGAAATTGAGCACGAAAGACCATCCAAAAGGCCTCACCTCCAAGAGTTCGTCGGGACATAACAAGAACAGTGGGATTGGTTAGCAAAAGAACATGAATATCGTGCTACCATTGGAAGGCTAGAAAAGAAAATTCAGGAATTACAATTCGAAAATAGCCTGCTAACTGTTCCTAGCGAAGGAGAAAAGAAGGTATTGGTTAAAGAAAACGAAGCCCTGCGAGCTCAGATTCAGAAAATGAAAACAGCCGCAGAAAACCCTTCGAGGAGTATAAAGGATGAAAAGCTTATAGAGAACCTGCAACGAAAGGTAACCGAATACAGTTTTGACCTGAATAAGGCAGAGGGTGAATATTCTAGAGCTCGGAGACAATTATCTAAAAGTGCTGAAGAAATGGTCCGCATACTGGAGCAGTTAAAAGAAGGAATATGGCAACGAAAGTGCTGGTCTAAAACAGAGGGTTATCATAGCTGAAAGCAAACTGGCCAAGCAGGCCAAGGATTTCAAAGCTGAGAGGGAGCACTGCTATGCGGTAATAGCGGGGTTGGAAAGAGATTTGCGGCAGTTTCAAAAGCAAAATCAGGCAGCTGAGCGGACTTTGAAAGCACGGGCTGAACAAATAGGGCGTCTGCTACAAGAAAAAGGGATTATCAGGGAGAAGGTGCGGGAAATTGCAGACTACATTACCACCAAATGCAATCACTTTCAAGACATTACAAAGTCTATGTTTTTTGCCGCTGCTACAATCTTTGTCCGACAAGTAATGGAAAATCTCCATTACCTCCAAAGAAGTTTAGCGCGCAAAAGGCCGAATGAGGCCCCGCAAGCTCTAAAAGCATTTTAAGTGTTGATGTACTAATAGATTTATATTTTGCTGGAAAAAAAAGAGTCTGTTTGTTGTCCTTTCAAGTCTGTAAGGGTGTTGAATCCCTGTTTGGCAGTTGCTCTTAGCCGTTTTAATTAAAGTTTGTATCTTTAGCAAATTGAAAATCCCAAAAAAAAATATTTTTTGCTGCGTACTTAATCTGTTGTTTTCCATGAACTACGCTTGGTCTGATCATGCAAAGTCATGATTCGTGGGCAATCTACATAGGATTCGACCATAATTAAATAAATTGGAAATCGAATAAATATGAAAAGGGAGAGAATAGGGATAAAACAAAAGGGAGTTTCGTGGATAAAAGCCGGGATGACGCAAGCAGTCAATGTATATAGGGACTAACTGCGATTTGTGTGCATGCATATGCGGCCGCAAATGTGTTGGAACCTAACCACTAACGAGTCTTTGGTGTTGTGCATTACAGTTCCAAATTAGACAGGTGACTAGTATTCGTGGCACCTTAGAACTCACTCCTACAATACACGATCAATAAGCAAACAAGTCATGGCCAACAAAGAAGCTTATGTCAGTATTATAGACCCCTCGAAGGAGACAGAGGAATTGGACGTGAATGCTATGAAGAAGGAAATGTATAATCTTAAACACCAAATAGATGAGATGTACCACGCATGGGCAAGAGAACAGCCGCCCCCAACCTATCCTGCCAACCCGCCCTTCATCCCGCCACTGTCCAGGCATCTGACCAGTCCGTTACTAATCCGCCTCTAGGTTTTCCTATATACTCACAGGATCAGGGTGCTGCCTCCCAGCCACCAGCCCAACTACCCAAAGTTACTCCTCACCCTCCCCCGCCAATCGCTCCACCTATGTGGCACCTCCACCCCCGGCACTGCATAGATCATCCAGCGAACCACTGCTTCAAGCCTATGACCCTCAATACTATCCCCCAGAACCCGCCTACAAAGCCCAGGAGCCTTACTCTTATGCTCCTCGTCCTGAAATCCCAATGAGAGTTGAAAAGCCGGTCAAAGATTCTGAACAGGAAGAAATGCTCAGAAAGGTCCGGAGTCTGGAACAATCATTCAGGGACATGCGTGGATTAGGTGGCCAGGTGAGCGTGGCCTTTAAAGTTCTTTGCTTAGCCCCGGACATACAGTTGCCTCCAGGTTTCAAAATGCCCAAATTTGACCTATATGATGGTCACGACGATCCTGTCACACATTTGAGAGGGTTTTGCAGCAAAATCAGGGGAGCATGAGGAAAGGACGAATTGCTAATGGCATTTAGCCAGAGTTTGAGTGGATCAGAATTAGAGTGGTATACTCGACAGGATCCCAATCGGTGGTATACCTGGGATGACTTAGCACAATCATCTGCATGCCACTTTCAATATAATCTCGAGATCGTCCAGAATCACCTATCTCAGACGAAGCTGGAGAAGAAACACAACGAGAGTTTCAGGGAGTACGGTTTCCGGTGGAAGGAGCAGCTAGAGTTGATCCTCCCATGAAGGAGAGTGAGATGGTTGACTATTTTCTGCAAGCTCTAGAACCTACGTATTTTGGGCATTTGATATCAGTAGTAGGGAAGTCTTTCAACGAAGTGTTCAAGATGGGAGTATGGTTGAGGAAGGCCTCAAGTCCAATGAAATCATGAGCTACTCGGCAAATAAGGCAACTACTCAAGCCATCCAGGAAGGGGCTGGAGGAGCTTTCGGGAAGAAGAAGGAGGAGGAAGTAGCAATAGTGGAATCAGGAACCTGCTTCGGGCCTCAGGCACCATCTCACTACGGCTATCCCCATCCTCACCGCCAGACATACCCCCACACTCCATATGGCTCACCGCAACACTATCCACCACCAGAACCTCGTTTCTCAGTTCATCATGCACAGGAATATACACAACCTCCCACTCACACACAATGGCGTGCGCCACCCCCTTAATACACTTATTCAAATCCACAAAATCAATACCCGCCTCCAAGAGCTTACCACCAAACCCCGAGGCACACCCTCTAAGGAAATCCCGCCATGAGAAATGAGAGGGTGCCGAAAAAGAAGACTTTCACTCCGCTAGGAGAATCTTACACTAGTATGTTCCACCGGGTGCAACAACTGGATATGTTAAGACCAATTGAGGCGAAGGTTCCAAATCCTCCCCCACAGAATTTAGATTGTTCGGTTAGCTGTGAATACTGTTCTGGTGTGCCAGGCATGACACAGAAAAATGTTGGCATTTAAAGAACGTCATCCAAGAACTTATTGACTCTCACAGGATCGAAGTGTAGACTCCGGAGGTGCCCAATATTAATCAGAACCCACTGCTAACCCATCCAGAAACCAACATGATTGAAATTGAGGAGAGAAGGGGAGAATTCAGAAGACCTTCACAAACGGTAATGATGATCAAAGTTAGTGAGCCAACCATGGTCGCGAGCAGTAAGAAGTTGGCAACTAAGGCAAAAGAAAGCAGTAAAACTGTCATAGTGCAGGGAATCTCAGCATGTACGGTCGCGCCAAAGCGAGAACGGGCGAAGGTAACAATATAGGGGGCAGCTAGAGAGCCTGTCGTGGTTGTGGAAGGTGTCCGCATAGAGCCAGTAATCATGAAGCCAGTAATCCAGCCACCAATCATCAGCAACCGAGCTGTTCCTTGGAGATATGAACAAGCAGTAGTGATGCACAAAGGGAAAGAAGTTAGAGATGAAGTATGTGAGGCACGGGCATTAACTCGGTCAGGAAGGTACTTTGCCCTAGAAGAGTTGAGAAAGGGTAGAATCTCTAAAGATAACCCGGAACCAATGAAGAAAGTTGTATCAGAAGAAGAGGCAGAAGAATTCTTGAAGAAAATGAAAATGCAGGATTACCCCATCATAGAACAGTTGAGGAAGACACCGGCCCAGATCTCTTTGTTATCCTTACTAATCCACTCAGATGAGCACCGCCGAGTGTTGATGAAGATTTTGAATGAAGCTCATGTCACAGACAAGATAACGGTGAATCATTTGGAAAAGATTGCAAACAAGATATTCGAGGCAAACCGGGTCACATTCTCTGACGATGAATTGCCCATGGAGGGCACGGAGCACAACCGGGCTCTTTATCTGACTGTAAAGTGTGAAGATGCCGTGGTCACTCGAGTTTTGGTCGACAACGAGTCCAGTGCAAACATTTGTGCACTATCCATATTGACCAAGTTGAATGTGGAATTGAAAAGGTCCGCCAGAATAACATCTGTGTTCAAGGGTTTGACGGCGGAGGTAAAGACACTGTAGGGGATATACTGCCGAAAGTAACTATAGAGCCCGTCGAGTTCATTATGGAATTCCAATTGTTGGATGTATCGGTCTCCTATAATCTGTTATTGAGCAGACCCCGGATTCATGCAGCCAAAGCAGTACCCTCTACACTGCACCAGATGGTCAAATTTGAGTGGGACATGCAAGAGATTGTCATGCATGGAGAGGATAGCCAGTGTACCTCGGGTGACACGATCGTGCCTTTCATTGAATCTGAGGACAATAAAGGTCCATGGATTTACTAGGTGTTTGATACGGTGTCAGTTCAAAAGATCCCAGAAGGTGAGATTGTTGCAACTCCAAGGATAACAACCGCATCTGTCATGGTAGCTTCAGAAATATTGAGAAATGTCTTTATACCCGGCAAAGGGTTAGGAGTTTCTCTACAAGGCATTGCGCAACCAGTGTTCCTTCCCAAGAATATAGATACTTTTGGTCTAGATTCAAACCCACGGCCGTAGGCATAAAGCAAGCCAGGATGCTGAGATTGAAAGGCTGGGTGCTCCCGAAGCCTATCCCAAGTTTATCCAAATCATTTGCCAAACCCAATAATGGTCCCAGACCCAGGATTTCCGGCCCGCTGATTGACGCGGACGAAGATCTTGATAAGGGGCTAGAAAGGCTGTTCAATAAGGTGAATATGGTAGAGGCGGGAGAAGGATCGAGCAGGGAAGATGTGAAATTTGTGGGGGCACACGCAAGAATCAATAATTGGAAAGCCACTCCTCTTCCCACTCGGAGGGAGTCTTGGTAGTTGGCTTTGATTTTCTTTTCAGTCTAGTTTGTATTAGCGTCATTCAGTTGTTATTTCCGCCCATTTGGATGCGCAAACTCTGTTATCTTTGATTCTAATTAAATGCAATTTCCCTTTCAGCAATGCTGATAATTTTGATTTTCGCTTTACTTTTTCTTCCTTTTTCTCTTTTGTAAGGTTATTTTCAGCAATGCTGATAGTTTCGATTTTCGCTTTACTTTTTCTTCCTTGTTATCTTTTGTACAGTTATTTTTATGCTGGTTCCAGTGATCTGACATGCATAACTCCTCAGCCCAATCTCTGCAACAAGCCTGGTCCAGAAATATTAATTCAGGAAACTGAACATAAGGATGAACCAGGGTACGATGAGGAAGGGGCATGGGATGAGATTAGTAAAGAGATGACCCAATTCGAAGAGAAACCCAAACCAAACCTGAATGATACAGATGCAATTAATCTAGGAAGCTTGGATAATATCAAAGAAACAACAATAAGTGTCTATCTGGAGCCACAGCTTAGGGAGGAAATAATCGAAGTATTTCTGGAGTACAAGAATGTCTTTGCATGGTCCTACGACAACATGCCCGGATTTAGCACTGACTTGGTAGTCCATAAATTACCTACTGATCCGGCCTGCATTCCCGTCAAACAAAAGTTGAGGAAGTTTAAAACTAATGTAAGCGTGAAAATCAAAGAATAGGTGACCAAGCAGTTTGAGGCGAAAGTTATCCGAGTCACACGATATCCCACCTGGTTAGCTAATGTCGTGCCTGTACCAAAGAAGGATGGTAAAACCAGAGTGTGCGTTGATTACCGTGACCTCAACAAAGCAAGTCCAAAAGACGACTTCCCCTGCCGAACATACACATATTGATTGACAATTGTGTGAAGCATGAGATCAAGTCACATGGATTGTAATGCAGGCTATCATCAGATTTTAACGGATGAAGAAGATGCTGA
This sequence comes from Nicotiana benthamiana, assembly GCA_034376525.1. Classification (NCBI taxonomy): domain Eukaryota; kingdom Viridiplantae; phylum Streptophyta; class Magnoliopsida; order Solanales; family Solanaceae; genus Nicotiana; species Nicotiana benthamiana. Next base: position 26,743,710 of record CM067340.1, on the reverse strand, counting down.
GAAAACAGCATTTATCACACCGTGGGGGACGTACTGCTATAGGGTCATGCCTTTTGGTTTGAAAAACACCAGGGCGACATACATGAGGGAAATGACAACCATTTTCTACGATACGATGCATAAATAAATTGAGGTCTATGTGGACGATGTGATTGTGAAGTCAAGAAAGCAATCCGATCATGTCAAAGATCTAAGGAAATTCTTCCAGAGGCTCCGCAGGTATGATCTCAAACTCAACCCGGCAAAATGTGCATTTGGAGTTCCCTCGGGAAAGTTGTTAAGGTTCATATTCAGCAACCGATGTATCGAGCTAGACCCATCAAAAATCAAAGCATACAGGAGTTGCCGCCACCCAGAAACAAAACAGAAGTAATGAGTCTATTGGGAAGGCTGAATTACATCAGTCGATTCATCACCCAGCTCACAACCATCTGCGAGCCCATCTTTAAGCTTTTAAAGAAATATGATGCGGTAAAATGGACAGGAGAGTGCCAAGAAGCTTTTGATAAGATAAAGGGATATTTGTCAAACCCACTAGTACTGGTCCCGCCAGAACCAGGGAGGCATCTGATCTTGTATTTGACAGTCCTGGACAATTCATTCGGGTGCGTGTTGGGTCAGCACGATGTCACTAGGAGAAAAGAGCAAGACATATACTACCTCAACAAGATATTTACGGCCTATGAGGTTAAGTACACTCATCTTGAAAGGACATGATGTGCCTTGACGTGGGTAGCCCTGAAATTGAAGCATTATTTGTCATCATACACCACTTCTCATCTCGTGATTGGACCTATTAAAATGCATTTTCCAGAAGCCCATGCCACAGGGAGGTTCGCGAAGTGGAAAATATTGCTTACTGAATTCGACATTCTCTACATAACTAGGACTGCTATGAAGGCACAGGCATTGGTAGACCATTTAGCAGAGAATCTCGAAAATGAAAAATATGAACCCTTGAACACATATTTTCCGGACGAGGAAGTGATGCACGTCAACGAAATGGAACATGATGAGAAGTCAGGGTGGAAATTGTTCTTCAATGGGGCTACCAATATGAAAGGCGTCGGGATAAGAGCGGTACTCATTTATGAAGAAGAGCATCATTACCCAGTCACAGCTCAACTTCGTTTCTATTGCACCAATAACATGGCTGAGTACAAGGAATGCATTTTGGGTTTGAGGTTAGCAGCGGACATGGGTATCCAGGAAGTCTTGGTCTTGGGGTACTCGGACCTCCTGGTACACCAGATCCAAGGGGAATGGGAGACAAGATATTTAAAACTCATACCTTATCGGAAATGCTTGCATGATCTTTGTCAACGATTCCGGTCAGTAGAGCTCAAGCACATTCACAGAATTCACAATAAAGTTGTCGATGCCCTAGCTACTTTGGCATCAATGTTACATCACCCGGACAAGTCTTATGTTAACCCGATACAAATCTGGGCCCATGAACAACATGCCTATTGCAACATGGTGGAACAGGATCTTGACGGCGAGCGTTGGTTCCATGACATCAAGGAATACATCAGGAAAGGTGTGTACCCGGTGCAAGCCACGACTGACCAGAAGAGAACAATCCGTCGTTTGTCAAGTCGGTTCTTCAGCAATGGAGGGGAATTATACAAGAGAACGCCAGATCTGGGTTTGCTAAGATGCATAGATGCTCAGCAGGCGACTGTCATCATGAATGAGGTACATGCTGGCGTTTGTGGGCCGCACATGAGCGGATACGTCTTGGCAAAGAATATTCTCCAGGCGGGGTATTATTGGCTCACCATGGAACGGGATTGTATCAGCTTTATGCGCAAATTCCACCAGCGTCAGGTACACGGGGACCTAATTCGCTCTCGTCTGTCTGAACTGCACATGAAGTCTGCACCTTGGCCTTTCGTTGCTTGGGGAATGGACGTCATCGGACCCATCGAGCCAGCAACTTCTAATGGGCACCAATTTATCCTGGTTGCTATTGACTATTTCACCAAGTGGGTTGAAGCCAAAACCTTCAAAGCAGTGACCAAGAAGGCTGTGATCGATTTCAACCACACAAACATTATTTGCCGGTTCAGGATCCCCAAAATGCTCATCACTGATAACTGGGCAAATCTCAGCAGTCACCTAATGAGGGAGGTATGTCTGCAATTCAGGATTGCATATAGAAACTCTACCCCATACCGCCCAAAGGCGAATGGAGCACTTGAGGCAGCAAATAAGAACATAAAGAAGATACTTTGGAAAATGGTGAAAGGATCCGGGCAGTGGCATGAGAAGCTTCCTTTTGCATTGTTAGGCTATCGCACTACTGTCCGCACTTCAGTGGGGGCTATTCCATACTTGTTAGTCTATGAAACAGAGGCGGTGATCCCCTCCGAGTTTGAAATCCCCTCTCTACGGATCATGGTCGAAGCAGGAATCGACGACGAAGAATGGGTCAAAGCTCGTCCAGAACAGTTGAGTTTTATTGACGAGAACCGATTGGCGGCAGTCTGTCATGGCCAGTTGTATCAAAAGAGAATGGCTAGGGCATATAATAAGAAGGTGCGCCCTAGAAAGTTTGAAATAGTTCAACTGGTACTAAAATGCATCCACCCTCACCAAGCCGAGGCGAAAGGCAAGTTCACTCCAAACTGGCAAGGACCATTCATCGTGTCAAGAGTGTTTTCAAACGGAGCATTGTATCTGACGGACGTGGAAGGGAAATGTGCAGAAACGGCCATCAACGCGGATGCTGTCAAAAGATAATATGTATGATTTTCTTCAGCTCATTCTCTATACTTGACACCTGATTGTACTTGGCATATTTTGAAGATTGGAATGACGAAGGCATTTTGTTCTGCTATCCAAATACTTTATCTTTTGCTAAACCTTTTGAGCTTTAATTACTTTCTTTCATACCCCTCTTTCGGAATCAGTAACAAAAGTTAGAAACGTGAATGTGAGAAGGCAATAAAAGGAAAAGAAAGGGAAGGGACTATTTTTCAAATTTGATTTTTTTGTAATCAGGTGTCCACCTGGAGAACAAGGACTATTTTTTAAATTTTAAGTTTTTGTAATCAGGCACCCACCTGGAGAACAAGGGAATATTTTTCAAATGTTAAGTTTTAGCAATCAGGTGCTCACCTGGAGAACAAAAGAATATTTTTCGAAGTTTTAAGTTTTTGCAATCAGGCTCCCACCTGGAGAACAAGAGAATATTTTTCAAATGTTAAGTTTTAGCAATCAGGCGCCCACCTGTAGAATGAGGGAATACTTTCAACGGAATACATGTCAAAATCCAACAGTTTGGCATCAAACATGAATGAAGAAAAGGCAAACAGTCAACAAGGCAACAAGAAGTTTCACAGGAGGAAACACCGGTTAATAAAGCAACAAGAAGTTCCACAGCAAGAAATGCAAGACAACAAGGCAACAAGGATGCAGAGCGAGTCGGAAGATATAGATAGGTTTTCTTGTAATCCATATTTCATAGCTTAGTCTAGCTTTTTATATTTCATAAGGAGTAATAAGGAGGTCAGCAAGCAGTAACAGCAGCATCAATAGTGTAATCACAACTTCTGGTAGTCAGCTACCAAAACTTCTAGAACTACGCTGACATGATTCCTCTATTGCCGAGGATATATAGGCAACCTTTGAAGCAAGGTTCAGTCAGAAAATTTTCAAAATGCTTTACATGGAGTATTCAACCAGACGGAAATCGCTCATATTCTCTCACTTGTCTTTGCACGAAAACACTTCGTGTTCCTGCACAAAGAGGGGCAGCTGTGAGCATATGATTTTTGACCGGTTGAAATAAGATCCTACAGAACTCTAAAAGTGTAGGATTTTTCTACTAAATGATAGGATTTAAATTTTTAGAATTGATTTCATATGCTTGTTTGTTATTGCATGTTTAGGATTAATAAGAATTTGATTGTTAAATAAACTTGTTTCATAAATTAAAATACAAAAAAAAAATATATGTAAATGTCCGGCATTTGAAATTATTATTTGGATTAATTTTTTTTTAACTTCGTTTTCTTTTTATTTAGGAATTTCTGGTAAAGTTAGAAATTACTTTTGTTAATTAAATTAAAAGAAAAAAGGCAAAAACACAATATATGTATATGTGTGTGTGTGTGTGTGTGTGTGTATATATATATATATATATATATATATATATATATATATATATATATATATATATATATATATATATATATATATATATATATATATATATATATATATATATATATATATATATATATATATATATACATACATATATATATATATGCAGCCACTCAGGTTGGCCACGATTGGGCCAAATCTGAGTGGCCCAACTTGTTCCTTCTCAAAATCCATACACACCCAGCCCAAACGACCAGCCAGTCCGGTCCATACCTCCACTATACCAAATGACACCGTTCACCTCCCCCCCTCCCATCATCACATCCAGTGATCTCACCCCAATCCAACGGTTCCTAAACCCCCATCCTAGATCATACATATATGTCCAAACACCTTCAATACATACACGACCAAACTCACCCTCCTCTTATCTCCACCTCTGGCATAACACCTCCAATGACCACCCCATCACAACCTGTTGACTACTGGCTGACCACCCTACTGCAGCCGCCAGAAATTGCCTCACGCCGGCGTTCGGCAACCAAATTGTCCCAAAATTACACCTCTAACCATCACAACCTCCCCTATCCCACCATATAATTGGTTTCCCTCAAATACAACCCCTCCGTCTCGAATATCCCTTTAAAGGTGGCCGAAAACCCTACCTCCGGCGACCCCCATCCCAAAGCCTTCCATATTCACACCACTAAGTCACCTCACCCTCCCCATTCTAACCATGTATGTCATCACTCTCAAATAATCCTTAAAATCCTCAAATCTTAATCCGAAGCCTAACCCTAAATCCCAAACTTGCCAGATATGGTTCAAAACCTTCCTAGACAGTCCCTGGCCCCCCTTTGACCCCAACCATGCCACTATTAAGTCCCAAACAACCCTAGCTGCTGAAGAATCTCAAATTTGAGACCTTATTGAGGTCTCAGGACTTCAAATACCCTCCTGAACCTTATAAAATTCCATGGGAATGTTCGAAACCCTTTGGAAAGGGTCAAGAGCCGGCTTGAAATGGTCTGAACGAACAAAAAATGAAAAGCTACGTTTTCCTGCCTCTTTTCCATTTTTTTAGCTTTGAGTGTTGGATTCCTTTTAATGACTGATTAGTAATTGCATGTTTAATAATTCGAATTTCTTTTATCTTCTTTTGATTGTTTGTCTTGATTATCCACAAGTTCTTCTGAAAATTAGGGTTCAAAGTTCATATGTTTGTTTGTTTGTCATTAGCCTGGAACAACTGATTAGGTTCGTATATGTTTTAAAGTCTGAATTTCTTTTAATTTTGGTTGTTTATCTGGTTGTCCACAAAGTTATCCTAAGATTAGGGTTTAATGTTCATATACTTGTTTGTTTGTCATTAGTTCAGCATCCTGTTATAATTAGCTTTTAAGTGATATGATTCTCATTATTTGATGAATTTTATTGATTTACTGATTTTCTGATTGGTTTGATTGTTTGATTGTGTTACTGAATGCCTAATCATTAGTTCATGATACTTTGGGTCCTCAGTGCTGATAGATGTATTCATTTTTCTGGTCATTTTGATTTTTAATCATGTATAGTGTGTGTGGAAATCTGTATTAAGGCATTTGTGTTAAGCCTTGTCAATTTTGGCTAGTTCTGATAGTCACAAGCTTGTAAGTCTAAAGGTGACCTGAATTTGACTAACCAAGGTTAATTGGACTGAACTATGGTTAAAAGAACTAACCAAGGTCAAGTTCAGGGATAGGATAATTTAGGAAAGCTATTGAGGGTATTAAAGGGATTTGAAATTATAAAAATCTGATAGGAATCCTTTAGAACCTTCCAGCAGGGACTGACACATAATTCCAGCCTCAAACTTGAGGCACAAGTCAGAAATTGAAGGACTACCTAGGCAAAATACAATTTGAGTTGAGGATTAAAAAGAAAACAAGTTAAAATCTGACACCCTAACAATTTTACTATAAAATAGACCATTTGGGGTATTAGATAGGGATTCTGAACTTTACTCTTCAATACTAGAGCTAAAATATTCATTTCATATTTGAAAATACTATCAGTGCTGAATTTGATCACTTTGAGTCTATTTTTCTCACAATTCTGTTGAAGTTCTGGGTATACTATGCAATTGGCTGCTGATTTGTCTAGCTGGTCTCTTATATTACGCATAGGCTTGTTTTCTCTTGCTTCCTTACAAGTATATTTGAAGCTCATATGTATATGAAGTTCAAGTATGAAATATATTCTCAAATATAAAGACCATCCCCTGTTATTTGTATTTTGTATCATACCCCCATTTTCCCCTTTACTTAGTTTGAACATAGGAATATTAGTAAGTTAATCATGATGTTATAGTTAATATTTGACTGATCCGTTTGTAATAATTTGGACACTAGGGACTGTTTTATATGTAATAATTGCACATTCAGCTCAAATTTTTGTATGTTTTAAGTAATAACCAGTTTCAGTTCTAGTCCAGCTGGTTCAAGTGCTGATTATGTGCACTTGGAACTACTGGACTTAAGAGGCAATAGTTCTGATAATAATGTAAACAAATCAAAAAATGTTGTGAAGTATTTCTGTTCATTTAAATCTCAGTTTGTTTAATATTAAGTTATTTTCAGATTTTTCCCTGTAGTATAACTTGAATCACAACTGAATTTTTGAAATTAGACTGACATACTCTGACTGATAAGTATGTGAATCATCTGATTCAAATCTATTGTTAGAAATTGATACAAAAATGGTTGTTATTATTTTCTTCATGAATGAGTAGAGATTCGATTTTAGGCACATAATTTCAGACCAAATTGTTGTTAGCTGCGGGACTCTTTCGTTCAGATCAGTAATGGACTCATTAGCGAGGCCCAGTAATGCACCAAAATTATGTAATCCAATATGTTTTTTTTTTTGGGCTGAGTGTTTTAATATCCAAAACAGTCACAATACATATTAATCAATACTGCCTGAAAAATGTGTGCTCCTGGGCTGGCCCAACATCAATTTATTACGTGGTAATTGGCCATAAACGAGGCTAAGGCCATGTAGTGTTTCCCGAGTACACAAGTTTATACATAAATCAATTAGTACATTTAAGCTAGAGAATTTAGCATGGATTAGGACGTCCTTATAAAAAATAAAGCAAGTCTTGCTAACTAAATCAAGCACTACACGAGGCTCTGTAACTCAATAAAACATTTAGAAACTTTGAAGTGCTGGTTAACGAATTTCGCGGCCTTTCACGAATTTCTAAAAACGTAGTTGCTTTAGGCGCGATAGTTTAATAATTTTATCTCCTTAAAACGCGGGTGCACATTTATGTGACCCAAATCCAAATCTCAACGAAGTTAGAACGTGTCAAAATCCATGAGTGCATTTATGTGACGTGGTTTGAGGCATGTTCTAACGACGTTGCAATTATCTTTAAAATGATAATAAATGTAGTTTAAAGATAAAAATCACATGAGTTAAAACATGTTCTAAAATCAAATAATTTAAGCCAAATATGACAGTTGAGCGACAGTGCTAGAACCACGGAACACGGGAGTGCCTAATACCTTCTCCCTGATTAACAGAATTTCTTACTCATATTTCTGGTTCGCGGACTGTTAAACAGAATCATTCTTTCCTCGATTCGAGATTCTAAACAGTGACTTGGGACACTATAAATCTCCCAAGTGGTGACTCTGAAATCCTCTTAAATAATTGAATCCCGCTTCGATTGTCCTTTAATTGGAAAAACTCTCTTATCTACGTCCTTCGCCGGGTTGTGGATAGCTAAAAAGGAGGTGTGACATTTATCAAATTATATTTATATATATCCAAATAATAAATATTAAACCGTAAAACATGGGTTTGAAATGCAATCAATATTGTTTCAAGAACCTGATATCAGGCTGGGCCCTAATCTCTTCTATAATGTTGGGTTGTGCTTGTGGAGGTGGGACTGGCCATGGAAACTTTATACTTAGAAAATACACTTCAGGTTCAAATTGGATAATTATATAATAGTAATATAATGGGTTGAGCTTAAATGGATCAATACCGCCGGTAAAGATTCATATAGCCGACGTATAAAGATTGATTGCAATAGAAAGGAAGAAGGTCAATCAATCTAGCAGACATGCATTTCGGTTTTCTAGAGAACTATCTCATGTTACGTAAATAGATTTATTCTTGAGTGTTTGAATCTTTGGAGGGAAGGAGTCATGAGTTAGATGACACACTTAAGTTGTTTGATGAATTGCCCAAACTAGATTTTGTTTGTTTGATTTCAGTTATAATTGTTCCTGTCAACAACAAAAAATATATGAATGACCTCTACACTATGGTTTTTGATCCGGAAGGGATGATATTCAGTTTGTTGCCTCACTACTTAAGCACGCTCTTCAGAATATCAAAGGATCATGGTGGGAGGGTGTTTGATCTTGCTGCAATTTTAATACATGACACATGCTTCCCTGTATTGGTTATTAGAAATGAATAGTACACATAATTTTTTAAAAGATAGGCATTATAGTATAAGGGTCCATCTAGTTTAAGGTGCCCTGTTTTGACAAGATAACAGTATGTTTGGGCACTCAATCATAGATTACCAACAAGGCGCTAAAACTTGAGTTCTTTAATGAGTTGATTACCTTATTGAATTACAAAGGTGTTGCTGCATTGGGATTTGATCGTGTTTGTTCTATTCATTTATATGACACCTTTTCAATTGGAACTTTAAGGATTGTGATTGTTATTTGAAATGGTTTGCCAGGAACCTTACATCGGGTGAAGCTACTTGTACTTGTCCATTGCTATTTGCTTACTTCCTTAACTATGCTTGTATCTATTTGAAAAATGTCGGAAAGGCTATAAAGAAGGAAAATAACAAGCTGAACCTCAGAAAGGAGAAATGCTTACATTGTTTGGTTGTCATCTAAGATGTTTATAATATTATATAATTACTAACTCATGACTCTTTTTTGGTATCTATTACTTTTAGTTGAGGATTGTAATTGATTTGAGAAACAAGCAGCTAATAACTTGCTACATGAAAGAAAGAAAGAAAGAAAGAAAGGTTGATCCTTTTAGCATTAAGAAAAAGTGCTAGAGGATTTTTATAACAGTTGGCTTGGCGATGTTGAGAAGCAAATAATTTTGCACCTCTCTAAGTCCAAGCTATTATTGTGTAAATTGATGCAAATTTCCTCCTATTATTATGTATATCAAATTTTTATTTTCCGATATCGTTTGTTCATTATAGAAAAGTAATCAAATGCGAGTATAGCTACAACTTTCATTAACATGTTTATTATATTTGTAGGAAAAAAATTGGGGAGGAAGATGAGTCATGATGAGTTCTTCATGGAGACTCACATCCAAAAGAAGAAAGTACCGACGGATCCAACTAGATGGGTGGATGACCGGGCAGAGACTACACATGTAAGTTTCATAACTACTATAAATGTTTATAAAATTATATAATTACTAATTTTCTATCTTCTAAATAAAGGGTCGCTACAAGATCAATTTGGAGGAATACACTCAGAGCTTGCCACCGAATGAGCAAGGTGAGTGACCGCCCATTTAAGACGAAGAAGAGAAGATGATATGGTTGGATACTGTTGGTGGTCCTAAAAATGGTATAGCATACGGCCTTGCAGATAAATCGTTTCGGCGCTACAGGGCTGGATCGCAAGGAATAGGGACTTCCGCCCAAGGCGAGGCGCTTGATAGTTCGGCTATATCGGCTATGGAAGAGAAGATCGCAAAGCTGACTGCAGAGCTTCAAGAGACCAAGGCTAGTGAAAAGAAGAGATTTGATATCCTTCAAGGTCAGCTAGAAAGGAGGGACAAACAATTTGATCTCCTTCAAGGTCAGGTGCCCAATCTTCTTGCTTGTGGTGATTTCCCCATTCCCCGGTCTCCTCCTCCTTCCCCACTTGCCAGCGATGAAGGTCCTACAACCGAAGATGGAAATGATTGTCCTAGGACCGAAAATGGAGTTTATGCTACATAAAAAAACTCATTGAATATTGTGTATTGTCAAAATAAAGTTGTGAACTTCTTAATATTTTGTTGTTGGTTATTTGAATGATAATTATATTTTTATTTTTTTACTGAACACTTTAGTTGTTGTTGTGGTTATTAATTGTTGGTTGGTTGTTGGTGGTGGTGGTTATTAGTTGTTGCTGGTGGTTATTAGCTGTTATTTTGTTAGATTTTTATGGTTGAATGGCAGCAATGTAAGCTGTCATTATATGATGTATATTGGTTTAAATTGGCAGGTGGTTGAGCTTAAAAGCAGGCAATTCCTGCCCAGTTTTTAGAAAGATTTCCGACCGAAATCGGTCGGAAATAAATTTTTTTTGCCCAGAATTTTTTTCACAGTTTCCGACCGAAATCGGTCGAAAGTTTTAAATAAATTCCCTAGATTATTGAAATTTCTGACCGAAATCGATCGGAAATTATGAATTTATATTTATTTCTTTAGTAAATTAATAATTTACTAATATTATTTAACTAAATAATATTATTAATATTTAATAGTTTCGACTGATTTTGGTCAAAAAGATAAAATTAAAAATAATAATAATATTTTTCAACCGATTTCGGTCGGAAATTTGAAAATTAAAATAAACATTTAATTGGGTTGACTGGGAGTCCCCAATTTCGGTCCTGCTTTTGCGACCATTATTTTTCGTCCAATTAAAAGCAGTCGGAATTTGATCGAAAATTTACAATTTGTTACCGATATCGGTCGGAAATTGACAATTTTTGACCGATATCGGTCAGCAATTATGGAAAAAAATTACCTAATTTCTAGAAATGTTCATGCATTTATACATGCACATTGACTCATGACCAGATGGCATTACATAAGCATATATATATATAGGTTATGGCACTATATACTCACCACCACCTGATCAGCCGGTATACGTTGATGATTTGCCCACAGTGCCCGAGGTGATATAATGGGATGCCCTTAGAGGCGTAGTGATGTTATGGCATTATATATGCACCATCAGCTGATCAGCTGGTATACGTTAATGATTTGCTCATAATGGTCGAAATGATATGAGGGTATGTCCTCAGAGGCTTGGTGATGTTATGTACGTACAGACCTATGAATTACATGATATTTATATGCATATGGATGATATTATAAATATTTCATGATTTATAGAGATATCTAGACTTACAGGATGAGTCATTTACTCCATGTTTCTTCCATGTCCTTTATATACTGATTTACATGTCTTACATACTTGGTACATTATTCGTACTAGCGACCTTTTGTTGGGGACGCTGCATTCATGCCTGCATGTATAGATAATTGGTTTGACGAAGCCTCATAGTAGACGAGATTGGCTTCGGCAAAGGATTGGTAAGACTCCACCTCATTCGGAGTGCAGCCGAGTCTATGAATCATCATGTCAAAAGTTTTTTACAAACTTATAGGTAGGCCAGTACCCTGTCCCATTTTATCTCAAATAATCTTAGAGGCTTTAAAGATAAAGGTTCATTTTGTATGGTAAATCAGAAGCCTTGACGGCCCATATGTATTCATGTTTTATGAAAAATAGCACAGTGATACAATGTTATCCACTTACAATTGTACATTACGAGTTGTAGTCGTGTTGGCCCATGATAGTTACAAAAGGAATGAATGATTTTTAGAGTGATTCGCTCGAGCCACTACGACATCGGGTGCCAGTTACGCATCCCAAGGTTGGGGCGTGACACCTTGAAGTTGTCCATGTTACACCCTTTATTTACAAATAACCTCACTAAACCCTCTTAAATTAATAAAAAGATTTAGTAAAACTGGAAAAGGATTTTTCAATTAGAACGTGACAAAATTTGCATTTAAAAGGAAAATAACTCAGAGTCGCCACCTGATATTGATTTAGATGTGCCAAGTCACCGTTTTTCTAAAAATAATTTTTTTCTTTCAAAACACTTGAGAGTCCAAAACTAAGTCTACACCAGAGATTCGGGTAAGGGAGTTCATTTGACTAGAGGAGAAGGTGTTAGGCACTCCCTAAGTCACGTGAAAGTCACAGTTGCATATTTGATCTAGCTGGCTCTTAGAATATTTAAATTGAGGTAAATATAAATACGGAAAAGCAAATAAACACACACGAGGCTCGAGGTCGTCCCCACCTAATAAAATAAAATGAAAGTAAAAATAAAAATATTATTCTATGCTTCCTCAAAGTGTTCCATTACTGGCCTTCAAATACAAATACTTCAGGGCATTCCCCGAGAAATATATATACAAATTGTGCGGGCATTCTTCGGATAATAAATTAAAGAAACAACCCCTTGCCTCAAAAAATAAAAACAATATATAAAATATAAAATATGAAAAAATAAAATAAAGAAAACCTAAAATTTACCTATCTGAGTATGATCGGCCTAAAACATGCTCTTACAAATCAACTCTGATAAACAAAACAAATCACCTTAAAAATAAATCTCATTAATTTAATCACCCACGGCCCACGTCTACTTAAATGAGATTAAACCAAATTCTTCTCAAATGTAAAATTTAAATCCTTATCAAATACTTCCAATTCTAATTTTCAGAACTTAGACTTCTCTCAAGTATAAAATTAAATAAATTAAACTAAACCCCTATCTCTCATTCTCAAAACCAACTGATCATGGCAAACAATAACTAGCACAAAAGAAACAAGAACCAAATTGCAACTTAAGTTTAAACTTATTTTTGACATTGAATAGCATAAGAATAATGAATCAGACGATCAAGCAACCACTAATTCATTTCAAGCAGAGAGTGAGATAGAAGAGATGGACCTTGAAACTCCGACATACGAACTTAAACAGGGAATGGAAAACAGCAGCGAAAATTACTCCGCAAATCTCGAACCTCGGACGGCAACCGGCGACGGGCTTCACTCAATCGAACTCCACTTTTTGCAATATAAATCTGGAATTGAAAAGCAAGGAAACAGAAATGTTTTTGGTGCCTTTTTTTTGTGATTTTGAAACGAAAACCAAACTTGAACAAAGAGGGTTATTAATCTCTGAAACTATTACTAGGATGTAAAGTAATTTTTATATATCAAAAGCTAAATGGAAATCAGCTGAGAGAAGATGAAAATCAGACACCCTCGGATTTGCTCTTTTTCTGCACACTGTTCATATGTGTGTATGTGGTGAGGCAGATTAGAGGGATTCCAACGAGTGGGGTGACTGGCGGAGGCGTGGAGACGGAGTGTGCGGTTGTGGTATTTGGAGGCGCTGCTTGGTGGTGAGGAGTGGAGTTGCGGCTACTGATATTTGGTGTTGAAGAAGAAGCTTAGGGGGGGGGGGGGGGCACCTATTCACTCTTCTTAGGATTCGCCTCATTTTCTTGTGTTACTGTATGTGTCTATTAATACAAAAGAAATCAACTTAAAAAAGAAGAAATTTCCAAAAGGTGTGGTCTCCTCTCTACTAATATCCTTGTTTTCATGAATAGAATTGTAGTATGTGATAAATTTGTTGGAGGAATTATATGAAAAAAGGTGATTGGAAATTGAGAAAAGAAGAAAAATAAAAAATAAAAATAAAAATAGAAATATAGAAAGATGTGAGACCACCTCTGTTCTTTCTATTCTTGGTCTTACCTTTGCTTTTCCATTTCTTTCATTTCATTCTCATCATTTTTTTTGTCTACTTTTTGATTTTTGTTTTGTTTGTGTTTTTTTTCCTTTTATTCTAAAAGATTCAAAATATTTTATCTAAATAATAGGGAATAATTAACAGGGGAAACAAGATAGTAATAATAAAGAAATCTAAATACTGCTAAATATATACTAAAATCTATAATTTTAAAACTAAACTAAGCATATATACTTTTGAAATTTTTCTTCTTATCTTTTGAAAAATTAAATGCCAAGACTATTTTTGTATTTGGTATTATTTTTTTAAAAGTAAAACCAACTAGACAAAATATCAACTAGCTAAAATAAAGGAACATATTTTTGTAATTTTTTATTTTTATCTTAAAATAAAGTAAATATAGTTAAAACTAGGTAAAATCAATATTAGACTTAACTAAATATCTAAAGGCTAAAAAATATAAAATCTCGGGGAGGATCAAAAATAGAATATCTACAGTCCCTGTCAACCTGAGTAATCACTCTAAAAACTCTGGAACGGAGGTGCACTAAGAGGAGCTGGTGGTGCATTATAGGTAGTTGGACGAGTATGAGGTCCGCGACTACCTGAAGCACTTTGAGATGCTTGGAGTGCTGAGTGAAACGGTCTGGGTGGATGGCCCCTACCAAAAGTACCCCTGACTCTAGACGAGACACCACTGAACCTATCGAAATGACAAGGCTTTTTATCAGACCATGCCCTTTCTCTTGTGCAAGAACCATCTCGATCTTCCTAGCAACATTAGCAGCCGTCTGAAAGGAAATATCACCCTCAGTATCATTGGCCATCTGTAGCCTGATAGGGTGAGCGAGTCCATCAATAAACCCCAATACTCTCTCTCTCTCTCTCTCTCTCTCTCTCTCTCTCTCTAAAAAAGAGCATGGTGGGCTAGATCCACAAAACAGGTCTCGTATTGAGTAGCAGTCATACTGCCCTGCTGGAGACATTCAAACTGTATGTCGTATTCCTCTCTCAGTATGATAGGGAGGAACTTCTCTAGGAATAGCTGAGAGATAGTTCTCATAATCCCTCTATCGCCTTTTAGCGGAACCCGTCATCCGAAATACAGTAAAATTGATCATATTGGTCTCAACTATCCTCATGTTGGCAGCGATCAAGATAATCATGTGGGTCCTCAGAAGGTGTACCAGTGAACTGGGAAGAGCTTTGTGAAGATGTAGTACGTGTTCTCGCTATCTGCCAGAGAACAAAAGTAGAAGAGTTCAATTATTAATGAGAGAATAAAATCTCACGGTAGAGAAGAATAGAAATGAAATTTGTTCCTAAACTCCATAGCATCTGGGAGATAAGTACAGACGTCTCTATACCGATCCTCCAGACTCTATTAAGATTGCTTGTGACTTGCAAGACCTAGGCAACCTAATGCTCTAATACCAACTTGTCACGATCAAAAATTCTCTCCTTCAGGACCGTGACAGCGCCTAATATTTTACTTTCTAGGCAAGCCAATATTAGAGTAATGTGAGCACGTGATTTTTGCACTACATGAAAATAACTCCTAAAAATAGACCAAAATAATTTTAATTGATTTTTAGGTGTTTTCCTTAATTTAGTTGCATTTTTAATATTTTTAAAATCATAGAAAACCCATAAAAAGTGCCACATTTTAATTTTATGCCACCTTAGGTTCAATTTACATTTAGGAATTAATTACATTGAGTTATTTTGTGCTATTAATCAAAATATCAAAAAATGTAGTCATTTTTACATAGTTAGATAATTAGCTTAATTTTACAATTTGAATTGACTTAGGAATTTAATTTAGGGTTTTAATTAATTAAAGAGAGAAAACAAAACAAAAAAAGAAAGAAATTGAAAAGCTTGGTCTTAAATTCGAAATTGAGCCATGTGATAAGTGAGCCCAAATTCTTCAATACCCATTCTTCATTTAAACTAGCTCATCTCTCTACCCAATCCAAATCGGGTAGACCCGACCCAACACCCAAGACCCGGATCATTATTCTTCTTAAGAGACCTAGACATATACAAATAAAACCCTAGACTACATTTCGGAAAGAGGTTGGCAGCTTTGGCACAGAAAAAGGACCCCCTTGAAACCCATCTCCCTCACACCACTCCCTTCATAAAACCCGCCGGAAACCAGCCCGCGCACGACCTTTCTCATCGGAACTGGTCATTTCTGCTTCATCATTAACACACACACTGGCACAAGATGAAAAAATCAAACACAACCGCCTCCTTCATCTTCAAATCCCCCTCTCTCTCGTTTTTCTAGTCTCAATCTCCATCGCCTACGAGATTCGCCTAAAGCTGGCGAAAATTGACCCCCTTAACCTATTAGTTACCGTTCAATTCTCTGAGTTTCAGAACCACTTGTTACACAAAGCTTCAGTTCTCCGCAATCGGAATTCAAGGAGGCAAGCTGCTTGATTTTGTTTTGAATCCGAGGCAATCCGGTTAGCGTTCGATGAGATCTCCGGCGAGATTTTCCGGCTTAAACCTCGTTCGTGGTCTTGTTCGTTCCATCGACTAGCATTTTCAGAAATGTAAGTCAATTAAATTTAAGGTTCACTTGGGTTATTTCCCCCTTCTTGCTATTTTAATTTGATTTCACGCTTTTGTGGTTTGTAAACCTATTTTGACTGGAATCTTGGATTTAATATCTCATCTCCTTGCTCATGATTTCTTAACAATATTTGGTTGTGGTTTTGCTATTCCATGTTATGGTCGATCTATTTTTGCTTATTTTGTACTAGGATGAAAATCTGGTTGATTTGTGTTTTAATACGGAATTTAGCTCGATTTATGTCGACCTAATTCCCTAGCAACAGTGTAGTTTGTTTTAATTTCATATATAAGGTTTTCATATGTGCTTGATATAGTTTCACTTAGTTTAAGTGAAGATTTTCTTGATTCAGTATATTGGCATTCTTCTCTTGTGGAAGTCATGGATAAGTCTAGAGTCTCTCGTGGAATTGAAATTCTGTTAACCAACTTGACAATTTGTAAAGATAAGTTGCTCGCACTCAAGGCTTTGGATGTTGTAATTAAAGCTTATTCTGATTCTAATTTGTTTGATAAAGATGTTGAATTGTATTACTTCATGCTCAAAACTTACACGATTTGGTTCACATGGAGTTACTGTTAATTCTTTACTCGTTAATAGAGTTGTATTATTGTCATAAGGTTGAGTAAATAGGGGAAGGTTAAAGAAGGGAGGAAACTGGTTGAGGATAGATTGAGGCAAGCCATCGAAATTAATTTATGGCCCTCATAAAGTAATTTAAAAATCTGTTTTTTGTTAGAATAAATTGAGGTGCATTGTGCCGAACAAGATTGATGAATTGTGTGGCCCTCTTTAATTATGTCTTTAAAATACTTAGAACCTGGGACGTGCCGTTTAGCAAATTTTCATGGCCTCCCGCAAGTTAATAACACGTTAGTCGCTTTAGGCGCGTTCTTTAATAATCGTACCTTTCTAAATTCGGGTATGCATTTCATGCGACCCAAATCCAAATCCCAAAATGTTGAATAAAATGTGTCGAGGATCCGGGTGCATTTCATGTGGCGTGATCAAAAAACATGTTTTAAACGATGTTCAATTTCTTAAATTTTAATTGAAAGCGGTAAATAATTCTAAAAGTTGCATTGTAGAATAACATGAATTAAAAATCATATTTTAGCCAAATACAAATAGTTGAGCGACCGTGCTAGAATCACGGAACTCGAGAGTGTCTAACACCTTTTTCCGGGTTAACAGAATTCCTTACCCGGATTTCTGACTCGCAGACTGTATACAGAGTCAAACCATCCTTGATTCCATATTTAAACCGGTGACTTGGGACACCATTAATTATCTCAAGTGGAGACTCTAAAATTCTCTTAAATAAATGAATCCTATTTCGATTGTCCTTTAATTGGAAAATTTTCCTTTAACTACGCCTTTCGCCAGGTGTAGGTGTAAAAAGGAGGTGTGACAGCTCTGGCGACTCTGCTTGGGATCGAACCCAGAATCTCTGGTTCAGGGTCAAGAATTTGAGCTTGAATAAATGTTATATTTGGCTTTCTGATTTTCCTACATGTTCCATGTTGTATGTGCTAAATACTTTACCGCTTTGATATTTATTGAACTGTATATAAACGGCTGCGAAACTCGTCCTCTCTTTGAGTCTTATAAATCATGGAGAAGGGTGCACTTCGTGTGACTTTTTTTCTATTTAGAGTCTTATCCCAATTTAGAACGAGGTTCGGACAAGTTGGTAAGCCGATGGAGCTTCTGTATCCCCGGTACGCTCCCCCCCCCCTCCGGCTCGAGTTGTGCGCTCGGGTAAGCTAGGTCTAGAACAATAAACCCAGTGCTTAAACTTAGCATAAGAAAACCTCATGCCGGATCCCTAGTAGGAACGCTTGTTTGCATCATGTGCACTTGACTTAGGGAACTCAACATGGGTTGGCTCCGTCTAGGGCAGGTGTACCCGTAATAACAGACCATCTTGATGTATCCTATATGTTATATGTTGCATTTCTTCAAGGGTGAAAGGGTCATTTAGCGGACCAATGATAGCTGAGGGTAAATAAAAAAATAAGAAAAAACAAATGGAAAAAAAGGATGAAGTATGAAAATAAAACAAGTAGGGTCTGGTTATGTTTTTATTATATTTTAAAAAAAGAGACAGAAGATATATAAAAATTTTAAAAAATATCTTGCTCTTTTTCATCATTTCCTGAAAATCAAAAAGAAAAAAGAAAAAAATCCAAAAAGATTTTACATGTTTCATCTTATTTCAAAAAATAAAAGAGACAAAAGAAAATGTTTTCCTTAAAAAATTAGCTGTTTTTTTAAGTCTTGCCCGTATACAATTTGCCCGAACTACGCAAATATGATTTTCTTCTTTCGGGGTGTGATACGTAGGCAACCCACATAGGGTCCGGGTTTCCTAGTAAATCTTAGGTTCTTGGCTTTGCGGGGGTCTCGGCCAAATTTTGCACCTCTAGCCTTTTTTGGTTAAATAAGTTATTTTGCAAAAATAATCGCAATCACAGGTTGTATGTGTCTAATAGGGAATGTTATTGTCTCATATAGTGTTGTTTTAAGTTTTTTCATACAGGTATGGATCTACTTAGCGTTGTTTGAGCATGACAAATACCCAAGAACCACTACATTCAGGAATTACATAAGGAGATTTTTTTTTGAGTATGTTTTTTTTATGTCATCTTTTACTTTCTAAGTTTGTATGGTAATGTCAAGCTTTTAGTTATTATACTTTGTATTTTATATTTAAAAATGTGTTGTAACTCAAAAATCCAAAAAAACAAAAGAGACGTTACATTTTATATTTCCGTTATAGGTTTTCTTTAGAATACTAAAAGAAATTAAAAAAATTGAGGTTGTTTTTCTTTTAGGAAATTAATATCTAGAACTTAAAATGAACTATAATTATATTTCCTATAAGTATATTAGGACCAAAATTCAAAAAAAAGAGAGAATTTTCCTTTAGTACTTCTTTAAAAGCTTTCTTTAAGGTGTTAATTCCAACATACAAAAGATTTTCTTTTGAGGTCTTTCTTTGGGAAATTAGTGAAAAATGAAAAAAAATCTTTTTATTTCATTAGAACTTTAGGATATTGTACATAGAAGAAAAAAGACAACATACTATATCTTGGGTTTATTTTCAAAGTTTCTCTTTTAGACAATTAAATCGAAATTCAAAAATATCTTTTATTGCTTGTTTCGAAATTTTGCGTCAGGATATCAAATGAAAATTCAAAACGTTTTTTTTGTGGTCTATTCTTTAGATTTTCTTCCTAATAAAAGAATCAAAAAATGTTCTTCTCTTGTAGAGTCTTTTCCTTAATAAGTTACCATAGAGTGTTTGTTTTAAAAAAAGAGAATATTCGTTAAGGTTGAGTTTAGAATAGGTTATAGAACATTAAGTCTAGAAAAAAAATTTTAAAAAAAAGGGGGGGTTTTGCTTAGTAGTCATTAAGATAAAAAAAGAGAAAAAGGAGAATGTCAGTTTGTTTATCTTATCCCCGATCTTTCAGAACTACGCAAAGATCTGATTCATGCGGCATCATGATACATAGGCAACCTACATAGGGTTCTGTTGAATCATTTTTGTTTTATTAAAAAAGATTAAAAAAGAAAAAAGAAAGAGAAAAGGAAAAAAAAAAAGAAAAAAGGGGTGTAATTATGGGGCATGAAAATTAGAGGAAAGAAAAGATTGATAAATAGAAAAAGTGGAAGGAAAATGATCAAGCAAGTGATAGAAAAGCAAAGAAAAAAGAAGATTCAAATGAAAATTGGGATGATATCAGCTAACCTTCGTACCCCCGAAGCCATTTTAGAACCGATAAATGTGGCTAGGTGCATTGCATTAAATGTGATATTTTTAGCTGTTAAATATCCTAACACTAACATGATGGATTCATTTGGTTCCTTTTTGTTCTCCTCATTATAGCAGAAGGGTGGTTGGTTTGCAGTTCTCAAGATAACTCGTCCATACAACACCAGGTCAAAGGGCAAGGTAGCCATGGCTAGAAAAAACCTCGGCACGAGAGTTGTTGACCTGTCAAGGGAGGTTGCGAATTGAAAGAGAAGATTCAAAGGATGAAACAACATATGGTAGAAATGTATCAGTCTTGGATCAGGGGACATCCTCCACATTCATTCCCCACTACCTACACTGAAAACCCTGCAACTATCCCATCACTATCACAAATCCAGATTCCCACTATTGTCGATATCTCCCCACAACCCTTTTATACTATACCTGCCAAAACCACCTCATATGCCGCTCCTTTGGCCACTCATGCTCTTGCAGCCCCTCCACCAGTCACTTTTCTTCAATCCTCTAATGAGACTGTGCTCAAAGTCCCCGATGCCTAACACTATGCTCCAGAACCAACTTTTAGATTCTCGGATCCATACTCCCACTCCCCTCATTTTGAGTCTCCTGGTGAAACTGAAAAGCCTGGTAAGACAGTGGAGCAAGATGAGATATCCAAGAAGGTGAAAATCTTATAGCAATCTTTAAGAAACATGCAAGGGATAGGGAGCCAGATTGCGTGTCTTACAAAGACTTTTGTTTGTTCCCTGACGTCCAACTGCCTGCTGGGTTTAAGATGCCAAAGTTTGATTTGTATGACGGGCACGGAAATCCCATGGCCTATTTGAGAGGTGTTGTAGTAAGATGAGAGGCGCAGGTGGAAAAGATAAATTATTGATGGCATAGTTTAGTCAGAGTATGAGTGGAGCAGCTCTGCAGTGGTACACGCACCAAGATGCTAACAGGTGGTACACGTGGAACGATATGTCTCAGGCCTTTGCCAAGCACTTTCAGTATAAAATAGAAATCGTTTAGGATCACAGGTCCCTCGCCAAGATGGAAAAGAAGCCTAATGAAAACTTTAGGAAGTACGAGGTCAGATGGAGAGCGCAAGCTGCCAGAGTCGATCCCCCGATGAATGAAAAAGATATGGTCGACTACTTTCTTCAAGCTCAAGAACGAACTTACTTTGGACATTTGATCACAAATGTCGGTAGGCCTTTTAATGATGTGATAAAAATGGGAGAGATGGTAGAAGATGGGTTGAAGTCAAGAAAGATCATGAACTATTCTACTTTAAAAGCAACAACACAAGCAACTCAAAATGATACACAAAGCTTGTTGGGTCAAAACTACATAATCCACCTCAGTATTATCCTCCGAACAATGTCTGGTCATCTTTCCAACCACCAAGTCACTCCCTATGGCGAGCGCCAACACCGTATAATGCATTCTTGCCTTCACAACATTTTCGAGCACCCAACAACCATAGAAAACAGGGGCAGGGAAGAGAACAAAGGCAAAGAAATAGTTTCACGCCAATTGGGAAGTCCTACACAAGCATATTTGAAAAGCTAAGGCGTGCTGGCTGATAGAGCCGCTCGTCGGCTATACTCCAGACCCATATGCAAAAGGCTTTGATCCTACTGTCTGATGCATGTACCAGTCTAATGTCCAAGGCCATAGCATTGAAGATCGTCGTTCTTTGAAAAGGGAAATATAAAGAATGATTCAAGAAGGGGTAATTGTGATCGATGACAGTGATAGGGAGCACGCGAATCCTCTTGAGAACTTGTTGACTGAAGTTGATGATATTGAAATTGATCTTGGCAATATTGATGCGGAACCAAGCGGCTAAGATGTTGAACCAAGTGGCTAAGATGTCGTTCTTGGTAATTTAAAAGACGCTCCATTTCTTGGTCAGCCGAAGAGGAGTTCTGGTGGTTTATTTTGTTGTCATATTCGTTGTCCGGGTTATTTTTAGGGTTGTTATCCAGATATTGTCTTGTAATTCAAACCCTTCTATCCTTTTATTTTGCTTAGTTTGTCTTTCACAGTAACTCGTTTAGTGTTGTCTAGGTTCGTTCCAGGGTTGTAACCCCAATTTGTTTTACTTGTTTTATTGTTCAAACTCTCACCATCTGTCTAATGCAATTTTCGACTTTCTGTTATTTCTAGTCATTTTGTTTAGTTTTCTTTTCTTTTTACAATTCTTTTCCCTATTGGCTCTAGTGACATGACATGCATGCGTAATTCTTAGCCTGATATTAAAAAGTTAGTTCAGTCATGAAGACATGAAATAATTTTGAAGATGCGGGGATATTAGAGGAAAATAGGTGAAGGCATTTTGATATCAATTCAAGCCCAAATTGTGTGAAACTGGGGCAGATAGAACATAAATAAATATTATTGAAATGCATTATGCTGCACCGGGTTGAAGTTAAAGGCAAGTTTGCCCAATTTGACAGCGGTCATTCGTGATAAGGAGAGTGAAAGTGTTGTCCGATGGGGATTTATATTCCCCCAGATGTAGAAGTCGAATGTGTGGATATGGTTATCAGGTCCAGTACAATCAAAATGTTATGAATGTTTTCTGTGATTTGTTTGATTGTGTTGTTCGTACTTGGCATGTTTTGAAGATTGGAATGACGAAAGCATTTTGTTCTGCTATCTAAACACATTATGCTTCGTTACCCCTTTGAGCCTTATTTATTTTATTTCATACTCCTCAATTGGAATTAGCAGCAAAGATAAAAAACACAAGTGCAAAAGATAAATGAAGAAAAAAGAAAAGGGAAAGAATGAAAAGAGAAAGAAAAAAAGAGAGAAGGAAAAAACAACAAAAAAACAAAAAAAGGAAAAAGAAAAGGAAAAGGAAAATCACAAAAAACAGAGCAATTCGTATGTCATGAACTACGTTAGACCTGATTCTTTTTAAAGGATACGTAGGCAACCTCACGGTTCGATCTCATCAAAATAAAAATCCAAAAGTCCCCAAGCAAGAAACTAGGGCAGAAGTTGTTGTTGTTGTAAGAAATCTGATTCCGGAAGTTGTAATTTTGAAAACGTTCAAATTGTTTTGAGCCTTCGTGTTACCCTTTCTTTCTAACCCTATCCAAAAGACCACATTACTGTCCAAAGAAAGACTTTCTGATCAATCGTCGACAGATGCCAAGTCGAGCAAGTAGAGATGATTCATATCAAGGGCAAAATTTCGGTCCAAGCAGAAAAACCATGAAAATGAGAGAGTCTTATTGGTGAAAATTCTCACAGGCACCGTAAGGCGACGTGAGTTGAGAGAAATAAAAATGAGAGAGTCTTATTGGTGAAAACCTTCACAGGCACCATAAGGCGATGGTGAGTTAAGAAAAAGAACAAAATGGGAGAGGCTTGATGGTGAAAAACCTTCAGGCACCACAACTCGAATAAGGATTGTGAATTAGATTGGATAATCGGAGCATTGAAGCCCAGTTTCATGGTTTAGGGGTATAACAAGGGTTGGACATCAAACTTGCTTGACAGAATAGGCCGCAGGTGCATGGCATGGTCATTAGAGTTGGTACCCACATTTGATAGGTTTCTACTCTTTAATTTTTTTGTTAGGAATCATCTTCTTTTATTGTCCTCTACTCTGTTCCTTTTATCTTGATTACTTCCTCTTCCTAAGTCTGTTTGGTCAGAACAAGTGAGAAATGACTTCAAAATTTGCCATCAGCGTTCCAATTGCACAAAACTGGGATCTGGTCAACACATCAAAGCGTCATAAGTCAGGAAAAAACAAGCACGTTGAGCTGCTAATAAGCAACATGCTCTGGGGTTCATGTGAAATACAAAGGTTTGGTATATGTCAATTTATGAACAATGCGACATATAGAGGATGTTGAGTGAATGGATCAAAGGTATTCTCTGTGATAAGGTTCACAGAGAAGGTGGCTAACCAATAAAAAGCAAGGTCTTCCGAGTATAAATCAAAGTTTTCATGGCAAGTATAAGAGCGATAGACCTCAAGGCCAAGGCCAGTGGTTTGGGTCAGGAAAGAACACCATACACATTGAGTGGGTGGAAATTGACGTGCTTTAGGATTCATCCAACACAAAAAGGTTTGGTAAATATCAGTTCATGAAGGGTATTGTGTATGAACGGAGAAGATGTATTTGTTGTGATAAGGGTGACAGAGAAATTGGTTAGTAAATAAACAAGCAATGGCTTTCAAGGTGAAATCAAAGTTATCATGGAAAATGAACGAGCAATCGCCCTCAAAGTCAAGGCCACAAACCACCACCATGTTCAAACTCACAAGTTTTCTTTGTCTGAAACAGGGATGGAAGCTGTATTCATATCAAAGCTTGGAAGCTTGAAATTTTCAGGTGTAATGCCCCAATTCTGCTTACGCAAAGGCTATTAAGAAGGTCACGCATCACCCCCATGAGATGCACTTCCTAGTCTGAGCAGTTCAGGTTGTATTAGTGTTTTAGGAGAAGCACTTCCTAGATTAAGAGTTCATTCATAGGAGACGCACTTCCTAGTTTGAGTCATTAAAATTTGCCCTAAGAGATGCATTTCTTAGTCTGGGTCTTTCTGGATACACCTGTAGGAGACACACTTCCTAGATTGAGAGTTCATTCATAGGAGACGCACTTCCTAATTTGAGTCGTTGAAGTTCCACCCCTAGGAGATGCACTTCCTAGTCATTGAAGTTCCTCATTTGAATCATTGAAGTTCCACCATTAGGAGACGCACTTCCTAAATTAAATTCACCCTTAGGATTTTAAATTCACCCCTAGAGATGCACTTCCTAATCTTAGTAATTTAAATTCATCCTTAGGAGACACACACCTAGCCTTGTTCATTTAAATTCACCCCTAGGAGACGCACTTCCTAGTTTGGTTCATTCATGTTTTATTTTAGGAGACGCATTTTCTAGTCAAAGTCTTGGTTTTACTCATAGGAGACACACTTCCTAGTTTTAATCACTGAAGTTTTCACCCCTAGGAGACGCATTTCCTAGTCTTGCTCATTTAAATTCATCCCGAGGAGACGCATGTCCTAGCATTGACTCTCCTGAATAATGGGACGTAACTTTAACTAGCAAACCCCAGCAGAGACAACCGAGAGTTAGAATTGGCATTTGATTTGGAATCCTCAAGACCCTTTTGGAAAATGGACTCAGTAAGAGTCAATAAGGAACATAATCCGACGTAAATATTCTCCCCAGCAAAAGTCATCAAGACCCACCTGAATAATGGGACGAAACTTTAACTAGCAATCCCCAACAGAAACAACCAAAAGTTAGAATTGGTATTTAATTTGGAACCCTCAGGACCCTCCTGCAAAAAGGGACTTATTTAAAGGTTAGAGGTAATCATAGATAGTAACGGGCATAAAGTGACTTACATGTTGAAATAGGATCCATTTAAGAGTTTTCAGGAACCTCTTGAAAAATGAGACTTAGCCTAAAACACAAACAGTCGGGTGACATGGTCAAACCCAAATACTTTCCCAACAAAAGTCATCATGACCCGCCTGGATAATAGGATTTAATCTTAGGAGTTGTCAGGACCCCCTGGATAATGAGACGTACCTCTAACTGCTAACCCCCAATAGACACATTTTGTCATCTAATTAAGAGTTGTCAGGACCCTCCCGGATAATGGAAAGTAGTTTTAATCATTGGTCACCACCAGATACCAGCAGATATAACTCATAAGAAGACATAGTGGAAAATAGTACCTTTGGGAAATATGACTTAATCTTAAAAGTTGTCATTATTTAAGAGCTGTCAGGACCCTCTTGGATAATGGGATTTAGCTTTCAAATTTTAGATATATTTGATAACAGGATTTGATCAACACTCACACATGCACACAGCACCAAACTGGGGTAGAAAAAAATTTCTTTTGTTTTGTTTGTTTCGTTGTGATCATGTACAAAGGCAGCAGTCTCATGGAATACATTTCCAGTTTCAAGTGTCAGTAATCAGGCGCCCACTTGGATAACAAGGGAACACATTTCAAATTTTGAGTTTTGGTAGTCAGGCGACCACCTGCAGAACAAGGGAATACATTTTCAAATTTCAAGCTTTGGTAACCAGGCGACCACTTGCATAACAAGGGAATACAATTCAAATCTTGATAATCAGGCACCCACCTGGAGAACACAGGAATACAATTCGAGTTCAGCAATTAGGCATCCACCTGAGAAAGGAAAACATCTCATATTACAATTCAAGTCAGCAACAAAAGAAGCTCGTAGCAAGAATGCGAGTCAACAAGGTAATCAACAGAAATTAGTCACAATAAAGAAAAAAAGAAAAAGAAAAAAAGGAAGGCAAGCAAGAAGTTAATCCAAATAAAAGCAGATGAAAGATGTGAATTTCTCAATGCATGGTTGAGGTCGCAGGCGCTACATGTCCGGTCTTAATTAAGAAAAGCTAAAGAAGAACGAGCTAGCACCTGCAGCTAACAAGCGTCAAGGTTAAAATCTAAAGTCAGAATGAAGAACCACTCAAGACTCAAGATCAAGCTTCAGAATACTTATAGATAGGAATCTTGTAACTCGTAATTGACATGTTTAGCTAGTCTTTTTCATTCTTTTGATTTTGATGTAATAAAAGGACCGCGGAACGGCATCTCGACCGGATCCTCGCCTCAGCATACTCCTTCATCTCAATCACTTATGAACTACACTGACTCGATTCCTTTACAGCCAAGGATATGTAGACAACCTCGGAATTAAGGTTCGGTCAAATCTTTTGAAAATGCTTCCCATGGAGTATTCAAACGGGAAAAAATAGCTCCTATCCGCTCACTCTATCTTTGCACGAAAACAGTTTGTGTTTTCGAGCAAAGAGGAGCAGCTGTGAGCACGTGATTTTTGCCATACATGAAAATAACTCCTTAAAACATAGCAAAATAATTTTATTTGATTTTTAGGTATTTTTCTTTATTTATTTGCATTTTCATGCATTTTTAATATTTTTAAAATCATAGAAAACCCATAAAAAGTGTCACATTTTAATTTTATGCCACCTTAAGTTCAATTTGCATTTAGGAATTAATTGCGTTGAGTTAACTGTGTTATTAATCAAAAAATCAAAAAATATAGTAATTTTTACATAGTTAGATAATTAGCTTAATTTTACAATTTGAATTGACTTATGAATTTAATTTAGGTTTTTAATTAATTAAATAAAGAAAAGAAAACAAAAAACGAAGGAAATTGAAAAGCTTGGTCTTAAATTCGAAATTGAGTCATGTGATAAGTGAGCCCAAATTCTTCTATACACATTCTTCATTTAAACTAGCACATCTCCCTACCCAACCAAATTGGGTCGACCCAACCCAACACCCAAGACCAGGATCCTTATTCTTCTTAAGAGACCTAGACCTATACAAATAAAACCCTAGACTACATTTAGGAAAGAGGCTGGCAGCTTTGGCACAGAAAGAGGACCCCCTTGAAACCCATCTCTCTCACACCACTCCCTTCATAAAACCCGCCAGAAACCTCGGAACTGGTCATTTCTGCTTCATCATTAACACACACACTGGCACAAGATGGAAAAATCAAACACAACCGCCTCCTTCATCTTCAAATCCCCCTCTCTCTCATTTTACTAGTCTCATCTCCATCGCCTACGAGATTCGCCTAAAGCTGGCGAAAATTGACCCCCTTAACCTATTAGTTACCGTTCAATTCTCTGAGTTTCTGAACAAGTAGCATAATAACCCAATCATCTAGTACAAATCAAACATGGAATCACAAGTACACGAGCTTCTAGAGTTCCACAACTAGGATTTGAAATAAGTACAAATGTCTCAAGTGAAATGAACAGTAAATAGGAAAAGAGAAAATGGGACTTCAAAGTCTGCGGATGCCAGCAGATCTACCTTAAGTCTCCAAATAAGCTAATCCGAGCTGATGCGTCTCATGAATAGTTGGAACTATGAACTCACTCGCGCGATCAAGATACCAAAATAACACCTAGAACTACGAATCGAATGCCAAAACGAATGAAATTTCAATAAAACTTAAGAACTTCACTTTTACAACAGGACGTCCGAATCACGTCAAATCACTTTTGTTTTGCACAAACTTTTGCAGATAAGTCATAAATATCGCAATCGACCTATACCAAATTCCAAAATAAAAATCAGACTCGGTATCAATAAGGCCATATATTGGTCAAATTTATACAGTCTTTAAACCTTTAAACTTCAACTTTTCGACAAAATGCGATAACTTAAGCCAAAGACTTCCGAATTCGATTTCAGGCATATGCTCAAGTCCCAAATCACGATACGAATCCACCTTGACGGTCAAAATATAATTTTGGTCTGTTTGCTCAAACGTTGACTGAAATCAACTCAAATTGGTTTCTGATATATGAATTCACATTTTAGTCAATTTTTCACATAAAAGCTTTTCAAAAAAAAGGCACGGAATGCGTTCGCAAATCGAGAAAGTCTAGAAGGAGCAATTTGTGTTTTCGGAAAATAGAGTTACAGGTTAAAGTTCTAGATGACCTATCGGGTCATCACATTTATTAGCGAGCTCATTCTTTTGCAATACTTAAATTGAAAAATAGTACGGGCTAGCCAATTTTTGGATTGGTAATCGAAAAATAGCCAATGTTTGCAAAGTCATTAAAGTAGACATTATTTTGTTGAAACATAGAAAGTTTCTAACATAATATACGTGATTATGGAGCTCCTACGTATAAACTTTCAAAATATTATGTGAGAACTCCAGCACACGGAATGTTCCTGCATAATATGTTGGATTATAAAGATCATGCTTATAAATTTCTCATATATTATGTTGGAACTCCAGCATATTATGAAATTCCGGTACATTATGCAGAAAGCTTATATATAAAATTCGAACTACAACATATTATATTAAAATATTTCCGAATTTTTAGAGATATTTTTGTTCATATTTGATCTTACATGAAAAAGTGACTAAAATTTAATTACTTTTAAAATTATAACTATTTCTTAATTATCAATAGTAAATCTGACTTCTTCTTTTCCATACTTAAGATAGACTCATGGACCAGTGATTATTATAGCGTTCACCACCAAGATTCTGACGAGAGCCTTTTTATTGAGGACTCGAACTTAACACTTTGATAATGCTTGAAACTTGATAGTGATAAGCTTATTCTATTTCTATTTATTTGAGATTAGAAACTGAATTGTAAAATCGTTAAAAGATTGAATTAGTCAAACATTACTTCTTCTCTTATTTTTAATTTTATCTCTTGTTTTAAAGTTTTAACAAATTCATAATGCCGCATGCAACAGACCTTTGTGATCCAATTTTTCTTTAAATTCTATGCATAACGAGAGCTTAGTATACCGCGCTATCCTTTTATTAAGAGTTTATCTGATAGCAACAACAACTACTACTACCCAGTATAGTCCCACATATTAGAATATATTGTACAGTCCTATAGTTGGTAGGATTTGATTTCCTTTATTATTGTACAGTCCTATAGTTGGTAGGATTTGGTTTATTGTACAGTCCTATAGTTGGTAGGATTTGGTTTCTCTCTGTACTCTATATATACCTTTGTAAGCAATATATTTTGTGAGAAGCCTCAAACCATTGAACTTCTCCAAATTCTCCCAAAACTCTCTACATGGTATCAGAGCTTCTCCACTTCTCCCAAAACTTCTCACAAAACTCTCTACATGGTATCATACGCCAGTGGCTTATCGCCAAAGAAACCCTAGTTCTTCTCTACCCGCGCCGCCGGCACCGCTGCACTAATCGGCAGCCCGCCGCCGCCGATCTTCTCGGTCCATCGCCTCTCTCCGGCGTCTTGCCGCGCCACCGCTGCACTAACCGGCAGCCCTCTCTCTCTCGACGTCGATCAGCGCCTCCTCTGCCTTGCACTTCATGGCCGCTACGACATCCAACGATCTTCTCCAGCCGATTGCCATCAATGCATCGGCTCAGATCCCACTCAAACTGGATTTCACTAATTACCTGGCGTGGAAATTCCAATTTCGAACCCTCCTTACGGGTTACGACCTCCTCGGCTTCTTCTGCTGATGTCCAAGATTGGCGTGTCCTCCGGCCCTCCATCTTGAGGGGGCGTATTAGAATATATTGTACAGTCCTATAGTTGGTAGGATTTGATTTCCTTTATTATTGTACAGTCCTATAGTTGGTAGGATTTGGTTTATTGTGCAGTCCTATAGTTGGTAGGATTTGGTTTCTCTCTGTACTCTATATATACCTTTGTAAGCAATATATTTTGTGAGAAGCCTCAAACCATTGAACTTCTCCAAATTCTCCCAAAACTCTCTACACCACAAAGTGGGGTCTGGGGAGGGTAAGATGTAGACAGGCCTGCTACCCCGAAAGGGCAGAGAGGCTGTTTCCAATCGACCCTCGGCTAGTTTATTTGATAGCAATTATCTTGAATTGTATTTAACTGAATTACTTTTTTCTCTTCCTCAAACCTATAACTAATGACTATATATCCTCTTGAAGTAGTAAGGGTGGAATTGGAAAAATAACTACTCCTTTTGTTTACTTTTACTTGATATATATACTAAAAATAGATTTTTATTTTAACTTGCACTTTACATATATCAAGAGAAGACAAAAAAAAATCTTTTATATCCATAGTATTTATTACTTATTTTAAATCATTTTTTCAAATCCAAAAAAATATACATCAATTAATATGGGTATCATAATAAATTATGCATTTTATTTATTATTTCTCAAGGGACGTAAAAAGTCACGTGCCAAGTAAAAGTTAATGGAGTGAGTATTATATTTTTGATCATTTTCTAAAGTGACGAATATTTTGGACCAATTTTTTTATACCCAAAAATGAAAGATAAAAAAGGACCGGAGAAATTAAATATGTTATTTCTGAAATTTGTTAATTTGAGTTAGTGGCTGTGATGGATTCTTAATTGGATGATTAAACCGTAACCAATATATTATTATGTAATAAAAACTCATTGGGCACGCATTTATTAAGATGAAGCACTGCAATTAAACATGAAATAGACCACTTATTCTTTAACAATTTATTTATAGTAAGTCATAGAAATAGTAAAATTAAACACACAAACCATTTTATTAAGTGTAACTAAAGTGAAATAAATTCCAATGAGCAAAACTTGTGGTCTTCTGCATATTGTGTCTCATATTGAACCGGAAGGTGGTGGTCTCACGTGACCCCTACCCCTCCCACTCGGCCCAGAGGACGGAATTACTTGTTTCACCTGAGTACGACGATAATTACTTATACTGCCACTGCTTTTTCCTCTTTCCCAATTGGTTTCCGCCATTGAAAACGTCTCGCTTGCCAACATTGACATGACTATTATCACAAGAATAGAAATTATAGAAAGTTTATGAATTAAGTTGGCCATGGGAAATTATGTTTAGAAGTAGAAGAAGAAAGTTGATAGAAAAATTTTGAGTGTTTGTTTTTTGCGTATGGAGGAACGTATTTATATGTACCATAATTTAATGTGGGAATTATTCTGTTTAATTACCAAATCATTAGAGTTATGAAAAGATTATTTTAGCTTAAATAGTGCGATCTCTTCTTTCATGCTTTAGAATATCCAAATTCAATATAATTGTTTTTTTGCTTTCCACCTATTTACTGATTTTTGTGATGTTATTATTAGTTTGATGGTTTTTTGTTGATGATACTGATGATGTATTGTCTCTTTTCATCTTCTTGCACCGAGAGTCTATCAGAAGCAACCTCTCTACCCTCTCGGTCTGCGTATACTCTACCCTCTTCAAACGCCACTTGTGAAATTTTAGTGGATCGTTGTTGTTATTGTAATATAATATCTTGATTTTTGAGATTTTTGTTATTATTATTGATTAATGTCAATAATTATGCAAAATAAGAAAAAGGAATTTGGACAAACAATTCTTGATTTGAGCTTTTAGATAGTTGTTAATTATTAACACGTCGTTCTTGAGATACTTGTGAAATTAAAAAATTTAAGATTAAGGATATTGAGACATCCAATAGGATGCATACTTAGAAACTACACACAAAATAAATAAATAAATAAATAAAATCTTCATTTTAGTCTAAAGATTTTTTTTCATTCCACCCTGTGGTTTACTTCCAATTGGTGCTTAATTTGTGACACTTTTACGATTTTTAAATATTTAATTATCTTTTTATCAAAGATACTTTGTTTTGTAGTTTCTTAAGGTAATTATTACATTTATAGAATTAAAAAGCCAAAATTAGCATTCGAATCCGTTGTTTTTTTCCTTTTTGAACGATCGAAGAAGTATACGACAATGAATTGTTTCTCTAGTATAGTCTTTTATTTGGTAAATAGGAGATTCTATCATACAAGACAAAATTCAAATTCCGTGCTAAAATTGGGTGAAATTAAAAAATAATCAGATTTACAAATAGTAATTAAAAAATAGTCACAACTTCAAAAGATCGAAATTTAGTCACTTTTCATGTAAAGATAAATATGAACAAATACCCTGTTTATAATCCGGAAAATATTCCAACATAATATACTGGAGTTCCAGCATAGTATACTGGACTTCCAACATAATATACTGAAGTTCCAGCATAATATATTGGTCTGGTATAATATGTTAGAAGTTCATACACAGCTGCTACAATCTCCAATATATTATGTTGGAACTTTTCATGTGTTGGAGTCCAACATAATATGCTGGAAATTCATATACAGGTGCACCAATCTCCAGTATATTATGCTGGAACTTTCCGTGCTGTAGCAAAATAATGGCTATTTCTTAATGACTTTGCAAATGGAGGTTAACAGTCCGAAAACTGGCTAGCTCATGCTATTTTTCTAAAATTTGAAATATCCTTGCAAGCATGATATAATCATGGAGGAAATCCGTGATATTATCACACAGTTTTACTTCCATTTTTTTGAAAAGAAAATAGTTTGGAGGCTAGAGGAGTGTTTGTAGTGTATATTAGAGTGATTCAAGAAATGTATGATGGAGCTAAGACACGAGTTAGGACATGAGGTGGAGACTCGGATTACTTTCCGGTTGAGATGGGGTTGCATCAGGGATCAACACTTAGCACGTTTTTGTTTTCCATGGCAATGGATTCTTTGACACGTCACATTTAAAGGGAGGTGCCTTGGTGCTTGTTATTTGTAGATGACATAGTCCTGATTGATGAGACGCGAGGTGGCGTTAACGAGAGGCTGGAGGTCTCGAGGCATACCCTGGATTCTAAAGGTTTCAAGTTGAGCAGGACCAAGACAGAATACTTGGAGTTCAAGTTCAGTGGTGTTACCCAGGAGGCAGACGGGGATGTGAAACTAGATACGCAAGTCATTTCTATGGGAGAGTGTTTCAAGTATCTGGCATCTATAATTCAGAAGGATGTGGAGATAGATGAAGATGTCACACACCGTATTGGAGCGGGGTGGATGAAGCAGAGGTTCGTTTCCAGTGTTGTGTGATAAGAATGTGTCGTTGAGACTTAAGGTAAGTTTTACAAGGTAGTGATTAGACCGACTACGTTGTATGGGACAGGGTGTTGGCCAGTCAAAAACTCTCATGTCCAGCAGATGAAGGTAGTCAAAATGATGATGTTGAGATGGATGTGTGGGAATACCAGGTTGGATAGAATTAGGAATGAAGTTATTCGAGACAAGGTGGGAGTGGCCCCTGTGGAGGCAAATATGTGTAAGGAAAGGTTGAGATGGTTCGGGCATGTTAAGAGGAGAAGCGTATATGTCCCTGTCAGAAGATGTGAGAGGTTGATCTTAGGAGGTGAGAGGAGGGGTAGAGGTAGGCCAAAGAAGTCTTGGGGAGAGGTAATCAAGCGGGACATAGTGCTAATTGAGCTAACCGAGGACATGACTTTAGATAGAAGAATGTGGAGGTTGAAGATTAGGGTAGAAGGTTAGTAGGTAGTCGTGCATCTCCATTTGTCTTCTCTAGCTTGATAGTATTAGCTCTAGTACGGTATCCTTTTTTCCTTTATTTGTTATATTCACATGTCTCGTTTCGTTGTTACTTGTCATTGGTAATTTTGTAGTTTGTTAGCGGTACTTCGTTCATATTCTCGTTTGCTGTCTTGGAATTAGTTTTCTAAATATTTTATCTTGCTACTACTTGTTATCAGTACCTTTTTCATATTATCTGTTACTATCTCCGATGTAGTTTTTTAATTATTGTTTTTCTATTTCTTGCTACCAAGGCTTCTCTCACCTTCTTTAGTCGAGGGTCTAGCAGAAAGAGTATCTCTACCCATCCAGGGTAAGGGTAAGACTGTGTACATCCTACCCTCTACAGACTCCACTTGTGGGACCATACTGGGTTGTTGTTATTGTTGTTGTAGGTCTGAAATCCATGACATTATCTTTGTATCTTTACATTAGAAATGTCTACATTTTAATAAACTTTAAAAAATTAGTTATTTTTCAAAAAATGGGTCTGAAAATGGCTATCGGTTAAAATTGTGAGGAACTTTCATAAAATACATTATGGTTTAAAGGCTAAGAACTATAGTTTGCCTAATTACTATTCATAGTTACTGTTGAATTGTTATCATCTTGCATCACTTGTATTCAAACACATAACGAATACAACTTATGTCAATTGTATTCGTTCGTGCAACGAATACAATATGTATCAAATGTATTCATTCGCCCAATTGTATTCACTTGCGCAACGAATATAACATGTATAAATTGTAATCAAGGCGAAATACAAGGGTGTATACAAAGGAACATGTATCAATTGTATTCATTCATGCAACAAATACAACTAAGGTAAAATACAAAAATACAGAAAAATATTTTTTTTTTGTTGAGAGTTAAAATCAAGACATCTACTAACTAAGTAGGCGCTCTAACCAACTGAGTTATGATAACTTGTTGCTTTCTTGTTTCAATTCAAAATAATTAATCTTTTATTTTATGGATTTGCTATAAAATTCAAATATAGCTACTATATGCATATAAATTTTATTAGAATTAACTTTATTAAATAATTTGGACTATATTTTAAATTCAAGATATATTGGTCCAAATAAATATTATGGGCTAATATAATTAAATTAATTATATAAGTCCAACACATATAGGTCAAATAAATAAGTCTTAATTCATTGGGCTAGCCTATTTAATTGGGCTAAAGTGATGAGCCTACTTCGTTAAGCCCAAGATGCCATCTTCCTAGAGACCAACTTTTCACGACCCTAAACCCAGACCCGGTCGTGATGGCGTCTCTCGTGACTAGAAAATACTTCCCATTTCAGTATTTAACAGTTAAAGAGTATGAAACAGTCTAAAGCATGATAAAATAATCGAAAGTTTAAGAAGATAATAGAATAACTTGCGGAATACAACCTAACACAGCCCGATACAGTGGTGTCACTAGTCATGCGCCTCTAAAAATCCGGAATATTCAGAGAAATCTATAGAGTTTAGAATATTAGGTCCTGAAAGTTGTCTTAAGAATATTCGAGTCCCTAATCTTCAATTGGTCATAACCTGCACGGAGATCAATCTTGGAGAATACTCTCACTCCCTGAAGCTGGTCAAACAAATCATTAATGCGAGGCAAAGGATACTTGTTCTATATTGTTGCTTTGTTCAACTGCCTATAATCAATGCACATCCTCATAGTGCAATCCTTCTTCTTCACAAATAGAACCGGCGCACCCCAAGGTGACATACTAGGCCGAATAAACCCCTTATCAAGGAGTTCCTGAAGCTACTCCTTTAACTCCTTCAACTCCGTTGGTGCCATACGATACGGTGGAATAGTAATGGGCTGTGTGCCCAGTACCAGGTTAATACCAAAAGTAATATCCTTGTCTAGTGGCATGCCCGGTAGGTCAACAGGAAACACATCGTGAAACTCTCTCACGACCGAAACAGTATTAATACTAGAAGTCTCGGCACCGACCTACCTCACGAAGGCTAGATATGAAACACAAACCTTCTCAACCATACATTGGGCCTTCAAGAAAGAGAACACTCTATTAAAAACATAATCAGTCACACATCGCCACTCAATCCGTGGCACACCCGGTATAGCCAAAGTAACTATCTTAGCATGACAATGCAGAATAGCACGTCTCAGATAGCCAATCCATGCCCAAAATGACATTGAAATCCACCATGCATAATAATAGAATATCCACTCGGGTCTCCAGACCCCCAATAGTCACCACACATGACTGGTACACAGTCTACAACAACAGTATCGCCCACTAGGGTAGATACATGAACATGTAAAGCAAGAAACTCATGGGGCGTATCCAAATAACAAGCAAAGTATGATGATACATAAGAAAATGTGGAACCGGAATCAAATAATACAAAGGCATCTCTGTGACATACTGAAATAATACATGTGATAACAGCATCTGATGCAATCGCATCAGGTCTAGCTAGAAGTGCATAGAAACGGGCCTAATCTCCATCTGATCAACCACCCATCTGGGTCAACCCCTAGATGATTGACCTCTACCCCTAGATGGCTGAGTGGGCGGTGATGAAGTAACTGGCACAGAATCTGATGACTAACCCATCTGCTGAGAACCCGAAAAACGACGAGGGCACTGCCTCCATATATGATCCATCTCTCCATACTCATCACAACTCCTAAGTGCTGGAAAAGGGGACAGAAGGAAACACCTCGCACCGAAGTGACTAGCAGATGCACCTGGAATAGAAGAGCCCTGAACTGATGGAGCACGGGATGTACTCTAAGCTGGAAGGGAACTACGTGATTACTGGCCTTGATGAGAATGTGAGAACCATGACCCGATGACACCCCACGATAACCTGGGAGAGCTGGCTGGGCATGCCTGAATGGGCGGCCTCTACCGTGTTGAAACTAACCTCTCGAAGGAGTACCAATATAACTACCAGATCCTCGAGGCCTCTTGGTCACCCTCTCCTCTCGCTCCTGGTGATGAATAGACTCAATCTCATGGGCAATATCCATAACCTCCTCAAAAGTAGCACCAGTCACCCTCTCCCTGGTCATGAGAATACAAAGATGATAAGTGAGGCCATCAACGAACCTCCTAATCCTCTCTCTATCTGTCTGAACCAACCAAATAGCATAATGAGCTAACTCGGAGAACCTCAACTCATATTATGACATGGTCATCTCTCCCTGACGTAACCACTCAAACTGCCTACGCAGCTCCTCTCTGCGAGACTGCGACACATACCTTTCTAAAAAGAGAACAGAGAACTGCTGTCGCATAAGGGGTGTTGTACCAACAGTCCTACGTATTCTCAAAATCCTCCCACCAAGTGAAGGTAGCTCCAGAAAACTGATAAGTAGTGAAGCGGCCTCGCTGGTCTCCAGAATGCTCAATGTATGAAGCATCCTCTAACACTTATCCGAGAAATCCTGGGCATCCTCACCCTCTGCACCACTGAAGGTTGAAGGGTGAAGTCTACCAAACCTCTCCAACCTACGTTGCTTGTCCTTTGGCATGGCAGGAACTTCATAGTCCTAAGCAGCTGCAACTAGTTGGGCTGGATGTGCCCCCGACGACTGAAGTCCTTGCACGACCTGCTCAAATGTACGAGCGGCAGGAGTTTGATTAGCTCACTCGGCCTGAGAAATAGCCGCAGCTGTAGTGGCTGAGACTGCCTGAGATAGGCTAGTGCAAACTGATAGAATTTGAGCCAAGGCCTCCTGCAGACTCGGAATCACAATAGGCACAGCTGGGGCCTGAGTTGGTGTTTCTGGAGCGTCCATAACTGAGACCTGATCCTGGACTAGGGCAATTGGTGGATCTACAGGTGCTGCCCTAGCTGCTGTGCGGGCCACAGCTCTGCCCCTACTGCGACCACGACCTCATCCTCGGCCTCTGGTGGCCATAACTAGTGGTAGTGGTGGTCATCTATCATGACCGATACCGCATTTCCTCACCATCTGTGAAAGAATAGAATAATAGAAGTTTAGTACTCGGATCAACAAATTTGCACGACAAGAATTTCAAGAATATGAAGTTTTTCCTAAAGGTTCTGCAGCCTCCCGGGGATAAATATAGACGTCTCTGTACCAATCTGCGAGACTCTATTAAACCTGCTCATGACTCGTTAGACCTATGTAACCTAGGACTGATACCAACTTGTCATGACCCTAAACTCGGAACCTATCGTGATGGCGCCTCCCATGAATACAAGGGCAACCGAGCCTTTCCATTTCAGTATTTAATAGTTAAATAGTAAGAAACAGTCTAAAGAATGATAAAATAATCCAAAGTTTAAGCAGATAATAGCATAATTTGTGGAATATAACCCAACACAGCCCGATACCGGGGTGTAACTAGTCATGAGCAATTAAAAATCTGGAATACTCAGAGAAATCTACAAAATTTAATAAAAAAATTAAGAACAAGGAGAAATAAGATAGATAAGAAGCTCCAGGCTACGAACACCGACAGCTACCTAGAGACTCCTTGGATCTGCCTGAGCTGGAAAGATCAGCACTGGGGAGTGAAACCAGATGCGCTTGAATCTGCACACGGGGTGCACAGAGTAAAGTAATTACTCTAACTCAGTGAGTAATAATCATAAATAAAGATTGAAGGCAGGAAATCACGTAAGGAACTTACAGGCTATAATAAAGCAGAAAAATCAGTAAATCAGTAAAATATATGTGAAAGTCATTTAGCTCAAATTAAACTTCATGAAAACCCTTTTTCCACAATTAAGCAGGTAAATGATAGGAAATTAAGGAAGATAAACACATAAAGGTTCGCTCATCGGGCACAGTGTCAACAAATCCACCCTCTCGGGCAATATATCAGAACAATACCAGCCCCTCATGCTATATCTCACATCACATGGGTACCCGCGCTCACTAACGGTATACAGACTCCTGGAGGGGCCCCTTACGGCCCAAGCGCAATATCAAGTCATCTCGTGGCATCATCACTTGGCTCTCAACCTTATATCAATCAAGCCAACTTGTGGCATATATATCTCAGGCCCTCGGCCTCAAATAATGACCAGTGTTTCCTCACAAAATAAGACATCGGCCTTCCACAGTCAAAAATCCTCACAAGTCACTCGGCAGTAGTAAAACACGATTTTTCAGCTCAATTATCATTTAAAAGATCATATAAGTATTAACATAGTAATCATGGCTGAGTATGAAAACAGTGAGATATATCATGATTGAATTCAAGTATAAAGTCAAAACAGTGAGGAAATATCAATAAAAATCCCCGAAGGGTTCAAATAGTTGGCACGCGGTCCAAATATGGCATTCAACCCAAATAATGATGATAGAAAATAGATTTCAGTCAAATACGCGGTAGAATAGTCTTTCGGGACGGACTAAGTGATAATCCCCAACAGTGCACGGCCCTACGCTTATCATCTAGCATGTGCATCACCTCAATATAGCACAACAATGTGCAAATCCGGGGTTTCATACCCTCAGAACATCATTTACAATCATTACTCACCTCAACCGGTCAAATCCCTAGCCCGGATGCCTTTACCCCTCAAATCGGCCTCCACTCTCGTTGAATCTATCCAAATTCAGAATCACGACGTCAAAATATGCTAAGGGAATGAAGCCCAAGCGAAAATAATCAATATAAGACAGAAATCTCGAAATTACCAATACCTGACCCTAGAGTCCACGTCTTGGAATTCGATAAAATTCACATTAATGGATTCTTTATCTCCCCACGAATTCATACATATCAAAAGTACCAAAATCCGACCACAATAGGTCCCTCAAATCCTCAAGTCTAGGTTTTCAATACTAAGCCCTATTTTCCCCAATTTTTAACCCTTAAATTCCATTAATTATAGATATAATCCGTGAAATAATACCATAGGAATGAGTTTTAGGTCCAAAATCCTTACGTTAATGAAGTTCCCTTGAAATCCCTCTTCAAAATTGTCCAAAGAGCTTCAAAACCGACTCAAAAATGGTCAAATAGCTCAAAAACCGCGAAGGACATAATTTATACCTTTTGGCCCGGGCATTTTTGCATCTGCGTCTACTTCACCGCTTCTGCAGTACCTCATTTGCGGTCCTTGATCCGTTTTTGCGAAAATCACATAAACTGCCCACACCGCATCTGCGATGAAATATCCGCACCTGCGCCATCACAGGTGCAGCTCCTAGACCGCTTCTGCGGTTCTTGCCAAATTCCCATCTTCCGCTTCTGTGACCCTTTTCCCACAATGCGGCATCGCACCTACGATCCCCAGTCTGCAAGTGCGGAAATACCATAAGCAAAAAAATCTTCAACTTGACCAAATTTCAAACTCCTCCACCAACCATTCGAAATCACACGGAGGCCCCCGGGATCTCAATCAAAAGCACAAAAATATCCCACAATCTAATTCGAACTTGTACCAATCTTAGAAACACCTCAAACAACATCAATCAACCAAAACACATCGGATTCAAGCCTAAGTTTCTAAATCTTCCAAATTTCGCTTTTGATCAAAAACCCAACAAGATCACATTCGAATGACCTGATTTTTTACACACATCCCAAATGACCCATTGGAAATACTGTAACTCCCGGAATTCCATTCCGACCCCTATATGAAAATCTCACCTACCAACCAAAAATCGCCAGAATATCAACTTCGCCAATTCAATCCTAAATCTACTCCGAACCTCCAAAACTCATTCTGATTACACTCATAAGTCCCAAATCACCTCCTGAAGCTAACTGAACCATCGGAACTGACATTCGAGCCCTCTAACACAGAAGTCAATATCCGGTTGACTTTTCCAACTTAAGCTTCTTCAAAAGAGACTAAGTGTCTCAAACCTTACCAAATCCTTCTCGAACCCGAGCCAGCCATCCTGATCACACATAGAACTGATAGACAAGCAATAAAAAGTAGAAATAGGGGAAACAAAGCGGTAACTCATGAGACAACTGGCCGAGTCATCACATCTGGTGCCACGTGTTAAATAATGTGACATGCCAAGTTAAACAGAAGAGACAATAGCATCATGCCACATGTCAAAATGACAAGGCATGCCAAGTTATATTAATTGGCCAATGAAACTGTGCCACTTGTGCAAGTGACCTGTTCTGGCCAATAAAATGCGGTCATGTCACACTTCAATTTGATTAGTCGGAAAGAGTTTTTTCTTATAACAACTCCTCCCTTCCACAACTATAAATAGAGGTCTTCATAACCTAGATAAGACACAAAAGTTATAACAAGAAGCAAGAGAGAGTTCGTGGATCAAACGCCACAAAATTTCTCTACAAGTTTCAAGCTTCAAGCAATCAAATTCAAGCTCAAGAACGAAGAACAAATCAAGGTCAATTTCAAGCAATCAAGCTCAAGCTCAAGAACAAGATCATCGTTCGTGGCAACAAATATAGATTCAAGTTCAAGCTCAAAAGCCCTTGAATTTTTTTACTATTAGAAGGAAGAAGCAGAGGGTTCATAGAGATTGCAAACTCAAATATTCGAAATAAAATACTACAATTATTGCAATATTTTTCGATCTTGATTTTATTTTCTCGACGCAATTTATTGTCTACAAATTCTGGCACATCCAGTGGGACCAGTTTTGCCCTTCATCTCTTCCTCTTTTAAATCAAAAACCAAGTTTC
The DNA here is from genome assembly GCA_034376525.1 of Nicotiana benthamiana. Lineage (NCBI taxonomy): Eukaryota > Viridiplantae > Streptophyta > Magnoliopsida > Solanales > Solanaceae > Nicotiana > Nicotiana benthamiana. The sequence goes on along the minus strand of CM067340.1, from coordinate 26,702,022 downwards.
GTAACTATTTGTTGCGATGGTGCAGTACTTCAAGTCTCGTCTTAAAGTTTCGGCAAGGCTACACCCCAATGAACCTTGAAGTAGGGGGCATTTGTAGACATCAAATTTTAAGGGATCAAGCCAAATCTTAAATTAAAGATACTACAAGATTATTGAAATCCTATGAGTCTATTAGGATTTCTTGAAGGTTACTCTACCCTAAACCTTAACTCACATCTATATAAAGGGATATATATTCCTTGAAGAGGTGTCTCAAAATCCCATAAACTCTTGGGATATTCACAAAGAGATTAAAATATGGCCGGATACTTCTTGACAATCAAATAGTTTAAAAAGTTGGAGATCAAATACATCCCCAGGGGGTATGCATCATCCTACATTTGAGAAATAGGCGGCTTCAGCCTTCGAATCACGAAAATAAGAAGAATCAAGGAAGAAACATAATTGTACTCATAATTGATTAATAAAATTACTTTATTCTTTTGTGATTGCAATTATTTTCGTATATCAAAAATTTGTATCAAACGGCTACGAATGATAAATATGTTGAAAGCATAAAGACGAATGTAAATATAGTGTATATATTTGACGTATTGCGTTGTTTTCCCTAAAAACTTTACCTAATGTTATGTTGGAAAATGGAGTTGGGTTACAGTATTAGGTTGGGCTAAGTGGGAATCAATATTGGGCCTGTGAGAAAGGGTTTAAGAGACTAAAGAGCACCTCAAAGACTTCACACGTATCTCCCTCTAAATTGTTAAAATAGCACAATCTAGCCAGTTTTCAGCATGATCATTAAAAAAGTCAATGTTTGTCAAGTCATTAAAATATAACCATCTTTTGCTGCAACAAAGACCAATCTAGCATAATATACTGGAGTTCGATGCACTTGTGTATGAACTTCCAACATATTATGCTGGACCTATATACTTTGTTGACTCCAGTATAATATATTGGAGACTGGAGCACTGGTGCTCCGAACTCCAGTATATTATGCCGGACCGATATATTATACTGGAACTCCACTATATTAGACTCGAGTTTGAGTATAATTTTTCGAATTTTGAACAGTGTTTTCATTCAAATTTATATTTACAAGAAAGTGGTTAAATTTCGATTACTTTTGAAACTGTGACTATTTTTAAATGACCACTTGTAAATCTAGTTATTTTTGAATTTCTCCCCAATAAATTCTCTGTATGTTTTATCCCTTTTAAGTTCTTATAATTTCGGTTTTGTGCCATATATATATATATATATATATGTATATATATATATATATATATATATATATATATATATATATATGTATATATATATATATATATATATATATATGTATATATATATATATATGTGTATATATATATATATATATATGTGTATATATATATATATATATATATATGTGTATATATATATCATAATATGCTATAAGATAATTGAAAAGAAAAAATTACTTTCTTAATGTTAAGTTGATCAATCAGTTCATGCAAAGAACAACTTCGAGACGTTTATTGAGGAAACACTGGGGTTTAAACATGAAATAGATCACACTTAGTATTTAACAAATTATTTACAATAAAGTCATATAAACTATAATTAAACACATGACAACACAAATTACATCACTTTAAACTGAGGGTAAATATAAACTACATAGTATGTCTTATATTAAACCGGAAGGCAGTGACCTCACGTGACCCTTTCGGCTCGGACCGGACAGCAGAATTACCCTTCTTACCATAAGACGACGATAATTATCCAGATTGCCACGACTTATTCCTCCTTCCCAGTATTTTTGCTTGTTAAGTTGTTGTGATTGTAAGATTTTATATCATCAAACTAAATATTTATTGTAAAAGTAATAATGTACTTATCTTTTCGAAATTTTAGAACCGACCCTGATTTTTATACGATGAGTTCTTGCTGAAAATGCCCCACTTGTCATCATTGACATGACTAGTACTATCACAAGAATGGAGATTAGAGAAAGTTTCTGAACTGTGTTGGCCATAAAAAAATGAATACAAATGAGGAAGCAGAGGAAAGTTGATAGAATAATGTGTGTTAACATTCTTAATTTTGTGTGTTTATGTGTATGGAGGAATGTATTTATGTGTATATCATGATTTAATGTGGGAAATATCTTGTTTAGTTACCATATAATTAGAAGTTATGAAAAGATTAGTGTAGCTTAAATAGTGCAATTTTATCGTCCATGCCCCACAATATCCAAATTCAATGTGGTATATTATCTCCATTTTTTGCCTTTTTTGTAATATTAATTATTTAATGACAATAATTAGGAGAAGTAAGAGGAGGGTTGTGTACAAACAATTCTCCCTTAAGATTTTACATCAATAACAACAACAATAACAACAACAACAACAAACCCAATAATTTTCACAAGTGGAGTTTGGGGAGGGTAAGATTGCCCTGGAAGGGCAAGAAGGTTATTTCCGATAGACCCTCGGCTAGAGAATGACCGGCAAGGAAAAGGTAATTGCAACAAGTAGGAATAACAGCAAGATGAAATAAGATTGAATCCAAGAAAGCAGTCAAATTCTAGGTAGCAATAGCCATCTATGGATAAAAGATATCATACCAATACTAATGCTAGCGGACTGAGTATGACAAAGAGAAATACTCGACTATCTACGAAGCGTCTACCCAAATTTTTAACCCCATACCCTCCTGTCTAGGGTCATGTCCTCAGTCAGCTCCACTTGCACCATGTCCCACCTAATAACCTCTTCCCAAGACTTCTTAGGCCTACCTCTACCCTCCTGCTTCCCACTGAGGCTAACTGCTCGCGGCTTCTAACTGGGGCTTCTATACTTCTCCTCTTAACATGATTGAACCATCTCAACCTCGTCTCCTGCATCTTATTCTCTACAGGGGTCACTCCCATATTTTTCCGAACAATTTTATTCCCAATCTTATACAACCGGGTTATGGCCACACATCCACCTCAACATCCTCATCTCAACTACTTTTAGCTTTTGGGTATGAGAATTATTAACCAGCCAACGCCCTGCTTCATACAACATAATCGGTCTAACTACAACCTTGTAAAACTTACCTTTAAGTCTCAGGAACACATTCTTATAACACAAAACATCGAAAGCGAGCATCCACTTCATCCATTATGCTTCGATACAATGCGTGATATATTCATCAATCTCCACGTTACCTTATATTATAGATCCAAGATACTTGAAACTACCTCTCTTGGGAATGACTTGCGTATCAAGTCTCGCCTTCAGATCCCCTTCCTAGGTAGCGTTATTGAACTTGCACTCTAAGTATTCCGTCTTGGTCCTGCTCAACTAGAAAACCTTAGACTCTAGGGCATGCCTCCAAAGCTTCAACCTATCGTTAATACCACCCCGCGTCTCGTCAATTAAAACTATGTCATTAGTAAATAACATACACCATGGTACTTCACCTTGAATATGTCTCGTAAAGTTTCCACTGCCAAGGAAAATAGAAATGGACTAAGAGTTGATCCCTGGTGCAACCCCATAATAACTGAAAAGTGTTCCGAGTCTCCTCCCGCAATCCTAACCTGAGTCTTAGCTTCATCATACATGTCCGCAATCTCCCTAATGTAGGCTACAAGGACTCCCTTAGCCTTCAAGCATCGGCAGAGCACCTTTCTCGGGACTTTGTCATATGCTTTCTCTAGGTCAATGAACATTATGTGCAAGTCTTTCTTCATCTCCCTATACTACTCCACCAATCTCTTCACAATGTAATGGCTTCCATAGTCGAAAGTCCCTACATGAAACCAAACTGGTCCTCGCCCTTACTTCGATCACCCTCTCCCAAACTTTCATAGTATGACCTAGCAATTTAATCCCCCCATAATTATTGAAACTTTAGATATCACACTTGTTTTTGTACAGAGGAATCATCATGCTCCACTTTCATTCATAGGGCATCTTCTTCTCCTAAAAATGACATTGAACAGTCTAGTGAGTCATCCAAACCTGCCCTACCCTTATTCTTCAAAAATTTCACAAGTATTTCATCTTGCCCAGTAGCTCTACCCCTGTGCATCTTATGCATTGTCCCCTCGACCTCCCCTACTCTTATGCGCCTACAATACTCGAAATTCCTACGCATATCGGAGTGCTCTAAGTCGTGCATCACAATATCCCTATCACCTTATTCGTTCAGGAGTTTATGAAAATATGTCTACCATATTCGTCTAATTTGAGCCTCTTCCATCAAAACACTACCTTCCTCATCTTTCATACAATTAACTTGATCCAAATCACGGGCCTTCTTCTCTCTCACCTTGGCTAGCCTGTATAGCTTCTTGTCTCCGGCTTTGGCCCCAAGCTCTTCATACACATGCCCAAACGACATAGTCTTAGCCGCAATAATCACTAACTTCACCTCCTTATTAACCCTCCTATACTCCTCCATGTTCATCCTCTTCTCTTCCTCATCCATGCTCTCTATAAGCATCAAGTACGCCGCTTTCTTGGCTTCCACTTGTACCTCCTAACTCCAATACTAGTCACTTTTGTGGGTGCCAGAGAAACCCTTCGAGACTCCTAACACTTCTCTCGCAGCTATTCTAATACGCTCCGGTGTCGTGGTCCGCATACAGCTCACGTCTCCAATGATCCTCCATGCTCTCATAGCCAACAACTTTTCCCCCAACTCCTGCGTTTTTTCACTAGCCAAAGCATCCCCACCTAATTTTGGATTGACCATACACAACCCTCTTCCTCCTCTTTCCTTATGATCTCTAAGTCCACCACCAATAATCTATGCTGAGTCGCGAGATTCTCGCTTGGCATAACTTTACAATCCATGCATAAACTCCTATCACATCTCTAAGTCCATTACCAATAATCTTTCTTAAGATTTTACATCATCGTTATTAAATGTTAACATGTAGTTTTTGAGATATTTGTACAAAATGAAAAGGATCAATCATATTATAAAAAAGTCACATTATTTATGCCTTGTTTGAGTCCAGTACAAATTTTCACACAAATATATACGATAATATCCAAAATGTTATGCAAAAGTTTGATTTTCGATATTAAACTCATATGCAAAATCAAATGTTTTAGTAATGATCTATATAACTTATACTTGAATTAAGTAATATTATTTTATATGAAATAAAATATCTTTTTATTTTTATTTTTAATATTACTCTCTCACGGATTAAGACATGACTTGTGCCCACCACATGTTAAGCACAACCACAATCTATCAACCTTGGCCTACTACCTAGTACCTATTACAGACCTACCTATGCATCCTCCATATAATGCAAATATTGATAAGAGTATTAAACTCTGATTTTTCATTAGATTTGTTGGGATAAGATAATAAGCTCCTATCACCGTCCATAATAAGTTGAAACAACAGTTGACTTTTCTTATGTGACCAATTAAATATTACTTTATCCTTCGATCTACTTTAATTGTTTTTATAATTATTTTCAAATATATTAAGAAATTTATTTTTTAATATTAATTAATAATAGAATTAATTATACTAATCTTAATTTATTTATTAGAAATATAACAAATACTCCTAAACTCTTTACTAGGGGTGGGCGTTTGAATTCATATGAAATTTCGGTTTGGATTTTCGATTTTTGGATTGAAAAAATGACAATCTAATCCAATCCAAATAAGCTCGAATTGGATCGAATTTTTTAAGTTCGATTTCAAATTTATCGGTTTGGAGCTTATAAGTTGAGATGTCTCTTCGTTTTGCAAAAATAAATATTTAAATGAAGTACTTATGTTAAATCGCCTCAAAATTTTCACATTTTTACTGCAATCATCTAAATGAAGTACTCAGGTAATGAAATTATTACTAAAAAATATAATAGAGAATTAATATGGTCGAAAAGAAGTAGAAATTATAAAATCATGTCCAAATATAAATATTCTTAACTTAATAACTAATATTGAATATATGGGATAATATCTATTGGGTAGAGTATCTAACCTATTATTGTTGACATATGGATAATTGACTAAATGTTATAAATACACTTCTATTTAAGGTGAATGTCTTTAATTAGAGAGATTCTAGAGTCCTATTATTGGTAGCTAGACCATCCCACTCCCTATAAATAAAGGGGTCTTCTACCATTGTAAGACACTCCTAACATTCTCTAAGTATCAATAAGAAGAACTCTCTCTACTCTTCTCTCTATTGCTCTTGTTCTTGCATTATTGTTCTTGTCTTTTATATTATTTCATAACACGTTATCAGCACGAGACTCTACCGTCTCAAGAACCATTCTCGAAAAATCTAAGGTATTTCCCTCTTCCTAATTTAATTTTCGATTATGTCTGACATTACGAAAAGAAAGTTCGTTGCCCTTGAAATTTCGGGCAAGAACTATATGACATGGGTGTTGGATGCTGAAATCCACTTAGATGCTATGGGTCTCGGAGACACCATCAAAGATAGAAAAAAAGCATCCACCCAAGACTGTGCGAATGCCTTGATTTTCTTGCGCCATCACCTTGATGAAGGTTTGAAGATTGAATATCTCACCGTCAAGGATCCACTCATCTTGTGGAACGGCTTAAAGGAGAGATATGACAACCTGAAGTTGGTCACTCTGCCACAAGCACGATATGATTGGGCTCATCTGAGGCTCCAGGACTTTAAGTCAGTTTCTGAATATAATTCTGCAATGTTCAGAATTACTTCTAAATTGAAGCTATGCGGGGATAATATCTCCGATTATGATATGCTTGAGAAAACGTTTACAGCGTTTCATGCCTCCAATATGGTACTGCAACAACAGTACAGAGAGAAAGGCTTTACAAAGTACTCTGAACTGATTTCTCTTCTACTAGTGGCTGAGCGAAATAATGACCTGCTCATGAGAAATCACGAAAATCGACCCACTGGGTCCACACCACTGCCTTAAACAGATAAGGTGCACTCTCATTATGCCAAACATGAAAAGGGCCATGGTCATGGTCGTAAACGGGGTCATAGCCAGGGACGTAGACAAGGAAGAAATTCCAATGAAGTCCGTCAACCCCCAAGGAGAGATAACCACCGAAAGCAGAAACTGGGTCATGAAGATCCTAAGGCAAATGGTTCAGAAACTATATGTTATCGTTACGGTGGGAAAGGGCACTGGTCAAAGACTTGCCGTATACCAAGACACTTGGTTGACCTTTATCAAGCATCTCGAAAGAGAAAAGGCCCTGAAACAAATTTTGTCTATGACGACAACTTGGACATCACCCACCTGGATGTGGCAGACTTCTTTGAGCAACCCGAGGGGAAAATAGACCACCTAATCGGTGATGAGTCCGTGATGAAAGAAGATGGAGTTATTTGATTTTTTTCTACTCATTTGTATTAGTTAGTGAATAAACTAATAGTCATTAGTATTAGCTTGTATTAGTTAGTTCATGATGCAATGTTAGCAGTAGTTCTTTAGAATATCTTCAATATGCTCAAATATCAATAATATTTTTATTTTCCAGTAGGGGTAATCGACTAGCCTGAAAAACTAGTCGATTATATACTATTTTCGCATTAAAGCTGAAAAACAATTGATCAACAATCAATTGTCTTTGTCTAACAATCGATTGTCGTTAAGACAGTGTAATCTGGAAATTTTCAAAAATCATCCACAATCGATTGTCTTTGTCTAACAATCGATTGTCGTTAAGACAGTGTAATCTGGAATTTTTCAAAAATCATCCACAATCGATTGTCTATGCCTAACAATCGATTGTCGTTATAACAGTGTGCTCTGGAATTTTTCAAAATAGCCAACAATCGATTGTCTATGCATAACAATCGATTGTCTTAAAACAGTGTGCTCTGGAATTTTTCAAAATAGCCAACAATCGATTGTCTATGCATAACAATCGATTGTCTTAAAACAGTGTGCTCTGGAATTTTTCAAAATAGCCAACAATCGATTGTCTATGCATAACAATCGATTGTCTTAAAACAGTGTGCTCTGGAATTTTTCAAAATAGCCAACAATCGATTGTCTATGCATAACAATCGATTGTCTTAAGACAGTGTGATCTGAAGTTTTTCAAAATAGTAAATAATCGATTGTGTGTGTTTAACAATCGATTGTTAATGTTCAACAATCGATTGTTTGTGTTTAACAATCGATCGTTTGAAGAAAATGCTTAAACTGAAATTTTCAAACTGCAAAGTAATCAACTATGGATAACATATCTGATTTTGTTAGTCAACTGTTAGCAGCAGATTTTGAAAATATTATGTGACACAAACGAATTGAACTTGTTTATTCTTATGTTCGTGTATCTCTTTTGTATGTCAAACTATGGGATAGCAAATATGGATATCTCACAAAGCGAACTTGGATCAACGTTCAACTGTAAAAGTATTTGCCTAGTTGATTCATGTACTACACATACAATACTCAAAGAAAAGAAATATTTCTCTCAACTAAATATGTGTAAGGCAAACGTTACTACAATCTCTGGAAGTACTAAATTGATTGAAGGCTCCGGAAGAGCAATTGTAACTCTGCCCAAAGGCACGACGTTAAACATAGAGAATGCAATGTTCTCCTCCAAGTCTAAGAGAAACTTGTTGAGTTTTAAAGATGTACGCCGGAATGGCTATCATATTGAGACAATGGATGAAGATAATCTTGAATATCTCGTCATCACAAAGAATGTCTCCGGCCAAAAGAGGGTTATTGAGAAATTCCCGTCTTTATCTTGTGGCCTGTATTGGACAAGAATTAGTGCAATTGAGGCACATTCAACAGTAAACCAAAGGGTTACTGATTCCAATACCTTTGTACTTTGGCATGATCGATTGGGACACCCAGGATCGGTCATGATGAGACGGATTATAGAAAGCTCATATGGGCATCCGTTAAAGAATTTCAAAATTCTTTCGAATAATGAATATCCTTGCACTTCGTGTTATCAAGGCAAGTTGATTATCAGGCCATCACCAACAAAGGTTGGGACTGAGTCACCCACGTTTCTGGAACGTATACAAGGGGACATTTGTGGACCTATTCACCCACCTAGTGGGTCGTTTAGGTATTTCATGGTCTTGATAGACGCATCCTGTAGATGGTGTCATGTGTGCCTATTGTCATCACGCAACCTTGCGTTTGCGAAATTAATGGCACAAATAATTCGACTACGAGCACAATTTCCAGATAATCCAATCAAGTCCATTAGACTGGATAATGCTGCTGAGTTTACATCCCAAGCATTTAATGATTATTGCTTATCAATCGGGATAAAAGTTGAACATTCTGTAGCTCATGTTCACACTCAAAACGGTCTTGCAGAATCGTTAATTAAACGCCTGCAGTTGATTGCAAGGCCATTACTTATGAGAACGAGGCTGCCCACTTCAGTATGGGGTCACGCCATCTTACATGCAGCAATGCTAATTCGTCTCAGACCGACGAATTACCACAAGTATTCCCCGTTGCAATTGGTTTTGGGTCATGAACCCAATATATCCCATTTAATAATTTTTGGATGCGCAGTATATGTGCCTATAGCACCGCCATCCCGCACCAAAATGGGTCGGCAAAGAAGGTTAGGAATATATGTTGGGTTTGAATCGCCCTCCATCATTCGCTACCTCAAAACATTGACAGGCGACGTATTTACTGCACGATTTGCAGACTGTCGATTCGATGAGACACTTTTCCCAAAATTAGGGGGAGAAGTTGGTGAAACCAAACGGGAAATTTTGTGGAAAATGCATCATTATCTCATCTTGATCCACATACCTCTATTTGTGAAAGAGAGGTACAAAAGATTATCCATTTGCAAAGAATAGCAAATCAAATGCCTGACGCATTTACGGACTTGAAAAGGATAACGAAATCCCACATTCCCGCGGAAGATGTTCCAATCCGTATTGATGTCCCTGTTGGACAATCATCTAGTGTCATAACCAATGAGTCGAATGCACGCCTGAAGCGTGGCAGACCATTAGGTTCCAAAGATCGAAATCCTAGAAAGAGGAAAAAGAACGATCAAAATGACACCACGAAAGAATCTCATGATTTAACAAATTCTGAGATTCATGAAGAATCCATTGAGCCCGAGACTCTGGAAAATACGGAACTATCCCTAAATCCAATTAATATTGAGGCAAATATTAATCGAGTGGATATTGTGGTGGATAATGCCTTTGATTATAATGTAGCATCTAGCATTATGCAAGAATGTGAGGATCTCGAACCTCAATCTGTTGAAGAATGTCGAAAAGACAGGATTGGCCAAAGTGGCAAGAAGCAATTCAATCAGAATTGAATTCGCTGGCAAAACGTGAAGTTTTTGGCCCTATAGTTGAAACACCTAATGATGTTAAGCCTGTCGGCTATAAATGGGTCTTTGTACGCAAAAGAAATGAGAAAAACGAGGTACAAAGATATAAGGCACGCCTTGTTGCACAAGGTTTTTCTCAAAGGCCTGGTGTCGATTATGAAGAGACATATTCGCCTGTAATGGATGCGATAACCTTTCGTTATCTCATAAGTTTTGTTGTCCATGGAAAGCTTGACATGCACTTAATGGATGTGGTTACTGCCTATCTTTATGGTTCACTTGATAATGAGATATACATGAAAATTCCCGATGGACTCAAGATGCCAAACGCGCATAATTCAAAATCTCGGGAAATGTTCTCAATTAAATTGCAAAGATCCTTGTATGGTCTAAAGCAATCTGGACGAATGTGGTATAATCGTCTTAGTGAGTACTTGTTAAAAGAAGGCTATATAAATGACGCCATTTGCCCGTGTGTTTTTATAAAGAAAACAACATCGGAATTTGTTGTACTTGCCGTATATGTCGATGACATAAACCTTATTGGAACCCCTATAGAACTTCAAAAAGCAATTGATTATCTAAAGGATGAATTCGAGATGAAAGATCTCGGAAAGACTAAACTATGTCTTGGTTTGCAAATTGAATATTTGGCAAACGGAATTTTTGTTCATCAATCTACCTATACAGAAAAGGTACTGAAACGGTTTTACATGGATGAAGCACATCCTTTAAGTACACCGATGGTTGTTCGATCACTTGATGTGAACAAAGATCCATTCCGACCACAAGAAAGGAATGAAGAGCTACTTGGTCCTGAAGTACCATATCTTAGCGCAATTGGCGCACTAATGTATCTTGCAAATACTACAAGGCCTGACATATCCTTTTCAGTTAATGTCTTAGCAAGATTTAGCTCGGCTCCTACGAGGAGACATTGGAATGGGATCAAACAATATTGCGGTACCTAAAGGGAACTACCGATATGGGCTTATTTTATGGCAAGAATTGCAGCCCGGATCTTGTTGGTTATGCTGATGCTGGATATTTGTCCGACCCACACAAGGCTCGATCTCAAACGGGTTATGTGTTTACCTGTGGAGACACCGCCATATCTTGGCGATCGACTAAGCAATCAATTGTGGCTACTTCATCTAATCATGCCGAGATAATTGCTATTCATGAAGCAAGTCGGGAGTGTGTGTGGTTAAGGTCGATAATACATCATATCCAAGACAAATGTGGTTTGAAGTGTGATAAACTACCCATAACTTTGTATGAAGACAATGCAGCATGTATAGCTCAATTGAAGGGAGGATTCATAAAAGGAGATAGAACGAAGCATATTTCACCAAAGTTATTCTTCACACATGATCTTCAAAAGAATGGTGATATCAAGGTTCAACAGATTCGTTCAAACGACAATATGGCTGATTTGTTCACAAAGTCTCTACCAAAGTCAACCTTCAAGAAGCTAGTTCACAAGATCGGGATGCGAAGACTTAAGGACATAAATTGATGTTCTTATCAGGGGGAGTTAATGCGCGTTGCACTCTTTTTCCCTTACAAGGTTTTGTCCCACCGGGTTTTCCTTGCGAGGTTTTTAACGAGGCAACTAATAGGCGCATATTCAAACATGTGTACTCTTTTTCCTTACTTTAATTTTTCCCATTGGGTTTTGTTTTAAGGTTTTAACGAGGCACATCATTGAATAGACATTCAAGGGGGAGTGTTATAAATACACTTCTATTTAAGGTGAATGTCTTTAATTAGAGAGATTCTAGAGTCCTATTATTGGTAGCTAGATCATCCCACTCCCTATAAATAAAGGGGTCTTCTACCATTGTAAGACACTCCTAACATTCTCTAAGTATCAATAAGAAGAACTCTCTCTACTCTTCTCTCTATTGCTCTTGTTCTTGCATTATTGTTCTTGTCTTTTATATTATTTCATAACACTAAATATAAAGTATAAGAATTTTGGATTTTTGAAATGTACCAAATCCAATATCCAATCCGAAATTCAAATTTTTAAAAATTAAATCCAAAATCCAATCTATAATCCAAAAATTCAAACCAAAATCCAAAAAATTCGGATTTCAGGTTACCCAAACTATGCTCCAGGGCCAACTTAACTTTGAAAAAAAGAAGTTAATAACTTCTTAATATCTGAAAAATTAAATAGTGTAGATCACAAAAAAAACCAATTAAAATAAACTCGCGGGAGTATATCTTATTTTTCTCAATTTACATGATACCCTTTCTTCGGTCAGAGACCTTTTTGTATTTAATGATAATTTAACTTTAAAATACATATTTTTAGTTTTAACGGGATAACTTATAATTATATAAATATATAAGACTTATTTTAGACTACAAATCACAAAAGTATTATTTTCTTAAAAATTCATGTCTAATCAAATAACCTTATATAAATTGAGATAGATGAAGTATTATTTTATGCAGTATAATTTTGCTGAGATTAATTATCTTTTCTTTTTGGTTTCTTATTATCTATATTAAAATCCATTAAGCATCCCATTCGGCAGAAGCGATCCTTATAATCCTGTATCCGGTACCAAGTATCGAGTACAAACAACCAAAGGACTCTAGTTAAAAAGAGGAAAGAAAAGAACCTTCTTTAGAAACTACCCCTCTAATAATTCCCAGGTGTCGCTATATTTTGAGCTGGAATCATTTGTTCTTCTCTCTGCAAAATTGAAGCTTGTATTTTCACTAAATAGTAAAAAAAAAAAAAACAACAACTAAATAGTAAAAACTTCTGCAAATAAAGTAGATACTATATATGTATATAGCTGTCACGCTCAAAAGAATCAGAAACCAACTCAAAATCCCATTTGTTTTCTCTCTTTATACATATAATATAAACTTTCCCACAACAGAAATTTATGTAAATAGTTAATTTCCCTCTTTAAGTTCTGTTGACAACTAGTTTTTGGGTGATTCTTGAACATGGGTTGTGCTGGATCCAAAGAAAATGGTACTATTTTTGCTTTCTTGTTAGTATTAGTGGTGAGATTATTTATTTTTGCCAAATTTTAGTTATACCCAATTTGTTATTTAGATGTATGGTGTTAGTTCTTCTGTTAATTCGCAGTTATGTTAGTTAATGGATTTGCATTTGTTCTAAAGTTGGTTGCTTTTATTGTTTTTGCTCATTTCTGTGAATTTCCTTCCCAAGATCTTTTAATTATTATTAGGTGGTTTCTTACTGTCTGTCTAAGCCTGGGTGAGAAGAGCTACCCCACAGGGTGGGAGCTAGTAGGTTATAGGTGGAATAGATAGTTAAGGCATGTGCAAGCGGGCCTGGACTCCACCATCATTAAAATAAAGATCTTTCAGCTGTTCTCTTGTTAAACCACAATTTAAAATACAAATTATGAAACAGGCTCAAATGGTACAGGATGGATATAGAGGATTCGTATAGCTATTAGCTGAGCCCAACTAATTCGGGATTAAGGCCTAGTAGTAGTAGTTGTTTGTAGTTGTGAGAGAGCAAGACAAGCATCTGTTGCTAGGTGAAACAACTCGAATGCTGCACCACAGTTGGAAAGCATCACTAACTTAAGCTGACCTGAGTAGCACGGGGCACGTAGATGTTGTTGTTTGTATGACTTTTTTCCGTGCTTAGGTATGTGATGTTTGAGAACTAGTCTTTTGATGAATTAGGTGTAAGGAGATACTAGTACTATTTGTTTAATTGAAATATCCTCTTTAGTAAATAAGGTGAGTTTTTTAGGTTGATGGTTAAGGTTGTGGTTGTAGAGATGATGGTGGGTTGCTTATTTAACTAAAGAATTGATATATCAGTTATGCCTCAACTCGAAACTAGTTGAGGTCATCTCTATGAATCATCTGTATTGACTAATGAAACGACTATAAAATTTAAGCTGGAGAAACCATTATCCCAAATGAAAATCGCCTTTTCCTGAGTTCAGACCAGCGTGCATTTGATCCATAATGTGCTTTGTAGCACTGTATTTTGGTTCTGATGGAGAAGCTATAGATGGAGCCTGGAGGAGTAGAAGGGAAGGACTGAAATAAATTCGTTAAGTAATTTTTGGGGAAAAAAATTAAAATCTAGCATTTTGTTGTGAATACAGTTGAGATACAAGTCAATGAGAATTGGTTTAAGTTGTTAGGCTTGTTTCGAGTCAGGATTCAAGTAGTAGGCTTTTAGTGAGCTAGAATTCAGGTTGTTAGCCCATCACAGGGAGATTCTTAGGTTGATTAGAGTTCATTGATGTCAGTGTGGATACTGCTTTACCTATGGTTGACAACATAGGATTTAGTCTTCTTAATCAGAGTCCAAGAAAAAATGCATCTAAGCAAGTTCAGTGTATGAGTTCATATTGTACTAGTTTGCCCTGATTAGGGTGGTCTGATTGTCATCTCATTTCCAGTCCGACACCCATTTTTCAGTGCATAATTTGTGAAATTTGTTAGCACATCTTGCCTCCTTTGCTTGGTCAAAAATTAAGGTATAAGGCTAGTAGGTAGTCGAGAGTGTCTCTTTCCCATACCAGTAGTACTAGTGTTAGTCTTGTATCCTGTTATTGGTAGATTTCTGCTACTACATGTTTGTTCCTCCCGCTTCGTTTTTTTTGTTATCTTGTTGTTGTTGTTACTGCTTGTTACTACTGCTTTCTTTTCATTTTTTCAGTAGTCTTGGTGCTACATGTTTCATTGTTTTCTACTTTCTAACCTTTTCCTCTTCATTCTCTGTATAGTTCTGATGTTATTATTATGGGAAGTGCCTTGTTTCTTGTGAGAACGATCTTCACACTTCAGTTTGTAGTGACTTTGGATTATTTCCTCCTAAGTGAATGGTCTTAACAACCTTTAATTACCCTCTTTTTTGTTTTCCCTGAAAAATGATACTTTATGTACAGAAGTCGTACATCCCTGCTTTGCTGTTTACAGCTGAAAGTGAGTGAGATCATCCTGTCAGCGTGTATATTCAAGGTCATATTCCTAGGAAGTTGAACGTTAGATGAATACTTAGGTCACTTAGTCATTTCCCTGTTATGCCCGTCATACTCACCTGTTATCATATAGTTAGTAGTTTGTATTTGTTCTTTCCTTTAATGGCTTATTGCCCTACAAATCTGAAGCCTTAAACAGCAAATGTAAAATGGCATCATAGTACGGATTTGTTGCAGTTCTAAGTGGGTTTTTAGCTTCTGAAAACTGATTTTTATTCCTCCTTTTTTGGCTTTTCACAAGCTACCTGCTTTGACTCTTCCATTCATAAATTCGCCTCCAAACGCCATCACATTTTTGTTTATCATTTTCGTTCTCTTTACCTTATAAATAGACACTTATTTAAAGCACGGGGTTATATGATGTATGTGCTTTAGTGTAGTGAGAAATCCCTTTTAAAAGGAAAAAGAGATGCTCCAGAGCATTAATTATAAAGTGAAAACTTTAGTTTTAAAGGAGGAATATTGCCTGCTTAACTAATTATAAGCGGATTAAACAATGAGAAAATATTGGGCAGAAGTTATACCCTGCTAATGCTTCCAAATATAATAAATTTCTGAATGATTAACAGGTAGCATAAGAATCTGGAACCCATCATACAGCCAAAAAGGAATTCTATAATTACAAGAAATATAGAATACATGGGGTGCATGCTAAAAATTAATGCTCCTGAATGGATTGACACTTTCAAATATGCAATTATGCTTTTCCATGACTTCGGGCTGCCTGCTATTTTCCGTTGATTCCTAAGTAACATAAAAAGGGCATCCCGGTACACAAAGTATCTCGCGTTCACGTAGGGTACGAGGAAAGGCCGCACTCCAAGGGGTGTGATGTAGACAGCTTACCCTAATGCAAGCACTAGTTGTTGCTTTCATGGCTCGAACCCGTGACCTATAGGTCACACAGAGACAACTTTAGTGTTGCTTCAAGACTCCCATTCAAAATGACTATTAGAAAAAGTCATCAAAATAGAGTTGCTTGTTAACTCCAGAAACGGATGATTTCCTCCGGGCTCCAGGTATATAAGTCGCCTTGTCAATAGGGACTAACCGTTCTTTGCACAAATAAACTGACCGAGGACGTTAGGACATTAAGACTGGAATTATTAGTTCATTATTCTTTTACTGTATTTACTTTCGGAATATTAGGGAAGGACACACAATTTCCGGCAGTAGTAGTTCATCATTCAGTTTGTTGAGTATCTGAAATCGATAGATCATGACCATATCTTTGAACTTCTTATGTGAAATATTTGCTTTAACAGTACTCTTGAACTTCACGAACATCTGACCTTGCTTCTTGATTGCAGAAGCACCTAAGCAGATACGAAAACCAAAGCCTTGGAAGCATTCGGAATCTATTACGAGGGATCAGCTTGTACGGATGCGCGATGAATTCTGGGACACAGCACCACATTATGGGGGTCGAAAAGGTAATCTCCATGTAGTTTGGCAAGTTTTACTGTGCTTATTGCTAGTTTTAGGATTTCTGAATAACTGGTTAAGTAGAGACAGAAATGCATGGTCTGATTCAACAACTTTACAAATTGAAATATGCTTCTAAATTTTGCACAACATAACTGTGCAGATGGTCCTTTCGCTTTTATTGGTAAGTCAACTGTAGAATCTGGATTGTATAAGTCATGATATTTTGTATTTAAAGAATTAAAAAGATGTTTGACAATATGTATCGATATTTGGGTCAAATTGCATTAATCCTACATGGCAAGTAGGAAGTGGTTTAGTACAAATCAAAAGGATCTTCATTGATTATATAGTGCTGTGCGTTTAACGTTTGAGTAGCTATAAATGCTTTGACCTTTTATCTTAACAATCTAAACTCCAGTAATTAGTAAACTCCTTTGGTCTTAACCAGATGTTTCGGGTTCGAGCCCTGCTATGGAGTTGCCTTTGTTAAGAAGCACTTTACCCCCACAATGTCGGACTTCCTATCGCGAAGTCGGGCTCAATTGGGTTACCAGACACCGGGTGGGAAACCCAGAAAAACTCGGATATATAATTCACTATGGGACGCGCAATGTATTTGTGCTGTTTCACCTTGAGGATAGCTAGAGCTTTGTATTAAAATAACACTGTTGATTGTCGCGTTGGAGAGGTAATTGAACTGCTGCCGCTAATGAACATACCTATTTGTACGTAGAAGGTAGGTCAATTCATAAAACAGTGTAGCAGATGAAGATATCGTAACAAACGTAAAACATTATTTTTCCTTCTTCAGAGATCTGGGATGCACTCCGAGCTGCAGCAGAGTCGGATATAAGCCTTGCACAAGCAATTGTCGACAGTGCTGGTGTAATTGTGCAAGCCCCCGATTTAACAGTATGCTATGACGAGAGAGGTTCGTAGTAATACTCTTTGCCAAACACTTTTAACTTCCTTTCTCTGTAATCTCACTATATCATCTATTGTTCTATTACAGGCGCCAAGTACGAGTTGCCCAAATATGTTTTGAGCGAGCCAACTAATTTGATTCGTGAAAGCTGAAAAGACAAGTGCTTCCTGTTGAGACTGTAAATTGTTGTAAATTACTGTCACAAGTTATTTCTTTCAGCAATTGATATTGTTTTTTGCATGATGGTTCTATTTCAAGATATCAAAAGCGATGACCCCAAAAATAGAACAACATATCAGGGTATTATTTTGGACACAACATAGAATTGGAGTTTGTAACATAAAGTTCCATTTTCCAGTACCTTTTGCTAAAATTCTATTACTGAGCTATCTCAACTTGGCAAGGGAAATGAATCAGTTCTGATTCTTATGATGCTGTTATTATTTCTATAGTTTCTTTTGATAGTATTGATATATCTGTCTCTTTTCCTCTTTTTCATTTTTTTGAGCTGAGGGTCTATCAGAAATATTTCTCTACTCCATCCGGATAGGGGTAAGGTTTGCATACACGCTACCTTTTCCATACCCCAAACTTGTAAAATTTTACTAGGTTGTTGTAAACGAAATAAGTCAAATTTTGCTTACAACAACAACAACACATCCGGTGTAATCCCATAAGTGGATTTGGATAGGATAATATATACGTAGATTTTAACCCTACCTTGTGCAGTTAGAGAGGCATTTAGTTATGCAGAAATTATATTAATGACAAGAAGTTTTATGTTCCAAACTAAACATTATACTTAATAATTATTTGTAGTTTTATATGAGATTAGTTTTCTTTATGCCTTAAATCATCCTTTTATTTTCTTTTGTTTAGCCACTAGAGGTATTTTCTTTCAAAAGGAACTTTTTAGATGTCAATATAATGCACTACTTCCAAATTAAGAATTGTGTAAAGAAAGTCAACTTACTAAATAAATAAAGAGCACACTTTTTATGGATGAGTCGTCAGCAAATATTATTTTCCTTGTCTATTATCAATCTTTTTGTTATGAAATAGAAGATTCTTACACTTCTATTTAAGGTGAATGTCTTTAATGTATCTAATTAGAGAGATTTTAGAGTTCTATTAGTGGTAGCTAAATCTTCCTCTCCCCTATAAATAGAGGTGCCCCCTACCATTGTAAATCATCCCTTGAGACCCCTCTCAACTCAATAAGAAGAACTCTCTACTCTTCTCTCTATTGCTATTGTTCTTGTTCTATTGTTCTTGTCTTTTGCTTTAGTTTATAACACGTTATCAGCACGAGACTCTACCGTCTCAAGTATCATTCTCGAAAATCCAAGGTATTTTCCCTCTTCCTAATTTAATTTTCGAGTATGTCTGACATTATGAAAAGAAAGTTCGTTGCCCTTGAAATTTCGGGCAAGAACTATATGACATGGGTGTTGGATGCTGAAATCCACCTAGATGCTATGGGTCTCGGAGACACCCTCAAAGATAAAGAAAAAGCATCCACCCAAGATTGTGCGAAGGCCTTGATTTTCTTGCGCCACCACCTTGACGAAGGTTTGAAGATTGAATATCTCACCGTCAAGGATCCACTCGTTTTGTGGAACAGCTTAAAGGAGAGATATGACAACCTGAAGTTGGTCACTCTGCCACAAGCACGATATGATTGGGCCCATCTGAGGCTACAGGACTTTAAGTCCGTTTCTGAATATAATTCTGCTATGTTCAGAATTACTTCTAAACTGAAGCTATGTGGAGATAACATCTCCGATTACGATATGCTTGAGAAAACGTTTACAACGTTTCATGCCTCCAATATGGTACTGCAGCAACAGTACCGAGAGAAAGGCTTTACGAAGTACTCTGAACTGATTTCTCTCTTACTAGTGGCTGAGCGAAATAATGACCTGCTCATGAGAAATCACGAAAATAGACCAACTGGGTCTACACCACTGCCTGAAGCAGATATGGTGCACTCGCATTATGCCAAACATAAAAGGGACCACGATCACGGTCATAAACGGGGTCAAAGCCAAGGACGTGGACAAGGAAGAAATTCCAAAGAAGTCCGTCACCCCCCAAAGAGAGATAACCACCGAAAGCAGAAACGGGATCCCGAAGATCCTAAGGCAAATAGTTCAGAAACTATATGTTATCGTTGCGGTGGGAAAGGGCACTGGTCAAAGATTTGCCGTATACCAAGACACTTGGTTGACCTTTATCAAGCATCTCGAAAGAGAAAAGGCCCTGAAACAAACTTTGTCTATGACGACAATGAGGACATCACCCACCTGGATGTGGCAGACTTCTTTGAGCAACCCGAGGGGAAAATAGACCACCTAATCGGCAATGGGACCATGATGAAAGAAGATGGAGTTATTTGATTTTGTTCTACTTATTTGTATTAGTTAGTGAATAAACTAATAGTCATTAGCATTAGCTCGTATTAGTTAGTTCATAAAGCAATGTTAGCAGTAGTTCTTTAGAATATCTTCAATATGTTCAAATATCAATAAAACTTTTATTTTCCAGTGGGGGTAATCGACTAGCCTGAAAAACTAGTCGATTATCAACTATTTTCGCATTAAAGTTGAAAAACAATTGATCAACAATCGATTGTCTTTGGCTAACAATCGATTGTCTTGAAACAGTGTGTTCTGGAATTTTTCAAAAATAGCCAACAATCGATTGTCTTTGTCTAACAATCGATTGTCTTGAAACAGTGTGTTCTGGAATTTTTCAAAAATAGCCAACAATCGATTGTCTTTGTCTAACAATCGATTGTCTTGAAACAGTGAGGTCCGGAATTTTTCAAAAATCATCCACAATCGATTGTCTATATCGAACAATCGATTGTCTTAAGACAGTGTGATCTGAAGTTTTTCAAAAATAACAAATAATCGATTGTGTGCGTTTAACAATCGATTGTCTATGTTCCAACAATCAATTGTGTGGGTTTAATAATCGATTGTCTTATGAAAAACGCTGAAATTTTCAAACTGCAAAGGAATTGATTATGGATAACATATCTGATTTTGTTAGCCAACTGTTAGTAGCAGATTTTGAAAATATTATGTGACACAAAAGAATTGAACTTGCTTATTCTTATGTTCCTGTATTTCTTTTGTATGTCCTACCATGGAAAGTAAATTGATCGAAGGCTCCGGAAGAGCCATTGTAACTCTGCCCAAGGGCACGACGTTAATCATAGAGAATGCTATGTTCTCCTCCAAGTCTATGAGAAACTTGTTGAGTTTTAAAGATGTACGCCGGAATGGCTACAATATTGAGACAATGGATGAAGATAATCTCGAATATCTCGTCCTCACTTCAAAGAATGTCTCCGGCCAAAAGAGGGTTATTGAGAAATTCCCGTCTTTATCTTGTGGCCTGTATTGGACAAGAATTAGTGCAATTGAGGCACATTCAACAGTAAATCTAAAGAATACTGAGTCCAATACATTTGTACTTTGGCATGATCGACTGGGTCACCCAGGATCAACCATGATGAGACGGATTATAGAAAGCTCATATGGGCATCCGTTAAAGAATTTCAAAATTCTTTCAAGTAATGAATATCCTTGCACTTCGTGTTATCAAGGCAAGCTGATTATCAGACCATCCCCAACAAAGGTTGGGACTGAGTCACCCCAGTTTCTGGAACGTATACAAGGGGACATTTGTGGACCTATTCACCCACCTAGTGGGTAGTTTAGGTATTTCATGGTCTTGATAGACGCATCCTGTAGATGGTCTAATGTGTGCTTGTTGCTATCACGCAACCTTGCGTTTGCAAAGTTAATGGATAATAGATGAGAATAATCTTGAATTCTTCATGAAAACGAGGCTGCCCATTTCGGTTTGGGTTTACGCCATTTTGCATGCAGCAATGCTACTTTGTCGGCTGCCCGCCTCGGCTTAGGGTCACGCCATTTCGCTTGCAGCAATGCTAGTTCGTCTCTGACTGACGAATTATCACAAATATTCCCTATTGCAATTGGTTTTGGGTCATGAACCCAATATATCCCATTTAAGAAGCTTTGGATGCGCAGTATATGTGCCTGTAGCACCGCCATCCCGCACCAAAATGGGTTTGCAAAGGAGGTTAGGAATATATGTTGAGTTTGACGCGTCCTCCATTATTCGCTACCTCGAAACATTGACAGGAGATTTGTTCACTGCACTATTTGCAGACTGTCAATTGGATGAGACACTTTTCCCAAGATTAGGGGGAGAAGTTGGTGAAACCAAACGGGAAATTTTGTGGAAAAATGCATCATTATCTCATCTTGATCCACATACCTCTATTTGAAAGAAAGAGGTACAAAAGATTATCCATTTGCAAAGAATAGCAAATCAAATGCCTGACGCATTTACGGACTTGAAGAGGATAACGAAATCCCACATTCACGTGGGAAAATGTTCCGATCCGTATTGAAGTTCCTATTGGACAAATATCTAGTGTCATATCCAATGAGTCAAATGCACGCCAGAAGCGTGGCAGACCATTAGGTTCCAAAGATCGAAATCCTAGAAAGAGGAAAAAGAACGATCTAAATGACACTATGAAAGAATCACATGAGGACGCTCATGATTTGATTAATTCCGAGATTCACGAAGAATCTATTGAGCCTGAGACTCTTGAAAATACGGAATGCAAGAATGTGAGGATCTCGAACCTCAGTCTGTGGTAGTACAAAATTAATTGAGAGCTCTCGAAGAGCCAATTATTACTATGTTGGAGAAACACAATTTACTATTGTGCTGTAGTAAGTCTCAAAGAAACTTATTCAGTTTCCAAAAGTACACGCGAAGGCGATTGATGATATTGAGACTATAAATAAAGGAAGGCTTTGATTCTCCTATTACTACAACTTGTAGCAGGGTAATTTGTATATGAAAAGCTACCCGCTTTGTTCTCCAGTTTGTACTACACAAACGAAAGAATGCCACAATAAAGTGGATATCTATTGGTATAAAACCCATGTCATAATAAACCCGAAGTTTATTGATAAGTGCACATGTCATGGTGTAAATTTGAAGTTTACCAATATTGATAATTTAGTCAGTTGACATTCGTGTTAGCCATCTCATTTGAAGTATGATGTGCAAATTCACATAGGTGAATATCAAAGAACTAGAAGTTCTTGTTCTCAGTAATGAACTGACCAACTAAAGAGTTCGGGTTGAAGCCCCTAAATTCTGGAAATATCAAAGGTGAATATGGGCCCATTCACCTGCCATGTATACCACATATGATGCATCTATGATATGGTTACATGCGCCATTGTTATTAACCCGCAGCCTGGCAGTGCTTGCGAGGTAAATCGCTCAGTAATCTAACTTCGAGCATAGTTTCCAGATTCTACTCAAGACAGTTCATCTTGATAAGTTGGTTTATATCAAAGTTAGTTTAGCAAGATAATTATTGAGTGCTTCCACTTAATAGCTAAACTGTTCCTTATGAGAACGAAGTTGTATATATCAGTTTGATATAAGTTGTATACAAGAGTATATTCTCCCCTCAAAAGTGGTTCAGGGTCAGGAACCAAATAATTTCATCTTATTACTAAGGTGCTGTGTATATTGACATAATGCACAAAGATGATTTCCCAAAGTTGAGGAAACATGTTAGCTTTACTAACATGAGAGGGAGACATGATAAACATTTGAGAAAGTGTTACATGGGATGAATTTTCATTTGTATATGTATATCCCCGAATATCATGATATGAGCCTGTAGTTCATAAAAAGGAAATGCAATTGCAACATATTGCAAAGCATGCTATACGCATTTGCTGACTCAAAGAAAGTAACTAAATGGAAGAGATACAATTCAAGAAGAATTGATTCCATATGAAAGACATGAAGTTTTGAACCTATAGTTCAAATGCTTGAAAGTATAAACGTCAAAGGTATGTATAGTCAGTTTTCGATATCTTATTTGTTTAGTATCACTAATGAAAACTTGATATGCAGCTAAAGTCTATTATGCGACTTATATGACTTAACTTGAAAGATTTAAGTTGCTTGAAGCATATGCAATTCTTGGTCCTGAAGTACCACATCCTAAGTACAATTTGTGTACATATGTATCTTGCTATAACTATAAGCATGATGGCATTGAGAATGCATCTATGGAGATATTGAAGAGTTATTCCACGACATTATATGAAGATGTTCATATCTATCAAGAATGATGATTTCAAGATGATGCACAAGATTGGAATGCAAATGCTCAAGGATATAAATCAATGTACTCATTAGGGGGAGTCAATGCGCGTTGCACTCTTTTTCCCTTACAAGGTTTTGTCCCACTGGGTTTTCCTTGCAAGGTTTTTAACGAGGCAACCAATAGGCGCATATTCAAACATGTGTACTCTTTTTCCTTACTTTAATTTTTCCCATTGGGTTTTGGTTTTAAGGTTTTATGAGGCACATCATTGAATAGACATTCAAGGGGGAGTGTTATGAAATAGAAGATTCTTACACTTCTATTTAAGGTGAATGTCTTTAATGTATCTAATTAGAGAGATTTTAGAGTTCTATTAGTGGTAGCTAAATCTTCCTCTCCCCTATAAATAGAGGTGCCCCCTACCATTGTAAATCATCCCTTGAGACCCCTCTCAACTCAATAAGAAGAACTCTCTACTCTTCTCTCTATTGCTATTGTTCTTGTTCTATTGTTCTTGTCTTTTGCTTTAGTTTATAACACTTTTAAGATTTTTACGCATCCAAATATTTAATAATCATTAAATATTTATGTTTGAGTACGTTGCATTTTAACACATGGGGTAACACAATTTTAATTTATTTGGCCAAATAATTTGATAAATCATTTCAGATTCAACTTATAGGATAAGAGTCCGTTTGATTGGCTTAAAAAAAAGTAATTTTTCAGCAGAAATAGCTGATAAGCCAAAAAGTAATAAGTTTGGATTGTTCGGCTTATTATTTTTGGCTTGATTTAAGCAGATTTTAACTTATGTTAAGCCCTTTTTAATTTTGACAAACATTAAAAAAGACTAAAAAGAGCTTAAAAGTTGATTTGACCAGCTTAAAAGTCAATCCAAACATCCTCCAAGTCAATAAACCAGTTAGTTGGTAGAAGGTTTGGTACTTTGGTTCAACCACTTCAACTTTAAGCCAAATTGCTCAAATCAGAAATTCAAATAACAAATTTCCAAGAAAGAAAATCAGTGAGAAACTTCTTTCCGCTTCTCAATTTCAAGTACACAATTTGGAAGAAAAAAAAATACATCCCTTTGGAACCACATTGGATATTTCCAAATTTGTAAAAAGAATGAAGGAAAAAAAATTCAAATTTGGCGCACGGTAAAAGTTGGGGTCGTCTGATCGGGAGATCACTAGTTCAAACTTGAAAAACAACTTATAAAGTAAGGCTACCTATATTAATAGAGCTCCATTTCCTCCTTGCTGGTTGAGTTCCTGGATCCTAAAACAAAACATGTTCCATCATTAATTTTCGAGTTTTTTTTATTTTTATTTTTAGTTCGTAACATAAATTATTTATATTTTGGTAATCGAAAAAGTGTCTAAAATTTATATAACTTTTGTATATGACATACATAATTTATATATATATATATATATATATATATATATATATATATATATATATATATATTCAACTATTATTTTGAGAGCAGCTATACGCTATCACTTTCCCTTAATTTTCATGTATTTTCTAAGTAATTTTGCCGTTAACCCATCCTTCTGTTATCTTGTCTTTTTTCTTCAGAATTGTTCTTGCATTTTACTCCATCTGTCCTGATTTATATGATACCTTTAATTTTTGCGATTCAAATTCTTAATTTTGATCACATATTTGAACACGGAATCTTTTAATTTTCGAAATAAAATTTACATAATTAAAAATTACATTAAAATATTATAAAATTCAATAATTAATAATTTAAAATTTTAAAAAAAACATATAAAATGACAGTCAAAGAATAACTCGCTTGATTCTCGAAATTCAAACACCAGTCACTTAAATTGGGATGGAAGGAGAAGTAAACAAGTCTACTTTCATTATTTAAGCTTATTTAAGAAAGATCAATTTTGCAACCAAAAAATACCCAGGACAAGTTTTCTAAATCATGTTTAGAGTATAATGATATACTAGTAAAGATTTTTGACACTGACAATGTAGTATAACATGTTATAGTCGGTAAATAACTATTTTTACTACGTTATCAATTAATGCTGATAAAATTTTTTACCTATATATACCTTATAAAAAACTTGATTGTGTAAATATTTTTGAATACGGATAGTGAAAAAAGCTTAAAACTCGTTCTGAAATCCCAAAAAAAAGACTAATTGATCCAAACCTGGTAAAAATAAAGTGAATGTGACAACCTCCCAACATCAAGTTCCCATGTTCTTGGATCTCCAATCCAGCCATCTCCTTTCCTAGTAGGATAACCATAATCTCCCCAAACAGGATGAGGCAAAATCTGCAGAATCTCCTGAGGCTGAGGATTACTATAAGGATCACAATGAACACTAGGTTGTTCAATATGTTCACCATTTCCAGGTGCACAATACATATGATAAGCCTCATAGGGAAAACGAGTCGTATCGTTTCGATGAATTCTTGTTCCATTAGGGAAAATGTGGTATGGTGGACACAATTTTGGGCTATCTGGTTTGCACCAAGATGGTGTTTCTGGATTCAAGATCATCTCGCTATATCACGTTACGTCGGACGTTACATTGCCATCACATGGCTTTCCATTGTTCTTCCAACAACTCCCCATGTCCATTAAGTAAAATTGGCTGCTTGGACCTCCTCCTCTTATCACATTCAATGTGAATCTCACCTTAAAATTTGGTGATTCTGGTATCTACAAACCATTAAAGTAGCAATAATCTCAAATATACATAAGGGTGAGTCCTTAGAATAAGAGAAAAGGTCCAAATTTACACATCAACTATACGAAATATCTTAATTTTACCTTTTATTATACTTTATGGTCATTCATGCTCTTATCATTAGTAAATCATGTCGTATTTGCCTCAAACTTAATGGAGCTCCAACGTGGAACGAACGGATTTGCAAAGTTACTCTTCTACTTTTGGCTATAATGTAAAATTTATCCTCCTTTACACTTCAAGTTGGAGCTCTGTTAGGGTCGAGGACAAATACGAAATGATTTACTAACTACAAGGGTATGAGTGACCTAAAAGCATATAACAGAGGTTAAAATTATGATATTTCGTATAGTAGACAATAAGCATACATCAGCTATACGAAATATTTTAATTTTACCTTTTTGTTATACTTTCCAGTCATTTATGCTCTTATCATCAGTAGATCATGTCGTTTTTACCTCTAACTTTAATAAAGCTCCAATATAGACGGGATGAATTCCACTTTGACAAAATACTTCGAGAAAGAAGTGCAAATTTACGCCTCTACTTTTGGCTATAATGTAAAATTTATCCTCTTTGGAGCTCCATTAAAGTCAAGCGCAAATACGAAATAGTTTACTAACATCAAGGGTACGAATGACCCAAAAGCATGGAAAGTAGTTTAAAATCAAGATATTTCGTACAATAAAGATGTATTTGTGACCTTTTCCCACACATGAAAGAAAAAAAATGGCAGTCCGGTGTACTAAGCTCACATTATGCGTGTAGTCCAGGGAAGGCCGGACCACAAGAGTCTTTGTACGCAATCTTACCGTGCATTTCTGTAAGAGGCTGTTTCCACGGCTTGAAGCTGTGACCTCCTGACACATGGCAACAACTTTACTACATACAAAAAAAGACTTAGAAAATTTAAGTATGTACTCACAATTTTTGACATGCCCCTAGTTGGATAATGATATCCACCAGAAAAACCAAATGTAGCATCTGATCTTAAGTAAAGCATAAGCCAAGGATACTTGGTTGATGTCCTCAACACATGGTGAAAAATCCAACTATCTTTTCCTAATTCTTTCTGCCATTTAACAGAGTAGAAAGAAATATTCTCAACTCTTGTTTTACTCAATCTACTATTCAAATCCCATGTTCCATAAAAACTTCCTCTTATGTGTAGTCCTATTAAGACCTTGTAATGTTGTGTAATTGTGAAAAATCAATGGCTGGTTCATACATCCTTTGCCAAAACATGGAAATCTATTATCAGGACCATATGGACCTATTTTGTGACCATTCTTCCGATATTTTGCAGCATAAGTATCCATATTTCCATTTTTAAGCATGATCATCCAAAATTGCCATGGTTTTGGCTTGTCTTCAAATTGACATTTTGATCCCAAATAGAGTTCTTTTTGTGCTGCATAATTGTCAATATCAAGAATTGACTTTTTCTCCAATCCAAGAAAAGGTTTCCCTATTCCTAACCTGTTTTCTTCCTCAGTCACTCTATGTACCAACATGTATGGTATTGCATTGCAAAGTGAACAATTATTTGCCCCTGTAAAACATACCCATTATATCTCAAGACAACCTAAATGATTGAAAAAATATGGGAAAAAGACACTGTATAGTCGCTCTCAAAATAATATCCCACTTTGTAACCAAACGACCCCCATATATATATATATATATATATATATATATATATATATATATATATATATATATATATATATATATATATATATATATATATATATATATATATGTATGTATATGTATGTATGAAATGCAAGAAAAGTAGTATAAAGATTAAGTTGTTGAACTAATATTTTGAAAGAACTCGCAATTTTGAACATTATTAACTTTAAATTCTGAATTCGCCCAGGAACGTCAACTAACCTTGTGATTGAGAAGAAGCTTTATAGACATCAAAACAATCAGCAGCTCTTGGACTGCCCATTTTAGCTACTTCTTCTCCAACTTCATTGCATTGATTCCATGCTTCTATTGCAACTCTTAGCCCATCCCTTCTCATCCCCGGATCGCCGACGGCCGAGATGTAGTCATTTTCATCAACATTTAAAGAAGAAACTCCAGAAAAAGACATTAATTTGATTGCAAGAAGAGAAAGAAAAATGAACCAAGAAGATGAAGAAGTTTCATGTTGAGCCATTGGTAAGTTTTTTAGCCTATGTACAGCTTGCTATAAATATAAAACCATGGACAAGGACAAAAGGAAGGACATCATTTTAAAATGTGTATTGTAGTTTAGATTTCTATGTGAAATTGACAACTACTCACTTTATTGTTTCATTTGTTATGAAATAATATAAAGACAAGAACAATAATGCAAGAATAAGAACAATATAGAGAGAGAATAGGGAGAGAGAGAAGTATTCTTATTAATACTTGGGGTGATTTACAATGGTAGAGAGCACCTCTATTTATAGGAAGAGGAA
Organism: Nicotiana benthamiana; assembly: GCA_034376525.1. NCBI lineage: Eukaryota > Viridiplantae > Streptophyta > Magnoliopsida > Solanales > Solanaceae > Nicotiana > Nicotiana benthamiana. The sequence continues at coordinate 26,672,975 of CM067340.1, read as the reverse complement.
TGACTTAGCTTCAAGCTAAAACTCTTAGACATTCACTCTAAATAGACTTCTATTTTATAACACTCCCCCTTGAATGTCTATTCAATAATGTGCCTCATAAAACCTTAAAACCAAAACCCATTGGGAAAAATTAAAGAAAGGAAAAAGAGTACACATGTTTGAATATGCGCCTATTGGTTGCCTCGTTAAAAACCTTGCAAGGAAAACCCGGTGGGACAAAACCTTGTAAGGGAAAAAGAGTGCAACGCGCATTAACTCCCCCTAATGAGTACATCAATTTATATCCTTGAGCATTTGCATTCCAATCTTGTGCATCATCTTCAAAACGATCTTTGGTAGACGTTTGACAAATCAACCATATTGACTTGAATAAATATTCCGCACCTTGAAATCATCATTCTTGATAGATATGAACATCTTCATATAATGTCGCGGAATGACTCTTCAATATCTTCATAAATGCATTCTCAATGCCATCATGCTTATAACAGCAAGATACATATGTACACAAATTGTACTTAGGATGTGGTACTTCAGGACCAAGAATTGCATATGCTTCAAGCAACTTAAATCTTTCAAGTTAAGTCATATAAGTCACATAATAGACTTTAGATGCATATCAAATTTTCACGTCATAAGATATCGAAAACTGATTATGCATACCTTTGACTTTATACTTTCAAGCATTTGAACTATAGGTTCAAAACTACATGTCTTTCATATGGAATCAATTCTTCTTGAATTGAATCTCTTCCATTTAGTTACTTTCTTTGGGTCAGCAAATGCGTATAGCATGCTTTGCAATATGTTGCAATTGAATTATCCCTTTTATGAACTTCAGGTTCATATCATGATATTCGGGGATATACATATACAAATGATAATTCATCCCATGTAACCTTTTCTCAAGTGTTTATCATGTCTCCCCCTCATGTTAGTAAAGCTAACTTGTTTCCTCAACTCTGGGAAATCATCTTTGTGCATTATTATGTCAATATACACGGCACATTAATAATAAGATGAAATTATTTGGTTCCTGACCCTGAACCACTTGTGAGGGGAGAATATACTCTCGTATACAACTTATATCAAACTGATATATATAACTTTGTTCTCATAAGAAACAGTTTAGCTATTAAGTGGAAGCACTCAATAATTATCTTGCTAAACCAACTTTGATATAAACCAACTTATCAAGATGAACTATCTTGAGTAGGTAATCTGGAAATTATGCTCGAAGTTAGATTACTGAGCAATTTACCTCGCAAGCACCGGCCAGGCTGCGGGTTAATAACAATTGCGCATGTAACCATATCATAGATGCATCATATGTGGTATACATGGCAGGTGAATGGGCCCATATTCACCTTTGATATTTCCAGAATTTATGGGCTTCAACCCGAACTCTTTAGTTGGTCAGTTCATTAATGAGAATAAGTGATACAAGAGAATTCGTAAAGAACTTTCTAGTTCTTTGATATTCACCTATGTGAATTTGCACATCATACATAAAATGAGATGGCTAACACGAATGCCAACTGAATAAATTATCAATATTGGTAAACTTCAAATTTACACCATGACATGTGCACTTAATAAACTTCAGGTTTATTATGACATGGGTTTTATACCAATAGATATCCACTTTATTGTGGCATTCTTTCGTTTGTATAGTACAAACTGGAGAACAAGGCGGGTAGCTTTTCATATGCAAATTACCCCGCTACAAGTTGTAGTAATAGGAGATACCAAAGCCTTCCTTTTATGGTCTCAATATAATCAATCGCTTTCGCGTGTACTTTGGAAACTGAATAAGTTTCTTTGAGACTTACTACAGCACAATACTCAATTGTGTTTCTCCAACATAGTAATAATTGGCTCTTCTAGAGCTCTCAATTATTTTTGTACTACCACAGATTCATCAACATCCATGTGGTGAATATCTTTCTTAAAGAGAAAGTTATACCATTATGGTCATGTCAAACTTATATGCAAGATATGTTTCTTGCATTATCGTTGTCCTTTAATAGTCATATTTCCAAAATACTTTGGCGTACAATAGGTACGTGACCAACGATCATTCATGCCATATATCATCTCAAACCTCCTTCTAGGGGTGAGTGTGGTATCATCTCAAACCTCCATCTAGGGGTGAGTGTGGTATATTTAATACCAATTTCATCTTCATATTCTTCCAATAATGAATATGTATTCGTGGATCAGATGTTGTCACATTCACTTCGGGGATATGTGATTTTGTTATCCTTTTCAAATCTATAAATGCGTCAGGCATTTGATTTGCTATTCTCTGCAAATGGATAATCTTTTGTGCCTCTTTCTCACAAATAGAGGTGTGTGGATCAAGATGAGATAATGATGCATTTTTCCACAAAATTTCCCGTTTGGTTTCACCAACTTCTCCCCCTAATTTTGGGAAAAGTGTCTCATCAAATCGACAGTCTGCAAATCGTGCAGTAAACAAGTCGCCTGTCAATGTTTCGAGGTAGCGAATGATGGAGGGCAATTCAAACCCAACATATATTCCTAACCTTCTTTGCAGACCCATTTTGGTGCAGGATGGCGGTGCTAAAGGCACATATACTGCGCATCCAAAAATTCTTAAATGGGATATATTGGGTCCATGACGCAAAACCAATTGCAACGGGGAATATTTGTGTCAATTCGTCAATCAGAGATGAACTAGCATTGCTGTATGCAAAATGGCGTGACCTCAAACCGAAGTGGGCAGCCGACAAACTAAAATGCTGCATGCAAAATGGCATGAACCCATACCAAAGTGGGCAGCCGACGAACTAGCATTGCTGCATGCAAAATGGCGTGAACCCAAACCGAAATGGGCAGCCTCGTTTTCATGAAGAATTCAAGATTATTCTCATCTATTGTCTCAATATGATATCCATTTTGAATGATATCTTTAAAACTCAACAAGTTCTTCTTAGACTTGGAGGAGAACATTGCGATTGATATCATTAAAACTCAACAAGTTCTTCTTAGACTTGGAGGAGAATATTGCATTCTCTAAGATAAACGTCATGCCTTTGGGCAGAGTTACAGTTGCTCTTCCGGAGCCTTCAATCAATTTACTTCCCATGGTTTGGCATACAAAAGGAATACACAAACATAAGAATAAACAAGTTCAATTCGTTTGTGTCACATAATATTTTCAAAATCTGCTGCTAACAGTTGATTAACAAAATCAGATATGTTATCCATAATCAATTACTTTGCAGTTTGAAAATTTCAGCGTTTTTCATAAGACAATCGATTATTAAACACACACAATCGATTGTTTGAACATAGACAATCGATTGTTAAACACACACAATCGATTATTTGTTATTTTTGAAAAACTTCAGATCACTGTCTTAAGACAATCGATTGTAAGATATAGACAATCGATTGTTGGCTTATTTTGAAAAATTCCAGAGCACTGTCTTAAGACAATCGATTGTTAACTATAGACAATCGATTGTTAACTATAGACAATCGATTGTTGACTATTTTGAAAAATTCCAGATTACACTGTCTAATGACAATCGATTGTTAGACATAGACAATTGTGGATGATTTTTGAAAAATTCCATATTACACTGTCTAACGACAATCGATTGTTAAACATTGACAATCGATTATTGACTGTTTTTGAAAAATTCCAGAACACTGTTTTAAAGACAATCGATTGTTAATCATAGACAATCGATTGTTGACTGTTTTTGTAAAATTCCAGATCATACTGTTTTAAAGACAATCGATTGTTGATCATTGACAATCGATTGTTTTGCAGTTTTTATGCGAAATATGAGATAACCGACTAGTTTTTCAGGTTAGTCGATTACCTCTACTGGAAAGTAAAAATATTATTGATATTTGAGCATATTGATACATTCTAAAGAACTAATACTAACATTATATCATGAACTAACTAATACGAGCTAATACTAATGGCTATTAGTTTATTCATTCACTAATACAAACAAGTAAAATAAAATCAAATAGCTCCATCTTCTTTCATCACGGATCCATCACCGATTAGGTGGTCTATCTACCCCTCGGGTTGCTCACAGAAGTCTGCCACATCCAAGTGGGTGATGTCAAAGTTGTCGTCAGAGACAAAATTCGTTTCAGGGCGTTTACTCTTTCGAGATGCTTGATAAAGGTCAACCAAATGTCATGGTATACGGCAAGCCTTTGACCAGTGCCCGTTTCCACCGCAACGATAATATATAGTTTATAAACTATTTGCTTTTGGATTCTTATCGTATCGTGCTTGTGGCAGAGTGACCAACTTCAGGTTGTCATATCTCTTCTTTAAGCCATTCCACAAGATAGGTGGATCTTTGACGGTGAGATATTTAATCTTCAAACCTTCATCAAGGTGATGGCGCAAGAAAATCAAGGCCTTAGCATAGTTTCAAACCTTCATCAAGGTGATGGCGCATGAAAATCAAGGCCTTAGCATAGTTTTGGGTGGATGCATTATTTCTGTCTTTAATGGCGTCTCCAAGACCCATAGCATCTAAGTGGATTACAGCATCCAACACCCATGTCATATAGTTCTTGCCCGAAATTTCAAGGGCAACGAACTTTCTTTTCATAATGTCAGACATAAAACAAATTTACATCAAGAGCGTGTTCATACTTACGGGCTCTATTACAATTATCACATTCACTTCAGGGAATGGATCAAGATCATGTGCTTTACACAATCTCATGTCAAATATTACTTTCATAAAGTGAAAGATTATTTTGAGAATCCTTATTGTTCTCATTACCACAATAATGACGATTATAACTTCGTCTATTGCCATGTCCACATCCATTGATACATTTACGGTAATTAGTCTTCTTTCAGACTTATCACATACTGCTACCACATTCTCTAAAGGGAATGGAGCAAATTCAATTGGACGGAATTCTTTGTCACGTCCACATTCATTGATACCTTCATGGTAATATTTTAGTCTTCTTTCAGACTTATCATATACTGCTTCCACATTCTCTAAAGGGAATGGAGCAAATTCAATGGGACGGATTTTCAATTATTTGCCCACAATCATACATGAATTTAATCATGGCAGGACATAGAGATTTTACCACTTCATGTGGTTATAATTTCTTACAAACTCCATTAGAGTTATAATCAAACTTTGTTTGTATATTAAATCAAATCGTAGAATTTCAAGAATTTGAAAGGGAAAAGTAAATTATTTACCTTTAAGGTATACCAATTATATTTTCAATGTTTTCTTCTTTTTCTCCACTGATGCAGACGACGGCGGCTCCGATGCGGAGAAATTGACGGTGGCTTAATCTTCTTAAAGAGCTTCTTGAGACGGTAGAGTCTCGTGCTGATAACGTGTTATGAAATAATATAAAGACAAGAACAATAATGCAAGAATAAGAACAATATAGAGAGAGAATAGGGAGAGAGAGAAGTATTCTTATTAATACTTGGGGTGATTTACAATGGTAGAGAGCACCTCTATTTATAGGAAGAGGAATGACTTAGCTTCAAGCTAAAACTCTTAGACATTCACTCTAAATAGACTTCTATTTTATAACATCATTAACTTTTTAAAGCTAACTTCTTTGAACATCTTTGTCCTTTCCAAAAAAAAAAACATTAGCTATGAATTTTTTGCTAATTTGTCGGTATATAGACTGTAGATACCAGGATGTTCTGATAATTTGTCGCTAAATAGGATTAACGACAGGTTATTGCTGTTTAGAGACTAAATTTTTCCATCATTAATTTCTATTTTTTTTTGTTTGCAGTGTTTCTTTCTTGTCATAACTGTCGTGATTATACTTTCATTAAGTTGGGGTATATTAAAAAACATCATCTTTATACAGAGACGGTGAATCTAGGATTTAAGTTTTATGGATTTAACTTTTAAGATTTTTATACTCATTGTACTTTTTGAATTGGTGGGTTCATATTGCTATATATTATAATATTAGTAAATTTTTATATATAAATTTTTGCTCTGCATCAAAAGTACTAGGTTCAGTTGAATCCCGGTGCTGATATATTGTATCCGCCTATATATTTACCTTTATAAGGTAGGTATAAAGTTTTTGTATACATAATGTTTGTTAGACTGTAAGATTACACTAGGTATATTATTATCGCTATCGCTGATAATGTTTTTTCTTTTGGTTAACAACTATACAAGTGATTGTAAATTATGGTATGCAGCTGTTTTGTTGTGGACATTTGCTCCTCTTTTCTCATGATTGATTAGATTCCAACTTGATTTTGCAATCAATGTTTTAAAGTTATATCTTTTTACCAAAACCTCTGAAAAGAAAAGTCCATTTGTCAACATCATATGTTTTAACAAATTAGATGTTGACTGCCTTATCTTTCTTTGAACTAATGTTCATTTAACTGTTTTGTGGACTTAGAAATTCATTGATTCAACTCAAAACTTTGTTCTCTATTTCACATGTATCTTATAAAACGCATGTTCTTTTGAAAAAGAAATAAGAAATAATGAAGAGAATAAAAGAAGAATTATTCTTAGTTCAACTGAATCCAATATTTTTGAGGTTGAAGAACCCGTAATTTCAAAAGTTTAAGTAAGTTCTCGTGTAAGTGTTTAATTTTAAAATATAATTTAAGGGGTCTGCTGATATAAAACTTAAAAATTTATAGTATATTTGGCGAAACTGCAAAAATCAGTTTATTTTGAGAAGTATTTTTTTCCAAAAGTACTTTTGGTGAGAAACAGTGTGTGTTTGGCTAGTTAGTTTGAAAAGCACTTTGAGCAGCAATTAGTGTTTGGTCAAGCTTTAAAAAACTACTTCTAAGTTTGGAGAGAAGCTAGTTTTTTCTGCTTCTCCAAAACTACTTCTGCTTCTTAAAAAAAAATAATTCCTTCCAGAAGCTTGGCCAAACACTTCAATTTTTGGCCAAAAAAATATTTTTGGGCAAAATAAACTTGGCCAAACAGGCTATTAGCCGTCAACCTTAAAATTTGGATCCGGCCCGGAGAGGGGGTTACTTTTTTTGGGGGGGGGGGGGGGGGGTTGTGGAAGAAAAATGGGAATTCTTGAGCTCAAAGGATACTTTTAATCATGTTAGAGGTAACAGAAAGTAAAAGTATTGTGTTTTAGATAACTTAAGATGCAAATATTCTTTTCCAAGAAAATACCAAAGTTTGAGAATTTCCTTGGGGTTTTTTGAACTTTATATTACCAAATACCAAATCAAACCCCACAAGAAGGTAGGGTAGATGGAGCACCATTATTGATTATATATCCATTTGAGGAAGTCTTTAGCAACTCCACTTTAAACCATTTGCTATAGGATTGGATTTGCGACTCAAAAAAAAAACCTTTCTTAATATAACAGGTTGTTTTGTAATAAAGTGAAAATTTTATTTCCTTTACCATCAAGAATCTTAAGCTTTATGGCCTAATCAATTGTTGTATGAGGTTCCTTTTTGTCTCACAAAATTGTGGACCCCAATCTTACATTTTTAGGTCCATAAAGCTGTGAGACAAAAAATTAACTCATATAATTAATGTAAGTTATATGAGACACATAATAAAATTTTCCACCAATTCCACTCTCTTTGCTTAAATATGTTTTTGGCCTTTTTTGTTTCTCAAAGGCCAAACAGAGCATCAAATCTTTTACTGCTATTATTTCCTTTTGACAGGAAGACAGTAATTTCAGACAAAGACCTCAATTATTTACTTCAAGAGCCCCACATTATTTACCCTCACCACATGGTCTTACCATGTTCTTATTCCAAGCCAACTTGCTCGCACATTAATTATTTCACCAGATAGCTGATACCTCCCACCAACATAAGTAATTAATAGCTTTGCACGACAAGACTTAGGCAAATAAGAAGAGATAACCTAACCCTTTTTTTTTCCTCTGCCGGCAGTGGCAGAACCAAAAATTTATATATAGGGAAAATTCTAGGATGTCCATTTGAAATTTGAAATGACCTAAAGCAATTTCGAACCACCTTTACTGTTATACATGAATTTTTTTTCATGTCAAGGGGATTCAACAACTCACATATAACCAACAAAGATCATTTTCTTTTTTTATAGTGTAATTTTCCGACGAAGAGGGTTTAGTCCCTTCACTATACCTAGTTCAGCTCATGTCTGCAGGGATTAGAACACTGGTCTCTCAAAGTTTTCGCCTACTTCATTGATCACGGCCACACCCTTAGATGCAGATCCTATATACAGTTTTAACACTGGAACTTGTGTCTCTAACCAACATATAAAACCACCATCCCTTGAGGTGTCAAATGGCTGAGTAGCATAGAGTTGCAGATAACTATAAAGCATCTAACAGCTCGCTATGAATAGAAGCTGATGAAGTATCGAACATGTTACATTGAAAAAAGGCAGCCCGATGCACTAAGCGTCCGCTATGCGCAGGGTCCAGAAAAGGATCGGACCACAAGAATCTATTGTACGCAGCCTTATCCAGCATTCCAAGGTAAACCTATATACCAGCATAAATAGTAGAGCAAAACTGTTAGTACAAAACAATGAACCTGCACGTAAGATAATCGGAGGCTTCACGAGAATCCTCAACTATTTCAGATGCAAGACACGTTTAATCTAAAAAGTCTCGTGGAAACGACTCTTCAGATTATCATAACTTAAGCCACTCACATTCTCAAATTCAGATTATCATAACTTAAGCCACTCACATTCTCAAATTCAAATTATCATAACTTAAGCCACTCACATTCTCAACATAAGACTCTCAGATCCAGCTCAGTCGTCTCCCAAGGCACTTCAATTTGGATTTGCAGCCATAACAACTTTCTCAACTCCAGACCAACAAAATGAGTCCGCCACTATTTAAAGACTATCCTTTTCGACTTTGATGACATAAAAGAGATTAAAATTTGATGTTTCACAGGCTATTTCACGCCTAAGAAGTTATACACTAGTCAAATATGGAAAACAACAAACAAGAAATGTCAGCGAAAATGATGAAAACTTTAAGGATTAGCCTTACTGCACGAATACTGTTCTATCAATGCTGATCTCTATTGGCAGTCTTATGAAGAAATTGCGTAGTCATAAAAAATAACCACCAAGAAATGGTGTGAGCTACTGAATACGTTGAGCAGAAACTATTTCCTCATTCGGAAGATTATCCAAGGTTGGTAAACCATTGAATTAGTTTTAAACCAGAGTTCATACCCTTGACAGCAGGGCAAAGGTTTCTCCTTTCATCTAATTAAGTTCGAACACTAAATTGCAACATCTGGCCATATTTAATTTGTCAAAGAGAATCAGGAGTTGAAGAATATATACTCCCCCCCCCCCCACCCACCCCCATAAACCCCCAAAGAAAAAGTTACTGTGACTCCCCAGCTCAAATAATTTCTTCTGTTTCTAAGGAAAAGGGGCAGCCGGAACACGAAGCATCCCGCGTTTACACAGGATCTAGGGGAAGGGTCGTATCCCAAGGAGGTGTAATGTAGGCCGCCTAGTATACAAGCATCAGTGGCTGATTCCACGGCTCGAATCCGTGACCTATAGGTCACACGGAAACAACTTTATCATTGCTCCAAAGCTCCCCTTCCTTCTGTTTCTAAGAGCTAGCAGAAAAAATATCATGACCAAATCGTATTTGAGGAATAGAGGCAAAATTCGTAACATTCTTAAATAGAACCACAAGTTTCTTAAACTGCAAAGTTACCATCAAAATGGAATGCTATGCATTAGAAGTTGTCGTGTGTTTGGGTGTGTATACATAAGCTATATATACTGGTTAGCAATATAAAATGTTTAAATCCATTACTTGATTGAGGATAATACTAATAACATGAACGGAATTTAGATTGAAAAACAAATAGTTCTTCTGCGTCTGATAACATGATTAGTAAAACCAAATATGAACTGATTAGCACAAGATTCAGAAGTACATAGTGTTAATATACCAAAATTTTATCATTCACTATATTACGCCATGTCCAACAAGGGTACAAAAAAAGGTTAATATACCACAATTCTATCTACTTTCTGATAGATCACTTTCTCCAGATTTACAACAAGACAGAGGCAAAAAAACATTAAGAAAACTTTTTTTATATCCAAAATAGCACATAACCTACCACATTACGTTCGCTCTGCTGGAGTAAGATGTCCCAACTGTTCTGTAAGGCTATTTACACTCTTCATTTTCCACCAAGATTTCCCGTTCTCAACTGTTTTGGATTCACTTTTTTCGCTATCGATATCTTCCTGTTCCAGCTTTACATCAGATTCAGTAGAACCAGGGTTCTCGGTTAGGAATTGTTCCCAGAATACATCATTTACACCTGTTGGCCGGTTAGTAGCAGTCCCTATAACTACCACTTGGTCTTCTTGTAGGGAAACTTCAGGAACAGTGATTCCGTTAGGCTCAGAATTCATGTCGATACCAGAGATCTTAGACCCAATATCTAAATTTAGTTGTGAGTAAGATATAGCAGGGCTGTCGGCACAACTAATAGATTCATCCAAGTCCAACGAAGAGCTCCGTCTCATCCCAGTTTGATCAATTTCACACAGTATATTCTCCCAAAAGGTCATAGAAGATTCCAACTGATCTAAGAGTTCCTTGTTGAGAGTCAAATCAGAAGCCCCGTCCATATTTTCCCTAGTCGAATATTCAGAAGAACTCACTTGATTATCTTCAAGGCCAGTTTCATTATAAAGAAAGCTGTTTCCCGGCAACCTTCTCTTTCTCTCATTCATTTCCAGCTGCGGCATGAGACTCAAAGCCAGTCCTGGTTTATTTATGGTTCGAGCTAAAATAGATAGCATGTTCTTTTGACGGTGTTTCACTCGTTGGACACGTTCGGCAAACACCTGCATTTGCGTTTCAAGTCCTTGATAATCCTGTTTATGTCCTTGCAGTTCTAAATGAAGCGATTCGTTTACATGCTTCAACTTCTCGATATCTTCCTTATAACCTTGTCTTTCTGATTCAGTCAATGCAGATGAAATGCTATGAAGATTCTGTACAGAATGACTATGAACGGGTTTCCGTCTATAGATATTCTTCAAAAGACGAGGCTCACCTCTAATAAAATCCTCATTCGCAAATTCCCATTGTTCAGGATCTACTTTCCTGAAACCCTGGTTTGACAAAAGAGGCAAAAGATATGGGAATAAGAAAAATACAATAGAAGGGGCTTCTTCCCTTTTGGCCTGTCGGCCGAAAATAATTATGGGCGCTAGCCCAAATATATAAAATATATACACCGATTATGTAACAATATGTATATTATATACTTAATACGTAAACATTGGTATTATTTTTAGGGTGGCCCAAAAAATGTAATTATCCCATAAAAGATTGAATCTTCAATTGAAAAGTAATATCGCTGCAAATGAATAAGTAAAACGGATTTCTTACATAAGTATTTAGCTGTCGGATAAAGCTGGAAAAGTTATTGTGCTTGAAGTATCTAGGCAACAATTCTCTTGCAAAATCAGGAGGATTCCAAACAATGAAACTTTTATTATTCGAACTCCAGGAGACTATTGGATCAGTGGAGGGATCATCTACCATTTCGTATGTCTTAGCAATAAACGGAGGCAGTGCATTGGCGCTACAAGGAGCTTCATCCATTTTTAGAATCAAATCCAAATCACAATGCAAAGCTCAACTAGAAGCGAGGAATTCCAGCAGACAATGAAGATCAACTTTATTAGATTCCCAGCGTGTGCGTACAAACCAGACAAAATTTGTTAAGACATTGATTTCCTTTGATAAATTCAACTAAAGCAACTCCCACTTGATCATACAAATTCTTCGCATTAACACTTCCAATTCAATTCCCAGCTCCGGGCTTGTTCATACATGATGCAAATCCGAGTTTCAAGACTGCATTTGTTACTCAACGAAACGTAAATGACTAACCAATAATCTAAAATTTCCTCAGTTGTAGATATAATTAAGCAATAATATATACCAAAGCTTCTTTCTTTAACCACAATTTAAACAAGTCAACTCACATATAACCCCATAATCTCAAAGCTCAAAATCCCCTGTAATATAACAACTACAAAACCTACAACAACAACAACAACAACGCCTCAATCTAAATCAAGTTGGGGTCAGTTATATAAATCCTCAAAAATCATTCTTCACTAATTGGACCTGTTTCATTCCGATACCCGATAATTTGTCTTTAGCGAACAAAAAGATGTCGAAAAGCTCAAAAGAAAAATGCAATCAACTTGATTTCCAATCTAAATCTTTCCTAAAAAAAGTCAACTCACATATAACCCCATAATCTCAAAGCTCAAAGTCCTATGTAATATATGAACAACAACTACTACTACGCCTCAATCCAAAACAAGTCGGGGCCAATTATATGAATCCTCAAAAATCATTCTTCTCTAATTGGACCTGTGTCATTCCGTTACTCAATAATTTGACTCTAATGAACACCGAGATTTCCAAAAGCTCACAAAAAAATGTAATCAACTTGATTTCCAATCTAAATCTTTCCTAAAACAAGTCAACTCACATATAACCCCATAATCTCAAAGCTCAAAAAATCCTCATGTAATACAACAACAATAACAACAACAACAACAACGCCTCAATCCAGAACAAGTCGGAGTCCGTTATGTGAATCCTCAATATAATTGCACTCCAATTGGACCCGTTTCATTCTAATACTCAATAATTTGTCCTTAAATAACACCAAGATTCCCACTTTTTCCTTCTTTTTTGTTTTGATCAACTTGATTTCCAAAGACAGCTCAGCTTTTTTTCCACTAAAATTTACAAACCCAATTTTCCTTTGTTCACAACTAATCACAGTCAAAACAAAAAACTGCAAGAAAATGAGAAAAGCCAAAAGCATGTCAAATTTTCCATGAAAACCATTAACATCAAAGTCGTTAAAAACACAATCTTTTACTCTTAAACTTGAAGCAAAAGCTGAAATCACACATAAATATAAAGACCCACAAAGGATATATAATCACACAAATGAATCCCTTGTAAGAAATTTACCTGAATAGAAATTTCAAGAAATCAAGATTCAAGAATGATCTTAAAAAGAGACGAACAACGAGAGAGAGGGGAGGAGGAGGACAGTTTACTTTGACTTCCACTTTCCTTCCAAAGACTTCTAATTCTTCTCATGGTGTTTGGTTCGTTGGAACGTCCGGATTTAGATGTTTATCGGGATACATAAAAATATAAAATATATTATAGTTAGTTATAAAAGAATAAAAGAACAAGAGCAATATTTGAGAGAAAGAGAGAGAAAATTCTTATTGAATTTTGGGATGATTTACAATGGGGTAAGACCCTCTATTTATAGGAAGAGAAATGACTTTGGCTCAAAGTAAAACTCTCTACAAGATAGACATTCACTCTAATTATAATTCTATTCTTAACACTCCCCCTTGAATGTCTATGCCTCGTTAAAACCTTAACTAAAATAAAACTCAATAAAAAAAATTCTAGAAAAGAAAAAAGAGTACACATATTTAGAAATGCGCCTATTGGTTGCCTCGTTAAAAACCTTGCAAGGAAAATTCAGTGGGACAAAACCTTGTAAGGGAAAAAGAGTGCAACGCGCATTAATTCCCCCTGATGAGAGCATCAATTCACATCCTTGAGCATTCGCATTCCAATCTTGTGTACCAGCTTCTTGAAGGTTGACGTTGGTAGAGATATTGTGAACAAATCAGCCATATTATCACTTGAACGAATCTGTTGCACATTGATATCACCATTCTTTTGAAGATCATGTGTGAAAAATAACTTTGGTGAAATATGTTTTGTTCTGTCTCCTTTTATGAATCCTCCCTTCAATTGGGCTATGCATGCTGCATTGTCTTCATACAAAATTTGGGTAGTTTGTCACATTTCAAACCACATTTGTCTTGAATATGATGTATTATAGACCTCAACCACACACACTCTCGACTTGCTTCATGAATAGCGATTATCTCAGCATGATTAGATGAAGTAGCAACAATTGATTGCTTAGTCGATCGCCAAGATATGGCAGTGCCTCCACAGATAAACACATAACCTGTTTGAGATCGAGCCTTGTGTGGGTCAGATAAATATCCAGCATCAGCATAACCAACAAGATCAGGACTGCAATTATTGCTATAAAATAAGCCCATATCGGTAGTCCCTTTTAGATACCGCAATATATGTTTGATTCCATTCCAATGTCTCCTTGTGGAAGCAGGGCTATATCTTGCTAAGACATTAACTGAAAAAGTTATGTCAGGCCTTGTAGTATTTGCAAGATACATTAGTGCGCCAATTGCACTAAGATATGGTACTTCAGGACCAAGTAGCTCTTCATTCTTTTTTTGCGGTCGGAATGGATCCTTATTCACATCAAGTGATCGAACAACCATCGGAGTACTTAAAGGATATGCTCCATCCATGTAAAACCGTTTCAATACCTTTTCTATATAGGCAGATTTATGAACAAAAATTCCGTTTGCCAAATATTCAATTTGCAAACCAAGACATAATTTTGTCTTTCCGAGATCTTTCATCTCGAATTCCTTCTTTAAATAATCAATTGCCTTTTGGAGTTTTATGGGAGTTCTAATAAGGTTTATGTCATCGACATATACGGCAAGTACAACAAATTCCGATGTTGTTTTATATACAAAAATACATGGGCAAATGGCATCATTTATATAGCCTTCCTTTAATAAATACTCACTAAGACGATTATACCACATTCGTCTTGATTGCTTTAGACCATACAAAGATCTTTGCAATTTGATTGAAAACATTTCCCGGGACTTTGAATTATGAGTGTTTGGCATTTTGAATCCATCGGAAATTTTCATGTATATCTCATTATCAAGTGAGCCATAAAGATAGGCAGTAACCACATCCATTAAATGCATGTCAAGCTTTTCAAGGACAGCAAAACTAATGAGATAACGTAAAGTTATAGCATCCATTACGGGTGAATATGTCTCTTCATAATCGACACCAGGCCTTTGAGAAAATCCTTGTGCAACAAGGCGTGCCTTATATCTTTGTACCTTGTTTTTCTCATTTCTCTTGCGTACAAAGACCCATCTATAGCCAACAGGCTTAACACCATTAGGTGTTTCAACTATAGGCCCAAAAACTTCACGTTTTGCAAGTGAATTCAATTCTGATTGGATTGCTTCTTGCCATTTTGGCCAATCAAGTCTTTGTCGACATTCTCCAACAGATTGAGGTTCAAGATCATCACTTTCTTGCATAATGCTAGATGCAACATTATATGCAAAGACATAATCCACCACTATATCCACTCGATTAAAATTTGTCTCAATATCGATTGGATTTATTGATAGTTCTTTATTTTCCTGAGTCTCGGGCTCAATGGATTCTTCATGAATCTCAGAATTTATTAAATCGTGAATTTCCTCATAAGATTCTTTCGTAGTGTCATTTTGATCATTTGCTTTCCTTTTTCTAGGATTTCGATCTTTGGAACCTAATGGCCTGCCACGTTTTAGGCGTGCTTTCGACTCATTAGATATGACACTAGAAGATTGTCCAAAGGGACATCAATACGGATTGGAACATTCTCTGCGGGGATGTGAGATTTTGTTATCCTTTTCAAGTCCGTGAATGCGTCAGGCATTTGATTTGCTATTCTTTGCAAATGGATAATATTTTGCACCTCTTTTTCACAAATAGAGGTATGTGGATCAAGATGAGATAATGATGGATTTTCCCACAAAATTTCCCGTTTGGTTTCACCAATTACTCCCCCTAATTTTGGGAAAAGTGTCTCATCGAATCGACAGTCGGCAAATCGTGCAGTGAACAAATCCCCTGTCAATGTTTCGAGGTAGCGAATAGTGGAGGGCGATTCAAACCCAACATATATTCCTAACCTTCTTTGTGGACCCATTTTGGTGCGGTATGGCGATGCTACAGGCACATACTACGCATCCAAAAATTCTTAAATGGGATATATTAGGTTCATGACCCAAAACTAATTGCAACGGGAAATATTTGTGATAATTCGTCGGTCTGAGACGAACTAGCATTGCTCCATGCAAAATGGCGTGACCCCAAACCGAAGTGGGCAGCCTCGTTTTCATGAGTAATGGTCTTGCAATCAACTGC
Organism: Nicotiana benthamiana; assembly: GCA_034376525.1. Taxonomy (NCBI): domain Eukaryota; kingdom Viridiplantae; phylum Streptophyta; class Magnoliopsida; order Solanales; family Solanaceae; genus Nicotiana; species Nicotiana benthamiana. The sequence goes on along the minus strand of CM067340.1, from coordinate 26,656,837 downwards.
AGACGTTTAATTAAAGATTCTGCAAGACCATTTTGAGTGTGAACATGAGCTACAGGATGTTCCACTTTTATCCCAATTGATAAGCAATAATCATTAAATGCTTGGGATGAAAACTCAGCAGCATTATCTAGTCTAATAGACTTAATTGGATTATCAGGAAATTGTGCTTGTAATCGAATTATTTGTGCCATTAATTTTGCAAACGCAAGGTTGCGTGATGACAATAGGCACACATGAGACCATCTAGAGGATGCGTCTATTAAGACCATAAAATATCTAAAGGACCCACTAGGTGGGTGAATATGTCCACAAATATCCCCTTGTATACGTTTCAAAAACGTAGGTGACTCGGTTCCAACCTTTGTTGGTGATGGTCTAATAATTAACTTGCCTTGATAACAAGAAGTGCAAGAAAATTCATTATTTAAAAGAATCTTTAAATTCTTTAATGGATGCCCATATGAGTTTTCTATAATCCGTCTCATCATAATTGATCCAGGATGTCCCAATCGATCATGCCAAAGTACAAAAGTATTAGAATCAGTAACCCTTTGGTTTACTGTGGAATGTGACTCAATTGCACTAATTTTTGTCCAATACAGGCCACAAGATAAAGATGGGAACTTCTCAATAACCCTCTTTTGGCCAGAGACATTCTTTGTAATGATGAGGTATTCAAGATTATTCTCATCTATTGTCTCAATATGATATCCATTTTGACGGATATCTTTAAAACTTAACAAGTTCCTCTTGGACTTGGAAGAGAACATTGCACTCTCTATGATAAATATTGTTCCTTTAGGCAGAGTTATAGTTGCTCTTCCGGAGCCTTCAATCAATTTACTACTACCAGAAATTGTAGTAACATCTGCCTTACACATACTTAAATGAGAGAAATATTTATTCTTTTTGAATATCGTATGTGTGGTACATGAATCAATTAAACAAATATTTTTACAATTGGACGTTGATCCAAGTTTGCTTTGTGAGATATCCATATTTGTTTCCCATGGTTTGACATACAAAAGAAATATACGAAAAATATTAGTATTTTTTATCATAGTTATTCTCCTTTTAATACTCTTGTATCCGTTGCTTAATAATTAAACAATATTTTCAAAATCTGCTGAGGTTAGTTGATTAACCAAATAGATAATCGACTAACCTGTTTCAACGTTTAAAAAAAACTAGTCGATGAACAGGCAACGGACATAAGGTTAATCGATTAACTAAAGTGATAATCGATTAACTTAGGTAACGGTCATTAGGTTAGTCGATTAACTAAATCGGATAGTCGACTAACATGCCTTGCGGAAAAGGTCCAGTTTAATAGAATATATTGGTTAATCGATTATCTGTTATGTTAATCGATTAACTTACTGAAAAATCATTACAAATAAAACATAAGATGAATGTGTAATCTAAAGTTATATAAAATTTGAACCATATCACAATAATAGATAACTTATGTAAACTATGATAATTGTTTATTCATTAACTACTACGAATAAGTAAAAATAAAAATATCAAACTGCTCAATCTTCTTTAACCATGGAATTACATAGTTAACACTGCTAAAACAAATGCATATAATGTATCAACATTGAATGATAAATAAGAACATGTGATAAGACATAATAAATATATATTTAAAATACCATTTACATTGCATGTTATAACATGAATGTTTAATACATGGCAGACATAAAAATTATCAGAGAAGGGACGCAAGAGTAATTTGTACTTAGTAGAACATGTTTACACATGTTAAAAAGATTATAAAAATATTTTCTATCACACAATTTTGTCATTACTATCACGACAATAACAACATTGATGTTGATTTAATTATATGTGAATCAGTAACTGTAAATTGACATTATATAATAGTATAAGAGTATCAACCTTAAGAATAAAAACTCTTAAATATTATTACTGTAATAACATAGTGATAATGTTATTGGTAATGGTTATTTAAGACTACAATAGTATAATTGAATAATATAAGCACAACGGATTTGTGTTACTACAAATAGAAAATATATATTGAAATGAAATAGCAAAGGTGATGATGAGATAACTGTAAAACCAAAATATTTATTATTGACGATGCAATGTAAGTATAATGATAAAGATAATAGAGTATGTAAATCACATGTAATAAATGACTTTTGTTGATAAAACAAATGACAATAATTAGATTATAAAATGATCTTATAAAAATTGAAAAACATGGATGACAATGTCCAGTAAAGATAACAAGATATTGTATGAACACATAATCAATAAAAATACCATAAAGTCTTGGAGCCTCAGATAAGCCCAATCATATTGTGCTTGTGACAGAGTGACCAACTTTAAGTTGTCATATCTTTTTTTTAATCCATTCCACAAAATAAGTGGATCTTTAACTGTGAGATATTCAATTTTCAACCCTTCATCGAGGTGATGGCGCAAGAAAATCAAGGCCTCAGCAAGGTCTTGGGTGGATGCTTTATTTCTGTCTTTAATGGCGTATCCAAGACCCATTGCATCTAAATGGATTTCAGCATCCAACACTCATGTCATATAGTTCTTGCCCGAAATTTCAAGGGCAACAAACTTTCTTTTCATAATGTCAGACATAATTAAACCAAAATTAGGAGGAGAAAAAATACCTTAATTTTCTCAAAGAGATTCTTGAGATAGTAGAGCTTCGTGCTGATAACGTGTTATAAAACAATAAAGGAACAAGAGCAATATTGCAGAGAAAGAGAGAGAAAATTCTTATTGAGTTTTGGGATGGTTTACAATGGGGTAAGACCCCTCTATTTATAGGAAGAGAAATGACTTTGGCTCAAAATAAAATTCTCTACAAGATAGACATTTACTCTAATTAGAATTCTATTCTTAACAATAGTATAATAATAAAGGGATTTTCTGAATTAACGGAAAAAGAAGAGGGCGTGGGGGTGGGGTTTGGTTGGTTTTGAACAAAAAAAAGTAAATAGAATCAATATATAAAAATATACATTATTTTTATAATATAATTTAAAATTGTATACGATCTTCTCTTTAAAAAGAATTAGTCTGGATACATTTATAATCCTTGCTTTGAACGTAATATTTTAACATGACTATTATAGAAGTATACGGTCACTTACTCAATTAGCAAGTAATATTATTTAAATATTTAATCATCTTATGCTTTCAGCTCCACAAGCTAATATATTTATTATGATCATATATAATCTTTTTATTCTGAGATATTTTTTACAAGCGAATCTTAAAAGTAAATGAAATATACCATTGTTCAGTTTCATGTAAAGTTTTGCATCCATATTGAAATTTTCGTTAGGCTTGAAATAATATATGAATGAAAGGGAATAATAATCATGTATTAGGGAGAAAAATTATCATAAATTTATATTTATTATTACTTAATCATGTTTTAGTTCATGTTTTAGATGCAATAGTGCCACGTGGTCCCGCTAAATTGTCGACGTCGTTGTGATTGCCACGCTTCCTAGCAACTACCTCACCCACTTCTTTAAAAATACTAAGGACCCATTTGGCTATAAAAAAAATATTTTTTAATAAATATTTTTATTTTTCCCATTGTATAAGAACAGATTTGGAGTGGTTGACTGAGTTATTTAATATTATTTTTAAGCCTAAGAGAATGTTGGAAGATTGGAAGTGGAGTATGATGGTTTTATTGTATAGGAACGAAATCCTGAGTTATAATAAATATAGGGATATCAAACTACTTAGTCACACCATAAAAGTGGGGGAGATAATTTTTGAAGCGAGGGTGAATAATGGTGTTTGTATCCGACAATCAGTTCGGGTTCATGCCAGGTCTTTCCACTACAGAAGCTATACACTTTGTTAGGAGGTTGGCGGAACTGTACAGAGATAGGGAGAAGAATTTGCATATAGTATTTATTGAACTAGAGAAAGCATATGACAAGGTTCCTGGAGAGATTCTCTTGATACACTTGGAGGCAAAAGATGTGTCGTTCCCTACATTATGGCGATTGAGGACATATGATGGGGCTAAGAGTCAGGTTAGGACAGTAGGAGGCGACTCTAAGCATTTTTCGGTAGTTATGGGGTTACACCGAAGTTCTGCGCTCAGTCCATTATTATTCGCCCTGGTGATGGACGCGTTAACACACACCATATTCGAGGGGAGGTGCCATGATGCATATTATTTGCCGATGACATGGTTCTAGTTGATGCGTTACGAGCCGGTGTTAACGAGAGGTTGGAGGTTTGGAAACATGCTCTTGAGCATAAGGGTTTTGTTGAAACACGTTCTCAAGGCACTAAACTAAACGTGTGTTCATATTTGTAGGTTTTGATAAATGACAAACGACGCGCAACTGACATATGACGAGGTCCAAGCACAAGCGCGCAATTGAAACATAACAAGGTTCAAGCACAAGACGAACAAAGATCATGATCAAGCAAAGAAATAAAGTTATACATGAGTCGTTCTTTAATTGTGATCTTGATCCGACAATTGACTCAAGACTTGGCTTCTCTCGTAAAATCATTTTTATCAAATCATGCATATTTAATTTAAAGCAAAATGTATTCAAACATTTTATTTTAGCCAAAATGATTTTTAAACATGCCTCTCAAATCTGGACAAAGATAATCGATTATGTACTTTATGATAATCGATTATGTTAAGACAATGTACACCAGATTTACAAAGCTGAACAATAATCGATTATGTACCTTATGATAATCGATTATGTTAATAATCGATTATGTACCTTATGATAATCGATTATGTTGAGCCAGTGTCCATCAGATTTTTCAAAGCTATAAAATAATCGATTATGCACATTATGATAATCGATTATGTTGAGGCAGTGTCTATCAAATTTTACAAGACTGTAAAATAATCGATTATGTACTTTATGATAATCGATTATGTTAAGACAGTGTAGTCCGGAGTTTTCAAAATATAAAAGATAATCGATTATCCTTATAGCATAATCGATTATGCAAATGACCGTTGCCAAAGTATTTTTAAACTCTGTAAGATAATCGATTATACACAATCTGATAATCGATTATGCTAAGTAAAATCTGCATATGATTTTTTGAACGTTGTCAGGTAATCGATTATACACAATCTGATAATCGATTATGTTAAGTAAAATCTGAATATGATTTTTTGAACGTTTTTAGGTAATCGATTATACGATTTGGATAATCGATTATTCTGCTTAAAATCTGGGAATGATTTTTGAACGATTGGAAAATAATCGATTATGCAAATCAGATAATCGATTATCTTATCACAAAATCAGCAATTCTTGATTGGCAATTAGGCAACAGTTGTGGGGGTTTTGAACACTATAAATACAACTCAAAATCAGTCTTCTAAGTACAACAACTGATTATATTCTTGCTAAAGCTTGCATACTCTCATATTCATCATTTTCTATTCATTCGATAAGTTTTTGAGAGCCAAACTCTTGACGAAAGTTGTTGTGTTCTTGAGCGTATTTATTTTACTCATATCTACTCTTAAATAGAGTCTTGTCTTGAGTGCTAAGTGTTTGTATACACTTGAAGGGAAGTGTTAATCCCTTGTGGTTGTAAGAAGGAACGTTTTCATTCCTTCGGTTGAAGTCTTGAAGTGTGGTATCTTCGAGCAAAGGTTGTTGAGGCTTGTGTGACTCAAGTTCTCAGTTTGTAACGGTTTGTTAAGCACCCGTAAGCTTAACGAAGTTAGTGGAATATCGAGAGAGTCTCTCGGGGACTGGACTAGCCACAGGTTGTGGTGAACCAGGATAATTTCGGTGCGTTCGTTCCTTATTATTTACTTACCGCACTTATTTCAATCCTGCAATTTTTAATTCTGCAAGTTTATGTTGTTTTTTATTATAACGCTATTCACCCCCCTCTAGCGTTAAGCGTATATTCTAACAATTGGTATCAGAGCCCAACTCTCTGAAAGACTTAACCGTTTGAGAGAAACAATCAATGGCTTCTACTCGTGACTTTAATGCAGGATTAGGTGAAGGACAATGCTCCACCAGACCACCACTGTTCGACGGCACAAACTATACGTACTGGAAGGAAAGGATGAGAATATTCATCCAATCAAATAATTTTCATCTATGGAAGGTTATAACGAAGGGAGAACAAATTCCAACCAATAAGGTTGAAAATGAATGGGTTCCAAAATCCGAAGATGAATACGATGCGGATGATATCCGAAAAGTGCAGAACAACGCTAGAGCCATCAACTTATTATATTGTGCTGTAAATGCTGATGACTACAGAAAAATATCATGTTGCACAACGGCTAAGCAAATGTTGGATAAGCTGGATCACGTACAAAGGTACGGACCAGGTAAGAGAAGCTAAAATTGATTTTCTAACCCATGCATATGAACTGTTTCACATGAAGGAAAGCGAGAGGATCGATCACATGTTCGAACGATTTTCAAAAATCGTCAATGACCTACATTCTCTTAAGAAGACCTTCACGGATAAGGAACTTGTCCGAAAAATGCTCCGAAGTCTCACTCCGGAATGGCACTCCAAGGCCGACGCGATTCAAGAGTCTATCGGCTTTTCAAATGTCACCATCGACGGACTAAGAGGTAATCTTAAAACCTATGAATCTACTATACTTAACCCTCCGTTTAATGATCAAAGGAAACAAAGAATCGCCCTCAAGGCAAGCACGGCTCAACCTCAAAATGATGAGGACTCAAACAACGGAGATAACGAGTTCGGACTCGTTATTAAGAGGTTTCAAAAGTTCATGCGAAAAGAGTATGAACGAAAAGGCAAACAACAAGGAGATCAAGTAAAGTGCTATGGATGCGGAGAAATCGGGCACATTAAATCAAATTGCCCAAATGTCAAAAAGGAGAAGAAACCCTTCAAGAAACAACGAGCATACATATCTTGGGGAGGTGACTCCGGAGACGAATCAAGCGACGATGAAGAAGGCGAAGCCGCAAATCTATGTCTCATGGCACACGAAGACAATCAAGAAGAGGTATGTCAAATTTCTTCAAAAAATTTCTTTTCTCTTGAGGAAATGCAAAATGCTTTTGATGAATTGTATTGTGAATTCATTAGAGCTTCCGAAACTGTTAGAGACGTAAAGAAAAACTCTTCTTTGAAAGAAAAAGATTTTGAAAAACAACTCTCTTTGAAAGAAAAAGATTTGGAAAAATTGATTTTGAATGAGAAGTTGAAAGAAGAAAACAAATTTTTCGGCAAGAGAAGCGCCAACAAACCCGAGAGTTCTAGTAAAAATTGTATTTCTTGCATGCATCTAAAAGATGAAGTAGAAAGACTTAAGGACACCCTAGATAAGTTCAATTCTTCTCATAAAAATTTGAATGATGTTCTTGTCAATTTGAAATCGACCAAACATGGCATAGGTTTTAAAAACGAGCCTAAAGAAAAAGTTGAAACCATCCCCCAACAACCCAAGGCTCAACCTAGGATAAATAAAATAAACATTCATCCTAGAAATAACCATCCTAGAATCAACATGCATCCTAGACCAAACACTAGAAGAAACTTTGAACATTTTAGAACGCCTAGAAATGGCCTTCAACAATCAAAACCTAGACATACTCGACCTAGAAACAATTACTCTAGAAACGCTGCATATCCTAGAACAAACAGGAGGAGAAATGATTTTCAAGGATTGCGCAATAGCCATATTGTCAAAAATAGAGCAAACGATTTTCGTACCTCCAACTACTACCAACCTAGAAGAATGCATAATCCTAATGTCATTTGTCACTATTGTAGTCGAATAGGACATATTGCTCCTGCTTGTTTTACTAGACACAGACACTTAACTGCATGTCAAGCACAACAGCATTTTACACCTAACTCTCAAGGACCCAAAACAGCTTGGGTACCAAAAACGTATTGATTTGTCTTGTAGGTATGTTTGAAGGGATCAAGTGTACTTTGGTACCTTGATAGTGGATGCTCCAAACACATGACCGGAGACGCATCCAAGTTCCTTCAACTAGAACACAAGGAAGGAGGAAACGTTATTTTTGGAGATAACAACAAGGGAAAAATTATCGTTATTGGCTCGGTCGGTAAGAATGAATCTTCTTCCATTAAGCATATATTGCTAGTTAAAGGTCTAAAACATAATCTCTTGAGCATAAGTCAATTATGTGACAAGGGAAATCTTGTTTTGTTTGATTCGGAAGAATGCTTAGTTTTTCGTCGTAGTGATTTTAAAATTATTCTTCGTGGTTTTAGAATTGATAACATCTATATGGTTGATCTTGAAAACTCTTCATCAGAGTATGTGAATTGTCTTTTGAGTAAAGAAGATGATATGTGGTTATGGCATCGTAGAGTAGCTCATATCAACATGCATCTTTTAAACAAATTGGTTTCACAAAATTTAGTTATTGGTCTTCCAAATTTGAAATTTGAAAATGACACTATTTGTGATTCTTGTCAAAAAGGGAAGCAAACAAAAGCATCTTTTAAATCTAAGAATATTGTTTCAACTACAAGACATTTGCAACTTCTTCACATGGATCTCTTTGGACCATCTCGCATTGAAAGTCTTGGTAGAAATCGTTATGTTTTTGTTATTGTTGATGATTATTCAAGATTTACATAGACACTATTTCTTGCTCACAAAAGTGAGGCTTTTCAAAATTTTAAATGTTTTCTTAAACGTGTTCAAAATGAAAAGAACACAACCGTCACTTCCATAAGAAGTGATCATGGGGGAGAGTTCGATCACAATCTCTTCACGGACTTTTGTGACGAACTCGGTATTGAGCACACCTTCTCTGCTCCACGTACACCACAATAAAATGGAGTGGTGGAACGGAAAAATAGGTGTCTCGAAGAGATGGCTAGAACCATGCTCGATGAGGCTAAGATTCCGAAACAATTTTGGGCGGATGCCGTGAGTACCGCATGCTACGTTTTAAACAGAGTAGTCATAAGGCCAATACTCATGAAAACTCCCTATGAACTCTATAAGGGAAGGAAACCTAATCTCTCCCATCTTAGAGTATTCGGTTGTAAATGCTTTATTCATAACAACGGAAAAGATAATTTGGGAAAATTTGATGCCAAATCGGATGAAGGAATTTTTCTTGGTTATTCATCACGTAGCAAAGCATATAGAGTATTCAATAATAGAACCGAAACTGTTGAGGAATCCCCTCATATTGTGTTTTTCGAAAATAATGCTCGCTTGGCGAGAAAGGATTCTGGTTTTGATCTTGCAGGTGTTTTAAACACAATACGTCCTCAAGACAAAGTACAAGAGGAAAACCCAAAGGAAATTCAAGATGAAATCTTGGAACAATCATCGGAGGAAGCGCCACCACTGGAGAAAGAAACGAAACTGCCCAACGCGTGGAGGACAATCAAAGACCATCCTCTCGACAAGGTAATTGGCGACATTGAACAAAAGGTAAGTACTCGAAACAATATTAAGAACACCTTAGGACATACTGCTTTCGTTTCTCAAATTGAACCCTCAACCATTTCCGAAGCAATTGGGGATGAGCATTGGACCTTGGCAATGCAAGAGGAGCTTAACCAATTCAAACGAAATGACGTTTGGGAATTGGTGCCAAGACCCGACAATCATACCATAATTGGTACGAAATGGGTTTTTCGAAATAAATTAGATGAAAATGGTGTAATCACTAGAAACAAAGCTAGGCTTGTAGCAAAAGGTTACAATCAAGAAGAAGGAATTGACTATGAAGAAACTTATGCACCCGTAGCAAGGTTAGAAGCTATTTGTTTATTACTTGCTTTTGCCTCTTCTATGAATTTCAATTTATATCAAAATGGATGTAAAGAGTGTTTTCTAAATGGTTTTATTCAAGAAGAAGTTTATGTTGAACAACCCCATGGCTTTGAAGATTTTAAATCTCCCGATCATGTTTTCAAACTTAAGAAAGCCCTTTATGGTCTTAAACAAGCTCCCCGAGCTTGGTATGAACGATTGAGCAAATTTCTTTTGGACAATGAGTTCATTAGGGGGAAAGTTGACACCACACTATTTATTAAGCATAAAAACCATAATATTTTATTAGTTCAAATCTATGTGGATGATATTATTTTTGGTGCTACTAACAATGCTTTGTGCAAGGAATTTTCTGATTTAATGACAAGCGAATTTGAGATGTCTATGATGGGTGAGCTAACCTTCTTCTTGGGGTTGCAAGTGAAACAAATGAAAGAAGGAACCTTCATTTGTCAATCTAAATATTGCAAAGAGTTGCTAAAACGATTTGAAATGAGCAACGCCAAAGCAATGGCCACTCCAATGAGCACATCCGATCATCTTGACAAAGATGAGAAAGGTAAGGAAGTCGACACCAAGAAGTATCGAGGTATGATCGGATCCCTTCTTTATCTTACTGCTAGTAGACCGGACATAATGTTTAGCGTATGTTTATGCGCTCGATATCAATCATGTCCGAAGGAGTCGCACCTAACTGCGGTTAAGCGGATAATGAAGTATCTTGTTGGTACTATAAATGTGGGACTATGGTATCCCAAAGGTTCTTCATGCCAACTTGTTGGCTATTCCGACTCCGATTTTGCGGGTTGCAAATTGGACCGCAAGAGCACTAGTGGCACTTGCCATTTGCTCGGTAGCTCTCTTGTCTCTTGGTTTAGTAAGAAATAGGTAAGTGTTGCATTGTCCACAACCGAGGCTGAATATGTAGCCGCGGGGAGTTGTTGTGCTCAAATCCTTTGGATGAAACAACAACTCTCGGACTATGAACTAAGTATCGATCATATCCCTCTTAGATGTGATAATACTAGTGCCATAAGCTTGACGAAGAACCCGTTCTTCATTCAAGAACAAAACACATTGAAATTAGGCACCACTTTATAAGAGATCACGTTCTCAAAGGTGATGTCGAAATTGAGTTTGTTGAAACCAAATCTCAATTGGCCGACATTTTCACAAAGCCTTTAGAGAAAGAGTCCTTTTTCCGAATTCGTAGTGAACTCGGGATTCTTGACTCCACGTTGATCTAAGTCATGCATTGCATTTTTTTTGTTTTTCATTACTAACTTGAGCGTCGGAGGCGCCTAATTCTGTTTTGCAGGCATCGCCCCAAAGACAGGGGGAATTATAAAGCACTGGTGCAGAAAAATCGATCTCTTTTAAGAATAATCGATTTCTCTTAAGTACATAATCGATTATCAAGTATCAATAATTGATTATGTTGACATTATATTGTCCCTTTTATAATTGCAATTTTTGGTTAATCAATAAACAAGTTATTTACTAATATTTTTTTGCTAATGTCAAAAGGGGGAAGAATAAGGGCTATGCACTTAATATTTATTGGCATAAATTGAGGGGGAATTCATATGTTGAGGGGGAACTAATTGCATATCTATATACTTATCTTGGATCGTCATTATCAATTATCTAATATGCATATCCCGATATTGGTTTGCCATTATCAAAAAGGGGGAAATTGTTGAAACACGTTTTCAAGGCACTAAACTAAACGTGTGTTCATATTTGTAGGTTTTGATAAATGACAAACGACGCGCAATTGACATATGACGAGGTCCAAGCACAAGCGCGCAATTGACACCAAACGAGGTTCAAGCACAAGACGAACAAAGATCATGATCAAGCAAAGAAATAAAGTTATACATGAGTCGTTCTTTAATTGTGATCTTGATCCGACAATTGACTCAAGACTTGGCTTCTCTCGTAAAATCATTTTTATCAAATCATGCATATTTAATTTAAAGCAAAATAATTTTCAAATATTTTATTTTAGCCAAAATAATTTTTAAACATGCCTCTCAAATCTGGACAAAGATAATCGATTATGTACTTTATGATAATCGATTATGTTAAGACAATGTACACCAGATTTACAAAGCTAAACAATAATCGATTATGTACCTTATGATAATCGATTATGTTAAGGCAGTGTATATTAGATTTTTCAAAGCTACAAGATAATCGATTATGTACCTTATGATAATCGATTATGTTGAGGCAGTGTCCATCAGATTATGTTGAGGCAGTGTCTATCAAATTTTACAAGACTGTAAAATAATCGATTATGTACTTTATGATAATCGATTATGTTAAGACAGTCTAGTCCGGAGTTTTCAAAATATAAAAGATAATCGATTATCCTTATAGCATAATCGATTATGCAAATGACCGTTGCCAAAGTATTTTTAAACTCTGTAAGATAATCGATTATACACAATCTGATAATCGATTATGCTAAGTAAAATCTGCATATGATTTTTTGAACGTTGTCAGGTAATCGATTATACACAATCTGATAATCGATTATGTTAAGTAAAATCTGAATATGATTTTTTGAACGTTGTTAGGTAATCGATTATACGATTTGGATAATCGATTATTCTGCTTAAAATCTGGGAATGATTTTTGAACGATTGGAAAATAATCGATTATGCAAATCAGATAATCGATTATCTTATCACAAAATCAGCAATTCTTGATTGGCAATTAGGCAACAGTTGTGGGGGTTTTGAACACTATAAATACAACTCAAAATCAGTCTTCTAAGTACAACAACTGATTATATTCTTGCTAAAGCTTGCATACTCTCATATTCATCATTTTCTATTCATTCGATAAGTTTTTGAGAGCCAAACTCTTGACGAAAGTTGTTGTGTTCTTGAGCGTATTTATTTTACTCATATCTACTCTTAAATAGAGTCTTGTCTTGAGTGCTAAGTGTTTGTATACACTTGAAGGGAAGTGTTAATCCCTTGTGGTTGTAAGAAGGAACGTTTTCATTCCTTCGGTTGAAGTCTTGAAGTGTGGTATCTTCGAGCAAAGGTTGTTGAGGCTTGTGTGACTCAAGTTCTCAGTTTGTAACGGTTTGTTAAGCACCCGTAAGCTTAACGAAGTTAGTGGAATATCGAGAGAGTCTCTCGGGGACTGGACTAGCCACAGGTTGTGGTGAACCAGGATAATTTCGGTGCGTTCGTTCCTTATTATTTACTTACCGCACTTATTTCAATCCTGCAATTTTTAATTCTGCAAGTTTATGTTGTTTTTTATTATAACGCTATTCACCCCCCTCTAGCGTTAAGCGTATATTCTAACAGGTTTCACGCTAATCAAGACGAAGACAGAATACCTGAAGTGTAAGTTCAGTGCTGAGCCGGGGAAAGTGAGCGTGGATGTGAGGCTTGAATCACAGGTCATCCCAAGTAAAAACAACTTCAAGTACCTTAGGTTCGTTATCCGAGGGGGGGATCGATGAGGATGCACGCTGTATTGGGGTTGGATGGATGAAGTGGAGAATGGCATCTGGAGTCTTGTGTGACAAGAGAGTGTTCCCAATACTCAAAGATAAGTTCTATAAAGCTGTGGTTAGACCGACCATGATGTATGGGGCTGAGTTAAGAACTCAAATATCCAGAAGATGAAAGTAGCAGAAATCAGGATGTTGGGGTGGATATGCGTGTGGATATACATGCACATTAGGATGGAAGGTGTGCGTGGCTCTCATTGATGACAAGATGTGGGAAGCGGGACTCAGATGATTTGGGCATGTACATAGGAGAAGCCCAAATACTCCGGTAAGGAGGAGTGGGAGGCTGGTTGCTGTCATGACCCCTACCCCGGTCGTGATGGCGCCCAACATACTGCTAGGCAAACCCGACCAATTCAACAACCTTAACCCTTTTTATAAAGTTCATGATTCAATTAACACAAATAATTACTAAGTCATAATACTGAAACTCTGAAATATAGTTAAAACATGGGGAGAACCCAAGCAGAAATACTATCACACAGCCGAAGAATCCGATGTCACAAGTTTGAGCCTCTAATACACGGGTGTCAACCTAATACATATTGCTCCTAAGAAATGCAGAAATAAAGTAAATAGGTTAGATGGGAAGATCTGGACTGTGGATGTCATGCAACTACCTTGATGCTCCCAAATATGATGCTCAGCAGAGGAATCCTCACTCAGCCTCAGTGGGCGCAGCTAGATCTACACACAAGGTGCATGGAGTAATGTGAGTACTTCCAACCTAGAGAGTAATAAACATAAAATAAGGCTGAGAGTAAGAAATCCTGGATAGGCACAATGTAAGATATAATTATAGTAGTTCAATCCAGATAATCAGCTCAATAAACCAATGAAAATAATGATGCTGCAACAGATAAGTAAATGAATGACATACAATTAAGAAATGCAAAAAATAGTATGGTACTCTTTAGTACCTGTTGTGGCGCGCAGCCCGCTCTATTTATTTATTGTCGGCAACGCTCACTAGGGGTGTGCAGACTCCGGGAGGGCCCTTATGGCCCAAGCGCAATATCAAGCCATCTCGTGGCATCCATTAGGCCATAAGCCTCATATCAATATCAATATAATACTGTTGCGGCGCGCAACCCGATCCAAAACTCAGTCCAGAATCACATAAGCCCCTCGGGCACAATAACAAATAAAATATTCAGCCCAAACTTCAGTAAAAATATTATTTAAGTTCCAAGTTTTGAGAAAAGTGGATGAGTTTGCAAAATAGTATTAAATACTAGGACTGAGTTCAGTTATCTGTAAATATTGTAAAAGACCAGTAAAAAAATCCCGAAGGATTCAAGCAGTTGGCACGAAGCCCAATTATGATAATTAATCCATTTTTATAAGGATATCTACTAACCTTCAATCAATTAGGTAGTAATTTTATTATGCGGGACGGACCAAGTCACAATCCCCAACGGTGCTCTACCCCACATCCGTTATCCGGCATACAAGTCACTCAATATACCACTACGATGTGTAAATTCGGGGTTTCAAACCCTCAACACAGCATTTACATCTATTACTAACCTCAAGCTGGCGAAAATCCTAGTTCGCTATGCCCTTGCCTCTCAAATCAACCTTCCCGCGCGTCGAATCTGACCAAAACCACAGTGAATACGTCACTTATGCTATCGGATCAATACCCAATCGAAATTAATCAAAAAATATCAAAAATATCAAAATTAACAAAATCCGAGCCCCGTGCCAACTTCTCAAATTCTAGAAAATTTTACATCAACGGATATCTTATCTGCCCACGAGTCTAACCATATGAAAATTAAAATTCCGATACCATTTGGTCGTTCAAATCATCATTTTGAACGATTCCACAATTTTCTTTCCCAAATTTCATCCCAAATCATGAATTAATGATGAATTCAATGATAGATTCATGTACTCTAGCCAAATCTAAGTTAGAATCACTTACCCCGACGAATTCCTTGAAAAACCTTCGAAAATTGCCAAAATACGAGCTCTCTAGGACAAAATATCCTCTCAGATTTCCATCTCCGCAGCCGCACAAAATCGATCGCAGACGCACAAAACCCAGCGCGATCTGCGCCAAAATGACCGCGGTCACATAGATTTTCTCTACAGTGACAAACTTTAGTATTTTAGCCATAATATTTTCAACTGATGTCCAAATGCCTATTATAATATGTTTCTGAAAACTAGATTCAAAGAGCTTCAACTTTTGTTTTTGAGTCATCCCCAAATTCCTTGTATATCAAAAGATATGAGCTTTAGAAGTTGGACGGACAACCTGCAGATCTTCATGACTGCGGCCGCGTCATTTTTACGCGCCCAACACTAGGCCAGCGCGCCCCGCACTAAAATGACTGCCCCTTCCATTTTCTAAGTTCCGGAATGTCCGTATTCGCTCAAAACTCACCCGAGGCCCTTGGAATCTCAACCAAAAGCACCAATGCATCACAAAACATTATTCAACCTTGTTCCAATCATCAAGACACCTCAAACAACACCAAAACCATCAAATTACATCAAATTCAAGCCTAAGTTCTTCTAAAACTTCCGGAACACGCTTTTGATCAAAAGTCCAACCAAACGACGTTCGAAAAATCTAAAGTTTTGCACACACATCCCAAATCACCTAACGAAGCTACAACAATTCTTGGAATTCCATTCCGAGACCCGGCTCAAAATCTCATCTATCAACTGGAATTCGCCAAAATACTAACTTCGCCAATTCAAGCCTAATTCTACACTGGACCTCCAAAATCACTTCCGATCACACTCTAAGTCGCAAATCTTCCCCTGAAGCTAACCGAATTATCGGAATCCACATCCGAGCCATCTAACTCATAGGTCAACATCCGATTGACTTTTCCAAACTATGCTTTCCTTAAAGAGACTAAGTGTCTCATTTCATTCCAAAAATCAACCCAATTCAACCTGTTCACACAAGACACTGATAATGAAGCATAATGAAGAAGGAAATAGGGGAAATAGAGCGGTTCTTATGAGACGACTGGTCGGGTCGTCACAGTTGTAGAGGGCACGAGAAGAGGTAGAGGGGCGGCCTAAGAAGTATTAGGGAGAGGTGATCATTCAGGACATAGAGAGGCTTCAGATTTTCGAGGGCATGACACTTGATAGGAAGATGCGGAGGTCGAGTATTAGGGTTGTAAGTTTGGAGGTGGTTGAGTCTTGCCTTACTTCGTACCTTTGTGAGACTAGCTTGGTAGGATTTTGTCTAAGATAGCTAGTAATAATATCGTGTCTTGCTTTTTCGCTTTTTAGTAGCGGACCTATTTACTAGTATTCGCTTTTGCTTTACTTCTTTCTTCTTGATGTCATGATATCCCTAATTTTCCTATGATTTTAGTGGTGATATTGATATTGTCTCCTTTTGACTTTTTGTCTTCTCGAGCGAGGATCTTTCGGAACAGTCTCTCTATTCCTCAAAGATAGGGGTAAGATCTGCATACACACAACTCTCTCTCAAAGTCCACTAATAAAATTTTACTGGGTCGTTATTGTTGTTATTGCTGTAAATTTTTATTTTTTATGGAATTAGTATTTGATTATGAAAAGTTCAAAATTTTTCGAAATTTGCAAAACTTTTAAAAAAAAATTCAAAATGTATTTCACACACTTACAAAAATCTAAAATAACTCCCAATTATATTTATATCCAAACATAACTTTATTTTTCAAAACCATTTTTAACCTCTTTTTTTCCCCACTTTTTTCCAAGAATTTTACAATTTTTATGTCCAGAGCTCACTAGTCACGTGCACTACCCACGTTTCCAGGACTCTTTAGCTATAAACAAACCTCTAGTGGCATGCTCGTAATTGCATCATAACTCAGTGGCATCTTCAAGTCGCGTTTCCATATTTACTTCTCCCTCCTCTTTCAATTATTTCAACTTCCAGTTCATAAGCCCGATCCTGAACCAAACCGGTTCCGAGTCGAAAGACTTTCAGTCCGGTTCGATACCGGTTTACAGCAGAGCAACCGGTCAAAGGCGTCGTAAATGACGTCCGGCACTAGACTTCCGTCATGGAAAGAGAGAGAGAACAACAAACGGAGAGAACGAAGGCGAAGGGCGATCGCGGCGAAGATCTTCGCCGGACTTAGAATGTATGGTAATTTTAAGCTCCCAAAACACTGTGATAATAATGAGGTGTTGAAAGCTCTGTGTAATGAAGCTGGTTGGATTGTTGAAGAAGATGGCACCACTTACAAAAAGGTAAATTACTTGTTTTTTTTTTTCGAAGCTGAAATTTTCGGTTTTGTTTCTCTATCATAACATGAAAATAACGTTCAACTCTCAATTTATGTGCACACTTTTTTTCTGTCAGTTCTCTAGAAATATTTGACCATAATTTTGAATATTTTGAAATATGTTTTTAAAATCTGGGCTCAGTCAAATAACACCGCCTAAAATGAGACGGAGTTTTAAGTGGACGGAGGGAGTTCCTCAAAAATCAAAGGTCTTTCTTGTTGTATAAATCAGTTAAATACTGATATTTTCCATTCAACAGACGAAGCTGAAAACTGTGCAAATTTTTAAAAAATTTCTCGATCAAAACATGGAAAAATCGAAAATTTGAAAAGACAAAATCCATTAGGTTCTCTATTTTTTGTGTAAACCATAGTCTGAGATTTTCTGAAAGTTTGAACATTTTACCCAGATGATCGTTTGACGAGAATGCCCCTGGGGGTAGTTGTGTTTCCTTGCTCTCTCATATTTCAAGTCCTTGTTGATTCAAAAGCTAGCGATTGAACATAAGTTTGATTGAAACTAAAAAAATATTTTGTATTTGGATATATATTTTATTTAAAGAAAAGTAATGTTTTATTAGGAAAGAGAACTTCAAAATATTTGAAAGTTTTTTTCCAAAAAATAATCATATTTTACAAACAATCAATGTTTTCAATTTTTTTTTTTTTTTTACAAAGACAAAATCTATGGTTAAACGGTAACAAAGTCTCATTTACTGCAGTTAGAAAGCTACGTTCTTTATTGATATACTAACACAATAAGCTAATTACATGTAAATTTTCATAATAAATGTTCATTAAAAACTTGAGAAAAAAGAGTAGACGATTAGTATAGTAAAAGGGGTGGGTAAAGATCAGGCAAACCCGAAATTTAAACTAAATTCAAATTGTTTGAATTTTTGGTTTGGATTTTAAGATTATGGATTGGATTTCGGATTTAATTTTTTTGGATTTAGGATTGAATACTTGATTTAGATCTTCAGATTTTTGGATATCTAAAAACTCTTTTTATTTTTTTTATATTTAGTTCATTATTCATATGCCAAAATAACAAGTCATATATTCTAACCAAACATAATCTCATATATTCAATACTAATTACTAAGTTACTATCAAAATAAGTTCGAGTTGGATATGATTTTACTATTGCTAGTACTTTTTATTAGCCTCACTAATATCTTTGTTATATTTTCTTGATGATGGTTTCATTAGTTGAATCTCTTATTTGGATAATTGTGGTAAAAATAAGAAATTTTTTAGGCAAGTTAACATGAATATTTCATTTGGATGTTTATTATTGTAGAAAGAAAAAATAAGTTCAAAATCAAAAATCAAAAATCAAAATCAATTATTCTTAATCCAAACTTAAAAAATCAGATCCAATCCAAATTTATTTGGATTGTCATTTCTTCAATCTGAAAATTAAACATCTAAATTGAAATTTTCATATCCAATCTAAATTATTCAAATACCCACCCCTAATCATAATATGCTACCTTGTATTTATTATTTATATGATCAATGTATATAACTTGAATACGTTTTCTAATCTTTTGTGTGTTAAATTTAGCTATCTTTCCGGGATTCCCGGGGTAATACACCTTGCCCACCTAAAGTCAAGCATGGGATTCAATACTTTCTTTTGCGGTGGTGTGGATTGGTTGTCAATTCGTGGGCCTTAGATCTTCTTGAAATGTTGGGGGTGCCATTTATTATTCTTTATTGAAATTTTTTCTTCCTTATACTATATATAAAACCTTATTATTATAAATGTATATAATTTCTAAATTATTCGTCCAGTTCATATTATTTTTACAACTTTTTTACTAATTATTAAAAGTTAACTAATAGCAACGAATTTGACGTGAATAAGATCATATCATATAACGAAAATCGCTCATCTTTAATTTATAAACAATTTTTTTTCTTTTTCAATATGAAATTCAGCCAATCTATAATTTATCTACAAATCAAAAACGATTAAAACTTCTACAAATCTTCTACAAAAAATATTCTATAATTTATCTATAATTATCTAAAATTTTTCTACAATTTATCTATAATTTCTGCAATATGTCTTTTTCTTTATTTTCGAATTTCATTTTGAAATTCAGCCAAAAACAAGTCTAAATCTTTACAAATACTCCTTAAAATTGAAATATAAACTCCAAAATACATTCTCAATTATTTACAACAACACCCAATCAAAACAAATAATGATTTTTGAAAACCTAAATTTGAATTCAAAGCTTTCAAGCTTTTTAATGGCTGTCAATGGTGGAAGCCTGTAAAATGAACGTGGGTATGTATAAAACGTGGGTGGAATTGAGGGGTTAGGAGAGAGAAACGTGAGATGAGTGGAAATATTGGAATTAAACGAAAATTCTTTAATTAAGAAGTTAAAATTATCTCATTAATTATATCCTTAATTAATTATAATATAGAATTAATAATTTGATATACTAAATATAATTAAGTCAAACTTTAAATATAAAGGGTAAAAAAGTTTACTATGTGATATATAAATATAAAAATTCCTTCTTTATTTATGTTGCTGTTTGTTATAAAGTTGATCATGTATGATTAGGATATAAGACGAATGTAGATATAAAAATTTTTGGATTCTCTTTCACAAAAAAAGGAAAAAGGAAAAACAAAATAGCTGTTGAATCTGTTAGAGCGTGTGGCAAAACTAATTTTTGATTGGATAGGAGAAGAGCTGAGTGAGCTGTTGTTGGACTAGGGGCCCATTTGGTCCTAAGAAATTTTTACTTTTTTTACAAATTTTAAATTAGTGTTTGACCATGAAAATTTATATTTCACTCGAAATTTAGTTTTGGATTGTTTCGGAAATTAGAAAAATTTCAAAAAGTAGTTTTTCAAAATTTTCACTTTAAATAACGCATAAAAATTCAAAAATAACTTTAAATTATATTTATGTCCAAACACAATTTTATATTTTCAAATATCATTTTACTTTAAAAAATTTACTTTTATTTGAAATTTCACAATTCTTATTTCCAAAAGCCCACTTAAGAGTGTAAATTATAATGATGGTGGTGACATTATTGATAGTGCCATCATTCTTTTGCCCTTTTATGGTATATGGGTGTGGGTTATGTCCAACCTTTTTTGGGTATGTTTGGTACTTTTATCATTAATATGTAGGGATATGGCTGTGATGATTCTGAGTCTTTGGTCAATGTTAGAGAGGGGGACCAATGAAATATATCATTATTGCTGTGGATGAAAGTTTAGTTGGCAATTTGACGTCAAAGGGTTTTCAGATTTTTGGTGATGCATTTGGAGCCTAAGATCTAAAAATTAAAAGGTGGATAACTGTCATCAGACTACGAGGAACATATATATTTTCTTATGTTATGGACCGAGTTAGAATACTAGGGGTTACTAAAAAAATAAAAGCAGTTCGGTGCATTAAGCTACCGTTATGTTTGGAGTCCGAAAAAAGGGTCGGACCACAAGGGCCTATTGTATACAGTCTTACCTTGCATTTCTGCAAAGCTATCTTCATGGCTCGAACCCATAATTTTATGATTACATGGCAGTAACTTTACCGGTTACGCCAATGCTCCACTAATCTTATTAAACAATTTTAAAATATCAGGTTGGGGTCACCTTTGTTAGCGATTTAATTGAAAACAAACAACCAGTGAAAAAGAGGAGGAAAACTAAAGAAAAGAGAAAAAAGAAGCAACCTTATTGCTGAGCCCAGCTTCATCCTTATAAAACTTTTAGGTGATTTTACTTGAAAGACTCTGAAAATGAATTTCAGATTTAGGTGAACTTCTGATTTTTTTTGCATATAATATAACAACAACAAACTCAGCTTAAAGTTATTGCAGAGCCGAGTTTCAACTTTCATCCTACTAGTGACTATTTGGTTACTAATTTTTAGTTAATCCATGCAAATGGTTACCAATCCATGAAAGTGGGTTGCTCTAGTGGCGAGCACCCTTCAGTTTCAATCAAGAGGTTGCGAGTTTGAGTCACACCAAAAGTAACGTGGAGAGTTCTTGGATGGCGGGATCCGGGGGTCTATCGGAAACAACCTCTGTACCCCAGGGTAGTGGTAAGGTTTGCGTACACACTATCCTCCCCAGATCCTATTAATGTGATTATATTGGATTGTTGTTGTTGTTGTTGATGTTGATCTCCTTTAGTTTCTCATGCCTTAGGTTTTTACTGTGACCCTGATCAACTAAAGTATTAGTAACTAGATAAGGAAGAGAAATGGTCTCAAAATGACGTTCTAGCCATTCATTAATGGACATAATTTGAGAAGTTAATAACTTATCTGCTAGATTATTAGATACACCAACTAGTTCAACATAACTTAGAGATGATGTTGGTCTGCTCACAATCTGTCTCATGTTTTCACTTTGTCTTTGTATATGAAGAACTAAGTTAATCAGTCACTGACTCTCTGTGTTGCAGAAGTTTTCTGTTAACAGCAAAGCAAATTGCTACATTCATAAGAACCAAAAGATAGGTGGCTCTAATACGATTTGTATGTAACCCTCATGGGTTGGCCCGGTGGCAATTGACTTGAGCCTTGGGGTTTGCTCTCTTTCAGGGTCTCAAGTTCGAAACTCACTGGGTGCAAACAATTTCTAAGGGCCATCGGACCGAGTAAAACCTTAATTAACCGTGGTGCACTTGCGGGAAACTCCTTGCCGAGGGCTTGTGTACCCTTGGGATTAGCCGGGGCTCGAAGAGACTCGGACACGCCTGTGTACCCTTGGGATTAGTCGGGGCTCGAAGAGACTCGGACACCGGGTGCGAATAAAAAATAAATAAATACGATTTGTATGTTAAGTAATGTCTCTGCTTGTGTGGACACATCTATATTTTTATGAACAATGATAGAGATGAGCGGTCAAGGTACAAGTAGTGCACAAAATGAGTGTTCGTGCTTTGTTTGAGTTGATATTTTAATCAATGACTTGCAGAATTAACAGGGCATTCAGGTCTGCCTTATTGCTTTGCACCAAGTAACAACTTGTTTATGGCTTTATGCTGCATCTCAAACTTGAATGTTTGACATCTTTGAGGGGACAGTGACGTGCATAGTTCTGGTGGCAGATTTATTATCAATTCTTTTTGTGATTACCCGTTTTTATATATGCTTATTGATTCCTCTAATTTCCAGGGATGCAAGCCAGTAGAACGCATGGATAACATATGTTATTCAGCATCTGTGAGTCCCTGCTCATCTTACCAACCGAGTCCAGGTGCTTCATACAATCCAAGCCCTGCTTCGTCATATTTCCCTAGCCCGGTCTCATCCCGTTACGTTGCAAATAGCCAAAATAATTCCGATCCTAACTCGCTAATTCCTTGGCTTAAGAATCTCTCGTCTGGATCATCGCCTTCTTCATCCAAATTTCCCCACCATTTGTACATTCCCGGGAGTTCTAGAAGTGCGCCCGTTACTCCACCTTTGAGCTCTCCTACAGCTCGTACTCCTAGGATGAGAGATGATCCCATAGCCGATCCAACGTCGTGGGTACAACAGCACTATGCTTTCTTGCCGTCCTCTACCCCAGCTAGTCCTGGTCGTCAAACACCACCGGATTCAGGTTGGCTTTCAGGGGTTCAAACTCAACAAGACGAGCCTTCATCTCCAACATTTAGCCTTGTTTCACCAAATCCATTTGGATTTAGGGAGCCATTATCAAATGGAGGGTCTCGGCTGTGGACACCAGGGCAAAGCGGGGCATGTTCTCCAGCTATTGGAGCAGGTATCGACCAAGCATCTGATGTACCAATGGCGGATGATATTTCAGCGGAGTTTGCATTTGGCAGCAATATGAAGGGATTGGTAAAGCCATGGGAAGGTGAAAGAATTCATGAGGAATGTGTGACCGATGATCTGGAGCTTACACTTGGGAACTCTAGCACAAGGTAACCCTTTCTATTACCAACTTTTCTCGAAAGTATCTTTGCTACCCATACACGGAAGGAAAGTTGATTGTAAAAAGGGGCTGATTATCATAATGTTGGCCAGGGATGAGCAGAAATAGGGAACATGGTCAGTGATGATTTATATAGCCGACCCCAACTTGTTTGGGATTGAGTCAGATTGTTGTTGTTGCTTCGCAAATAGAGTAGTGCAATGAGAAATCTATTTGTTCATCGATTTGGTCACGACCTATCTTTGTGCAAGGTTTCAAATTAACTTCTTCTGTTGGTCCCTTCTGAATCTGAAGATATTCTGGTTGATGAAAACCAGTTGAAGTACATAGTAGGAGCAATGTATTGGAACATTGCTAGTGTTAAACAAGTAAAACTGGGGAAATTTAATGGGCTTTTTTCACTTTTAGCCCGTGTCAGAAATTATTTATATTTGATAGTAAAAAAAGTAAATAAAATTTGTATAAAACATACAGAATATTATATTTTTCGACTATTTTTCGACTATTATTTTGAGAGCGACTATTCAGTATTTTTTTTTCAAATTTAATAGCTAAAGCTGTTGTTTTAGGTTTGAGTGAGTGAATTCTTTTATTTAAGACACTATGAATCACTCTTAGATAGGCTTTAATTCACTTGGGTCAGCGCTTCAACATATATACAGGTTTAGCCCATGGACATCAACAGCACATGTAATCTTTCCCGCGGCTATTCTTAGGGCTGCTATTTAAGAATTAGTCATTAATTATTTTGTTCTAAAAGTTTAAATTGAAAATTTTAACTTCAAGATAATTTAAGATTTTTGTATCTCAAAAATTTAACAAAAAAACTAAAATTCAGGACACGTTGATTAATTTGTAAATAGCATTCCTTTAGAGTGGGTATTTGGTATTTCTACAATCTTTCTGTCTTTTACATTTATTATACATAGTTATATACATATAATTCATAAATTATACCTCCACGGCTATTTTTAGTTTAAATAATTGGCTGGGCGGCTATTTGGGTTCAATTCTTGAATAATTAAATCACTTGGGCATGAGATTCAACATACAAGTTTAGAGGGAGAAATTCAAAAATAGCCTAATTCAAAAATAATCGGAATTTTGCCACTTTTTATGTAAAGATAAATCTGAGTGAAAATACAATTCAAAACCCGAAAAATACTCCAGTATATTATGCTGGAGTTCCAGCATAAATATACTTGAACTCCAACATATTATACTGGAGTTCTAGGATAGTATGTTGGAACTCCAACATAATATGATGGAGTTCCAACATAAGTACACAAGAACTCCAGCATAATATACTAGAGTTCCAACAAGTATATTGGTCCAGTATAATATACTGGAGGTTGGAGCATCAATGCTCCAGTCTCCAGTATATTATATTGGAAGCCAACAAGGTATACCCGTCCAGCATAATATGTTGAAGTTCATACACAAGTGTACCGAACTCCAGTATATTATACTGGACCAGTCTTTATTGCAATAAAATAGATGCTATTTTTTATTGACCTGATAAATATTAATTATTTTTGATTGACTAATCCGAAAACTGACTGTATCGTGCTCTTTACATTAGATGTAAATCTTCCCATCCAAAAGAAGTGATATAAAATGGATCCTATAAAATGTAAGAAGAATTAATTTAAATAGCCGTTTACTCTACAGGTTAAATTAAAAATAGGTGATGTATAATATATTTGTAATCAATACTAATACACATATAATGTATAATCAGTGTAACCTATCTATTTTATTTTTTCAAATTAAAGGAGTATTGGTTAAGGAAATTATTATAGCTAACTCCCCAATAGATTGTAATGCTGCAGGCACGTATCCCCTCAAACCCTCAAATTCAACAAACTACATCACTACAGTCTTACTGAAAAGACTAATTTATATATATATATATATATATATAAATAAAAAGTATAGAGGTCCTTAGAGAAATATCGTTTGTCTTTTTAACCCTCTAAAATTAAATTTTATATTGGATCGAATTGTAATTTAAGTTTTCCTAATATTTAGGATTTTAAAATCATATAAAATTTAACTTATTAATCTTTTCCTATTTAACTATGTAGATACAAATATTTAGGACACTAAAATCAATTATAAAGTTACCTTATATAGATCAAAATAACCATAATCGTTCACACGATGGTCCATGTGATAATTAGTTTAACTTTCAATTTTAATTAAATATTTGTTAGAGAGTTGAATGAGGCTGAAACTAAAATTGAAATGTAGTATGTTTTATACTACGTGCACATACATTGCTACGAAGAAATTAGTGATGCCAGTTTTTGGTTTTCTAATTTGGCCTTTTAACTATGAACACGCTTATAAACATGACAAAACAAAAATATTGACAAAAAGTTAGAAAAATGTACAAGAAAATTATTTTGGTAACAATTTTCTCATGAAAATATTTTAAAATACAATTGTAATATTCTTTTTGAATTAAATTACACTAACTATGAAAACGTTCCAATTAAAATTTATAACTTATTATACAAACACAACAAAACTAACACACTGAATCCGTATAATTGGTTGAAAAAATAAACTCTAAATCTGATGTTTACCTGAATTTCATAATTTTACTCCTTTTCGGGTAGTATTAGCATCTTATGTCAGTTAGATTACGTCTTGTTTATGTTTTTTTAGAATTAATATAAGAATATATAGCTTTTTGAAAATAGAAACAAAATAAATCTAAATCTTCAAAATTATACGATATCGTTAAAACTAAAAAGGGATGCATAATTTGTAAAATTAAAGCAATAAAATTATAAATCTTCAATAAATTTTATGTTAAATATATTGGTTGAGATGACGAGAATTTCTATCGGACATAGTTTCTTCTTATATTGAGTTAGTGAAATTGAATAAAAAATCATCAATTTAGGAACTTAAAATTTTTTCTTTGACATATATTTCATGATTAAAGCAGAAACTTAATACAATTTTTTTTAAAAACTTATCCTCATTGATATAAAAATATACGCGCAATGCAGTACCCTTAGACTAGTGGTAGACTGTTCAGTTTAAGCGCATCCCTTATTATAGAGATAAAGTGTAAAAAATAGTAGCTCGCTTTAGGAACGGCCTTTGTTAAAAATAAAACGAGTGTGCCACGCCAAATCATATGTTGTGTGGCCTCTTAATCATAGTAAAAATGTTTAGAAATCCGGAAGATGCCGTTTATCAATTTCACGGTTTTCCCACGAAATTAAAAATGTGTAGTTGCTTTAGGCGCGTTATTTTAATAATTTATCTTCCTAAATTCGTGTGTGCATTTATGTAATCCAAATTCAAATCTCAACTACGTTAAAATATGTCGAAAACCGCGGGTGCATTTATGTGATGTGGTTCGAGACGTATTTTAATAACGTTGCAATATTCCTAAGTGTTAAACCTCAACCAAAAGCACCAATGCATCATAAAACCTCATTCAAACTTTTCCAATCATCAAAACCAAACAACATCATATTACCGAATCGAATTCAAACCTATGTTTTCTAAAAGCTTCCGAAATACGCTTTCGATCAAAAACCCAACCAAATCACGTTCGAACGACCTAAAATTTTTCACAAACATCCCAAATGGCATAACAAAGCTACTGCAACTCTCGGAATTACATTCCGACCCTCGGATCAAAATCTCGCTATCGGACCGGAAACTTCCAAAATTCAAACTTCGGCATTTCAATCCTAAATTAGCTACAGAGCTCCAAAACACAATCCGAACATGCTCCTCATCCCGAACTCACCTAATGAAGCTAACGGAACCATCGAATTTCCATTCCAAGTACGTCTTCACACTATTTCGACTATGGATAACTTTCCAACACTTAAGCTCTCATTTGGGGGCTAAGTGTTCCAAAACTTTCCGAAACTCAAAACCGAACATCCTGGAAAATCAAATAAGCAGAAACAAACTTGGAAAAGAAGTTAGTAGGAGATCGGGGCATTAATTCTTAAAACGACCGGCTGTGTCGTCACATCCTCCTACATTTAAACATTCGTTCGTCCTCGAGCAAGCATAGAGATATACCTGAAGTAGTGAAAAGATGAGGGTAATGGCTGCGCATATCCTGCTCGGTCTCCCAAGTCGCCTCCTTGGCCGGCTGACCCTGCCACTGAAACTTTACAGAAGCAATGTTCCTTGACCTCAACTTCCTAACCTGTCTGTCCAATATAGCGGCAACATAAGATAGATCCTTGTCCAGCTGGATTGAACTGAAATCAAACACGTGCAATTGATCACCATGATATCTTCGAAGCATTGAAACATGAAATACCGGATGAATCTCTGCCAGGCTGGGAGGTAAGGCAAGCTCATAAGCAACCTCCCCAACACACCTCAATATCTCAAAAGGGCCAATAAACCTCGGACTCAACTTTCTTTTCTTTCCAAGTCTTATGATGCCCTTCATAGGAGAAACCCGAAGCAGAACCCGCTCTCCAACCATAAAGGAAATATCACGAACCTTCCGGCCTGCATATCTCTTTCGTCTGGACTAGGCTGTACATAGTCTATCCTGAATTACCTTAACCTTCTCCAAAGCATCCAAAAACAAATCTGTGCCTAATAGTCTAGCGTCACCCGGCTCAAACCAACCCATTGGAGATCTATACTGCCTACCATACATAGCCTCATACGGTGCCATCTGAATGCTGGACTGATAGCTGTTGTTGTAAGCAATCTACGCCAGTGTCAAGTGGCATACCATGCAGATGAACGATCTCCTAGATATAAATCTCTGCCCACCGCTCCGAAGAATAAGTAGTATACACAAGAATGAAATAAGCGGACTTTGTCAGTCGATCCACGATCATCCAGATAGCATCAAACTTCTTCAAAGTTCGTGGGAGTCCAACTACACTTCCACTACGGATTCGCGATCTGCTAAAGCAACCCACCCGGTCTCTGGTGCTCATACTTCACCTGCTGACAGTTGGGGCATCTATGTACAACCCAACTATATCTTTCTTTATCCGCCTCCACCAATAGTGCTGCCTCAAGTTCTGATACATCTTTGCGGCACCCGGATAGATGGAATACCGCAAACTGTGGGCCTCCTCTAGAATTAGCTCCTGTAGCCTATCGACATTGGGTACACAAGACCGAACTTGCATCCTTAATACTCCATTCTCGCCAATGGTCACATATCTGGCATCACCATGCTGAACCCTGTCCATAAGGACAAGCAAACGAGAGTCATCATACTGCCGCTCCGTGATACGATCGAATAATAAAGACCAAGAAACCACGCAAGCTAGAACCCGACTGGGCTCCGAAAGATCCAATCTCACAAACTAGCTGGCTAAGGCCTGACATCCACCATAGGTCTTTCCGATACTGGTAATATGCTAAACTCCCCAAACTCTCCGCCTGCCGACTCAAGTCATCAGCCACTACATTAGCCTTGCCCCGGTGATACAAAATAATGATGTCATAATCCTTCGGAAACTCTAACCACCTCCTCTGGCGCAAATTTAGATCCTTTTGCTTTAACAAATACTGCAAGCTCCGATGATCAGTATAAATCTCACAAGGCACACCATATAGATAATGGCGCCAAATCTTCAGGGCGTGAACAATGCCAGCTATCTCAAGGTTATGGACAAGATAATTCTTATCATGTATCTTCAACTGTCTGGACGCGTAGGCAATCACCCTACTGTCCTACATCAATACTACTCCTAGGACAACTCTCGATGCATCACAATAGACGGTATAAGACCCTGAACCTGTAGGCAATACCAAAACTGGGGTTGTAGTGAAAGTTATCTTGAGCTTCTGAAAGCTCGCTTCACGCTCCTCTGTCCACTGAAATGGAGCACCCTTTTGTTTCAACCTAGTCATAGGGGCTGCAATCGATGAAAACCCCTCCACAAAACGACGATAGTAGTCCGCCAAGCCAAGAAAACTACGAATCTCTATAGCTGAGGACAACTTGGCACAAATTTGCACAACCTCTACCTTCTTCGGATCCACTCGAATGCCCTTACTCGATACCATGTGGCCTAAAAATGCCACTGAATCCAACCAAAATTCACATTTTTGAGAACTTTGCATATAACTTCTTCTCTCTCAGAGTCTGAAACACCGTCCTCAGATGCTGCTCATGATCTTCCCGATTTCGAGAAAACACCAGAATGTCATTAATAAAGACGATGACAAGAGAGTCAATGTATGGCCTGAATACACTATGCATCAAATGCATGAAGGCTGATTGGGCATTGGTCAACCCTAATGACGTAACAAGAAACTCATAATGACCATACCGAGTCATGAAAGATGTCTTTGGGATATCTGGCTCCCCAATCTTCAACTAATGGTAATTTGAGCGCAAAATCAATCTTAGAAAATACCCGTGCGCGCTGAAGTTGGTCAAACAAATCATCAATACGAGGCAAGGGATAACGGTTCTTCATTGTAACCTTGTTCAACTGGCGGTAATCAATACACATACGCATAGAACCATCATTTTTCTTCACAAACAAGACAAGCGCACTCCAAAAGTGAAACACTGGGTCGAATAAAAGCCTTATCAAGTAATTCCTGTAAGTGATCCTTCATCTCCTTCAACTTAGGAGGAGCTATACAATACGGAGGAATAGAAATGGGCTAAGTGCCCGGCAACAAATCAATGCCAAAATCAACACCTCTATTAGGTGGCATGTCGAGAAGATTAGCTGGAAACACATTAGGATAATCCCGTACTACTGGAACAAAATTAACAGAAGGAGTATCCATACTGGCATCTCTCACATAAGCTAAGAACACATCACAACCTTTCTCAACCATACGCCGAGCCTTAAGGAAATAAATAACTTTGTTAGGAGTGTGACCTAAGGCACCCTTCCACTAAATACGCGGTACACCTGGCATAGCCAGCGTCACAATTTTGACGGGAAGGTCAAGAATAGCATAATGGGGCGACAATCAGTCCATGCCCAAAATAATATCAAATTCAACTATGCCGAGTAACAACAAATTGGCTCTGGTCTCAAAACCACTAAGGGAACCAAACACAACCAATAAACGTGATCCACAACAAGAGAATCTCCCACAAGAGTAGAAAAATAAATAGGGAAACTCAAGGAACTCCTAAGGTACGCCCAAATACAGAGCAAAATAAGAAGACACATAAGAATAAGTGGAGCCTAGATCGAATAGGATCCGTACACCTCTTTAACAAACTATGAAAATACATGTGATGATAGAATCAGAGGTAAAAACCTCAGTACGAGTAGGTGGCATAGCAACTGGGGATGAAACCATGGCCTGTGAACTCTACAGGGCACGTTATGACCGAGAAGTTTGTGGAGGTGCATTCCTCCCAAGTCTAGGGCAATACATCACCACATAGCGTATGTCACCACACTCAAAGCAACCTCGCAGCTGACGTGGATGTGGAAACTGCGGTACGGGTGATACGCCTCAAGGGTGATACGTCTGGGCAGTGGTACCTGGATTTGCGCATGAAAAACATGCACAGAAGGAGCATGAGTACATTACAGGGTATTCAGTGAGTGCCAAGCTTAACCTCGGTCGCTAGTGACGTGGAAGGTCAGGGCCCTACTGAGGTAAAACATAATAATAAGTTTGAACTGTATGAAATAACAATATAAATGAGAACAATAATGAAATAAGACATATTATACCAGGCAACAATAATTATACAATAACAGAGTAAACTTTGAAAACTGAATAGCTCAATACAAATAGTACCACGAGAATCTCTTAGGATACCGTCCTATAGTCCCTTTCATCATCTGTCTAGCGAATCTCCCGGGATACCGTCCCGTAGTCCAATTATCAATGCACAAGGATCTCTCGGGGTTCTAACCCGCAGTCTCAAATATAAATACCCAGTATTGAGGGAATCTCGAGTGTATTTCCGTAGTTCCATATAACTGTGCAGGAGGATCTATCAGAAATCGAACCCGCAGTCCCAAGGTAAATGTGCATGGGGAGCAATCAGAAATCGAACCCGCAGTCCTAAAGTAAATATGCAGGGGGATCTATTGGGAATCAAACCCGCAGTCTCAAAGCAAATGTGCTGGGGGATCTATCGGGAATCGAACACGCAGTCCCAAAGTAAACAGACAAGGGGGAGCTACCGAAATCTCATATGTCTAGTCCTAATGTAAATACACAGTACATCAGGGAGATGTTCAATAAAGAAATTTCATACCAAGGCAACAACTAATTCTAGCCTAACACGCTTCATCTAAGGGAACCAAGGCGATTTAGCAAATAGGCAACTTTAAGTCAACTAAGTAAGCTTTTTCTAACTAATAACAAGCTTAAATTTGCAAGTATAATAAAGTAGGAAGGAAAACATGCTAATAAGTACTTTAAGAATAATTGTATTTCCAACAATTTGTACAAGTGCACACTCGTCACCTCGCGCATAAGGCAATTCAATTACCAAATATCGTATCCTAAGGAGAAAAGTCCCCCACACAAGGTTAGACAAGCCACTTACCTCGAACCGGCTCAAAATCAACTAGAAATCATGCTTTTGCAACGAGTATCCGATTCCAAATGGCTCAAATCTATTCAATTCAATTACATATCGTAAATAACATCTCAAACAACAGATTCTACAATTTAATTCAAAGTTAAGATGCGAAATTAGATAAAATAACCAAAACGCTCCTCAGGCCAACATCTCGGAATCGAATGAAACATATAGTTTCGAAAACCTCATACTCTCAGAAGTCTATACATAACAAGAACACAAAACTCGGATTCCAAATGGCCCCTCAAATCCTCATTTAAAAGCCTCTTAAACTAAAGCCCTAATTAACCATTTTTTCCAAATTTCTCACCATTAATTAGGTATTTAACCACATAAAAACGAGTTATGAAGTCAAAAATGTTACCTCCGAATGATTACCCTTGAATCCTTCTTCAAACCACTTAAAAAAGCTCTCAAAAAGATCACCAACGGAGTAAATGAGCCCCAAACTCGTAGATAAAATGTTTTAAAACCTTCTGCGCAGCACTGACCGTTCTTTCATCGCGATCGCGTCATAAGCCTCGCGATCGCGAATAGAAAATATTCAAGACCTTTAAAATCCAGTACGCGAACGCGACCAAGACCCTGAGAAAGTGATGCTTCAGCCTTATACACGTATGTGAACGCGATCACCCATACGCGAACGCGAAGCACAACTGCTCTTGGACCCTATTTCGTATATGCAAATGCGGTCAGATTCATGCGAACGGCAAGCCCGAAATCCTAACCTTCCATGAAATCGAGCCCTCAAACACGAACGCGAAGGTCTAAATCCTAGCCTTCCAAATTCCTTCTACCTGGTCGCAACCCACCCCATGCGATCATGAAGGGCAAAATCTTCTGCAACAACTATTCCAAAATCTGCAACTTTTCAACTTAGAAAACGGTCCGATTGACCACCCGAAACTCACCCGAGGCCTCTGGGACCTCAACCAAAAGCACCAACACATCCTAAAACCTTATTCAAACTTGTTCCAATCATCAAAATACCTTAAACAACATCAAATTACCCAAAACTCATCGAATTCAAGCCTAAGTTTTCTAAAAGTATCCAAAATACACCTTCGAATAAAAATTCCAACCAAACTATATCCAAATGACCTGAAATTTTGCACACACATCTCAAATGGAATTACAATGCTACTGAAACTGTTGAAATTCTATTCTGGCCCTCTGATCAAAATCTCACCATCGGACCGGACACTTCCAAAATTCAAACTTCAGGATTTGAAGCCCAAATTAGCTACGGACTTCCAAAACACAATCCGAACATGCTCCTAACCCTGAAATCACCTAAAAAGCTAATAGAACCCTCATATTTCCATTCCGAGGTCATCTTCATACTATTCCAACTATGGACAACTTTCTAATACTTAAGCTCTCATTTAGGGACTACGTGTCCCAAAACTCTCCGAAACTCAAAAACGAACGTCCTGGCAAATCAAATTTGCAGAAACAAACTTAGGGAAAGCAGTTAATAGGGGATCGGGGCATTAATTCTTAAGACGACTGCCAGATCGTCACATTAATCATTAGTGATGAAGGTCAAAGGTCTGTGGTTGCTACAATGGGTTTGTTGGGAGTAAATCCAGCAATGACTGCAAGTCTATGATGTGGCCATGTACAACAGAACTCAAATGGAGGAAATTAGAAGTTCAGAAAGAATTACAATGTGCAATGTGAATTCTATAAAATGAAAGGACATAGAAATGAAATTTCTACAAAATTGCGGGCTATCCTCCAGAACTCAAGAATAGGAAGAAAGGGGAAATTGATGTTGGTAATGCAGCCTATAATGTAATGGCTGAAAGTAATGTTCAATTTAGGAATATTGGTTTCAATGGATTTACTGATGGGAATTCTTATATAAACCAGCCCCAAACTGTAGGAAATGCAATTAGTCAAGGTTCGAGGTATACTAATTAAAAAATGGGACAAGCAGCTACTTCTTCTCAGTTAAATGTTCAAGGACTTCCTCCAATAACAACTTGCACCTTCTCAAAGGAGAAATATGAGCAAATTCTACACATTCTAAATAAGTCTTCAAGTGTCAATGAATCTGAAAATCCTACAGCTAATACAGTAGGTATTAGCGTTGCTTGCTCAGCTTCTACTAGACCACAATAATGGATAATTGACATTGGTGCCACAAATCATATGGTGGCTGATATAAATCTATTGAATAAGAATTCTGTTGTGCAACCAGAATTTCCATGGAGAGTGTATCTACCTAGTGGAGTATTATACATGTGACATGTACTGGTTCTAGTAATATTACAAATAGTATTACTATTACAAATGTGTTTCATATAGCTCAGTTTTAGTATAATATACTCTCTGTTTCTAAGGTCACTAAAGAGTTAATGTGCTCAGTTGCCCATTTTCCTGATGTTTATATTTTTTAGGATCTCTTCAATAACGGGTGAGAGCGATTGGTAGAGAAGATAATGGATTATACACACTCAGTGGAAGTCTACATACAGTTAGATCCAGTGAAGAAGTTTTGTGTGCAGAAAATGAGTCACCGATAATAGTTGAGGTCAAAACAGATGAATATATAGACCTTTGGCATAAAAGATATGGTCATATATTAGTCTCAGTACTCAAAAGGATGATGTCTTATGTAAATACTGAAAATAATAGCTAAAAACATAGATAAATGTACAATATGTCCATGTGCAAAACAAACAAGACTACCTTTTTCCAATCAGCAATACAAAGTCTATTGTTTGTTTTGAGTTAGTACATGTTCATCTATGGGGGCCTTATAAGGTGTCTACATATGCATGCCACCTCATTAATCGTCTACTATATACTGCTATTGATGGAAAAACACCATTTGAAAAATGGTATGGAAAGTCTGCTGTAGATTATGACTCTTTGCACGTGTTTGGCTCAATCGCATATTATCATGTGACAGAGTCAAAAGTTGATCCAATAGGTTTTTTTTAATGGAAATTACTTCTGGAGTCGAAGGATACCGTTTATAGTGTTGAATGAAAAAGAAAGTAATATTCAGCAGGGATGCTACCTTCGATGAATCTGCTATGTTAAATAAGGTAACAAATAAAGATACCAAATAAGATGATGGTACTTCTAAGCAGGTGGAGTTTCAGGAAAAATTTATTTACACAAGAAGCATAGGAGATAACAAATGAAGATCATCTTTGGAAGAAGAGCCAGTTGAGAGAGAGGTTCCAACTCAAGAACCTCAAAAACAACTTGAGACAATTGCAACAAGTAAACCGAAAAGGAAGATAAAGAAACTTGTATGTCTCATAGAGACGATGGCTTTTGCCGCCTCAAGTGTACCTGATGATGTTCCCACCACTTATAAATATGCAATCTAAATTTCAGAAGAAGATAATTGGAGGATTTTCATGAATGATGAAATACAGTCCCTTTATCAGAATCATACATGGAGATTGGTCAATCTCCCGAAGGGCAAGAAGGCAATTGGGTGCACATGGGTTTATGCAAGGAAGGAAGGATTTCCTAACCATGTAGATGTTCGCGACAAAGAAAGATTGGTGGCCAAATGATATTCTCAAAAGGAGGAAATTGATTACAATGAAGTATTTTCTCCAGTTGTAAAATATTCCTCCATTAGAATTATGTTGGCTTTGGTAGCACAGTTGGATTTGGAACTAGTTCAGATGGATGAATAACTGCATTTTTACATGGAAACTTGGAGGACGAAATCTACATGACTTAGCCAAAAGGATTCAAAGTTGCTAAAAAAGAAAATATGGTGTGCAAACTTGAAAAATCGCTATACGGATTGAATCAATCTTCTAGACGATGGTATAAATGATTTGACAAGTTTATGTTGCAACAAGGGTACAAGAGAAACAAATATGATCATTGTGTGTATTCGCGCAAGCTTAAAGATGGTTCCTTTATATATCTTCTCATATATGCTGATGATATGTGGATAGCTTTCAAGAATTCAGAAGAAATTGATAAGTTGAAGATTTAACTTGTGACTACCCAAAGAGGTCATCACTTATTTCTTTATTCGCTCTGTATCTCTGAGACCTTGAAAACCTAATTTAGGGTTGCCTTGATTTGTGTGCACAGTTCGGGAGCGTAGCCAAAAAGCTTAAATATGAATTCTGTGAGACAAAATATTAAATTTTGATATATAAAATGATTAAAGTTGACTTCAATCAACATTTTGAGTAAACGGATCCAGACCCGTGATTTGATAGTCCCCTAGGGTCCGTAGGAAATTATGGGACTTGGGCGTATGCCCGAATCAAATTTCGAGGTCCCAAGCCCGAGATATGAATTTTTAAGTGAAATTGCTCTTTGAAAATGTTTAAAGAAAACTAAAGTGAAATCTAATTTGAAAGTGATGGTATTGGGCCCGTATTTTGGTTTCACCACCCGGTACAAGTCTCATATATGTTTCGGAATCACTCCTGTAAGGTTGGTTTAAAACGGACGTCGTTTGACGCGATCTGGACCCTAATTGTTAAGTTTATGCTTAATAGGAGTTTTGAGAAATATAATTGATCTTGATGTTCAATTCCATGTCCATGATGCTATATTGGTGATTTGATCACACAATATGTGCGTATGATATTTTTGAGGTTGTGTGTATACTTAGATTAGATCTTTGAGGGCTCGGGTGAGCTTCAAATAGGTTACAGGATGCCTTAGTATTAAAAGGATCAGATGTTGTAGGTTTAGGAATTTGACATGTCTCTGAACCTCTAGCGTGGCCCACGAGAAATCGCGTGTGGCCGTGGTCACCTTTACGCCGTTCGCGATGGGTGCTGCGCGGACGCGGTCAGCTTGGAGTGGTCCATATTGGGCAATGATTTGCAGGCCTTCAGCAAGCCTGTGCGGCCGTGGTCCTTTTTGCATGGTCCGCATAGGGAACCTCAGAGGGGTATAAATACATGTGAATTTCAATTATATTACACTTTTCAAACACCCAAAACATAATAGGTAATTTTCCAAACAACTCTTCTTCTCCAAAACGATATGTAAGTGATTTGTAACTTATTTTCTTCACTCCTTAACATCTATTAACATGATTTCAACTTCAAATCAAAATTGTTTCATGGGGAAATTGGGTGTTTTGGGTAAAGCCTAGGTTTTCTAAAAATTGGGGAATTGGACCTCAATTTGAGGTCTGATTTAAAAAAAATCACATATTTGGATTCATGGGGGAATGGGTAACCAGGTTTAGCTCCAACCTCAAGTTTTGACAACGTGGACCTTAGGGCATTTTTGACCTTTCGGGGTAAAACTTTGTAAAACTTATTTTCATGCATCGGGGTTGATTTATTTAGCATTTGTTAATGAGATTAAGTAACTTATGATTAGATTCGAGCGGATAGGTGGTGGAACCTAGGGGAAAATCTATAATTGTGGCGTGAGTTGAATTCAAGGCATTGGTAAGTGTTTGGTCTAACCCTAGCTTGAGGGATTAAGAGTTGAGTATTATGTGTTAATTGCTCTTTATTGAGTACGACGTATAGAAATAGTTACGAGTATCTATACGTTTGTGTCAAGCATGACCGTGGGTCCTAAATTGGAAGTTGTTGTATTCTTAAATGACATCATGTATGCCTAAACTAATGATCTACGGTATCGGGCAAAGATTTGTTTTTCCTCGTAGATCCTAATTGTGATTGAGTATCTTCATTAATCAAACTGAGTTAAGGTTGGTTATAGTTGATTCTCCCTTGCCGAGAAGTTATTATGTTACTTTGTTCCCCTACCGGGATTTCTTGTGATTATGTGATAACATGAAATGGGATCGGGTGGTACACCTACCACGAGATCTAATGAAATGGGAGCGGGTGGTTCCCTTACCACAAGATATGAAATGGGAGCGGGTGGTACACCTACCACAAGATATTGAAATGGGATCGGGTGGTACGTCTACCACAAGATGTAATAAAATAAGAGTGGGCGGTACGCCTACCACAAGATATTGAAATGGGATCGGGTGGTACGCCTACCACGAGATGTAATGAAATGGGAGCAGGTGGTACTTCTACCACAAGATATGAAATGGGAGCCGGTAGTAGACCTACCACAAGGTAATGAAATGGGAGCGAGTGGTACGCCTACCACAACATATTGAAATGGGAGTGGGTGGTATACCTGCTACGAGATACTTAAATGGGAGCGGGTGGTACGCGTACCACGAGATATAATAAAATGGGAGCGGGTGGTACGCCTACCATGAGATATCTTGAGATGGGATCGGGTTGCAGGCCTGCAATAAGATTGAAACTAAATGTAAAAGTTGTCTTTACTTTTTTTACCTGCGTTAGAAATTAAATTACAGTTTTCCTTATTGTTCTTGATAGTATTTTTACCGGTCATTCCCACAACATGTTCCCTTTCCCTAGCTTTAAGTGCCTATTAGTTTTTACTTTTCCGCTCTATATTATATAATTGCACTGGCTTATCTGGATTCTTGTCCTAGCCTCGTCACTACTTCGCCGGGGTTAGGCCAGACACTTACCAACACATGGGGTCGCTTGTGCTAATGCTACACTCTATGTTCTTTTGCAATGATTCAGGTGCCGGAGTAGCATTTGAGCAGTAGTACTAGATCGGGAGCCAGCCTTCAGTCCACCGAGATTCTGAGGTAGCCTTGCAGATGTCCGCAGGCTCGGAGTCTCCTTTATCTTGCTTTTCATTTTGTCATCTCATGTATTCCGAGACAACAATATTATATTCTTTTCAAATGGTTGTGTGTAGTACTCTTAGTGGTTTGTGAGTTTGTGACACCAGTTCTTGGGTAGATATTATGTTGATTTTTCCATATTATTGTTTAGATTCTTTAACTTAACACTTCTACTTATTTGTTTTATTCCGTTGTTTCATGGTATTACCGATAATTTCTAATAGGAGTAAATCAGTTATGAAAAAAAGGTAGTTAAAGGTTGGCTTGCCTAGCTCACGAGGGTGGGAATTTCGGGTCGTGACAAGTTGATATCAAAGCTCTAGGTTGTATAGGTCTCACAATTCACGGACAAGGTTAATAGAGTCTGAGGGATCACTATGGAGATATCTTTATTTATCCCCCAAAGGCTACAAAGTCTGGAAATTTTCATATTTGTTTCTTTCTGTCGTGCGGTTTGGTTTCTCAATACTGATTGTCTTTCTACTTTGTTCTATCACAGATGGAAAGAACACATGCTTTCTCATCTTCTGATCAGCAGTCCGAGCCCTAGGCAACTTCCACTAGGGAAAGAGGGCGAGGCTGAGGCTGTGCTAGAGGCCGAGGTGGGGCGGAGCTCAGCCCCGAGCAGCAGCACCAGTGGCGGAGCCTCAGGTCGACTTTGAGGAGGAATTTCCGGTCCAGTCCCAGCTGTTCCGGTGGGTCCAACTCAGGTCCCAGAGAAGTTTATTGCTACCCCCCTTTTTCAGGATGCTCTGGTCCGATTGGTGGGTCTTAAGGAGACTTTTACCTGAGTAGGTTTGCTTCCTGTAGCACCATCCATCTCTCAGGCTGGAGAAGGGGCCGAGACTCCTGCTACTCGTACTCCGGAGTAGCTAGCTCCCCAGGTTCAGATTCCAGTGGTTCAGCTAGCTATGGCAATTTAGCCGAGAGTGGTTGCTCAGACCGGCGATGGAGCAACTATGACTGCCGATACTTTATGGAGGTTGGATAGGTTCACCAAGCTCTTCATTACTACCTTCAGCGGTGCATCGACTGTGTATCCCTAAGATTACTTGGATAGTTGTCACGAGGTTCTTTGGAACATGGGGATTGTTGAGACCAAATGGGGTTGATTTCGCTACTTTTCGGTTTTCTAGATCTTCCAAGACTTAATGGATGGATTATTGTTTAGCTAGGTCAGCAGGATCTCCGGCCTTGACCTGGGAGCAGTTCACACATCTATTTCTGGAGAAGTTTCTCCCTATTACTCAGTGAGAGGCCTAGCGAAGGCAGTTCGAGTGTCTCCATCAAGGATCTATGACAGTCACCCAGTATGAGACCAGGTTTATTGAGCTGGCACGTCATGCCATTATTATACTCCCCACTAGAAGGAGAGAGTGAGACGGTTCATTGATGGACTCATTCATCCTATTCATCTCCAGATGGCTAGAGAGGCTAGGAGCGAGATATCCTTTTAGGAGGCGGCCAATGTGGCCTGGAGGATTGAGATGGTATTGTCGTAGGGGAGTGGACATAGAAGAAGACAAGAGACCCAGTCAGTCAGGTCGATTCAGTGGTGCCTCGTATGGAGGTAGAGATTCGTATTATATGGGCCTACCTTTTAGGAATTTCCAGTCAGCCCCATAGGCTTCTCACGATGCTTCTGGTAGTCGTGGTTCTCAGACGCTATATTCCGATCAACAGTCCTTTAGTGCACCACCGGCACCTATTAGTGCACCACCGCTTCAGAGTTTCTAGGGTCACCAGTCCCAGCAGCCGAGAGCTTGTTTTACTTGTGGTGACATGGGGCACATTGCTAGGTATTACCCTCATGTGCCTGGTGGCTCTCAGTATCGGAGTTCTCATGCCATGTTCAGGCACTAGATGTTCCACGGCCTGCCCAGCCGGCTAGAGGTGGGGACATATGTGCTAGAGGTGGAGGCAGAGGTCATAGAGGTAGAGCTTAGACCGCCAAAGGTGGAGGCTAACCAGCAACAGGCCGTCCCAGAGAGGTATATCAGAGTGGTGGGGCCCAACTTCGATGTTATGCTTTTTAGGCCAGGCCCGAGGTAGAGGTTTCAGATGTAGTTATTACATGTACGGTTTTGGTATGTGATAGAGATGATTTAGTGTTATTTGATTGGGGGTCTACGTATTCGTATATATCATCTTATTTTGCCCCGTACTTGATCATGCATAGTGATGCATTGGATGTTCCTATTTATCTGTCTACACAAGTAGGTAAGTCCATTGTGGTAGATCGAGTCCATTGCTCTTGTGTTGTGGTGATTGGGGGTCTTGAGACTTGTGTGGACTTGTTGCTATTAGATATGGTTGATTTCGACATTATATTGGGGATGGACTGGTTATCACCTTATCAGGCTATCATGGACTGTCATTCTAAGACTGTAACCTTAGCTTTACCGGGAATGCCTCATTTAAAGTGGAGAGAGACTCCAAGTCATTCTACCCATAGTGTTGTATCGTATGTGAAGACTTGACATATGGTCGAGAAAGGGTGTTTAGATTATGTTGTTTTTGAATTCCCCGATATTTTTCCTTTTGACCTGCCGGGTATGCCACCCGGCAGGGATATTAATTTCTGAATTGATCTGGTTTCCGACACTCAACCCATTTCTATTCCGCCATATCGTATGGCCCTGCCTGAGTTGAAAGAGCTAACGAAACAGTTGCCGGATCTTCTTGAGAAGGGTTTCATTAGACCCAATGTCTCACTTTAGGGTGC
Organism: Nicotiana benthamiana; assembly: GCA_034376525.1. Lineage (NCBI taxonomy): Eukaryota > Viridiplantae > Streptophyta > Magnoliopsida > Solanales > Solanaceae > Nicotiana > Nicotiana benthamiana. The sequence goes on along the minus strand of CM067340.1, from coordinate 26,615,395 downwards.
GACGGTGTTATTTTTCAAAAAGAAGGATAGGTCGATGAGAATGTGTATTGATTACTGACAATTGAATAAGGTAATGATCAAGACTAAGTATCCACTGCCGAGGATTGATGATTTGTTTGACCAGCTTCAGGGTGCCAGGGTATTTTCCAAGATTGACTTGCGATCTGGCTACCATAAGTTGAGAATTAGGGCATCTGATGTCCCTAAGACAATTTTCCGCACTCGGTATGGGCATTTTGAGTTATTGGCTATGTCATTCGGGTTGACAAACGCCCCAGCATCTTTCATGGACTTGATGAATTGAGTGTTCAAGCCTTTTGGACTAATTCCTGATAGTTTTCGTTGATGATTTATTGATATATTATCGCAACCAGGAGGATCATGAGCATCACCTTAGATTGGTTGTCCAAACTCTGAGGGATAGTCGGTTATATGCTAAGTTCTCAAAGTGTGAATTCTGGTTAAGTTCGGTTGCATTTATGGGTCATGTTTTATTAACAGAGGATATTCAAGTGGACCTAAACAAGATTGAGGCAATCAAGAGTTTTCCTAGACCAGCATCAGCTATGGAGATTCAGAGTTTCTTGGGGTTCGCAGGCTACTATCGACGGTTCGTGGATGGGTTTTCATCTATTGTAGCCCCATGGCCAGATTAACCCAAAAGGGGGCCAGCTCAGATGGTCAAATGAGTGTGAGGCAAGCTTTCAGAAGCATAAGACAGCTCTAACTACGGCACCGGTGTTGGTCTTGCCCACAGGATCATGGCCTTACACAGTCAATTGTGATGCTTCCTTTATTGGTCTTGGTGCAGTATTGATGCAGAATGGCAAGGTTATTGCTTATGCTTCGAGGCGGTTGAAGATTTATGAGAAGAAGTATTCGGTTCATGATCTAGAGTTGGCAGCCATTGTTCATGCATTGAAGATATGGAGGCATTATCTATACGGCATGGCATGTGAGGTGTACATTGATAACAAAAGTCTTCAGTATCTGTTCAAGCAGAAGGAGTTGAATTTGAGGCAGAGAAGGTGGTTGGAGTTATTGAAGGATTATGATATATCACCTGGGAAAAGCCAATATGGTGGCCGATGCTTTGAGTAGGAAGTCAGCCAACATAGGCAGTCTTGCTTACATTCCAGTCAGTCAGAGGCTGTTTTCTTTGGATGTTCAGGCTTTGGCTAATCGATTTGTGAGGTTGGATATTTCTGAGCCTTGTTGGGTGTTAGCTTGCAAATACGCTCGTTCTTCATTATTGGAGCGTATCCGTGATCGGCAGTTTGATGATCCCCACTAGCGTGTCCTTAGAGACATAGTGTAGCGAGGAGGTGCCAAGAATGTTACGTTAGATGCCCATGGAGTCTTGAGATTGCATATGTGAGTTTGTGTGCCTAATGTGGATGGGCTTCAAGAGTTAATTTTAGAGGAGGCCCATAGTTCTCAATACTTTATTCATCCGGGCGCCGCGAAGATGTATTAGGATTTGTGGCAGCATTACTGGTGGCGCAAAATGAAGAAGAATATTGTGGCACGTGCGGTGTCTGAATTGTTAGCAGGTTAAGTATGAGTATAAGAGGCCTGGTGGTTTATTTTAGAAGCTTGAGCTTCCCGAGTGGAAGTGGGAGAAGATCACTATGGACTTCGTTACTGGACTTTTGTTTACTCGAAAGAAGTTTGATGCAGTTTGTGTCATTGTTGATAGGCTGAACAAGTCAGCGCATTTCATTCCGGTGGTCGTCTCCTGTTCCTCCGAGAGGTTAGCTGAGATCTACATTCGGTATATTGTTCGCCTTCATGGTGTGCCGGTATCTATTATTTCAGATTGAGGAACGCAATTTACTTCGCGTTTTTGGAAAGAAGTTTAGCGAGAGTTAGGCACCCGGATGGAGTTGAGTACGACATTTCATCCTCAGATGGACGGGCAGTCCGGGAAAACTATTAAGATATTGGAGGATATTCTCTGATCTTGTGTTATTGACTTTGGAGGTTCATGGGATTAGTTCGTTCCTTTAGAAGAGTTTGCCTACAACAACAGCTACTAGTCGAGCATTCAGATGGCTCCTTGTGAGGCTTTATATGGCAGGCAATATCGATCTCCAGTTGGATGGTTTGAGCCGGGAGAGGCTCGGTTGTGGGTACAGATTTGGCTCAGAAGGCCTTGGACAATGTCAGGACCATTCAGGATAGGCTTCGTACAGATCAGTCTAGGCAGAAGAGCTATGTAGATCGTAAGGTTCGAGATGTGGCTTTCATGGTTGGTGAGCAGGTATTTCTCCGAGTGTCACCTATGAAGAGTGTGATGAGATATGGGAAGAAGGGAAAGCTTAGCCCTAGGTTCATTGGCCCGTTTGAGATTCTTAACTGAGTGGGAGAGCTGGCTTATAGACTTGCATTGCCACCTAGCTTATCATCCGTACATCCAGTTTTTCATGTGTCTATGCTTCGGAGGTATCACGGCGATCCATCCCACATGTTAGATTTCAACACTATCAAGTTGGACAAGGATCTGTCTTATGAGGAGGAGCCGGTGGCTATTCTAGACCGGCAGGTTCGACAGTTGAGGTCAGCCTCCTGAGGCATCGACTTGGGAGTCCGAGTCGGATAGGCCGAGCCGATATCCCCATATTTTCTCCACTCAGGTACTTCTTTCTTTTGTCCGTTCGAGGACGAACGGTTGTTTTAGAGGTGGAGAATGTGATGACCCAAAGGGGTCATCACCTGTTTCTTTATTCGTTCTGTGTCTTTAAGACCTTAAAAACCTCGCCTCAATTTGCGTGCTCAGTCCTGGCGTGTAACCGGAAAGCTTAAATATGAATTCTGCAAGGAAAAAATGATAAATTCTGATATTTAAAATGATTAAATTTGATTTCGGACCGGACCTGGATTTGATGGTCCCTCAGGGTCCGTAATTTGGGCATATGCCCGGAATGCCCATCTGAATTTTTAATTAAAATTGCTTTCTGAAAATGATTAAAGAAAACTGAAGTGATATTTCATTTGAAAGTAATGGTATTAGGCTCGTATTTTTGTTTCGCTGCCCGGTACAAGTCTCATATATGTTTTGGAATCACTCCTGTAAGGTTGGTTTAAAATGGACGTCGTTTGACGCGATCTGGACCGTAATTGGGGAGTTAATGCTTAAAAAGGAGTTCTGAGAAATTTCATTGATCTTGAGGTTGAATTCCATGTTCATAATGCTATATTGGTGATTTGATCATGCGGATATTTTCGTAAGATGTTTTTGAGGTTGTGTGTGTACTTGGATTAGAGATTTGAGGGCTCAGGTGAGATTCGAGTAGGTTCCCGGATGCCTTAGTCTTAAAAGGATCAAATGTTGCAGGATCCGAAATTTGACATGTCTCTCAACCCTCTAATGCGGCTCGCGAGAAATTGCGTGCAGTCGCGGAGGGGCTAGTGCGGCCGTGGTCGCCTTTGCACGGTCCATGGTGGGTGCTGCGCGGCTGCGGTCGGCTTGGTGCAGTTCGCACTGGGCAATGATCCGCAGGCCTTCAGCAAGCCTGTGCAGCCGGTCCATTTTGCGCAGTCTATACAGGGAACCTTAGAAGGGTATAAATATACGTGAATTTCAGTTATTTTACACTTTCCAAAAACTCCAAAACATAAGAGGCGATTTTACAAACAACTCTTCTTCTCCAAAACGATTGGTAAGTGATTTCTAACTCATTTTCTTAACTCTTTAACATCTTTTAGCATGATTTCAACTTCAAATCAAAATATTTTCATGGGGAAATTGGGTGTGTTGGGTAGAACTTAGGTTTTCTAAAAATTGGGGAGTTGGACCTCAATTTGGGGTTCAATTTCAAAACAAATTACATATTTGGATTCATGAAGGAATGGGTACCTTTTTGGTTCGAAAGTTTCGACCATGTGGGCCCATGGGCATTTTTGACCTTTCAGGGTAAAACTTATTTTCATGCATCAGAGTTGATTTATTTAGCATTTGTTAATGAGATTAAGTAAATTCTGATTAGATTCGAGCGGATTGGTGGTGTAACCAAGGGAAAAAGCTATAATTGAGGCGTGAGTTGAATTCAAATCATTGAGGTAAGTGTTCGATCTACCCCTAGTTTGAGAGATTACGAGTTGAGTCTTATGTGCTAATTGCTCTTTGTTGAGTACGATGTATAGGCATGGTGACGAGTCTATACGTTGGTGTCAAGCATGATCGTGGGTCCTAATTCGAAGTTGTTGTATTCTTAAATGACATCATGTATGCCTTAAATAATGATCTACCACAACGGGAAAAGATTTGTTTATCCCCGTAGATCCTAATTGTGATTGAGTATCTTCATTAATCAAACTGAGTTAAGTTTGGTTATAGTTGATTCTCCCTTGCCGGGATGATTGTTTCCATATTGTTGTTCCCTTGCCAGGAATTTATTATGTTACTTTTTTCCCTTGCCGGGATTTTTTGTGATTAAGTGATAATATGAAATGGGATGGGGTGGTATGCCTACCACGAGATGTAATGAAATAGGAGCGGGTGGTACGCCTACAACAAGATATGAAATGCGAGGGGGCGTTACGCCTACCATAAGATATTGAAATGGGATCGGGTGGTATGCCTACCATGAGATGTAATGAAATGTGAGTGGGTGGTACACCTACCACAAGATATTGAAATGGGATCGGGGTGTACACCTACCAAGAGATATAATGAAATGGGAGCGGGTTTTACGCCTACCACCAGATAATGAAATGGGAGCGGGTGATACGCCTATCACAAGATATTGAAATAGGAACAAGCGGTACACCTACCACGAGATATTGAAATAGGAGCGGACGGTACGCCTACCACGATATATAATAAAATGGGAGTGGGTGATATGCCTACCACTAGATATCTTGAGATGGGATCGGGTTGCACATATGCAATAAGATTGAAACTGAAAGTGAAGTTGTCTTTACTTCTTTTTACCTGCATTAGAAGTTAAATTACAGTTTTTCCTTATTGTTCTTGATAGTCTGTTTACCTGCCATCTCCACAACTTGTTCCCATTCCCCAGCTTTAAGTGTCTATTATTTGTTTACTTTTCCTCTATATATTATATAATTGCACCGGCTTATCTGGAGTTTGGTCCTAACCTTGTCACTACTTCACCGGGGTTAGGCCAGACATTTTCCAGCACATGGGGTCCATTGTGCTGATGCTACACTCTGTGCTCTTTGGCACAGATCTAGGTGCCAGAGTAGCACTTGAGCAACATTACTAGATCGAGGGCCAACCTTCATTCCACCGAGATACCGTGGTAGCCTTGTAGATGTTCGCAGGCCCGGAGTCTTCTCTATCTTGTTTTTTATTTTGTTATCTCACGTATTCTGAGACAAACAATGTTATATTCTTTTCAAACGATTGTGTGTAGTACTCTTAGTAGTTCGTGAGTATGTGACACCAGTTCTTAGGTAGAGATTATGTTGGTTTTTCAATATTATCGTTCAGATTCTTTATCTTAAGACTTCCGCTTATTTGTTTTATTCCGTTGTTTCATGGTATTACCGATGATTTCTAAAAAAAAGTAAATCAGTTATGAAAAAAAGGTAGTTAAAGGTTGGCTTGCCTAACTCTTAATAGTAGGCGCCATCACGACTCTCGAGTGTGAAAATTCAGGGTCGTGACATAACTGAAGAAGGAGTTCGAGATGAAGGATTTGGGTGAGGCAAAGAAATTTTTTGGCATGGAGATAATAAGAGATAGATGTTTAAAGAAACTCTGTTTATCATATAAAGAATATTTGAAGAGAGTACTATAGTGTTCTGACATAGATGAGAAGACTAAGCCAGTTAGTACTCCACTTGTTCCCTATTTTAAGCTAAGTACTATTATGTCGCCAAAAGATGAAGCTAAACGAGAGTATATGTCAAGGGTACGATATGCAAATATTGTTGGTAGCTTGATATATTTGATGGTTTGCACGAGACCTGACATTTCACAAGCTATTAGAATTATTAGCAGATATATGCATAATGCAGGAAAGGAGCATTGACAAGCTGTGAAGTGGATTCTACGATATATTTATACTACTGTAGATGTTGGGTTAGTTTTTGAGCAGGAAGACAATCAGTATGTAGTTGGATATTATGACTTAGATTTTGTGGGTGATTTGGACAAATGAAGATCAACTACTGATTTCATTTGTTTACTTTTGCAAAAGCACCAGTTAGTTGGAAGTCTACTTTGTAGTCAACAGTTGCTTTGTCTATAATAGAAGCGGAGTACATGGCTATTACAGAGAGTGTGAAAGAGACAATTTGGCTTCGGGGGTTGTTAAAAGAGCTTGGTATTGAACAAAAAGGTATCACAATTTTTTATGATAGTCAAAGTGCTATTCAATTAGCAAAGAACCAAGTTTATCATGGAAGGACAAAATACATTGATGTTCGGTATCATTTCATACGAGAAATCATAGAAGAAGGTGGTGTCACGGTAAAGAAAATTCATACTAGAGAGAATCCTGTTGATATGCTGACAAAAGTGGTGACTGCGGTCAAATTTCAACATTGTTTGGATTTGATCAACATTGTTGAACACTGAAGATTGAAGATGAAGACACAACCAAAATTTGTTATTCTGAGAAAATTAAAGATGTAGAATTTTGCCAAGGTGGAGATTTGTTGAGTGCCAAAGTCCTACATCGGTAAAGTACCAATTTTGGTTGGTACTTCACCCTATAAAAGGAGACCTAATATTTAAAATTTATACACACCTCTCAGTTGCCTTCTTATCTTCTTAAGACATTTGTATCTTCTCTCTTTAGTATTATTTCACTTGTATTTTGGCAGTGGAATAAAATATTAGTTGTGTCCGAGGAAGTAGGCAAAATTAGCCGAACCTCATAAATTCTGGTGTTCCTTTTATTGTTGCTTTATTATCTTATTTATTATTTATTGTTTGTCAAAATTTTTTGGTATAGTAGTTGTGTCTCATTCACACTATATACATTTGACTTCCGAAACAATGCCTTCCTTCAAGGTGATCTTTATGATAAAATTTATAATTATAACACTCAGGGGGAGAAGAAGTCAGTATGTCGACTTGTTAAATTCCTATATGGTCTAAAGCAAGATCCAAGATAATAGAATGCTAAATTAACTGAGGCTTTACTGGGGTACTCATTTCAGTAAAGTTAGTTTGATCACTCTCTATTTTTCAAGAAAACTTTTGAAGGTACAACTATAGCGCTTGTACATGTTGATGACATGCTCATTATATGAGATAGTCTTAGTTTGATACAAAACTTTAAACAACTTCACAAAGTGCTTTCATGATGAAAGACCTAGGTGAATTAATGTACTTCCTAGGCATTGAGTTTGCTAGATCCAAACAAAGAATCTTGATGCATCAAAGAAAATATGCTCTAGAAATCATCTCTAAAACTGGTCTGGGAGATGCTAAACAAGTTATTACACCTATAGATTACAATACAAATCTCACAACAAAGGAGTATGATGACATCCTCAAGACAAATAAATCAGACACAATCATCGAAGGCTAAGAAATGGAGGATCACACTCCTTATCAAAGGTTGATAGAAAAGCTACTCTATATTATTATGACTCGACCAGATATAGCTTTCAGTGTTCAAACTCTCAGTCAATTTCTTCAAAATCCTAAAAGGTCTCACATAGAAGCAACACTTAGAGTAGTAAAGTATTTGAAGAAATAGCCTGGTCAAGGTGTTCTTCTGTCCAGCATCTCAAATAATACAATTATGCGATTTTATGATGCTGACTGAGCTTCTTGTCCTCACACCAGAAAAGCTATTACAGGTTATATAATTAAACTTAGAGATTCACTAGTGTCATGGAAGTCTAAGAAACAAATCACTATATCAAGAAGTTCAGCAGAAGCTGAATATCGTAGTATGGCAGCCATAGTTGTAGAGTAAGTTTGGATAGTTGATTTACTTAAAGAGATTGATTTTCAAATCAAGCTTCCAGTTGATATTTACAGTGACAACAAGGTAGCGATGCAGATCGCAATCAAGCCAGTATATCATGAAAAAACTAAGCATATTGAAATTGATTCCCATCTTATTAGGGAGAAGATATTACAAGGACTTATCACAATCATTTATATTCATAGAAAAAAACAACCAACAGATATCTTGACAAAAGGGCTCAACAATGTTCAACATGCATATCTTAGCTCCAAGCTAGGAGTTTATAATATTTTTGCACTACCTAGCTTGAGGGGAGTGTAGGAAATGATATAACATAATAAATAAAGAAGGGTATTTTAGTCATTTTCTCACCTAGTAGTTAGAAGTAAGAATTACGGTTAGAAGGTTAGTTAAAGTCTAAGAGTTAGTTAAGTTGTTAATTAAGCTAAACTAACAACTCTATAAATATATCAAAATTGTATTATTTTAGATTGATTTTGGAGTAATGAAAATTCATTAACTTCTCTATCTCTGTTTCTTCTATTCCCTCTCTCTCTATCGATCGATCGACTGATTAGTTATATTCTTCATTTCTAATTTCTTCAATCGTCTCAACAACTTTAAAATTAACGATAAATTTTTCTGTTTAGCTATAGAATTTTTCCATTATTAGAGTCAGATTTTTAATGTAAATTCATTCTCTTTATTTTCAATTCTTATATTTTCTATGTAATAAGAAATTATAATTAAGAATTATATGTGGAAGCTTATGCTAGCTAGTAACAATGATACAAGTAGGAAGGATAAAATAATTAACAATGAAATGAGCAATTTCTGCTTAGTCCAAATCTGGAACAGAAAATATACGACAATAATATACCCGATGCAATCCCACATAGTGAGGTTCGAGGAGAGCATTGTATGCAAATCTTATCTCTAATGTGTGGATTGTGAAGGTAGAAAGATTGTTTTCAATAGATTCTAATCTCAAGTAACACATAAACACACCAATAATGAAAAAGAAAAATAGTAGTGTAGGAACCATGAAAAAAGAAGTAGTAAAACAGTAAGATAATAAGATGAATGGAACGAAAGAAACAACAGGTAGTAGTCGAAACCTAAAAATACAAAAAGAACGAAAATACGTACCAATAATACTGGTATGGACGAGAGAAACACTTGAGTACCTACTAACTTCTTACCCTAATTTCCGACGTCTACCTCCTATTAAGGGTCATATTCTTGATAAAGGTGTACTACTTGAACAAAAAATATATAAAAAAATTGAAGTAGGATCAAATACATAGATTTAGCCCTCAACAGTGTAAAAACAAGACCAATGATTTCCTTGTGATGAGAAGTAAGAAAAGTAAAGGGTGTTACAAGGTCATTGCCTGCCATTTCAAAAAAGATAAATCAACTACTAAATTCCATGAATCATGGGCAAACGAATAAAGACTTCTTTCGGTTTTAGCTACAATATTTTACTACTTATTGTCCTAATCCATTCACAAGAAGTCTGTCTGAACACAGTTCACCAAAGTTAGATTCCAAACATAAATGGGGGTATCAAATTTGGAATTGGATATGATAAAGTGCATAGTTGAAATATCATATGTTAGTTAAGATGGAACTTTAGAAGGAGAGCCGTCTCGCAGTAACGGTGAAGTAATCTCTTTGTGATTTATAGATCACGAGTTCGAACTGTAGAATCAATCATTGATGTTTGTGTTAGGTTAGACTGTCCACATTATACCTCTGTAAAATGCTGCTCTTCCCGTAACCCTAATATAAATACGAAATATTTCGAGCATCGAACTACTATTTTTAATTGAAAAGGATTAATCTTGATTTTTTGACACAATAAGTCATAAGTGCATTTGGGAGACTTCTAATTTGAAGTGGTGAATAGTGGGAAGTAAGTGGGGTTAATGCATGCGGGTTAAAAGTTGTTCTTACATGGCACTAATTAATCATGGTACGTTTTGTGGGTTGTTGAAAATTTCACTCCATATGTGTAGCTTTGTGCAAGAGCTCTGCAAAAGTCAAGTAGTCTACTAATCTTATAGTTAATTAGTGCTCTTATTTTAATTTTTTTGAGTTGAATTGTAAAAGAAACTTCTGTTTCATTTTCCTTCTAATATGGAATATTGTAGTTGAAGTATATGTAACAATCCAGGTGATATTCCTTGCTTCAAGTTTAAATTTATACGATTCTAAAATGTGTCATCAGTTTCCTCAGTATCTCTTACGTGTTTAGATAACTTAGAATTCTCCCAGAATATTATGATATATACCTCCCTTAAGGACTCATCGTATTCATTGAGGTTTATGTCATAATCATTTTCTTACAGATGTAAACTTTGCCTAAGCTCAGTTTAGATTTACTCCTTTTACTACCTAAAGTTGTAAATGAAGTAACTTTGATACAACCTGAACAGCTTAACGCGTACAATTTTAAACCACGTCATTAGTTAGGACTGCAAGTTTGTCTTTTACTACACTAACATCTTTTGTGTTTTATCGATAAAATTTTTGTCTAAAAGGTTACAAATAACATTAACAACAGACGAGTGGTATAATTTCACAAGTGAAGTTTGGAGAAAGTGGTATGCAGTTTTACTCCTATCTAGTGAAGGTTATAGAAAGCTGTTTTCAATAGATTTTTGGTTAAAAAACAAAGTCATAACATAATCGAAAAATACAATAATGAATAAACCACGAAAAGGAAACCGAAACACAAAGCAATACCAACAACAACAAAAACTGAAGCAACAAAACAACTGGTGGTAATATAAATCTAAGTATGATAAAATACGAATGTTACAGATACAACAGGTAAGATAAAGGTGAACTCACAATTACCTGCTACCCTAGTTCTTGATTTTCAATATTCTTATCGAGAGTCATACTTTGGGGAAGCTGCAAATATACCATGCCCCGCCTTAAAAAGTAATCCATCTTTTTCATATTAGATGAGGTATTTTTTTTTACAATATTCCAAAACAAATGACATATTTCTAAATTTAAAAATAATTCTTAAACTCTTTTATTTTACTAATTTACCCTTAATGACAAGTTTCTATAGTCATGCATATGTCATGACCCCACAATCTTTTTATCTCTTAAGCTTTACGGTCATAAATTTTAAAAATATTTTTTTTAAACTCCGCATCGAATTAAAATATCTCATTTATTATGTTACGGATAAAGTATTACATAATGATAACTATACAATGATGCAATCAATGACAAGATTAAGAGATCACACTCAATCCTAGAAATATGTGAAATGTGTTTGCATCAATAAGTATTTCTTTACCAATTAAGGTAGTGCAATTCCGTTGATGAGAAGTTAGTAGAAAGCTGCTGACTTGATCTACCAACTTTATTGCTTGGTCTTTTTAACAGCTTCAACTATCAAAAGTGGCTTTTGAGTTTTGGCTACTACCGGCAGACGCAACTTGTAAGTATCGGGTTTATTTAAATTTAATATACGGGTTATGAATTTAAACATGTAAAGTACTTTTTATAACATGTGAAAAATAAATTATGTTTGACTGATCTTTTTAAAAAAGTACTTTTAAATGTTAAATTATCAAAAAGAATAAATTCCTCCTGCAGTCCTGCTTCATATCATTTCCTTTTTGTTAGAAATAGTTTTAGTTCTTTAGACTGTAAAAGTTATATATAAGCTCTCTTCTCTTTCTACTTTGTAAAGTTTATATGAACTTTTTCTTACGTTACTGACTACGCAAAAATCTTGTCCTTTGTCTTCTCGATCTGTAATATAATATTGGAAAAATAAAATTGATAATATATTCATTTCCATTCTTTTCAGATAGATTTATACGTTAAAACATATAATATAAAGCTTATAATTCAAATAGTATTATTTTTGCTTTAAATCCGATGAAAATAAATTCTGGTAATTTATTAGTTGGATAATTAATTAGTGCCGACAAAAAAATTGAAAGTCAAAGAATTTTACATTTTAGAGTTCGAATGGAGAAAATTATTAAATCTTTCTGCATGTATACATTTTAGATTTTAACAATTGCATATTGACGAGGAATAAATTTATATAATTCCTTAAGTATAGGCATAGAACTAACTGAGCCGGGGGTCGATTGAAAATAGCCTCTCTGTTCTTCGGGTAGGGGTAAGGCTCGTCTACCTATTACCCTCTTCAAACCCCACTTTATGAGACTATACTGAGTAGTTGTTGTTGTTGTTGTAAGTATAGGCATAGAACTAACTTTGTCCCTTATTTATATTATTAAATGTATAACATCCCATATGCTTGTAAAAATGGATAGCTTTAGTCTACTCCTTAATATGGTTAGTAAATCTTAGGGAATAATGGATGAAGTTGGGTTAAATATCATGGATATGACCAATTGTTAATCTAACATTAACACGAAATCTCTAATTTAGGGTGAAGAGATCAGATCGTTCTTCCAAAATTCTATGTATGCTATTACATCACTGCCTCAATTTCTTTTTGGATATCGACAAAGTTTATTCATCTAGGATTAAACATAGAATATATCGAGCCAAATGTGTCTATTAATAATAATGGTAGTCTGGTATTTACCTTTTTTTTCATTCGTCACCCTCAGCCACCCTATATTCTCTAGGCAGAAATTAGCGTTTATATCCAAGAACAAACTTAGTTATAACTAGTATTAATATATGCAATTATTTCTAAGTGTCACAACTAGAGGTGTACATAAACCGGGTTGGTTCAAATTTTATAATTACCAAACCAAACTAATTTGTGTCGGGTTATTAAATCTAAAGACCAAACCAAACCAATAAATTCGGGTTTTTCAATATCTGTTTTTCTCGGGTTTTTTCGGGTTTTTCGGGTTTTTCAAAATTTTTTTAAGGTAAAACCTTCGTAGAACAAAATATATAACGTATGCTCAAAATATTTCTTTAATCCTAGTAAGATACAACTATATAAAGTATTTTTCAAGAAAATAATAAAAAAAATGAGATATGTCATGACTCATGACATTATCCTAAAATATTCAACAATAAAAGATAATAAAATTATATACTATAAATATTGCTAATTAAAAAGTCATAATAAAAATAAACATAATCTAAAAGCACTAATTCATGCTAAACTAGATAGACTAACGAGGGAGCCTAAAAGCTAAAGAAAAATAAAACTAGGTTATGTATTTTTATCTAAATTATTGCAAAATAAAAAATAGACATTTAATACATTCCCGTTCGTAATATTAAATTGAATGTCTTTTGTTAGCATTAGTATTGATTGCTAGCATTATTTAATTTACTAATATTTATGGCTATAAAACTTATTGGAGCATTCAAAAGTTCTAAATAAACCTTGAAATAATACCTCAAAAGATAAAATTATGAAATTGTTTAAGAAATATTTATAAATTACATTACAATAAGTATATTTATATATTAAATATATGTTAAATTGTTATATATGTAATATCGGGTTGGTTTGGTTTCGGTTTGACTTTCTTTAGTTAAAACCAAACCAAACCAATAATGGTCGGGTTTTTTTCTCCAACACCAAACCAAGTCAAATCAAACCATAATCGGGTTTTTTTTCTCGATTTGACTCGGATTATCGGATTGGTGCGGTTTATCGGTTTTCTTTGTACACCCCTCGTCATAACATTTGATGATGAATAATACTTTGGAAGGAAACATTTTCTCAGCCTGAAATATTACTTAGTTTTTGTAGTATAAATTTAGATAAATATTCCCATAGTTGGAATGTAGTCGGAAAGATATGGAAATCATAAACGATTGCATTTGTCTAATTCATTTTGAAATATTTTTATTTTTGTAAACTTGAGAAAATACCGGAAATTAGGACTAGTCAGATCACTGAATTTAGAATATCTAATGCAAATAATAAAGAAAGCGTAACGACCCGATCGATTATTTTAAATATTTGTACTTAGCTCGCCAGTTTTCGGGCATGACTAGCAATGTATGATGTATTATGACTGATGTAAATCGTCGATTTTGATTTTCAAGATAACCAGAATAGATCTGGAAGAACAATTCTCAGTTTGAAGCTTTAAATTTGAAATATTTGATCAAGTTTTGACTTTTTAGTAATCAATCTCGAATTTGAATTTTTATGATTTGGTTGGCCCCGTAAGGCAATTTGGGACTTAGGAGCGTGATCGGAATTTATTTTGAAGGTCAGTGACAGATTTAAGCTTGGATTGGAGAAATTGGAAATTTAGCATTTTCCGATCGGCATTGAAAATTTTGATATCGGGGTAATGAAATTTTGAAAATTGGAGTAGGCCCGTTGTGTCATTTTTGAAGCATATGCAAAATTTCAGGTCATTCGGATAGTGTTTGATAGGTTTTTGCATCATTTACGGAATTTGGAAGTTTGAAAATTCTTAGACTTGAATCCGATGGTGATTTGATATTTTAATATTATTAGGAGCGTTCCGAAAGTAGGAACAAGATTAGATGATGTTATGGGATATGTTGGCATGTTTGTTTGAGGTCCCAAGGGCCTTTGGTGTGTTTCAGATGCACCATTGGTCACATTTAGACGTGAAAAGTTGGCAGTTTTGCTGGTATATCTATTGCCGAAGGTCCTTCTTCACGATCGCAGAGAGAAGGATGCGGTCATGTAAGGGAAAAGGTCAGAGGCTGTTTTTTTCTACTTCGCGTTTGCAAACATGGGTCTGTGTTCTCATAAGGCGTGGTAGACGGAGCATCGCGTTCGCGTTAATGAACATGCATTCGCTGTTGGGTCTAAGTTGAGACAGCGTGGTTATCACTTTGCGTTCGCAAGGTCGGTTCCGCGAACGCGTAGTTCAGTAAGTGGTGCTTAACGCAATCACAAAGGTTATTATGCGATCGCGTATGGGAATCTTTTTTTTCTTCCTCTTCGCGATCGCGATGGTACTTCCGAGATCGCAGTGGCTGTGTATCTGGGCAGAATGTTTAAAGTTCAAAATAATGGTTTGAGTTCATAATCGAAAATTCAATAGAGAGCACAGGAGAAGGCAATTTTGGAGGGGATTTTCAGAGAATTGATTGGGGTAAGTGTTTTGTACTCAAATTTGGTTAAATCCCATGAATAAGTCTTGATGTTTATCATTGAATTAGGAAATTTAGGGTGAAAAATAGAAGAAAATTTGGAGAGTTGATTTTGGGGGATTTGGATGGCCAATTGATGTCGGATTTTATTGAATTTGATATTGTTAGACTCGGGAGCGAATGTGTTTTCTAATTTTTTGATTTTTATCGAATTCCGAGACGTGGGTCCGGAGGTCGGGCTTGAGCTAATTTCGGATTTTGAGTTAATTTGATTATTTATGCTTGGGCTTTATTCCTTTAGCGTATATTAATGATAATATACTCATTCTGGTTAGATTCGGAGTATTCGGAGGCCGATTCGAGAGGCAAAGGTATCGTGGGTTAGAATTTGGACGATTCGAGATAAGTAATGATTGTAAATCTTGTCGGAGGGTATGAAACCCTGAATTCACATTGCGGTACTACTTTGAGGTAACCCACACTCTAGATGACGAGTGTGGGGTCGTACACCGTTTGGGATTATGACTTAGTCCGTCCCGTACGATTGTTAAATAGCATATACGATTGAAAACTGTTTGATAGCATTGTGTTTTGAAAAGTATTACTATGTTTTGAGCTGAATGACATATTTGGGCCTCGTGCCAACCAGTTTGGACCCTTAGGGTTTTTTACTTCTATTCTTCACTGTTTGACTTAATATTTATACTCAATCATGCTGTATTTTACTGATTACATAACTCAATTTTATTTACTCAATTTTGATATTATGAATAATATTTTGGGTTGAACGCCATGTTTTACTATTAGCCCGAGTGGCTGTTCCTTTGCCTCTGCTCGTATCTGTTGCAACTCGTGCTCTTTGTCAATCATAACTCTTTGACCAATCTATGTGTTATTACACGTCGTCTTTATACCACTTTTAATATATAAATTTAATTTTTTCCAATACATCAGGTACTTGTTAGCTCGCATTGACATGTGTATTACACATGCTCATGTACATTTCGATTATTCACTAGATACCTGCTAGCTGTTACAAACACAGATAGTCGGCTCGCTTATGCATGGACTGAATATTTCACTAGATACTTGATACCTACCACCAATCAGTGCGTATGTAGCATATTAATTACGGGTTCAATTGAACCTATAACTTTTGAATCGAAGTAAAAATTAGTATGTAAACATTCATTAAAATTGTAAAAAAAAGTAGATATGAACTTATAACTTTAATAATATAATAGGTTTAATGCTAAAGCCTTAAAAGATGAACTCATAGAGTTTAAATTCCGAATCCGCCTCTTCTATCAATACAAGTACCGGGCTAGTTCTTGCACAACTCAATTATTCTGTCAAATACCTGCTATTTTCTAGCAGTACATATATCGAGCAACTTTTCCAATCAAATTATGCAAATAAAAAAAAAGAGTTAAAATTAAATCTTAAATGTTATGATTCTTTTTGTATTTGAGTGATCACTAGGATACATCCTTAATATAACATATGTCATATGGACTCTTTGTCAAAGCATAGATCTCTCCGAAAGAAACCAAAAATAAAAAGTAAAAAAATTGTCCCATCTTCCTTTTTTCAAAATCAGTTTTGTATAAATAGGATAAATCCTGCTCTTGGTTGTCTCATCTTCCTATATGCTCTTCTTATCTTGAAGATAACAATTACTACAACTTAAACTAAGGATTTTCTATGGCTGATCAGATAGCAGGAGGGGCCAATGGGAACCATGTTTTAACTTTGAATATTAAAGAAGATGATGATTTGAATCACAATGATTCTTCTTCAACTTGCAGCTTTCTTACTGTTCCTTTCATTCAAAAGGTAACCCCTTATCTTCTTCTTATTTCTGTTCGTATGGTGTAAAAGGACAGTTTGATGCATAAAATATTTTGTATTCTTATAAAGTATAGAAAAGAACTGCACCCAAATTATATAATGTAAACAGTCTACCCTACTACAAATATTAATAGCTGTTTTTATAACCCGAACCTGTAACCTCCTATTCTCCCTGTGTAAACAAGGAAAATTGGTTTCCTAGAACTTCTTCTACTCATTTACCGTTTAAATATTAAATCGTGTGATCATTTTATTTACTTAAAACGTAGAACAATTAGAAAGGATACACTTGCATTTACTTCATTATATTATGAACACGTCCTTTTACATATTGACACTGGCCCAATTTTTTATGGACAAATACATAAAAACTCTTTTTATTAGATGACGGTTAGACTCGAAATCGTTACTTGTCATGATTTCTACTTATTTTGATACTATGTTAAATTGTATCATCGTATTATTCAAAAACTTGTTAAATTAAATATAATATTATCTAAAAATATAAGCCGTTAAAGAAGATAAGCATATAGTTATTACTTGATCTATCCTATTTTAAGTGATGATATTTTATTGGATATGAAATTTAAGAAAAAAAGAAAATTATATTTAAAAATTAATTAAAAAATTTTAAATTAAATTGCTTCTAATATCTTGCGGGAATATACTTGTTTTATAGCTATGTAAGAGTTTCCTAGAAAATTCAGCCTCAGAGTGCCAACAAAACCTTAGAATTCATCAAAAGAAAAACAATTAATAAAAAAATCCACAATTGGTCATTTGCACTTGTGAAATTCCTATAATATTTTGATGTATATTTTTGGTCTGATTATTTGTGAAATTATAATTACATGAAGTAATAATCAATGGTGGAGCCATATAGCTCCAGCCTCCAAAGGGTATGAGTTGATACCCCTTCGCCGGAAAAAATTATATTATTTCGATAGGTAATTTTTTTTTATGTATACATAGTTAGTACTATGTGTTGAATCTCTTTAATTTTTTTTTTGTGTATTTATTTTCTTAAAATTTTGATACCTTTTAATAAAAATTGTGAAAATGTACAGGTCATAGCAGAAACGATAGGAACATATTTCTTGATATTTGCTGGCTGTGGATCAGTGGTGGTAAATGCAGATAAAGGAATGGTAACATTTCCAGGAATAGCCATAACTTGGGGACTTGTTGTAATGGTCATGGTTTACTCAGTTGGCCACATTTCTGGTGCTCATTTTAACCCTTCTGTTACTATTGCCTTTGCCACAGTCAAAAGGTTTCCTTGGAAACAGGTATATTTGAATAAAATTAAATTATCTTTTTCTATGAATATTAAAGTCTTTTGAGTTTTTAAGGTCATTGGTCTTGAGAAAAAAGAATATTTGTAGATTTTGAGTTTGAATTGAACTCTTTTATGTGTCATTAGTTAAAAGAATTAGTAAGGGTTAATTATTTAGACACATTTATACTAAATAAATAAACATATCCCCTCCAATCAGGAGCGAAGCCACCATCTTGCAAATAACTTGGCTCACCCAGTATTTTGATTCAAACCTTGTATTTATTTTAAAAATTCATTGAATATTGATAAATTATTAATTTAAAATCTTGTAATGTAAAATGATTAGAATTTCGAACCAATAAACTTTAAATTACGGCTCTGCCACAAATCCTAAATATTGATTATTTTGACAAACTGAATTTATTATAAAATATTTGATAGTTTAATAAATTGAGAAGTCATTATTTTCAAATATAACTGTACTGTTCCGATTACTGAAATATTAAGTAAGTGAGACATTTAACGAGAGATAAATAATAGTTTAAACAGATATTCTTAGGATTACGCTGTTAAATACCTTTTTAAAGAAGATACATAAAACTTTAAAAGATAAGTATTAAAGACTGAAAGTAATATTATTTTGATGTACTAAGAATTACTTTTTCTGGTATTTATATCGGCTAATTGGAATTCGCATAGCATAAGACTCATTAATTCATTTAATCTAAAATTCTAAATAGATCGTCTATGTTTGTATATTCTCTCTAACCTATTATGTGATCATTATTTATTATTATTATTGTTGTTTATTTATTTATTTTTATTTTTTGCAGGTACCAGCTTATGTAGCAGCACAAGTTCTTGGAGCAACCCTAGCAAGTGGAACTTTACGACTAATATTTAATGGAAAACACGATCATTTTGCTGGAACTCTACCTTCAGGGACTGAATTTCAATCGTTCGTAGTCGAATTCATAATCACATTTTATCTCATGTTTGTCATCTCAGGCGTTGCAACAGATAATCGAGCTGTAAGTACTCTCTATATATATGGATTTTATAATTAATATAATCAGACTACAGATCAAAAAAAAGTAACTAGCCCGCGCTATTACTAATAAAAGAGAGACTGTACTTATACTGCTGAGGTTCAATGTACGAATCCCATAATTCCATGATAGCGGCTATTTTTTCAATTATAGGGACTGAAAACTAAAGTGGTTACTTTTGCAAATATTATCATTTCTTAAGTCATCTAATAAAGAGAGGCTATACTGGTACCAGTGAGGTTCAATGTTCGAATCCCATAATTCCATGATAGTGGCTATATTATCAATTAAAAGGACCGAAAACTAAAGTGATTAGTTTTGCAAATATTGTCCTTTTTTTAATCATTTAATATTTGTGGTTCATTGGCCCTACTAACTAACCGGATTCACACCGGGTTAGCTCAGTAAGGAGGTAAGTTGATCCCTACCAAAATGTTTGTCATTCTCAAAGTTCGAAATCGAATCTCTAATCAAAAGTGAAGAAATTTCACTTGACCCACTGGACCTTTTAGTGGTAATTTTTTAATTATGGCTAATGTGTTAACTATATTACCAGTTGCGCTTTTACACGCTAAATATAGCTGTCAAGTAATCATTAAATTAGTACCAATATGGTGGCTTCAATTAGCTTTAGGGGAGAAAAGCGGGGACATGAAGTTATTCCGGTTAGCCAAAGAAAGGGAAAGGAAGGTGCTTTGATCTTAACCAAGTTAGGTGCATCAAGGGCGAGGATGGTAGAGTTCTGATGGGGGATCTCAAGTCAAGCAGAGGTGGCAGACATACATTCGAGACTTACTTAACGATGTGGGGGATCGTAACATAGAGCTAGGGGAGTTGGGGCATTCAGAGCAACATAGAGACCTTGGGTACCGGAGGCGCATTAGGGCGGAGGAGGTCATGGGGGCTTTGCGTAGGATGAGTAGGGGTCGAGCGACCGGGCCTGACGAGATCCTGGTAGAGTTCTGAAAATGCATGGGTAGGTCAGGAGTGGAGTGGCTCTCCAGGTTGTTCAATGCGATCTTCAGGACCAAAAAGATGCCGGAGGAGTGGAGGTCGAGTACAGTGGTGCCCTTGTACAAGAAGAAAGGTGACATCCAGTGTTGCAACAACTATAGGGGTATCAAATTAATAAGTCATACCATGAAGGTCTGGGAGCGGGTGATCGAGGCGAGGGTGAGGGAGATGACATCTATATCTGTGAACCAGTTCGGTTTCATGCCGGGTCGCTCCACTACAGAAGCTAGCCCCCCTGTCAGAGGGCTGGTGGAGCAGTTCAGGGATAAAAAGTAGGACCTGCACATGGTGCTTATTGACTTGGAGAAGGTATATGACAAGGTCCCAAGGGAGGTGCTTGGAGGCGAAAAGCGTGCCAGAAGCCTACATCAGAGTAATTAAAGACATGTACGATAAAGCTAAGACTAGGGTTAGGACGGTGGGTGGCGACTCAGACCATTTTCCAGTGGTTATGGGGCTCCATCAAGGATCGGCGCTTAGCCCTCTTTTGTTTGCCTTGGTGATGGATGCTCTTACCCGACATATTCAAGGGAATGTGCCTTGGTGTATGCTATTTGCTGATGACATAGTCTTGATAGACGAGACGAGGGTCGGTGTTAATGAGAGGTTAGAGGTATGGAGATAGGCTCTCGAGTCTAAGGGTTTCAAAATAAGCAGATCTAAGACAGAATACCTGGAGTGCAAGTTTAGCGCCGAGCAGAGCGAAGTAGGCAGGGACGTGATGATTGGATCTCAGGTCATCGCCAAAAGGGACAATGTCAGATATCTTAGGTCGGTGATTCAGGGAGATGGAGAGATTGACGGGGACGTCACTCATCGTATAGGAGCGGGGTGGTCAAAGTGGAGGCTTGCATCAGGAGTCCTGTGTGACAAGAAAGTTCCATTGGAACTCAACGGGAAATTTTACAGAGCTGTGGTTAGACCGGCCATGTTGTATGGGGTGGAGTGCTGGCCAGTGAAGAACTCTCATGTTCAGAGGATGAAGGTTGCGAAGATGAGGATGCTCAGGTGGATGTGCGGGCTCACCAGGTTAGATAAGATTAATAATGAAGTTATTCGAGAGAAGGTGGAAGTGGCCCCGGTGGATGAGAAGATGCGAGAAGCGAGGCTGAGGTGGTTCAGGCATGTACAGAGGAGAAGTCCTGATGCCCCGGTGAGGAGTTGTGAGCGGCTGGCGATGGTCAGAGCACGGCGAGGAAGAGGGAGGCCAAAGAGGTATTGGGGAGAGGTGATTAGGCATGACATGACTAGAATGCGAGTTTCTGAGAACATGGCCCTTGATAGAAAAGTTTGGAGGTGTAGTATCAGGGTTGTAGGATAGGGGCCCCTAGAGTTTTTCGTACTCCTCACCCAGGGTTGGGTGAGGCTTGGCAGGGTTATCCATAGATGATTTGTGTTTTGGATTTTTTCTCCCTTATGGTAGTTATTTATGGTAGTTACTGTATGATATTATTGCATGCTATTTTATTTACGGTTCTTATGTTTAGATAATTATTTACGCTATTTCTGCTGGATTTACTAATGCTCTTTTGTTTTTATTTTTGTTTTTCCTTTCCTTCACTGAGCAGAGGGTCGATTGGAAACAGTCTCTCTGCCCTTTCGGGTAGGGGTAAGACTCGTCTACATATTACCCTCCACAGACCCGACTTTGTGGGACTATACTGGATAATTGTTGTTGTTGTTGTTGTTATTGTTATGGTGGCTTTAATTAATTAAATTTTCCTTTGAAGTAATTTAGTTGAATAAACAAAATACTTAGAGATTCTTGAACATCATCATTTTTACATAATTTCTATCTTTTTGTCATTTTTTTATGAGTGTAGATTGGTGAACTTGCTGGTCTTGCTGTTGGAGCAACCATTTTGCTTAATGTGATGTTTGCTGGGTAATTTCTCTTTTAATTGCTTTCTTTATTTTAATTACTTTGGTTATGTGAGCACCTCTTGAGTAAAATTAGTTGCATATGCACAAAATTTTCAGGTAGAAATACTTATAATTCACTCTTAGGTTATCATTTTTGTTATTTGACGCTAAAAGTTAGTGAGTTGTGATCAAAACTTACAGTCTAGTAGTATTTTTAGGATTCTCTCACACGATACCTGTTAGTTCAATTCTCATTGACCCCCTTCCATAATATCTAATGTAACACAAAATTTTGACATCTTTTCACAAATAACGGGCCGAAATCTTGGGAATAATGAGGGGGAAAAAAGATATCTCATTAACAAAAACTATAAGGGACTGTATTGGCGAGATCCAATGGAGAACGATTGCTCAAAAGAAAAATTACCTAGAAGTCTGAGGACCTTTAGTACTATATCCTATCCTCGAACTAGCAGCCTTCAGCCAAGCTTACTACGGCCTTTGAACGACCGTTTCATCTCATCTTAATTTTGCTGTACTAGTATGTAGCCAGCCATAACCCCATATAAGAGCTGAATTCACTATTTACTTTTTTTTTGCCGTTGTGGAGCCGAATCACTAGTTATGTTTTCTGGTCGATATACATAAATTATACATATAATATACATAATTACATGTTATATATTCATCGATTATTTTTAATGAATTTTGTTTCGGACAGGCCAATATCGGGAGCATCGATGAATCCGGCAAGAAGTTTGGGCCCCGCAATAGTGTCAACCCATTACAGAGGTTTATGGATTTACTTAGTGAGCCCAACACTTGGGGCCGTAGGTGGAGCTTGGGTTTACAATATCATTAGATTTACTGACAAACCTTTGCGTGAAATAACCAAAAGTGGATCTTTTCTTAAGTCCAAAAACTCTAACACTTAAGTGCAAACTCCATAATTAATAAGAGAAGCCTACTTTTTTCTTCTCAAACGAGGGAGAGAGATAGGGACTACCAGGTATGTGGTTACTTTTGTAATATACAAAGGGAAGACCTTGTAATTTGTAAAATAAATGAGGTTAATCGATGCTTTTTAGAAGATAATTGTGGAAAAAGAACAACCCTCCTACATAGCATAATATTGTGAAATTTCAAAACGGGCTAAAATTATACAAATGTCCCTTCTTTTGTTGCCACAGTTTAGATTTTGTCCCTATTTTAAAAAGTTGTGCAAATATAGCCCTTGAGAAATCACCCCCTTCGAAAATCATAGTTGAATTGTCCGTGCTAGTTTGCACGTACGTTGACTAATTCTGTGAGGTACCTGCTATTGCTTGAATGATTCTATCTACCAAAGTATGTACACATGGAAAGATATCATCTAGTGTTTTTGCCTCCATCGAGATTTGAACATAAGACCTTTTCCAACACACTTCATTAAGTATTAGGCCACAACTTTGTATGTAAGCGATTGAGCCCATACAATACTCAAGCACATGCATGTTTCTAGCCTATTTAAATTGGGTGAATTATAAAATTGGCCGATCGGCTGAAACCAATTGCATTTGTGAACCAAAAATTATAAAATATATGTATTTTATATGTATATAATACACAAATATATAAATAATATACATCTTGTTTTAGCATTTCCAGTAAGTATATCTAATATACGTAATGATGGGAGGTAGTAGATATAGGCAAATCCAGAAACAAGACATCAAAGTCAATTGTCTACTCGAGAGTGTCTCTTGGCTTAGGTCCTGATACAATGTTTGAATTCTGGCCCTTCCAGAATAGTATTTTACTGATGGCTCGGGCCCTACCGAAAGGAGGCCTTCTCCGCCTTCCACCTAAGCTCCGCAGGAAAGGCCCAACGCCAATCTCAGGGGATATTGAAGTTTCATAGGGTTTTTCCTAGACATGCATTGTTTGCAATAAGAATGAGTACATCCCATTATTTTGAACATTTCACTCATTGACTTTTCTCGTGAATGCAAATATCACACGTAAAAATGTCATCATCAGCGTTATCATCTATAACAATGGACGTCGATTTTGAACGCCTATTTGAATTTTTGGAGAATGAAAAATTAGAATCCAAAATCTGAATTTCTTCATCTGGGGATTCTCTAGATAGATAATTAAAGGACTTTTTAGTTCCACTGCAGCTAGGTTTTGAACACAATTTTAAATAACGAAATTTGATGATTTCTTTTCTCAATAGCATCACTAATCTTGGCTCCTTTGCTCTTTGACGTTTTTGGGATTTCATATATTACTGAAGCGTCATCATCGTCATCGTAATCATCGGCATTATTTAATATTTTTCATGACAGTAAAGCGAGGATTTATATAATCGATTCCAAATTGATCATTTGAACTTGCAAATTGCTTTGTGTTTGCACTGAACGGCAAGAATATTGAACTGAGGAAAGTTTCAGAGGCAAAGATTATTATTATTATCATTTTTTTTTGAATTTCGTGATGACGAAAACTATGCGTTCTTTTAGGAATCTTTATCAGCAAACCTTGAAAGTTTTTTTAGTAGGCAATTTCCTTTTTTAAGTTATTTTTTTTTCTTTCTCGTTTTTGGAAGTGGGACCAGGCATAGTGAGTAAATAAGTGAGGTAACAGAAGAGTCCCTTTTTTCCTAAAAAATAAATTCATTCTATTTTGGTCACATGAATATCTAAGCTGGCGTCTGGCCATAGATTCCCAAGTTTATTTCGAAAAATTGGATTTGCTTGAAGTTTGATTTGAAGATGAAAATATGTTGGACATACGTTTTCAAAACATTTTCCAATTTTATTTTGGAAGACATATGTATATAATTCCTAAATTTTAGATTTTTGGCCCAAAATCAACAATTGGGGTGATTTTGGGATTTGGAGTTTGAGATTTTACCAAAATATGGGCAACATTTATGGCCAAATATAAGTTTGCCAAATAAATCCCAAATTTATTTTAGCAAAACTCATGGCCAAACGGGTCCTAAGTTTAACTTTATACTCCCTTAGTTCACTTTTACTTGGCATGTATACTAAAATAGATTTTCACTTTTACTTGTCACTTTATACATATCAAGAGAAGATAAAAAGAAATTTTCTGTTATACCCACAGTACTTATTACTCATTTCTAATTATTTTCTCAAATTCAATAAAATATGAATCAATTAATATGAATATCATGATATTTATTATTTTTTACGGGGCGTAAAAAGTCAAACGACATCAAGTAAAAGTGAACGATGGGAATACTATATTCTAATAACATTATAAATATGTTATTATAATATCATACTATTTAAAAAATAACTATATAAAGTTTTACCAGAAAATTCTTACAGCTTTTTCCTTGTTTGAAAGGTTTTTAGTTGGACACAGAGTTCAAAAAAAATTATTTGT
Organism: Nicotiana benthamiana; assembly: GCA_034376525.1. Taxonomy (NCBI): domain Eukaryota; kingdom Viridiplantae; phylum Streptophyta; class Magnoliopsida; order Solanales; family Solanaceae; genus Nicotiana; species Nicotiana benthamiana. The sequence goes on along the minus strand of CM067340.1, from coordinate 26,589,977 downwards.
TATTTAATCGTAGTAAATTAATATAATTTGATGTAAATACAGTAAGAAGGAAAAATTTATAACCTAATATTTTAATGATGACAAATATTCAAGTAGTATTTAATGGAGCTAGAATATCAAAGTGTGCAAGCTAGATCCTGTGCAAATCAAGTCAAGGAAATCTAAATTAAGGATTTACAGCAAAATTAAATCAAGTCAACGAAGATATATTCGTGGAAACCAACATATGATTGAAGATTTCTATGAAAGGCAGTTTACGGAATCTTCAATTAACCAATTTCGTTAACAGTATATTTACTTAAACTCGATACTATATGTCAGTTTATTTGGACTTGTTATAATATTTTTAATTTATTTGAAAAAAAACACATACTATAGTTAAATCTAATTAATATTAAAATTAGCTGGTTGTTGCAGTTACAACTGTTGTCAATTAATTGTAACATTCATTATGAGACTTGAAGTCAAACAATACCTAGGCTTCTTTTTTGGTCAAATACTTCGTATCAGATTTTTAAGTAATTCGAAATTTTTTTTAACCTGCAAACTGCATGCATATGACAGTTACTTAGAGTATCCAATTATTATCCTTCTGGTTATTCTGTCTACCAGCTGACAGCAATCCAATTTATTCAATTTCTTAGATGAAAGGGGAAGTCCATGATATCTAATTGGGAAGGAACCTTGAGTGAAACCTGTTTTTGCTAGTAACTGCTCATTTGTCAAGTCATCCACCCCAGCAATTAAAATATTGAATTTATCTTGGTTAGAAATTAATCCTGATGCTTCACTGAAGTGATTCAAAGCTTCTACCACCCTATTAGCTGATGCTAGATCGCCTTTGCAGAAGATCATAAGATCATCTGCAAAGATCAAATGAGTTATCTTTAGCTGCTTGCACATGGAATGAAACTGAAAATCTGGGAGTTCACTTATAGTTGAAAGACCTCTAGACAGATACCATTACTAACACAAATAGTAGAGGAGATATATGATCTCCCTACCTTAGTCCCTTCTACCTTCAAAATATCCATGTCCTTCACCATTCACTTTAATGGAGATTTGGTAGTTCTTACACATTTAAGATAAGAAGGGTTGCTCTGATGGTAAGCAACCCCCACTTCCAACCGAGAGGTTGTGAGTTCGATTCTCCCTAAGAGCAAGGTGGGAAGTTCTTGGAAGGAAGGATGCCGGAGGTATATTTGGAAACAGCTTCTCTACCCCAAGATAGGGGTAAGGTCTGTGTGCATACTACCCTCCCCAGACCCTACTAAGTGGAATTATACTGGGTTGTTGTTGTTGTTGTTTAGTAGTTCTTACACATACCATGATCCAGTGAATGAATCTCCATGGGAAAGCAGATCCACACAGAACCTCTTTAAGAAACCCCCAGTCCACCATATCATATGCCTTCCTGAGATTAATTTTCATAAGGCACCTTGCAGATGTTACCATAATGTATGAAACGATCATGACAAAATAAGCATATTATACATTATAGATCTTCCTTCAATAAATGCAGCTTGATTGTTGTCGCGTCTCGTTTTCTCGCAAAAGCGAGTTTCGATGTCGTGACAACTCCTTTGGATGGGAGATAGAGTATTAAAAGGAGAAGAGTCAATACCTAATGGTTTCTGGGGTGCATTAGTGAACCTATTATGCAAATAACTCTGTTTGACTAGTCAATATCATCAAAGATCAGGTAAGGCTCAAATTACCTCAAAGAGAAGGTGTAAGGCACTCTTCTAGGTCCATAACTGTGGGTCCCAACCGAACATAAGGTTACGTGGATTACAATTACGCTAAGTGATCAAATAAACAAAGGTAATATAAAGGTTAAAGAATTTCATTACAACACGATTAGTACATATCTTAGTACGAATACAGGGATACAACTATTTAGATCTAATAACAACATATAAAAGGGGGAGGGAGTCCTAAGTTTTTTAGCCTAAAGAATCACCCGTGTAACATAAATAATACTTCACAACTCCCTTGAGGTAGGAGTTACATATATTATTAAGCGAGCACAGACTATCATCTTCTGCCTAAAAATTTTCTTAGCTTCATTATGTCATTTATGATGTATTTGCAAAATTTGAAGTCAATCAGACTGGATTCGATAGGTTTCGACATCTTAGAAGTTGAAAGTTCTTAGTTTTATTAATCTTGAATTGGGGTGTGATTCATGATTTTAGTGTTGTTTGATGTGATTTGAGACATCGAGTAGGTCTGTGTTATGTTATGGGACTTGTTGATATATTTGGACAGGGCCTTGGGTGTGTTGGGGATGGTATCAGATCATTTTGGGCTATTTTGCAATGCTGAAGCTGGTGTCTGGTGTTGTTCTTCGCGTCCGAGGGGGTCCTCTCGCATTCGGGAAGAAGGATTTGGCTTCTGAATTTTTTTCTTCACATTCGCGAAGAAGAAATTTTTTTTGCGTGGGTCTTACTTCGGAGGATGATATCTCTCAAAACCACAAGGAATTTCGAGATGATTCTAAAGGAATGTTGTAGCTCTTTGAATCTCGTTTTCAGAAACATATTATAATAGTGATTTGGACATCTGCAGAGAAAGTTATGTCCATTATACTATAGGCTGCTCAAGAAGAGTTACGATATTTGTTTTTTTTTTTGTGAATTTTGCTCTTCGCGAACGCGAGAAGTAGGTCACAAACGCGAAGAACAAATACCTGGGCAGTACAATAAATTTCAAACTCGTATCTCTTCCATTTTAGGTCCAAGGAAGCTCGGTAAGACGATTTTTCGAGAGATTTTCAAAAAAAATCGAGGAAAGTGTTCTTAACTCACCTTTGGTTAGATTACCCAGATCTATTACTTGTTTTGGTATTAAATCTGTGAAATAAGTTGGAAAAAGTTTGAAAACCCTCTAGGGTAGATTTGAGGATTTGAAGGATGAAATGTTATCAGAATTTCTGTAATTTCGGTATGGTTAGACTCCTTGTTAGATGAGCTTTCATATTTCATGACTTTTGTCGGATTCCGAGACGTAAGGTCCATGGGTGAATTTTAGTCAATTTCGGATTTTTAGTGAAAAATATAGTATTTTATTATGAAATTGATTCTATAATTTTTGTTGAATGTGTCGACTTATTTTGGCTAGATTCGAGTCATTCAAAGTTGGATAATCAAGGAAAAGGCCTGCTAGTGAATTAAATTAGAGCAAGTCAAGATAAGTAATTTGTCTAATCTTATATTGGAGACTTTTTCTAGAATTAGTATTAAATTATTAATGTGCTAAATGCAATATGATAAGTGTATATACGAACTAAATGTGGAAGGTTATGCGTTTAATTCGTTGATTCACTGTTACATATTGATTAAAATCTTTATTCCTGCTTTATTCATTGACATTAAATTATTTTCACATCCTTGAAATATGTTGACCTTCTCTTGTTAATTGCCTGTCTGATAAATTAAAATTTTGCTTTTTAATTGTGCTCATTATTTGAAGGTTGTATTTTCTTAATTTGATTATTTTTAAATATGAAGTATTTGGCATTTTAAAAGAAAATTTATATAGAGTCAAGGTGTTAAATTTGAGAGATATTATTTGTTGAGATTTTTATACTCATTGCAATTGAGCTGCGAGCTCCTTATTGTGAAGAATATTGTTGTTGTCAATTTATGTCAGCAAGTTAAAATATTTGAGCGCTTGAGGTGTAGATTGTGATATATTCTGATATTGATACGCATGCAATAGTACAAGATCTGGGTATTAAAACGCATACGATGAGATAAGGTTAACGTGATACGCGTGACTAATAGGAGAACTACTAAAAATCATCCGGTGAAATAAGGATGACTAAAATGCGGGATACTATTTCGGGAAAAAAATATTTTTTAATATTAAATGCGAAGACTCCCACAATAATATAAAAAAATAAAAAATTATAAATTTATTCATGATTAGGGCTACGAGGTTGTACCTCGAGAATGCCCCTGTTGATATTTCGTTACGGCTGCATTTACATTCCAGTTACTCTATAATTCTTTATTTATCGAATTGAGGCTTTCCTTTCAGTGAGTTATTATTAATTGCTCTTATTTTGTGTCGTTAAATTTTCGCATGATCCTTATGTAACTTATTTCCATTTGTCATTACTGCTACTGCATTGTTAAACTTCTTGCCCCGTCTTTTATTATATTACAGTAGGATTGTGATTTGACCTCGGCACCATTTAACTGAAACTAAACTTGGTACTTACTGAAAACTAATATAGTATGCTTATACTATACTTTTTTGCACTTTTTCTTTGTGTGCAAATTTATGTATTTTTTATCATACCGGGTAATTAGTGAATTAGCCGTACGTGAAGACTTAAAAGTATATTTGCCAGCTTGTGCAGACCTAGGAGTTCCCCTCTATCATTACTATCTTGTTTCCTTATCTTCATTAGACTCTGATGTTTAGAGCTATTTTAGGATTCCTTCTAAAGACTAGTGACTTGTAATTTTACCGGGGTTTGGGAATTTCATTATGCACTAAATGGTTGAGATTTTTTGAAGGTTTTAATTATTATTTTGATTATTCCGCATGCTAAGACGCTTACCTAGTCATAGAGTTTAGGTACAGTCATAATATTCTACGAAGAAAAATTTGGTATCGTTACAAAAAATCCTAATTTAAATTAATGTGATAGCACTAAATTATAGAACGAATTATGAAGGATGAAATAATCGTGGCACACATTTCGTTTAGATTGGTTTAAAGATGAGATCAAATTTTGTAACGATAACTAATGCTCGCTCCCTAAAGATGTCTTACAATTATTAATTAGAGGTCTTAACCAATAAGTGTTGCAGTATCTAAAATTACTCTCACTAATATTATAATTATTATACTAAATAAAATTTATAAAAATTACGTATATAATTTTTCTAATAGATTAGTTCGAGTATTTTAAAATGAGTAAATATGTTTATGTTAATTTGATATCTCTTTGTCATTATCAATGGAATTTATTTTCTCCATCTACCATGATTGTTGGACAGGTTTTTAATTTAAGTTCTTGAATTGTTGATTATGTGAAAAAGGGAGACAAAGTTTGTAAAAAACATGCACCAAATAGTATAATTAAAGTAAAAAAAAAAAAAACACAAAATGAAGAAGACTAACCCTTCAAGCAAGTGTATATGAGCTTTCAAATTATGAACACAAACAAGATCATAAGTTGGTTTCAAGAAAGGTGAATTCTTGTGATGTAATGCTAACTCTACTCCAACATGCGAGTAATTACTCCACGGCAGCCCTTCACAACTCTTAATTACCATAGATGACAAGGGAATTTGTATTTATACCCGTTATTTAGGTTACTTTTTAACTTGTGTCTGCTTCGTAAAAGAAATTGCAAGCGCACCCACTTTTTCACATAATTTTAGCATATGGGGCTGAAGTAACAAAGACAATCACGCAAAACTTCAGCATTCTAGTAGACATGCCTGAAGTTTTTTTATTTTGGATAAGATGCAGAAGTTATTTAGTTAATTTATAAAAAACTTCAGCACTAAAATAGCTGAAGAGTTTTTGTCCTGGATTCATTAGTTTTGTTATAAAGCTTTTTCAAAAATTTTAGCAGAAGATGCTGAAGTTATTTAGTTCATTTGTAAAAACTTCAGCCCTAAATAAGCTGAAGTTTTTTTTCTCCTAGATAAACTTTTTCAAAAACTTCAGCAGAAGGTACTGAAGTTATTTAGTTTATTTGTAAATATTTCAACACTATACAAACTGAATTTTTTTTAACTGAATTTAGGTTCTCTCCCCTTTTAGAGATCGAGTATTCAGATCAATGTCTTTCAAACTTTTTTCCACATTACTAAGATTTATGTATATCCATACTCGCAGAAGTCTTCACTATGACAGAATCAAGATACGGAAATCACTTAGAATCTAAAAAATCATAACTTGAAAAACAAAGAGAAAAAAGGAATTCGTAGACAGTAGAAAATGATTCAACAAGTTAAACCTTGGAGCAACGATATTTCCCCCATTTTCTTTTCTAACTTCAGAGGAGGAGGAGGTTGAAATTGTTTAGAAAATGGATACAAGTTAAAACTTTTTTGAAAAAATGAGTATAAACTAGACGGAAGTGACTAAATAAAGTGTCCCGTGCAATTTTTACGATTACAAGTGCTCATTCAACATTACTTCCTTGGACTTTGAAACAACGACATGCGCTGTTGCACATTCACCACTTTAAAAACTTTCACCCCCAGCTTTTCAAATCTTTCTTTAAATATCACTTGGTAGATGAAAGAAGAAAATAATAAAGATTGAAATAACTATGGGAAATAACTAAGCAAATTTACACCTACAAACAGAATAGAAATTGTGTGGGGTAGTCACTTTTGAAAGTGATATTTACTTTTTATTCAATATTTTTAATGCCGAGCAAAAATAGCCACAACTCTATTAAAATTAATAAGAAAAGACGAAGTTATCCTTTCTCCTATCGCTTTTCCATCCCAAACCTCTGTCAAAATTTCCAAACCCTTTTTCCTGATCAAAATTTTCAAATTCGTTATCTCTCTTCCCCATGCAGCAAGTTCTTTCCCAACTTCATCCTACTTCCTAAACCAAAAGGCAGACCACTTATTCTTCTTTTTCTTTTGGTTGGTTAGGTTCTTGTTGTCTTTTAAGCTTCAGGTATTAATTGATCTGATATTTATTATTTGTTATATGTCGTGGTTTTAACTGTACTGTTTCCATTTAATTGATGGACCTTTTACCATTTTATGGAATTGAATTTTGATTGGAAAACTGAGTGATCTAAATTTTTTAAAAAAAGCTTCAAAAAAGTTATTTTTTTTTGTTATTAGCTTTCTTTTGTGTAATTTGACATCAATTTTATATGTAGTTGCAATTTTTATTTTTATTTTTATTTGTAAAAAGATACATATAACGTTTGTTTTTATGTTATGGCTCCTAAACTTACAGTTAAAAATTCAAAAGTTAACGACACTTGGTCCGGAACTTCTAATTCCAAGTTCAAAAGTTAAGGACAATTGGTCAACATAGAATTACAAGTTCAAAGGTTAAGGACACTTGGTCCTAAACTTCGAGTTTCAAGTTCAAAAGTTAAGGATACTTAGTTATGAGCTTAGACTAACAAGCTCAAAAGTTAAGGACAATAGGTCCTAAACCTACAGTTACAAGTTCAAAAGTTAAGGATAATAGGTCCTGAAATCTTGAGCTTAGACTAACAAGCTCAAAAGTTAAGGACAATAGATCCAGAACTTAGGCTAAAAAGCCCAAAAGTTAAGGACAATCTGTTACAAGTTAAAAAGTTAAAGACAATAGGTCCTCTAAGTCCTGAACTTAGACTTACAAGCTCAAAAGTTAAGGAGAATAGGTCCTGAACTTAGGCTAAGAAGCCCAAAAGTGAAGGATAATAGATCCTGAACTTAGACTAACAAGCTCAAAAGTTAAGGACACTTGGTCCTAAACTTATAGTTACAAGTTCAAAAATTAAGGACATGTAGTGCTGAAGTCCTAACCATAGAGTTCCAAGTTCAAAAGTTAAGGACATGTAGTCTCGAAGTCCTGAAGTTAAGTTCAAAAGTTAAGGACATGAGCAGAAGGGTATATTTTAAACAATAACTTAAAAGTAAATATATGTGTTATTAGTGGCTAACCGTGCACTTCCCTCACAATAAGACAGATAGATGGAATAATTATCTCATATTATATCCATCCATTCCAATCTAAAAGTAATCATTTAATGAAAAGTTTTTATTTTTCAGAGTCAACTAACTATTGAGGGATATTTTAGTAATTTAATTCTTACATTTGGTTTTCACACTTATAATATAGTATTATTATTTATATATTTAAAAGCCATATAAAGTACTACTCCCCATGTCCGTTAATAGTAGAAGCCAAATGAGCCCCTGCCATTAGTAAAAGGAATTTTTACATTCCTATGCCATATAGGAAACTATATTACCCTCAATGTTTAAGATTTGATATAATTACATTTAGTTTACCTAATTATCAATTCTATACTATAAGATATTTTTACCGTATATTAATTGTACCTTATATCACTCCTTAAGTTAAGGTACTGTATATTCCTCCATATCCCCCCAACGTTTCTCACTCTTAAACGCATACCCTTACCCACGTATCACAACATACCCACAATTTAAACCAATACTCCCTCTAGTAAAACCAGAAAAACAAAGGTAACCCTCTACCATTAACGTCCAAAATAAAGGTTTTTCTTCTACAAAACAGTCAAAATTGAAGACAAATCTTCAAAGTTCAAACACAAATTTACCTACAACTGCAATATTTCTCAATGAAGAAGAATAAAGCTTCAAAACATAGTCCTAAAAAAGCTCTAGAAGTTGATATACCTTCTTTTTTTATTTGGGTGTATTATCACCACATTCACCCAAAAACAAGGTAAATCTGCACATGCAACTGTAGATATGAAGCATAGAGTTTTTTAGCGCCAAATCAGGGCTGAAGCTAGAACTAAACTCAAACATGATTTTGATGCTAGATAATCTTTGAGGAAACGTAAAGAGATAGTGTTCGATGATGATTTTGTAGAAGATGTGTCCATCAGTGATGCAAGAAACAAAGCTAAGGTGACTCCTAGTTCAAAAACTCCCAAAAAAGAAAAAATCAAAAAAATTCCCTGGTGTCTAAAAATATTCGAAAACACTCATTGGTGAAAGTAAGAATTTAATAATTTCTTCACTACTTATTTTGCCTCTTTTAGTTGTTAAAAATCTACATAATCTTTTTTTTTTTTTGCTTTGTAGATTTTTTTTAGAAATGTTGTATATAAAGTGCAAATATATCTATATTTTTAATCAATGAATTAATGCACAATTATTTATCGTAATTTTGAAAATTAGTTGTAGATTTGTTGATATGTTTAACATTGTTGTTATATTGTATATGTTTGAAGTTATTTTGTAGATAAAATACAAATGTATAAGTGCTTTGTAATTACTGTATTAATGTTAGATTACATTTGGTAAATTTTGCAGAATGGATATTTTTTGCATCACATTATGTTGATTATGGGGTGCTTAGATTCTAGACATTACGTGACCCTAGCATTCCTAGTCAAATTAAAGCGCTTTTGTCTCCAAATAGTTTGAAGCTGTTCAAGGAGACATGCTTTGGTAATTTTCTGTCATTTCTAAATTGATGCATGCAGAATCAAGCTATTCATCTTCTAGTGAAGTATGAATTGAAATTATCCGATGCTTCCTATTTTTCAGTTGAGTTAAAAGGTGAGAGGTTAAATTTTGGATTGAGAGACTATGGAGTAATAACTAGTTTTAGATGTCATACTGAGGTGACAGACTTTGCTTACACTCTTAATTATGTCAGTAAAATAATGAGCAGTTACTTTCCGAATAAGGTAAAAGTGGAGAAGACATACCTAAAATAGATAGTAACCAACAAAAATTGGGTCAATGATGGGGATGCAGTAAAGTTATGTATTCTATATCTCATAGACTTCTTCATTTGTCCTTCAGAGAAAGACTATATTTGGTTGGTAGATCATTTTAGGATTTATTTGGTGGAATCCAGTAAGTAAGAGTCATTTCCATAGGGTATCCAGTCTTATAGGCAGTTGATTGAATCAGCATACAAGTATGTTTGTATGACTATTTCTCCTCCATCAGCATTGATATAGCTACAAAGATTTTTAATTCAATCCCTCTCATACTAAACTGGTCATCTATTACGGGTCGAATTTGGTTAGCTGTAATTGAAGACAAAATGATCAAGCCTGAATGGGTGGAGATAAATGGTCTTTATTTATGATAATACAATGTAACTACAAAATATCTACAATTTATATACATTCACTACATTAAACATGCTAATTTATTTTTTCATTATTCAGTTCACCAACATAAATGAATCTCATGAAGAGCTTTTGGTGATGTCTTTTCCTAATAAACTTGAGTTCACAATTGAAGAGGTTGAACATGTTTCTAATACCCCAAAAGTTGATGCTCCTCCATTGGAACCCAAAGAATCAATTGAAAAAGAAGAGAAAGAGTCTATTCTTCATAAAATAAAAAAGTTAAAAAGAGGTGTTGAGAAGGTAATATGTAGTCCTAATAAGCATTGTGATGGATATATAATAGTATATATATTTTTAATGTGTTTAAAGACATATTTCTGAAGTTAACTATGTATTTTATTAATTATGTAGGTATGTATTTTTTTTAATTATGTAGGTCGATGAAAAGCTTGAAAAGTTTCGGAAAGATGTATTTGAAGAACTAGGTACCTTCGAGACGTAATAAAAGATTCAGTCAAAGACTGTTTTGCAGGCGATAAACAGTCCAAATGATCAAGTTGATACAAAGGTAACATTTGAATTTTAATCATATTAAATAAACTATTTATGTCACCTCAAAAAATATATCCTAATTAATATAAAACTTACAGTTTTTTGGGAGTTCAACAAAGTATACCGACCAACCAAAAGGCAAGAACAATCAGTAATTTCAGTTCAATAGTGGTGAATCAGTGCAGGGCAGCCTCAGCAAAAATAGGTAACTATAATATATCTCCAGTTATTTACATTTAGCTACAAAATAACTACAGTATATACAACATAACTACAATTTATCTACATTATATATACATAATATATTTGATCAGACTTATTGGCACAACGATACAGATTTATGTAGATATTATCTCATATCTTCATAAAATGTAAAGCCAATACTATCCAATATGATTTAACATTTTTAATAAAAAAAATAGAACCTCTTGAATGTGCACTTGGTGAAGAAAATCATCTAGCAGGTGTTGATTCATATACACATTTTGAAGGGGCAGATGATGAAGAGAATGTAGGTATGAAATTATTTTTTGAGATATTTTCTTTTTGTTTCAATATTTTTACAATTCTATCAAGTTATATATACACGGTGTAACAGAAAGGGAAGATATACATGCACTATCTCCAATTCACAGAGTGATATTAGCCTTTCGTATCTATGATTTAGTTTACTTTCTTGGAGTCTCTTCCTCTGTTCTTTTGTACTGTGGTATCAGAGCCAGCCCATCCTTTCGAATGGAGGAACAGCTTATTAGACATGTCTGAGTCATTTCCATCATCCTATTCCCTTGCAAAAATGAATTTGTCCCGTACTCTATATAAAACCTTGTCTAAAAATTATGATTACCTCAATGAAGTAGATATACTACCTAATGAACAAAAAGTATCCTCCACTGAACTACCCCTCATAAACCCTTACTCAGATTTTGCAAAAAGAACATTTTCACCATGAACTCAAATTCGTTCCTTAGTCCAACACAGACCAAAAGGAGTCAAAGAATATGTTGATGCCTCAAAACTTGACCAACATCCTATTCTTGCCACTCGAGAGGAACAATTTATCACCCTTCAAATACCATATGAATTTCCCAAACAATGGAGAGATCATGGTTTTACCCATATCCATTTTGGTGCTATCCGAATTACTTTAACATATCATGGAAGAAAAGGTCAACCTGTTGTTGCTCGAATTTCTCTTCTAGATACGAGATATTTGGAGTACCAACATGTAAATTTGGGTACTGCAGAAGTTACCCTGAATGCTGGAACTGTCTTCATAACTATCTTTTCATATTGCAATATGTCCCTTTATGACCAGTACCTAACCGAAGCCCTAAAAATCTAAGTCCAAACACAAGGAGCCCCACAAGCCAAAGATTCCATTTAAGCTACCCTTCACCACCAAATTGTGTGGCGAGTCCAAAATCATGCCATGAATCTTTGCCTACCGGGGGAGAAAATGCCATACTCTTAAATATTGATGCTACTAAAGGAAACACCATATGCACCTAAATACCCAGACAGATTTTTAGAGATGAGCTTGTAAAAATCCTTCCTGATTCATAGATTACAAATTACGACAAGCTAAGAGAATCAGAAGAATCCCTGCGATCTGGTGAACCAACTTTTACCAAAAGAAGTGACAAAACTGTTTCCATAAGCTTTGGCCATTCCTATCTCAGAAAACCAATAAAACCATCTTCTCTTGCCAAATGATTCAACCCAAAGATACAACAGACACATATCCTGAACTTGTCGGAGAGTTTTTCAGGAATATATAAAGCATCATGGAAGAACATGACTGGTGTCAACATTTTGACAGAGAAGGAAAAAGAGTTTGGTGGTTTAAATGCCCCTTCAGCGGACACTGCCCATGAGATCTTGATTGCTACTGCCAAGAATGTTAGGAAGATACAATTGGAGAATATGATAAACACCACTAGCGTCATTGGGAAAGGTTCAGCCTCAAAAAAATAAACAAAAATCCAAGAAAAAGGAAAAAACTACTGAAAAATAATTTTCGGCCAAATATGAAAATAAAGATCCTTCAATTGGCTCATTAAGCCATCCTGGTAAATATGAATTTCTTGTCAGTAACAAACCCCAACAGTAGCCAAAATTTACCAAAAAAATTTAGTCCAAGTTTGGAGGATAGTGAAACAATGCCCAAATCCAAACTAACATCACCTCATACCCCAGAATCCAAAAGGCCACCTGAACCTGCAACTCTATCAACCCAAAAGTCCACACACCCACAAATATTCATGATGAGCCCTTCAATCTCCATCCACTCCCAAGATTTTCCTCCACTTCAACCTTTTGAAAAAGAGGGCCCCAAAAAGAATATAGTACTACCTTTTGGAGAAAAAACCCCAATGAGTGACATCGAAGCAACAATGAACTGACAATCTGAAAACTCCATCTGCCAAAACAAAGTGCTGAACAACATTGGCAACACCATAAGAAACGTGGCTCATACACTGAACAAAATGATGAGCAAAATGGAAAAGATTGAGAAGAAGATGGAGCAAACATCATCTCAGCATGCAAGACTAATTAAAGCCTTGGAACTAAGGTTGACAAATTTACAATATGAGATTTGTCCGCCAGGAACTTCACTTTTTCAATTTTTCCAACAACAACAAAAGGAGACAATTTCTATTAAGGAACAAATTAAACTTTTGAGAAATGAGCACTTTGAGCCGCAAAAAAAACCCAGTTTTCCTTCAAAACCTACCTTCTTCCCTATGTCTCCACAAGCATATTCCCCGCATAAATTGGACTACACCTTTTCTACCTTTCCATCTACCTCACAAAATCCAATCTCTTTCTCCCAACCACCAAAATAAGAAAATTATTTTGATATCGTAAGAATGGTTTAGGAAAGGAAAGATGCCCTTTCAACAAAGAAACAAATCAAGAAAAGACGAGACCAAGGAGAAAGTTCAAAAAGATCGAACCCCGAAAATCTGATGATTTCTGACCAAAAGGCTCTAGAATTCTATGTCTCCCAGTGAAGATACATACCAGAAGAAGATACACCATGGTCGGAATCGATAAACTCATCAGAAGATGAAACAATGGAAGATATCTCTTAATCAAGCAATGAATCCACAACAAACTCTTCTGAGAAAGATGACCCCTAATATTTGTAAACCAGCCAAGAGATTCAGAAATATCCAAAGTAGATGAGGAACAAGAAGGCATGGCAGATGAACTAATTCTAGAAAGAAGATATGAGCCCATGGCATCAAAACTAGTTGGAATTGGTTTCCACACTTTCACCTTAGATGTGTCAACTTTTCAAAATGGCCTCAAAATATCCAAGATTTCTATACTTTGATGGTGACCAAAAATTTGGTGGAACGAGAAAAGTATATCATCCTGTCAGAACTAAATTTATGATTTTCAAGAATCCTCAAAGACTGGTGGAACTGACTTGGAATTCAAGACAAAAATACTTTTCTTACTTCCCAAGATTTTGCCTTCAACATCGGGATCCTACATGATGTTTTCTGCGGAGATACTGGCAAAAGACAGGAGAAACTGCGAAGACAACTCTTCGTGATGAAGTATGTGTCATTTGACAGAAATGACATTGATAGACATTTTACAAAAATGGCGAAGATATACTTCGACATCGGAGGAGACATCAATCTGAAGCAAGCCTTTGTATCTTCCCTTCCAAAGTTGCTGGCAAGCCGAACCATAACTATCATTGAAGAAAAATTCAGTCCATAAAAATCCCACAAATTTGTTTCATCAGGCAAGCTATTTTCTTCGCATTAGATGATATTTGTACAAAGCGCTCTGCCCTAAAATAAATTATCAAACACAATCCAGCACTTGACAAAGCATGCCGCAAATCTGATCTAATCACCGGATCAGGACGTTCACGCCACACATCTAGGCAAAGGAGAAAACTTAGGAGGTTCAAATATCCAAAATTCCAGATAGGAAAGCAAGGCCCAAGAGACGCACAAAATATTTCAGGCGAAGAAGGCTTGGAAATTTTCACAAGAAAAACAGGTGTTTTATTTGCCACAAGATTGGAAATTTGTAAAAACTTATCATAATCAAGAAGAACTGTCAAACTCATTGAAGAGATTGAAGACTACACTGGCATACCTCTAAAATGAGGAAGACCTTGAATCCATATTCTTTGTGGATGATGAACCTAATGAATAAATGTTATTCTCTCTTGATAACTATAAAGATCAAGGCAGTGATCACTACCAAATTTCAGAACCAGCGATCAAAGCTCGGGAAGAGATCAATTCTCTTGCAGTCATTCCTCAAGTAGAACTAAAAGTCTATTCATCCAAATGAGATAAACCAACTCCAGAGCTGCTTCCTCACTCATAAATCCTGTTGTTCTCCCAGAAGATCAATGGATGCCGTATTTAAGGATTTCAACACTACATCAAATGCAATCTTGACCACAACTGTCATTACAAAGCATTCTGTCACAATTGAGTTCTTTCTAGGATTGAAGTATAGAATGAAGCTGCTAGGATCTGATGTAATAGGAAAGGATCTTATTATTGGATTCGACATATACAGACAACTTAGAGATCAACTCCAGACCAAAACAAGCGGGATAGCTTTTAAAAAGCAGTTCAGACCTTATTCTGAGACTCCAAGGCTATTCCAAATCACCAATGACAAACAAATCAAAGAGATTAAGCAAATTCTCATTGAACATTCATGTTCTGAATCACACAAGGATTTCATAAAGAAAGGGAAACAACCATTATGGAAAAATGAAGAGTTTTTTATCAAGCTCCCTTTCAAAAAGAATGAAAATATCAATCCGACAAAAGCCATTTATTCAGGGATGAATCCAGATTATCTTCAGCTTGCAAAGAAAGAATGTGAAGAACTTTTCGAATTTGATCTGATAGAGACATGATTCACAATGGGCATGTGAAGCATTTTTTGTCAACAAAAGAGCTAAGCAGATAAGAAGAAAACTCAGGTTAGTCATCAATTACCAGTCACTTAACCATTTCCTCCAAGATGATAAATTCCCTATCCCAAATAAAATTACTCTTTTCTCCCACTTAGCCAAGGCCAAATATTTTTCTAAGTTTGATTTAAAGTCTGGATTTTGGAAATTGGGAATCCACCCTGAAGAAAGACCCAAAACAGGATTTTGCATCCCCGATCATCACTTACAGTGGAAATTTATGCCCTTCGGGTCAAAAACTGCACCTTACTTGTTCCAAAAAGCCATGATAAAAATATTCCAAACCATCCTCGATACCTCTTTAAATTGCATTGATGACATCCTGTTATTTAGGTCTACATTAGAGGAACATATCAACTTGTTTTGTCAATTTGAGGCATTGGTAATACAGTACGGAATCATGCTCTTAGCAAAACAGATGGTTCTTGCTCAAAAGGAGATTGATTTTCTTGGAATACATTTTGTCCAAGGTGAATACAGTCCAAGAACACATATATGTTAAGAATTACTCAAATTTCCTGATACCAACCTCACAACAAAGCAGATCCAACAATTCTTGGGTATAGTAAATTATGTGAGAGATTTTATCCCAAATATCTCTACATACATTTCTCCACTCACAAAGATGCTCAAGAAAAATGCTCCATAATAGGGAAAGAAGCAAGATGCTGCAATTAAGGAAATAAAGGAGATTTTTAAACTTGTCAAGTCCCTCTATATCCTTTCAGATGGTAAGAAGATATTGCAAACTGATGCCAACAATGAATATTGGAGTGTGATTCTATTTGAAGAAAAAGATTGCCAGAGGGAAATATACGGATACGCCAGTGGAAATTTCAAAGATGACGTGAAACATTATCACTCCACTTTTAAGGAAATTCTTGCATTAAAGAATGGAATCAAGAAATTTAATTTCTTCTTTATTCATACAGAATTTCTGATAGAAATGCATCTGAAGGCCTTCCCAAAGATTATTCAGCTAAAAGCAAAAATTATTCGCAATCCTCAGATTCTCAGGTGGGCTCAATGGTTCTCTCATATAAGTGTTAAGTCAGGCACTTGGAAGGAAAAGATAATATTCTCGCAGATTTTCTGTCTCGACCAGAAGAATTCTCAAAGATATTTTCCCTAGCTAAATTGAAGTCAAAGCAACAGATAATCAGCAACAACTTCATGCTCTCAAGTATGCCAGGAACAGGTTCGTCACAGCAAGCAGATCATCCACCGGAGTTTTTCAATCTCATGGACCCATTTGATCCATCAATTATTATGGAAAGAAGAACTTATTATGAGCTCCAAGTTTTTCAGCAACATAGAGGATCAATTCTTAATCCATATGGGGTCAATACAAAATATTTGTTCTGCCATATATTCATAGCTCAAGCCAAGGATTTTCCAAAAGAACTATTATGGTTTTTCTGGTACCTGTGATATCAGCATTGTATTTTCATAGAATTCAAATGCAGCGTCTTCAAGGATTTTGATAACATTGCACCAACTCTTATAGTATTTTTGCTATGGTTCAAACCTAGAAGATATTAGTTAAAATGCTTCAATGATTCCTACACAGCAAAGGTATTCATGTTTCATAGGCCAGTAAATATTATTAATGGAAACGTCCAGGCGCAAGCAGAGGCATCATTTTGGTGAAAATTTTCCATGTCAATTTTATCAGTCGAAGAAGAATATAACGAGGCACAAAGAAATCTTTTTCAACAAAATAGGTGCATCCTGAGAGAGATATGGCCAAAAGATTGGGCAAGCTGGAATTACAAAAGCAATCATCCTCACTGGGAAAGAGTCTGGAAAGTAGCAAACAAATATCAAACCCCATACAAAGTCATCCGAGAAAATATCACTGAAGACATTTCCAGATTAAGGTTGCGGATTACATCTCTCAACCAAAGGAGAAAGAACACAACAAAGAAGGGTCGTTAAATTCCAAGCGTTACTACACAAGGTCCATGAAAAGATGCCTAGAACAAAACCCTAGAATCGATGAAGGATAATTACCTAACTCCTTGCTAAACATGCCATAATCCTAGATTAGCCACCAAAAAACCGTAAAACATATCCTACCCATGCAAAGACAAATTTCTACATCTTTCCATTCTACCCGGGCCCTACTTAAACTTGTTTTCACATGCCTCCACATGTTTCGTCACATGAAACACCCCACTTTCACATGTTACACCATGTATATTTCACCTTTTTCACATGTTTTCAAGGGTTTTTATTTGTTTTGCCTAATGTCTTTCACATGCTTAGAAGGACCAAATTGTGAGATGACTTTGCCATGTAAGATCGGTTTATTTTATCATGTAAGTTTGTCTTGTAATATCCTCCTAGACCTATGTAAATGAGGCCTTGTAGTAGTTGTAGGATCATCTTACATTCATCTTGTAACCTTTGTAAATCTTTTGTGATATATTACATATGAGTGCTTTCTAAATTTCTCTCTTGTTCTTTCTTTCGAATGGATGGAAAGGCCAGTCCATGTATGAATAAATAGAGTAAGAATACTTTAAGAAAGTGAGCTTATTGTAGTATAAAAGTTTTCTGAGTTATAAACAGCTAACGTTGGTTATAGTACAAAAGTTTTCTGAGTTGTGTAGCTTGGAAAACCGTCCCTTATGGGTTGTTGAAGCTAGCCCTTTTTGTAGGAAAACTTTTGCGACTATAAACAAATTAACTGCTTGTGTAGCTTGGGAAGAGTCTCCAAGAAAGCAAACTAAACCATAGATACGAATGTTTCCCTGCAAAGGAGGTTGGCTTCAACAACCTATAAGGAACGGCTTGCCAAGCTACACAAATAGTTAATTTTTTTATAGTCATAAAAGTTTTCCTACAAAAAGAGGTTGGCTTCAACAACCTATAAGGGATGGCTTGCCAAGCTACACAACTCAGAAAACTTTTTTACTATAACCAATGTCAGTTGTTTATAACTCAGAAAACATTTTTACTACAATAAGCTAGCTTTCTGAGAGTATTCTTACTCTATTTATTCATACATGGACCGGCCTTTCCATCCATTCGAAAGAAAGAACAAGAGAGAGATTTTGAAAGCACTGATATGTAGTATATCACAAAAGATTTACAAATGTTACAAGATGATTGTAAGATTCTACCATTCTAAGATGATTGTTAGATTGTACATCTCGAAGAGTTGTCTTCGCAGTTTCTATACCCTAAAAAATATCCTACCCATGCCAAGAAAAATTTCCACATCTTTCCATACTATCTGGGCCCCACTACAACTTGTTGTCACGTGCCTCCACATGCTTTGTCACATGCAACCACCTACATTCACATGGTGTTACATGCTCCCGCATGCTTTCGCAAACAAAACCATATATGCGAAAGCTTACCTACAACTGGCTTCAACAACCCATAAGGGACGGCTTGCCAAGCTACGCAAACAGTTAATGTTTTTATAGTCACAAGGTTTTCCTACAAAAAAGGGCTGGCTTCAACAATCCATAAGGGATGACTTGCCAAGCTACACAACTCAGAAAACCTTTTTACTATAACCAACGTTAGCTATTTATAACTCGGAAAACTTTTGTACTACAATAAGCTAACTTTCTTAGAGTATTCTTACCCTATTTATTCATACATGGACCGGCCTTTCCATCCATTCGAAAGAAAGAACAAGAGTGAAATTTAGAAAGCACTCATATGTAGTATATCACAAAAGATTACATAGGTTACAAGATGATTGTAAGATCCTAAGATTCTAAGATGATTGTAAGACTGTACGATGATCCTAAAACTACTACAAGGCCTCCTTTATGTAGGGCTAGAAGGTTATTACAAGACAAACTTACATGATAAAATAAACCTATCTTACATGGCAAACTTATCTCACAAGTGGGTCCTTCTAAGCATGTGAAGGACTTTAGGTAAAACAACTAAAAAACACCTGAAAACATGTTAAAAGGGGTGAAATATGCATAGTGTAGCATGTGAAAGTATGTGGGAGCATGTGACGCCATGTGAAAGTAGGGTGTTGCATGTGACGTAGCATGTGGAGGCATGCAGAAGCATGTGACAATAAGTTAAACTGGGGCCCGGATAGTATGGAAAGATGTGAAAAATTGTCTTGGCATGGGTAGGATACTTTTGAGGGATTTTTGGAGGCTAATCTAGGATTATGGTGTGTTTAGCAAGGATTTAGGTAATTATCCTTCATTCATTCTAAGGTTGTCTTCTAGGCATCTTTTCAAAGACCTTGTGTAGTAACGCTTGGAATTTAATGGCCTTTCTTTGCTGTGTTCTTTCTCCTTTGGATTGAGAGATGTAATCCGCAACCTTAATCTGGAAATATCTTCAGTGATATTTTCTCGGATGACTTTATATGGGGTTTGATATTTTTTTGCTGCTTCCCGAACTCTTCCCCAATGAGGATGATTCTATTGTAATTCCAGCTTGCCCAATGTTTTGGCCATATCTATCTCGGGATGCACATATTCTATTGAAAAGGGATTCTTTGTGCCTCACTATATTCTTCTTCCATTGATAAAATTGGCACGGGAAATTTTCACCAGAATGATGCCTCTGCTTGTACCTGGACTTTTCCATTAATAATCTTTATTGGCCTATAAAACATGAATACCTTTGCTGTGTAGGAATCATTGAAGCATTTTAACCAATATCTTTGAACCATAGACAAAATACTTTAAGAGCTTGTGCAATGTTATCAAAATCCTTGAAGATGTTGCATTTGAATTCCATGAAAATATAATACTGATGGCATATGTACCAGAAAAACCATAATAGTTCTTATGGAAAATCCTTGGCTTGAGCTATGAATATATGGCAGAACGGATATTCTAGATTGACCCCATATGGCGTAAGAATGGATCCTCCATGTTGCCGAAAAACTTGGAGCTCATAATAAATTCTTCTTTCAATAATAATTGACGGATCAAACTTATCCATGAGGTTGAACAACTCCGGTGGATGATTTGTTTGCTATGATGAATTTGTTCCTGAAATACTTGAGAGCATGAAGATGTGGCTAATTATCTGTTGTTTTGACTTCAATTTTGCTGGGGAAAATCTCTTTGAGAATTCTTTCGGTTGACACAGAAAATCCGCGAGAATATTATGTTTTCCTTTCAGGTGCCTGACTTGAAACCTATATAGAGAGAACCATTGAGCCCACCTGAGAATCTGAGGATTGGGAAGAACTTTTGCATTTATCTGAATCATCTTCGGGAAGGCCTTCATATCCATTTCTATGAGAAATTCCATGTGAATAAGGAATTAATTTACTTGATTCCATTCTTTACTGCAAGAATTTCCTTGAAAGTGGAGTGATAATGGTGCTTGGCATCTTTGAACTTTCCACTAGTGTATCCGCATATTTTCCTTTGGCCGTCTTTTTCTTCAAATAGAACAACACTCAAATATTCATTGCTGGCATCAGGCTACAATATCTTCTTACTATCTGAAGGGATGTAGAGGGACTTGACACTTTCAGAAATCTCCTTTATTTTCTTGACTGCAACATCTTGCTTCTTTCCCCATGATGGAGCATTTTTCTTGAGCATCTCTGTGAGTGGAGAAATGTATGTAGAGATATTCTGGATAAAATCTCTCACATAATTCACTATACCCAAGAATTATTAGATCTTCTTTGTTGTGAGGTTGGTATCCAAAAATTTGAGTAATTCTTGACATATATGTGGTCCTGGACTGTGTTCACCTTGGACAAACTGCATTCCAAGAAAATCAATCTCCTTTTGAGAAAGAACCATCTTTTTTGCTGAGAGCGTGATTCTGTACTGTGTTAGCAATGCCTCAAATTGATGAAGAAAGTTGATATGTTCCTCTAATGTATAACAAAATAACAGGATGTCATCAATGTAAACTAAAGAGGTATGGACGATAGGTTGGAATATTTTTATCATGGCTTTTTGGAATAATGAAGGTGCAGTTTCGAACCGAAGGGCATGACTTTCCTCTATAAGTGATGATCGGGGATGCGAAATCTTGTTTTTGGGTCTTTCTTCAGGGTGGATTCCCAACTGCCAAAATTCAGGATTTAAGTCGAACTTAATAAAATATTTGGCCTGGCTAAGTGGGAGAAAAGAGTGAGTTTACTAGGGATAGAGAATTTATCATCTTGGAGGAAATGGTTAAGTGGCTGGTAATTGATGACCAACTTGAGTTTTTCTCTTGTCTTCTCATCTCTTTAGTTGATATAAAATGTTTCGCATGTCCATTGTGAATCAGATGGCTCTATCAAATCAAATTCTAAAAGTTCTTCACATTCTTTCTTTGTAAACTGAAGATGATCTGGATTCATCCCTGAATGACTGGCTTGTGTCGGATTGATATTTTTATTCTTTTTGAAAGGGAGCTTGATAAAAACTGTTCATCTTTCCATAATGGGCGTTTCCCTTTCTTCATGAAATCCTTGTGTGATTCAGCACATGAATGTTTAATGAGATTTTGCTCAATCTCTTTGATTTGTTAATCATTGGTGATTTGTAATAGCCTTAGAATCTCAGAATAAGGTATGGACTGCTTTTTAAAAGCTATTCCGTTAGCCTTGATCTGGAGTTGATATCTAAGTTGTTTGTAAATGTTGAATCTAATAATAAGATCCTTTCCGGGTACATGAGATCTTAGCAGCTTTGTTTTGTACTTCAATCCTGGAAAGAACTCAACTGTGACAAGTTGCTTTGTAATGACAGTTATTGTCAAGATTGAATTTGATGCACAGTTGAAATCCTTAAAATGCGGCATCCATTGATCTTTAGGGAGAACAACAGGATTTATGAGTGAGGAAGTAACTCAGTGTTGATAAAAGCAATAACTCGAGTTGGTTTATCCCATTTGGATGACTAGACTTTGAGTTCTATATGAGGAACAACTGCGAGAACATTGATCTCCTCCCGAGCTTCGATCACTAGTTCTGAAATTTGGTAGTGATCACTGCCTTGATTGTCATAGATATCAAGAGAGAATAACGTTTCTTATTTAGTTTCATCATCTACAGAGAATATGGATTGAAGGCCCTCCTCCTTTCCAAGATGTATGCTAGTGCAATCTTCAATTTCTTCAATGAGTTAGACAGTTCTTCTTGATTGTGGACCTTTTTAGCAAAATTTACAATCTTGTGGCAAATAAAACACATGTTTTTCTTGTGAAAATTACCGGGCGTTCCATTTGAATTATTTTGTACGTCTCTTGGACATCCATTTCCCATCTGGAATTCTTCGCCATTTGAACCTCCTGAATTCTCTCCTTCGCCTAGATGTGTGGCAGGAACATCCTGACGGTGATTAGATCAGATTTGTGGCATGCTTTTCCAAGCACTGGATTGTGTTTGATAATTTGTTTAGGGCAGAGCGCTTTGTACAAATATCATCCAATGCAACGAAAATAGCTTTCCTTGATGTAACCAATTTGTGGGATTGTTATGGACTTAAATGTTTCTTCTATGATTGTCATGGTTCCGCTTGCCAACAACTTTGGAAGGGAAGATACAAAGGCTTGCTTTACTGATATCTCCTCCGATCTCGAACTATGTCTTCTCCATTTTTGAAAATTCTATCAATATCATTTCTGTCAAATGACGCACACTTCATCTCGAAGAGTTGTCTTTGAATTTTCTCCTGTCTTTGGCTAGTATCTTCGCAAAAAACTTCATGTAGGATCCTGATGTTGAAGGCAAAATCTTGGGAAGTAAGAAAAGTATATTTGTCTTGAATTCCAATTGAGTTCCACCAGTCTCTGAGGGTTCCTGAAAATCGGGAAGTTACTTATAACATGATGATATACTTTTCTCGTTCCACCAAATTTTTGGTCTCCATCCAAGTATAGAAGTCTTGGATCCTTTGAAGCCATTTTGAAACCTTGACATCATCTAAGGTGAAAGTGTGGAAACCAGTTCCAACTATTTTTTACACCATGCGCTCATATCTTCTTCCTAGGATTGGTTCATCAGTCATGCCTTCTTATTCTTTATCTACTTAAGATATTTCTAGGTCTCTTGGCTGGTTTACAAATATTGGGGGATCATCATCCTCGGAAATGTTTGCTGTGGGTTCATTGCTTAATTGAGAGATATATTCAATTATTTCATCTTCTGATGAATTTAGACATTCTAACCATGGTGTATCTTCTTATTATATATATCTTGGTTGGGAGACATAGAGGTCTGGAGCCTTTTGGTCCGAAATCATCAGATTTTTAGCGTTCGACCCTTTTGAACTTTCTCCTTGGTCTCATTTTTTCTTGGTTTGTTTCTTTGCTGCAATGGCATATTTCCTTTCCCAGACCATTTTTCGAAGTCAAAATTATTTTCTTCTTTTGATGGTTGTGTGAAAGAGATTGGATTTTGTGAGCTAGATGGAAATGTAGAAAAGATGTAGTTTAATTTAGGCGGGGAATATTCTTGTGGAGACATAGGGAAGAAGGTAGGTTTTGAAGAGAAATATAAGGTTTTTTGCGGCTCAAAGTGCTCATTGTCGAAAGTTGGATTTGTTCCTTGATGGAAATCATCTCCTTTTGTTGTTGTTGGAAAAATTTGAAAAGTGAAGTTCCTTGCGGACAAATATCATATTGTAAATTTGCCAACCTTAGTTCCAAGGCATGGATTACTCCTGCATTCTGAGACGATGTTTGCTCTATCTTTTTAACAATCATTTCCACTTTGCTCATCATGTTGTTCTGTGGATGAGCCACATTCCTTATGGTGTTGCAATGTTGTTTAGCACTTTGTATTGGCAGATGGAGTTTTCAGATTGCCACTTTATTGTTGTGTCAATGTCACTCGTTGGGGGTTTTTCTCCAGAAGGTAGTACTATGTTCTTTTGGGGAATTTTTGGAGCATAACTGATACCCTCATTTTCAAAGGGTTGAAGTGGAGGAAAATCTTGGGAGTGTCTGGATCTTGAAGGGCTCATCATGAGTATTTGTGGGTGTGTGGACTTTTGGGTCGATAGAGATGTAGGTTCAAGTGGCTTTTTGGATTTTGGGGTATGAGGTGATGTTGGATTGGATTTGGGCATTGTTTCACTATTCTCCCAACTTGGAGTGAATGTTTTTGGTAATTTTAGCCATTACAGGGGTTTGTAACTGTCAAAAAATTCATATTTACCTGGACGGCTTAGAGCCAATTGAAGGATCTTTATTTTCATATTTGGCTCGGAATTATTTTTCGGTGGCTTTCCCCTTTTTGTTGGATTTTGGTTTTGTTTTGTTGAGGCTGAACCTTTCTCAATGACGCTGGTGGTATTCATCATATTGTCCAATTGGATCTTCCAAACAGTCTTGGCAGTCCCATGGCAGTGTCCGGTGAAGGGGATTTTAAATTACCAAATTTTTTTTCTGTCTTTGTCAAAATGTTGACACCAGTCATGTTCTTCCATGATGCTTTGTATATTCCAAAAAAACTCTCCGTTAGGTTCAGGGTATGTGTCCGTTGTATCTTTGGGTTGAATCATTTGGAAAATGAAGATGGTTTTATTGGGGTTTTTGAGATGGGAATAGTCAATGCATATGGAAACAGTTTTGTCACTTCTTTTGGTAAAAGTTTGTTCACCAGATTGCAGGGATTCCTCCGATTCTCTTAGCTTCTCGTAATTTGTGATCCTGGAATTAGAAAGGATTTTCACAGGCTCACCTCTTAGAATCTGTCTAGGTATTTGGGTGCATATGATGTTCCCGTTGGTAGCATCAATATTTAAGAGTAAGGCATTTTCTCCTTCGGGTAGGCAAAGATCCATGGCATGATTTTGGACCCGCCACACAATTTGGTGGTGAAGGGTAGCTTGAAGGGAATCTTTGGCTTGTTGGGCTCCTTGGATTTGGACTTGGATTTTTAGGGCTTCGGTTAGGTACGGGTCATAAAGGGACATGTTGAAATTTGGAAAGATAGTTATGAAGACAGTTCCAGCATTCAGGATAACTTCGGCAGTACCCAAATTGTCATGTTGGTACTCCAAATATCTTGTATCTAGAAGAGAAAGTCAAGCTACAATAGGTTGACCTTTTCTTCCATGATATGTTAAAGCGATTCAGATAGCACTAAAATGGATATGGGTAAAACCATGATCTTTCATTGTCTGGGAAAATCATCTGGTATTTGAAGGGTGATAAATTGTTCCTCTCGAGTGGCAAGAATAGGATGTTGGTCAAGTTTCGAGGCAGCAACATATTCTTTTACTCCTTTTGGTCTGTGTTAGACAAAGGAACAAATTTGGGTCCATGGTGCAAAAGATATTTTTGCAAAAGATGAATAAGGGTTTATGAGGGATATTTCAGTGGAGGATACTTTCTGTTCATCAAGTAGTATATCTACTTCATAGAGGTAATCATATTTTTGGACAAGGTTTTATATAGAGTAGGGGTCATATTCATTTTTGCAAGGGAAGAGGATGATGGAAATGACTCAAACATATCTAGTAAACTGTTCCTCCCCCCGAAAGGATGGGCTAGCTCTGATACCATAATACAAAGGATTAGAGGAAGAGGCTCCAATATCAAACAACAGAATTCAGAAGATGACAATGTAGGTGAAGATGCAGAGTATATGAATGTATGTGATTAGAAGAATTTGAAGGTGAGAATAAGGAGGTTACGCTTGATGATTTCAAGCTACCTAATAACTTCTCCTAGTTGGTTGGGTTTTGCGAGCCTATACAAACAATACCGTGGAGCAAGGTAGAACAAGGCAGCCCGGAAAGCATGCCCGATCCCCATTTGTCCCTTTATACAGTTTTGGTGGCAGCACCTCAGTTGGACCTCATATTTTTTACCTCAAGCACCCATTTACTAGTGTTATTCGTCAAAATATAGACCATGAGTTGTTGGATCAATTGTACAAGTGGTTATACCATAGCACTGACAAAGCTTCAAAGAGGTTAGGTTGCACATTTTGACACTTTTAGGCCAGTATTCATCTTTTACACATCTGCTTCACTCAATAATTTTATTTTAATTTTTATTTATTTATATAGAAGGAATGCTCAATATTCTATAAAGGACAACATAATTAAGCCATGATTGGATCTTGGAGTTGAAAAGGTTGACAAGAAGGAGTGATTCTTTTCCCTGGCACTCCCAGGACAAGTCCTCAATGACTCGTTAAGATTTAATGTATTTGATCTGTAGATTCTTTGTAGATAGTTTGTAAATAGTTTGTATTCTGAATGATAGATTCTTTATATTCTATTTGTGTATGAACTATAGTTATTTTGTAGCTTTGTGTAGAATATTTGAATATAATTTGTAGAATAAATAGAATCTTTTTTTGTTGCAGCACATTAATGTTATAATGTATTACTTGAGAAAAAGAGGAAAGTGAGGCCCCCACAACAAAACCAGGTTTATTATAACAGATTGTGTGTTCAAGAATAGAATTGATCAGATTTATGAAAATTTCCAAGATTCTCCTCAAAAAAAGAAATTTTCTGTTGTCAAACCCCATGACATTATAGCAGAATATATATTGGGGTATAGACTACTCTCAAATGTTGCATGGGATGAATTTGATTATGTCATAATTCCCGTCAACATTGTAGAGAAATTCTACTAAGTGTTGGTTATTTTTGACATTGCAGAAAGGTGTCTTTATGTGTATGATTCCATAGTCTCTTCACAGAATCACTCAATTGTGGGATATTGTGTTGACAAGTTTTCTATTATTATCCTTCTGTAATTGTCATGAATCGGATTTTATGGGAAGCGTAAAGACAACAACTTCAAGGATACAAAAGCATACACTGAGAAACATGTTACTGACCCTCTTAGCATTCAATAGATTGTCGGAGAGATACCACACCAAACAAAAAGGATCACTGTAACAAAAATCTTCTTTCTTTCTATATATTTAACCTTTTTTCTGATATTGGTAAATATTGATATTTTTTATTTTTTGCAGCGATTGTGGTGTATCCGTTGCTGCCTTTGCAGAGTATGTTAGTCTTGGAGAGTTATCAATTCCAGAAAAAGATCTTTCTGATATTGACCAACACCGTAGATGATATGGAGAGCTAATTTGGGACTATTCTAGAAAGAAGCAGGAGCATGGGGCAATTAGTGATAGTGATGTGATAGGCAAATTTGCAAGGCAGAAAGGTGCACCAACTTTGAATGAGAAAATACGAGTCTAGAGAAAGAGTAGTAGTTGCAATGTTTAGTATGGAACATACAATACAATTGTTTAGTTGATACTAGTCTATAAGAAAAACGGTAGACAAGTTTTTGAACAATTTATTTTGTTTTAATTGTAGCAGACTTGCGCTCCAATTATAGTAGACTTTGTTTCTTTTTTTGTTATCTAGTATTTTAGTTCAAATGGAAACATTATTTTGGGTTTATATTCACTTGTTGAATCTTTACAGTACTTGTTCTCATTTTTTACCATACGAATCTGTAATGACCTGACTGGTCGTTTTGCATCTTTGAACCACGTTCCCTCCAATAAAACTTTCCGTACTTGCTTTAGCTAATTTATAACTTGCAGGGATGGTTGGTTCGGGAGTTGGAAAAGTTTTTAGTAAAAATATGTCCATTTGCTTCTTTAAGATTTTCTTAATAAACTAAGTTTGACTTCGGTCAACCTTTTGGAAAAATTGATCTAGACTCGTGATTTGAAGGTTTCAGAGGGATAAGAAAATATGGGACCTGGGCGTATGTCTCTAATCGAATTCCGAAGTCCCTAGCCCAAGTAATGAATTTTTATGTGGGAAATTGCTAAATTGAAGTTTTAAGGAATTAAAGAAACTAAGAAATCATTTATCCCATGGGTATCGGGCTCGGATTTTGGTTTCGAAGCTCGATACAGGTCCATAATTTTGTTTAAGACTAGCCCGTAAAATTTGGTGTCAATACGAATAGTTGTCGGTATATTTGCGCGGGGCTCGGGAGCCCCGAGCATCGATCAGACGAGGCTTGAGTAAAGTTGAAATTTGGAAAAGGGAGCTAAATTGCTGCTTCTGTCATAATCGCATCTGCAGTACAAGAACCGCACGTACGATCAACCCATCGTAGAAGCGGCCAAGGGCTAGGCCAAGGGAAACCGCAGAAGCGGCCCAGAAACTATAGAAGCAGCCCAGAAACCGCAGAAGCGGTTCCACTTAAGCAGGACCCAGACCGCATAAGCGATCGAGGCATTTTTAGGCCAGGTAGTAGAAGCGATCATAATTGCGTAGAAGCGGTTTTCGCATAGGCGGTCAGTGCACCACAGAAACGGAAATCACTGGGTAGTAAGTTCATTTTATTCGAACTCAAGGGCCATTTATTTCATTTCTACACCACTCTTGGGCGATTTGAGGGCTTCCTAAGAGAGGATTTCAACTTAGCACCTCGAGGTAAGTACATCCCATTCATTATTAGTTTAAATACATGTGTATTAATTTGATTAAACACTAAAAATTAGGCGAAATCAAAGGGGTTAGAGCTTGACCTAGGGTTTAAATGAAGATTTAACCACAAAATTTCTTATAAAATGAACTAGAATTCATATTTTATTGATCCTTAGGTAATAGAGAACAACTTTCTTCGATAAATCTCGAAATCCGGGCATGTGGGCTTGTTCTTGATATTGGAAGCGCGCTTTGGAGAGAGGTGAGTCTCCTTTCTAACCTTGTAAGAGGGAATTGTCCCCATAGGATTAATACTTGAGTAATTGTTGCTAAATGCAGGGACTACACACGTGCTAGGTGGCGAGAGTCCGTGTGTAGCTACTACTATGTTAATTGTCTGGGTAGTTTAGTACCCATACCATGCTTGTTTTATCTCAATCCCTATATTATCTTGTTAATACAAGCACCTAGGATATGCCAGAGACTTAAATAGGAAATAAGAACATACTTGTATATTTGTTGAAGTCTTGTTTGACATTAATGACTATCGATGTGCCTTGTGTGTATACTTGATATTTTTTATTACTTTTGAATCGGGCCGAATGCTTCGGTATGGATAGAGGAATCTATCGGCGCGCCGCTGACCTTCGGCAAGTGAAACGTTTATTTATGTTGGATTGGGCCATCGCCTCGGCATATTTACGCATGCTATTGTTTCTTGTCTAAGAGTTTTTAAATATTGATATCGCCTTTCATGGTCCGAAATAAATTGATAAAAATAACAAAAGTAAATGGTTAGCTTGTGATATAGTGGAGAGCAGGACTTTTATGTCTTGCTATAAACTATTGCTTATAGTGATGCTTTATGGTTTGCATAATTACCCCTTATGTACCATTTGACCCTAGTGAGTATGAAATCGACTTCTCGTCTCTACTTCTTCGATATTAGGCGGGATACTCACTGGGTACATATTATTTATGTACTCATACTACGCTTTTATACATAATTGTACATGATGTGAGGTAGATACATCTGGTTACCAGTCCGGAGCGCTCACTTGAGCTTGTGGTAGAGACTTCCACTGTGAGCTGCTTTCTCCATATGCCGCTCAGCAGCCGGATGGAGTCTTCCTTTACTTTTGCTGTCTTTCTTTATCTCAGACATCAGGGTAGGGATATTCTTTTGTGTATATTCTACTAGCTGGCCGTAGCTTGTGACACCAGGTTCCGGCACACACATTAGTTGACTTATTTTGGGGTTCTATTATTACGCCGTTTACATTATCTATCACTTTTGGTTTTGAATTCAAATTGGAGTACTTATTTCACTTAAATTCTAATAAAAAGAAAATCAACATATGAGTTTTAGAGATGTTTCCGTATTGGCTTGCCTGGAAAAGGTATCGGGCATCCTCACGACCCATTATGGAATTGGGTCGTGACAAAATCCTTTCCAACTAAATGTTTGTACAATTATTATGTCAACAAAAAATATATAGTTATTTTGTTGTTTTTTTGTAGATAATGTGTAAACATCAGAAACTAATAGTTTTGTTGCTTTTAAATTCAATTCGTTTAATGTATAAAGTACCTCATCTACATTGTTTTCACCATATAGGTTGTTTCTACCTGAATTTTAATTTAGCTATTATGTCAGTTCCAAATATTATAGATTTTTTGTAGTTATATTTGTATATAACTTGTAGATACATTTAAGTGTGTTTTCTTTCTTTTATGTTTATTTTTGAATTTAAACAATACTTCGTCTATAATATTTTAAGTTTTTATCTACTTTTCCGCTGATTTATAATGTGTAAACTCTATAAATTCCAGATATTATATTTGTTTGTAGTTTTATTGTAGATAAACTGCAAAACACATTAACAGAGGGAATATTAGTTCTCAAATTTGTATATCTACAAAAAAACTAAAAAAAACATAGAAAAAAAAAAAATCAATCTATGAAAGTATAGTGTCAATACAGAAAAATTCTAAGTAACTACATTATGATCTCACAAAACACCAACAATTACACATTAAAAGCTGTTATCCAAAACTATCCAACAAATTTTATGAAATATTATGTTAACTACATAAAATTTTATTTCTTTTTGGGTGCATTCTTGCAAGATCTTTTGTTATGCTCTTCTCCTCCGCAGTTGCCGCATGAAACCTTGTACTTCTTTGAATTTGTTTCATCATATGTTTCGTATCTTTCTTTTTGATGTCTCCCTGGATCCCTTTTCCCTCCTTTGGGTGGATTTACTATTTCTTCAAATATATGTTGTAGCACATTCCATTTGTTTTCATCAGGCAAGGGATTAACTGGTATTTCATAAGTACGCAAAAGGTTCGCCCTTGTGTAATAAGGGGAACACTATTGTTCAAAAGACTCAGCCCTGTGTCTTAAAGCAGCCAAAACATGTGAACAAGGTAGTTCATCAAGCTAGAATTTCCCATAACTATATTTCTTGTTTTCAAGACAAACAATATAGTGTCTCACACTATCTAGTACTATATGGATGTAGTCTGTTGAAGCCCTCACCTATGACTATATTAGAAACAAAAAAAGAATTCATATACGGTTAGAGTAAAGTTATATACAAAATATCTACAACATATATACATTTGTTCTGATTATGAATTTCATTCAATAAATAATCATATCTTACTCAAAGCTTGTGCACAATGTTCTGTTGTCATCCAACTCTTTGTTAAATTTGTATCCAAGGTATGTGAATGTACCCTTTGCTTTCAATAACTTTTCTTTTGTCCATCGTTCAAGAAGGGTCCTCATATACTCTAATAGTTCTACTATCGGCAGCACTCTAGCATATTTTGTTACAACATTCAACGACTCTGTAGTGTTTGATGTCATAGTCCAAGTTCTGTTCACCGTAGCATGTACCAGGGACCATCTATGATAGCCAATATCAACTAAATATGCTTTTACACAGGGGTCAATCTCCATAATCGATGACATCCTTTCATTAAATTCATCAAGTGTGACGACCCAAATGTCCATCACCTGTTTTTAATCAAATTTTGTGCTTCCAAGTCCTTGCAAACCACATGTAGAGTTGCCTCAATTTGCATGTGCAGTCCGAGCGCGTAGTCAGAAAGCTTAAATATGAAATTTTGTGAAAAATGCTATGTTTTGATTTTAAAATGAATAAATTTAATTTCGGTCAATATTTTGGGTAAACGAACCCCGACCGTTGATTTGACAGTCCCCCAGGGTCCATAGACAAATAACGGGACTTCAACGTATGCCCGAAATAAAATTCTGAGGTCCCAAGCCCGAGAAATAAATTTTTCTGTAAAATTATTTTCTGAAAATGTTTAAGGAAAACTGGAAGAAAATCTTATTAGAAAGCGATGGTATCGAGCCCGTATTTTGGTTCCGGTGCCCAATACAGGTTGTATATATGGTTTACGTCCTTTCTATAAAATTTGGTTAAAATCGGACCTCGTTTGGCGTGACTCAGACTTGAATTCCAAAATTTGAAACTTGATGAAGTTTGAGAGAAACTCTTGATTTTGAGGTTTGATTCATCGTTTATAGGTTATTTTGGCAATTTGATCGCACGGATAAGTTTGTATGATGTTATTTAGTTAGTACAAGTGTTTGTTCAGGAGCCTCGAGGGCTCGAGTGTGTTTGAGATGTGTTTCGGAAGGTCTTAGACTAAGGAAAAATTGTAGAAAATCTGCAACAGGTGCCCAAGATTGTTGCTCTTCGTGATCGCACAGTCACTCTCGCGATCGCATAAGGTAAATAGGGATAGGGGTGATTTTGTCCAATGAGAACGCAAGGGAAGGAACGCGAACGCAGATTACTGGGGGGTTGCTCTATGCGAACGCGATCCACATCCTGCGAACACATAGAATAAATGGGTGCTGGTAAGGAGTTGAATATTTTCCTCTACATGAATGCATTCATAGGCCCGCGAATGCTACGGTCAGGGGGGCCAACCCTTTGCCAATGTGTACGAGGAATTGCGGTCGCATAAGCCTGTGTAAGGCTGCTCTTCGCGAACGTTGGAGAACCATCGCGAATGCGATGTAGGTCTGCCCAGCGATTTAAAATAGTGGCTTAAACGAGAATTGTTCAAATTTTCATAACTTCTTCATCTCAAATCCAAATTGGCGATTGTTGAAAGATGATTTCTCCACGAATTCATAGGTATGTAATCTTTATCTCATTTTCTTTATTTTCCATTAACACCCATTAGATTTTTAGGCCTAAAACATGTGATTAAGGGTAGAAAATTAGGGATTTGGGTAGAGTTAAGGTTTTTGATTATTCTTGGTTTAGACCTCGTTTTGGGGTCAAATTTGAGAACAAATTATATATTCTGTCTCATGGGTGAATGGGTGATTTTATTTTGGTCCAAACCTTGTGTTTTGACCAAGCGGGCCCGAGGTTGATTTTTGGGTTTTCGGGAAGAATGGTTTGAAAGCTATAATTAGGCATGGGATTCGAATTTTTTAGAATTTATTGATGTCATGAAGTCATTTACGTATAGCTACGATCGATTTGGGGCCACATTCGAGAGGGAAAGCGGTGTTTGAGGCTTGAGTTGGCCATGGAAGTTTGAGACAAGTGTTCAGTCTAACCTTAACTTAAGGGATTAGGAGTTGAGTCATATTTGCTACTTGCTCCTTGTTGAATACGACGTATAGGCATGGTGATGAGTATCTATACATTGGTGTCAAGCATGACTGTGAGTCTTAAACTGAAAGTTGTTGTTTTCATTAATGACATTTTGGGATGCGTTAACTAATAATCTACTATATTGATCAAAGATTTGTTTTATCCTCATAGATCTTATTTATGATTGAGAATTTTCATTAATTGATCTGAGTACAAGTTAAGTTAAGGTTGGTTATAGTTGATTCTCCCTTACCGGGATGACTGTTTAGATATTGTTGTTCCCTTGCTGGGAAATTATTATATTTTTTTGTTCCTTTGCCGGGAAGTTATTATATTGCTTTGTTCCCTTGTCGGGATTTCTTGTGATTGGAAATAAGAGAATGAGAGCGGGTGGTACGCCTACCACAAGAATGATAAAATGGGAGCGGATTGTACGCGTACCTCAAGATTGTGAAATGGGAGCGGGTGGTATGCCTACCACAAGATATGATGAAACGGGAGGGGGTGGTATACTACCATAAGATTGATGAAATGGGAGTGGGTGGTACGCCTACCAAAAAATATAAGAAATGGGATCGTGTTGCACGCCTGCAACAAGATGAAATTGAAAGTGAAAGTTGCATTTATTACTCATTATCCGTGTTAGAAGTTAGATTATAGTTTCCTTATCGTTCTTGATATTCTATTTTATTTGCTACCCCCATAGCATGTTCCCCTTCCCCAGCTTTAATTACTTATTACCTGTTTACTTTTCCGTCATATATTATATAAATACATAAATTTATCTGGAGTCTGGTTTTAGCCTCATCACTACCTCTCCGAGGTTAGGACAGACACTTACCAGCACATGGGGTCGGTTGTGTTGATACTATACTCTGCACTGTGTGCAAATTTTAAAGTAGCGTTCGATCATCAGCAGTAGTTCGGGAGCCAGCCTTCAGTCCATGAGATCTCGAGGTAGTACTGCAGGCATCCGCAGGCCCGACATCTCTTCTATGTAACTTGATGCTCTGTTTCCTCTTGTACCCAAAACAAACTTCATTACTATTGTTTCTGTCACTTGTATGTAGCGCTCCTAGATAGTCCGTGTATGTTGTGACACCAGGTGCTGGGTAGAGACTAGTAATGGTTTTCTAGACGTATGTTTCCTTATCTAGTTAAGACTTTTGGTAATTTTATTTTCCCGTTGTTCTTTTAAAGGCTTATCTATTGCTAAGTTAATTGGTTAAAAATGAATTAATACGAAAGAGGTTAACGGTTTCAAAGTTGATGACTTGCCTAGCTTTCACGAGTAGGCGCCATCATGACTCCCATGTGTGGGGGACTTCGGGTCGTGACAAGTTGGTATTTAAGCTCTAGGTTATACAGGTCTCACAACTCACGGACAAGCTTAGTAGAGTTTGAGGGATCAGTATGAAGACATCTGTATTTACCTCCCAGAGGCTACAGGGTTAGGAAATTGTAACATTTGTTCTTTCTTGTTGTACAATTCTGTTTCTCAAATGCTAATTAAATTCCTACTCCATTCTTTTGCAGATGGCGCGAACATGCGCTTCCTCATCTACCGCTCAGTAGTCCGAGCCTCCAGCAGTAGCTTCCACTAGGGGCGGAGGGCGAATCCTAGGCCGTGCTAGAGGCTGAGGTAGGGGTAGAGCTCAGCCCCGAGTAGCAGCACTAATGGCGTAGTCTCAAGTTGATTTTCAGGAGAGGGGATCCGGCCCCAGTAGTTTCGGTGGGCCCAACTCAGGTCCTAGAGGTGTTTATTGCTACCCCAATCCTTCAGGATGCCCTGGTCCGTCTAGTGGGCCTTATGGAGAGTGTCACCAGGATAGGTTTACTTCATGTAGCACCAGCAACTTCTCACGATAGACGAGGGGCTTATACGCCTACTAGTCGCACTCCGGAGCAGTAGCTCCCCACATTCAGGTACCAACATGTTGGAAATCATGTATATCTATGATATGTGCGGTTTGGTTGTATGAGCATGATTTTCAGGTATAGGTTTTGATAAATGACAAACAATGAAGTCAAGTGTCAAACAACGATATAATATGACAATCAATCAAATGGCGAGAAGCATACTGATGACGGCATTGCATAAACGAGCCAAAGAGTTCAAGACCGAAGACCCAAGACGTAGGTCGTTTGGTAAAACCAATGTAAGGACAACGTTTAAGTTATCTTATCCTTTGGCTCAACATTAGGTCATCATAAACATGCATAAAATATTTTATTAAATCATATTTATCATAAACATGCATCTTTGTTTTAAAACAAAATGATGTTAAAGGTTTTAAACATGTCTTTTAAATCTGGGCCTCAACAATTGATTATTTGAATCCTACAATCGATTGTATTAAGACAGTGTGATCTGAAGTTTTCAAAATAGCAAACAATCGATTGTCTACTTTTAACAATCGATTATTTTGAGACAGTGTGCAACCGAAGTTCTTAAACATCTAAACAATCGATTGTTTTTGTCATACAATCGATTATATTCATAAACAATCGATTGTCATTTTCATACAATCGATTATATTTTGACCGTTCCCACAGAATCCTAAATTGATTTTTGAACGTTGAATACAATCGATTATTTAGTCCATACAATCGACTGTTTAGCCTAAAATCAGGAATCTGTCTTTTGAACGTTGGTCAAACAATCGATTATCTACTCCAAACAATCGATTGTTTGAGCACAGAATCAGGGATTTTATTTGTCAATTAAGCAACGGTCAGCACCACTTTTTCACCTATAAAAAGAGGTCTTTTGAGCTGATTTTAAACACACAACTCCTCCATACATTGTTATACATATTGATCATTTTCAAGCATCATTTTAGAGCTTTTGTTGAGCCATTTGATCGACAACTTTGTGTTGTTCATAGAGCTTATTGTGTATCTCTTTATCCACTCTATTGAGAGAGTATTTGTTGTAAAAGAGAGTTGTTTGAGAAGAACATATCTTCTCATTTGTCGGGTTTGCTAAGTACCCAAAGTCTTAGTGGTTGAAGTCTTGGGGTGAGGTATCCTCAAGCAAGTGAAGTCTTAAGATGTGGTATCCTTGAGCAACTGTAACGGTTTGTTAAGCACCCGTAAGCTTGACGAAGATAGTGCAAATCTCGAGAGAGTCTCTCGGGGACTGACTAGCCACTGGTTGTGGTGAACCAGGATACATCGGTGCGTTCGTTCCTTATTATTTACTTATCGCACTTATTTCATTCCTGCAATTTTTAAATTCCACAAATTTACGCTGTTTTTTATTACAACGCTATTCACCCCCCCTCTAGCGTTAAGCGTATTTTCTAACAATTGGTATCAGAGCCTAACTCTCTGAAAGCCTTAACCGGTTGAGAGAAATATATATTTTTATGTTGAGAATATTGAACGCAGGGACGATGGATGAAGGACAGTCCACCACTTAAGCTCCACTATTTGACGGAACAAACTATTCATATTGGAAAGAACGGATGAGTATCTTCCTCAAAGCAAACAGTTTTTGTTTGTGGCAAATCATCAACAACGGTGAACCAATGCCGACAAAGAAAGTTGGAGAAACCACGGTTCCAAAGAAGGAAGATGAATATGATGCCGAGGACATCAAGAAAGTTGAAGATAATGCAAGGGCCATGCATGTATTACATTGTGTGGTGAATCCAGATGATTATCGAAAAAATCTCTTGCTGCACAACCGCCAAGGAGATGTGGGATAAGCTCGAGATCATTTATGAAGGTACGCCTAAAGTCCGAGAAGCCAAAATTGATTTTCTAACACATAAATATGAAATCTTTAAAATGGAGAAGGAACCCATTGGTGTTATGTTTGAACGATTTTTAAGAATCGTCAGCGATCTCCATGCTCTCGGGAAAGTTTACACGAACAAAGATCTTGTTCGAAAAGTCCTACGTAGTCTCACTCCTGAATGGCGCTCCAAAGCCAATGCCATCCAAGAGTCGATGGAATTCACGGATAACACAATTGATGGACTAAGAGGTAACCTCGAAACTTATGATAGCACAATTCTTAATCCTTATCTTAGAAGCAATTCGAATTTTGCCTTCAAAGCCTCATCCTCTAAACGAGAAGAGGTAAGTGATTTGGAAAGGGATGATGATAATATTTCAAATGATATAATTGAAAAGTCTTGTAAGTCTATGAAGAAGGACAAGAAAAATAAGAAACACCATAGGCGCGTATCACGGGATTCGGACAGCTCAGGCGATGAAACCGCCGCATTGTGTCTCATGGCAAACAAAGAAGAAGAGGTAAGTACATTTAACTCTCACTCGTTTGAAGAATTACAAAATTCCTATGATGAATTATATGGTGAATTTGTTAATGCTTCCAAAGTGATAAAAGATTTGAAGAAAACAGTTTCTTTGCAGAAAACACTTTCTTTGCAGAAAACACTTTCTTTGCAAGAAACAGATTTTCAGAAAACACTTTCTTTACAAGAAAAAGATTTTGAAAAATTCTCTTCTTTGAAAGATATAGATTTTGATAAATTGAATAATGAAAATGGTGTTCTTAAAAATAAAATTGAAGTTTTAGAAAAAGAAAATAAATTTTTGAAAAATGACATTGTTGATATTAAAAATAAAATCAAGGAATTGAATGAAGCCTCTTCTATTGATAAATGTTCCAATTGTTCTTCTTGTAGTTCTTTAAAACTAGATAACACAGAACTTAGGAAAGCACTAGAAACACGTAGTGTTGATAGTCCTAAAATTGAATATATTAAAAAGGATGAAAGTAATGAGGTCGGACCATCTAGAAAGAATTCTAGGAACCTCACTAATGAGTCTAAGATTAATTGTTTTAGACCACCTAGAAACAACTCTAGGAATTTTGTTAATGAGTCTAGAATGAATAATTTTAGACCACCTAGACATGACTCTAGGAAATTCAACGCTTCTAGGGGGAACAACTTTAGATCACCTAGAACGCATTTGGCTCAACCTAGACATATGCACAATCCTAATGTTATATGTCACTATTGTAATCGGGTAGGACACATTGCACCCGTTTGTTTTGCTAAACATAGAGATTTATGTGTTGATTATGACTATTGTTACCCTAACCCCCAAGGACCCAAAAGAAGTAGGGTACCAAAAACCTATTTTTAGGTTCTTTTTGCAGGTGTGCTTGAAGACTACAATATTGTAGTGGATGCACCAAGCACGAAACCTTAATGCATTAAGGGGGAACGTTGGTTAGTTATCGTATTTTGAATAAAAACGCAATGAGTTGATATGTCCAAATAATCTATATCAGTTTTGGTTGATACATTCTTTAACAAGGTTTATTTTTGAATAACAATTAGTGTCAATTGGTTTTATAATAAATGATTGATTCATGTTTTGATGAATATTTTTAGTTTAAATAACAATTGGCATAGTTGAGAAAAATGATCGTTATTATTAGTATGCCATTTACTAACTTTTTATATGATCTTGTCTATAACGATTGGTATCGTCAATGGTTTAAATAACTTTTGGTATACTCTTTTTGCTAATGCCAAAAGGGGGAAGAATATGGGCGATATGCATGCTTTAATTGAGGGGGAATATTCAATTAAGGGGGAATTATATTGAATTGAATTGGTTGCATAAATTGTATGTTGAGATATAACATCTATTTAGGGGGAATTCAATATGCATATCGTCCGTTGTTTGTCATTATCAAAAAGGGGGAAATTGTTGGAAATCATGTATATCTATGATATGTGCGCTTTGGTTGTATGAGCATGATTTTCAGGTATTGGTTTTGATGAATGACAAACAATGAAGTCAAGTGTCAAACAACGATATAATATGACAATCAATCAAATGGCGAGAAGCATACTGATGACGGAATTGCATGAACGAGCCAAAAAGTTCAAGACCGAAGACCCAAGACGTAGGTCGTTTGGTAAAACCAATGTAAGGACACCGTTTAAGTTATCTTATCCTTTGGCTCAACATTAGGTCATCATAAACATGCATAAAATATTTTATTAAATTATATTTATCATAAACATGCATCTTTGTGTTAAAACAAAATGATGTTAAAGGTTTTAAACATGTCTTTTAAATCTGGGCCTCAACAATCGATTATTTGAATCCTACAATCGATTGTATTAAGACAGTGTGATCAGAAGTTTTTCAAAATAGCAAACAATCGATTGTCTACTTTTAACAATCGATTATTTTGAGACAGTGTGCAACCGAAGTTTTTAAACATCTAAACAATCGATTGTTTTTGTAATACAATCGACTATATTCATAAACAATTGATTGTCATTTTCATACAATCGATTATATTTTGACCGTTCCCACAGAATCCTAAATTGATTTTTGAACGTTGAATACAATCGATTATTTAGTCCATACAATCGACTGCTTAGCCTAAAATCAGGAAGCTGTCTTCTGAACGTTGGTCAAACAATCGATTATCTACTCCAAACAATCGATTGTTTGAGCACAGAATCAGGGATTTTATTTGTCAATTAAGCAACGGTCAGCACCACTTTTTCACCTATTAAAAGAGGTCTTTTGAGCTGATTTTAAACACACAACTCCTCCATACATTGTTATACATATTGATCATTTTCAAGCATCATTTTAGAGCTTTTGTTGAGCCATTTGATAGACAACTTTGTGTTGTTCATAGAGCTTATTGTGTATCTCTTTATCCACTCTATTGAGAGAGTATTTGTTGTAAAAGAGAGTTGTTTGAGAAGAACATATCTTCTCATTTGTCGGGTTTGCTAAGTACCCAAAGTCTTAGTGGTTGAAGTCTTAGGGTGAGGTATCCTCAAGCAAGTGAAGTCTTAAGGTGTGGTATCCTTGAGCAACTGTAACGGTTTGTTAAGCACCCGTAAGCTTGACGAAGATAGTGGAAATCTCGAGAGAGTCTCTTGGGGACTGGACTAGCCACGGGTTGTGGTGAACCAGGATACATCGGTGCGTTCGTTCCTTATTATTTACTTATCGCACTTATTTCATTCCTGCAATTTTTAAATTCCGCAAGTTTACGCTATTTTTTATTATAACGCTATTCACCCCCCCTCTAGCGTTAAGCGTATTTTCTAACAATTGGTATCAGAGCCTAACTCTCTGAAAGCCTTAACCGATTGAGAGAAATATATATTTTTGTGTTGAGAATATTGAACGCAGGAACGATGGATGAAGGACAGTCCACCACATGCACTCCACTATTTGACGGAACAAACTATTCATATTGGAAAGAACGGATGAGTATCTTCCTCAAAGCAAACAGTTTTCGTTTGTGGCAAATCATCAAAAACGGTGAACCAATGCCGACAAAGAAAGTTGGAGAAACCACGGTTCCAAAGAAGGAAGATGAATATGATGCCGAGGACATCAAGAAAGTTGAAGATAATGCAAGGGCCATCCATGTATTACATTGTGTGGTGAATCCAGATGATTATCGAAAAAATCTCTTGCTGCACAACCGCCAAGGAGAGGTGGGATAAGCTCGAAATCATTTATGAAGGTACGCCTCAAGTCCGAGAAGCCAAAATTGATTTTCTAACACATAAATATGAAATCTTTAAAATGGAGAAGGAACCCATTGGTGTTATGTTTGAACGACTTTTAAGAATCGTCAACGATCTCCATGCTCTCGGGAAAGTTTACAGGAACAAAGATCTTGTTCGAAAAGTCCTACGGAGTCTCACTCCCGAATGGCGCTCCAAAGCCAATGCCATCCAAGAGTCGATGGAATTCACGGATATCACAATTGATGGACTAAGAGGTAACCTCGAAACTTATGATAGCACAATTCTTAATCCTTATCTTAGAAGCAATTCGAATTTTGCCTTCAAAGCCTCATTCTCTAAACGAGAAGAGGTAAGTGATTTGGAAAGGGATGATGATAATATTTCAAATGATACAATTGAAAAGTCTTGTAAGTCTATGAAGAAGGACAAGAAAAATAAGAAATACCATAGGCGCGTATCACGGGATTCGGGCAGCTCAGGCGATGAAACCGCCGCATTGTGTCTCATGGCAAACAAAGAAGAAGAGGTAAGTACATCTAACTCTCACTCGTTTGAAGAATTACAAAATGCCTATGATGAATTATATGGTGAATTTGTTAATGCTTCCAAAGTGATAAAAGATTTGAAGAAAACACTTTCTTTGCAGAAAACACTTTCTTTGCAAGAAACAGAATTTCAGAAAACACTTTCTTTACAAGAAAAAGATTTTGAAAAATCCTCTTCTTTGAAAGAAATAGATTTTGAAAAATTGAATAATGAAAATGGTGTTCTTAAAAATAAAATTGAAGTTTTAGAAAAAGAAAATAAATTTTTGAAAAATGACATTGTTGATTTTAAAAATAAAATCAAGGAATTGAATGAAGCCTCTTCTATTGATAAATGTTCCAATTGTTCTTCTTGTAGTTCTTTAAAACTAGAGAACACAGAACTTAGGAAAGCACTAGAAACACGTAGTGTTGATAGTCCTAAAATTGAAGATATTAAAAAGGATGAAAGTAATGAGGTCGGACCATCTAGAAAGAATTCTAGGAACCTCACTAATGAGTCTAAGATTAATTGTTTTAGACCACCTAGAAACAATTCTAGGAATTTTGTTAATGAGTCTAGAATGAATAATTTTAGACCACCTAGACATGACTCTAGGAAATTCAACGCTTCTAGGGGGAACAACTTTAGATCACTAGAACGCATTTGGCTCAACCTAGACATATGCACAATCCTAATGTTATATGTCACTATTGTAATCGGGTAGGACACATTGCACCCGTTTGTTTTGCTAAACATAGAGATTTATGTGTTGATTATGACTATTGTTACCCTAACCCCCAAGGACCCAAAAGAAGTTGGGTACCAAAAACCTATTTTTAGGTTCTTTTTGCAGGTGTGCTTGAAGACTACAATATTGTAGTGGATGCACCAAGCACGAAACCTTAATGCATTAAGGGGGAACGTCGGTTAGTTATCGTATTTTGTATAAAAACGCAATGAGTTGATATGTGCAAATAATCTATATCAGTTTTGGTTGATACATGCTTTAACAAGTTTTATATTTGAATAACAATTAGTATCAATTGGTTTTATAATAAATGATTGATTCATGTTTTGATGAATATTTTTAGTTTAAATAACAATTGGCATAGTTGAGAAAAATGATCGTTATTATTAGTATGCCATTTACTAACTTTTTATATGATCTTATCTATAACGATTGGTGTCGTCAATGCTTTAAATAACTTTTGGTATACTCTTTTTGCTAATGCCAAAAGGGGGAAGAATATGGGCGTTATGCATGCTTTAGTTGAGGGGGAATATTCAATTAAGGGGGAATTATATTGATTGAATTTGTTGATTAAATTGTATGTTGAGATATAGCATCTATTTAGGGGGAATTCAATATGCATATCTTCCGTTGTTTGTCATTATCAAAAAGGGGGAAATTGTTGGAAATCATGTATATCTATGATATGTGCGCTTTGGTTGTATGAGCATGCTTTTCAGGTATATGTTT
This sequence comes from Nicotiana benthamiana, assembly GCA_034376525.1. NCBI lineage: Eukaryota > Viridiplantae > Streptophyta > Magnoliopsida > Solanales > Solanaceae > Nicotiana > Nicotiana benthamiana. Next base: position 26,547,164 of record CM067340.1, on the reverse strand, counting down.
TGATGAATGACAAACAATAAAGTCAAGTGTCAAACAACAATATAATATGACAATCAATCAAATGTCGAGAAGCATACTGATGACGAAATTGCATGAACGAGCCAAAAAGTTCAAGACCGAAGACCCAAGACGTCGGTCGTTTGGTAAAACCAATGTAAGGACAACGTTTAAGTTATCTTATCCTTTGGCTCAACATTAGGTCATCATAAACATGCATAAAATATTTTATTAAATCATATTTATCATAAACATGCATCTTTGTGTTATAACAAAATAATGTTAAAGGTTTTAAACATGTCTTTTAAATCTAGGCCTCAACAATCGATTATTTGAATCCTACAATCGATTGTATTAAGACAGTGTGATCTGAAGTTTTTCAAAATAGCAAACAATCGATTGTCTGCTTTTAACAATCGATTATTTTGAGATAGTGTGCAACCGAAGTTTTTAAACATCTAAACAATCGATTGTTTTTGTAATACAATCGATTATATTCATAAACAATCGATTGTCATTTTCATACAATCGATTATATTTTGACCGTTCCCACAGAATCCTAAATTGATTTTTGAACGTTGAATACAATCGATTATTTAGTCCATACAATCGATTGTTTAGCCTAAAATCAGGAATCTGTCTTTTGAACGTTGGTCAAACAATCGATTATCTACTCCAAACAATCGATTGTTTGAGCACAGAATCAGGGATTTTATTTGTCAATTAAGCAACGGTCAGCACCACTTTTTCACCTATAAAAAGAGGTCTTTTGAGCTGATTTTAAACACACAACTCCTCCATACATTGTTATACATATTGATCATTTTCAAGCATCATTTTAGAGCTTTTGTTGAGCCATTTGATAGACAACTTTATGTTGTTCATAGAGCTTATTGTGTATCTCTTTATCCACTCTATTGAGAGAGTATGTGTTGTAAAAGAGAGTTGTTTGAGAAGAACATATCTTCTCATTTGTCGGGTTTGCTAAGTACCCAAAGTCTTAGTGGTTGAAGTCTTGGGGTGAGGTATCCTCAAGCAAGTGAAGTCTTAAGGTGTGGTATCCTTGAGCAACTGTAACGGTTTGTTAAGCACCCGTAAGCTTGACGAAGATAGTGGAAATCTCGAGAGAGTCTCTCGGGGACTGGACTAGCCACGGGTTGTGGTGAACCAGGATACATCGGTGCGTTCGTTCCTTATTATTTACTTATCGCACTTATTTCATTCCTGCAATTTTTAAATTCCGCAAGTTTACGCTATTTTTTTATTATAACGCTATTCACCCCCCCTCTAGCGTTAAGCGTATTTTCTGACACAACAGTTCATCTGGGTGTAGTGGTCCAGACCGGCGATAGAGCGGTGATGTTTGTCGAAGCTTTGTGGAGGCTAGATAGGTTCACCAAGCTCTTCACTACTACTTTCAGTAGTGCTTCTTCTGAGGATCCCTAGTATTTCCTATATAGCTGCCACGACGTTTTCAGGAACATGGAAATTGTTGAGACCAATAGGGTCGAATTTGATACATTCTTCTTGTTTGGATCCGCGAAGATTTGGTGGAGAGATTATTTCTAAGCTAGGCCAGTCGGGTCCCCATCTTTGACTTGGGAGCACTTTATAGTGTTGTTCCTGGAGAAGTTTCTCCACGTGACTTAGAGAAGGCTTATCGGAGGTAGTTTTTGTGCCTCCAGTAGGGTCCCATGACAGTCATCCAGTATGAAACCGGGTTCAACAACGTAGCTCGCCATTCTCTTGTCGTACTTCCTACCGAGAGAGATAGAGGGTTAGAAGGTTTATCAATAGACTTAGCATGCCGATTCGTATTCAGATAGCCAAGGAGGCCAAGAGTGAGATCACTTTTCTGGAGGCGGCCAATGTGTCCCGCAAAGTTAATATTGCTCTATCATAGGGAGGTGGTCATGGGTTGGATAAAAGGCCCCGCCATTGAGGAAGATTTAGTGGTACCTCGTTTGGAGGTCGAGATTCACATGGTAGAGGCGATCCGCTTAGGCTCTTTCAGTCAGCTTTTCACGTTTCTCATGGTATTTCATGTACCAATCAACAGTCCTTCAACGCATTACCAACACCTATTAGAGCACTGCCGCATTAGAGTTTCCAGGGCCGTCAGGTAAGAGCTTGTTTTACTTGTTGTGACACGAGGCACAATGATAGATAATGCCCTCGAGTTTCGAGCACTTCTCCGCGTCAGGGTTCCCGTGCTATGGTATTGGCACTAGATGTTCTATAGCCTGCCTAGCCAGCTAGAGGTGGGTGTAGAGGTGCTAGAGGTGGAGGTAGAAGTCCTAGAGGTGGAGCTCATGCCGACAGAGGTGGAAGCCAGCCAGCCAGCAGGCCATCCCAGAGAGGTAGTTTAGGGTGGTGGGGCCCAGCCCCGATGTTATTCCCTTCTAGCCATGCCTGAGGTTGAGGCTTCAGATACAGTCATTATAGGTACCATTCCGGTTTGTGATAGAGAGGCTTCAGTGTTATTTGATCTAGGGTCTACCTATTTGTATGCGTCATCTTATTTTGCATTGTACCTGGTCATGCCAGTGATTCATTAGGTGTTCCTGTTTATGTGTCTACACCAGTGGTTGATTCTATCGTGGTTGATCAAGTCCATCATTCATGTATTGTTGTGATTGGAGGTCGCGAGACTCGCGTAGAATTGTTGGTTTTATACATGGTCAACTTCGATGTTATATTATGGACGGATTGGTTATCACCTTACCACATATTTTGGATAGCCATGCCAAGACTATTACCTTAGATTTACTGGGTATGTCTTGTTTAGAGTGGAGAGGGACTCCAGGTCATTCTACCCATAGCATTATCTCTTATGTGAAGGCTCGGCCTATGGTCAATAAGGGGTGTTTGGCCCATTTTGCTGATGTTCGTGATTCTAGTGAGGACGTTCCCTCTATTGATTCTATGCCCCTTGTTCGTTATTTTCCTGAGGTATTCCTTTCAGACCTGTTGGTGATGCCACCTGACATGGATATTGACTTCTGAATTGATTTGGCTCCGGGCACTCGGCCTATTTCTATTCCGCCCTATCGCATGGCCCCCCCCAGAGTTGAAAGAGTTTAAGGAACAGTTGCAAGATTTGCTTAAGAAGTATTTTATTAGACCTAGTGTATCGCCTTGGGGTCGCCAGTGTTGTTCGTGAAGAAAAAGGATGGGTCGATAAGAAGGCACATTGATTATCGGTAGTTGAACAAGGTTACAATCAAGAATAAATATTCGTTGCCAAGGATAGATTATTTTTTCGATCAGCTTCAGGGGTGCCAAGGTAGTTTCCAAGGTTGAGTTGAGATCTGGCTGCCAACAATTGAGGATTAGGGCATCCGAAATCCCTAAGATAGCATTCCGCACTCGGTACAAGCAATATGAGTTCTTGGTTATGTCATTCGGGTTGACAAATGTACCAGAAGCTTTTATGGATTTAATGAACCGAATGTTCAGGCCTTATTTGGACTCGTTCGTGATAGTATTCATTGATGATATTTTTATATATTCCCACAGTAGGGAGGAGCACGAGCAGCATCTCGGGGTGGTTTTTCAGACTTTGAGGGATAGTCGGCTATATGCTAAATTTTCGAAGTGTAAATTATGGTTGAGTTCAGTTGCATTCCTAGTTCATGTTGCATCAGTAGAGGGTATTCCCGTTGATCCGAAGAAGATTGAGGAAGTCATGAACTAGCCTAGACCAACATCAACAATAGAGATTCGGAGGTTCTTGGGATTGGCAGACTACTATCATCGGTTCATGAAAGGGTTCTCATCTATTGCATCCCGGATGACCAGGTTGACCCGGAAGGGTGCGCAGTTCAGATGGTCGAATGAGTGTAAGGCGAGCTTTCAGTGGTTGAAGACAGCTCAAACTATGGCACTAGTATTGGTTATTCCCATAGTTTTAGGCCCTTATACACTTTATGTGATATTTCCGGTGTTGGGCTTGGTGCAGTGTTGATGCAGGATGGCAAGGTCATTGCCTATGCTTCAAGGCAGTTGAAGATTTATGAGAATATTTGGAAAGTGTATTTCTTTAAAAGAAAATTTTTGTCACCATAAATACTATGACAAAACGGACGTTTCAATTATCGCTTCCATTTAATGCTCCACATGCGTGTCGTTTTCTCATTGGTTTTGCAGTTTTGGAGCCCTTTTCAAGGCTTTTCCTACGGCTCCATTATTCTCGAATTGTCAGTTATCATTATTATGGTTCTTCCATCATCGTACTTTTTCCTCTTGCCGGTTGTCCCTCAATATAGATATAACTTCTTTCTTTGTCTTCTATCACATAAAACGTATTGAACACCCTTATTCTTTAAATCTCTATTTACTTCTTCCCTAATTTGATCTTGATCTTCTTCACCATGACTTCACCAAACCCTAACCCTAGGATAACTCCTATTTTACATTACTTCCCTAATGCCCCTATTAGGCATAGAAGGGGTAGCTGACTCCTTAGTTTAGGGTCCATTCATGGTGGTAGCACTTCTACGCCTTCTCCTTGCTTTGGTCATTCTTCTAGAACTAGTGTTCCTTTTCCCAAAGGTCTTCATCTAGAAGCAAAGAACCTTCTGAACCTTTACGCGAGCCTTTGGTTGAAGTGATAGTTCCAACAGAGCTATCTTTTTACCATGATAAGGAATATCGTAGAGAACAAGTTTCTACCTTAGGCCTCTCTCTGAAGTAGATACACAAGAATTCGAGCTTAGAATAATTGTTATATTTGGCTTTGTTTACCATATGATTTTACAGTTGGGTTAATGTGCAAAATGATGCTTTTACCGATTTGATATTATCTTAACTATACATATAAACTGCTACGAAACCCTTCTCTTCTCACCTCTGGGGATGTGCCTACTGGTTGAGACTCCCTATTCTGTTAGTGTCGTACCTTAATATAAGAAAGAGGCTCGGACAAGTTACTAAGTCGGACGATCTTGCAGGTCCCCGGTACGTAGCCCCCGTCCTCGACTCGAGTTGTCCGCTCAGGTACACAGTCTAGAAAAAAATACCCAGGTGCTGAACTTAGTATAACAAAACCTCATGCCGGATCCCTAGTAGGAACTTGTTTGCATCACGTTCATTTGACTTAGGGGACTCAACACAGGGGTTGGGTTCGTCTAGGACAGGTGACCTGAAATGAAAAGACCATCCTGATGCATATTACGTGCTACTTGTGCATTTAGTTGCTTTGGATTTGCATGTTGTCCGGCTTGCGAATAAGGAAAGAAAATTGAGAAAATAATTGGTACTAGGGTTGGCTGAGATAATCATTTGTCTTGTAAAACCAATGCTCAAATAGCGCCGAAATGCTGCCGGATTTTTGGAAAAAAAATGAAAAGGGAAAAACAAAAGAAAAAAGGTGCTTTTCAACAAAATTTTGGTTTTGACAAATTGTTTTTCCCGAACTACGCCGGTTTGATTCTCACCAACTGAGGGATACGTAGGCAACACCCATCGGGTCAAACCTCCCTTTTGCAAAAATAGCCAAAATAGTTTTCAAATTTTATTTATTGTCCTAAATAAATCGGGTGCACTGTTATTGTCAAGAATATCCAAATATTCTCGAATGGGATGTCGGAAGGCTGCTTTTGCACAAACGGCCACCTTTGGGTCTTTATTGTATTATTGGCCGGCTAGCGGGCACAGCCTTAAAAACTGCCTCCGAAGTGCTAAAAGGCCGTATTCGCAAAACTGGGCATTTGGTTCTAGAAAATAAATTTTATAAAAGAAAACTTTCGATTTTGAAGTCAAATAGGAACAAAGTCACAAGTCACTAATTCACCTTAATAAATGTGCAGGATGAGCACAATTCAAACCGAACCTTTTTCATTTGTGACCCGAATTCCATTGGAGCTACAATTGTGGTGGAATGATCTAGGTAGAGAAGGGCAAGATGAGATAAAGAAACATTTGGGGGGCCTCCTCGATTTATTGGAGATTGTACCCCGAGGAAACATTATAAGAGCGTTGGTCACGTGCTGGGAATCGATGCACAATGTGTTCCACTTCTCAGATTTCGAATTTACCCCAACGTTTGAAGAAATAGCGGGATACATTGGATATGCTAAGCTTCCTTTGAGACACAAGTATTTCGTTGCTCCAAGAGTGGTAGCGGTGCACAAATTCTTAGATACCTTGAAAATAAGCAGAGTTGTACATGACTCGAACTTGGCGGTAGGGTTTTGCACCTTTTCATTCCTGTACATCAGGTATGGCCACATATGGGGGTTCAACAATCTAGAAAACAAAGTCTGCAGCAAGGGAAACCTTGTCAAATAGGAAGAACGTAGACGCTTTGCTTTTATGGTGGCTTTTCTAGAGCTTCTAGTGTTTCCAAGAAAGGATGGTAACATTGACATAAAGATAGCAAGGGTTGTCAGCACTCAACGAACACAGGCCAAGTACACATTCGCGCCTGTGACAGTAGCCGAGATCATTAGGGCTCTCACACCTTTCAAGGCCGGGAAGATTATTTTTAGGGGTGCAATCTATTATTGCAAATGTGGATGAATGAGCATCTAAGCTACCGTCCCTAACTCATGATTTATGGGTCCACAGAGAAAACTTGCATAAAGGAGTTTTACATAAGAATTGAAAGGCTTTGCTTACCCTAAGGTATAGCAAGATGGACATCCTATTTTCAGTTCCTCACTCCAATCAAATAGAATGGACACTGGGATGGTTGTCTGTGGATGAGATCGTATACATGCTGGCAATAGAACCTCATTTCCTTTTGAAGGGTCTTAGGAGTATCCAGCCTTATGCCCCGCATCGGGTCTTGAGACAACTCGGAAGATGCCAGATAGTGCCAAAAGACGAAGATCTTAGTATCCGGGTGATCGAGATTGGACCGGGTAGTCAGTTACCCGAAGCAACGGTCCGCAAGATTTGGATTGAACGCCAATACCGAACAGCAAACACTTGCGTACAGGATCGGATAGTGGCAAAGTGTCACCAAGATACCTTACTTGGTACAGGAGAGAAATTGAGTTTGAGAGACCACCCAAAAGGTCTCATCTCCAGGAATTCATCGAAACGTCACAGGAACAGTGGGACTGGCTTGCCAAGGAAAATGAGTACAGGGCCACCATAGGAAAATTATGAAAAACAAGTCAAAGAGATTCAATTTGAAAATGGATTGCAAGCCGCTGCAGATGACGGGGAAAATAAAAGATTAACCAAAGAAAACGAAGCGTTGCGAGCCCAAATCCAAAAAATGAAAATAGCCGCAGAAAATCCCCCTAGGAGCACAAAGGATGAAAAACTCATAGACAATTTAAGGCAAATAGTAACCTAGTATCAGTTTGACATGAATAAAGCAGAAGGTGAGCTATCCATGGCTTGGAAACAATTAGCTAAAAATGCAGAGGAACGAGCCCGCATCATTGAGCAATTAAACGAAAGGCATGACGATGAGGTTGCTGGGTTAAAAAGGAAGGTCATCATGGCTGAGAACAAAGTGGCAAAGCAAGCCAGGGATTTCAAAGCCAAGAAAGAACATTGTTATGCCGTGATAGCAAGGTTGGAGATGGATTTGAAGCAATTTCAAGAACTGAATCAGGTAGCTGACGAACTCTAGAGGCAAGGACCGAGCAAATTAGGCGGCTATTGCAAGAAAAGAGGGTTATCAGGGACAGAGTACGGACGATCACAGACTACATCACCACGAAGTGAAACCACTGCGAGGATATGACAAGATCCATGTTCTTTGCCACCGCCATGACCTTTGTTCGGCAAGTAATGGAAGGCCTCCACCACCTCTAAGGGAGTTTAGCATGCAAGCTTGCAGCAAGGCCGAACGATGCCTCGCGGGGCCCAGGAGCACTTGAAGCATTAATGTATTCATGAAGATTGCATTTCCTTTTGTCTAAAAATATATATATAAACATCTATCAGTTTCACCTGGAGTCTGTCTTTTCTTTTATGCATAGTTAGCTGTTCTTCGAGTCTGTAGTTCGTCTACTGTCAGAGTTAGTTAATTTCTTGTTTAAATCTGTCAGTCTTTCGAGTCATTGTAACTAAAGTTTGTTATTATGAGAATGGACAATTCCCAAAATATTTTATGCTTCGTCTTATATTTGCAAGAACTACGCTCAGTCTGATTCATGCGTGGTCATGATACGTAGGCAATATACATTGGATTCGACCATAATTGAATAAAAAAGTAGAGAAGGAGAGAATAAGGCTAAACAAAGGGGCTTCAAAATCAAAGAAATTGAAAGCCGGGATGGCTCAAGCAACCGATGCATGTAGTGACTGATCATGATTTAGGTCTATTCATACCCAATATATGGCCACTTACGTGTTAGAACCTAACCATTAACGAGTTTTTGGTGTTGTGTCAATTTCGTACTAGACAGGTGGTTGGTACTTGCGGCATTCTGGCAACTCACTCCTACAACACGCAGTCTAAGAGCAAGCAAGTCATGCCAATCAGGAAACCGATGTCAGTATTATTGACCCCTCGAAAGAAGTAGAGGAATTGGGCGTTAATACCATGAAGGAGGAAATGTATAAGCTAAAGCACCAAATGGTTGAGATGTACCAGGCATGGGCAAGAGGACAACCACCCCCAACCTATCCGGCTAATGTGACCTTCATCCCGCTACTGGCCCAAGCACCTGACTAGTCCACCACTAATCCACTCTAAAGTTTTCCTATCTATTCACAACATCAGGGTACGACCTCTCAACCACCACCAGCTCCACTACCCAAAGTCGCTCCTAACCTTCCTCCGCCAATTGCCTGCATCTATGTGGCACCTCCGCCTCCTGCACTCCATAGGTCATCAAGTGAACCCCTGCTTCAAGCTTATGACCCCAATAATATCCACCAGAACCTGCCTACAAGACATATGAGCCTTACTCCTATTTTTCCCATCCCGAAATCCCGATGGGAGTTGAAAAACTAATCAAAAATCCTGAGCAGGAAGAGATGCTTAGAAAGATCAGGAGTCTGGAACAATTATTCAGGGACATGAGCGGATTAGGTGGCCAGGTAAGCGTGGCGTTCGAGGATCTTTGCCTATTTCTAGACGTGCAGTTGCCTCCAGCTTTAAAGATGCCTAAATTTGACTTATATGATGGACATTGAGATCTGGTCACGCATCTAGAGGGATTTGTAGCAAAATAAGGGGAGCAGGGAGAAAAGATGAATTGCCAATGGCGTACTGTAGCCTGAGTTTAAGTGGATCGGTGCTGGAGTGGTACACCCGGCAGGATCACAATCGATGTTATACTTGGGATGACCTAGCACAAGAGTTTGCCTGCCACTTCCAATATAATCTCGAGATTGTCCCAGATTGTCTATCTCTGACAAAGCTGCAGAAGAAACACAACGAAAGTTTCACGGAATACGGTTTCCGGTAGAGGGAACAAGCATCCAGAGTTGATCCTCCCATGAAGGAAAGTGAGATGGTTGATTATTTTCTACAGGCTATAGAACCTACCTATATTGGACATTTGGTGTCAGCAGTGGGAAAGTCTTTCAACGAAGTAGTCAAGATGGAAAGTATGGTCGAGGATGTCCTCAAATCCAATAAAATCATGAGTTACTCTGCAATTAAGGCAACCACTCAGGCCATCTAGGGTGGATCTAGGGGGAAATTCGGAAAGAAAAAGAAGGAGGAATTAGGAATAGTGGAGTCGGGAACTTGGTTCAGGCCGCGGGCACCATCTCATTACGCCCAACCTCGTCCTTACTACAAAACATACACATACCCTCCATACAGTTCTCAACAACATTACTATCCACCATTAGAAACTCCCTTCTCAGTCCATACTAGTGGAGTGAAGAAGAAGACTTTCACTCCGCTAGGAGAATCCTATACTAGATTACTCCACATGCTACGACAACTGAATATGTTGAGACCAATCGAACTGAAACTGCCAAATCCTCCCCCGAAGAATCTAGATTATTCTGTCAGCTGTTAGCACAGTTTTGGGGCACCAGGGCATGATACGGAAAAGTGTTTCCATTTACAGAACGCTATCCAGGAACTTATTGACTCCCACCGAATTGAGGTGCAGACTCCAGAGGTACCCAATATTAACCAATACCCACTGCCGGCCCATTAGGAAACCAATATGATTGAGATCGTGGAAAGAAGGAGAGAGTCAAAAACGCCCTTACAAAGAGTAATGATGATTAAGTCCGTTGAAGTTAAGCCAACTGAGAATGCAAGAAGTGAGAAGTTGTTAATGGAGACAAAAGAAAGAAGCAACAAACATGTCATAGTTCAGGGGAGTTCAGCAAGCACAACTGCGCCAAAACAGGAACAAGCAAAAGTAACAGTACATGGGGCAGCTAGAGAACCGGTCGTGGTTGTGGAAGGTGTTCGCATAGAACCAGTCATTGTAAAACTAGTAATCCAGCCACCAATCATCAACAACAAAGCTGTTCCTTAGATATATTAGCAAGCAATAGTGATTTATAAAGGAAAAGAGGTTAGGGAAGAAGTATATGAGGCCGGGGTTTAACGCGATCAGGGAGGTACTTTGCTCCGGAACAATTAAGGAAAGGCAGAATCTCTAAAGATAACTCGGAATCCGTGAAGAAAGTTGTGTCAGAAAAGAGATGGAGGAATTCTTGAAGAAAAGGAAAATGCAGGAGTACTCCATCATAGAGCAGTTGAGAAAGATACCAACTCAGATCTCTTTATTATCCTTACTAATCCACTCAGATGAACACCGCCGGGCGCTAATGAAGATTTTGAATGAAGACCATGGCCCAGACAAGATAACAGTGAATCATTTGGAAAAGATTGCAAACAAGATATTCAAGATAAACCGGGTCACATTCTCTGACGATGAATTTCCCATGGAGGGAACTGAGCACAACCGGGCTCTTTATCTGACTGTGAAATGTGAATATTCTATGGTCACCTGACTTTTGGTCGACAACGGATCCAATGCAAATATTTGTCCACCCTCCATATTGACCAAGTTGAAGGTGGAGAATGAAATGGTCCACAAGAATAACATATGTGTTCGAGGTTTCGACAGTGGAGGCAAAGAAACCGTGGGGGACATAGTGCTGGAAGTGACAATAGGGCCCGTTGAGTTCACCATGGAATTCCAAGTGCTGGACATAGTAGTCTCTTATTACCTGTTGTTGGGTAGGCCCTGGATTCATATAGCCAAAGCAGTGCCATCGATGATGTATCAGATGGTAAAATTTGAATGGGACAGGCAAGAGATTGTGGTGCACGGTGAAGACAATCAGTGCGTTTTAGGTGATGCAATCGTACCTTTTATTGAATCTGAGGACAACGAAGGCCATGGGTCTACCAGGTGTTTGATACTATGTCAGTTCAGAAAATCCTGGAAGGTAAGGTTGTCATGACCTCAAAGATAGAAACCGCGTCTGTCACGGTAGCTCCAAAAATGCTGAAGAATGGTTTTATGCCCGGAAAGGGGTTGGGTGCTTCTCTGCAAGGCATTGTGAAACCACTATCCCTCCCCAAAAATCTGGACACTTTTGGCCTAGGGTTAAAGCCTACAGCCACAGACATAAGGCAAGCCAGGAAGCTAAGGCAAAAGGCTTGGGCTCTCCCAAAGCCCATCCCAAGGTTGGCCAAATCGTTCGTCAAGCCTAGTACTAGCAATGGCCCCGTACCAAGTATTTCTGGCTCGCTGATCAATGCTGACAGAGATCTTGATAAGGGGTTAGAAAGAGTGTTTAATGAGGTGAATATGGTCGTAGCGGGAGAAGGATCAAGCAGGGCAGATGTGCATTTGTGGGAGCACGCGCAAAAATCAATATCTGGGAAGCCACTCATCTTCCCACTCGGAGGGAGTCGTGGTAGTCGGCTTTGATTTTTTCTTTCAGTCTAGTTTTGTTTAGCCTCAAAATTGTTAATTCAGTTATTATTGCCGTCCGTTTGGACGTGTATACTCTGTTATCTTTGATTATAATGAAATGCAATTTCCCTTTCAGCAGCGCTGATAGTTTCCTTATCTCTTTACTTCTCTTTCTTTTATCTTTTGTACATTTATTTTTATGCTGATTCCAGTGCTTTGACATGCATAAGGATTCATCTGCCCAGACTTCAAAACCACTCTAGTTTGAATATAATAATTCAGGAAATAGAACATGAAGATGAACCAGAAAACGACGAGGAAAGGGTATGGGATGAGATTAGTAGAGGGTTGAGCCAATTTGAAGAGAAACCGAAACCAAACCTGAATGATACAGAGGCATTCAATTTAGGGAGCCTGGATAATGTCAGAGAAACAAAAATAAGTATCCCTCTAGAGCCACAACTTAGGAAAGAAATAACAGAAGTATTGCTTGAATACAAATATATCTTTGCATGGTCCTACGATGACATTCCCGGATTGAGCACTGACTTGGTGGTTCATAAGTTACCCACTAACCCTACATGCCCTCCTGTCAAGAAAAAGTTGAGAAAGTTTAAAACTGATGTGAGTGTGAAAATTAAAGAGGAAGTGACCAAGCAGTTTGAGGCAAAAGTCATCTGAGTCACACGATATCCCACCTGGTTAGCTAATGTTGTGCATGTACCAAAGAAGTATGGTAAAGCCAGAGTGTGTGTCAATTAACGTGACCTCAATAAAGCAAGTCCAAAGGACAACTTCCCTTTTACGAACATTCACATACTGATTGATAATTGTGCAAAGCATGAGGTCGGATCGTTCGTGGTTTGTTACGCAGGCTACCACCAGATCTTAATGGATGAAGAAGATGCGGAGAAAATAGCATTTCTCACATCGTGGGGGACATATTGTTATAGAGTTATGCCTTTTGGTTTGAAAAAGGTCGGGGCAACATTCATAAGGGCCATTACAACCATTTTTCATGATATGATACATACGGAAATTGAGGTCTATGTGGATGATGTGATAGTAAAGTCCAGAGAGCAATCCAATCATGTCAAAGACCTAAGGAAATTCTTCCAAAGGCTCTGCAGGCATGACCTCAAACTCAACCCGGCAAAATGTGCATTTGGGGTCCCCTCGAGAAAGTTATTAGGGTTCATAGTTAGCCGCCGAGGCATCGAACTAGTCCCATCAAAGATCAAAGCTATACAAGAGCTACCGTCACCGAGGAATAAAACAGAAGTGATGAGTCTACTGGGAAGATTGAATTACATCAGTCGGTTCATTGCTCAGCTCACAATTATCTCTGAGCCCATTTTTAAGCTATTGAAAAAGGATTTTGTGGTGACATGAACAGAAGAGTGCCAGGAAACGTTTGACAAGATAAAGGAGTATTTCTCGAACCTACCGGTATTGGTCCTGCCAGAACCAGGAAGGCCCTTGATCTTATACTTGACAGTCTTGGACATCTCATTTGTGTGTGTGTTGGGTCAGCACAATGTCACCGGCAGAAAAGAGCAGGCCATAGACTACCTCAGCAAGAAATTTACGACCTACGAGGTTAAGTATTCTCATCTTGAAAGGACGTGCTACGCCTTGATGTGGGTAGCACAAAAGTTAAAGCATTACTTATCGTCACACACCACTTATCTCATCTCACGTTTGGACCCATTGAAGTATATTTTCCAGAAGCCCATCCCCACAGGAAGGCTCGCGAATGGCAAATCTTGATCACAGAGTTTGACATTATCTACGTGACTAGGACTACCATGAAAGCACAAGAATTGGTAGATCATTTAGCTGAAAATTTGATAGATGAAGAATATGAGCCCTTGAAGACATACTTCCCAGACGAGGAAGTGATGCATATTGATGAAGTGGAACGGGATGCGAGATCGAGATGGAAATTGTTCATCGATGGTTCTGCCAACATCAGAGGTGTTGGGATAGGAGCAGTTCTCATTTATGAAGAAGGGAATCATTACGCAGTCACAGCTCGAATCCGCTTCTGTTGCACCAACAACATGGCAGAATATGAGGCATGCATTTTGGGTCTGAGATTAGCAGCAGACATGGGTGTCCAGGAAGTCTTGGTCTTGGGAGACTCAGACCTTCTGGTATACCAGATTCAAGGGGAGTGAAAACAAGAGACTTAAAGCTCATACCATACCGGCAGTGCTTGCATGATCTTTGCCAATGATTCTAGTCAACAGAGTTCAGGCACATCCCTAGAATTTACAATGAGTTTGTTGATGCCCTGGCTACTCTAGATCAATGCTACATCACCCGGATAAGACTTATGTTGACCCGATACATATCCAGGTCCATGATCAACATGCTTATTGCAACATGGTGGAAGAAGAGCTTGACGGCGAGCCTTGGTTCCATGACATCAAGGAATATATCCGGAGAGGTGTGTACCCGGTACAAGCCACGAGTGACCAGAAGAGAATAATCCGTCATCTGCCAAATGGGTTTTTCTTCAGTGGAGGAATATTGTACAAAATAACGCCAGATCTTGGTTTGCTAAGGTGAGTAGATGTTGGGCAGGCAACAGCTATCATGAATGAGGTGCATGCTGGCGTCTGCGGGCCATACATGAGCGAATATGTTTTGGCAAAGAAGATTCTCTGGGCAGGATATTATTGGCTCACCATGGAGCGGGATTGTATCAGCTTCATGCACAAATGTCATCAATTTCAGGTGCATGAAGACTTCATTCTCTATGCGCCATCTGAATTGCATATGATGTCTGCACTGTGGCCTTTCGTTGCTTGAGGCATGGACGTCATCAGGCCCATCGAGCCAGCAGCTTCTAACGGGCACAGATTTATCTTAGTTGCTATTGACTATTTCACAAAATGGGTTGAAGCCAAAACCTTCAAGGCAGTGACCAAGAAGTCCGTGGTCGACTTTGTGCATGAGAATATCTTTTGCCGGTTCAGAATTCCCAAGATGCTCATCATGGACAATGGGAAAAATCTCAACCTTCACTTAATGAGAGAAGTATGTCAGCAGTTCAAGATCACACATCGAAATTCTACCCCGTGCCATCCCAAGGCAAATGGAGTGATTGAGGCAACCAATAAGAACATAAAGAAGATACTTCAAAAAATGGTGGAAGGGTCCAGGCAGTGGCATGAGAAGCTACCCTTTGCATTGTTAGGCTATCGTACCACAATCCGCTCTTCAGTAGGGGCAACCCCATACTTGTTGGTATACGGCACAGAGGCGGTAATCCCGGCTGAAAATGAAATCCCCTCTCTTCGAATCATGGCTGAATTAGGAATCGACTACGAAGAACGGGTAAAAGCTTTCTTGGAGAAATTGAGTTTGATTGACGATAAAAGATTGGCGGTGGTATGTCACGGCCAGTTGTATCAATAAAGTATGGCCAGGGCATTTAATAAGAAAGTGCATCCCAGAAAGTTTGAAGTAGCTCAATTGGTATTAAAGCACATCTACCCTTACCGGGTCGAGGAAAAGGGCAAGTTCGCTCCGAACTGGCAAGGACCATTCGTCGTATCAAGAGTGTTGTCTAATAGAGCATTGTATCTGAAAGATGTGGAAGGGAAATGTGTGGAAATGGCTATCAATTTGGATGTTGTCAAAAGATATTATGTATGATTTTTTTTAGATCATTGTCTATACTTGGCATTTGCTTGTACATGGCATATTTTGAAAATTGGGATGACGAAGGCATTATATTCTGTTATCTAAGTACTTTATCCTTCGCTAACCATTCTGAGCTTTAATTATCTCCCTTCATACCCCTCTTTTAGAATCGGTAACAAGAATCAGAAACACAAGTGTGAGAAGGCAGTGAAAGCAAAAAGAACGCAACAAATGAGAACAAAAGAAAAGAAAAAGAAAAGAAAAACAAGAAAAGGAAAAGAAAAGGCAGAAAATAGAAAAGTAAAACAAGAAAAGAAAAAAGAAAAGGAAAAGGAAAAAGAAAAAAAAACAAAACAAAGAAAAGAAAAGGAAGAAAAGAAAAATAAAAAAAGGGGAGAAGAAAAACAACAACGCAAATAAGGAATATTTATGAACTACGTTTGACCTGATTCCTTTTAAAAAGGATACGTAGGCAGCCTCACGGCTCGGTACCATCAAAATAAAAATCCAAAACTCCCCAAGCAAGAAACTGGGGCAGAAGTTGTGGTCGTTGTAAGAATTTGATTATGAAAGTTGTAGCTTTTGACCCATTTGAATATCTTTGAGCCTTTGATATCCTTTCTAATCCTATCCAAAAGCTCACGTTATGGTCCAAAGAAAGACCTTCTGATCAATCTTCAAAAGATGCCAAGTTGAGCAAGTAGAAGTGATTCATGTCAGGGGCAGCACTCCGGGCCAAGCAAGAAAGATAATAAATTGAGAGTCTTATTGGTGAAAACCCTCACGAGCACCTTAAGGGGACTAGAGTTGAGAGAAATAAAAATGAGAGAGCCTCATTGGTGAAAACCCTCACGGGCACCGTGAGGCGAAGGTAAGGCAAGAAGCAACACTCAAAAAGGGTTTGTTAGTGATTTAACACTGTAAGCCAAGCCAAGCTAGGGTTTGATTGAAGGAATTGGGTTAGAAGGGTCACAACAATAAAAGCACGGCAATAGAAGGTCGGACATCGAAACGGACTGGGTCAACTAGGCCGAAGTGCATGTCATGATCATGAAAACTAGTTGTTCCTCTTCAGATAAGTTTTCTTTCTCTTCTTTCCAATAGTCAGTGAATCTGGGATTTCTTACCCTAAATACCGTTCGGAGTCATTGCATTTCATTTTTCTTTCGAGTCTTGGAAGATTTTTGTTTAAGCAAGCGAGGGGAATTTCAAAGCCGATTAGCAGCTCCCAAAGGGACAAAGCGCATGACGCCCAAAAGTGTAACGAAGATAACAAGTGTGGAACAACAAGGGGAGGGATTCACAAAACAGTAATTGGTGGAAGAGACAAGAGCCGGCAAAGTAAAGGAACACCACGCAACATGTGGATGTAATGTAAAACTACAAAGATCAAGAGCCCGTCAAACATTATAAATGGACTGGGTAATCTCAGGGAAGGGTGTAAGGATTTTAGCAAAGGATCGGAAATGTAACACCAAGACGAGAAGCAAAATAAAGCCACAATGTTCAGAGGATCAGCCAAGCATTACACCCTAACTCAGCAGTTGACAAGAAAGGGTGCAAGGATTATGGCAAAAGAGGCAAAAGCGCAACATAAAGGTGGAAACGGTCATGAGGGTTGACCCAACATGATATATCAACTCATCAATGATTGGAAAGGGTCATAAAGAACTATGGTAAAAGGTTGGAAGTGCAACAAAAAGTAGGGAGCAAAGTAAAGGCACAAAGGGCAAGGGCCAACCAAACATCATAGACAGACCGGGCGACCGCAAGGAAGGGTGCAAGGATTTTGGCAAACGAGCGGAAATGTAACATAAAAATGAATAACAAAATGAATTCACAAGGCTCAGAGGGTTGGCCAAAGCATAATACATTAATTCATCAATCATCAGGAAAGGACAAAAAGAATGCTGGCACAAAATTAGAAATGTTAATACAATGATGCGGAGCAATGTAAAGCGTAAAGGTTTCGAGGGGTCAGCTGAGCACTTCAAGCGACTCATCATCAACATGGACAATGGAACACGATAGTGGGGAGGCCGTTTCCAACAAGAATGCCTCAAGCTAACCACCACTTTTCAAACTGACTAGATTTCTTTGATTGACACAAGGGCAGAAAAAATCCAAAAAAGCCTAAGGGAGGCCATCCACAGGGGAAAACAGGCACCTGATAGGTATGATCAAAATCTCAGGGCCCATCTAGGAGCGGGAACCAATTAAAACTCAAAAGGGGCATAGTCCGTCATAAATATCCTCCCGAACAAAGAAAAAAAGGGGGACAAATTTTAACTAGCAAACCCCAATAGGAATAACTGGGGGTTAAAAGAGGCATGGAAGTTGAGATGTAACACAGTTTAAAACTCAAACAGGTGCGGGTAAAATGGGCAAGCACCAACACCTTCCCCAGTAAGAGTCGCAAAAACCCTCTTGGAAAATAATCACTAGCAGAAACAACCAGTTAGAGTTGGCATTTAAGCAGGAACCCTCAGGACCCTTCTGGAAAATGGGACTCATTTAAAGGTTAGAGGTAATCATGGATAGTAAAGGGCATAAAATGACTTTCATGTTGAAGTAGGATTCAGCTAAGAGTTGTTAGGACCCTCCTGAAAAATGGGACTTAGCCTAGAACACAAACAGCAGGGAGGCGTGGTCAAACCCAAATGCTTCCCCAACAAGAGTCATCAGGATCCGCGGGGATAATGTGATTTAATCGTAGGAGTTGTCAGGACCCCTCCCCCCCTGGATAATGGGACGTAGCTCTAAATACTAACCCCCAACAAACACATTTTGACATCTAATTAAGAGTTGTCAGGATCTGCCTGGATAATGGGAAGTAGTTTTAATCACCTGTCACTAGCAGATCCCTAACAGATATAACTCATAACAAGACATAGTAGAAAATAATACCTTTTGGGAAACATGAAAAAATCTTAATGATTGTGATCAGTTAAGAGTTGTCAGGGCCCTACTGGGATATTTGGTAAAAGGATTTGATTAACACTCACGGATCTTCCCAGCACCAAACTAGGGCAAGAAGAATAATTGTGTTTTGTTTGTTTTGTTGTGATAAGGTACACAGGCAACAGTCTCAGGGAATATTTTTCAAAATTTCAAGTCTTGGCAATCAGGCGCCAAACTGTAGAACAAGAGAATATTTTTCAAACTCTCATGTTTTGCCAATCAGGCGCCCACCTGTAGAACAAGGGAATATTTTTCAAAATTTCAAGTTTTGGCAATCAGGTGCCCACATGGAGAACAAGGGAATATTTTTCAAACTTCAAGCTTTGGTAATCAGGCACCCACCTGTAGAACAAGGAATATTATTCAAATTTCAAGTCTTGGTAATCAGGCGCCCACCTGGAGAACAAGGGAATATTTTTCAAACTTTCAAGTGTTGGCAATCAGGCGCCCACCTGTAGAACAAGGGAGTATTTTTCAAAATTTCAAGTTTTGGAAATCAGGCGCCTACCTATAGAACAAGGGAATATCTTTCAAAAATTCAAGTTTTGGTAATCAGGCGCCCACCTGTAGAACAAGGGAATATTTTTCAAAAATTCAAGTTTTGGTAATCAGACGCCCACATGTAGAACAAGGGATTATTTTTCAAAAATTTCAAGTTTTGGTAATCAGGCGCCCACCTGTAGAACAAGGGAATATTTTTCAAAATTCAAGCTTTGGTAATCAGGCGCCCACCTGTAGAACAAGGGAATACTTTTCAAATTTCAAGGTTTGATAGTCAGGCGCTCACCTGTAGAATAAGGGAATACTTTTCAAATTTCAAGGTTTGATAGTCAGGCGCTCACCTGTAGAATAAGGGAATATTTTTCAAAATTTCAAAGTTTCAAAAATCAGCGTCCACCTGTAGAACAAGCGAATACTTTTCAAATTTCAAGGTTTGATAGTCAGGCGCCCACCTGTAGAATAAGAGAATGTTTTTCAAACTTCAATGTTTCGAAAATCAAGCGCCCAGCTGTAGAACAAGGGAATACTTTTCAAATTTCAAGGTTTGATAGTCAGACACCCACTTGTAGAATAAGGGAATGTTTTTTAAAATTTCAAGTTTTGGTAAGTAGGCGTCTACCTGTAGAACAATGGACTATTTTTTCAAATTTCAAGTTTTGGAAATCAGGCGTCCACTTGTAGAACAACGAAATGTTTTTCAAAACTTCAAAGTTTTGAAAATCAGGCGCCCACCTGTAGAACAAGAGAATTCTTTCAAAAATTCAAGTTTTGGTAATCAGGCGCCCACCTGAAGAACATGGGATTATTTTTCAAAAATTCAAGTTTTGGTAATCACTCACCCACCTGTAGAACAAGGGAATATTATGCAAAAATGCAAGTCTTGGTGATCAGGCGCCCACCTATCAGAATAAGGGAATATTTTCAGATTTCAAGTTTGGTAAAGTTTTGTAATCAGGTACCCACCTACAAAACAAGGGAATACACGTCAAGTCTAACAATTCGGCAACAAACATAGAAGAAGATAAGGCAAGAAGTCAACAAGGCGACAATGAGTTTACAAGAAGGAATGCTAGTCAACAAGGCAACAAGGAGTTCACAAGAAGAAATACAAGGCAACAAAGCAACAAGGATCAAAGGCAAGATTGAAGACATAGATAGGTTCTTTTGAAATCTGTAGTTCATAGCTTAGTCTAGTTTTATTTTATTTTTCACAAGGTGTAATAAGGAGGTCAGCAAGCAGTAACATCAGCATCAGGAGTGAAATAACAGCTCATGGTAGTCCCAACTACGAAACACTCCAGAACTCATTGACGGGATTCCTTTATAGCCAAGGATATGTAGGCAACGTCTAAAGCAAAGTTGGGTCAGACAGTTTTCAAAATGCTTCTCATGGAATGCAAAGCAAGCAAAAATCTCTCAGATGCTCATTTATCTTTGCCCGGAAACCCTTCGTGTCTCCGAGCAAAGAGTGGCAGTTGTGAGCATGTTATTTTTGCCTCGCTTGACATGTTCCTATAAAATTCATTTAATTAGGATTTTTCTTTTACTATTTGAAGTTTTAGAATTTATTTGCATGATTTTGTGTTTATTTGCACTTTCCCTTTTATTATTTGATTTTAGGATTTATTTGCGTGATTTTTCTGTTTATTTGCATTTTTTCCTTTTATTATATGATTTTAGGAATTATTTGAGTGATTTTGTGTTTATTTATATTTTTCTTTTATTATTTGGAATTTTAGGAATTAATCGCATAATTTTATATGTATTTGCATATTGCACGTTTTAATTAATATAATTCATAAATAAAATATAAAAATGACATGTTTGCATCTAGGATTTAATTTTTATATTTTTTAAAGTTATTAATTAGTTAATATGGGATATAAGGGGAAAACAACAAAAATTGGTTAATTTTCTTTGAAATTTAGAGTTTAGGAGTTTATTTAGTTTATTTCACGATAAAATATATTTTGGCTATTTTTATTTTGTTATTATATAATCTGAAAATATATAATAAAATAAAATACAAAAACAGAATAAATGAGGGTATACAATATTGGCCTTATTTGGGTCAATTCTTGCATCAATCTTAGCCCAAAAACCGCAAACCCACCAAAATAGACCCAAAACACAGCCCCCTGCTCAGCCCAAAACCCCAAGAATTAAAACGACGTCGTTTTGAATCAAGAAATTTGGGCCATCGATCAAGCCTGATCGGACGGTCAAGATGCAAGGTTGGGTACCCTATATAATTGCCACATAACACCCCCCCTAACATTGAGACCTCGTACCTTGTCCA
This sequence comes from Nicotiana benthamiana, assembly GCA_034376525.1. Taxonomy (NCBI): domain Eukaryota; kingdom Viridiplantae; phylum Streptophyta; class Magnoliopsida; order Solanales; family Solanaceae; genus Nicotiana; species Nicotiana benthamiana. The sequence goes on along the minus strand of CM067340.1, from coordinate 26,525,939 downwards.
GGTTTACCTTATAATTGGCTGGTGTAACACCGCCTTGCCTCCGCAGTATCTCCATTGTCCGCCGCCGGCCAAAAATCGCCCCCACAGGGTGTGTAACTCCGATGGACCCCAAAATAACACCACACCCTCTCCTCGCTCCCCTTTTTCCAACCCCACCATTGGTCACCCTCTAATATAGCCCCATCTCGTCGAATATTCTTTTAAAGGAGCGGCAGCTCCGCCGTCCACGGCGGCGCCGACTCCAATAGGGTCCAAATTAACACCCTACACTCCCCTTGCCCTCCTCTACCCAAAAACAAGTCCAACTACTTTCAAATGACTCCCAAACTCGTCGAATTTCCAATCTGAGCTTGACCTGATTTCGAAGATTAATCTTTAAAGGTCGTTTGAGTTTCAAAACAGAGTCGCATGTTTGTTTTGGCCAAAAACATTCATTAGACTCTGCCCTGGAGGCTCAAATTGAATTCAGTCAAGTTTTTTTGAAGAGCAACTGGTAAGTGTCATTTTTTTCCTTTCTCGTGTTTATTTTTGTTGTTTTGCTTCTTTGTCAATACTGTCATCTCGCTTTATGTTTTGGCTATTAGTTTAACTAGAAGTACTGATTAGTTTTATTCACAATTAAGTTGGATTTTGGTGACTAGTTATTTGGCTTGAATTTTTGTTATTCTGGTTTTTTTGGTAATCCCTTAGGTTTAGAATCTAACCATATTTTGAATTACCTCCGTCTTTAGCTTAATGACCATGTTTTATCTAGTCTTAATTCCTGAACCCTCATGTTCATTGTTCAATTTAGTTTAATGTTCAATAGATCGTTGGTAGTAGTTTAAATGGGAATCAATTTCAATTTTGATTATTCCAAATGGTATAATAGCAATTTTCCATGTTTTCCTTTAATTTCAATATTTAATTAGAATTTTCGATTCAGTAGTGTTTTGATTTCTGAGTTGGACTGTTGTTTATTCCTGATTAATAGTTAGGGTTTGGTTATACATGATAATTAGCTAAGTAATTAATTAGCTGAGTAAAGCAGTAATTTCAACACATTAAAAGGGTAATATAGAGTTTTAACTTAGTGCTGGTAGTTTTAGGATTAAGACAAGGGTAGTATAAGTATCTTATTAGCTAGAAACAATGTTAGAATCTTTTAGACCCTTCTAGAAGGGGATTTTAGTTTAAAAATCAATAGTTTAGTGTAGTAACTTGGGAAACAAGTTAAAAAGTTAAGGACCAAGTAGGTAAAACCTGAAAATCAAAAGAAGGACTAGTAGTTAAAATGAAATAAAAGGGTTGCCCTAACCTTTGGCTATAAAAAGGACCCCGATTCATTCAAACAAGGGGTTGGACAGTCTGAAAATCACTAATAAAATTCCAGATATTTTAAAACCTAAAAATCCCGTAAACTTCCTGGAAGTGCATAGAAATCCTAACTTATGCAGTAGAAACTCTACTATACAAAAATGAAAAATAGCCTGAACAAACATATATTCACGGAGCCGAGTATCCAACATTAGGCCTAAGTGCAGTTTGAGTCAATTAGGTCATTGTTACAATCATTTTGAGTCAATGTACTGATTGATTACGTGTTAAAGCTCTCCTGGGTTCATTTCTGGCTGGATGAGGTTCCTGTGAGTCATCTGGTGGTTTCTTACTAGTTTAAGTTTGGGTTTAAACTTCTTTAATCGTTTGGTAGTATTTCTATTGCATTAATTGCTCATAAGCTGTGGCTGCCAGTGATTATCATGTTGTTTGAGCATTGCTGACCTTCAGTTTTGTTTTGCACACCTTCCAGATACCTTTCAACCTCCAATGATGTATGAAGTTTAGGATTAATGAATACTCGAGTTGAAGATGCAGATTGTTCATTTTTTTTATTAGCTTTTTTCACTATTATTTTGTCTATTATAGTTAAGACACTGGTTTGTATAACAGGACATTGGGACTGATAAGTTAAACTGCAGCACTATAGTTAGCTTTTGTCATTTTGTTTGGGTCCTTATATGAGGACACTTAGCGGTATATATGGTTGATGAACAATGATTTAGGGTGGCTTAATCAAAACTTGTGATCAATTGGTTCCTAGACTAAATTGTACAAACTTTGGCATTTATGGTCTACCAATTTAAAGGTAACACATTGTTTGCCTTTCCTCTCTTTCAAATGTGAAATCTAGGAAAGAATTACATGAATTATCAGCTTGAGATATTTTTAATTGTCGTCAGTATCATCGAATCATAAAGCAAAAAAGAAATATCTTTTTGGAAATATGAATAATCTCATCTGCTTCTTTACTGCAAATAAATCATTAGTTCAGTTATATAATTTTGGGCTCAATTGAGAGACAACCCGTTAGGATCTTACTCTATAGTTTGTCTAGGCCATTAAACTGTTTGGGGTACTTGGTGAAGGTTGGACCTGCTGTATTATTTGGGCCTAACAGTCCAATATGATGCACCTCATTTGTGTCGATTTATTTTCATAATATACGTTTGGATCTGTTAGTACGATAGCAGGACTAAGTGAGAATTAATTAATATTAGAGACAAAACCAAAAGGAAAGTGGTAGCTCGCTTTAGGAATGGCCCTTTAAATAATAAACGGGGCACACCGCGCCAAACGGAAACTATAAATTGTGCGGCCCTCGTGAAATGTTTATATTAAAATATCTAGAAATTTAGGACATGCCGTTCAGCGAATTTCACGGCTTCCCACAAAGATAATAACGCGGTAGTCGCTTTTAGGCACGTCTTTAATAATTTTATCTTCTTAAATACGGGTGCGAATATATGTGACCCAAATCTAAATCTCAACGGAGTTGGGATGTGTCAAAAACTGCGAATGCATTTATATAACGTGATTTGAGACATGTTTTAACGACGTTGTACTTCTCTTTAAAAATAATAATAAAAGTGGTTAAAGATTCAAAATGCACACAAGTTCATAATTATATAAAATCAGATAATTTAAGCCAAATATAAAAGTTGAGCGACCGTGCTAGAACCACAGAACCCGAGAATGCCTAACACCTTCTCCCGGGTTAACAGAATTTCTTACCCGGATTTCTGGTTCGTGGACTGTTAAAAAGAGTCATTCTTTCCTAGATTTTCGGGATTCTAACGGGTGACTTGGGACACCATTAAACTCCCAAGTGGCGACTCTAAAATCTCTTAAATAATTTAATCACGTTTTGATTGTCCTTTAATTGCAAAAACTCCCTTATCTACGCCCTTCGCCAGGTTGTGGATAACCAAAACGAGGTGTGATATTACCTGCTATTCTTTCCTTACCTACTCCAACTATTTATGTTCCTCCCTCTAATGTTCTCACTCCTTTCTCTGCTCCTCCTTTGACAATTCCCCCACATATCGTTCACCATAAGGAGGCAGGTTCTTCGAGTAGAAGTGCAGCGATGAGAAGCGTTACTATTGAAGTACCTGCTAACAGGAGCCTTCTAAGGAAATCTGGTTATGCCGACGTTTGGCTTGAGCCTTTATTTGTCCCAATCAAGAAGGCAAAACTAGAGAGCCGCAACTGCCTGACCTTGATGAATGACATAGTGCATGCCACACTAAAGGTATTCTCCTTGTTTATCTTCTTTACTTTTTTACTTTGTAAAATTTTCTATCTTTGAGATTTTTATTTCCCTTCTTTTCTTTAGGCCAATCTCATCGGTATAGAGCAAATGAATAGAATCTCCCTCTTGGAGAAGACAACACATGATTCAGAGAAGGTTGCACGTGATTCATAGTTGGAAGCAATCAGTTGGAAAGAGCAATTTGATACTGCTCAAATTGACATGGAGATTTTGCAAGAGAGAAAGGATACCTTAGAGCAGCTGGTATGAGCATTAACTTCGGAGCTAGTGGTTCTCAAGGCTTTCACGAGCTAAGTAGAAAAGGAGAAAGAATGCCTTGAATCATGCTTTTCGGAACAGCTTTCTAAAGCTAGCGAGGAGAATAGGGCGCTAAAGGCTCTGTTGAACCAAAAAGAAGTTTATGCTGAAGAGCTTATACAAAATATAACTCAAGCACAAGAAGATCTGCGAATTTGTATTGACAAGGTACGTGCTTTAGAGAACTCTCAGACTTCTTTCAAGCTTCTTATAATTCTACCTTGGCCGAGAAAGAAGAGCTTAAGAAGGAGGTCACTGCCTGGGAGAAGGATTATGAGATTCTTGAAGAAAACTTTAATGTCGAAGTAAGTTGGGCTTTTTGAATTCGCGTCATGATACTTTGATTGAGGTGGGTTAATAAGGCTTTGACCTGGAGTCTGAATTAGCTAAAGTTAACAAAACTATTGAACAGACTTAGCAACCTCATGACTTTCCTTCTCTCGTGATTGAAGCTCTGTGGCTGTAACTCATATAGATATCACCTCTTCTTCATGCCCAATTGAACCTATTATTGTGAGTCAAGTTGAAACCACTCCTGATGCTGCTCTTACCAAGTTGAGCATGTTACTGCAAATTAAGATCAACCTGCGATCGCTAATGTATCTTCTTCAGTTCCTACAACTTCTTGTTGAAAAATTTTCCTTGTCTTGAATTCCTATAATTTTTTTTACTTTGGAAAGTTATATAAAGAACCTTGGCTTCATTTGAGGGTTGACTTTGAAATGCAAGTCCCCAAGTCCTTTATGGGGCAAGCTGTATAAATAATGTCGTGGCTTTCTAACTAAATTTTGTATTTAGTCATTAGATTTTTTTATATTATATTTACTCTTGCCTTTTTCTTGTTAAGGACTTACAGAATAATTTTGCATTTTTTGTCCTATAAAAATGCTTCTGTTAATCTCATGGCTTAACAACTTAAACATGAGTTTTATAAAAAAAGGGCACTTTTATATTTTGACACTTAATGAAGAAGACGTCTCAACTTCATAATGGTGTTATCATACTATGAAAGAGACAGGAATACACATGTTTCTTTGAAATAACTCGGATACGTTTTGAATAATACTTAACAAGTTTTGAATAATACTTTACATGTATTTGAAGTAAATCTATAACTTCCTCGTAATTGTTTTTCTTATAACATATTTATGAAAAAAATAATAAAATATAAAATAAACGGCATCCCATTTCTATCGAGTAGTCACTCTAGACCCCTTCTCCAGGGCGATAGATGGGTCTAGAGAAACGAACGAGATTTTTCTTTATAAGCTCTTTCTGAACAATAAATGTAAGATTTCACTTTATAACCTCCATTAGTACATGGCTTTTACCCTAACTACAGTAAGATTTTCTTTAACCGTGGCTCGTGACTTCATGTGATTTTTGTTCTGCACTTGACTTTTTCAGACTAGATTTCTTCAATCTTCTTTTCCTCCTTTATACATACTTGTGTATATTATGTAGTCCCCCAGGTGTTTGATTGTTGAAGTATGGAGCCTAACGAAACCAATTTTTTTAACCAAAAAATAAATTTTAGTCAAAACTAGAATTTAGAAGAACGCGGGTCAGTGATAATCAAAAGAATGTATAAAAAGAATTAATTTATGTAGCAGGAGAATATTTCAAGAGAAAAGAGAGTAAACCAAGATACATTCCAATGATTTTCGTGTTCTCAACTGATAAGATGTTGTGTCCTATAGATATACGTTTTGCCCAAATCATAATGAGCCTATTATGAGTAATTAATGATATTGAATGCTACGTTACATAATCATTACATTTAATATGAATTCCTTAACATATTTCGTTTTTAATGTCTATTATATATTGTATCTACGCTCTTTTTATTGTCAGATTCAATATGTTAGGCTCTTGGATATAAACAACTTCAACAGGTACGGGAGTTAAATTATTGGAATATCTACGCGTGCCTCCTCTTCTGTTATTAGCTCGTGCCTGTTGTAATTCGTCCCTGATGTTGCTCGTGCCTCTTAACCAACCGTCATTTTTTGACCATTTAATCAGTCTACCTGTGTGGACACGTTTCCTTAAATACAATTTTTCCCAATAAATAGTCCCCCCCCCCCCCCACTTTCCATTTATTCATTAGTTGAATATTTGGGAAGTGGATTTTTTTAAAAGAAAACTTTTTTCACCATAAATACTTTGACAAAACTGATGTTTCAATTGTCGTTTCCATTTAATGCTACGCATACATGTCGTTTTCTCATTGGTTCTGTAGTTTTGCAGCCCTTTTCATGGCTTTTTCTACTGCTCCACTATTCTCGAAGTGTTAGTTATTACTATTATAGCTCTTCTATCATCGTACTTTTTCCTTTTGCCGGTTGTCCCTCAATATAAATATAACTTCTTTCTTTGTCTTCTATCACATAAAACTTATTGAACACCCCTATTCTTTTAATCTCCATTTAGTTCTTCCCTACTTCGATCTTGATCTTATTTACCATGACTTCACCAAACCCTAACCCTAGGAGAACTCATATTTTACATCACTTCCCCAATGCCCCCATTAATCATAGAAGAGGTGGTAGACTCCGTAGTTTAGGGTCCGTTCATGGTGATAAGGAATGTGGATGGTATGCTCGGTTTTTTGCTGCCCCTACTGCTGGCTTAGTGGGCAAAGCTAACGTTCCCTTCCCCGAGAAATGAAATTTTGCACGTAAGTTTTATTTTTTTCTCGTGTCTTTTTCCTTCAAGTTTATTAATTTCCATAATATTGCGTTTTTTTTCTTTTAGCAACCATGGAAGTTGTAGAAGATGTACCCAACTTCTATGGTTGGGTGGATAAGTTGTTGAAGATCGCTCTAATTGAGGGTAGGTCCTGGTAAAACCTTTCTAACCGTTATTATTGGAAAGTAAAGACTCATGGTAAAAGGTTTTATTTTACTTTTCACGCATATAGATATTTTCTTTTATTGTTCTAACTTCCATCCTTCTTTTTATTAGGATTTGATATTCGTAAAGTCACTACTGAAGCTGTTGCTGCTTCTCGTGACTCTTCAGGTACTCGGACCTCCTTAGCCCGTGAAACAATCTTGGGCTCTTCTTTCGCAAAAAGGAAAGCTCTAGAAGAAGAAAATTCCGAAGAAGAAGATGAAGGAGGATCCCTGGTGATGAGACGACGAGCAAAAAGACATATCATCTCTGATGATGAAGCTGAGGCCTCACTTGTTGATGCACCAATCATTATTCCTGACGAAGATGCCACTCCTCGTGATACTCGTGAGTTTATTAACTAACGTTTTTCCAGTGGTTTTGATAATGGAGATTTACGACCGGTTTTAGATGAACTCCCCTTATCTTCCTTTTCAACTACCGTACCTGCTATTCTTTCCTTACCTGCTCCAACTGTTTCTGTTCCTCCCTCTGTTGATCCTACTCTTTCCTCTGTTTCTCCTTTGATAATTCCCCCTCCTATCGTTCACCATATGGAGGCGAGTTCTTCGAGTAGAAGTGTTGCGATGAGAAGAGTTACTATTGAAGTTCCTGCTAACAGCATCCTTTCAAGGAAATCTGGTCAAGCAGACATTTGGCTTGAGCGTTTAATTGGCCCAATCGAGAAGGAAAAACTAGAGAGTCACAACTCCCTGACCTTGATGAATGACATAGTGCATGCCACTCTTAAGGTATAACAAAATAGAATTTTAGGCCAATCTCATTGGTACAGAGCTACTGAATAAATCTCCCTCTTGGAGAAGACAATACGTGATTCATAGAAGGTTACACGTGATTAACAGTTGTAATCAATCAATTGGAAAGAGCAATTTAGCAGTGCTCAAATTGACATAAAGGATTTGCAAAATTGCAGGGATACCTTAGAGAAGCAGTTATGAGCATTAACTTCGGAGTTAGCGGTTATCAAGACTTCTATGAGCCAAGTAAAAAAGGAGAAAGAACGCCTTGAATCCTCCTTTTCGGAACAACTTTCTAAAGCTAGTGAGTAGAACAGGGCGTTGAAGGCTCTGTTGAACCAAATAGAAGTTTATGCTGAAAAGCTTGTACAAAATTTGAATCAAGCACAAGCAGATCTATTAATTTCTACTGAGAAGGTACGTTCTTTAGAGAGCTCTCAGACTTCTCTTCAAGCTTCTTATAATTCTACCTTCGCCGAGAATGAAGAGCTTAAGAATGAGGTCACTGCCTGTGAGAAGGATTATGAGATCCTTTAAAAAAAATTGATCTCGAAGTAAGTTGGGCTTTTTTTAATTCTTGTCATGATACTTTGATTTAGGCGGGTCAAGAAGGATTTGACCTGGAGTCTGAATTAGCTAAAGGTAATGAAACTATTGAACAGACTCACAACCATATGACTTTCCTTCTCCCTTGATTGAAGCTCTCGTGGCTGTAACTCATACAGATATCACTTTTCTTCAAGCCCAATCGAACCTACTGATGTGAGTCAAGTTGAAAATGCTCTTGATCCTGCTCTTACCCAAGTTGAGCATGTTGTTTTGAATCAAGATCAACCTGCGATCGCTGATGTATCTTTTTCAGTTCCTTCAACTTCTTGTTGAAAATTTTTCCTTGTTTTGAATTTCTATTATTTTTTTTACTTTGAAAAGTTATGTGAAGAACCCTTAGCTTCATTTGAGGGTTGACTTTGGAATACAAGTCCCCAAGTCCTTTATGGGGCAAGGTGTATAAATAATTTCGTGGCTTTATTGCTAAAATTTGTACTTAGTCTTCAGTTTTTTTTATAGTATGTTTACTCTTGCCTGTTTCTTCTTAAGGACTTACAGAATAATTTTGTATTTTTGTCCAATAAAAATGCTTCTGTTAATCTCATTACTTAATAACTTAAACATGAGTTTTATAAAAGAGAGCCCTTTTATATTTCGACACTTAATGAAGAAGACGTCTCAACTTCATAATAGTGTTATCATACAACGAAAGAGATAGAAACACACATGTTTCTTTGAAATAACTTTGATAAGTTTTGAACAATACTTAACAAGTTTTGAATAATACATTAAAAGTATTTGAAGTACATCAATAACTTCCTTGTAACTATTTTTCTTATAACAAATTTATGAAAAAATAATAAAATATAAAATAAATGCACGGTTTCACTTTATAACCTGTTTTAGTACATGGCGTTTACCCTAACTATAATAAGGTTTTCTTTAAACGTGGCTCGTGACTTCATGTGATTTTTATTCTACACATGACTTTTCCAGGCTTGATTTCTTCAATCTTCTTTTCCTTCTTTATACATACTTGTGTATATTATATAGTCCTCCAAGTGTTTGAGTGTTGAAATATGAAGCCTCAAGCACTTGTTTTCCCCATTAAGTCCTTTTCTTGAAAAGGAAAAACATGCAGGACTCGGGGGTGCGATTATAGATGAAGACTGCTTAACCCGTTTGAATTTCAATCAGAATAATTGCAATGCTAGGCCAGGAATTTTGGGTTATTCTGTGTACCTTATAGGTCGAGACTCATCATTTAGTACGGGTAAACTTTTTGCCTATCATCTGAAATCGTTAGTAAAATCTTAAAAACTCAAATATGTAATTTAAAATAACGATACATGACTATGAGTATAGCTTAGAAATAATATCTCTTCAAAGGAACAACATTTCAATGTGAAGGAAGTATCTTGTCATCCATTGCCTCCGGTTCATATGCTCCTTTTCCTATTATATTCCGAACTCAATAGGGTCCTTCCCATGTTGGACTTAATTTACCCTTGTTAACTGCCTTTGAAGATTGAAAAACCTTTTTAAGCATGAAGCCCCCAACTTCAAAGAATCTGAGGTGTGATTTTTTATTATAATATCATTCTATGACTTGTTTCTATGCTGCCATTCTCATTAACTCATCATCTCTCCTTCCTTCGAGTAAATCAAGGTTGACTCGTATTTATTCATCATTAAATTCTTGTGTTACCTGTGTGAACCGTGTACTTGTCTGTCCTATCTCAACTTGAATCAGTGCCTCAGCTCCATAAACTAATAAAAATGGTATTTCTCCCATACTTGTTTTTGCAGTTATACGATATGCCCATAAAACTCCAGGTAACACCTCATGCCAGCTACCTTTTGATTCTTTTAGCCGCTTATTTAGATTGTTGATAATAATCTTGTTCGTTGATTCTGCTTGCCCATTTCCCATGGGGTGGTAAGGTGTTGAAGTAATCCTCATAATTTGCCAACTTTGAAAAAATTCAGTGATTTGAGCTCCTATAAATTAGGGGCCATTATCACGCACAATCTCCTTTAGTACTTCGAATAGGCATATGATATTTCACCAAATGAAATCCTTGACTTCTTTTTCTCGTACCTGTTTAAATGCACCTGCTTCTCCCCATTTAGTAAAGTAATCAGTAAGTACGGGCAAAAATTTTACTTGTCTTTTCGCTTGTGGTAATGGACCAACGATGTCCATTCCCATTTCATAAATAGCCATGGAGCGATTATTATATGTAGAAACTCTGTAGGTCTATGCATATTGTTACCGTACTTTTGGCATTTATCGCACATAGCCACGAAAATTTCTGCCTCTTCTTCCATTTTGGGCCAGTAATAGCCTGCCCTAATAAGGGTCCTCACCAATGACCTTCCTCCTGCGTGATTCCGACAATGCCCCTCATGAACCTCTCTCATTACATACTCCGTTTCAGAAGGTCAGAGGCATCTTGAAAGAGGTCCTCCAAACATTTAGCGATATAAATTGCCTTGTTTTAAGTAGTGAAGGGCAGCCCTCTTTCGAAGCGGATGAGCTTTCTTCTTATCTTCATGCACAGTACCATACTGCAAAAAAAAACAATTTCATTTCTCCAATACTAAGGTAATCTATTAAAATTTACCTCATTTTTATCAGGGTCAAGAATTGAATGAAATAAATGTATAACTGAGGCATTTGAATCGCTTGCCACGTCAGCCGCTAATGTGAGGTTAACTAATGAATCCACTTCAACATTCTCATCCCTTGGTATTTGTGTAACTTTCCAAATTTGAAATTGCTTTATCAATTCCTGTACCTTTTCTGGGTATTGTTGCATCCTTGTTTCCCTGGTTGTATAAGTCCCCAGCATTTGATTAACCACGAGTTATGAATCACTCTTGATTATAATCTGATTTATTCCAAGTTCCCATGCCAGTTCTAAACCTGCAATAATAGCTTCGTACTCTCTTCATTGTTAGTCACAGAATTGCATTAATAGCTTGTCGGAGTGTTTAGCCCGTAGGTGGTACCAAGACAATGCCTAAACCCGCATCTTTTACTTTAGATGAACCAGCAGCGAATAAAGTCCAAGTTCCTTAATTAGCTCCATTGAACACTTGCAATTCTTTTTCTACTTCTAACTGCATATCTTTACTAAAATCAATCACGAAATCCGCTAATACTTGTGATCTTATAGTAGTCTTAGGTTGATAGGCGATTTCGTATCCACTTAACTCTATAGCCTACTTAGCCAGTCTTCCTGATAACCCATGCTTATGCAATATATTTCGTAAAGGGTAAGCAATTATTATAGCAGTAGGATGACATTGAAAATAAGGTCTTAATTTCCTAGATGCCATGATTAATTCAAGTGCAAGTTTTTCTAACTGAGGATACCGTGTCTCCGCATCTAATAAAGATTTACAAACATAATAAATGGGGGATAGTTTACCTTGCTCCTCCCGGACCAATACAGCATTTACCGCTACTTCTGAAATGGCAAGGTAAATAAGTAGCCTTTCCGTTGCTTTTGGTTTCGCCAGTAAGGGTAGATTTGACAAGTACTATTTCAAGTTCCTGAGCGCATGTTAACATTCTTCATTCCATTCAAAATGGTCCTACTTTTTAAGGTCCGAGAAAAATTTAAAGCATTTCTCTGATGACTTGGAGATGAATCTCCACAAAGTTGCAATCCTTCCTGTTAACCTTTGAACTTTTCTCTTATTTGGAAGTATATCAGGGATTTCCTCGATGGCCTTAATCTGTGAAGGATTTACCTAAATACAACGGTTGGAAACAAGAAAACCCAAAAACTTACCTGATACAACACCAAACGCACACTTCTCGGGGTCTAATTTCAAATTAATTCGTGCAAAATTGAAAATATTTCAGATAAAAGAGATATGTGATCCTTCAAATACTGAGTTTTAACAAGCATATCATCTATATATACTTCCATAGTTTTCCCTAAATGTTCTTGAAACATTTTGGTAACTAACCTTTGATACGTTGCACCTGCATTCCTTAGACTAAAGGGCATTACCTTATAACAATAAGCCCCCATGTCTGTTATGAACGAAGTTTTGTCCTCATCTTCTGGCTCCACATTAATCTGATTGTAACCTGAATATGCATCTAAAAAGCTTAATATCTCATGACCTGTTGTCACATCAATCAATTGATCTATGTGTGATAGTGGAAAAGAGTCTTTAGGTCAAGCTTTATTAAGATCAGTATAATCCACACAAACTTGCCACTTACCGTTCTTCTTTGGAACCACAACAGTATTAGCTAACCAGTTAGGATACTTTACCTTATGAATAATACCAACTTTTAGCAATTTTTTAACTTCATCTTGAATCACCTGTTTCTTGAAAGTTCCTTTCTTTCTTTTCTTTTGTTTGACTGGAGGGTATGAGGGATCTTCATTCAGTTTATAAGTCATTACCTCCGGTGGAATCCCTGTTATGTCAGAGTGGGACCAAGCAATGTAGTCCACGTTAGTTTTCAAAATTTCAAGTAACTTACCTCTCGTTCCTTGGCTAAGATTAGCTCCTACATAAACTTTCCTATCAGGCCATCGAGAAAATAACACGACAGGCTCCAATTCTTCAATTGTGGTTTTGATATTTCCCTTTTCCTATTGTGCTTGAATAGTATTGGGTCTTGAATCTATATTTATTCGCCCTTGATTAGTTGAGGTTTGCATTGTCGTGACCACAACTTCCTTCTGTGGTTGTCATTTACCTTCATTTCTCGTGCTTGTATCTACAACGAAATTGATCGCCTTGGATGCATCTTGATCTCCACAAATTTGACAAATTCCCCATGGTGATGGAAATTTAATAACTTGATGCAAAGTAGAAGGTACTGCATCTATTTTGTGGATCCATGGCCTTCCAAGAATTATGTTGTAAGTCATCTCCATATCTACTGCCTAGAACTTTATTTCTTTGATGACACCTTCGACGAATGTGATGAGTGTTACCTCCCCTTTCATGAGTACACTGGAATTGTCGAATCCATATAATGTGTGGGCTTTTGGTATTATTTTGCCATCGGCTTGCATTTTACGCATTACGCTTAGCAAAATAATATTTACCGAGCTACCTGGATCGATCAAAACTCATTTAACATTAGAATCATATACAATTAAAGTTATTACCAGTGCGTCGTTGTGGGATATTGACACTCCATCTATATCTGCATCGTTGAATGTAATGTTATCTTCTTCCAAGGTTTGTCGCACCCATTTCCGTTGATTAAGTGTTATTTTTGAAATATTGTTAGCGGTCGTGTATGATATACCATGAATATCTCTATCTCCACTTATAACATTGATAGTCCTTTTCAGGGACGATGGTCTTGGAGGTTCCTGCCTATTTTTCATGTAAGCTTGCTTGCCTTTCTCGTTGAATAGCTCTGGAGATACCCTTGCTTCAATAGATGATCAACTTCACTTTGTAGAAATCTGCAGTCGGCTTTTTTATGTCCGTGGTCATAATAAAACTCACACCAATGGTCAGGGTTGCGCCTGTTTGGATTTGATCTCATTTCTTTTGGCCATCAAACCTTATCTCCCATGCAATTCAAAAAAACCACGAGCTCGGAGGTGCTGACATTGAAGTTATAACCACCGAATCTTTCTTTTAAATTTGAATCATCATCTCATGGCTCATGAGTGTTTCAATCGTTCCTGAATCTCGAGCCTGACTCTCTATTCCTTGATCTATGACCGTACCTCTGATTGTCTTGCATTGATCGTGAGTCTCTTCCCGCAGGTCCCATGTATGACTCGTATCTATTTTTTTCTTTTTTCAGTCTCCATATGTCTCAAACTTACCTTTTCTTCTTTTTGAAAGCGTGGAATTGTATCTTCCTCAATTCTTAGCTTCGTGTTATATATGTTATAAACGTCATCCAAGTTGTAGTTGGGAATTATCGAAGGTTTTCTTTGAGCCTCCTCGTGGCTTCTGCACTTTTATCATTCAAATTGATTGCAAAGGCTATAGCCTCCCAGTTGTCAGGTACACATGGCAATGTCATTTTTTCACGTTAAAATCTATCTACAAATTCTCTAAGCAACTCTGAGTCTCCTTGTTTAATTTTAAAAATATCTTCCATTCGTTTTTCCACCTTTTGAGCTCCGGATTGTGCTTTGATGAATGAATCTGCAAGCTCAGCAAAAGATATTAAATAATTTTCAGGTAGAAGAGAGTACCATGTGAGCGCTCTTTTAGTGAGTGTTTCGCCAAATTTTTTAACTAATACAACTTCAATTTCCTGCTTACTTAAGTCGTTATCTTTTACTCCAGTCATAAATGCAGCCACGTGGTCTCGTGGGGTCTGATGTTATATCATATTTTAGAATGTCAGACATTTTGAACTTTTTTGGAATTGGAAGAGGAGCAGCATTTGGCTTCCAGGATTATTGTGAATATCTATCCATATCTACTTTTTTTATCACGGGTGGCACCCCAGGTATTTGTTCTATGCGCTTACTTTGCTTCTTGAGTTGGTTCTGCAAGGTTAATAGTAAGTTTTGTAAATCAATATTAACCACATTATCTGGTTCCATCTCTTGTGATTCACTAGGAGTCCCTCCGCTGCCTAAGTTGACACGTCCAGAATGAGGGTTTTCCAAAGTATTATTATTGGGTGTTGGTGCAGGGGTTGCAACAGGTAACCGGTTAACAAGTGCTTCCAGAGCTTTGTTGACATGAGAAGCAACTAATTTTTGCAAAGCATCATCAACAGTTTCAGCATTCACAAGTTGAGCAGGTTCATTCATTTGATACCTCTCAGGGGTTCCCTCTCAAGATTATCAGGGAGAGCCTTGTGGAGTTGGAATCGGAGTGCTAATATCTTGTGGATCTCCCTGATTTTGTTGGTTTTCTTGGTTTCCTCAAATGTTAACATTGTTGTTCGACATGATTGATCAGCAAGAGAAGTTAATCGAGAAAAAATAAATTATCATATTCCCGACAACGGAACCAATTTGTATAACAAAATAGAATTTTAGTCAAAGCTAGAATTTAGAAGAACACGGGTTACTAACAATCAAAAGAATGTATAAAAAACTAATTTATGTAGCAGGAGAATATTTCAAGAGAAAAGCGAGTAAAACAAGATATATTCCAATTATTTTCGTATTCTCAACTGATCAAATGTTTCCCTTTTTATAGCTGTCCTAGAGATATACGTTTTGCCCAAATCATAATGAAGGTATTATGAGTAATTAAAGATATTGAATGCTAGGTTATATAATCAGTACATTTAATACGAATTTTGTAGCGTATTTCGTATTTAATGTCTGTTATATGATGTATCTGCGCTCTTTTTACTGTCAGATTCACTCTTTTGGGCTCTTGGATATAAATGACTTCAATAGGTATGGGCGCTGAATTATTTGAATATCTACCCGTACCTCCTCTTCTGTTATTAGCTCGTGTCAGTTGTAATTCGTCCCTGGTGTTGCTCGTGCCTCTTAACCAACTGTCATTCTTTGACCACTTAACCAGTCTACGTGTCATAACACGTTTCCTTAAATACAATTTTTCCCAATACAATATTGATGAATTTTCAACTCCTTCTTCCATATAAAATCAATGGAATTTTTTTTCTTTTTAGACCCTTATTAAGATTTATTTATTAGCAAATTAAATACAAGATATGCACTTAAGTCTCCGAAAGTAATAAAAAAAAGTAATCCTTCTTTCTTTCTTTTTTTGTTTGGGAAGGGGACGGGATATCTTTCTAGCTCCTTTAAATTATGCACTGAATTTTGGCTATTTCTTAATAGCCGTTTCATAAAATATAACTTTTTTTTGGACGCTTATTATGATTTATTTATAAGCAAATTGAAATGGAAGAACTATGCATAACTTTAACTTACGTCTCTAATTTGTAATTTTAAAAAAATTATCATCCTTTCTAATTATTTGATTTAGGTAAGAGCTCCTAATATTAAGAAGTCTAAATCATAAATCGCTTGCTTAATGCTTAAAACGTTAAATTAACTAAGATTTTAAGGACAATTTTATAAAGGCATGTTGTTATAAATTCTACATTTGCAAAGGTGAAGAAGTGTTCGAATAAAGGGTATTGGACATACTTTGTTATATCAAGACAATCAAACATATTTTTTATAATAATTATTTATCTACTTTCTTTTTTTTTTATTACTACTAAAATAATTTAATATACTAAAATTAATTGATTTTAATTTCATGTCGGGATATAAATCTGTAATCTAAGTAGGAAATTATAACTAAAGTCGATAATGTTCATTGACTCCTTTGATTTTCCTATTATTAATTATAAATTTATAACCGCTCATTTAAAACTAATTCAATACAATCAAATTTTCTCAGTAAAAGTAAAAATAAAATAAACAGAATTTTATGAAAAATTATGTTTGGTTCCCTAGGTATCCAATAGCATGTCCATTACCCTTTAGTTAAATTCATCTTCATAATTTTTATATACCAAAGTATAAAAACACATTCTAATAAATTATCATTTACTATTATGATACTCTTTTACTCAACATCAAATGTTAGAAATAATTTCAAAATAATATTTAACAATTGCGTGTTAGGTAGACACGTTTTCTCCAAAGTTACCATTGAAATAAAGAGCCTAGAAGTATTGGTTATAATTTTAAAGTATAAATTAAGATTAATTTGATCAATTTTATGGTTTATTACTAAAAATATGAACTCATTAATACGCGTGAACATAACCAAGAAATCAATTAACGTGGACTAAATAACAAATTAGCAACGTATTATAAGAAAAAGGGCTATTAGCGATAAATTAGCACAATTTTGTAATTCCTTTTTTTTAAGGAGAACTATTATTTGGATAATAATAAATTAAAGTATGAGGGGTATTTATTATTATTTATGTCTTTATTGCAAAAGAGTTTTCCTAGAGTCCTAAGCTAAAAGGAAGCAAGAGAAATTGCCAACAAGGGGAATAGAGCTAGGCCTAGATATTAACGAAACTCTCTCCCTTTTCTCTACCTTCTCTTCACCTATTTCCATTTTCATGGAAACTACCTCACTATCCACCCTCGCAACCTCTCTAATCCTATCCAAATCACCTGATATACTGCAAAGTCGTGAACAAATTAATTCACATACTCTTTCTTCTAGTAAAGAAAATCAATTGATGGAGGCAGAAAACACCTCCTCACCAATTATGTTGGATTCTAATCTCATACCCCAAAGTTCTTCTTATAAGAAAGTTCTACTATTGGATACAATCAGCGGCTAAATAACACAAAATCTCATGCAATAACAAACAACTCAAGATTTTTCCATGCAACTAGACTATAATTCCTATGGTCTTCCTAGTCATATGGTCACTCAACAAATAAATATAGAACCAAATAATAACCTACAAGTTTCCTTCACAGTAGGAGAACTACAAAGGATATATCAACCATAGAAATACTCTCTCATTATTAAACTCATGGGAAAACGTATCCTCCATCAATATTTCAGAAGAAAGATATACCAACTTTGGAAACCAAACGAATATTTCTATCCTAATGGAATTAGGGGCTGATTACTTCATTGTAAAATTCTCCAAAGAAGAGAATATGTCCAAAGCCCTCAATAATGGACCATGATTTGTCAATGGCTATTACTTATCAGTTCAAAAATGGGAATCTCACTTTGTGGCTAGTGAGGAAAAACAATTAAAATTAGCCGTGTGGATTCGATTACCACAACTACCTACTGAGTTCTATGACTTAACCATTCTCCAAAAAATAAGAAATACTACAGGATGTTTATTAAAGGTTGATGCCTGCACCGCCTCTACCTTAAGAGGAAAATATGCTCGTCTCTGCGTTGAAGTTCCTATGGACAAAGCAGTAAAGCCTTTTGTCTATATTGGTAATTACAAACAACAAATACACTATGCGGGTGAAAACTTTCTATGTGTTAAGATTGGAAAATTAGGCCACAACCAACTAAAATGTTCAGTTTTTCCACCACTCCAAAAAACAAATGATATCCTTAAAGCACTAACGGGACCTCAACGACAAAAATCCTCAACTGACTGGGTAATTGTCACGTTCAGCAAAAAGATGAAATTCAATGGAGCAAGCCAAGGTCACAATACAAAGGGTCATAGTCAAGGTACTCATCCGAGCACATCTAACACAGTCACAGGTATTTTCCCAAAACCTCATAGTGATCCCTATTATGCCCCTAAAAATTTGAATAATGAACTATATTCTACTATTGATAATATGCCAAAAAATAATCAGTATAAGGAAAAAGACATCTCCCCCAATTCTGGGAAAAAATCCAAACACCTTTGAGGCTCCGAATTCAATAGAGCACATGGTTTTGGAAAATGGCTTGGAGGACAATCCGAACTCAATCTCAAATGCCAAATGAATGTTGAGTAGAAAAGACAAAGTTAAACATGTGTCATGCATTAATCCCACATTGGAACCCATATTCCAAATATTACAAGAAGATTCCACTAAAGACAAATCTAAAAATAACTTGGCTACCCCTAAAACACCGTCCATCTCTAATACAAAACCTGAATAAAATACTACTCGTACCCACCCTATGTTACACTTGGCCATGCATGTAAGAGGATGTCCAAATGGCAGAAAACTTAGAAACCCTACCAAACTCAATCTCCTCGAAGGATATTATATATCAACATACGCTAAACCAATTACAAGACATGCATCAAAAGACTATCACTACAATCAATAATCCTATGAATTCTCTAGCTCCTACTACCAGTATTAACAACTTAAATACCATTCAAAACAATAATGCCAAGGCTACCTCTAACAGCAAGAATAAGATATCTGTTGATTCACCTTACAAACCAACTAAAACCCTATCCAATGGCCAATCCTCCACAACTCCCTCCTCAACTACAAAATCAACCCATTTTCTTCACATCACCACCTCAGTCACATAACTATCAACCGACCGCTTGGCTAGAAGCAGGTCTTTTAGGCCATGCAATAACCTTCAATATATAGATCAACGGTCAGGAAATGATAATAATAATTCAGAATACTCGTTACCTAGCACAACTAATAGCGGAGGGTATGCACCTAGTAATGAACAACTACACCAATCAAACTTGGATCAACAATATTCTCCATCTCCTTGCCCCACATATGAACCACACTTTGATTCAAAGAAATGCAAAGTCAATGGAACCTTCCTCAAACTCCCAACCAATATATCAACCTACCAATGACTCTACCCTTATTCCCATCAGAGGAGAGCATGATGGCCAACCCAATCTTCATGCCCTAGAGTTATCAAGCTACTCAGGAAAACAACAACCCTCCGAACATGGACCCAGTCAATCCAGATCCAATTTTTAAAGTCAATGCTCTAGAACAAGGTCCTCCACAACCTCTAGTAGAGGAAGCAGAAGAACACCATCAACAAGGTACTCAACCGAGTGTAGAATTCGCAAGCCTAAATGAAGTAAAAATACTTCTCTTCCTGGAACTATAGAGCAAGAAGTACATCTTCAGTTTCCCGAGCACCATGTACAAATGCTCAATGTATGTTCATCCACCACAAGATCCCACCGTAGGAAAGCAAGCTATAATCCTAGTTCCATCAAGAAGGAGGAGTTACAACTCAGCGAAAAAGGAATCCATTGTGAACCAACCTCAACTCTCTCCAATGAATAGAGCAACCACTCTTATATTCTGGAATCTTCGGGGTGGCCAATAATGATGATTTTTGTCGTAATGTTAGGACCCTAATAGATACCTACAAACCTTGTTTGGTGGCTCTCTTGAAAACTAGGATGCATGTGGATGCCCCTCTACTCCATGATTTTAATTTCTTTGAACTCATTGATATTCCCACTGAAGGCCAGCTAGGGGGAATGGTTGTCCTCTACAATCACAATGTGATTACAGTTGAACACTTCATAAGAAACAGTCAGGAGATCCATGCACTACTTCAAGTTCGTTCTTTTAGTTTTAGTTTCCTTTTTACGGCTATTTATGCTAGTACACAAGTTCACCATCGAGATATTATGTGGGAAAATTTAAAAACTATATCTCATAATTATAAAGGGTCGTGGATGTTAGGAGGTGACCTAAATGATATTATTAGCACAAATGAAAAAAATTGCAGGAAGACTTCAAAATAAAATATGGCAGCTAAAATAGGGTGTAATATAAAATCCTACAAGTTGATTGACCTTGGCTTCAAGGGAAGTAAGTTTACATGGTTTAATCATAGGAAGAAAAATGGTTTAATTATGGAAAGGTAAGACCGAATATTAGCTAATGATGATTAGATTAAAAATTTTCCCAATGTTACCATTACCCACCTTCCTAAAACACATTCGTACCATAAGATCATCCTAATTAAGCTTAACAATATTACTCCAAATAATGAAAAAGTATTTAGACTCGAAAATGATTGGTGTACTCATCCTAATTTTGGTACTATAGTTGCAAACCACTGAATAAATAATGACCTTATGGGTGCAACTAGTGCCTTTACTACTTTTATTAAGAAATGGGAAAGTGATAATTTTGGTAACTTATTTAGGAAAAAAATACTTCTAGCCAGAATATGGCATACAAAAATCCCCTCACATTTCCACTAGTTCCTTTCTTCAAAGTTTAGAAAAGGATCTAATTACTAACTATAACAACATTCTCAAATTAGAGGAAGATTATTGAAAGCTTAGATCTAGAATCACTTGGCTTAACTAAGGAGATGCAAATACTAGATTTTTTCAAATAAGTGCATCTTCCCGGAGAAGAAAAAACCACGTTAGTTTTTTTTAAGAATAGTGAAGGAACTTGGATTGATAATCACATTAACATCATAAACCATACCCTTGATCACTTCACTAAATTATTTTGTACTGGTCACACTTTTACAAATATGACATAAATAATTCATAGGTCAACTAGCTATCATACAATTGATATTTCTACTCTAGATATACCCCTACTAGATGAAGAAATTAATAGTATTGTATTCTCCTTTAAACCGTTTAAATCTCCTGGGCTAGATGGTTTACATCTTTTTTTACCAGAAATATTGGAAGATAATTGGAGAATGGGTAAGGGTTTTTGTTCATTAAGTCTTTCAGGATAAAACAATTCCCCCAGATATAAATTCTACTTACATTTGTCTTATCCCTAAATTTCCTAATGCTAACAACCTTAATAATTTTCGTCATATTAGCCTTTGCAATACTATTTACAAAATAATAACCAAAATTATTGCAAATAGGCTAAAACAGTTTCTTAATAATCTCATCAGCCCCATTTAATCCAGCTTCATAAAACATAGGATAGCTAGTGATAATGCTATAATCATCCAAGAGCTCATTCACTCCTTCAAAAAATCAAAAGGTAATAATGAAAAAATATTGATAAAAATTGACCTTGAGAAGGCCGTTGATAAACTTGAATGGTCTTTCATATATAGGACTCTATTCTTCTTCAAGTTGCCTTCTAATATCTCAAAACTTATCATGTCTTATGTAACTACTTCCTCAACTTCTATTTTAGTCAATGGTACTAAAACTATGTTTTTCCATCCTAGTAGAGGGATTAGGCAAAAAGATCCAATGTCTCCCTATATCTTTATTCTATGCATGGAGATATTATCAAACAATATTGACCATCTAGTAGACATAAGAAGTTAGGACCCCATCTCTCTTAGTAAAGATAGTCCCCTACTATATCATCTATTTTTTGCGGATAACTTGGTGCTAATAGGCAAAGCAAATATTAATAGAGCCTCTTTTACTAAATCTGCTCTTAAGAAATTTTGTACCATCTTTGGAAAAACTACTAATGTTAAAAAATCTAGAATAATCTTTTGAGAAAATTGCGGTATAACAGCTAGATCTAATATCTCTAATACCCTTGGCATTAAGGAACGCAATTCCTTTGGGAAATACCTAGGTTTTCCCATCATTAAGAAAAATCCAAGGCGCAAGGATTACCAATTTATCATTGATACCATGAGGGGTAAACTCGCAGGATGAAAAAGCAATAAGCTTAATTTAGCAGGTAGATGTACCCTAATTGCATCAACCCTAGCAAGTTTACCTGCTTATTACATGTAATATACTATGCTGCCCCCTAAAACCCTTAAGACTATTGACCAAATCCACAAAAAAACTTTGGGAATCAACTGATAATAAGAAAAAACTTCACCTAGTTAATTGGGGTGTTGTTACTAGAACTAAACAAGAAGGAGGTCTTGGTATAAGGAAAGCTCGGTCAAAAACATAACCTTACTAGCCAGCCTAGCATGAAGATTAGCTAATAATACAACTAATCTTTGGGGCTCAATTCTTCTAAAAAATTACTCCATAAACCAATTGATAAGGGCCTCTTCATTTGTAAAAGTGTTATAAGGAGATAGGAATTTTTCGAAAAAGGTCTATCTTGGACTATTCACAATTCCTCAACCTTAAACTTATGGGACAATAAGTAGATAACCAATTCACAAACCCTTAGAAACTACGTAATTGGCCCTCTTTCTAAAGAGGAATCCTCCCTTAGGGTGTGTAATATTAGGACAAGGGATAGTTGGGATTTGGGTAGTATTTCCTTAGATATCCCTAAGTAAATTAGATCTAGGATCCAATCAACTTTTATCCCCAATGACTCCAAATCTGATTCTTTATCATGAGATAGTAATTTAAACGGCTTATTTACAACTAAGTCTTGTTATGAACTATTAGAAGGAAAAATTAACCCTGATATTAAAAGTGATTGAATTTGGGAATTAAACTACCCTAACAAAATTAAGCACTTTATGTGGCTTTGCAACCTTAATAGACTACCATATAGATAATATCTTTCCCATATTGGCATGAACATAGATGAAACTTGTACTATTTGTCGTAAGGAACCTGAATCCCTTAAGCACATATTTTTATTTTGCCCAAATAAAAAATCCTTTGGAACAACCTAGGAATTAACTTTTCCTCTCCGCACCAATCAAGACAAACTTGGCTCTATTCTCTCCAATTAAAAAATCTCATTATTCCTAATACGATAGTCAATTGGAACACCCTTTTCTCCTTCATTATCTGGAATAGTTGGATTACTAGGAATTTTAACGACATTAATTGAACTACCATTCACTCATCTCTCAGCAGGACCATCAATCAATCAGTTGAATACATGTTACTTATAAATAGAGAATCCAATTGGGATAGAAAAATCATTCTCTCTATCTCATGCGAACAACCTAGTAGGGGTTGGTACAAACTTAACATAGACGGAGCATTTAATAAGGAAAAAGGAGTAGGTGGCATTGGAGGGGTAGTAAGAAATGAGAAAGGGAACTGGCTAATTGGGTTTGCTTTGAATATTAGTGCTAAAAATCCAGTCCAGGCAGAACTCATGGCTCTTTAACAAGGGCTTTGTATTGCAAACAACAAGAATCTCTATCCATTGGAAATAGAGATTGATGCTACACAAGTAATCACTTTTATTCGAGATGGATGCAAATCTTATGACTCTATTATCAATTCTTGCAGGTTACTTCTAGCACAAATGGGCACCGTGGAAATGCATGACCTCTTCAGGAAGGGGAATGAAGTCATTAACAAATTGGCACATCATGGATTGTCAAGCTTAGTTATAAATAAATTAGCATTTTGTATCCACCACCTTTTGTCTTGGCGAGGATGCTGGCACACAAATGTGGTGAAGTTTGTAAAAAAATATTTCAATTAAGTGTTGTAGAACTCTAGCTACTATGGGTAACTCGCATGCTATGCATGAGTTACCATCTATCTTTGATCGTCAAAATCAAAACTCTCGCTCCAATGCTTAGTACTTACTTCTAATGAATAAATATCTTTATGTTCGAAAACAAGTTGCCCGACAAGGTACGCAACCCTTATTATTCGCAACCCTTATTATTTGGTACTCCTCCTCAATATTACCTTTTTAGACTCCGTAAAATCTCAGTGTCTTCTTCTTCCTCATCAAATTAAAGACCAAAAGAAAAACCTAAGGTTTAGTTTTGCTGTTTAACTACGTAATGGAAGGGGCAAATACTTCGCCCGCTAAGATAATAGATATTGAAGATGACAATGATGATATTGCAGTAATATATGAAACCCTAAATACTTCAGAGGGTAAAGGAATCAAGATTGATGAAAAATACTCAAGGAAAAAAGACGTCGAAATTGAGATTATATCATTTTTTGTTCAAAACCTAGCAGCAGTGGAACTAAAAAGGTCTTTATTGATCTATCCACAGAATATTCAGATGATGAAATTCAGTTTTTGGGTTGTCAATTTTCATCCTCCGGGCCTAAAAAATCAAGAAGGCGTATAGATTTGAAGTGTAGTGTTATAGATGATGATGCCAATGAAATTTTTACGTGTGATATTTGTGTTGACGAAAAGTCAACGACTGATATGTTCAAAATAATGGGCTGCAGTCATTCTTATTGCAAACAATGCATGGGCTGTTGAGATATGTAACAATTTGGCAATGATGATAGCACTCATATTAGACCTTTTGGTTGTTAGAGGAGTCATATCTGAGCCTATAGGCTATTTGTGCAATTAGGCTGATTAGGCTGATTTTGTAATTTGTTTATATACTCTGTAAATAGGTCAATTGTGTAAATAGGCTACTATTGTAATTAGGCTATGTCATGTAAATAGGCTATTATTGTAAGGGGTCATTTTGATATAGGGGTAGGGGTCATTTGTCTGTGACAGCGGGTCATTTTTTCTGATTGAAAGACTTTGAGTCTTCTTCGAGACTCCTCGATGCTCTCCCTTCTCTCTACTTTCTCTCTCTAAATTTCTTCCGATATTCTGTATGTTTTCATGGTATCAGAGCCGGTACAATGATCCGGTGATGCTATCGTGTGAATCAATAGTTCATCTGAACTATTTTTTGAACAAAATTTGGGATTTTTCTGAGATCGAAAAGATCGATGATGGTTTCAACCATGTCAGGGTTCTTCGGTCCCTTTACCTTCACGATCTACGTTTGTTCCTTCTGTATTGAACGGTTCAATCGTTTATTGTGAGTTTTTCGGAGATTTTGCGGTGAGTTTCAACCTCTAGGGTTTTCTGGTGGTCAAATCGAGTGTTTGATTACCATCCGGTGGTTTGATACTTACTTTGCTGAGGTTCTGGTCATCATCGGTGGTGCTATGACATCTTTGTCGACGTTTGTGGTAAAGTTTTGACGGTTACACTACCTAGGGTTTTGCCTTTTGACGGTTACACTACCTAGGGTTTTGCCTATTGTTAAAGGCCGATCTTCCGGTTGCAAAGAAGGACGGTAACCTCGTTCCTATTCTCTGGTTGTGATTCCTTGTCTGTATATGTGACTGTTTGATTCTATTTGTGAATAGATCCTTTGACTTGAGAATATTGACTGTGTAGACTGTGAATATTGTTTGGTGATATTTTTTTTTCAAAAGATTTAATTCATTTGTTGAGCATGGCTGCTAACATGAATGCTGGTGATTCTGGTGCTAACTCTGGTCCTATTGACCCTTCCAATCCATTATTTGTGCATTCTTCTGATGTTCCTGGTGCATGTTTAGTCCCCACTCCTTTCTCAGGAAGTGGTTATGGAGGATGGAAGCGTAAAATGACTATGGCTTTATCTGCTAAAAATAAAATCTGTTTCATTGATGGTTCCTTTTCCAGACCTAGTAATAATGTGAGTTTGCAGAGGTTGTGGGATAGATGTAACATGCTTGTTATGTCATGGTTAACTTCTTCTGTGTCATCCCAAATAGCTGACAGTGTTCAATACTCTGACACTGCATAAAGCATGTGGTCTCAACTTGAGAAGAGATATGGTACCCCTAACAAAACCAAAATTTTTGAACTAAAGCGAGAACTCTCCCAAACTTCCCAGGGTTCCCTTGATGTAGCCTCATACTTTAATAAACTCAAGAGTTTGTGGGATGAGTTGGGGACAATGGTCCCAAACCATGGGCAGAAGTGCACTTGTGCTGCTAAGAATGGTATCATTGAGGAAGATGATGAGAACAAGATTTATCAGTTCCTTATGGGACTAAATGAGACATATTTGGGTGTAAGAAGCAATTTGTTAATGATGCAGCACTTTCCTTCCCTTGACAGTGTTTATAATATTGTGTTGAATGATGAAAAGCAAAGACAGGTCAAGTCCATTTCCCATATAAGCCCAGACTCAATGTCTTTTAATGCTCACACTGATAGGCCCCCTGCTGGGTCCAACCAAGGGAAATTGTCTGGTTCTAACTTCAGACCTAAAGTCAATTTTGAGCAAAACAGAGGAAACTTATTTTGCAGATATTGCAAGAAGTCTGGACACTTAATTGATAAGTGTTTCAAACTCCATGGTTTTCCTCAAAGCAATTCTTACATCAAGGGAAGGAAATCTGCTGCTCATCTTTCCACTAGTACTGATTGTGTGTCTGTTGATCCAAGAAATTCAAGTGTGTCTGCTCCTCTAGGGGATCCTATTGCCAGTCAACCTGTGATACCAGGGTTGAGCAGACAACAATGTGATCAGATTGTGAGCTTGATTCAACAGACACTTTCAACCAGTGATCAAGCTTCTTCTTCCATGAGTTCTGCTAATTTTGCTGGTACTTTCATGTCTGAGAGTCTTGTTTCTGATTCCAAGTTATGCATGCTTACACACATAAATTCTGCTACCTGGATCATTGATTCAGGAGCTTCCAATCACATGACTTATGATAAAAATCTATTGTTTGACATTATACCCCTAACTGTACCTTACCTTGTTTCACTTCCTAATGGCTATAAGGTAAAAGTTACTTGTACAGGATCATTTGCATTGACTCCTTCCCTCACTCTTCATAATGTGCTTCTAGTTCCTTCTTTCAAACATAATTTGATCTCTGTTCATAAGTTGATGAAACAATTGAATTGTTTAGTCTTGTTTACACCAACCTCATGCCTTCTTTACCTGTTACAGGACCTTTCTCTGAAGAGGCTTCTGGATCTTGGTAAAGAGGAGGCTGGCTTGTACAAGTACTCTTGGTCACCCTCTTCCTCTTCTGCCTCTTCCAAGCCTTCTTCTCTTGAGCATAGTGACTCAGATGTTTGTAATGATGATATTGTTTCTGATAACAAATATTTTAGCTCAGTTATTCAATCTTCCAGTTGTAATAATGCTGTTCCTGCTGATATGAACTATATTTGGCATTTGAGATTAGCACATACATCTTTTGCTAATATGAAACATGTTTCTAATTTGCCTTTTTCTATTGCTGCTAAACAACCTTTCCCTTGCTCAATTTGCCCTATGGCTAAACAAACCAGATTGCCCTTCCCTGACAGTAGCATCAGCACTACCAAACCATTCCAACTTATTCATGTGGATACTTGGGGTCCTTACCATACCCCTACATCCCTTGGTAGCAAGTATTTCCTCACCATAGTTGATGACTTTTCTAGAGCTACCTGGACACATCTAATGGGTTCTAAAAGTAATGCATTCCCTCTACTACAATCCTTCATTTCCTATGTTCAAACTCAATTTAATTCCCTGGTCAAGGTTGTCAGGAGTGACAATGCCCTGGAACTGGGTTCCATTGCTGAAGGGATTTCCTATTTTAGTAAACTTGGGATTGTGCATCAAACAACTTGCCCTCATTCTCCTCAACAGAATGGGGTTGTTGAGAGAAAGCACAGGTCTTTACTTGAAACTTGTAGAGCCCTTCTCTTTCAGTCTGGTTTGCCTATTTCTTTTTGGGGTGATTGTCTGTTAACTGCAACATACATCATTAATAGACTGCCATCCAGGGTGCTTCATTACAAATCTCCTCATGAATTATTACATGGTTCTCCCCCTTCCTATTCTCATCTGAGAGTTTTTGGCTGTTTGGCTTATGCTGCTGTGCCTATCCCTCATAGGGATAAGCTGAAATCCAGAGCTCATTCCTGTGTTTTCCTTGGTTATCCCTTTGGTAAGAAAGGTTATAAACTTTATGACTTGAATTCCAAGAAATGCTTTGTTTCTAGGGATGTTGTTTTTCATGAAACTCACTTTCCATTCAAGTCTCCTCCTCCCTCTTCTCCTTCTCCTCCACCTGTTCCCTTTTCTGATGACATTCTCCATCAATCTTTCAACCTACCATCTTCCAATGAATCTTCTCCTTCTTCTCCTCTTCACCCTTCTCCTGATTCTCCAGTGTCTATTCCTTCACCTCTTTTCAATCATGACATCTCCCCTCCTACATTGCCTGTCTCCCAGCCTGTTTCCTTGCCCAGAAAGTCCACCAGATCACATCTCCCTCCTTCTTACCTCAAAGACTATGTTTGCCAACTTCCAGCCTTTTCTGGATCCTCTTCCTCTCACTTGGAATCTGAACCTATGTTTTACTCTCAAGTTGCCTCTGTACCAGCTTGGCAGGATGCTATGAGGAAGGAATTTGATGCATTGGATGCTAACCACACTTGGGACATTGTGCATCTTCCTCCAGGTAAGAAACCTATTGGCTGTAAGTGGGTTTACAAGATCAAATATAAATCTGATGGCTCTATTGAAAGATACAAAGCAAGGTTGGTTATTAGGGGTGACACACAGGTTGAAGGTGTGGACTTTACAGACACTTTCTCTCCTGTTGTAAAGATGACTTCAGTCAAGTGTCTCATTGCAGTGGCTGTTAAAAATCACTGGCCATTGTTCCAACTGGATGTTAACAATGCCTTTCTTCATGGTGATTTGGATGAGGAAGTGTATATGAAACTTCCTCCAGGTTTGGTGGTGTCTGATCCTTCTTCTACTTCTTCTCCTACTTCTTCTTCTACTTCTTCTTCTTCTTCTTCTTCTCTAGCTCTGGTCTGTAAACTAAAGAAGTCTTTGTATGGGCTCAGGCAGGCCTCCAGGCAGTGGTATGCTAAGCTGTCCTCTGCCCTTCATTCTAGAGGTTACAGGCATTCTTTGAATGATTATTCACTGTTCTTGAAAGGTAATCCTGATTCCCTTGTTGTGGTGGCCGTGTATGTGGATGATATAATTGTTACTGGGGTTGACTGTGATGAGATTGCAGGCTTAAAAGCCTTCTTGGATGATACTTTCAAGATCAAGGATTTGGGGTCATTGCATTATTTCTTGGGTCTTGAGGTTAAACAAATCCCTGGTGGGATTCATCTGAATCAGCATAAATATGTTCATGATTTGTTGCATCATTTCGACTGTGTATCTGTTTCCCCTGTTGTATCCCCTCTGGACATTTCTTTAAAATTACATGCTGATTCTGGTGATCTTTTACCCGCTCCTGATCAGTTCAGGAGTCTTGTTGGCAAATTATTGTTTTTAACCCATACTAGACCTGATATATGCTTTGCCGTGCAACATCTGAGTCAGTATCTCAAATCCCCAAGGGTTCCCCATATGTCTACTGCTATGCATGTTTTGAGGTATCTTAAGGGCACTTCCTCTTTGGGTCTATTTTACTCTGATGCTGCTGACTTCTCTTTGTCTGGGTACTCTGATAGTGATTGGGCAGCTTGTCCCGACACTCGCCGCTCTGTTACTGGTTTTTGTGTATTGTTGGGTGGCAGCTTGGTAAGTTGGAAGTCAAAGAAACAACCTGTTGTCTCTCTTTCTTCAGCTGAAGCTGAGTATAGGGCTTTAAGCAAGGTTACTGCTGAACTCACTTGGTTATCTCGTTTGCTTGCTGATCTTGGGGTATCTGTTTCATCTCCTATTTCTGTGTTTTGTGATAGTCAAGCTACTGTACACATTGCTAATAATCCAGTTTTCCATGAGCGTACTAAGCATATTGAGGTGGATTGTCATTACGTTCGTACTTTGATACGCAATGGTTTTCTAACACTTTCCCATGTTTCCACTTCTCAACAGTTGGTTGATCCGTTGACGAAAGCTTTATCCGGGACTGCTCTTTCTCCTATTTTGTCCAAGTTAAAGGTGGTTTCCCCCCTTCAACTTGAGGGGGGGTGTTGAGATATGTAACAATTTGGCAATGATGATAGCACTCATATTAGACCTTTTGGTTGTTAGAGGAGTCATATCTGAGCCTATAGGCTATTTGTGCAATTAGGCTGATTAGGCTGATTTTGTAATTTGTTTATATACTCTGTAAATAGGTCAATTGTGTAAATAGGCTACTATTGTAATTAGGCTATGTCATGTAAATAGGCTATTATTGTAAGGGGTCATTTTGATATAGGGGTAGGGGTCATTTGTCTGTGACAGCGGGTCATTTTTTCTGATTGAAAGACTTTGAGTCTTCTTCGAGACTCCTCGATGCTCTCCCTTCTCTCTACTTTCTCTCTCTAAATTTCTTCCGATATTCTGTATGTTTTCATGGGCAAGTACGTAGCCTCGAAATTACAAGAGAATGTCTCTACAATTTCATGCCCTGTTCTGGGGTGTAACGGGGTATTAGAGCCATATTATCGTTCTTTGCCTAAAGAAGTGTTTGATAGATGGGCGATGTGTCATGTGAGAAATTAATTTTAGGGTCTGACAGATTTTATTGTCCGTTTAAAAATTGTTCTGTGCTTTTCATTGGTGAATATAGTGGTGGAAATATGATTATTACTCAATCAGAATACCCAGAATGTAAAAGGTTTGTGCTAAGTGTAAAGTTGCATGGCATATAGGGATTTTGTGTGAAGAATTTCAAAAATCAAACAAAGATGAAAAGAAAGAAGAGGAGATACAGCTTATGAAACTTGCAAAGCGCATGAGGGCAGAGATGTCCGAGTTGTAAGATTTATGTTGCAAGGAATAAAGGTTGTAATCGTATACATTGCAGGTTAGTTAGTCCAGTCTCGAAAAAATTAATTTTCTGATTCTGCTTTACGATCTATTAGAGTCGTATTATCAATTTAATTATATCTAAAATATTAGGTGATTTCTTCTTATCTATTCAAATCTTGATAAAAGAATTACCTCATATGTGTTGGTTGTGAGATCTAGCAGGTGCTCGCAATGGCAGAGCAAAACTTTTTACCAGTGTGATTCAAAAACATAAAAATTAAACATATGAAGAAGCCAAGGGGATTCGACAAACAATATAATTTTTTGGTGAAGGGACTCGAAACCTTCCGCCACCCTAGCTCTGCCCCTTTCTGCCTCCTAGCTCCGCCATCAGGTACTCAAACACAGAGACTATAAAAAAATTACTGAATTGAATAAGTTTAGTTCGTATGTTCATATGGAGTGCAGGTTAATTATCCATATGATTTTCATATTTTCAATTTGTGACAGTAAAATACTAGGTAATATTTTTTTATCCGGTCAAACATGAATAGACAGAGTTACATAATATATATTGTTTGTGGAAGGTGAATAGGTATTAATTTGGTTCTGGTTTAGAGGTTATAAGTATTTAGTGAAAATATTGCACCTTAAATTCTTGAGGAATTCATGAATGGCTTTGAAATAAGTTATATGGACATTAGCTCAACAGAAACAGACCCGGAACTTGAAGGTAGCGAATGCTCTTGTACCTTCAATCAAAATTTGATTTGTATATATAGTACTACTATTTAATGTATTATTCTTTTAAAATATATATATGTATACATGAAATTTTTACTAAACTTTTCAGGTGCAGATAACTCATCTCTTTACTATATAGGTCCGCCTCTGACTCGAATGCAAATACAAACAACACCTAAAAATTAAATTTTCTTGTATGCTGAAATAACTTTTTACTTAATTAAAAAGTATAGTTTGTCCATGTGATTTCATGTTTTCAATTTGTGATGTAAAATTTGTGTGTTTTCAATTCTCACAAAATCTTCATTATTATTGTTCTTTTTTCATGCTAAACAATGATAGGGAAAACTAATTGGATACCTTAATTCCACCCTTCGCTTGATCTTCATATCGCACACCAACGCGCGTTTGATATTCTACCGCACAAAGAAATACACAACAGTTTGATCTTCAAATCGCACAACAACGCTCGCTTGATATTCCAATCGCACAAAGTAATACTCAACAGTTTTGTATTCAAATAAATTGTGTTCAAGGAAACGTATCATGACACGTTGACTGATTAACACTTTATCTGGATTCAACAATTCCAGTGAAGTCACGAAAGGGGAGGTAACACTCACCACATTTGCTGAAGGTGTCATCAAAGAAATAAAGTTCCAGGTGCTAGATATGGAGATGGCATACAGCATAATTCTTGGGAGGCCATGGATCCACGAAACGGATGCAGTATCTTCAACTTTGCATCAAGTTGTTAAATTTCCATCACCACGGGGAATCTATCAAATTCATGGAGGTCAACATGCATCCAGGGCGATCAATTTCGTTGCAGATATAAGCACGAGAAATGAAGGTAAATAGCAACCACAGAAGGAAGTTGAGGTCACCACAACGCAATCCTCAACTGAGCAAAGGCAAGGAAATCTAGATTCAAGACCTGATACTATTCAAGAACCAGAGGAAAAAAAATTTATCAAAACAACAATTAAAGAATTGGAGCTTGTCATGTTATTTGCTCAATGTCCTGATAGGAAAGTCTACATTGGAGCTAATCTCCGCCAAGCAACGAGAGGTAAGGTAGTTAACTTTTTGAAAACTAACCTGGATTGCTTTGATTGGTCCCATTCTGACATGACAGGGATTCTACCGGAGGTGATGACTCATAAACTGAATGAAGATCCCTCTTACCCTCCAGTCAAACAAAAGAAAAGAAAGCAAGGAACTTTCAAGAATCATGTGATTCAAGATGAAGTCCGAAAATTGCTGAAAACTGGTTCTATTTGTGAGGTAAAGTATCCTAACTGGTTAGCTACTACTGTTGTGGTTCCAAAGAAGAATGGTAAGTGGCGAGTTTTTGTATATTATACTGATCTTAACAAAACTTTCACGAAAGACTCTTTTCCACCACCACACATAGATAATTGATTGATGCGACAGCAGGTCATGAGCTATTAAGCTTTTTAGATGTATATTCAGGTTATAATCAGATTAAAATGGATCTAGAAGATGAGGAAAACACTTTGTTCATAACAGACATGGGGACTCATTGTTATAAGATAATGCCCTTTGGTCTAAAGAATGCAGGTGCAACGTATCAAATGTTAGTTACAAAAATGTTTCATGAACATTTAGGGAAAATTATATAGATGATATGCTTGTTAAAACTCAGTATTCGAAGGATCACA
Source organism: Nicotiana benthamiana (assembly GCA_034376525.1). NCBI lineage: Eukaryota > Viridiplantae > Streptophyta > Magnoliopsida > Solanales > Solanaceae > Nicotiana > Nicotiana benthamiana. The sequence goes on along the minus strand of CM067340.1, from coordinate 26,492,697 downwards.
TATCTCATTTATCTGATACATTTTAAATTTTGCGCAAATATAATATGAAATTAAACCCCGAGAAATGTGCATTTGATGTTGCGTTGGGTAAGTTTTTGGGTTTCTTGTTTCTAAGCGTGGTATTGACATAAATACTGCATAGATTAATGCCATCGAGGAAATCCCTGATATACTTCCAAATAAGAAAGAAGTTCAAAGGTTAACATGAAGGATTTCAACTTTCGGGAGATTCATCTCCAAATCATTAGAAAATTGCTTTAATTTTTCTCAGCCCTTAAAAAGCAGAATCATTTTGAATGGAGTGAAGAATGTTAACAAGCTCTCAGAAACTTGAAAAGGTACTTGTCAAATCCACCCTTATTGGCAAAACCAAAATCAGGGGAACGGCTACCTATTTACCTTGCCGTTTCAGAAGTAGGGGTAAATGTTGTATTGGTTCGGGAGGAGCAAGGTAAACAATCCCCCCATTTATTATGTTAGTAAATCTTTATTAGATGCGGATACATGGTATCCTCAGTTAGAAAAACTTGCACTTGCATTAATCATGGCATCTAGGAAATTGAGACCTTATTTTCAATATCATCCTATTGATGTAATAACGCCTACCCTTTACGAAATATATTGCATAAACATGAGTTATCAGGAAGATTAGCTAAGTGGGCAATAGAGTTAAGTGAATACGAAATCACCTATCAACCTTGGAATACTATAAAATCACAAGTATTAGCTTATTTCGTGGCTGCTTTTAGTAAAGATATGCAATTAGAAGCAGAAAGAGAGTTGCAAGTGTTAAATGGAGCTAACCCAGGAACTTGGACTTTATTCGTTGATGGTTCATCTAATGTAAAAGGTGCGTGTTTAGGGATTGTCTTAGTACCACCTACGGGTGAAACCATTCGACAAGCCATTAAATGTAATTCCACGACTAACAACGAAGTAGAGTATAAAACTATTATTGCAAGCCTAGAACTGGCACGAGAATTTGGCATAAATTAGATTATAAACAAGAGTAATTCACAATTCGTGGTTAATCAAATGCTGGGGACATATACAGCCAGGGAAACAAGGATGCAGCAATACCTAGAAAAGGTACAAGAATTGATAAAGCAAGATCAAACTTGGAAAGTTACACAAATACCAAGGGATAAGAATGTTGAAGCAGATTCTTTAGCTAACCTCGCATCAGCGGGTGACATGGCAAGCGATTCAAACCCCTCAGTTATACATATATTTCATTCAGTTCTTGACCCTGATAAAAATGAGGTAAATATTAATAATTTAACTTGGGATTGGAGAAACGAAATTGTTGCTTTTTTGCAGTATGGTACCGTGCCTGAAGATAAGAAGAAAGCTCACGCGCTTCAAAAGCAAGTTGCCCATTACTACTTAAACCAAGGCAATTTATATCACAAAATGTTTGGAGGACCTCTTGCAAGATGCCTTGGACCTTCTCAAACTGAATATGTAATGAGAGACGTTCATGAGGGACATTGTGGAAATCACGCAGGAGGAAAGTAATTGGTAAGAACTCATATTAGGTCAGGCTATTACTGGTCTAAAATGGAAGAAGAAGTAGAAAGTTTCGTGGCTAAATGCGATAAATGCGAAAAATACGATAACAATATGCATAGACCTGCGGAGTTGCTACATCCAGTAATCGCGCCATGGCCATTTATGAAATGTGGAATGGATATCGTTGGTCCATTACCACAAGCAAAAGGACAGGTAAATTTTTGCTCGTACTAAATGGGTAGTAGTAGGTGCATTTAAACAGGTACGAGAAAAAGAAGTCAAGAATTTCATTTGGAGAAATATCATATGCCGATTCGGAGTACCAAAGAAGATTGTGTGTGATAATGGACTTCAATTTATAGGAGCTCAAATCACTGAATTTTTTCTAAGTTAGCAAATTAAAAGGATTACGCAACACCTTACCACTCAGTGGGAAATGGGTAGGCATAATCAACGAATAAAATTATTACCTGGAGTTTTATGGGCGTACTGTACAACTGCAAAAACAAGTACGGAGAAACACCATTTTCATTAGTAATGGAGCTGAGGCACTAATTCCAGTTGAGATAGGAGAGCTAAGTTTGTGGTTTACATAGGTAACATAAGAATTTAATGATGAAGAAATGCGAGTCAACCTTGACTTACTCGAAGGAAGGAGAGAAGTTGCATTAATAAGAATGGAAACACAGAAACAAGTCATAGAACGACATTATAATCAAAAAGCACGCCTCAAATTCTTTAAAATTGAGGACTTCGTGTTTAAAAAGGTTTTTCAATCTTCAACGCCAGTTAACGCGGATAAATTAAGTCCGACATGGGAAGGACCCAATAGAGTTTGGAATATAGCAGGAAAGGGAGCATATGAATTGGAGACAATCAATGGTAAAGTATTACCTTCACATTGGAATGTTGTTCATTTGAAGAGATATTACTTCTAAGGAATACCCACGGTCAGGTATCACCATTGTGCATTTAATTTTTTGAATTGTTAAAATTTTACTAACGATTTTAGATGATAGGCAAAAAATTACATGTACTAAATAATGAGTCACGACTTGTAGGCATACGGGATAACCTAAAATTCTTGGCCTAGGGTTACAATTATTCTGATAGAAATTTATACGGGTTAAGTAGTCTTCATCTATAATCGTACATCCGAATCTCGTATGTGTTTCCTTTTCAAGAAAAGGACCAAATGAGATAAACTATCAAGTGCTCGAGGCTTCATACTTCAACACTTAAACACTTGGGGGACTACATAATATACACACGTATATACAGGAGGTAGAGAAGATTGAAGAAAAATCAAGCCTGAAAAAGTCAAGTGCAGAGTAATAAAAGTCACATGAAGTCATGAGCTTAGGCTAAAGAAAACCTTACTGTAGTTAGGGTAAAAGCTATGTATTAAAGCAGTTTATACAGAAAAACCTTTCATTTATTGTTTTAAAACGGGTTATAAAGGAAAAAGTTGTGTTTATTATTTTTTCTTAAAAATCTGTTACAAGAAAAAACAGTTACGAGAAAGCTATAGATGAAATTCAAATACATGTAAGATGTTATTCAAAACTTGTCAAGGTTTAAAATAAAAACTTGTCAATATTATTTCAAAAGAACATGTGTGTTCCTCTTTCTTTTATCGTATGTTAACACCATTATGAAGTTGAGACGTCTTCTTCATTAAGTGTCGAAATATAAAAGGGCCCTCTTTTATAAAAACTCATGTTTAAAACTATTTAGTCATGAGATTAGCAGAAGCATTTTTAAAGAGAAAAAATACAAGTTATTCTATTAGTCCTTAAAAAATAAAGGCAAGAATAAAATAAACAGAAGTCTAACATCAAAAACTTCTTAAAATACTTAATATTAAGTACGAACTTGATCACAAAACTGTAAAAATGTTTATACAGATCACCCCATAAATTACTTGGGGACTTGAGTTCCAAAAATCAACCCAAAAATGGAATTAAGGGTTTTACTACAATTTTCTAAGAATAAACCCTTAGATGAAGACAAGGGTTTCTAACACGACTTTCCAAAGAGGTACCTGCAACAAAAACAAGGAATTCAACATAAATGTTTTACTAAAAAGATGTGGGAACCAAAGAAGGTACATCAATAGCAAATGGCTCAACTTGGAAAGGAGCATTAGCGGTTACAAGTTGATCTTGATTCATAGCAATAGGCTCAACTCGAATAAGGGCTTCAGCAGAGGTGGTTTCAACTTGGCTTGCAGCAGTGGGTTCGATTGGGCTTGAAGAAGATGTGATACTCGTATGAGCCTCAACCATGGGAGCTTCAATCACGGGAGAAGGGAAGTCATGGGGTTGTTGAGCTTGTTCTATGGTTTCATTGACCTTAGCTAATTCAGCTTCCAGATCAAAACTTTCTTGCCCAACTTCAAGAAGGGTATCACGAAGGGAATTAAGAAAAGCCCAACTTACCTCAAAATCAAATTTTTCTTCAACGATCTCATCATCCTTTTCCCAAGCAGCAACCTCACTCTTAAGCTCTTCATTTTAGGCCAAGGAAGAATTAATAGAAGCTTGAAGGGAAGCGTAAGAGCTCTCTAAAGCATGTACCTTGTCAACAGAAGCTCGAAGGTCCTCTTGTGCTTGAGTTAAGATTTGCACAAGTTCTCCAATGTAAACTGCTTTTTGAGCAAACAATGCCTTTAATGCCTTATTCTCCTAGCTAGCCTTAGATAGTTGTTTTGAAAGGGAGAATTCAAGGCATTCTTTTTTCTTCTCAGCTTGGCTCAAGGAAGCCTTGATAACTGCTAACTCCGAAGTTAACGCTCGTACTTGATGTTCTAAGGTACTTCTACTCTCTTGTAAATCCTCCATCTCAATTTGACCACTGTCAAATAGTCCTTCAAGTTGTTTGCCTCCAACTGAGAATCACGAGCACCTTTCTCCACATCATGAGCAGCCTTCTCCAAGTCACGTGCTACCTTCTCCAAGAGGGAGATTCTGTTCATCAGCTCAGTGCCAATAAGATTGGCCTAATAAAAAAAGGGAAGTAAGAATCCCATAGTCAAAAATCTTACAACGTAGAGAAGAAAAGAAAATACCTTCAAAATAGCATGCACTATGTCATTCATAAGGGTCAGGCTGCTATGGCTTTCAAGCTTTGCTTTCTCGATTGGGCCAATCAAAGGCTCGAGCCAAATATCAACTTGGCCGGACTTTCTCAAGAGGTTTTTGTTGGCAGGAACTTCAATGGTTATGCTCCTCATATTAGTACTTTTACTTGAAGAACCCACCTCCGTATGGTGAATGATAGGTTGGGGAATTGTCAAAGGAGAAGCGGTGGAAGGAGTAAAAATACTGGAGGAAGTAACAAAAGAAATGGTTGATGCAGGTAAAGAAGCAATCAAAGGTATGGGAAATGAAAAAGAGGATAAGGGAAGTTCATCTAGAACAGGTCCTAAATTTTCACTAACAAAACCACTATCAAAAAGTTGGTCAATAGACTTGTGAGTGTAGTGAGGAGAGATGTCATCATCAGGAATGATAACTGGAGCAACGACCGGCTCGGTAAGAGGCAGATGAGAGGAGACTTCAGCCTCGTAATCGGAGATGATACGTCTCCTGGCTCGTGGTCTTGTTGCCAGGGAGCCTTCATCTTCTTCCTCAGAGTCTTCTTCTTCAGCAGCTTTTCTTTTGGAAGAAGAACCCAAGATTATTTCTTGGGCCAAAGAGGTACGAGTATCCAAAGAGTCACGAGAAGCCATGATTGCTCCAACAGTGACCCTTCGAATAGCAAATCCTAATAAAAAGAAGGATAAAAGTTAGAACAATAAAAGAAAATATTTATATACGTACAAGAAAAATAAAACTCTTACCATGAGTTTTCACTTTCCAACCGTAACGATTGGAATGGTTTTCCATGACCTACCCTCCATTTGGGCGGTCCTTTAAAAAATGTCTACCCAACCACGGAAGTTAGGTATGATCTCCACAACACCCATGGTTGCTTAAAAAGAAAAGAAACGACATTAGAAAAGTTAATAAGCTTGAAAGAAAAAGGCACAAGGAAGATGTAATACTTACGTGCAAAGTTTCATTTCTCAAGAAAAATAACGTTCACTTCACCCACTAAACAGTAGTAGGGGCGGCAACAAACTGATCACACCAGCCACGGTCTTTTTCGTCCTTGGGGCTTACTAAAACCCTCTTGCTCCTGGCTGCTAGTGTAAAAACGCCATTGGGGAAAAGCCTAGGGGAGTATAGGTGAATTAAGTGGGGGAAAGTAAAGCCAACATCTGCCACGTCAGCAAGGTGTCTCAAGCAAACGACAACCCTCCAAATAATTGGGCTAATTTGACCCATACAAACATTGAAAAAACAGCAAAAATCCAGAATGACCAGATCAATGGCTGGTTTAAACCCTAGAGTGAAAGGGTATTTGTAAACAAAAGAAAATCCAATTATGTAGGAAGTGATCCTCTGATTTGGATTAGGAATGATAATTGGAAAATCACTACTATAGTGACAGTCCTTACGAACTATAGGAGCTAAGATTTCTGTAATCTGAGTAGGAAAAATATCTGCACAATCTAAAGTATTTACTTGGTTCCTTAAATATTCCCTATCATGATGAAAAGATAGTTCAGTAGGGACTATCTCATCCACTGGAGGCTCACGCAAGGGTTCAGTGGGTTCTATATTCCTAGAGGAACCAATCTAAGAAAGAGAACCTCTAGTTCTGGAAGAGGGATCAGAACTAGGAGAAGGTGCGGATGTGCTACCACCACGAGTATACCCCAAGCTACGGAGTCTGTCCCCTCTTCTATGCCTAACATGAGCATTGGGGAAGATATCTAAAATGGGGGTTCTCCTAGGGTTAGGGTTTGGTGAAGTCATGATGAAGAAGATCAACATCGAAGTAGGGAAGAAGTAAATAGAAATTAAAAGAATATGGGTATTCAATAAGTTTTATGTGATAGAAGACAAAGAAAGAAGTTATATTTATATTGAGGAACAATCGATAAAAGGAGAAAGTACGATAATAGAAGAACCATAACAATGATAACTGTCACGTCGAGAATAGTGGAGCCGTAGGAAAAGCCTTGAAAAGGGCTGCAAAGCTGCAAAACCAATGAGAAAATGACATATATACAGAGCATTAAATGGAAACGACAATTGAAGCGTCAGTTTTGTCATAGCATTTATGGTGACAAAAATTTTGTTTTTAAGAATTCACTTCCCAAATATTCAACGGATGAATAAATAGAAAGTGGGGGGACTATTTATATTGGGAAAAAATATATTTAAAGAAACGTGTCATGGCACGTAGACTCATTAAGTGGTCCAAGGATGACAGATGGTTAAAAGGCACTAGCAACAGAAAGGACAAATTACAACAGGCACGAGCTAATAACAGAAGAGCAGTCACGGGTAGATATTCAAATAATTCAGTGCATGTACCTGTTAAAGTCGTTTATATCCAAGAACCCAAAAGAACGAATCTAACAGTAAAAAGAGCACAAATACAGCATATAACATACATTAAACACGAAATACGTCAAGGAATTCATATTTAATGTAACGATTATGTAATGCAACCTTCAATGTCTTTAATTACTCATAATAGCCTCATTATGATTTGGATAAAACGCATATCTCTAGGACACCTATAAAAAGGGAAACATCTGATCAGTTGAGGACACGAAAAATTATTGCATATATCTTTGTTTATTTGCTTTATTCTTGAAATATTCTTCTACTACATAATTTAATTCCTTTTATATATTCTTTTGATTATCAGTAACCCGAATTCTTCTAAATTTTAGGTTTGATTAAAATTTTATATTTTGGTTAAACAGGTTTGATCTTCAAATTGCACAACAATACGCGCTTGATCTTCAAATCGCAGGACAACGCGCGTTTGGTATTCTAATCCCACACCAAGGAAACGCAGAACAAACAAGGAGCGTGCTTGATATTCAAATCGAGACTAACAAAGTCATCTATTATTGTCACCATAGAGGTTTAGTCACATGACATTTACCAATTCATGTGTATGGGTGTCTGCATACATACATACATATATGCAGAGACATAATTTGAAGGGTATGAGTTTTGATTTTATCATTGAACCTAGCTCGTGGTAGTTATTGGATTCGCAATTAAATATTTTTATATACTTAACAATTTTTTTAATACAAATACAAAATTTAAGCAATAAATTGAAATCCTAACTTCACCTCTAGCAGAATGTAATTGCAGATAATGGTGAATAATATAAAAGAAAGTATACATATAATTATTATTTCACTAGATCGATATCCTAAAACCTCCCTAAACTATCGAACTTTTTGTATGTCGCATAATTAAAACTATTGTCAAAACCAGCAAAATAGCCCTAGTTTATCACCTTCTAGGGGGGTATGACCAAAACTTCATCACTTGTATCAAAGACACCATTCTATACATGGTAACTATTTAGACTATCTAACATTACAGCCATGGCATGTGATGTGGTGCTTCACCAATGAAAGTATATGACACATTTCTCTCTCTCCTTTGGCAGGTAACGCTTTACAAAACAAACAATTAACTTGGCCCAGTGAAATTTCATTAGTGAAGTCTGGAAAAGATAGTGTATATGCAAACTTTACTTCTACCCCGAAAGTGTAGAGACGTTATTTCCGAAAGATCTTCGGCTCAAGATAAATTCACACATAACGCTTTGCATGGTTAATTTTCTTGATGCTAACATCTAATTGCAGAGTATAACAATCAATATGCAATTGCAACACTATGCGTTTGCTAGCTTTATTCGGGATCATTTGTGTGTGTGGGTGAGGGTGGGAGAGGGGGGTGGAGTTAGATTTTTTAATGCAAGTACTGAATGACTCTGTACATTAAAGCTTAGATATATATTAAAACGATTTTGTCTTTGTTGAGAAGTGGTTACTTATTGCTATGGTTTTAGTTTTTTGCCTTACTTTTATCGTCCGTTACACCATACCCTTGAATGCGTCGTAATCTACCTTTCTTCTTTTGATTTTGTGCTGTTGTATGTTAGTATATCCCTTCAGTTATTGTGCCATAATACAATTGGATAAGTATTTTGGCAAATGGGAATTAACAGAACTGTTGAAATGTTCTATGGCAGGGGCGGATGTAAGTTCAACAAAGCAATTCATGCGACAGCGCTTTGACAGAATTTATATATATATATATATATATATATATATATATATATATATATATATATATATATATATATATATATATATATATATATGTATTGTGAGAAAATACTAAATAGAAAAAAAATAACATTGATAGTTTCTTGACGTGTCGATTATGTGACTTATTTTTGCCCTAAGAGATCAGAGGTTCAAATCTCAGCTAGCATCAATGTCTGGTAAATTTTTGAGATAGCCAAATTAACGGCTTGGAAAATTAATTCTTTAAATACAGCAGGCCGGACAATTCTCTCTCTCTTTCATGTCTAAACTCAATTCCTAACCACTACATGCAATTTCCGATCCTCCCTATGAACATCCTTAAAAATAAATTGACAAAGTTCAAAGAGATTTCATATGAGGTACTAAAAATGAGAAGTGAAAAATTCACCTCATTAATAGGTCGACCATCCTACCTAAAAGCATTGGAGGCCTGGGACTCCATAAAGCCAAGGATAAAAATATTTGTAATCTTGCTAACCTAGCCTGGAGAGTCGTCATAAACCCTATCATCCCTTGGGCTCATCTTATGATATCTGCTTATGCCAACAACTATAACACTAGAAGTACTTTTTTTTTCCACATTTTAACTGTTATATTTCATTAATCTCAAAGAATATGTACAACATAGAGCTCTATAGTAGTAGTTTGGACTAGCTACTACTCATTTACAAACTATCATATATACTATCATAGCTATCTAGACACAAATGTCATTACAGTATAGGTATATCTAAATGATATAGCTAAGGAAAGCAATTAAGCTGCCGCAAGCCAGTCTGCCAATATTTGCATTTCCTGCCTCGAATATATATAAGTAATGCAACTTCTCTGCAAATTAGTTCCTCCACAAAAACAGTCCCTTCAAATTGAATGTTATTCCTTACTCTCCAGATGAGGGCAACAGTAGTGATAAAAGCAGAAGCTGTAATAGAATTTTGCCATAATCTGCTTTTAGCTTTGCTGCAAATCCAGTGAAGTTCTGTTTTGCAGCTACCAACTATTCTGGAATGCCCCAGCCAGCAACAGATTCTGGTCCACAGTCTGTTAGTAATTGGGCACTCAAAGAATAGGTGATTAAATTCTTCAACATTTTGATTGCAAAACACACAAGTTGCTGGGACTTGTATGCCCATGTTCTGCAGTCTGTCAACTGTAGGCAGTCTATGTTGAGCAGCTAGCCATACAGTGAACTTATGTCGAGGTTGTATATTAGTGATCAGCATCAAGTTCTTCCATTCAACCCTACTGAAACTGGGAAGCATTGTGAGGTATAGTTTCTGAATATGGAATTTGTCCAGTCTACATATACTTTGCAATCTGCCAAATAGATCTCCCTGAAGCTTCTGCCTCTCCAGTATCATAGTTCTGCTTTCCAGTATCTTCCTGACAACCCAAGAAGCTGATTTTGGAATGTTTACTGTGGCAATGTCACCCTGTTTGATGTAATAAGAGTGAACCCATCTAGCCCAAAGGCAATCTTTCTTCCTGGACAAGTCCCATAGCAATTTAGTAATGGCTGCTTTATTCCACACAGTCAAGTCTAGAATGTTGAGACCTCCAGCTAAGATTGGTATGCACACCTTGTCCCAAGCAACCAGTGCCCTTTTGGACAGATTAGCAGTTCCAGTCCAAAGGAATGTTCTGCATATTGCTTCAATGGCTTTCAGTACTTTCTTGGGTAAAATGAATACTTGTGCCCAATAAGTCTGAATACCAAACACCACAACTTTGATCAGTTGGCTTCTCCCTTCATATGATAGCAACTTAGCTGACCAGCAAGTAATCTTATCTGTTATCTTTTCAATTAGGGGCAGATAATGATGGATAGCCAGTTTTTTTGAATCAAGTGGTATCCCCAAGTACTTGAATGGAAGTTGGCCTTCAGTGAATCCCAAAGTTTCAATTATTTCTTCTCTGGTACTCTGTTGCACACTAGCCAGGTAAACTGCACTCTTGCTGATATTTGCCTAAAGACCAGATGCTTCTGAAAATTAAAGGAAAGCTTTCTGTAAGATCTGGATATATATAATATCAGCTCGACAGAACATAAGAAGGTCATCAGCAAAAGAGACATGAGAACAATTGAGTTTCTTGCATTTGGGATATAAGTTGAAGTTCTCATCCTTGTGTAACTGTTTTAGGATTCTGTTTAGGTATTCCATAGCCAATACAAACAAATATGGTGACATAGGGTCACCCTGTCTAATACCTCTCTTAGCAGTGAATGGCTTAGTTAATCCACCATTCATTACTAAGGAGTAGGAGACAGAGGTAACACAAGCCATGATCCAGTGAATAAACTTTGCTGGGAAGCCCAAGTCAATAAGAATCTGGTTGAGAAAGCTCCATTCCAAGGTTTCATATGCCTTCCTCAAATACACCTTGAGTACACATCTGGGGGATACACCTTTTCTTGAGTAACCCTTGAAGATTTCATGGCTTAGCAAGATATTATCAACAATACTTCTCCCTTCAATAAAAGCAGACTGAGCAGGCCCAACTAATTCTCCAATGACAGTTTTCATCCTCCTGGTAATAGCTTTGGAGATAATTTTATAGACAGTAGTACAGCAAGCAATAGGTCGATAGCCTTTAACAGTAGCAGATGCTTTGACTTTTGGAACAAGTGCTATGGCAGTGGTGTTGATCATATGAGGCATTTTGCATGTAGAAAAGAATTCCTTAGTAGCAGCTAAGATATCGCCCTTCACCATCTCCCAGTTTTTAGTAAAGAATTCAACTGGAAAGCTATCTACTCCTGGGGCTTTATCTTTAGGCATCTCTTTTACAACTTCAGTGATCTCTTCCAATGTAACCTCTCTAATTAATATTCTTTGATGTGCTAGATTTAAGCATTGTCCCTCTTTTATAATATCAGAATTGACACAAGGGAGTTCAGCAGCACACTCTCCCATTAATGATTGAAATACCTTTATGAACTCCTGTTCCACAGATAAAGGGTCAGTAAGTTTCAAACCTGTATCAGTATAGATGGATGTGATGTTGTTCTGGCCTGTTCTGATCTTCCACTGAGCATGGAAATACTTTGTGTTAGCATCCCCACACTCAATCCAGCAAGCCTTGGATTTCTGCATCAGAATTTGTTCCTCCACACAACTCCACTTCTCAATTTATTTAAGTGTTGCTTTTTCCTCAATAAATAATGATTGTGTTAGTGGGTTGTTCTGCAGTTGAGTTTGAATAATACCCAATTTTTCCCTTGGCTGAATAAGTTTTTGCTTGTATGAGGCCATACGAACATTTGTCTCATTAAAATTCTGTTTCATGGCCTTCAATTTTTTCCATATCTGCTGCATAGGTGTTCCGTCACAATCCTGTCTCCAAACCTGCTGTAAAATGCTATGAAACTGAGGTTGTTCCATAATAGCTAGGTATAATCTGCAAGGTTTAGGGTGCAGTGGTTTTTGATCTCCAAATTTGATAAGAATAGGGGAATGATCAGAGACTGAAGGATTCATGAAGTCAGCTTCCAGGTGCCCATACTGTTGTAACCACTGACAATTGCCCAGAGCCCAATCAATTTTACTATAAACTCTAGTGGAAGTACCTTGCTTATTGGTCCAAGTGTAGGGCCAACCTTTAACTCTAAGAGCATTGATTTGAAGGTCAGTGATAGCATCTTTGAAGTCTTTGACTTCAGCATCAGTAACTGGAGAGCCAATTCTGTCATCAGCACATAAGACAGTTAAAATCCCCACTGAGCAACCAAGCATCTTGACTGGGAACATAGATTGACCTTAAGTCACTCCACAGCTGATTCCTAAGGTTTGCAGTATTATGGGCATATATAACACTTAAATGAGTTCTGGCTTTGCTAATAGAATCTTCTAAGAAGCATTGAATGAGCTGATTAGTCACATAGGATATTTGGATATGGATATGGGGTTTCCAAAGCAACCATATTCTACCATTTGCAGCCTTTGAGTAATTGCATTGAACCTTCCAATCCTTAGCAACCTTATCAAGTATCTTCTTAGCTTTATGCTCCTTTACTCTAGTCTCAAGACATCCCATAACATCTACTTTATTAACAGCAAGAAAGTTTTTCAACTCCTTCTGTTTATGGGCTTGACTTAGCCCCCTAATGTTCCAAGTGACAATAATCATAGGAGATTAGGGGGTGATCTGTGAGAAGGCCCCGGGTCAATCTGTTGATCCCTGCTTCCAGCCACAACAATAGTAGCCTTCCCTTTATTGCAATTATCAACCATGTCTCTAGTGTTACCATTGGGTGCATTGACTACAATCTCAAGCCTCTCTTGAGCATCAGGTCCAGTTTGAGCATTCTGCTGAACAATAGCTATTGAAGAGAGGGTCTCATTCTCCTTGTTAGGTTCATGTTGTACTGGCAGGCTTTCATGTACTTCTGCATTAGCTACAGGCTGCTTGACAAGCCATTCTTGTTTAGTATCTTTTGCCTGCTTCTTCAATTTTCCTCTCTACCTCCTTGGTTTACCCTGCTCCTCTATATCCTTCTCTGCATTGTTATCAGCATAGTACCAGCAATCCAAAGAATCATACCCAAATTTCAGACAATGATTACAGAAACTAGGCTTCCAATCATACTCAATTACCTGAATCTTAGGGCCATACGGAGTTTCAATCTCTAATTGGTCAGGGAGTGGATGGGCAGCATCAACCTCCACTAGGACTCGGGCAAATGATATTTTTTCATAGTGTGCTGTAAATTTATCAGTGTATAATGGCTTACCCACTACACTAGCCATTTTGCTCAATACCTCAATAGACCAGTAGCCCACCGGAAGTCCAGGAAAACGAATCCATACAGGGACAGTGCTGAGAATATCACTATGGAAAGAGAAATCAACTTCTCAGGGCTACAAAGCCATTGGTTTATTCCTATAGGAATAAGGTCCAGATTGCATGACTAAATCCCTATCCTCTATACTATTGAATCGAAAAATACAATAGCCTTCAGAATAAATCAGGACCTGGGGTTTAGACACGAAACTCCACACATGCATGACGAAATTATCCATAGTTTTCTCATTCGGATTATCACAAATTATATAGCCAATTAGAGCATTATTCAAAGTAATCCACCTGAGATTTCAAATCGTCTTCACTGATTTTAACAAACTTCTTACCATCTCGGTCAGTGGGGGGAACGAACGAGAGTGGCTTACCCATTTGAGCATTACGGTTACCTCGCACAACTTCAGCTGTAGTCGGAATTTATTTTTCCAATCCACTGGCATCAGAGAACTGTAGTCGTCTTACAGCGAGGTTAGTAGGTGCTTCATCGGAGGTGGCAATTCATTCATATCACCCTCTGCATTCATCACCTATGTCGATTGGAATTTCTGGGGCAGAAAATTGCCAAACGTTAATGGTTCGAGCTCCTTTATAATGCCATGAGTAGGAGTAACTATTTGCGCAGTAGAGAGCGGTGCATTTCTCCGGCGACGAGCCATTATTCCGGCGACAATGGCGATCCTTCTATTGTGCGCCGAGAGAGAAGGCGAAACAAGCCCGGGATGTTTTTCCTCTTTCTTTTTTTGTATTTACTGTATGTCTAGAAGTACTTTTTAATATGGAAAAGTATTCAAAAGGGGTGGAAACTATGTTCCAAAGGTAACATTTGACAACTTCATCACCACTCAAACATGAATATTTGTGAGACTAGTTGGATCCCTAACTTGGGAAGTCTTAGAAATACAATAGAAGGCCCTTTATTAAAGAATGCTATTCTTTAAATATAAAAGATATCTTTGATGACAAGAATTGGCACTTTGATAATATATCCTTCAATCTTCCCGATGATATCAAGAACTCCATATCAAAGATTAAAATCCTTGTTAAAAGTTCTAATGGTGATATCCCTATTTGGTCCCCAAATACAAAAGGCTTCTTCACAAGCAAAATTTTCTATTCTTTAATTAATACTAATGGGGGTAAGGATATTGATTTTAATTGGATTTGGGACTTGACGTATTCTAACAAAATCAAATTCTTTCTTCGAAAATATCTTCACAATAGAATTCTTTGTACACAATATCTAGCAAAAATTGATCTTAATATAGACCCTTATTGTCCTATATGTAGAAATCATATAGATGAATCTATAACTTATATCTTCTTTAAGTGCCAACCAAACAAACATCTTTGGGACATCCTTGGATGGAATAATTTTTATAAGGACGATAGTGATCACTGAATAATCCAATTAAAAAATTTTAATTACCTCCTTAACAAAAAATTTCTAGAGTGGAATCTCTTCTTCCCTTTTGCTATTTGTCATATTTGGATTAATAAGAATAGCAATAACCAGTGCAATACTAATTTTTCTATGAGCATTAATCTCATCATGGATAAAGCTATTGAATTTCGCCTCTTAACTGAAAAAAGTGTGCTTCCATCTCCAAAGCTCTATATAAGGGTTAAATGGAATAAACCTCAAAATGGATGGTATAAATTAAATGTTGATGCTAGTTTCCACAAAAACATGCAAATTTGTAGTCCTAGGTGGCGCAATCAGGAATGCTAAGGGCCACTGGATTGTGGGCTTTAACAAATTTGCATATGCAAACAGTTGTCTAAAAGGCGAGATCAAAACCCTACTAGAAGGAATAAAAACAACCCTTGATTGAGGTTGTTTCAACTGCAAATTATAACAGATACCACAGAGGTAATTATGTCAATCCAACAAGGAAATAATATGTATGCTAACACTATCAATAAATGTAGGTTGTTAATGCACCAACAGAAGCAGGTCACTCTCCAGCACGAGTTCCGGCAAGAGAATAAGGTAACTCACCAGATGGCACAAATGGAAATTGATAATGCCGGGAAGAAGAAGAAAGTTTTTGTTGATCCTCCAGTAGATATTAAAATCCTAGTATAACATGATGTACTAGGACAATATGGTTTTGAAAAATTTTTAACCTATGATTCTTATAAAACTTTAGCAAGCTTATGTAATCAAAGTGTTCTATGTGACACTAACTACAAATCACATGTAATATATGTTCCTTAACCTTTAATATATATATATATATATATATATATATATATATATATATATATATATATATATATATATATATATATATATATTCTATTTTGCTTAAAAAAGACTCATTGTTATGAAATAATATAAAAGACAAGAACAATAATGCAAGAACAAGAGCAATAGAGAGAAGAGTAGAGAGAGTTCTTCTTATTGATACTTAGAGAATGTTAGGAGTGATTTACAATGGTAGAAGACCCCTTTATTTATAGGGAGTGGAATGATCTACCTACCAATAATAGGACTCTAGAATCTCTCTAATTAAAGACATTCACCTTAAATAGAAGTCTATTTATAACACTCCCCCTTGAATGTCTATTCAATGATGTGCCTCGTTAAAACCTTAAAACCAAAACCCAATGGGAAAAATTAAAGAAAGGAAAAAGAGTACACATGTTTGAATATGCGCCTATTGGTTGCCTCATTAAAAACCTCGCAAGGAAAACCCGGTGGGACAAAACCTTGTAAGGGAAAAAGAGTGCAACGCGCATTAAACTCCCCCTGATAAGAACATCAATTTATGTCCTTAAGTCTGCGCATCCCGATCTTGTGAACTAGCTTCTTGAAGGTTGACTTTGGTAGAGATTTTGTGAACAAATCAGCCATATTGTCGCTTGAACGAATCTGTTGAACATTGATATCACCATTCTTTTGAAGATCATGTGTGAAGAATAACTTTGGTGAAATATGCTTCGTTCTATCTTCTTTTATGAATCCTCCCTTCAATTGAGCTATACATGCTGCATTGTCTTCATACAAAGTTGTGGGTAGTTTATCACACTTCAAACCACATTTGTCTTGGATATGATGTATTATAGACCTCAACCACACACACTCTCGACTTGCTTCATGAATAGCAATTATCTCGGCATGATTAGATGAAGTAGCCACAATTGATTGCTTAGTCGATCGCCAAGATATGGCGGTTTCTCCACAGGTAAACACATAACCCGTTTGAGATCGAGCCTTGTGTGGGTCGGACAAATATCCAGCATCAGCATAACCAACAAGATCCGGGCTGCAATTCTTGCCATAAAATAAGCCCATATCGGTAGTTCCCTTTAGGTACCACAATATGTGTTTGATCCCATTCCAATGTCTCATCGTAGGAGCCGAGCTAAATCTTGCTAAGACATTAACTGAAAAGGATATGTCAGGTCTTGTAGTATTTGCAAGATACATTAGTGCGCCAATTGCTTTAAGATATGGTACTTCAGGACCAAGTAGCTCTTCATTCCTTTCTTGTGGTCGGAATGGATCTTTGTTCACATCAAGTGATCGAACAACCATCGGTGTACTTAAAGGATGTGCTTCATCCGTGTAAAACCGTTTCAGTACCTTTTCTGTATAGGTAGATTGATGAACAAAAATTCCGTTTGCCAAATATTCAATTTGCAAACCAAGACATAGTTTAGTCTTTCCGAGATCTTTCATCTCGAATTCATCCTTTAGATAATCAATTGCCTTTTGGAGTTCTATAGTGGTTCCAATAAGGTTTATGTCATCGACATATACGGCAAGTACAACAAATTCCGATGTTGTTTTCTTTATAAAAACACACGGGCAAATGGCGTCATTTATATAGCCTTGTTTTAACAAGTACTCACTAAGACGATTATACCACATTCGTCCTGATTGCTTTAGACCATACAAGGACCTTTGCAATTTAATTGAGAACATTTCCCGAGATTTTGAATTATGCGCGTTTGGCATCTTGAGTCCATCGGGAATTTTCATGTATATCTCATTATCAAGTGAGCCATAAAGATAGGCAGTAACCACATCCATTAAGTGCATGTCAAGCTTTTCATGGACAGCAAAACTTATGAGATAACGAAAGGTTATCGCATCCATTACAGGCGAATATGTCTCTTCATAATCGACACCAGGCCTTTGAGAAAAACCTTGTGCAACAAGGCGTGCCTTATATCTTTGTACCTCGTTTTTCTCATTTCTTTTGCGTACAAAGACCCATTTATAGCCGACAGGCTTAACACCATTAGGTGTTTCAACTATAGGGCCAAAAACTTCACGTTTTGCCAGCGAATTCAATTCTGATTGAATTGCTTCTTGCCACTTTGGCCAATCCTGTCTTTTTCGACATTCTTCAACAGATTGAGGTTCGAGATCCTCACATTCTTGCATAATGCTAGATGCTACATTATAAGCAAAGGCATTATCCACCACAATATCCACTCGATTAATATTTGCCTCAATATTAATTGGATTTAGGGATAGTTCCGTATTTTCCAGAGTCTCGGGCTCAGTGGATTCTTCATGAATCTCAGAATTTGTCAAATCATGAATTTCCTCATGAGATTCTTTCGTAGTGTCATCTCGATCGTTCTTTTTCCTTTTTCTAGGATTTCGATCTTTGGAACCTAATGGTCTGCCACGCTTCAGGCGTGCATTCGACTCATTGGTTATGACACTAGATGATTGTCCAACAGGGACATCAATACGGATTGGAACATTTTCCGCGGGAATGTGGGATTTCGTTATCCTTTTCAAGTCCGTAAATGCGTCAGGCATTTGATTTGCTATTCTTTGCAAATGGATAATCTTTTGTACCTCTCTTTCACAAATAGAGGTATGTGGATCAAGATGAGATAATGATGCATTTTTCCACAAAATTTCCCGTTTGGTTTCACCAACTTCTCCCCCTAATTTTGGGAAAAGTGTCTCATCAAATCGACAGTCTGCAAATCGTGCAGTAAACAAGTCGCCTATCAATGTTTCGAGGTAGCGAATGATGGAGGGCAATTCAAACCCAACATATATTCCTAACCTTCTTTGCGGACCCATTTTGGTGCGGGATGGCGGTGCTATAGGCACATATACTGCGCATCCAAAAATTCTTAAATGGGATATATTGGGTTCATGACCCAAAACCAATTGCAACGGGGAATACTTGTGGTAATTCGTGCTGCATGTAAGATGGCGTGACCCCATACCGAAGTGGGCAGCCTCGTTCTCATATGTAATGGCCTTGCAATCAACTGCAGGCGTTTAATTAACGATTCTGCAAGACCGTTTTGAGTGTGAACATGAGCTACAGAATGTTCAACTTTTATCCCGATTGATAAGCAATAATCATTAAATGCTTGGGATGTAAACTCAGCAGCATTATCCAGTCTAATGGACTTGATTGGATTATCTAGAAATTGTGCTCGTAGTCGAATTATTTGTGCCATTAATTTCGCAAACGCAAGGTTGCGTGATGACAACAGGCACACATGAGACCATCTACAGGATGCGTCTATCAAGACCATGAAATACCTAAACGACCCACTAGGTGGGTGAATAGGTCCACAAATGTCCCCTTGCATACGTTCCAGAAACGTGGGTGACTCAGTCCCAACCTTTGTTGGTGATGGCCTGATAATCAACTTGCCTTGATAACACGAAGTGCAAGGATATTCATTATTCGAAAGAATTTTGAAATTCTTTAACGGATGCCCATATGAGCTATCTATAATCCGTCTCATCATGACCGATCCTGGGTGTCCCAATCGATCATGCCAAAGTACAAAGGTATTGGAATCAGTAACCCTTTGGTTTAATGTTGAATGTGCCTCAATTGCACTAATTCTTGTCCAATACAGGCCACAAGATAAAGACGGGAATTTCTCAATAACCCTCTTTTGGCCGGAGACATTCTTTGTGATGACGAGATATTCAAGATTATCTTCATCCATTGTCTCAATATGATAGCCATTCCAGCGTACATCTTTAAAACTCAACAAGTTTCTCTTAGACTTGGAGGAGAACATTGCATTCTCTATGATTAACGTCGTGCCTTTGGGCAGAGTTACAATTGCTCTTCCGGAGCCTTCAATCAATTTACTACTTCCAGAGATTGTAGTAACGTTTGCCTTACACATATTTAGTTGAGAGAAATATTTCCTTTCTTTGAATATTGTATGTGTAGTACATGAATCAACTAGGCAAATACTTTTACAGTTGGACTTTGATCCAAGTTCGCTTTGTGAGATATCCATATTTGCTATCCCATAGTTTGACATACAAAAGAGATACACGAACATAAGAATAAACAAGTTCAATTCGTTTGTGTCACATAATATTTTCAAAATCTGCTGCTAACAGTTGACTAACAAAATCAGATATGTTATCCATAATTGATTACTTTGCAGTTTGAAAATTTAAGTTTAAACATTTTCTTCAAACAATCGATTGTTAAACACAAACAATCGATTGTTGAACATTGACAATCGATTGTTAAACACACAATCGATTATTTGCTATTTTGAAAAACCAGATCACACTGTCTTAAGACAATTGATTGTTATGCATAGACAATCGATTGTTGGCTATTTTGAAAAATTCCAGAGCACTGTTTTAAGACAATCGATTGTTATGCATAGACAATCGATTGTTGGCTATTTTGAAAAATTCCAAATTACACTGTCTTAACGACAATCGATTGTTAGACAAAGACAATCGATTGTGGATGATTTTTGAAAAATTCCAGATTACACTGTCTTAACGACAATCGATTGTTAGACAAAGACAATCGATTGTGGATGATTTTTGAAAAATTCCAGATTACAGTCTTAACTACAATCGATTGTTAGACAAAGACAATCGATTGTGGATGATTTTTGAAAAATTCCAGATTACACTGTCTTAACGACAATCGATTGTTAGACAAAGACAATCGATTGTTGATCAATTGTTTTTCCGCTTTAATGCGAAAATAGTAGATAATCGACTAGTTTTTCAGGCTAGTCGATTACCCCTACTGGAAAATAAAAATATTATTGATATTTGAGCATATTGAAGATATTCTAAAGAACTACTGCTAACATTGCATCATGAACTAACTAATACGAGCTAATACTAATGACTATTAGTTTATTCACTAACTAATACAAATAAGTAGAACAAAATCAAATAACTCCATCTTCTTTCATCACGGACCCATCGCCGATTAGGTGGTCTATTTTCCCCTCGGGTTGCTCAAAGAAGTCTGCCACATCCAGGTGGGTGATGTCCTCATTGTCTTCATAGACAAAATTTGTTTCAGGGCCTTTTCTCTTTCGAGATGCTTGATAAAGGTCAACCAAGTGTCTTGGTATACGGCAAGTCTTTGACCAGTGCCCTTTCCCACCGCAACGATAACATATAGTTTCTGAACCATTTGCCTTAGGATCTTCATGACCCCGTTTCTGCTTTCGGCGGTTATCTCTCCTTGGGGGTTGACGGACTTCATTGGAATTTCTTCCTTGTCTACGTCCCTGGCTATGACCCCGTTTACGACCATGACCATGGCCCTTTTCATGTTTGGCATAATGAGAGTGCACCTTATCTGCTTCAGGCAGTGGTGTAGACCTAGTGGGTCGATTTTCGTGATTTCTCATGAGCAGGTCATTATTTCGCTCAGCCACTAGTAGAAGAGAAATCAGTTCAGAGTACTTTGTAAAGCCTTTCTCTATGTACTGTTGTTGCAGTACTATATTGGAGGCATGAAACGTTGTAAACGTTTTCTCAAGCATATCATAATCGGAGATATTATCCCCGCATAGCTTCAATTTAGAAGTAATTCTGAACATTGCAGAATTATATTCAGAAACGGACTTAAAGTCCTGGAGCCTCAGATGAGCCCAATCATATCGTGCTTGTGGCAGAGTGACCAACTTCAGGTTGTCATATCTCTCCTTTAAGCCGTTCCACAAGATGAGTGGATCCTTGACGGTGAGATATTCAATCTTCAAACCTTCATCAAGGTGATGGCACAAGAAAATCAAGGCCTTCGCACATTCTTGGGTGGATGCTTTTTATCTATCTTTGATGGTGTCTCCGAGACCCATAGCATCTAAGTGGATTTCAGCATCCAACACCCATGTCATATAGTTCTTGCCCGAAATTTCAAGGGCAACGAACTTTCTTTTCGTAATGTCAGACATAATCGAAAATTAAATTAGGAAGAGGGAAATACCTTAGATTTTTCGAGAATGGTTCTTGATACGGTAGAGTCTCGTGCTGATAACGTGTTATGAAATAATATAAAAGACAAGAACAATAATGCAAGAACAAGAGCAATAGAGAGAAGAGTAGAGAGAGTTCTTCTTATTGATACTTAGAGAATGTTAGGAGTGATTTACAATGGTAGAAGACCCCTTTATTTATAGGGAGTGGAATGATCTACCTACCAATAATAGGACTCTAGAATCTCTCTAATTAAAAACATTCACCTTAAATAGAAGTCTATTTATAACACTCATTACTTTTTTTACTTAAAATTCAACAAAATTAATAGACTAATACTATTTCTCATCTACAAAAATAATAATTAAAGTTATTTATTTTGTTCTTCAATAAATTTTGATGCCGCTCACACTGATTTGATAATAGACGCCTACAATGTGGAAACGTCAAGAAGCAAATTTCTTTTTCTGATTCTAAGTTATGCAGATAATTCCAGTGCCTTTTGTCTACGTGGAGATTTTAATTAAATTAGTAAAATTTCTTACAAAATTACATTGGACTAAAATTTGATATTTGCTTTTATTTTTTTCTTCTGTTTCCAACTTGATTGTGTTAGCCATGAATTTAATGAGAGGAAGCTTAGCAAGCATGTACCTTATATTCCATGTGTTTGTTTTCTCTATTTCTTTTCTTGTTTTAGGGGTGGGGGAAGGTGTACAAACTATAATTTCTAAACACATATATATTGTAATTAATTAAAATCTAATCAATATTAAAAATAGTGCTGTTAATTGCCTTCAACTTATGTTTTTTATTTTACTCTAAAGGATAACTTTTATAAGCGCACAAATATTACGTTTAAAATCACATATTTCAAAAAAAAAAAAATAACACTACACCTATCTTAAGTTTACACAAATTAGAAAAAATAATTATAGTAAGAAAGATATTTGACTTTTAAGTCTTTTCGATTTAAAAATTTACTATGAGTTAACTTTTGAATATTTAGGTTCTCCTCCCCTTATTTGGTACTTCTCACTCTCACAGCAAAACAAGAATCAATGTTACCTTTTGAAATCCCTAAAAACTCATCGTCTTCTCCCTCACCCAAACTCCAAAAACATTAAATACTTTCCTTTACCCTATAATAATCTATCTCTGCTTACTGCTTAATGCAAATACTAATAAGCAATGGAAGGGGCAACTACTTCGGCCGTGAAAATAATCGATATTTCCAACGATGACAATGATGATATTTCAGTTCTATATGAAACCCCAAAAACTTCAAAGGGTAAAGGAATCAAGATTAGTGAAACATACTTAGACAAAAGAGACGTCGAAGTTGAGATTATATCATCTTTTTGTTCAATACCTAACAGCATTGGAACCAAAAATGTCTTTATTGATCTGTCCAGAGAATATCCAGATGATGAAATTCAAATTTTGGGTAGTCAAAATTTACGAAAATGTTCAAAAGGGTGCTCAAATTCGAAGTTTATTGATATTGATGATGATCAAGATGACATTTTTACCTGTCCTATTTGCGTTGACGAGATGTCAACGAGTGAAATGTTCAAAATAATGGGCTGTACTCATTCTTATTGCAAGGAATGCATGGCTAAATACGTTGCTTCAAAAATCCAAGAGAATATTTCTCAAATTTCATGTCCTGTTTCGGGGTGTAACGGGCTATTAGAGCCGTATTATTGTCGTGCAATTTTGCCTAAAGAAGTGTTTGATAGATGGGGTGATGCGTTATGTGAACAATTGATTTTGGGATCTGAGAGATTTTATTGTCCGTTTAAGGATTGCTCCGCGCTTTTGTTTCATGAAAATAGGGATGGAAATTGTGTTATAACTCAATCGGAGTGCCCAGAATGTAGAAGGTTGTTTTGTGCTAAGTGTAAAGTTGCTTGGCATTCGGGAATTGCGTGTGAAGAATTTGATAAATTGAACAAAGATGAAAGGGAAAGAGAAGATATACAGCTTATGCAACTTGCTAAAAGGCAAGAATGGCAGAGATGTCCGAGATGTAGGATGTATGTGGCAAGGTCTGATGGTTGTGCCCAAATGCATTGCAGGTTAGTTAGTCCATATGATTTTCATGTTCTATATTTGTGTTTTTTAAATTTTGTAATATTTTGAAATAATATTAGTTTGAAAGACTCGTTGGAATTTTGATCTGCTATAGGATGTTACATTATGCGCGACATAAGCACCAGAAGTATTAAACAAAATATGTATTAGTTTGGTAGTGGTCGGATCTTAGTAGTTTTGAGTGAAAATACTACACCTAAAATGTTTGAGGAGCTCCCCTTAAATGCAGTTTTTTCTGTTTCCATGTTCCAATTATGGACTAATATGGCGAGTCGGTGAGGTCTGGCTAGAGCAAAGGCAATTACGAGAGTTGTGAATGCAGTTGCGCTAAATTCTTAACTGAAGCCGCTCTGCCTCACTACGATAATATTTGCCAAAGTTCCCAAATTGAATTAGTTTCGCAATTCACTCCCTTGCCCCCTTCAACTTTACAAAGTGATTTAGCTCCCGGTGTCCACGTATTAGATTCAGTAATAATCTCTAGTAATATATTTGGTTAAGGAAAGAGAACATATCTGTATTTGGTATATAATTTCATAAAATAACGTTATTGTATTATAGTTTCATGATCTTTAAGCTATAAGTTATTATTTCTATGGTTTCTGTTGATAGTACTGATATATTGTCTGTTGTCTTGGTCGTTGTCCAGAGCCGAGGATCTGTCGGAAACAGACTCTCTACCCCGAAACCCTATTGGGGTAGGGGTAAGGTCTGTGTACACACTACCCTCCCCCGACCCCTCACTTGTAGGATTTTACTATGTTATTGTTGTTGATCTTTAAGCTAGCTTACATAAGTTTTGGTGATTGTTAATGTTAATGCATTGCTTGTTCTTTACTTGCATTTTTATAGAAAAAAAGAACTATCAACCAGTAATTGATGTTGCAAGTAATCAGTGTCGCAAATTTATGTTCATATGTCTGTCATTATACGAGCTCTCTGCTGCATTTTTGTTCTGGTAACCAAAAAGAGTAAGTACCTAATAACATTTATATGGATCCTTATAGAAATAGTTCATACTAGCAAAACAAATCGTAATATGAAGCAATAAATATCTTTATATTTAAGTGGAAGCAGTTGTTTCTTAAAAGCTATGGTAAATCTAGCTAAGTGAAAATGCTTTACCTTCTCTTTTCTCTTTAATAACCTGCACATTATATTGCTTATAGTAAGTTGGTATTGTCACAAAATCTTCATTCTTATTGTTCGTTTTCATGCTAAACAACAACAGATCCAGCAACTTGAATACTTTAATTCCATTTATGGCCAATATAGTTTATTACAGACTTGGTTTATCTCTTTGTAGCCCCATTCTGATGCATAACTTTTTTTACATTTGCAGGTGTGGCTGTTATTTTTGTTATAAATGTGGAGCTGAGTCAACTAATCATTATTGCAGTCGCTGTGGTACTTAAAAACGTACTCCTATTTTGATTAAACTTATTACTACTGTCTTTTCTTTTTTCTTTTGGTTCCCAAAAATATGAGTCGACTAGGGAAGTAGTAATCTATTTCGAGTATACTGGTGACTTTTGCTTAAGAGCATCCTCCTCTAATTTTGATCACGTATTATGGTTAGAACATAATTTGGTATGGTGGTGAATACATGGAAACATGTCTGTAGATACGCATATTAATAGTTAACCATTCTTGGAAGAGCCTTAGTTTTGTGCAGGGGCATTTCATCTATATTATGACTGTCTTCGTTACTATTTTCTCAGTTTACTGTTGAGTTTATGCAACGACCCAACCGGTTATTTCGAGTTCTAGAACTCCAGTTATGGGTTCGGATAACCTTGTAGCTTTTGCACAAACTATATATTTGTTTTAAGAAAGTATTGAACTTATTGCTGCATTTGATTTATATTATTACTGTTAGACTTTATCATTGTCTGATTTTACTGTTGCCTTGATGTAATGATACAGCAGGTTATTTTGAGTTCTAGAACCCTTTTCAAACAGATCATTGTCTCATGACTCGTAATACCAGTTCTTGGGGTATCTCGTATTAAACTATCCTTATTTAAAATCGTTGCCCTAAATTCAGAACTGATAAAGTTGAAATCTTGGCTCTGCGTCAAATTTTGTGTCCGGAGAAACTATGTTTTGATTTTGAGCGACTTGACTCTGTCAGCTTGTCCTGATGTGTTCTCTATTTTGGTTGTATGCTTGAAAAAGCTGCATGTCTTTGGTGCCATTAGAAATGTATTGGCAGAGGGAAAATAACAGAAGTAATGCTGAAATGCTCTTTGGAATTTTCAGGTAAATTGGACAGATTGTAGATATCAACAGGCTAGGATGCAAAAACTGTAAATTCGCGATTTGTTCTACTTATTTTGTTTGCAAAAACTTAGAATGACTGTCTTCTGATTTTTTTTTAATTCTTAAGTCCTGCTGATTAAAGTACACTTTGGAATTGAGCCCTCAGCCTTGGGAATCGAGTCCTCTGTGGCAACTCGAACTAACCCCCTGGCTTTCTTATAATACGAATCTGGGTTAATCAGAGGGCAAGTTACACATTTGTCTGGTTATTCAAAATTAATTATATTCACTAGAGAAGTATATAAAAAATTTGTATAATGTGCTTTAATATTAAAAATATATATTTCTTTTGATTCAATTTAGATGAGATAGTTTGATTCGGTACGGAGTTTTGTTTCACTCATAAAACTTCAAAAACAACTCAAACTAATATTTATGTCCAAATACAACTCCAAATGTCAAATACCATTTTCATTTGATATTTTTCACTATTTCTTGGAATTTTGCAATTCTTATGTCCAAACGCCTACTGAGAAAAAAAAGGAAACTTTTGAAACTTGTGATCTTAAAAACTTTAAGAGGGTAAAAATTTTGTGTGGTCATGACATTTGTGTGATTATAAAAGCTTTTCATCAAGGGTAAAATGAGTAAAATTAAGAGTTTAAAGTTACATTATTTTCACTTGTACAAAATGTGTTATTCATTTTTAAACGGATAAATAAGAAAAGTGTATCATAGGATTTTATCGATTATTATTTTTAGAACGGTTAATGGTCAAATATATCCTTGTACAATTATAAATAGGTCATATTTATCCTCCGTTTGAATTCTTTATCAAATATGTCCCCACCGTTATACATTAGGGCCATATATATCCCTAAGCCGTTAAAACATTCTCCCATATATTTAAATTACGGTTAAGGGTCAAATATATCGTTATACTATTAAAAATAGACCATATTTATCCTCCGTTTGAATTCTTTATCAAATACGTCCCCACCGTTATATTTTTATCAAAATACCTTCCCATATATTTTTAGTAGCACGTGGCATCTTATGATTGGACTAGACGACCTGCCCCACTCCTTTAATTAAACCCGCTCCGACCCAATGAAATTTAATCTTCTTCTCCGTTCAATCCCTTCAATATGCTTATGCTTCTGCAAAATGCATGCTTCTTTGCTATTTGATGAAAAAGTTTTTTGAGGGTGCCTTAAAAAGTAAGGAGTGATAACAATCCTGTGCCATAAATATGAGATGGACCGAAAAAAAAAGAAGAAATTGAGTATGTTATTTACTAAATGGGTAGTTTTTGTGTCTGGTTCATTGCATAACTTATGTAGTACAACACCATATTGATTTCTAAACTATTATCCATTTGAATGCTTATCGGATACTAGTACTACTATTGCCATTCTATTTTTTTTCCTTTATAATTCATGTACTTGCAGCTATACGATATGCGAGAAATTTAGTAAGTCTAGAAGCCAAAAACTTAACTGGCCGCAACTCTACATGAAGATGCCAATTTGGAAAAAGAAAAGTACAAAATAAAAGAAAGCTAGCACAGAAATATAGTTTCACACTTCCATCTGCAGCTTCATGGGTTGGGAGTGAGATTCACCAGATATCATTAGAAGAATAATAATTATGTTTTCAATATAGAAAGAGTACTCTCATGGCGTTAAAGAGTGACCGCGCAACATTCAAGAATGGACATTTTATTCATTGATGCATGTAACTAATATCCAACAATTAGCATACATTTTCGTCTTATCCGATTTTGAGGGTCATTTTCATGAGCCAATTTATATAGCTATAATTTTATATAAAATAGAGTTTTAGCCTTTGTATTATTGGGCACATGCTAACATGGGCCATCACTACCTAGTATTGAAGGGATTGAACGGAGAAGAAGACTAAATTTCATTGGGTCGGGGCGGGTTTAATTAAATAAGTGGTTCGGGTCGTCTAGTCCAATCATAAGATGCCACGTGCTACTAAAAATATATGGGAGGGTGTTTTGATAAAAATATAACGGCGGGGACATATTTGATAAAAATTTCAAACGGAGGATAAATGTGGCCTATTTTTAATAGTATAAGGATATATTTGACCCTTAACCGTAACTTAAATATATGGGAGAGTGTTTTAACGGCTGAGGGATATATATAGCCCTAATGTATAACGGCGGGGACATATTTGATAAAGAATTCAAACGGAGAATAAATATGACTTATTTTTAATAGTACAAGAAACAACCATCGAACCTGCCGCCCTTCTCCTTGCTCTTGGAAGTTTCGGCCTCCTGCTTTCCCTTCCCTCGGTCTTCATGTGCATTGTCATTTTCACATTTCTTCCACTCCTTTGCCTTGTCCTTCTTTCCGTTGATGGACTTAGGAGCAGAATTCTCCTCATCAATATGAAAATCGCCTAATGCATCTGCAGCAGCCACAGCACTTGCGAAGTTTTGAATATTCTGCCTTCGCAATTCCAGTCGTGCCCACTGTTGCAGCCCGCTCATGAAGTTGTGCAACTTGTCTTCTTCCGACATGTTGCTGATGCTAAGCATCAACGATGTGAACTCCTTCACATACCTCGAACCGATCCGGTCTGCCTCAACCTTTTCAGTTTGTCCCTAGCAATCCAAGATGTATTACTAGGAAGAAATTGATCCCTCAATTCCTTTTTAAGCCGCTCCCACGACTCTATCTTTGGTCTGCCCATACTTTCATCCTCGGCAACCCGAGTGCGCCACCATAACTTAGCATCATCACTCAAATGCATACTAGTCAAGGTTACCTTCTCTTTCTCGTCTTGCACACGAATAGCCTGAAAGTATTGCTCCATATCCCAAAGAAAATTCTCCAACTCGCGTGCACTCCTTGCACCTCTGAATGCCTTTGGTTCTGGTACTCTGACTTTGGCACGTTCAGCACCACGTTGAGCGTCCTCGCCCACAGCACATCGCAGCACCACTGTCTCGATCTTCAGCTCCGCATTCTCTCGACTAATCTTTGCCATTTCTGCCTCTAGAAACGCAAGCCTAGTCGCAAGAGACTGAAGTTCCTCGCCTTCCACAGCATTGCCCACCAATGCTTCCAATTTTGTTAGCCTTTCTCGCAGTTCATTGTTACTACCACCAGCCATGTTTTCGAACAGGACCACGCAATCTGCAACAGTACGTCGTGTCTCCGCCACAACACGATCTTATCCTCGATCAGCTCTGATACCAAATTGTCACGGGGTCAATTTCAGTCCGCCGAAAGTGACATACGCGCGGAAGCCAAGCGCCGACTTGACTCAGCCTTCCCAATACTCGGCCAAAAGTTTCAGACACTTTGGACTTCACTAAGTTTGCACAACGTTTCAACGTAGTAAGTTTAATATGAACTTAGGCAACAAAAACACAACGAAAGGGACAGAAATGAACACAAGACACGAGTTTACAGGAACTCTTTCCCAACTTGTATTAATAAAGTGAATACAGGAACAGTCAAAATCAGTAGCACACTCCACGCACTACAAATGGAGATCACTCTTGACCCTCACAAGACTTAGGACTCTTCCTAAGCTAGTAAACCCGCACTCTCACAAGTTTACACTCTTTTACAGTCTAAGTATGCTCTCTCACACTTTCCTGCCTAAAGAGTTTCGTGTAGCTCTCTCTAGCTTCACTTTAGAATTCCCTCCCGGATTTCCCTCTCTCTCCCTCTCTCTAGTCACAAAGGGAAGGGTGCTGTCCATTTATAGATCATGGATCAGCCCCATGTACAACAGTTGCCTATTTTCTAGGCTAAGCACTTGCCCACTACCTATCATGCACGTAGTTGCCTCCTGCCACTACTTAGGAACGTGGGCACATTATTTGATCATGGGATGTCCTGCCAGCATGATGAACAAAACTCAACCGCTGCCCATGTGCACAGCATGTGCCGGTAACCGCCGCTTGACTTGGTCCATTCTCATGTTGCTGCCCAATTCCGTGTGTTGGCTCGGACCAGGCGCCAATGCCATTGCTTCCAGCTGCATTGTGCCCCAAGCTGCCTCAACACTGCCCTCGGACTTGGCCCTTTGCCGCAACTCGAACCTACGCCAACCTGCCCGCGCATCGCCTTTCCGTAAGCACATTGGCTTGTCTTTGCCCATCCGTTTGTGCCATGCCACAACTGGTATCAGAGCCATAGCAAGTTGTGGCAGTGGTGGAACGATCAGTGGCAGAATACGTTGGAATTTTTGAGAACATGGCGGGTGGCACGAATGCGGAACTGCGTCAAAGAATTGAGCAGTTTGGAAGCACAAATCGGGCAAGCTCTTGAAAGTGACGGTGATTCTTCTGTTCTTGCGAGAATGGCGAGGCTGGAGGCAGATTAAGCAGCGAGACATGAGACAACGCTGGCAGAAATGGCTTTAGTACGCCGAGAGAAGGAAGAACTACGCGAGGAAGTGGCTTATCTTCGAAGGACATTACAAAATTCTGCCCCGAGAAATGATGAGCGCACTAAGTTGAGAATTCCGGAGCCTAAGGCCTATGGGGGTGCAAGATGTGCCAAGGAACTGGAAAATTTCCTGTGGGATATGGAGCAGTATTTCCAGGCTGCACATGTACCAGATGATGAAAAAGTGGTAATCACACCAATGTATTTGACGGATGATGCGAAGGTGTGGTGGCGGACACGAGTTGCAGAAGCGGAAAGTACTGGGCTGCCCAAGGTTGAAACTTGGGAGATGCTGAGGAGGGAATTAAAATCCCAATTCCTTCCAACAAATTCATCGTGGATGGCACGCGATGGACTGCGTCATTTGAAACAGAGTGGCACAATGAGGGAATATGTCAAGGAGTTTTCATCCTTGATGCTCAATGTAAGTAACATGGCAGAAGAAGACAAGCTGCATTACTTCATGAGCGGGTTGAAGAGTTGGGCGCAATTGGAGTTGAGAAGGCAAAATGTGCAAAGCCTCTCTACTGCCATTGCAGCTGCAGATGCGTTGGCAGACCTGAAAATAGGTGAGGAACCTATTGCATCTTCGCATTCAAAGTTCGATAGAAGGAAGGACAAAGCAAGGTTCCGGAATTCTCAACTTAGTGCGCTCATCATTTCTCGGGGCAGAATTTTGTAATGTCCTTCGAAGATCAGCCACTTCCTCGCGTAGTTCTTCCTTCTCTCGGCGTACTAAAGCCATTTCTGCCAGCGTTGTCTCATGTCTCGCTGCATTATCTGCCTCCAGCCTCGCCATTCTCGCAAGAACAGAAGAATCACCGCCACTTTCAAGAGCTTGCCCGATTTGTGCTTCCAACTGCTCAATTCTTTGACGCAGTTCCGCATTCGTGCCACCCGCCATGTTCTCAAAAATTCCAACGTATTCTGCCACTGATCATCCCGCCACTGCCACAACTTGCTATGGCTCTGATACCAGTTGTCACGGGGGTGATTTTAGCCACTTAAATCCTGGCCGAAGTTCACCCCCGCGCGGCAGTCAAACCCCGCCTGACTCAGCCTTCCGAAACACTTGCGATTTTCACAAGTTGACACTTAGACGAATTTAGGCAGCAAAAAAGAATTTAAATGAGACAAGCATATACGGGAACAATTTCCCAACCTTTATATTAATATGGAAAATAATACAAAGGACCCTCACTCTTGCTATGAACAATTTCCGCTCACAGCCCACTCTTTGGCTAAGAAGACCCCGTCAATTCTTTGCCAAACACTAAGATTGTCCCACAACCCTAGTCCCCTTTTCCTGAAACACTTAGAACTCCCTCACGTTTCCCTCGTGTTTCCCAGCAAGTAATTCCCGAACTCACTTGTTCTTACTTTGCTGATTACCTTGCTAAGTTCTGCCTTAGCCCTAAAGGTCCTATTTATAGGCCTTTAGCTCAACCGCCCATGACACCCATGTTGTCCATCAGCTAACATCATGTTCCTAACTTGTAGTTGACATCCCCAACTACTTAGGATCATGCCCACGAATTGGGGCCACTATACAACACAATGGGGATAATGGGGGAACATGTGAGATCATGGCCTACAAACAAGGAACTTCCGCCAACCGCTTCCATGTGCTTCTCATGTGCTATTCTTGACCAGCTGCGTTTCGCCCAAGGATGCCCGTGCCATGCCTTAGTCAATTGGACATTGTCCCATACCAATGCCCGCCGCATCCGCTGTCATCATATTTCCCGCACACTGCCCGGCGCCCATACACCTTGCGCACACTGCCTTGGCCCTAGTTTCCTGCCTTGTCCGTGCCATGTTCCATTCCCTCATGTCTGCCTCATTTCCCTCGTGCCATTGTTTGTATTTCCTTTCCAATAGCTTGGTCCTAGCTATTGAAAGCCTTTGTCGTCAACCCGCATTTCCGCTTCGCCTTAGCTTAGCCCGTACTTAGCTGCCACAACCCAATGTCATGCCTTGGTCCTTGGCGCGCATGCCGTGCCATGCCGCCCCACTTTGCCGAACGCTGCCTTGTCAAGTCCTTCCAAGCAAACCTTGTCCGCCCCAAGGTCTTGGCCTTGCTTGCCCATTCTAGCCCGTCGACCCGCATGATAGTTTTCACCCGCACATATGCCAATGACAAGGCCATCACGCCACAATCCTTGCCAATGCCGTGCCCACGTCCGATGACAAAAGTTAGGGGTCTAACACTTGGCGCGCATGCCGTGCCATGCCGCCCCACTTTGCCGAACGCTGCCTTGTCAAGTCCTTCCAAGCAAACCTTGTCCGCCCCAAGGTCTTGGCCTTGCTTGCCCATTCCAGCCCGTCGACCCGCATGATAGTTTTCACCCGCACATATGCCAATGACAAAGCCATCACGCCACAATCCTTGCCAATACCGTGCCCACGCCCGATGACCAAAGTTAGGGGTCTAACAAACCACCCGCACCTTTTGAAATCGACGTCCTCGTCGAACTGTCTTAGTTGACGTACTCCGAGGGGTCGTCCCGACACGCCCCTACTGTCAATGCGCCCACATGTGCCACTGTGCCATTTGCCCCCGCCACTTGTTCCTGCCTCTCTGCCGCTAAGACCGCATTTACCTTAGCCTGCCTCGGACAGTCCCTCTTCAAGTGTGGTCCCCCGCAAATATAACAGCCCCGGAACTTCCCGTTCGGTCCCTTGCCCTTGTGATTTTCCTGTCTCACAAACTGGACAAGTTCTCTAGATGCTTGGCCTTTCCCGTTCCTCTTCCCTTCCCTTGCCTTGTCCTTCCTTCCGTTGGACATTGAAAGCGAAGTGTCCATAGGTTCCCCACCTATTTTAAGGTCTGCCAACGCATCTGCAGCCGCAATGGCAGTAGAGAGGCTTTGCACATTTTGCCTTCTCAACTCCAATTGCGCCCAACTCTTCAACCCGCTCATGAAGTAATGCAGCTTGTCTTCTTCTGCCATGTTACTTACATTGAGCATCAAGGACGAAAACTCCTTGACATATTCCCTCACCGTGCCACTCTGCCTCATGTGACGCAGTCCATCGCGTGCCATCCACGATGAATTTATTGGAAGGAATTGGGATTTTAATTCCTTCTTCATCATGGTACGGGCGGGCGGCAGCATGGTACGGCATGCGCGCCAATATCAGTGGGTCGACGGGCTGGAATGGGCAGGCAAGGCCAAGACCTTGGTGC
This sequence comes from Nicotiana benthamiana, assembly GCA_034376525.1. Lineage (NCBI taxonomy): Eukaryota > Viridiplantae > Streptophyta > Magnoliopsida > Solanales > Solanaceae > Nicotiana > Nicotiana benthamiana. Next base: position 26,458,996 of record CM067340.1, on the reverse strand, counting down.
GGAAAAGGTTTGCTTGGAAGGGCTTGACAAGTCAGCATTCGGCAAAGGTCGTGCGGCATGGCATGGGCCTGCGCGCAAAACAGTGGGCATGGCACTTATGGGTCGTGACAGCTAAATGCGGGCTAAGCTAAGGTGAAACGGAAATGCGGGTTATCGGCAAAGGCTTTCAATAGCCAAGGCAAGGCTATAGGAAAGGAAATGCAAGTGATGGCACGAGGGAAATATGGGCTGACTCGGACAAGGCGGAAAACTAGGCCAAGACAGTGTGCGGCGGCAGCGGCGCCGAGCTTGTGCGGAAAAGGCATGGCAGCTGATTGCGGGCAAGGGACATTGGCACGGACAATGTCCGATTGAACCAAGGTGCGGCGCAAGGCAGCCTTGGGCGGAATCCAGCTGGCCATGAAGTTGGCACATGCAGTGCACATGAGCGGTTGGCGGCAGTTACCTTGTTTGTAGCATGATCTCCCATTATTCCCATTATCTTGTAATGCTTGTATAATGCCCCATTTCGTGAGTAGTGGATCCTAAGTGGCTGGGGTTGTCAGCTACAAGTTAGGAACGTGGGTAGCTTAGTGGGAGAAGGCTGTTAGACGAAAATGTGCATGTGCTGCCAAGTGAAGGGTTCCTATGTTCTATAAATAGGACCTCGGCTTAGGCAGATAGCGCAAGGAAAGTTCAAGGGAATTTCTTTGTGGTAACACGAGAGGAACGTGAGGGTTTCTAGTTTCCAAAGGGGGCTAAGGTTTGGCATGAGCGAATTTTACTGTTGGCATAAGAACGGATTGTGTTCTTTGTCAAGGGAGGGTCCTTTGTATATTTTCCATATTAATGCAAAGGTTGGGAAATTTGTCCCGTATATGCTTGTCTCTTTTAAATTCTGTTTTGGCTGCCTAAATTTCGTCTAAGGCTAAACTTGTGCACGATTGGCAAATTTTGGGGAAAGACCGAGTCAGGCGGGGCTTGACTGCCGCGCGGAGGTGAACTTCGGCCAGGATTTAAGTGGCTAAAATCACCCCCGTGACAACTGGTATCAGAACCATAGCAAGTTGTGGCAGTGGCGGAACGATCAGTGGCAGAATAGGTTGGAATTTTTGAGAACATGGCGGGTGGCACGAATGCTGGACTGCGTCAAAGAATTGAGCAGTTGGAAGCACAAATCGGGCAAGCTATTGAAAGTGGCGGTGATTCTTCTGTTCTTGCGAGAATGGCGAGGCTGGAGTCAGATTATGCAGCGAGGCATGAGACAACGCTGGCAGAAATGGCTTTAGTACGCCGAGAGAAGGAAGAACTACGCGAGGAAGTGGCTGATCTTCGAAGGACATTACAAAATTCTGCCCCGAGAAATGATGAGCGCACTAAGTTGAGAATTCCGGAGCCTAAGGCCTATGGGGGCGCAAGATGTGCCAAGGAATTGGAAAATTTCCTGTGGGATATGGAGCAGTATTTCCAGGCTGCACGTGTACCAGATGATGAAAAAGTGGTAACACACCAATGTATTTGACGGATGATCCGAAGGTGTGGTGGCGGACACGAGTTGCAGAAGCGGAAAGTACTGGGCTGCCCAAGGTTGAAACTTGGGAGATGCTGAGGAGGGAATTAAAATCCCAATTCCTTCCAACAAATTCATCGTGGATGGCACGCGATGGACTGCGTCATTTGAAACAGAGTGGCACGGTGAGGGAATATGTCAAGGAGTTTTCGTCCTTGATGCTCAATGTAAGTAACATGGCAGAAGAAGACAATCTGCATTACTTCATGAGCGGGTTGAAGAGTTGGGCGCAATTGGAGTTGAGAAGGCAAAATGTGCAAAGCCTCTCTACTGCCATTGCGGCTGCAGATGCGTTGGCAGACCTGAAAATAGGTGGGGAACCTATGGACACTTCGCTTTCAACGTCCGACGGAAGGAAGGACAAGGCAAGGGAAGGGAAGAGGAACGGGAAAGGCCAAGCATCTGGAGAACTTGTCCAGTTTGTGAGACCGGAAAATCACAAGGGCAAGGGACCGAACGGGAAGTTCGGGGGCTGTTATATTTGCGGGGGACCACACTTGAAGAGGGACTGTCCGAGGCAGGCTAAGGTAAATGCGGCCTTAGCGGCAGAGAGGCAGGAACAAGTGGCTGGGGCAAATGGCACAGTGGCACATGTGGGCGCATTGACAGTAGGGGCGTGTCGTGACGACCCCTCGGAGTACGTCAACTAAGACAGTTCAACGAGGACGTTGATTTTGCACCTTGGTTCAATCGGACATTGTCCGTGCCAATGTCCCTTGCCCGCAATCAGCTGCCATGCGTTTTCCGCACAAGCTCGGCGCCGCTGCCGCCGCACACTGTCTTGGCCTGGTTTTCCGCCTTGTCCGAGTCAGCCCATATTTCCCTCGTGCCATCACTTGCATTTCCTTTCCTATAGCCTTGCCTTGGCTATTGAAAGCCTTTGCCGATAACCCGCATTTCCGTTTCACCTTAGCTTAGCCCGCATTTAGCTGTCACGATCCATAAGTGCCATGCCCACTGTTTTGCGCGCAGGCCCATGCCATGCCACACGACCTTTGCCGAAGGATATATTTGATCCTTAACCGTTTTTAGAAACGGCATTACTGAGTAGTTTTCCCTTAGTCGGACTAGTGGATTCTGGACGACTAGATGCTTGAAGACAAAATTGAAAAGGTCTAGGAAGATTTGGAATTCAACAATCATAATTCAATTAAAAAAAGGTTGATTACTTAACCTAGTTAAGTGTGGTTGCAAGTCAATTGAATTATTGTTTTCCAACTAAATTTTGCGCCATTAAGTAGAACATGGCCTATTAATTGAACACTGCCATTGACAACATAAAGTGTTCCAAAGGGAAGATCCATAAGTTAGCTCTCTATATTTATCCCAATAAATGAGTTTTCTCTTAATTATTACGGGTGTCATGTTTCCTTCAAACTGAATTTATTTTCTCCTTTATAAATGACATGTCTGAGAAATTATTTTCACGCGCGTGACAAACAGAAAAATGGTCAAAAAGTGATTCGACAACACATATGTCTTGTTGTTATTTGGAGCCACGCTAATTACATTAATTAGTATGGAAAACTAACCTTTTTTCTTTTCTTATTCTTTTATATTTTTTCTTCTCTTCCTCTTTTCTCTTTCCTCTTTTCTTCCTCAGTTATATTTCCTCCATTTTTGCCCATCTGCTTACATTGAGTTACCATAGGGGAATGGTCACCCCAATTATTCCTTATAAAAAGCATAATCGGTCGTTAAAAATATAAGCCGAGTATTTAATCCATAGTTGAATTCATTGGAAATTAACCTACCAATTACTTTGGTCAGACTTATTGAATTCTTCGTATCAACTTTCCAGATATTTTAGATAACAGTTGGTATTTTTTTTGCTAACTACGACCGAATAAAGTTAAGTAAACTAAATACTAACTACGACTGAGTTGTAAACAAATAAGAGAAGGATCTGAGCTTGTGATTTTTTTTATTGATTGAATCCCTTCCTGTTATGTTTCGCATAGATTTGCTTAATCATCTCTATCGAGCATGAGCACTCTTTCTACCGTAAATTTCTCCCGAGTAGTTACGATAATTTACTAGATGCACTCTCCCGAGTTACACTAGCTGGTTTTTACTACAGCTCACTTAGACCACACCCAAGGTTTTGTAATCCATAATCTCACCTTTAAACCCTCGGGTATTGATTCCTCATATACTTTGGGAGTGGTGTTGTTCAACAACTACGTAAATGTGCACTCTCTCTCGAGTAATACATATTAAATTGGTACAGCTAATTGAGGATCCTATCAATTAAAAACATAAGAACGTAGTTAAACAAATAGAGATTAAACTGGACGAACTATATTAACACGCCAAAAAGTTCATCCTCCAACAGGTTCCATCAAAACACTAGACTAAATAATTAGCTACTCATAGCTGTGAGCACGTGATTTTTGCCTCGCTGAAATATTCCTATAGAATTCTAACATTAAGATTTTTCTTTTATTATTTGAAATTTTTAGGGAATTAATTGCATGATTTTGTGCTTGTTTGTATTTTTTAATTGATATAACTCATAAAAGTACAAAACAATAGCACATTTACATTTAAGACCCAATTTTATATTCTTTAGTTAATGAAATTGTCAAAATAATAAAAAATAGCTCTCTTGCATTTTTACTTTTAATTTTCGGATTGTTGTCATAGTTTTCCTTTAAAATTAGGATTTGATCAATTTTGAGAAAATTAGTAGATTACTTTTAGGCTTAAATTGGGTTTTAATTAATTCAGCATTTAAAATTATAAAAAGAAAATTAATTAAAAATAAAAAGTTTAACATTTGGTCTCCTTAATAAAAGACTCATGTTTTGGGCCAAAATTTGGTCTCCATTTTTTATAAGTACAAAATAAATAACTATTCCAAAATCACCCATTTTGGTGCAAAATTTATTTTATTCCAATATTTATACCAAAATATAGTTAAGATAATTTTTTGTATATTTTTACAAATTTATTTGGTATTTAAAAGACTAAATTGCATATAATTGTAATTTTAGACTACTTTAAGATTTAATAGCATTTTATAATTATAAAATTTGTTCCAGTATTTTTAAATTAATATTTTATATATTATTTTCTGATTTTTTATTTTTAATTTAATTTCAAAACTATTTTTACTATTTTTATAAAATAAAATGGAAAAACTGGCTATTTAATATTTTGCCCAAATTTATTTCAATTGCAACCCCATTTACATTTCAATTATAGCCAACAGTTGACCGTATAAGTGACCCAACCTGAACCCCTAATTGGACCATCCCAATTTCATTTTAATCCGACCCTCGACCCAATCGATTAACCCGTCTGGCCCCTTCTTTTAATCTAGGTCGTTGATCGTTTTGATGAACGGCCAAGATTTCTCCTAGCATTTTTTAATTCCCCTACCCTAACTCAATCCCCTAATTTCATTTGGTCCGCCACCTCTGAATACTCTCCTCTCTCAAAACACCCTCGAAGGTTCTTCTGAACGCTAGCCATCTTCGACCCCTTTCAACCGCATTTTCATTGGAATTCATGGCTCCTCAGGCGATGGATGGTCTGTACTCACCTCTCTCCACTTAAGCCTTGGGCGTTCGAAGTTTTGAGGTCTGACCTCAAAGATGACTATTCAGATCTTCTCAGTTCCGTGGTTTTGAGGCCTCTCCGGCCTTGCTCTGGTGCATCCGAGCATCAGGATCCTATTTCTGTTCCCTCCGACTCAAGATAAAACCATCTTCCAAGCCTTTATCATTTCTAGAATTTCTCCGAAACCCTAAGTTGTACGAGGTATTTCTCTGTTTGTTTTCGTAGATTTATGCTATACCTTTGTTCTACTGGTTTTTTTAAAATGTTTTCCTCAATCCTTTATTTCAAAAGTTTCTTCCCTTCGATTTAGGGTTTCTAAAAGGGTTTCAAAATATCTTTCTAATTCTTCCTCTTCTCTTCTCTATATGTGTTCCAATAATATGTTTGACCATGCACGCGTTATTCTTCTGCTTTCTTTCTACTATACATGACTCTTGTGTACTTTGTTTCTACCGTGCCTCTAGACTAGGCTCGCATGTCAATATTTGTTATGTTTTCCTATGTGTTCTTTGCTATACTTTTCAATATTCTTCTATTGTATGTGTTTTCTGTTGAGTTCTTTAGTTTTGTTTGCTTTACTGGACTTTGTTCGAGTATTTCTAAACATGTTCATCTACCGTGTCTTAAGTTTATACCACCCTTTTCTCTTCTGAACATACTAAAGTTCCGAGCTTTTTTTAAAATATGTTCTTTGTGCTCTAGATCAGCTTTTTCACTTTGTTACAAAACCTGCCATTGTATCTGTTTGTGTCTCATGGATCTCTGAAAGAGACCTCTGAGCCTGATGCATTTGTTGGCCTTCTCGTATCTGCATCTGATTTGAGTTGAAACCCTAGAATTTGGGATTTTTTGAGTTTGATTTTGGACTAGGGCTCTACTTTGGAACCCTGGACTCTCAGACTCAGACTCATTCTGAGTCAATAAACTGAACTTGAACCTCTTTGTTATGACTCTAAACTTTTCTATACTAATCTTTTTTAATTAGCATGACAAATCTTCCTTATCGACATGTTTGAATGCTTTATATGTGAGGATTCTTCCTTTCAAAAAGGTTTTTGCCGACTAATGATTGAATTCAGAATCTCTTTAAGTTTGATTAATTGTTATTGATTTTTCTTAAGTAAAACTCTTTCCTTACTTTTCTGACTAGGTTCATTTGAACAAAGCCTGCAATTTTAATTTTTACTGATTTTTTGATTGATTCCCTTTCCTTATTCTCACAAACTGTGTACCACTATACTTTTGCCTTATATAAACTTCTGTGTATTTACCCTCATTGTGCCGCTATGGAAAAGATTTTGATCAAACTTTTTCATTAATTGTGTTTTATCCGTTTGAAATTAGAATCCCTTAATTAAAGGGAAAACTTTTATAATTGATTGCAAAATTATTTTCTTGTCATTCTTACTTGCTTGCTGCACTATAAAAGGGGACGACCGTTCTGCACTTTGACTTCCAATTAAATACTCTTTAAGACAACTTGAGCTCAACACTTACACCCTCAATTACTTACTGTTACAGTCTCAATTTCAATACTCTCATGCCCTCTCTGATTTCTTTTGGCTATTTGCTTGCAATTGGGCTTTACTACTACTTTTCTCTTCTTGTTTACTTGAAACTGGTATGTTCTAATTTTGTTTTCAGTCTCATCCCTATGTATTTACTTCATAGTTTCTACAATCTTGTCTACTTTATTGTTTATGTTCAGTATTGAATATGTTTTTCTCTTTGCATCTGTTGTTGTTGTGAATTTCTCCATTCCCTTATCCCCTTCTATGTTTTGTGTTATGGTTCAGGTATGACAACATCCAAATTGATGCTCATGTCTCGACCTGATCCTTTAATGGACCCTAACTCCTAGAAATATGGTTAACAAGTTAGTTAAGGATGTGCCAGCACTCCTAATTGTTGGGTATGACCACCAGCCTGTCATGGCCTTCCCTAAAATCCCCTCTATGCACTTGCACTTTCTCTTAGATTCAATGTTTTGTGCCCATCCTATGAGCCTTGCTTTGGGACCTTGAGATCCCTCTGAACTTGGATATTTGGGGGCTGGCCCTTCCACACTGCACTATAAATCAATTCTGCAATATATTTGGGTGTGAGCACTGCCGGGAGTCTACCTGAGACTCTTAGGGAACTTTGACACATCCCAAATAAGAGAAAGGCTTTTGAAATCCTGATCTTTGGAGTTAGTTCATCTAGGGGTGTTGAAAACCGATCCGAAACCGAAAACCAATCCAAACCGAAGCTTAACAGCTTACTGGTAACGGCTTAACGGCTTAACGGACGAGGAACGGATTGAATTTTTTCTATTAACGGCTTATCGGTTTGGGGATGGATTATTCAATTTTCTTAACGGCTAATCTGTTAACCCGTTAAGAATATATATATATATATATATATATATATATATAAAATTTATTTTTATTTATATATATTAAATATAAAAAACTAAAACCCTTAAAAATGATTAACAAAAGTTTATTTCTACTTCTAAGCATTTTTAATCTTGGGATCTAGATGATTTGCAGTTACTCGTCCAACATGAAGGAGATGAAGGTGATGGACAAGAAAAAAGTAAGTAGGGCAAAGCTATACTACCTCAGGGATAAAATGAGTGCCCTGAAAAGACATTAACAAGCTAGCTCATATGAAGGTATACTGGAATAGGTGTTTGATCTATAATTGCCTGAAGAGATCTATCAAATTCTAGTAAACATGTATGTTAGGCCGATAAGCCGCCCAATAACCGCCCTATAAGAGCTAACCCGATACCAATCCGCCCGATATCTTATCGGGTGGCTAACAGATTAATACATTTAAAAGCCAATAACCGTTAAGCCAAACCGTTAAGAGTAAAAGCTGCCAAATCCGCCCGATGAACACCCCTAAGTTCATCTCATATTTTATACCTTAAGTCGGAATTATGCTCCTTGGTTGTAGTTTAATTTCTGATGTGATTTTACTTTTCTAGTTCATTCTGGTTTATAGTAATTTATAATAACTTATAGGGTTTTAGTGAAAAGGTGAGGGTTACTCATGTATGCGAACGGTAGACAACATACTCATAGGTGTTATTATTTATGAATCATGCCTACGAGTTCTGCACTTCTACATATATAGAAATCATGTCCTTAAGGTTCTGCATATATAGAAATCATGTCTATAGGTTTATGCACTTCTGCATATATAGTAATAATGTCCTTAAGATTTTTCATATATAGAAATCATGCCTATATGTTTCTGCACTCCTGCATATATAGAAACCATGTCTTTAAGATTTTGCACTCATATAGATGCCATGACTATGGGCTTCTACACTCTTTCATCATATAGATAACCTATTTATAGGACTCTACATTGACACCTATTATTAGGCAAACAGCTTATAGGTTTAAATAACAGTTTATGAATCTACTCAAAAAATTTACGGACCAGATACTAAGTCTTGCAATCTTCAATTAGGTACCACCAAAGCCAGCAACATGGTAATGAGTCTAGGATCCAAAGTATTTTTCTACTTTTTCTGCGCTCAGAAGAGGTGTGGACAATACCAGTTCTTGAATTTGAGCCTAACTAAGTATATAAATAGATTTATGTCATAATCCATAATATAACTAAAGTAAGGTACAAGTTGAGTTAATGAAATACACATGTTTTTCAATTGTTTCAGAATCGACGAGTGTATTATTCTTTCGGCGAGTTGCAAAGGAAATAGTTGCACAATCTGGTGGTTTGCCATCTTATTCGCCCTTTATATCACAAACAAACATGTCAAATAATGTCTCATCAATATAAAAAGAAGAGATTTTATGATAACACCTTCTGATAAATAATCTCTCTAATTGGCTTGCTACTAATAGATGTCCCAATATTTCGTGCAGCTGGGAGCACACTAATGCACAAGATAGTTAGAGAAGTGCCAAGGGGTTCTGATAGTAAAAGAAAGGTAAAATGATAATTCTGTTTCATGTTCACAACCAAGAAATTAAAGTAGCGGACAAGAGGTTCATATGGTTTCTACTCAGAAATTAAAAGGTGATAGAGTTGAATTCCCTCTATAAGATATATAGTCTAGAGTATACATACAGCTTCGGCTTCTTTCACAAGAAAAATCAAAAGTAAAAAAGTGTTTCCTCTATCTTTCAAACAGAATTGATCATCTGCTTATATAAGTAATACGTTGATTTTAAATTTTTCGATGAAGGAAGTGGAGAAAGATGTCGGATGGACAAGCAACAATCCAAGATTTACGATAAGAACAAGAAAGTATTGGGGAATAAATTCTCAATTAAAAGATCATAATAAGAAAATGAAAATATTATGATTTGACATCATGTCAGGTTAAAAATATTCTTTTCTTGGCTAGCCCTTTGGCAGATTCTTAAAAACCTTTTGGATTGGCTTACTCTTTACATACTTTGTATGCAATTATCTTCTCCGTTTATTCCATAATTTTTTCATCCATTCCAAGATATGATCACGATTAATATTCATGTCATCACTCTCAAATTTATCCTGCATTAAATCTAACTTTAAGTTGAACTCCAGTATGCAATTAAATTAGCAACGAAAAAAACCCAACTTTCTAACACATTGTCTTCAGAAAAAATATGGCAAAACTTACCCACATTTTGTCTGATGCAGCCATTCAATAATAAAATAACAAAAATAGCAAGTAAAAAGGAAACCAAGAAAGAAAAAAGAATAATCGATACCAAAAAGTATAATTTTGAATTATACCATATACTTTCAAGAATATGACTCTACTGTCTCATGTGTTTCTAACGTTATGTTACAATATTTGACACATGGATATTATGTTTCATACAATTCTCCTGTTCTTCTAAAACCATAATTCAAAAACTTAAGCACCCTAGTTGAATAGGTTTTATCAAGTCAATTATCAACAAGTTGAATCCATTGCGTATTTGGTGCCATAACCTTAAAAGTTATATAAAAACTAGATTTAAAAGAAAATGATAACAAAAGTATCTTAACATAAATTATCCTCGTTCAACAAATGCACACAAGAGAACTGACCACAATTTTAGTTCATGAACCACATTATAGATGAAAACTAAACAATTAAAGTCCTGATTATAAAGTTCCTTTCTCTTGTGTCACTGCAACAACAACAACCATAACAGAGAAAAAATACAATAGCCACAAGTTGAGCACGTCTCTTTAAGTTCCATTTATCTTTCTTAACAGGGGAAGTTAAGAGCAGGAACATCAACTGATATATGCCTATAAAAAGAAATTTCATCTAACAGGTCAAAAAAGTTCAACTAATTCAACTCTTTATAAGAAAAAGCAGAACAAATAAAAGCACATAATAAATTAATCACACGATATATCGTTAACCCTTCAACCAAGGCTACGAAAACTTTTTAAATTCAACCCAAAGAGAAAACCTCAACTCTCCAATCCAAATGTCTTTGTTTTTGTTTTACTGCTGTTTTTCCTTTTATCTCTCTGCCCTTTCGGGTAGGGGTAATCCCCAGACCCTACCTGGTGGAAGTATACTGGGTAGTTGTTGTTGTATAACAACAATCAATGTTAAAAAAGAAAAAACTTATTGCAGAACCTCGATTAGAAAGAAAGAAAAGAAACTGAAGGAAGAATTATACGAAAGACATGAATGATTCAGAAAAATAAGAATATCTAAAAGGAATAAGACATTTTTTGGTATATTGAAGAGAGAAAAGTGAAAAAAAAGGACTTTATCCAGCAATGTACACAAAAACTTGACTAAAACTTAAGAGAATAACAAAGGAAAGCAAAATGGATTACCTTTCTGAAGTTTATGGGGTGATAAACAAGAATTTAATTTTAGATGCTACGACTTATAGGCCAAGATCTGAACAACAGAAGAACAAAATTAGTAGTAAAACAGAGTGGTATAAATAGAGAAGATCGGAATCTGGTGGCTGAAGTTTGGGATTTGAGTGACAAACAGCTGATATTTGGGATTTGAGCGACAGAGAAGAAACGGTTGCAATTTGGGATTTTTGCTCAGTTTAGATCTTTTGTGTATTTTTGTGAGAGAGTGGGAACAAAACTTTTCGTTTCGCACCTTTGGTAAAACAATTTAGAGCGCCCGCTGCTAAAATTTTATTAGAAATTAATATATATATATATATATATATATATATATATATATATATATATACCATATAGCAAATTTTATTACCAAAATTTTGTATGGTTTGATATTTACCCGCTTATACCATATTTTATTTATAAAAATTGTACCAAAAAGGCTCCAAATCACATTTAATGGTGATTCTATCACCATTAATTTCGAAAATTAAAACGGAAGAAAATCTATTGCAGCGTAATTCTCTCCTTCTCCATATAATTTCTACCATTGATAGCCACTAAAAAGCTTGAAACCTTTGAATTCAAATTTGGATTTTCAAAAAGCATTATTTGTTTGGATTGGGTGTTGTTGTAAATAATTCGAAATATGTTTAGGAGTTTATATCTCAATTTTGAGGGGTTTTGGTGAAGATTATACTTGGTTTTGACTGATTTTCAGATTGAAACTCGTCGAAGAAGAAGAAGACATATTTTTCCAGAAATTGTAGTTAAATTGTAGTTTAATTGTAGTTAAATTGTAAAATTGTAGATAAAATATAAATAAATTGTAGATAAATTGTAGATTTGGAAGACTAAACTTCTACAAGTCTTCTACAATTATGTCTTCTACAAGTCCTTCAATTAAAATTTAGTTAAATTGTAGAATTGTAGACAAAATGTAGATAATTTGTAGATAAATTGTAAATTATAGTTAAATTGTATTGTTACATTTATACTACAATTAAACTACAATCTTGTGTCATTGACCAGTACTGAGTAGGTGCAAAAATGTCGTGTTCCTTTCAGCTCCTGAACTGTAGAATTGATGATTTGATTCTCTTGTATCAATTTGTTTTTGTTTTTTGGAAATGGGATTCCCTTCTATGCGATGTAAAGATTATGACTATCCTGTAAACTCCTTCATTTTAAGGTACTTATTTTCTCCACAATCTTGCTTTTAGAGATGCTAATGTATGTTTTCTGAATCATTACACCATTTTCCTTGTAATACATGGCATAAGAGTCATTCATTATGGGGTGGAGGGCGGCTAACACACTTGGTGAAATCCTTGCCTTTTTACAGTTGTGGAGTTCCCGGAGATTTTAAGTTTAGGTTCAAATGTGTAATTCCATCAGGAAAGAGAAGAGGAAAAAAAGGAAAAAGGAATATATGCTCCTAAAATCATGCCTAGAATAAATGAAGCAATAATTATACCCTTAATTTGAATTATGGTACATAAATTGAAATTTGGTATGCTTAAATGTAATAAACACAAACCTTAAACATGGGAGGTAATAAGGTTTGCTATATGATATATATATGTAAAAATCCCATTTATTATTACGACTGTGTCTTCGTGCCCTGCATTTCTTAGAAATAAAAATACAAATTAAGGACCAGAAAACAATCGCGTCCTTATAAGTATATCATTAGGTACCATATTTTATGTTCGTTGCTAAATTTTGATCCCTAGTAGTCCTTTTTCTTGTAGTGGGATTTATTTTAACATCTACAAGAATTTTTTGTATTGTTTCTCTTTCTGGTATTTGGCCAGTCTTTGTAAGAATGGTATTGGAGGTCTCTTCTTCCCAATAATTTGGGTTTTTTCTTTGTTAGACACCACCTCAACTACCGGTTCCTGGACTATCTCAGCTCTTTTCTCAACCTTAATTTTTGTGTTGGTTTTTCTTGGACAAGCTGTACTATCACCTCCGTCAGTTTTGCTGAATCAGCTAGCTCAACGGGCACTGGTACAAGTGTCTCAGCCTATATGCTTTCTCAAGCCCTCTCTTGCTCTAAGTTTAAGTCTCTACCATTACGTAGACATTGGCATCAACTGCTTCGGGCCTTGATATTTTGGATTTACCTGAGTTTCTGCAGGCAATGTCCCATGAGGATGACTATTTAAAGACATCGAGATCCGAACCGTTTGTACATTAATATTATTTATGGATGACTCGTGTGCATATACTCTTTCACTCTTTTTTGCATTTAATCCAATAACCTGCTGCATCATTGTCTCAAGTCTAGTAAACTCATCTTTCTGTATCTCCCCCATGTTGCTGCTGAGGAAGATGATAACCCCGCTGCTAATTTTGGTTGTTGTATCCTTGTGTCCTTTGGTAGGGCGCCACATTATTATGAGGTCGCATGGCTCTCATATATCTATCGTTGTGTTATAGCTGGACTTGCTTGTATGACTGATTTTATCGGCCCCAATTCTAACTACCTTGTCTCTGACCCCCATAATTAGACATACAGTGTCCTCAGGGTAATGATGATGATCACTTTCTGCATTTCACTGGCTACCAACTAGATTACTAATGCAAGATGTGCATAAGACCCCATTGGTTGTATATACGATGTGCGTCTGCTGCTTCTACCCTGACTCTTCCACCTTTTGGTGAGTATGCTCATTCGTGTCATAAAGGTGACCATATTTTCAGCAAGAGTGTCAGCTGGATCTAAGGGCACTGAGTGCACTGCTGGAGTGATAAGTGCATTCCTGGTTGTCCACTCCAAATTTTGTGCCATCTTGTCAAGCAGGATATGGCTTTCTCTCTATGATTTGCTCAAGAATGCTTCACCAGCTGAAGCGTCGACATTAGCCTTAACGCTATCTATTATACCCATATAAAATCGTTGCCCCAACATTTGGTCTGGAATACCGTGGTGCAGACATATAACCAACATCTTATCGAATCGTTCTCATATTTCTTGCAACGTTTCCATTGGTTTTTATCTGAAGCTCAAAATTTCATAAATTTGATGAGCAGTCTTGTTAGGTGGATGAAACTTATTCACAAATTGTTTGACTAATTCTTTCCAAGTCGTGATGGAATTAAAAGTGAGTGAATTTAATCAAGTCTGGGCAACACCTATCACTGAATATGGAAACAACAACAACTTTATTACTTCTTGAGTTACGTTAGGCCACCTTTGAGTTTTGCAGATTAATAGGAAATTCTTCAAGTGATGTTGAGGATCTTCAATATATGACCTCGAAAATAGTCTCTTGTTTTGCAACAAGTACAACATGTTATTTTTGATTTGAAAAGATTCATTCTGTATCTGGGGGACTAATATCGTTGTGGCCAAATCCTCTACTGTGGGTTGCACCCTGTTATATAGAGGAGTGTCTGGCACTAGAGGCACCACTACCTGCACAGCTGGGTATACCACGTTATTCCCGTTGATGTCTCTGTTATTTATCTGGTTTGTCATGTCTAGTTCAGCTTTTTCAATTGATTGTTGTTGTTTGTTTTTCCGGTTGGCCCGATTCAAGACCTTGAAAACTTTCTTGGGATCTGATAATGCTTCAAATACTGTACCAATTCTCGATGAGTTTCTAGGCATTCACTTGTACAACCAAGTTAACAAACGTTAAATTTCAATGTATGGATTGAAAATAGAGAAAATTAACTACATTTAGAATTTTTGTATTTCTTTCAACTGTAATTGATAACACCATTATTTCCCTAATAACAACGCCAAATTTTGATCACGCCCAATTATGTCTTATAAAAAGGACAAGCGATCGTTAAAAATATAATTTGAGCATTTATCCTAGAGGCGAATTCCACACAAGGAATTAACCTTGTCAATTACTTTTGTCAGACTCACTGAATTCTTTGTAATCAACTTCCTAGATATTTTGAATAACAATTGGTGATATTTTTACTAACTATAACCGAATAAAGTTAAGTAAACTAAAAGCTAACTATGAGTGAGTTGTGAACAAATAAGAGAAGGATCTAAGGTTGTGATTTTCCCTATTGATGGAATCCCTTCCTGTTATGTATCGCATAGATTTGCTTAATTATCTCTATCAATCATGAACATTCTTACTATCGTAAATCTCTCCCGATTAGTTATGAAAATTTACTAGACACACTCTCCTGAGTTACGCTAGCTGGCTTTTGTTACCGCTCACTTAGAGCGCATCCAAGATTTTCGTTATCTCTAATCACACATTTAAACCCTCAGTTATTTATTCCTCATATACTTTGGGAGTGGTGTTGTTCACCAAGTACCTAAATATACATTTTCTCCCAAGTAATACATATTAAATAGGCACAACTAATTGAGGATCATATCAATTAACTATAACAAGAACGTAGTTGAACAAATAGAGATTAAACTGGGCAAACTATATTAACACAATAAGAAGTTAGTCCCTCACCAGGTTCTACAAAACCCTAGATTAAATAATTGGTCACTCATAGCAAAGCAAGATAAAACCATAAAATTATTCATAATTCACAATTAATGATAACAAGAAGAAGATTAAAAAATTCTAATGATGTCTTGATCTTCTCACAGTTATTCTTGCCTCTAATTCAATCTAAAAACAAGCTTAACTTTTGCTTAGGTGAGTTTGTTGAGTTTATATAAGGTTAGGATAAGCTTCCCACGATTAACACTTAAGTCCCTAAATTTCTAGGCAATTGCAAAGTCGACCACGGTTACGGCGCAATCGCGCGATGAAATGCATCAGTTCTGCCTCACATTTTTGGTCCACCGCGTTTCAGCCGCTGTCGACCGTGGTCGCGGTGGGCTCTTGTCCAGTTATCCTTGCCATTTTCTTGCTTATTTTCATTTGGATACTTTTTAATTGGCCTTATATCCACGTTATTGACTCCAAATACTCCATAGTATCTTTCTAACTTGGGTAGTTCTTGCAAAGTAAAAGAACACTAATTAAAGTATTTTGTTATCATTTACATTTAAAACAACAATACAATATGGTTAATTTAGAATATAAATAACGTCTATATAGCCTACAATCCGGAAACAACTGGTACTCAATTATGAAAGAAAACAGTACCTTATTTACTTATATACTAGCAAAATAAAATTAATTTTTGAGATAGAAAATTAAAGAATAAAAATTGGGAGTCTTAATATCACCTCATTTTTTCATTTCATCTCTTTAAAATCACAAGTTATACCTCAGACACTATCAGCATTCACGTCAAGATTATACCTCACAACCAAAATTGCTCTTCATTCTCCAATTTTATTGGAGTAATGTTTCTTATCTTATTAACTCAAAAAAAAATGTTTTAGCTTATTAATTGACGAGACCCACATAAAATTGCAAATGAAATAATTCAACAAGAACAAAAGAGTGCATATTCTTTGAATTGCAGGTATTCAAGCGCTCAACAATGTTCTTTCGGATTCGGGGAATATAATTTTGAATTTCTTTGGGAAATTTTTACGGTGGAGTGAAATTAAATATTAAATAAAATGGAATAAACAGGTTATTGTAAGTATTTGGGTATATGGTAAAATATTATTATCTTAATTAATTATACTATTTGACAAATAATCGTTTAAAAATAAAATGTATTATGTAGCATCATCAGAAGGTGAGAGTATGCCCCACACAACATACATTCTGGGAGAGGGCTTTGGAAGGAGGAAATAAATTTAATTTGGACATGTACAGGGAGTAAAAACTATGCCCATAAATATTGAGTGGTAAACTCACTTTTCGGGATAAATATACGAGCAACTTATGCATTTTCTCAATTTTCAAGAGTAACATCTTTAATGTTTGTTTCCACTCAAAATTGGATAATAATTAAATTTGTAAGTAATTTTAAGCATTCGTGGATTAACTTGACACAAAATGATAAATTGAATTGCAATTGAAATAAACAATAATAAAGTAAATTCACCCACGAATTGGATGAACTTCGATCGATAACAAGGCATAGTTGAATAAGAGCTTAAAGAGAAAAATAATATATTGCTTTGGAATATGTATTACAATGTCTTTTTCACGGCTCGATAGATAATTTGATAAGCCAATGATTTTTTTCCGTGTTTCAGAATACGGTTAACCAACATGTTAACTAATCGATTACGATTACAAGTAATCGGACCCTCTTTATATAGTGGGGGAGTCCTACTTTAGGAACAATTCTATAAAAGATAGTTCCTTATTGATATGTGCCGAGATTCTCGCCAAAATATATGACCGATCACGAATATTTTGGTCTTGTGTTATTTCAATCTTCTGTCGGTTATGCGAACAATGTTTTCTCGAGCTCGTTCAAGGTCAAGATCGATTCCAGGATCACAAACACAATGTTTTAGAAGACAGACATTATGACCTCGGGCTCTGGCTCGGCAGAGGCAGCTCAAGAACATTGGGGGCGTAAAACTAAATTTAGTTAAGAGGCTCTAAAATCAAAAAAGAAAAAAAATCATATTGAATAATATGATCCATGATTTATATGACATATTTAAAATTTTAATGAATAACACAAAAATTAATATACTATTATGAGGTAAAAATATATTTAAAAGTTTCAAATTTAAGAAAGACAGTACAATGTTAGAACAAAAAAACATGATTTTAGAAATTAATAGCTTGATATCAAAATAAAATTTTTATTATTTTAATTTGTTTACTACAATCCTTGAGAACATAAAAAGAATTTAAAATATTTTTTTAAAGAGAATAGACACTTAGCAAGAGAAAGAAAACAGAATATAAAATATCAATTTTATTATGAGAAAGAAAAGAAAAGAAAATATTATTATTAGAATGTAAATTTACCCTCAGTCACCGTCAATCACATAGGCTAAATAATCTTTTTCTCTTTTTTATTTATTTATAAAGCTCTAATATATTTTTAAATCAAAATTACAGTATTTTTTTTTGAAAGAAGATTATCATAAAATTAACCTATTATTACTAATTAAAAAAACGAGGCCTCAAAAATGTGAGGGCCTAAAGCCATTGCTTCACCGGCTTTGGTGTTGAGCCGGCACTGTGGTCCGGTAGGATTTGGGGTCGATTTTCAGTCCCTCATGTTCCGAGCTTGATTTACCATATTGTATACGAGTCCAATTTCGACCAAATACAATATTATATTTAGATTATTTTTTAACGTAGCTTTCAAATCTTAGGATGTGGTTAATCAAATTTGAATTAGTTTACCTTTTAAACTTTAACGTTGGATCACTTGATTGCAGAAAGTAGGAATTGCATCACATACAACACGAAATAAAATATTCTTTCTCTTCGTGTTTTGACCAAAAATATTCAAAAATAAATAAGAGAACTAATTAGTCGCCCACTATTTCCAAAATATTATATGTTGAATGCTGTTATTTTTCTTTCTTGTGTGTATTTCCTAATGCTGTTAGGCGTGCTTATCGGATTAACTAGTAAAATTTAGCATTCAAAAATCAATTTAGAATTTTAAGTTTATGGATTTTTATAACGATATTAAGTTAATATAGTAGAAATGACACAAGATAGCTATTATAATGTCTGGTATTTAGAAGTTAGCCTGTGCATATTAACTTTCAGTTTTTCTGTTTAATTTTTAGGACAAAAATATTATAATAAGTTGTCCTGAAATTTTAAACTAATTAAGTACAAAATAAGTAGATGTGGTATCCCTTTATGTCCAACAATTGCATTTAATTTACAAGAGTTGTTCGAAACAGAGAGAGAAGCTCTCCCTTCTCTCTAACTGTACTGTTACATTGCTTCGTCTTCTCTGCCCGCCTCGTGCACGTTAGTTAACGTGCGCTGAAGGTATTTCCATGGCGAGAGGGAGAGGCCGACCTCGGAAAGTTCCTCTGGCACTCATAGACCGGGTTATCCCCAACGTTACGCAACCACTATGTGCTGAAAAATCAACCAACACTGTTCCATTGCATAATAGTGTTAACACTGTTCCATTGCAACACAGTGTTGACACTGTTCCATTGCCTCATGCAACTGCAGATTCAAAGTCAGCTGAAGTTCCTGAGCTTGCAACACTTGCTGGTAACGCCGATAGCAGTCCAGATCCTAAAAATTGTACCGGCGATAGCTCCGATAGTGCAAGGAAACAAGGGTATCGACCACGTGCAACAACCTCCACAACCAGATGTGCCAAAGCCCATTGCAGAGGAGGGGACAAAAATTGAAGCACCCAAAGGGTGGGCTAGCCTATTTCAAAGGAATCGCCTTGCTGCTAATGGTATGTCTCTGGAGTACATTCCCCCAACACTCATTAAAGGTAAACCAGTTGGCCAGCTGGTTAAGGATGAAGTGGTAGAGGAAGAGGAAGAAGGAAAATGGAAGTGTGCCCTAGTTGTATTTGTTCTAGGAAATGGACCAGGGTACAATGCTATGAAAAGGTTTATAAACATACACTGGTCTCATGTGCCTGAACCTGATCTCTTTTACCATGATGAGGGCTATTATATTGTCAAATTTCACTCCCTGGATGATGCCAAAGAAATACTGTGTGGAGGACCATACTCTATTCCTAACAGACCTATGATCTTGAAACAGTGGTCTGCTGATTTTGATTTTAAAGCTGCTTTCCCTACGGAAATTCCCCTGTGGATCAAGTTCCCTAACCTGCCTATGTCCTGTTGGGGCAGTAGGTCTTTGAGTAGGATTGCAAGTGTGTTAGGTAAGCCCATCTTTGCTGATGAATGTACGACTAAGCAAACTAGAATCTCATATGCTCGTATGCTGATTGAGGTGAATGTATCAAAGGAACTACCTAGTGAGATTGAACTACTGGATCCAAATGGGAAGAGTTTTATGCAAGATGTGACCTACGATTGGAAACCATCATATTGTGAGAAATGCCTTATGGTGGGATACAATTGTTTGGCCAAAGTTGCTCAACCCAATCCCTTACAGAAGAGCAAGGTGACACAGGAACGGAGAGTTAAAGCTCCAGCCCCTATGGCCCAGAGTAACCAGGAATCTCAAATTTAGCAACCAAACCTTCCAAAGGAACCAAGTCCCCATGCTGATCTAGGTGAAGCTTTGAATAAACAGAAAGGGGTCGATACACAGGTTTCTCCAGTGTTTAACATCACAAACTTTCCACCACTATCCCCTATTGTGATGTCTAACAGATTTGAAGTTGGGTCAGTGAGTTGGGCAGATCACCCCCTGGATGAAGGGGGAACGAGCTAATCAATGAAGTGGTTATTTTGGAATATTAGGGGTGTAAATAAAAGGTACAAACAGAAGGAAGCCAAAGAATACTTTAGAACCAATAAGTTTGACCTTGTTGGTCTGGTAGAGACAAAGGTTAAACAGAAGAATGCATAGAGAATATCTAGTTTCTTGTTGCCTAATTGGAGTGTACTAACGAACTACAGGGGAGCAGTGAATGGTAGAATATGGATCCTATGGGATCCTACAAAAATTTTGATCACTGGTTTACAGGAGGAAGCTCAATTCATTCATTGCACTGTTAGGACCCTCACTGGTGGAATTATCTGCTGCCTCACAGTGGTATATGGCTTCAATGACATTGATCAAAGGAGGACATTGTGGAAGACAATTCAGAACCTTGCTGTTGTTATTACTGACCCCTGGCTAATTGCAGGAGATTTCAATGCCATTATGTCTAGTAATGATAGACAATCTTGTCACCAAGTTAAGCAAGAGGAGACTGTAGATTTTAATAATTGCATACAGCAGACTGGTCTGGCTGAACTACCATGGAAAGGGGACTACTTTACCTGGACCAATAAACAAAGTGGCAATAATAGAGTGTGCAGTAGACTGGATAGGGTGTTTGACAATTATGAGTGGATGATAAAGTGGAGCCATGTACACACTGTATATGGAGTGCCACTTATCTCTGATCATAACCCCATGTTGTTAACCCTGGTAGAAGATAACAATAGCAGGAAGACACCATTCAGGTTCTACAATGCATGGACTCAACATAAGGATTTCCAACTTCTGATCAAAGATAACTGGAAAGGCAATGCTCAGTGTACCCTTCAAGGGGTGTGGAACAACCTGAAATCCCTCAAACCAGCCTTAAAGTCTCTAAATACTAGAGATTTTAAGAATATTACACAGAAGATTGAGATTAGCGGAAAGGAACAGGAAGATGTCCAACACCAGATGACTGTGTCCTATACAGATGCCTTACAGATTAGAGAAAAGGAACTGGTGCAACAATTAGAAAAACGGTCTTTGATTGAAGAATCAGCATTACAACAAAAATCTAGAGCCAGATGGATCCAACTTGGAGACTCAAACAACAAATACTTCTCAGCAGTAATGAAGGAGAGAAACCAGCATAAGAGGATTACTGAACTAATCACAGAAGGGGGGTTGAAGGTAACTGATCCAGCTGACCTAAAGAAGGAGATTAAGGATTTTTATAAATCACTCATGGGGACAACAGCCACTTCCCTTCCAGCTGTTAACAAATTGTATATGAGCAATGGTCCTAGCCTATCACATCACCAGAGGATGGAACTAGCTGCTGACATCAGTGACACAGAGATTCTAAACAGCTTAAAGGCAATTGGTAATGATAAAGCTCCAGGGATAGATGGGTACAAGCCATGTTCTTTAAACACACTTGGCCTGTCATTGGGAAACGGGTACTGCAAGCAGTTAAGAATTTTTTTGAAACCAACAAAATGCATAGACCAACAAACTGTGCCACCCTCACTTTAATTCCCAAGGTGTCCAATCCTCAAACAGTCAAAGAGCTTCGACCAATAGCTTGCTGTTCAGTTTTATACAAAATCATTTCCAAGTTGCTGGCCAACAGACTCCAGAAGGTCATGAGCAGTATCATCTATAATGCGCAAGAAGGATTCATCCCAGGAAGGAGAATTGCAGATAATGTCATTCTAGCACATGAATTAATAAAGCATTACTCTAGGTCACATATATCTCCCAGATGTATGATCAAAATTGACTTACAGAAAGCTTATGATTCAGTCGAATGGTGTTTTTTGCAGCAGGTTATGGAAGCTCTGGATTTTCCTACCAGATTTACAAGATGGATCATGGAGTGTGTCCAAACTGTCAGCTATACAGTGGTTGTTAATGGAGAAACAACAGAACCTTTTCAAGCAGCCAAAGGTTTGAGACAAGGGGATCCCATATCTCCATTTCTGTTTGCTATTGTGATGGAATACCTTAGTCGATCACTGGTAGAGCTGAGGCAAGCTAAAGGCTTCACATTTCATCCTGGTTGTAAAAAATTAGGAATAACTCATCTAAGCTTTGCTGATGACCTATTGCTGTTTGTCAAAGGAGAACCTCAGTCTGTAAGTACCATGTTTACATATTTCTCTCATTTCACTGCAGCCTCTGGTATGAAAGCCAACTTGCATAAGAGTGTTGTCTATTTTGGAGGGGTAAATCCTGGGGATCAACAGCAAATTATTGATCATCTTGGATATGTACGTGGAGAACTCCCCTTTAAATACTTGGGAGTACCTTTGGCTACCAAGAAGCTGACTGTTTTTCAATGGCAACCACTGGTCGACAAGATTACTGCCAGGATTACATCCTGGACTGCTAGGCAACTATCATATGCTGGTAGAATCCAGTTGGTGCAATTAGTAATCTTTGGTATTCAAGCTTATTGGGCTCAACTCTTCCTCATACCTTCCAAAGTTATAAAACTGCTCGAAGCAATATGTAGATCCTACATATGGTCTGGCTCAGTTAATGTAACAAGGAAAGCATATATTGCTTGGGAAAAAATGACTTTGGCAGGAGGATTTAACTTGACCAATCTCTTACTCTGTAACAAGGCTGCTTTTGCTAAACTCAATTGGGATCTGGCACACAAGAAGGATGCATTATGGGTGAAATGGATTCACACAGTTTATATCAAACAGAAACAGTTGGAGACCATCACTGTGCCTAAACAAGCTAGTTGGATGGTCCGGAAGATCATTGAAGGCACTGTGTTATTGCAACAATACCAACTGTTGCATAAACCTGATTGCACTATAAGAATGCTCTATCTACAACAGATTGGAGAGGCACCTAGAGTCCTTTGGAAGAACTTAACAATGCAGAATGCTGCTCGACCTAAAGCAATCTTCAACCTGTGGCTGCTATTACAGGATAGACTACCTACCAAAGATAGGTTGATTAAATGGAGCCTGAATGTGGAAGACACTTGTGTTATGTGTCAACTAACTGTGGAAACCAGAGATCACTTATACCTGGACTGCACCTTTGCATCCCAGCTGAGATATCACACATTGCAATGGATTGGAGCTAAACAACCTACTGGACAGAACTGGTCTCAATTTGTCCACTGGTTCATTGAGCAGGCTAAAGGGAAATCTCCTCGAGCTCATATAGTCAAAATGACCTTGACAGAAATGTTCTATGTCTATGGCTGGAAAGGAATGCAAGAATATTTGGAAACACCTTCTGTAACAGTGACAAACTCCTTAGATGCGTTGCTTACACTTGTAATGTTAGAGCTCCTCCTAGACTAAGAGTACACCTTCAGCATTACTTACTATAATGCTGAACTTTACAGTATAGGTTAGTCATTCTGTTCATTTTTTGATAGGCAGCTGAGTACAAAGCTGCGCTATGGATTTGTATGACAACCACTTTGGTGATTAATACAAAGTTTAATTACCAAAAAAAAGTACAAAATAAGTAATGGATTATCTTTAAATAGTAACCTTGGGAAAGACTATCTATACAAATTACCAAAAAAAATAATAAAAGACTATCTATACACCTGGACCTTTAATGTAAATTAATAACCAGATGAACAAACTGTATTCCAAACTAAATATTCTTATATATTTAATAAATTTTTAGTAAAAATACAAAGATCGAGCTAAAGATTATTGGGTTCACGTGAACATGTAGATTTTACCCTAGATTCACCTCTTCCAGAAATTGTAAACAATGTAAACATATTTTTGGGACTTCACCTCCATTTATAGTTTAAGTTTTAATAATCATATGATAAGAAGAAACCCATCGGTACAATTCATCACTATGTTTCAAAGAGCACTTGAAACAAGTTCTACTTTCATTCTGGAGTTATCCTTTTCAGAAAAATACGAACAGCAAACAATAAAAATAAAACTGAAACCTTTATGTTAAACAAATGCCATTTAAGCACCACAGTTTCTACAGTAATGAAGTTGAGTGAGCTCTACAGTTGTAACAAAAATCGCATCCACACCTGCAATTTTAAAAGACACCATTTGAAAAATATAATACTAACATAAATATCAATTTGGAATAAAAAAAATAAAGCCCTTAAAACAACTACATCTCAAAATTCAAAACCAACTGTCAAGCTGAAACTATAATTGTAGAGTGATATCTTGTGTAATATTCTGACATAATATTTCACTGACGTAGGGTCTATTGAAAAAAAATTCTCTAACTTCACCAGACAGGATAAGGTATGCGTATAAACTATCTTTCTCAAACCGCATATGTAAAATTACACTGAATTTGTTACTGTTTATATGATATTTTACTGACTGTAAATCACTTTTTTATCTATTTAATAATATCAATAGGAAGAAATAATAAAAACCATATCCTAGCACAAGGTGCATACTAATCTTCTTTGGATTGTATTCCTAGTTTATCGGATGTTACCGAAAGTAGGGGTGTACAATCGATTTATCGATTCGATTTTGACTCTTATAGATAATTACTTATCGATTATCGATTTGTATATATGCTTATCGTTATCGTTTCAATAAGCTTTCGATTTTTTCGATTTCGATTTATCGGTTTTGGGGGCTTATCGATTCGGTTATCGATTACACCAATAAAAAAATTTGCGGGCACGAAAAAATATCGCTATAAACGCGCCTAACTAATATGACAAAAAGAAGCTAAAATAAGACGAACACTATTTATAATATAAAAATTATGTCAACAAGCACATGCAACAAAACTAAAGTAAGGGATCAAATGAATACCACCAACACTCCAATGGTATAAAAAAAACACATCATCATGGCTAATTCTGTTTTCCATTAATTTGAACTTATTCCCTTGATCTTTAAATATGATCATTCCTTAAATGTGGTAGATGAAATAATATGGTAAGTGACTTAGGGTAAAGAAAATGGTATAGATTAGGGAAAATAATATTGTAGCCGCTTTCAAAATAATAGCGGAATATATATACATTCTGTATGTTATATTAATCTAAACAAATATGTAATTACTCATTTAACAAGTGTCTACAGTCTAGGGGTGCGTATTCGATTTATCGATTCGATTTTGACCCTTATCGATAATTACTTATGGATTATCGATTTGTACATATGTTTATCGTTATCGTTTCAATAAGATTTCGATTTTTTCGATTTCGATAACAAATAATCGATTCGATTTATCGATAAATCGATTCGAATGCACACCCCTAACTGAAAGGACGATAATAATCGAAGTAGTGAGTGTTATAAATAAACTTACTAAAGAAGTTTAGTATATCATAGCTTAGCGCACCATAGGCTAGGTCAGACGCCCACAGGTGGATTACTACTTAGTCAAGTAGAAAATCAAACCCGAGAGTGCGGTAAGCCAGGATCAGGCTAATACTTACGACTCAGAAACCAAGTCAATAGGCTAATACATACGACTCGGAAACCAAGTAAGAGACTAGGACAGTCTGGTATTATTAAACTCCCGCTATGCTTGAGTTCCAGATAAAGACTGGACTATAAGATCTACTGTACGCAGCCTTATCGTACAGAGTTAACTCTCTAACAAATAGGAAAACATGAAAATCATAATGACTAACTGACCTGCATTTCATTTGGGCACAACCTTCAGACCTCCCAACATAAATCCTACAATTTGGACATCTTTGCCATTCTTTACTCTTAGCAAGTTGTAAAAGCAGTAAATCTTCCCTTTCCCTTTCATCTTTGTTCAATTTTTCAAAATTTTCACACAAAATTTCTGAATGCCAAGGAACTTTACACTTAGCACAAAACAACCCTTTACATTCTGGGTATTCAGATTGAGTAATAGTAACCCAAATCTCACCCTTACCTTCATCAATCAAAAGTGCGGAACGGCCTTTAAACGGACAATAAAATTTCTCAGACTCGAAAATCGTCGACTCATAATGCGTCATCCCACTTATCAAACACATTAGTAGGCAAAATTGAACAATAATAATATGGCTCTAATA
Organism: Nicotiana benthamiana; assembly: GCA_034376525.1. Taxonomy (NCBI): domain Eukaryota; kingdom Viridiplantae; phylum Streptophyta; class Magnoliopsida; order Solanales; family Solanaceae; genus Nicotiana; species Nicotiana benthamiana. The sequence goes on along the minus strand of CM067340.1, from coordinate 26,432,841 downwards.
ACCCGTACACCCCGAAATCGGACATCAATTTTGAGAAATGTTCTCTTGGAGTTTTTTGGATATGTAATTAGCCATACATTGTTTGCAATAACAATGAGTGCAATCCATAATTTGAAAATTTCAGTTACAGATTTCTCATAAGCACAAATCTCACACGTAAAATTGTTATCTTGGCCATTTAAATGAACAGACATTGGACTTGTGACTTCCATTTATATTTACCTTTTGCGTTAAACCTCAAAAATGAACCTTAAACTAGGGTTAACTGACCCTTACAATCTCAAAGGCAAATAAAGATTCTTAAATTTGGTGATAATTAAAGAACATAATGCGTTTTTTTGGGATTAGTGTTGACATTACTTAGACGTTTGAGTAGTTGTACAATTTATTTTGTAATGTGAATGTTGAGATTATACGAGAGAAATCACAGAAAGTTAGAGAGAGAAAGTAGAGAGAAGGAGGAGAAGATTGAGAGAAACGAAGAGCCAGCTTTGGGTAAAGGAAAAGTAAAAATCTGATCTTCTGGATCGTTCCATCCTTACAGAGTATATACAAATATACTTACCTGGGCGGACCGGGTCGGGTGAGTATTTGGGCTCAGAAAATGACTGGGCTCATATTCAACATCACAGCCCACATCAGTTCAACATCACAGCCCATATCAGTTCAACATCACAGCCCACATCAGCACCACAAACCAATACTCCTATACTATATACATTTTATATACATCACATATACAAAATAAATTGTACAACTACTCAAACGTCTAAGTAATGTCAACAATTAGAGATGGTTAACCTTTGAACTTCTATGGAAAAGCCTATCTAGAATACTATGCAATGGATATGATTTTTTGAAAAAATGACTTATCTAGAAATATTTTTGAAAAGGTTATTTTTTAATATTTGGCTAGAGAGAGAAAAATACTTTTTTTTAGAATGAATGGAAACTCATTGCATTGGTTTATAGGGTTGTTCCGAACCGTAACGGTTAAGATTCATGACTTTGGCGATGAAGATAATACGTTTTTTGGGGAATTAGAAATTGTTAGCCTTTGAACTTCTATGCAAAAGCTTATTTTCAACACTACCTCCGGTCCATCTTAGTTGATTTTTTGACTTTTTTTGCAGCCCATAATATTTGATTTTTTCAAAAATCAAGAAAGAACTAATTTATTTTTTTTAAAGTTGTCCTTGGAGTAAAAAACTAGCTAGCCCAGGAATATTTGGTATATTTTTAATGAAAAAATTAAAATTAACATGATCAATCTCACTAATAATTAATATTAAAATATAAATTCCTTAATATATATGAAAACAATCAAAAAGAATCTAACCAGGGACAGAGGGAGTAGTACTTTTACTAGAAAACTCATTGCATTGGTTGAAATGCATCACTATTTATTTTTTCTTATAGGCCCTAATATAAATATTCTATCATAATTACATATAGATGTTCGTAACACGTAGCGGAAGATAATAATAATTTTGGATAGATTTTTTTCTATTTAAAATTTATTTACATGTTAAAGATTGGATCTAAGACTCACCTGATAAAGAGAGTCTCGTTTTAAAATTTCTTCGATAGTGCGAAGATTCTATGATCAAACCAATTCTTGCTATCAACTCTTTGATCAATGAAATCCGCGAACAAATTAAACAAAATATTGTGTTGAAAATTTTCACAAAAATCTCAACTCAATGTCAGAAGAACAAGAAATACTTTTTTTATAACTGTATTTTATCTCTTAACTTTATATAGAACTCTCGGTTTCACAAAATATTTTTTCTCTCGATAATTAATACCCAAATTTGCACGACAAGAACGATTATTGTACGTTTTTCACTTAATTTTCTGGCTTATGATTTTTCACCGTAAATTTCATGCCAATTGAAAAATATTTATAACCTCTGGAAAAAACCTTTTCCAGTATGATAAGGAAAGGTTACATGCCGTGACCTTTTCCTTGTACAAAATTCTAAACCAAGTCTAAGTTTTCTTTTATGGAAAACTGAATCCAATTCAATTGGGTTTTGCCGAATAGTACTTTCACGTGACTCTTTCAACTCCAAATTGGAATCACTTACTTTCATATTTATAACATACTAATCTCATTCCAAATGGGATGAAAGTCCAGTGAATCAATTTAATTTCAAATTGAAATTACTTGAGAAGATATTTATTTATATTATTTAATATACATTATATATATATATATATATATATATATATATATATATATATATATATATATATATATATATATATATATATATCTTAATCAAGAGACATAATTTAATTTTCTATTTTAAATAAAAAAGTTCAATTTATTCACAATATTAATTATAATCTCTGTACTAGCAAAGAGTATAATAATGTTTTATTTGGACCAATAACTTTATTTATTTGACTAATTAAATTCTTTAATTCAGTTATCAAATAAAAAGTTAATTAATCCTTTAGCAAATATCAAAAAGCTTGTTAGTGTGCGACCCATAGGTTCAATACTAAACCGGAAGTAAATTGATCATATCAATATACTAATCAAGGGTAGCTCTAGAAACACTATTTAGCAACTGGATAGTATGAAGTATACAATTTACTCTTAGGAACAAGTAGAAGAATACTATAGTAATTCCTTCTATCCTTATAACTCTGGACCATCATAGGATATGGTTCAACTGTCAAATCCTAATAGGTGACTATGTGTTCATGTCAAATACAATCGACCATTGAATGACCTAAAAACTCAATTCTTCTTTCATTCAATTGCCCTGGCCAATGTCTTAGTTTGGTTGTTTATAATTCATGACAACATGGAGATTAAACTCATTACCAAGACTTGACAGATCCCATCTTGATCAATCACTAATCCTATACGCATTTAATCGTACCCAATATCCTTTCAACTATCGTCCTAGGGCCATAGGTATCTAGTACCAAAACACAATAAATAACTTGTCATATGACGATCTCAGGTCAAAGGAAATTCTTACATCACATTCTTCAAGAGAATATCCTATTGACAATTTATGGTAATTTTAACATTAGGAATTATCCAAAGATTCGGTTCATTGACCATATCTCTATATGTATCATCTATCTATGTAATTTAATTAATGAGATCAACTAATCTTTATCCCATAAAGGCAATCAAATAAATATTAATATAACTGGATTACTAATGTCGATCAAGAACAAATTTAGAACAAATTATAAGAAACTTTACTCTCATTTTCATGATATCCATTACGATGAAAATTCTCAAAATTTAATCAAGGAACTTATCAAATTAATCAAGTAATTAATAACAATGATAAAAGAATATCAAATGCCATATACATTTTATATCAAATAGCTTTCAAAAAAATATGTCCAAATCATCAAATATGATATTGAATCTAGGGCACGTCTACTATATCCTTTACATGTAGGTACTAAACTAGAAGGAAAATAAATAACCTACAAATATCATAAAATATTCCTAAACTACAAGAAAAATTTAATATTCTACGATTAATGTACATCTAAACTAGAAGGAAAGTAATTATATTAGCGTATCTCTAAATATTATTTCCCCGTTCTCATATAGTTATCACTTTTCGCTTCTCAAAAGTCAAACAATATGAATTTGGATCAACATTTCACATGTATTTTCACCATATAATATGAGTAAATTGCAAATTATAATATTTTTTATATAGTTTTTGAATATTGAAATTTTACAATAATAAGCCCAGTATAGTCCCATAAGGTTTAAGGTCTGCGTACGTACTATCCTTCTCAGACCCCACGATATGAAATAATACTGGGCATATTGTTGTTGTTGTTGTTGTTGTTGTTGTTATTGTTGTTGTTGTTGTTGTTGTTGTAATCCCTTAGGTGGAATTTGGGAAGAGTAGTAATATATAAACTTACTCTTACCTTGAAAAGTTAAATAGAGGTTATTTCTAGAAGATCCTTGACTCGAGAAAATATACAAAAGAAGTTGTAGCAGCAAAAAATAAAACTAGCACTACAGTAAGCTAGGAAACCTTTCACGGCCACAAATTTCTATCTTCTGGATCGTGATGGCGCTTAACATTTTATTTTCTAGGCAAGCCAACGTTTGATGACCTTTAACCCAATTTAAACCAATTTCAATAAACAAAATCAATTAAGCCGAAATACAACTACAACTGAGTGCAGAATAACATAAAAGCCAATAATGTCTAGTACAACCCGAATCTGGTATCACAATTTACGAGCTTCTAGAATCTTTACAAATAGAGTTTGAAATAAATACAATTGTTTTGAACGAAAATATCATGACCCGATTTTTTACCGTTGGGACCCTGATGGCACCTAACATTGCACTCGCTAGGTAAGTGTTGGCCAAGTTCAGGTGAAGTTTTGAAGAATGACAAATGAACTCAGTCGTGGACCAGGTCCATCATGTGAGACACAGTGTTTATCAACCTATACATGTGAGTTACATGTGAAGAAGATAAGTCTCAAGAATCAAGCACCAATATCTTCTGAACTTGATCGAAAATGTTGCATATTGGATGAGGAGAGGAAGTCTCCTTATAGGAAGATGACACGATCCAAATAAAGGATAGAGTTGGAGTTTGTATTGTTCAAGGACTCAACTTCGATGGAAGATCAGTAATTGAGTCTCAACCAAACTCTAATTACTAACTCATTAAATAACCGTGATTATTCTCTTTTACAGTAGTTGCACAAAAATGCAGAAGTTAAACGTGAATTAAGAGCAAAATAGCAAGGCTTTTTGCAAGGAGTTCGCATGTGATTCAAGTGTGCAAACCTGAAGCTATATGAACCAGATTGAAGAACTAGCTCCATAAAGAGTTTTATGTGTCTTTCTTTATTTCTAGTTTAATTGTAATAGGTATTTAGTATTGTACCTTTCAGCTTTCATAGAAGCAATTATATTAGGTACTTTTAGTATTCAAGTTAGAGTTAACTTGAAAGTATCGCAACAATTGAGGCTGTGTGCCACACTGGGATAAGAGTTAATTCTTAGGTTTGCAAAGAGTTTTTGTAAATGCTATTTTCGCTCAGTGTAGTGGATGTTTGAGAAAATCCTACTGAGTAGTAGGTCGTGGTTTTTTCACCTTTTAAGCTAGGTGTTTTCCATGTAAAACTCTCTGTATTTTTTATTTTCTGTACTTTAATTCCGCAACAGTAGTAGTTAGAATACCTAGAAGAAACAGGTTCTTCTAGATCGAAAAATTGGGTACCACACAAATCACCATCCCACTCTTGTGTGGTATTGGCGTTAAAAATAAAAATTGGTATCAGAGCAGGTTATCTTTGAAGAGGCTAACACCTTAGGAAAAAATCAACATGAGTGCACCACCTCGGAACTGGGAAGGCCAATCTACTGCCAGGCATTCACTTTTCAATGGACAGTACTATTCCTAGTGAAAGAACAAGATGAGGGATCACATCATAGGAGAAGACTATGAATTATGGGACATAGTTATTGATGGTCCTTTAGCAACCACAAAGAAGAATAAGGAAGGAGTGGATGTGCCAAAGACAAGGGCACACTGCACTGCTGAACACCTGAAGAAGTGGGAGAAAAATGCTAATACCAAGAAATGACTTGTTTGTGGACTAGGTATAGATGAGTATAGTAGGATCCAAAGCTATACTACTTCTAAGGAGATATGGGACACTTTTCAAGTGGCTCATGAAGGAACACCTCAAGTGAAAAGATCCAGAGGAATATTGTGGTATTCTCAATATGAGCATTTTACTATGAAGGAAGCAGAAACTATCCAAGAAATGTATAATAGGTTCACTACACTGAGAAATGAAATTAAGCCTCTTGGAAGGATTATTCTTGAAGAAGACAAGGTTGAAAAAATCCTGACAAGGGTTCTGTCAGTCTCATGGGAAAGCGAAATCACTGCCATTTAGGAATGCAAGAATATGACAACTCTCAGATTGGATGAACTGATTGGAAATCTTACTGCTTATGAGTGAGAAGGAAAACCATGAAGATAGATACACCCAAAACGAAGAGAAGCCTAGCTCTCAGAATTGCTGAAGGTTCGGATCTAGAAGATGATGAGATGGCCATGATCACTAGAGATTTCAAAAAATACCTGATGAGAGGAAAGTGTTCTTCAAGAGGTACAACCTTCAACAAATCAAGAGCTCCTGAGAAACAAACCAATGAGGGTTGCTACAAGGGTGGTAAGACTGATCACATGATTAAGAATTACCCTCAATGGGAAATTTAATGGATGAAAGAAAGGGCCAAACGAAGGAACAAGAATAAGGAACATGTTCAACCAAAAACGAACAAAGGTTCAACCAAGGCTATGGTTTCTTCTTCGGGAGAAACCTCAGATAAAGACTTAGAAGATATATCTGAAGAAGAGCAAGCATTGATGGCCATCGGAGAATCAGATGATGAACAAGAGGTAAGTATTCTTCATCTCAAAGGCAAGATTAAATTTTTGTCTAAAGAAAGGTTGTATGAGCTATTAATAGACTTCAATGATGAGTCTGAAATAATTAACAATGATAAAAAAGTTCTATCTAGGGAATGTGTGATCCTAAAAGCAAAATGCAAAAGTCTAGAGTCTAGGGCTAATAAGAGTCATAACACAAATGCTGAGTTGAAGAACCAGTTTCTTGAACTTGATAACAGTGTCCTAGAACTTAAGTCCGAAAATTTAAAATTGAAACTAGGAACAGGAAATAAGAAAGCTGATCACATATCTCACTCTAGAAGAAAATCTGGGAAAAATGAGAGATGAATTGTATAAGAAAGATGAATTCATCAAAGTCCTAAGGGAAGATCTAGGAAAGGTGAAACATGAACTAGACAGAACTTGCAAGTGGAAAAAGGCTTCTGATGCACTCTCTTGGCTGCAAGAGCATCACAGTAGCAACAAAAGAGGACTTGGATATGGGACTCAAGCTCCAAAATAGGACCCTAAAAGCAAGTACCTCACATTTCCTGAAAATAAAATCTGCACACACTGTGGCAAGACTGGCCATTACAAAAATGAATGTAAGACAAACGAAAATTTCACTCAAAGGAACAAAGCTTTTGTTCAAAAGATACACAAGCTACTTGGGTTGGCAAGAAGGAATCTGATTCATCCTTTTTCTTATAGAAAGGGACCCAAACTAGTTTGGGTTCCTTTCTATAACCTCTGATTTCTTTTTTCAGGTCCAAGTGAAAGGGAGGAGTCAAATATGGTATATGGATAGTGGCTGCTCAAAACATATGACTGGGAACAAGGACCAGTTCCTTTCACTTGAGGACCTAAAGGGAGGTAATGTCTCCTTTGGTAATGAAAAGAAAGGTGCGATCATTGGGGGTGCAAAAGGTAGGTAAGACAGACTCTCATTCTATTGAGAATGTCTACTTGATAGTGAAATATAGCCTAATAAGTGTGTCACAACTGTGTGACAGAAGTAACCGTGTTGCTTTCACCTCTACCAATGCTTTGTGATTAACCTTACTACTACCAAAATTATTTTACAGGGAAAAAGAGTTAACAATATTTAATATTGTAGATTTTTCCACTCTTTCAGAAAGTGAACTCGCTTGCTTAAGTGTGTTGGTTAATGATCCCCTCCCGTGGCACAAAAGACTTGGTCATGCCAGTCTAAATCAGCTAAACAAATTAGTCTCTAACGACTTGGTGATAGGGTAACCCAACATCAAGTTCAAGGAAGACAAAATTAATAAGGCATGTGCAAGGGGGAGCAGGTAAGATCATCTTTTAAAACTAAGAAAAAGGTAAGTATGTCCAAGACGTTGGAACTGGTTCATATGGATCTTTGTGGTCCAATAAGAACCGCGAGTAGAGGTAGAAAGAAATATGTAATGGTACTTATTTATGATTACTCTAGATTTACCTAGGTACTATTTCTAACCTCTAAAGATGAAGCATTCGATATGTTTACTGCTTTTGTTAGAAAGACTCAGAAACAATTAGGAAATCAACTTGCATCTATTAGATCTGATCATGGAACTGAATTTGAAAATGCAAAGTTTGCTGAATATTGTGATGAAAATGGTGTTGTCATAACTTCTCTGCCCCTAGGACTCCTCAACAAAAGGGAGTAGTTGAAAGAAAAAATAGGACCCTTGAGGATATGGCAATGACCATGCTTCTTTCTAGTAAATTACCTCACAGCTTCTAGGCAGAGGCTGTAAACACTACATGCTACATTATCAATAGATGCATGACTAGACATCTTGTAGAGAAAACTCCCTATGAGTTACTTAAAGGGATAAGACCAAACATATCCTATCTTAGGTCATTTGGTTACAAGTGCTATGTGCACAATAATGGAAAATACTCCCTAGGTAAGTTTGATCCTAGAAGTGATGAGGAGTGTTCTTGGGATATTCTTCACATAGCAAAGCATAATAAGTGTTGAATAAAAAAACTTTATGTGTAGAGGAAAGTGTACATGTTGTATTTGATGAAACTAAAATTCTTTTTGAGAGACACGAACATGAAGATGAAGCCATTGGACTGGTAACAGAATTGACTGAATCCCCAGCACAAGTCAAAGTGGCATTAAAATAAGGAATAGGTGATGGAGCATATCCTGTTAATTAAGGCAACCTGAAAGGAGGAACTAATCAAGGAGAAATTGAATCAAACCCCCAAGAGGAACCTGTTCCTCATCAACAGAACATGGGAGAGACATCTAGCAGAAACCAGTTGGTTGTGAAACCTCACAAGTATAAAAGTTCTCATCCCATTGAGAACATTATCACAGATCCAACATCTGGAGTCAAAACTCGATCACAGTTGAAGAATCTATGTGCTTTTGATGCTTTCCTATCTCTTATTGAACATAAAATACTGTTGAAGCTTTGTAGGATACATATTGGGTGAATGTAGTGCAGGATGAACTCAACCAATTTGAAAGAAGTAAAGTTTGGCATCTAGTTCCAAGACCCAAGGACAGATTAGTCATTGACACAAAATGGGTCTTCAGGAACAAACTTGATGAAGATGGAACAATTACAAGAAACAAGGCAAGGATGGTGGTTCAAGGCTACAACCAAGAGGAGGGCATTAACTATTATAAGACATTTGCTCCAGTTGCAAGACTAGAGGAAATCAAACTCCTCATAGCCTTTGCAGCACACATGGAATTCACTCTCCATAAGATGGATGTCAAAAGTGCCTTCCTGAATGGCTACCTAAAGGAAGAAGTGTTTGTGAAACAACCCCAGGGTTTGAAAGCAAGGAAAGTCCTGAGCACGTGTACAGGTTTGACAAGGCTCTATATGGGCTCAAGTAGGCCCCAAGAGCTTGGTATGAACGGCTATCTAAATTCCTACTAGAGCATGGTTACAAAAGTGGTAAAATTGATAGTACCTTTTTCTTAAAGGAAAAAGGTAATGACATTCTTGTTGTGCAAATATATGTTGATGACATAATATTTGGGGCCACTACTGATAGGTTGAGTAAGGACTTTGCAAAACTAATGGGGAGTGAGTTTGAAATGAGCATGATGGGTGAGCTTAACTTCTTCTTAGGCTTGCAGATCAAACAAAGTCCAAATGGAACCATGATCCATCAGCAGAAGTATACAAAATAATTAATCAAAAAGTTTAAAATGGAGGATTCTAAAGAAATATACATACCCATTGCAACAGCTACTAAATTAGATTTTGATGAACCTTGTTCATCAGTTGATCAAAAGTTGTATAGGGGTATGATTGGTTCACTTTTCCATCTTAATGCCAGCATACCTGAAATTGTTTTCAGAATATGCTCAACCTTCTCCAAACACAACCCTCTAGTTCCTCCAAGCCTTAGGATGTCTAGTTCTTGTCTTCTGCACCCATCTAGAACCCCCTAGTGACCCAGATTTCGAGACTTTTTCTATTTTTGTTGCTCATATTTGGAAGTTTATATTTTTTTTTGTGGTTTGTTGGTGGAAACATATACTTATCAATGAAAATGGCTTTTCTCTTGTTCTATGAAGATTCTGATCTTAATAGTTAATTTTGTTTATTGGTTGTTGATTAATTGAACCATGTTTTAACTTGCAGTTGCCCCAGTGGCCATGAGTATTTATATAAATATGGGATTCACAATGTGTATGCAACTTTTCAATGATGACAAAAGGGGGAAGAGATATTGTGCTTTACTTTTTATTCTGAATAATGTGATATTTATAACCTAATTAAACATGGTCCTTGATGATAATTTAAAATTCTAAATCAAAGTGTTCATGGTTAAGCTGAGTTCCTACAGGTTCTTTGAGCAGTAAAAGCACAGAGTTTGTCATCATCAAAAAGGGAGAATTTTTTGGCCAAGTTCAGGTGAAGTTTTGAAGAATGACAAATGAACTCAGTCATGGACCAAGTCCATCATGTGAGACACATTGTTTATCAACCTATACAAGTGAGTTGCACGTGAAGAAGATAAGTCTCTAGGATCAAGCACGAATATCTTCTGAACTGATCGAAAAGGTTGCATATTGGATGAGGAGAGGAAGTCTCTTTATAGGAAGATGACACGAGCTAGATAAAGGATAGGGCTGGAGTTTGTATTGTTTAGGGACTAAACTTTGGTGGAACATAAGTAATTGAGTCTCAATCAAACTCTTATTACTAACTCGTTAAATAACCAAGATTATTCTCTTTTACAGCAGTTGCACAAAAATGCAGAAGTTAAACGTGAATTGAGAGCAAAATAGCAAGGCTTTTTACAAGGAGTTTGCAAGTGATTCAAGTGTGCAAACATGAAGCTACATGAACCAGATTGAAGTACTAGATCCACAAAGAGTTTTATGTGTCGTTCTTTATTTCTAGTTCAATTGTAGTAGTTGTTTAATATTGTACCTTTCAGCTTTCATAGAAGCAATTCTATTAGGTACTTTGAGTATTCAAGTTAGAGTCAACTCTAAAGTGTCGCAACAATTGAGGCTGTGTGCCACACTGGGATAAGAGTTAATTCTTAGGTTTACAAAGAGTTTTTGTAAATGCTATTTTCGCTAAGTGATTTTAGTGGATGTTTGGGAAAATCCTACTGAGTAGTAGGTCATGGTTTTTTCACCTTTTAAGCTAGGTCTTTTCCATGTAAAACTCTCTGTATTTTTTATTTTCTGTACATTAATTCCGCAACAGTAGTAGTTAGAACATCTAGAAGAACTAGGTTCTTCTAGATCGAAAAATTGGGTACCATACAAATCACCCCCCTCTTGTGTGGTATTGACGTTAAGAACAAAATTAATCCAACGTTACAAAATTTTTTTCCTTTTTCCTTTGTTCACTTATAGGTAAAGTTTACCAAAACTAAATCAACAAAAAATAAAATAAAAGCGAAAGTACATAACTAAACTAGTTACTCATATACTATTAACGAAATGAAAAGTAATTACCACCCAGAAATGGGTCTCACAACTCACGTAACAGTATACAAATACTACAAGCAATGGTCTGAAAGAAAATACATCCGTCTTGGAGAAAGTAAAACAAAAATGAAGTAAAGATAGGAGAGGAACCAGGGCATATGGACGCTTGCAGGACTACCTCGGATCTCCTGAATGCAGTAACAACAACATACCTCTCGATCTGCCACTAGCTTCAAAATCTGCACAGAATATGCAGAGTGCAGTATCTATACAACCGACCCCATGTACTAGAAAGTATCGAGCATATATAACCTGCAATAGCTAATACTACAATAGAAAGGAAATACAAAATGTAATATAATATTAACTAGCGTTAAAAAAATACAGAAGATAGTCTTTTACCAATACTCTGCGATAACCAATCCCTAATAACGATATAAATATTTACCCTTATTACTCCTAGTTGCAGCGTGCAACCCGATCCCACTAGTTAACCTTCATTACTCCTCAATATATCACCATTATTCCTCTTGCTATGGCATGCAACCCGACCCCCTGTCCATCCTTATTACTCCTTGTTGTGGCATGCAACCCGATCCCACTAGACAATCACATTCACCATTATTCCTCATGTTGCGGCATGCAACCCGATCCTTATGTATATATATATATATATATATATATATATATATATATATATATATATATATATATATATATATATAATGCTTCACAAGTTAACTCAAATCCTTCACAACATTTATACCTCAATCCAACACAATGGAATAAGAGTTAATTCTTAGGTTTACAAAGAGTTTTTGTAAATGCTATTTTCGCTAAGTGATTTTAGTGGATGTTTGGGAAAATCCTACTGAGTAGTAGGTCATGGTTTTTTCACCTTTTAAGCTAGGTCTTTTCCATGTAAAACTCTCTGTATTTTTTATTTTCTGTACTTTAATTCCGCAACAGTAGTAGTTAGAACATCTAGAAGAACCAGGTTCTTCTAGATCGAAAAATTGGGTACCATACAAATCACCCCCCTCTTGTGTGGTATTGACGTTAAGAACAAAATTAATCCAACGTTACAAAATTTTTTTCCTTTTTCCTTTGTTCACTTATAGGTAAAGTTTACCAAAACTAAATCAACAAAAAATAAAATAAAAGCGAAAGTACATAACTAAACTAGTTACTCATATACTATTAACGAAATGAAAAGTAATTACCACCCAGAAATGGGTCTCACAACTCACGTAACAGTATACAAATACTACAAGCAATGGTCTGAAAGAAAATACATCCGTCTTGGAGAAAGTAAAACAAAAATGAAGTAAAGATAGGAGAGGAACCAGGGTATATGGACGCTTGCAGGACTACCTCGGATCTCCTGAATGCAGTAACAACAACATACCTCTCGATCTGCCACTAGCTTCAAAATCTGCACAGAATATGCAGAGTGCAGTATCTATACAACCGACCCCATGTACTAGAAAGTATCGAGCATATATAACCTGCAATAGCTAATACTACAATAGAAAGGAAATACAAAATGTAATATAATATTAACTAGCGTTAAAAAAATACAGAAGATAGTCTTTTACCAATACTCTGCGATAACCAATCCCTAATAACGATATAAATATTTACCCTTATTACTCCTAGTTGCAGCGTGCAACCCGATCCCACTAGTTAACCTTCATTACTCCTCAATATATCACCATTATTCCTCTTGCTATGGCATGCAACCCGACCCCCTGTCCATCCTTATTACTCCTTGTTGTGGCGTGCAACCCGATCCCACTAGACAATCACATTCACCCTTATTCCTCATGTTGCGGCATGCAACCCGATCCTTATGTATATATATATATATATATATATATATATATATATATATATATATATATATATATATATATATAATGCTTCACAAGTTAACTCAAATCCTTCACAACATTTATACCTCAATCCAACACAATGGAATAAGAGTTAATTCTTAGGTTTACAAAGAGTTTTTGTAAATGCTATTTTCGCTAAGTGATTTTAGTGGATGTTTGGGAAAATCCTACTGAGTAGTAGGTCATGGTTTTTTCACCTTTTAAGCTAGGTCTTTTCCATGTAAAACTCTCTGTATTTTTTATTTTCTGTACTTTAATTCCGCAACAGTAGTAGTTAGAACATCTAGAAGAACCAGGTTCTTCTAGATCGAAAAATTGGGTACCATACAAATCACCCCCCTCTTGTGTGGTATTGACGTTAAGAACAAAATTAATCCAACGTTACAAAATTTTTTTCCTTTTTCCTTTGTTCACTTATAGGTAAAGTTTACCAAAACTAAATCAACAAAAAATAAAATAAAAGCGAAAGTACATAACTAAACTAGTTACTCATATACTATTAACGAAATGAAAAGTAATTACCACCCAGAAATGGGTCTCACAACTCACGTAACAGTATACAAATACTACAAGCAATGGTCTGAAAGAAAATACATCCGTCTTGGAGAAAGTAAAACAAAAATGAAGTAAAGATAGGAGAGGAACCAGGGTATATGGACGCTTGCAGGACTACCTCGGATCTCCTGAATGCAGTAACAACAACATACCTCTCGATCTGCCACTAGCTTCAAAATCTGCACAGAATATGCAGAGTGCAGTATCTATACAACCGACCCCATGTACTAGAAAGTATCGAGCATATATAACCTGCAATAGCTAATACTACAATAGAAAGGAAATACAAAATGTAATATAATATTAACTAGCGTTAAAAAAATACAGAAGATAGTCTTTTACCAATACTCTGCGATAACCAATCCCTAATAACGATATAAATATTTACCCTTATTACTCCTAGTTGCAGCGTGCAACCCGATCCCACTAGTTAACCTTCATTACTCCTCAATATATCACCATTATTCCTCTTGCTATGGCATGCAACCCGACCCCCTGTCCATCCTTATTACTCCTTGTTGTGGCGTGCAACCCGATCCCACTAGACAATCACATTCACCCTTATTCCTCATGTTGCGGCATGCAACCCGATCCTTATATATATATATATATATATATATATATATATATATATATATATATATATATATATATATATATATAGATATATATATATATATATATATATATATATATATATATATATATAATGCTTCACAAGTTAACTCAAATCCTTCACAACATTTATACCTCAATCCAACACAATGGAATATCACTACATTTATGAAACTTCACCAGTTAAAACTACACAGTGAGACCAACCAACGCATATCATGCAGAACCAACAAACCAACTTCAACCAGCAAGGTAATAAAATCAAACTATGAAACAATTAATACTTCAATAGAGAAACAACAGTCAATAAGAAGCAATTAACATGAAAACATTTATGAGCAAGTAGAAATTAAGATATGAAACAATATATTAGGAAGCCGGAAAGGGAAAATGGTAGAATGATAATTTGGTGGTGCATAGGTACTCGTCACCATATTTATACTCCATACGTATGAAATTTCACATAGAAAATAAGTCGGGGATCCGTAATCCCTTAAGTCAAGGTTAGACAAAATACTTACCTCAAGCCAACGGGTGTTTCAAAGCTCAATCACTGGTTTTCCTTTCAATTCCACCACCAATTCACTCATATCTAGTCATAATTAACTTAATAACATCCATAAACTCTAAAGAAATCAATTCCAATGCATAATTATAGGTTTTTCAAGATTTTCCCCAAAAAGTTAAAACCCGATCGCTTGGTCCAAACTCAAAATTCAGAACAAAACTCGATTATCCATTAACCCCCAGTCCGTATATACAATTGGTTTTGGAATCCAACCTTAATTTGAGTTCTAAATCCCCAAACTTTGAAATTCCTAAATTTTACCTAAAAACACCCAATTCTACCATGAAAACCCCTAGATTTTGTGATGAAATCTTATAAAAAGATGAAATGTATTGAAAGAAATTAGTTAGGAATCATTTACCTAAATTTGGCGAAGAAATGGTCTTTTGAAAATTGTCTCTTGAAGCTTAGGGTTTGAGAATTTGAGAAATGAATTAAAAATCCCGTCTAAGTCCCTTTTTGAACATTGTAGATGTCACATCTACGACATGAGCTTTGAAATTGCAAAGCTCGCAAATGCGAACCTGCCACATTTATGCTATTGCCACAAATGCGAACCTTTGGTCACATTTGTGATGATCCCCTTTCCCTGACTACTTCACATTTGCGAAAGTTTGTTCGCATTTGCGAACTCTGCAATACCAGCCTCCTAGTGGCATTTTCGAAGAAAGGCTTACAAAAGCGGACCCTACAAGGCTTGCAATTGCGATGCTTGATCTCGGAATTGTGAGATCAGGGGCCTGGAACATCTGAAGCATACCAGAAACATTTTTCTAAGTCTAAAATCATTCCGTACCTATCCGAAACTCACCCGAGCCCTCGGAGCTCCAAACCAAACATGCACACAAGTCTTAAAATATCATACAAACTTGCTTGAATGATCAAATTGCCAAAATAACATCTAGAACTATGAATTCAACACCAAAACACGTGAAATTTTAAAGATAATTTCAAACATTCTATTTTCTCAACCAAAGGTCTGAATCACGTCAAATCACTTTCGTTTTTAACAAAATTTCACATATAAGGTTTAAATATTATAAGGGACCTGTGCTGGGCTTAAAAACCAAAATATGAAACCCATATCAACAGGACCAAATTATTTAAATTATTGAACTTTTCATTCTAATCAATTTTCTTCAAAAATTCATTTCTCGGGCTAGGGACATTGAAATTTGATTTTGGGCTTACGTCTAGGTCCTATATTTTACTACCGACCCTCCAGGACTGTTGGAACACAGTTTCAAGCCAGTTAACTAACAATATTGATCGAAGTCAACTAAAATCATCTTTTAAGCCAAAATTCATCACTTTCTTAAATGTTTCACATAAGTGTTTTCTGGATACACGCCCTGACTGTGAACACAAATAGAGGAGAGATAAAAGGAGGTTTTTAAGGCCTCGGAAAACAGAAACGAATTCAAAAGTAGAAGGTGACCTTTTGGGTCATCACATTCTCCACCTCTAAAATAATCGTTCGTCCTCGAACGTACATAGAAAAGTACATGGGTTGGGGAAAAGATGGGGATATCTGCTCCGCGCATTGGACTCGGACTCCCAGCTACCTGCTTCGGCCTCTCCACTGTACACGAATCAAAGGATAACTCTTCGATCTCAGCTGTCTAATTTGCTGGTCTAGAATAGCTTCCAGCTCCTCCTCGTAGGTCAAATCCTTGTTCAACTGGGCAGTGCTAAAATCTAACACATGGGATGTATCTCTGTGGTACTTTCTAAGCAGGGAAACACGAAATATAGGATACACAATTGATACACATGGTAGTAACAAAAGTCTGTAAGCCACCTCCCCACTCGATCAAGGATTGTAAAAGGCCTGATGAACCTAGGGTTTAGCTTGACCTTCTTCCTAAATCTTATCATGCCCTTTAAGGGCGACACTCAAAACATTACTCGCTCTCCGAACATGAATGCCATATCATGAACCTTACAGTCGACATAACTCTTCTACCTAGACTGAGCTGTACGAATCCTATCCTGAATGATCTTAACCTTATCTAAGACATCCTGCACTAAGTCTGTGCCTAACAACCGAGCCTCCCCTGGCTCAAATCACCCAATTGGCGATCGACACCTTCTACCATATAATGCCTCATAGGGATCCATTTGGATGCTCGAATAATAACTGTTATTGTAGGCAAACTCCGCTAATAGCAAGAATTGATCCCAAGAACCTCCAAAGTCAATAACACATGCGCGAAACATATCCTCCAAAATCTAAATGGTACGCTCAGACTGCCCGTCCATCTAAGGATGAAATATTGTGCTCAACTCAACCCGCATATCCAACTCATGCTGTACAGCCCTCTAGAAATGCGAGGTAAACTTCATATCTCGGTTAGAAATTATAGAAACGGGCACACCATGAAGATGTATGATCTTATGGATGTAGATCTATACGAACTGCTCCGAAGAATAGGAAACTGCCACATGAACGAAATGCGCTAACTTAGTTAGCCTATCTACAATTACTCATACTGCATCGAACTTTCTCTGCGTTTGTAGGAGTCCAACAATGAATTCCGTAGTAATATGCTCCCACTTCCACGCAGGAATCTGAATCTTTTGAAGAAAACCACCAGGTCTCTAATGCTCGTACTATACCTGCTGACAATTCAAACACCGAGCTACATATGCAACAATATCCTTCTTCATCTTTCTCCACCAATAATGTTTCCGCAAGTCCTGATACATCTTCGCGGCGCCCGGATGAATAGAATACCGGGAACTATGGGCCTTTTCTAGAATAAACTCACAAAGTCTATCTATATTAGGCACTCAAACACGACCCTGCATCCTCAAAACTCCACCATGTCCAACTGTAACCTTCTTGGTATCATCGTGCCGCACTGTGTCCCTAGTATGAGGATCATCATGTTGCCGATCTCTGATACGCTGAAATAATGAAAATCGAGTGATTGTACAAGCTAGAACATGGCTGGGCTCAGAGCATCCAACCTCACGAACTGATTGGCGAAAGCCTGAACATCCAAAGCAAGCGGTCTTTCACCGATTGGAATATACACAAGGCTACACATACTAGCCGACTTCCTATTCAAAGCATTGGCCACCACATTGGCCTTCCCGGATTGATATAAGATGGTGATATCATAGTCTTTCAATAGCTCCAACCACCTTCTCTGCCTCGAATTGAGCTCCTTCTACTTGAACAAATACTGAAACTCTTATGATCCATGAACAATTCACACGACACACTGTATAGATAATACGTCCAAATCATCAACACGTGAACAATGGCTGCTAGCTCCAAGTCATGAACTAGATAATTCTTCTTATGAATCTTTAACTGTCGTGAAGCATATGCAATAACCTTGTCATCCTGCATCAACTCCACACCAAGTCAAATATGAGATGCGTTACAATATACTATATATGACCCTAAACCTATAGGAAACACCAGCACCGGCACCATAGTCAAATCTGCCTTGAGCTTCTAAAAGCTAGCCTCACACTCGTCCAACCATATGAACGGGGCACCCTTCTAGGTCAACCTGGTCATCGAGGCTGCTATAGATGAAATACCCTCTACAAACCGACAGTAATAACCCGCCAAGCCCAAAACCTCCAAATCTCTGTAGCTGATGTGGGCATAGGCCAGCCCTTGACTACCTCTATCTTCGTAGGATCCACATGAATACCCTATGCTGATACAATGTGACCTAGGAAAGCAATTGTACTCAACCAAAACTCACATTTTGAAAACTTAGTATACAACTGGTTGTCTCTCAAAGTCCAAAGAATGATCCGAAGATGTTGCTCGTGCTCCTCTCGGCTTGCGGGAGTAGATTAAGATATCATCAATGAAAACAATCACAAAGGACTCCAGATAGGGCTTGAACACCCGATTCATTAAATCTATAAATGCTACTGGGTCATTTGTCAACCCAAATGACATTACTAGAAACTCATATTGCTCTTACTGAGTACGAAAAGCTATCTTAGGGACATCAGATTACCTAATCCTCAAATGATGGTAGCCATATCTCTAATCAATCTACGAAAATACTTTGGCACCCTGAAGCTGATCAAATAAATCATCAATCATCGGTAATGAATACTTGTTCTTGATGGTGACTTTATTTAAATGCTGATAATCTATGCACATCATTGTCGATCTATCCTTCTTCTTAACAAATAACATCGTTGCGCCACAAGGCGAGACAGTGGCCTAATAAAGACCTTCTCAAGCAAGTCTTGTAACTGCTCCGTCAATTCCTTCAACTCTGGCAGGGTTATGCAGCATGACGTGATAGAAATTGGCTAAGTGTCTAGAGCCAAATCAATACATAAGTTAGTATCCCAGTCGGGTGGCATCCCCAACAGGTCTACAGGAAACATCTCTAGAAACTCCTGAACAACTCGCACAGAAACCATAGAAGGAATCTCAGTACTAGAATCACGAATGTAAGCCAAATAAGCCAAACACCCCTTCTCGACCATACGTCGAGCCTTCATATACGAGATAACTCTGCTGGTAGTATGACGAAGAGTCCCTATCCACTCCAATCGGGGCAACCTCGGCAAAGATAAGGTCATAGTAGCATGATAATCCAATATGAAATGATAAGGTTACAGCCAATCCATCGCCAAAATGACATCAAAATCCACTATATCGAGAAGTAAGGGATCTACACTAGTCTCAAGACCCCAATAACAACCACACACGAGCCATAGACACGATCTACAACAATATAATCCCCTACCAGCACGAACACATATACAGAAGTACTCTATGAATCACGAGGAACAACCAAATATGAAGCAAAATAAGAAGACACATAAGAGTATGTGGACCCAGGATCAAATAAAATTGAAGCATCTCTACTGCAAATCGAATTGGTACATGTGATAACAACATCAGAGGACTCAAGCTCAAGCCTCGCGGGGAAAGCAAAACATAGGGGCTGGGCCCCACCACTCCTAACTATATATGTGGGACAACCTCCTGGTGGCTTGCCTCCACCTCTAGCGGTCTGGCCTCCACCTCTAATGGCCTGACCTCCACCTCTAGCAAGCTAACCCGTAACTCGAGCTTCCCGACCCCTCATCTCGCTGGCTAAGTGAGCGGTGTCGGGATCATGGCACGAGAACCCTACTATTGTGGCTAAACACCCACTAATATCGAACATGTTCTCTAGACATGCCCATACTCACAACACTCAAAACACCCATCCTGATACTACGGCTGAGGAAATTGAGACTGACCTTAATGGGCCGGTTGACCGTAATAATAACTTTGAAGAGGAGGTGCTCTGATAGGAGCTAGTGGTGCACTATAAGCTGGCTGCCCTGGGGAGGTACATAAGGACCACGACTCCTTAAAGCTCCATGGGATGTTTGAAGTGTTGAATGAAATGACTTGGAATGATGGCCTCTACCAAAAGTACCTCGACCTCCAGATGGGGCCACACTAAATCCACCAGAGTGATGAGGCCTCTTGTCGGACCCCTGACCACTCCCTTGAGTTGAAACCATCTCAACTCGTCTAGCCACATTGGCTTCATCTTGACTACTAAGCTTGTTTGTGAATTGTGAGACCTAGGCAACCTAGTGCTCTGATACCAACTTCCGACGATCCAAATTTTCCACCGTTGGGACCGTGGTGGTGCCTAACGTTGCACTCACTAGGCAAGCCAAAATTACAGAATTTTACACCTTTTCATTTGTTTACTTATAATTAACAAAAAAAAAGAGGAAATACATAACTTAAATAATTACTCATATAATATTAACGAAATCCGAAGTAAATATGACCCAGAAAATAGTGTCACAACTCACGAACAGTCTACGAATACTACAAGTAATGGTCTGAAAGAAAATACATCTATCTCAAAGAAAGTAAAACAGAAATGAAGTAAAGATAGGAGGGAATCCAGGGCCTGCAGACGCCTACAGGACAACCTCGGGTTGCAGTAACAGCAACCAACCTTTCGATCAGCCACTAGCTCGAAAAATCTGTAGAAAGTGCAGAGTGCAGTATCAGTACAACCAACCCCATGTATTGGTAGGTTTCTAGCCTAAACTCGATGAGGTAGTGACGAGGCTACGAAGGGAATAATAACAATATAACCTGCAACAGCTGATACTAAAATAGAAAGGAAATACAGAACATAATATAACAATAACTAGCGTTAAATAAATACGGAATCCAGTCTACTACCAATACTCAGCGATAACTAATCTTTAAAGGAGTTTTAACACCACAATAATGGGCCTTAGCAGAAATGAATACATAAATAACAATTGATACGACGCACATCACGATCTCACCATATAATCAATAATGGTATAAATATTCACCCTTATTACTCCTTGTTGCGTCATGCAATCCGATCCCACAAGTCCATCCTTATTACTCCTCAATATATCACCCTTCTTCCTCATGTTTCGGCATGCAACCCGATCCTACAAGTCCACCCTTATTACTCCTTATTGCGGCATGCAACCCGATCCCATCGGACAATCATATTCACCCTTACTCCTCATGTTGCAGCGTGTAACCCGATCCCAATATATATCAGCACCAATCACAAAATAAAGACAAGTATTTCATAAGTTCAACTCAAATCCTCCACAACACTTATACCTCAATCCAATATAATGGAATATCGGTACAATTATAAGACTTCATTAGTTAAAACTACACAACAAAACCAACCAACGCATAGCATGAAGCATCAACAAACCAACTTCAACCATCAAGGTAATAAAATGAAACTATGAAACAATTAATACTTCAATAGAGAAACAACAGTTAATAACAAGCAATTAGACATGAACATTACGAGCAAGTAGCGATTAACACATGAAACAATATATTAGGAAGCAGGAAAGGGAACAAGCTAAAATGATAATTTGGTGGCGCATAGGTACTCGTCACATAGCAAATCAGTCGGGGATCCCTAATACCTCAAGTCAAGGTTAGACAGAACACTTACCTCAAGCCAATGGGTATTTCAAAGCTCAATCACTGCTATACCTCTCGATTCCACTACCAATTTACTCATATCTCGTCATAATTAACTTAATAACATCAATAAATGCTAAAGAAATCAATTCCAATGCATAATTATAGGTGTTCCAATATTTTTCCCAGAAAATCAAAACCCGACCCCGGGCCTGCATGGTCCAATCTGATTACTCTAACCAATACCTGATTACTCATCCACCCCAGAGCTTGGATATACAATTGGTTTTGGAATATGACCTCAATTTGAGGTCTAAGCCCCCAAATTTCAAAATTCCTAAATTCTACCACAAAACAACCAATCCCACCATGAATACCCCTAGATTTTGTGATGAAATCTTGTAAAAGGATGAAATGGATTGAAAGAAAAATGTTCGGAATCATTTACCTATGATTTGGGGAAGAAATGGTCTTTGGAAAATCGCCTATTGAAGTTTATGGTTTGAAAATTTGAGAAATAAATTAAAAATTGCATATAAGTCCCTTTTTGCACAGTTGTAGATGTCGCATTTGCGACATGAGCTTCACAATTCCAAAGCTCAAAAATGCAAACCTGCCGCAGTTCTGCTACTGCCGCAAGTACGAATTTTTGGTTGCATTTGCGGTGATCCCCCTTCCCTGACTACTTTGCATTTGCGAAGGTTTGTTCACATTTGTGAAATCTGCTGGCCCAACTTCCTAGTTGCATCTGCGAAGAAAGGCTCGCAAAAGCAGGCTCTGCAGGGCTCGCAATTGTGATGCCTGGTCTCGCAATTGCAATTAGGGGCCTGCAACAGCTAAAGCATACCAGCAACATTTTCCTAAGTCCAAAATCATTCTATAGCCTATCTAAAACTCACCTGAGCCCTCTAGGCTCCAAACTAAATATACACACAAGTCTTAAAAAATCATATGAACTTGCTCACGTGATGAAATCACAAAAATAATATCTAGAGCTATGAATTCAACACCGAAACACGTGAAATTTTCAAGATAGTTTCAAACTTTCTATTTTCTCAACCAAAAGTCTGAATCACGACAAGTCATTTCAGATTTTCACCAAATTTCACATATAAGGTTTAAATATTATAACGGACCTGTACCTGGCTCTAGAACCAACATACGGGCCAGATACTAACAAGAGCAAATCATTTAAATTATTGCATTTTATGTCTTATTAATTTTTTAAAAATTCATTTGTCGGGTTAGGGACCTTGGAATTTGATTCTGGGCATAGACCCAGGCCCCATATTTTAACTCTCCAGGACCATCAAAACATGTGTTCGAGTCTGTTTTACCCAAAATATTGACCTAAGTCAACTAAAATCATCTTTTAAGCCAAAAATCATTATTCTATTAAATTTTTTACATAAAAGCTTTCTGGATACATGCCCAGACTGTGCACGTAAATCGAAGAGAGATAAAAGGAGGTTTTTAAGGCTTGAAAATAGAGAATCGGATTCTAAAATAGAAGATGACCTTATTGGTCATCGTAGAAAGGAATAGAAAAATAGGGGAAATGTAAGGGGACTTCAAGGTCTGCGGATGCCAGTAGATCTACCTCGAGTATCCAAAAGCAGTTTCGAGCTGAAACACATCACGGACAAATAGGACCCGTACTAAAATCTGCACAAGATGTATAGAGTGTAGTATGAGTACAATCGACCCCATGTACTCCGTAAGTGTCGAGCCTAGCCTCGACGAGGTAGTGATTTGGCTATGACACGATATCCACGTAATAAACCTATAAGGACAGAAATATACAAGCAACATAATAGCAGATAAAAAATTAACAAGTACTATCAGGTGGGGGCATGCGATAAGGGTTACAAGATACTATAATAACAACAGGAATGATAATAAGAGATAGTAGATCTTTAACCAACAAGATGAACAAAACACAATGAATAAAACTGTACAACATCACCCTTCGTGCTTTTACTCTCATCCTCACGATGAGTTTAATAATGCCACGACATCACCCTTCGTGCTTTTATTCTCACACTTATCATAAATCAATAGATATGGCACGTTATTACTCTTCGTGCTAACTCTTAAAATATGGCAGGTCATTACCTTTCGTGCATTAACTCTAAAAATATGACACGTGATCACCTTTTTTGCATTAACTCTAACAATATGGCACGACATCATCCTTCGTGTATTAACTCTCATAACATAGCACAACATCACTCTTGTGCATTAACACTCTCCATTATCATACAAAAATGAATATATAATAACGGGGAGATAGGATAATCAAGAACAAGCTGTACGTTAACAATGATTCCACAATACCAACCTCAACTTCAGAACAATACTTAATTACAACATATAGAAGCATGCGGGTGGGACTTGGTTCTTGTGCTTACTAGTCTAAGCATGGATATCATGATCAAGAAGGAAATAAATCACAAGAACCAAGTCCCACCCGCATGCTTTAGCCCAACGACAACGCATATGTACTCATCACCTCATATATACGTTGTTCCTAACATTTAAACAAGTAGCAAGTAGGCAAACAAGTCCTAATACGTTAACTCAAGTTTAACCATGACGCTTACTTCGCTCCAAAGATCAACTCAAAGCTCAACCATAACGCCGCCTTTCAAAAAAGCCTCCAAACCAACAAAATCTATCACATTACCAACCAAACAATTTAAAATGAGCCTTAGGAAGTACCCATGAATAAAAAAAGTTTAATTTAGTTTATTATTAAAAAATTCAACTCCCGAGCGCACTTGGTCCAAACTCAAAATTCGTACCGAAACCCGATTACCCATTCACCCCCGAGCTCCGTTATGTAATTTATTTTTGAATCCGACCTCGATTTAAGGTCTAATTTCTAATTTTACAAAAATTCCTAATTCTAGCTAAACCCCCAATTTTCACCATGAAAATACTAGATTTTTGGTTAAAATCTTATGAAATGTAATGAAAGATTGAAAGAAAATATGTTAGAATCACTTACCAATGATTTGGAGAAGAAGAGTTCTTGGGAAAATCGCTTCTAGGGTTTTCTTCTTTTGGAAATTTGAAGAATGAGAGAAAATCCCGTCTAAATTGAATTTGACTAGTTGCAAATATTGCAATTGCAACCTGGTGTTTGCAATTACAAACCCCGTAAATACGAGAAAACCTTCACAAATGCGAAGTCCAAGCATTTCTGATATCATCGCAATTGCGATGATTTGTTCACAATTGCGAACATGGTTCGATCCGCAATGCGATCATTTGATCACAATTGTGAATAGTCCCCCCCAGCCCCACTTCACAATTGCGAAAAAATAGTTCGCAAATGCGAACATGACTGGTTTGATACCATATCACAATGCAAGGCCAGACCTCGCAATTGCGAGGTCTGAGAACTGCACCAGAAACTGAAGAACACCAGCTGAGTTTTCTAAGCCCAAACCACTCCGTAGCATATCCAAAACTCATCCGAGCCCTCAGGGCTCCAAAATAAACATGCACATAATTCCAAAAACATCATACGAACTTGCCCGCGCGATCAGTTCGCCAAATAACACCTAAAACTATGACAGACACCAAATCAATTAAAATTTTTAAGAAAACTCATAAACTTCTATTTTAACAAGCGTACGTCCTGAATCACCTCAAACCAATCCGTTTGTGACCAAATTCGGTAGGCAAGTCATAAATATAGCAATGGACCTATAGCTGGTTCCAAAACGAAAATACGGACTTGATATCAATTAAGTCAAATATTGGCCAAACTTTTGAAGTCAGTAAGTTTTTAAACTTTCAAATTTCAATAAAAACGATAACTTAAGCAAGGAACTTTCGAATTCGATTCCGGACATACATCCAAGTCCCAAATTACGATATAGATCTATCGATACTATCAAACTACAAGATCCGGGTTCGTTTGATTAATATTTTGACCGAAGTCAACTCAAATAGATTTTAAGGCAAAGTTTCATATTTTATCAAATTTTAACATAAAGGATTTTCGAAAAAACACACGAACAAGGTACACAAATCGAGGAAGGCTAAAATGAGATATTTGAGCCTTCGAAATACATCATTAAGTTTTAAAACTC
This sequence comes from Nicotiana benthamiana, assembly GCA_034376525.1. Taxonomy (NCBI): domain Eukaryota; kingdom Viridiplantae; phylum Streptophyta; class Magnoliopsida; order Solanales; family Solanaceae; genus Nicotiana; species Nicotiana benthamiana. The sequence goes on along the minus strand of CM067340.1, from coordinate 26,406,798 downwards.
TAGATGACCTATTGGGTCATTACAAAACCAAAGCAAAGAAAATAACAAATAGTACTAGAAAACCACGACTAAGAAATCAAGGCTAACACTAACACTATTGGTAGGCCAAAGAACACACTTGACTACCTAATCTTGTACCCTAATTCTCAACCTTCACACTTTTCTTTCAAGGGTCATGTTCTCGGTAAGCTAAAATATTTCCATTTTCTGCTTAATTACCCCCCTCTAATACTTTTTCGACCTACCTTTACCACTCCTAAGATCCGCCAACCTCTCACACCTCATTACTAAGGCACTGTGCCTCTCATATTTACATGCCCAAATTATCTAAACCTCGCTTCTTGCGTTTTGTCCTCCACGGGAGCCACACCACCTTGTTCCTAATATTTTTCTTCCTAATTCTATCCATTTTGGTATTCCCCCACAACCATATCTCAGCGTTCATATTTCTAGAACCTTCATTTCTTTTAACATGATAATAATTCTTGACTCACCAACACTCTGCCCCATACAACATAGTCAGTTTAATTATAGCTCTAAAGAAACTTACATTTAAGTTTTGTGGCACATTCTTATTACACAAAATATTGGAAGCGGGCCTTCAGTTCATCCACCCCACTCCAATACAATGTGCGACATCCTCGTCAATTTTCCCGAATAACTGACCCAAAGTACTTGAAATTTCCTATTTTGGGGATGGCTTATGTATCAAGCTTCACATCTCTGTTTGCATCATACGTCTCAGCACTGAGTAGTCTTGGTCCTGTTCAAATTGAAACATTTAGATTCTAGGGTCTACCTCGACACCTCTAACCTTTTGTTAACACGTCTTGCATCTTACCAATTAGTACAATGTTATCTGCAAATAATGTGCATCATGACACCTCCCTTTAAGTATAATGCGTCAGCGTATTCATAACCAAAAAAAATAAAAATTAAATATTTAAATTTTAATTTTAAAATATTGAGATAGTCTAATCAATTTTAACTTTAAAGATTAGCCAAAATTGACTCCCCAAATAATACCTACCTTAGAGCCCTTAATATTAGGACTTATTACATAATTCAAATAAAGAAATATTTAATAATAAAAAATTAATTAATTTTAAAGTCCTATATATTAGGATAATAACCAAATTATAATTTTGCCTAATATAAAATTTATTTTGAAAAGATAAAGAAAATGAACGATATTTCGTTAATGACATTCCTGCTTTTAATATAGAATAAATATAGATTTCTCAACCTCTAAGAAATTACCATTATGTATTAATTGTTCCTAATAAACAATATAACAAATTTGTGTTCGCCTAAAATGAAAATTTTAATGTGCGGGTAATATAAAGAACACAAAATTTTTAAATAAAAAATACTAAGCTCAAAAGGTGTAAACACATGATCTATCCCAGTAGGATTATAATTCTAAATTCACTCGTGTATAACTTAAATCCTTTTGTTTTAATTAAGTGTCCAAATACATGGAGAGTTTTGTTTTCTCCGTCACTAAACTGGACTAACTTGTTTACCATATTAGACACACATTGCGTATTGCATTAATTTAGGATGGATCCTATGGAATATCTTCAAAAATATATTTTACTCATCATAAATTAGGAATAATTAGCTAAAGCAAGTATATAGTAACAAATATAAAAGACAGATGAATTATGAGAAATGAAAACCCTTGTTCATTTTCTTTTCTTTTTCTTTGCGGAAGAACTTGTTCAACTTTTTCAAATAAGAAATTATATGCTGTGAATTAATATATAGTTCTTGTCTTGATTAAAAAAAGGTAAACTATCTTCTTCTTCCCAGGCCACAACCCTATTTATTACTCATATATTTTATGCTAAAAAGAATGTTGTCTTCTTATATTTAAAACTAATTTAATTTTAAATTCCACTTTTACTTTTATAAAATGATTTACAACCACACAAATAGATTGATTAAAAACCATAAATTTTAAAAATATTTATTTCTTTCTTAAACTTCATGTATAACGATATTACATAAATTGAGACGGAGAGAATAAAAACTTCTGAATTTGAGTAGAGTCCACGTGACCTTACTTCCTTTTAATTAGTCTGTTGTCAAAAAAACCTTTTTATAAATTTTGGGATTAACTGACTTTAATTTCTCATTTTATTGTTATTATTATTAATCTTTTATATTCACACGCTATGTTATGGCACATTTTTGATCATTCATTTTAAAATACGTTAATTTTTTTAAAATTTTATATCCAACTAAATAGAATCACATAAATTAAAACAGGTAAGAGACTATAAATAAGTATTCCTTTTAAGGCACATTGATCTTTCTCCATTTCTAAAAAACTATTCAACTCAAAAATCACTATTAATATCCTAGACTTCAAGTAAAATTTTAGTGCCTCGATATAATGTACATCTTTTTATATTGCATGTAGTTGAGATCATGTAGCTAAAGTGCGTAAGCTGATTGTTTGACTTATATGTTGTCCGGCCGGACGTACTCTTTCGATTATAAATTCATCTGAATTCATAATTTTTGATACAAAATATATATATTTTAATAAATATTAAATATAAATTCATAATTTTAACGGTATAATTAGTTCCGTACAAAATTACATCTATTAAATTTCAATACTGGATTCGCCACTATTTTTGTTAACTTTTTCTGAGCATGTACATTTTAACTTTTGTTCTCATATTTTGCATTATTTGAATGTGTCATCTACTCATGAGAATCTCTCTTTCAAAGTCGGCACATCAGAAGCATAATTTCTTTTGATTTTAGAGATTTGTCTCCACTCATTAAGTAGCAATTGAATATTTCATTGTATGTGTCTCTTAATAAATAGTACTATCATTCAGGCCGAACTTCCCCACCAATTATTGCTTACTCTTAACATTCTATTTGCATGCAATAAGATTAGAATATCTGAACAGCTATGGTACTGTGACAATATTTCATCCATTACACAATTTATTCTTATACGCATTTTGGTTCTCATGTGTCAGTATTTCTAGCAAGACTGAATTTATTTTTATAGTATTGTATTCTTAGATATTTATTGTTATATCTATTTTCATTTGTTTTCATTTCTACTTATCTGGTTATTGGTACTGTCTGTTTATTGTTTTAGTTTTTATTTTTGAATCGATGATTTTTCGAAAACAACTTTTCTATCGTCATTAGGTAGAGGTAAGGTGTGCGTACACTTTATTCAACCCAGACCATATATATAAAATTTTATTATACTTATTATTGTTATGCACTTTGGTTCTAAGTTTGTTTTCTTAATCTACTTTTTTAATTACTTGTTTGCAGGATAAGACTCAACTTCTCGAAAGAAAGGTGGATTGGAGAGGAAGAACAGCTACTAAGGACAAACATGGAGGACAAGGTCCTTCCTTATTCATTTTTGGTAAAGGATTGGTTCGGCACTTAATATGGTGTAATATTATTTGTTTGGTACGAATTTAGACGGTTTTTTTCTAGAAGACTTTGCAGAATATTTAAAAATAGTCTTACACTTTAGGTGAAAACTTTTTTTTTTGTGGCTTATTAACTTATAATGTTGAACTTTATTTCAGTAATCAATGCTCGAACTAACTAGTGCAACATGACCTTTTTTAATATTTTCATATTTGTCCTGTGAAGTCATAAGTTATTATACTTTTTGTGGGTCCGATCAATTTTAAAATACCTTTAAAATTGTGTAATATTGTTGCTATGTATCAAGGTACCGCATGTTTTTTTTTGAAAGGGCTCATACCTTTAAAACTACTGATGTACCTCATATTTAAATTCTTCTTTCAATAAATTGATACGGTGAAATCTGAAGGTGTCATTATATATTAAGATTTAACAAACGAATGTCATCTTCAAATTAGATTTTGTTTCCCACATAGTGGTTTGGGGGGAGGGAGATTGGATTCTTTATTAGGTCTTATACATTCCTCACCTCATGAATTTAGCTTTTCGGATTGAGTTAGGCGCATAATCTATTTTCTTAATATGGTATCAGAACCAAGATTGTCCCAATTTATACATAAGTTATCTGACGTTGGGATCCCATTTTATATTGCCTCCAAATGTCCAGTTTGGAGTGTGTGGGCGGGGGAAGGAAGATTAATTATTTAGTTCCGACATCTATTATATGGATATTTATACTCTTTATATAGTCTTGGACAATCATCATTTCATAAGCGAATTACTAGAAGTAGGTCTAACTTTCATTTTCTTATCATATTATTTTAAACCCTTCAATACACCTTCAGTCGTTAACATTTTGAATATGACCTTGTATATTTATAGGTACATTTGCTTGTGAGAACATGGCATCATTTGTATTGGGAGTAACCTTGGTGACTTATTTCAATGGGGTGATGCATTATGATGTAGCTGATGCAGCAACTCAAGTTACCAACTATTCAGGGACCAGTTATATTCTTACTGTTCTTGTGGCCATCTTAGCAGACACTTATATTGGCAGATTTAAAGCTGTTCTTATTTCATGTTGGATTGAGTTCTTGGTATGCATATATATTCTCTCTTAATATATACTTTCATCTAAATATAAGAATCAAATTTTGAAAATTTTCTTACCACCCGTGATATGATTTATAATCACATAAATATTTATGGTTTATTTTAAACTAAAAAAAAAGAAAGTTTGATGCATCAAGCTCCCGCTATATACTGGTTTCAGGGAAGGGTTGGAATACAAGGGTCTATTGTATACAGCCTTATTCTGTATTTCTGCAAGAGCCTGTTTCTATCGCTCGTAGCAGTGACCTTCTGGTTATATGACAAAAATTTTAGTAGGTACGCCAAATTTTATTTTAAACTACAAATTCTTTTTAAAAAAAATAAATCTTTCTTTAATACACACCGTGATTAATCAAAAATTATCATATAAAATAAGACCGAGGGAATGCTTTTTTCATCTATCCTGACTCTTCCATCTAGTGAAACATCTATTAAAAAGGAGAGATAAAAGAGTTTTCAGACAAATGCTATAATAATTAAATTAAAATTGTTATATATCTTTTTTGAGAGGTGTGCATAATCCGTAAAAGACCCATACGATTAGTGGAAGAGCACCTTAATTGATAATATTTTGCCGAAAATTATACTGTTTAGCTACATAATTTTTTTTATGTATACTATATGCTAAATCTCCTTATTTTTTATGTGTTTACTTTTTTATTTATATTTCAACTTTTCTTAATAAAAATTTTGACATTGCCGTAAAATACTATACACCAAATGTAACATTATAGTCAAACCTTTCTATAACAGCCTTATTTGTTTTGATATTTTTTAGCTACTATAGTAAAGTGCAAATTATATATATATATATATATATATATATATATATATATATATATATATATATATATATATATATATATATATATATATATATATATATATATATATATATATATATATATTATAATATAATATACAAATCGGTTCCAAAAACAATATAACTTTTATGGTGAATGAGTGCAATATAAAATTTTTATTATAAAGATATGTCACTGTACATTGTTTGGCAATTGATGAATTTCTAGCTCTTTGATAGGGACTAGGATTGCTAGCATTTCAAGCACACTACCCCAAATACAAACCACCACAAAATTGCAACATTCTTGATCCAACATCAATATGTGAAAGAGTTGGTGGAAAAATGCAGCCTTCCTTTTTATTGCTCTTTATTTAGTAGCCCTTGGATCAGCAGGAATCAAATCTGCATTGCCATCACATGGTGCAGATCCATTTGATGAGAATGACCAAAAAGAAGCACTGCAAATGTCAAGTTTCTTCAATTGGCTTTTGTTAGCAGTATGCATTGGTGGTTCAATTAGTACAACATTTATTGTTTGGATTCAAGAAAATAAAGGATGGGATTGGGGATTTTTTGTTAGCACAATGGCTATGTTCTTGGGTGGGATAATCTTTTTCTTGGATTACCATGGTATAGAATATTTGTTATTAACGGAAGCAGCGCCATACATAGATTTTCCAGGTATCTTTACTTGTTGTTTGATTGGTATTTTTCGCTTTGGTTTTTTTTTTTTTAAAAATATATTGTTATTGTTACTATTAAGCCATTAATCGAGGGTCTACCAAAAATAGCATTTCTGTCCTTTCAAATATGGGTAAAGTCGGTTGATACATGACTCTTTTCATACCTTACTTATGAAAACTTATTGGTTTTTTGTTGTTATTGTTGTTTATTCGGTATTTACACCAAATCAAGAAATTTAGTCTTAGCAGTTGAAAATTCAAGTAAAAATATACATCATTTAACCTAAGTTAAGGTATAAGTGTGTGTATACAAGACATATATCTTTTATTTATTAATTTGATGTAAATATGCAGTGCAATTAAGTTTTTATTGTTCATCTTAGTATCCTTATAGTTCTCTTTAAGTCACAAGGAAGGGATAATTTCACGTAGGGATGGTCATAAAAAAAAAATAGTTCGGTGCACGAAATATTTCTGTAGATGTACGGTACGAAGAAGGGCTGCATCCCAAGGGGCGTGATATAGGCAGCCTACCTTGATGCAAGTAGCAATGACTAATTTCACATATTCAAATTCGTAACCTATTGATCACGTAGAGACAATTTTACCGTTGCTCCAAGCTCCCCTTCTACATATGATCATTCAACTCTTTATTTGTTACACCAAAATAACTAAATTACTTTTTTTTGTAGCGAAAAAGTTTCTCAAATTCACTTAAGTATTACAGAGAGTCAGTAAACTATTTTTTTTTTTTTAAATAAAAAAGTCACTCGAAATGATTATTCTAATTTTGTTTGCTTTTCTTGTCTGTTATTAATAGGTGTATATCGCAGCCATAAGAAACAGAAACTTTCAACTTCCTGTGGATTCAGCTGATCTCTATGAGGTTGATGAGGATAAGGAAGCTGCAATTTCAGCAGAATTTCTACCTCACACTGATACATACAAGTTAGTTATCTCTCTGCTTCATACACCTAGGAGTCCTAACAGAATTTCTATACTATCAGTTCACCTGTAAGATAACTCTAAGTATCGCCCACAATAAGTAAAATTATAATATAAAGAATAGGATAGATAACTTGGTGTATTATTAATTAATATAGGTTAGAGGTTCGGGCCGTGGAAGCAGTCACTAATGCTTTCATTAGATTAAACTGTTTATATCACAGATCTTGAGGTGTGGCCCTTCCCTGAAACCCCGCGTAAACGCATAATACCTTGTGCATTGGGCTGTCTTAACTAGTTACAACGTATTAAAATGCATTAATGTGAGATGTCCTCATTAGTTTGCATTAGATTATGTTAGGGTGTCTATATCACGCCCTATGGTGTACGGTCATTCCTTGAACTCTACGTAAATATTAAATGTCTTGTGCACTAAGCTATTCTAATCATATGAAAATACATTATTGTGAAATGTCCTCATTTTATGGTAATTTTTCTTTTTCTAGGTTCTTGGACAAAGCAGCTATTCAGACATCACAACAACAATCTGAAAAACCAAATCCATGGAAACTTTGCAGAGTGACACAAGTAGAAAATGCAAAAATCCTACTATGTATGATACCAGTTTTTTGTTGTACAATTATCATGACACTTTGCCTTGCCCAACTCCAAACATTTTCAATTCAACAAGGTTTCACAATGGGCACAAGAATCACAAATAAATTCCACATACCACCTGCTTCATTACCAATTATCCCAATTATTTTCTTGATCATAATAATCCCCGTCTACGATACAAATCATCGTTCCAATGTTACAAAAATTTACAGGCATTCCAACAGGCATAACGTATTTACAACGAGTCGGGGTTGGTTTAGTCCTCTCTGCTTTATCTATGACACCAGCATCCATCTTAGAAGTTAAACGCAAACAAGTAGCACGTGACAACAACATGCTCGACGCCATCACTATATTGTAACCATTGCCAATTAGTGTATTTTGGCTATCAATTCAATTTTTCATATTTGGTATAGCTGATATGTTTACTTATGTGGGGCTTCTTCAATTCTTTTTTTCTCAAGCACCAAAGGAGTTAAAATCAGTTTCATCTTGTTTTCTTTGGACTTCAATGTCAATAGGGTATTTCTTGAGTTCTATAGTTGTGAAAGTAGTGAATAAGGCAACAAAAAAAATTACAAATAGTGGGGGTTGGTTAGTTGGAAATAATTTTAATAGGAATCATTTGGATTTGTTTTATTTGATGTTGTTTGTATTGAGTATGGTCAATTTTGGCATATATTTGATTGTGACTAGCAGGTATAAGTATAGGGTACAAAAAAGTGCTAGTGATATGGATGATAGTAGAGTATATGCTTTAAGGGAAATTAAGTCGTCACAAGTGGAAAATTGATGATTGTGATGTAATATTTAAAAGTGAAGTTTGTTTTTTTTCTTTACTTTTTCTTTGCTAAATTAGAAAAGAACTTAGTTTTTTTTCTTCTTCCTTTTCTGTACTTAGAATCAATTAAAATCAATGTGAAGCAAGCTGGAGTAATATTGTGGGTTGTCTAGCAAAAGGTCTTTCTATGCTATATACTATTGATTTGCTCCATTCCATCTTTGGTGAATTGCCTCTCTCTCGCTATTTAATATTACTAGTTTTAAGGTACATATATTGTGCGTGTATTTCTTTATTAAATAATTTTTTTACAAAATATAAATTTTAAATATTAATTAAAAAAATTATTTGAACTATAAAATAAAAGTGTAAGCTCTTGAAATTGATAAAAGGAAAAAATATATTCTCATAGAAGTTCTCAACCATCATTTAATATATTCAGTTAAAATTTGTAGTCCCAAAGAGAATGTGTAGGGGGATCTAACTCATAGTCCCAAAGTAAACAAACAAGGGGGGAGGGGGTGAGGGTGGGGGGTGGGGGTGGGGGTGGGGAAGCTACCAGAATCGCACATCCGTAGTCCCAAAGTAAATGCGAAACCACAATCAGAGAATATTCAGAAATGAAGTACAACAATACAAAGCAACAGATAGTTCTAGCCTAACATGCTTCATGTAGTGCAAATAAGGCAATTTGAATCAACTAAACATGCCTTTCTAAACTAGCACAGGCTATAATGGCAAGTGGAAATAAGCAAATACGAAAGAAACTCAGTTCAAATATTTTAAGTAAAAATTCAAGTATTCAACAATTAGCTCAAGTACGAGCTTTTCACTTTGCGTACAAGCAATCAATCACCAAATATCACATCCTAAGGGGAAAGGTCCCCATACAATGTTAGACAAGCCACTTACCTCGAATTGGCTCCAAAATCAACTGGAGATCACACTTTTGCCTCTAGTATCCAACTCCAAATGGCCTAAATCTATTCAATTTAATAACATATCGTAAAAAACATCTCAAGCAATTGATTCTACTATTTAATTTAAAGATAAAACGCGAAATTAGGTAAAATGACCAAAATTCCCTTCAGACCAACATCTCGGAATTGGATAATTTTACATTTTCAGAATCCTCGTACTCTCACGAGTCTAACCATATAAAAATCGCCCAAATCAGATACCAAAAACCATCTCAAAACTCAGAATTTCGGCCGAAGAAGTTTTCTTCTAGTTTTCCCCCAATTTTGATCCTCAAATTCGAATTTAAAATATGGATTTAACTATGTATTGATGAAATATAACTAAAAAGGATTAAGAAAACATTATCAAATGATCTTATCATTTTTTTTTCCAGTTAAAGCTTGGTATTCATATATAGCAAAAAATGTACAACTGTTCCTACTAGTAGCTGATTGGACAGTCAGCTACTAATTCTATTTACACTTCAAGTCTATGTAACTACCAAAAGAAGCGCAAAAATCATATGTATGTATTTGAGTTCCAGTGAGTAACGACAGAAAACTAGTTAAGGAAAGCAGTTGAGTTGTCGTAGCCCGATCTGCCAGCTTCTACTATGTCTCCCACGAATGTGAAGAAGTAATGCAATCTCTCTAGTAGTTCTATCTTTATCGTATGCCACGTTCTGAAATCGTATTTTGTTCCTCGACTGCCATATTGAAGCTACGACATGTACAAAAGCAGCAGCAGTGATAGCATTTCTCCATGCACGACTACGAGTTTTGCTGCATATCCATTCCAGTTCACTGTCCCAGTCAAGGATTTGTCTCGAACTGCCCAGCCAACAACAAATTCTAGACCATAAACTCTTAGTAACGCAACATTCGAAATATAGGTGCTAGAAAGTTTCCACTTGTTGGTTGCAAAACACACAGTGAAGGGATTTGAATACCATAGTTTGCTAATCTATCCACAGTAGGTAATCTTCTTTGGGCAGCCAGCCAGGCAATAAATTTATGTCGAGGCAGGACATTTTGAACTAAGAGTAAGTTCCTCCAGTTGACTCTATCAAACCTAGGGAGCATACTGATATACATTTTCTGAATTTGAAATTTGTCGAGGCAACATACAGCCTTGAAACTGTCAGCAGGGGAACCTTGCAGCTGCTGGTTTGCCATAAGATCATCTCTGCATTGTATGATTTTCCTGATGACCCAGGCTGCTTGCTTGGCAAGCAAATGATCTTATCTTCAAAACCCACTCAGAATCACCTTCTCCCAAGCTCCAAATTGATTTTTCCAACTTTTGAAACTAAGCCCTCGAATTTGGTATATCTGCACAGTGGTTTCCGCTTCAGCGGTCAAGGGACCGCTTTTGCGGTCCCGCTTATGGGGAACGTAAGCCGCTTCTGTGACGTCCACCAAAAGATCCTACTTTCGCTTCTACCATCCAAAAAACCGCTTTTGCGATTCTGCTTCTGCGAGTACCATACCGCTTCTGCGGTCTCTTAAAAAACATGCACAAACCACTTCTGCAGCGCTGCATCTGCGGAACCTGAGCCGCAGATGCGAAAATACCTGAAGCCGAAATGCTTCAGCTGCTGCAAAAACACTTCATACCTCATTCAAACTTGTACCAATCCTTAAACCACCTAAAATAATGCCAGAAACTCGAATTAGTCAAGGATTTGAGCCTAAGAACTTCAAATTTCATCAAAATACGCTTTCGATAAAAAACCTAATTAAAACATGTCCGAATGACCTAAAATTTTGCACAAATACATCCCAAATGACATGAGGAAGCTACTGCAGCTTCCAGAATTCCATTTTGATCCTCGAATCAAAAACACACTATCGAAGCGGAAACTTCAAAAATTCAAACTTTGGCGTTTCAAGCCTAAATGAGCTGCGGACTTCCAAAATGCATTCCGAACACGCTCCTAACCTTGAAATTACCTAACGGATCTAACAAAACCATCGGATTTCAATTCCAAAGTCGTCTTAACACTGTTCTGACTTTGTACCACTTTCTAACATTTAAGCTCTCATTTAGGGAGTAAGTGTCCCAAACTTTTTGAAACCCAACGCCGAATGTCGCGGCAAACAAAAATAGCAGAAATAAACTTAGGGGAAGCAGTTAATGGAGGACCGGGGCGTAAATTTCCAAAAAACGACTGGCCGGGTCGTCACATCCTCGTACACTTAAACATTCGTTTGTCCTCGAACGATCATAGAGAACATACCTAAAGTAGTGAAAAATAAGGATATCGGCTGCGCATATCTCGCTCGATCTCCCAAGTCGCCTCCTCGGCTGGCTGACCCTGCCATTGAACCTTTACTAAAGCGATGTTCTTTGACCTCAACTTCCTGACCTGCTGTCCAATATAGCCACTAGCTCCTCAACATAGGATAGGTCCGTGTCCAACTGGATTGAATTAATATCCCACACGTGCAACGAATCACCGTGATACCTCCGGAGCATTGAAACATGAAATACCAAATGAACCCCGACCAAACTGGAGGTAAGACAAGCTCATAAGCAACCTCCCCAACTCGCCTCAAAATCTCAAATGGGCCAATAAACCTTGGACTCAACTTTCCTTTCTTTCCAAACCTCATGAAACCTTTCATAGGCCAAAATCGAAGCAAAACCCGCTCTCCGACCATATATGCGACATCACGAACCTTCCGGTCCACGTAACTCTTCTATATGGACTGGGCCATACAGAGTCTATCCTGAATCACCTTGACCTTCTCCAATGCATCGTGAACCAACTCAGTGCCCAATATCCTGGCCTCACCTAACTAAAACCAACCCACTGGAGATCTACACCGCTTACCACCCAAAGCCTCATACGGTGCCATCTGAATGCTAGACTGGTAGTTATTGTTGTAAGCAAAATCCGCCAATGGTAAGAACTGATCCCAAGACCCTCCAAACTCAATCACACACGTACGGATCATATCGTCAAGAATATAAATAGTGCGCTCGGACTGTCCGTCCGTCTGGGGGGTGAAATGTTGTGCTCAACTCCACTCGTGTACCAACTCTTGTTAAACGGCTCTCAAGAACCGGGATATAAACTGGGTACCTCTGTCCGAAATAATAGAAACTGGAATACCATGCAGACAAACGATCTCTCGGATATCAATCTCCTCCAACCGTTTCGATGAATAAGTAGTACACAAAGGTATAAAATGAGCAAACTTGGTCAGCCGATCCATAATAACCCAAATGTCATCGAACTTCTTCGTAGTTCGAGGGAGACCAACTACAAAATCCATAGTTATCCTATCCCATTTTCACTCTGGAATCTCTACCTGCTGAAGCAACCCACCTGGTCTCTGGTGCTCATACTTCACCTACTGGTAATTGAGGCATCTAGCTACATATCTAACTATGTCCTTCTTCATCCGCCTCCACCAATAGTGCTACCTCAAATCCTGATACATCTTCGCGGCACCCGGATTAATGTAATACCGTGAACTACGGGCCTCTGCTAAAATCAACTCCTGAAGCCCATCGACATTGGGCACACAAATCCGGCCCTGCATTCTCAATACCCCATCATCTCCAATGGTCACATCTCTGGCATCACCGTGCTAAACCGTGCCCTTGAGGACAAGTAAATGAGGGTCATCATATTGCCTCTCCCAGATTCGATCGAATAAGGAAGACCAAGAAACCACACAAGCTAGGACCCGACTGGGCTCCGAAAGATCCAATCTCACAAACTGGTCGGCTAAGTCCTGAATATTCATTGACATAGTCCTCTTTGAATAGGTAAATACGCCAAACTCCCCAAACTCTCCGCCCGGCGACTCAAGGCATCCACTACCACATTGGCCTTGCCCGGGTGATACAGAATAGTAATATCATAATCCTTTAGAAACTCTAACCACCTCCTCTAGCAAAAATTTAGATCCTTCTGCTTGAACAAATGCTGCAAACTCCTATGATCAGTATAAATCTCACCAGGAACACCGTACAAATAATGACGCCAGATCTTCAAGGCATGAACAGTAGCATCTAACTCAAGGTCGTGGAAAGGGTAGTTCTTCTCATGTATCTTCAACTGCCTGGACGCATAGGCAATCACCCTACCGTCCTGCATCAACACCGCTCTAAGGCTAATTCTCGAGGCATCACAATAGACAGTATAAGACCTTGAACTAGTAGGCATTATCAAAATTGGGTCTGCAGTCAAAGCTGTCTTGAGCTTCTGAAAGCTTGCCTCACACTCCTCTGTCCACTAAAATGGGGCACCCTTCTAGGTCAATCTAGTCATAGGAGTCGCAATCGATACAAACCCCTCTATGAAACGATGGTAATAGCCCGCCAAACCAAGGAAAATACGAATCTTTGAAGCTGAGGACGGCCTGGGCAAAGTCTGCACGGCCTCTATCTTCCTCGGATCTACCGAGTGCGCTCGCTCCAAATTACATGGCCTAAGAATGGCACTGAATCCAACCAAAACTCACATTTTGAGAACTACTCATATAACTTCTTCTTTCTCAAGATCTGAAGCACGATCCTCAGGTGCTGCTCATGATCTTCTCGACTCTGGGAATACATCAGAATGTAATCAATAAAAATAATAACGAATGAGTCGAGATATGGAGTGAACACACTGTGCATCAAATGCATAAAAGCTACTGGGGCATTTGTTAGCCCAAAGGACATAACAAGGAACTCGTAATGACCATACCGAGTCCTGAAGGCAGTTTTTGGGATATCTGGCTCCCGAATCTTCAACTGATGGTAACCTGAGCGCAAGTCAATCTTAGAAAACACACGTGTGCCCTGAAGCAGGTCAAATAGATCATCATTACGAGGCAAAGGATAACAGTTCTTCACTGTAACCTTGTTCAACTAGCGATAATCAATACACATATGCATAGAACCATCCTTCTCCTTCACAAACAAAACGGGAGCACTCCACGGTGAAACATTAGGTCGAATAAAACCCTTATCCAGAAAATCCTACAACTGATCCTTCAATTCTTTCAACTCAGGAGGAGCCATACGATAAAGAGGAATCGAAATGGGCTGAGTGCTCGGCAACATGTTAATGCAAAAATGAATGTCTATATCAAGTGGCATGCCCGTAAGATCAGCTGGAAACACATCGGGATAATCCCGTACCACTGGAACTGAATCAACAGAAGGGGTATCAGCACTGACATCTCTCACATAAGCTAACCCCTTCTCAACCACACGCTGAGCTATAAGAAAAGAGATAACTCTACTGGGAGTGTGATCTAATGTACCACTCCACTCAACATGCGGAATACCTGGCATAGCCAGTGTCACAGTCTTGGCGTGACAATCAATAATAGCAAAATGGGGCGACAACCATTCCATGCCCAAAATAATGTCAAAATCAACCATACTAGTAACAATAAATACTCTCTTGTCTCAAAACCACGAATAGTAACCAAACAAGACCGATAAACGCGGTCCACAACAAGAGAATCCCCAAAGTAGTAGAAACATAAACAAGGGCACTCAAAGAATCCTGAGGCACACCCAAATGCGAAGCAAAGTAAGAAGACACATAAGAATAAGTATAGCCTAGATCGAATATTAGCAATGCCTCTATGTGACAAACCAGTATAATACCTGTGATAACAGAGTCGGAGGCAACAGCCTCGACACGAGCGGAAAGGGCATAATATCTGGCCTAGACTCCCCCTAGAGGGAGACCTCTACGTCCCCAGCCTCCACCTCTAGCTAGCTGGAGCACTGCTGGCTGCTGGAAGATCTGAATGAAAGGGGCGACCCACAAAACCCCTACCATGTCAACCTGCTACTGGGGTACGGGCACCAGAGTAGTGGCGCGACTCTCGAGACCTCTTGATCTCTCTCTTAACTCGCTCCCGGGCGAGCATACTCTCGATCCTTCTAGCAATACTCACTTCCCCACTGATAAGGAATATCTATCTCCAACTCTCGAGCCATGCTAAATTTGATGGGTAGGATAAGACCCTCGATGAACCTGTGAACTCTCTCACGGACTGTAGCACCAAGGCCGGTGCGTGTCCGGCCAATCTGGTATAACGGATAACATACATTGAAACAGTCATAGCACCCTGACGCAAATGCTTAAACTTTGCACGCCATACATCCGTGAGACTCTGGGGGACAAACTCCCTCATAGACATATTCGAGAAGTGGGTCCAGGTCAGTGAAGCAGCCTCGGCTGGACTGTTTATCTCATAAGTGCACCACCAATCCTAGGCGGCTCCCCCAAGCTAAAAAGCAATAAAGGAAACCCCGATGGACTCTACTATGCCCAGTGCGAAGAATACAGTGACACTCCTCTAGAAATCCCAAGGCTTCATCTGATGCTAATCTGCTAAACACTGGGGGATCATACTTCTTGAACCTCTCAAGTCTCCAAAGCTCGTCCTTTGAAGCGGCTGACCCATCCTTGGACTAAGCTGGCGCTGTAGGCGATAGGGTAATAATCTCGGGAGCCTACTTAACTTGCACTCGCTGCTCAGGAGTGCGGACGGCGGGATTATATGCTCTTCCCCCAACTTGGGATGTGGCTACAGTAAGGGGAAGAAACCTTGCCTGTGCCAAGGTAGTGTACATACTCATGAACTGAGCCAAAGTCTCCCGGAGAGCTAGAATAATAGTGGCAGTAGTAGGCGTGCCAGGTGTCTAGGCTCCGGCTGGATATGGTGGTGGTGCCTCAGCGGCGGCTCGCGCAGGTGCTCTGGCTGCACCACGTTCGCGTCCTCGGCGTCTACCTCGGCCCCGGCCTCTGACGGCTGCAGTAAGAGCACGGGTACCTGATCATCCCGAGTAGCACGTGTTCTCACCATCTGTGAGAGAATAGAAGATAGAAGTTTAGAATTTTGTGATGTCAAAATATCGCACGACAAGGAAATCAAATAAAGTGGAAATTTTCCTAGCAGTTACATAGCCTCTCGTAGATAAGTACATACGTATCCATACCGATAAGCGAGACTCTAATAATCCGGCCTGTGTCCCGTGACTCCTATGAACCTAGAGCTTTGACACCAACTTTTCACGACCCTAGTTCGCCCTCCGTGAACATGTCGTGATGGCACCTAGTCCCTATAACTAGGTAAACCTATTAATGCGGAAAACAACATAACTTGCAAAATAATTAATTGAAACTACAAATAAATACCACTCGGCATATATAACTCAATGATGTGGAAGTCTACAATATTACACCAAAACCCGAAAACTCACGGGAACACAAGCTAAAGAAAAGTAATACATGGCTTTAACTCCATAATATCTAAATCAAAAGTAGGGAAGAAGTCTAAATACTACAGATAGAGTAAAGAGGGAGACTCCTTGGTCTATGAATACTGCAAAATTACCTCAAAGTCTCCGTAGCTCTCTTGGCCTCAAGGATAGTGCGCCTGAGATGAAGTACCTGGGTATGTACATGAAAAACATGCGCAGAAGAGGCGTGAGTACACCACAATGGTACTCACTAAGTGTCAAGCCTAACCTCAATTGGGTAGTGATGAGGAAGGTCAGGGCCCTACTGAGATAAAATATAGTAATAAGGCTGACAATATTATAAAAAAGCAGAAATAATGGAATACAACTATGAAGTAAGTCAGGTTAAATAAACAATGATTAACACATAGAGGATAAGACAACATAGTATAATTTAGCTCAACATCAGTACCAATAAAGAGGATCTCCTAGAATACCGTCCTGTAGTTCATTTTCATATCAATACCAACAAAGAGAATCTCCCAAGATACCATCCTGTAGTCCATTTCATATCAATACCAATAATGAGGATCTCCTAGGATACCGTCCTGTAGTCCATTCCATACCAATACCAACAATGAGGATCTCCCAGGATACTGTCCTGTAGTCCATTTCCATATCAATACCAATATAGAGGATCTCCCATGATACCGTCTTGTAGTCCATTTCAATATCAATAAGCAAGGGGATCTACCGGGAATCTAACCCTTAGTCCCAAAGTAAATATTTAGGGGGATCTACCAGGAATCTAACCCGTAGTCCCAAACTAAATATGCATGGGATTCTACTGAGAATCTAACCCGTAGTCCCGAAGTAAACAAATAAGGATGGAAGGGAGGGGGGAAGCTACCAGAATCCCACATCCGTAGTCTGAATATAAATGCGCAACCACAATCAATAAATATTTAGAAATGAAGTACAACAATATAAAACAACAAATAGTTTTAGCCTAACATGCTTCACGTAGTGCAATTAAGACAATTTAAGAAAATAGGCAATTTGGATCAACTAAACATGCCTTTCTAAACTAGCATAGTCTATTATGGCAAGTGGAAATAAGCAAATACGAAAGAAACTCAATTCAAATATTTTAAGTAAATATTCAGGTTTTCAACAATTAGCTCAAGTACGTGCTCGTCACCTTGAGTACAAGGCATTCAATCACCAAATATCATACCCTAAGGGTAAAGGTCCCCACCACAAGGTTAGACAAGCCACTTACCTTGAATTGACTCCAAAATCAACTCAAAATCACACTTTTGCCATGAGAATCTGACTCCAAATGGCCCAAATTTATTAAATTCAATTATGTATCATATATAATATCTCAAGCAATTGATTCTACTATTTAATTCAAAGATAAAACGCAAAATTAGGTAAAATAACCAAAATTCCCCTCAGGCCAACGTCTCGGAATCAGATAAGTTTTACATTTCCAGAATCCTTGTACTCTCACGAGTCTAACCATATAAAAATCTCCCAAATCAGATGCCAAAAACCCGCTCAAACTCAGAATTTCGGCCTAAGAAGTTCTCTTCCAATTTTTCAAAATTTTGATCCTCAAATTTGATTTTAAAAGATAGATTTAACTATATTTTAATGGAGTATAACTAAAAGGATAAAGAAAATGTTACCCATGATCTTCTCTTCAAAACTCACTCAAAATCGCCTTCTCCCGAGCTCCAAATTGATTTTTCCAACTTTTGAAACTAAGCCCTCGAATTTGGTATATCTTCACAGTGGTTTCCGCTTTTGCGTTTCCATTTATGGGTAACGTAAGCCGCTTCTGCGACCTCCACCAAAAGATCCAACTTCCGCTTCTTTGGTCCAAAAAAACCGCATCTGTAATTCTGCTTCTGCGGGTACCAGACTGCTTCTGCGGTCTCTGAAGGACCGGGCACAAACCGCTTCTGTGGCCTATTAGCCACTTTTGTGGCGCCGTATCTGCAAAACTTGAGCCGCAGATGCAAAAATACACGAAGCTGAAATGCTTCAGCTGCTGCAACACTTCTCCGATCTTCCCGTCAACCATACGAAATCATCTCGAGGTTCCCAGGACCTTAACCAAGAGTACCAACAACCCCTTATACCTCATTCAAACATGTACCAATCCTTAAACCATATAAAACAACGCTGGAAAATTGAATTAATCAAGGATTTGAGCCTAAGAACTTCCAATTTCATCAAAACATGCTTTTGATAAAAATCTAACCAAAACACGCTCGAATGACCTGAAAATTTGCACACACATCCCAAATGACATGACGAAGCTACTGTAGCTTCCGGAATTCCATTCTGACCCTCGGAGTAAAAATTCACTATCGGACCGGAAACTTAAAAAATTCAAACTTCGGCATTTCAAGCCTAAATAAGCTATAGACTTCGAAAATGCATTCCAAACATAGTGCCAACCCCAAAATTACCTGACGGGGCTAACAGAACCATCATATTTTCATTACGATGTTGTCTTCACACTGTTCCAACTACAAACTACTTTCCAACAATTATGTTCTCATTTAGGGACTAAGTATCCCAAAACTTTCCGAAACCCAACGCCGAACGTCCCGGCAAACAAAAATAGCAGGTTTAAACTTAGGGGAAGCAGTTAATGAGAAATCGGGGCGTAAATTCCAAAAATGATCAGCCGGGTTGTCAAACTAGAGAAATAAAATATAGAAGAGTTTGAGGATTTCCTTTGTCGACAAAAAAAGAAATTTTAAATGTTCAAAGTCTTTGGGGGAGAAGTTGTACACCAATCAAGTACGGAAAGAATTTACACAACATTATATTTATAAATATTAGGAATTCTAATATAATTCAAACAAGGAAGGTTTTTAATTTTAGTTGATTTTTTAATTCTAAATATTAAATAAATAATTCAATTTCAATTTTATCCAACATGAACTCTATTTTATAAGGGTAAAAAAGTCGAACAATATTTTGCTAAAAGCAGTCGTACTTTTAATATGGTGTGTGTGTATTTATATATATATATGTATATATATATATATATAGATATATATATGCATATATATATATATATAGATATATATATGTATATATATATATTTATATATATATATGTATGTATGTATGTGTATATATATATATGTATGTGATATATATGTATGTATGTATATGTATGTATGCACATACGATATGCGAGTTTGGGAAAGCTTAATTTTTCCTTGTAAACCGGTAAATTCATTTTGGTCATTTAATTATAATTTTTTTTATCAAAGTCATATAACTTTGTTTTCTTACATAAAAATCATAAAAACTTTTACTAACTCACACAAAAGTTATTGTGATAGGAAAACATCATTTTTTGGTAGTACTTTCTTGCTCGAGATATTTTTTGTTTTTTATTTCCAGTATAATAAATAAGAGCCTAATTAAAATAGGAGAAATAAATATTTTTAGCCTCTCTGGAATATATATATATATATATATATATATATATTGCGAATGCAATTACTTTGGACTGACCAATCAATTATATATTTTTCCCATAAAATAGGATTGACCCAATAAAATCTAATATAATACCCATATGCACAAATAAAATAATACTAAAAGTGAAATACTTCACCCCGCAAAAAATTAGTTTGGAGTGCATGAGATTCTTACAAAAAATGGGTATAATTAGGTAGCGCTTAAAACAAAAGTGATATCAATTTCAATGAAAAATATTAAAAAGAAAAATAAAAGATAGAAGCATGTGTTTTGAAGGATTCACTGTCACAACCCCAAAATCAACCTGGTCATGATAACGCCTATCATGATACTAGGCCAGCCGACATAATCCCAGAATAATTCGATTATCATAATAAAGACATTTTCTAGTTATTAGCTTAATAAAACGTCATAGCATGAGTCAAAATAACAAGTGTGGAAAGAAACATAAGTCCGACATCAGGGTGTCACAAGTCACAAGCATCTATTAAAGACTGTCTAAATACAACTAAGACGATCACGGTCTGGAAAATACTAATATAGTCTAAGTAAGATAAGAGAGAGAAGAGCAAGGCTGTGATCGCCGTGCAGCTACCTTTCTGACTCCGAATATCTGCGACGAATGAAAGAATCAGCATTCGCTATCACATCCAGCAACTCCTAAATCTTCACACAAGATGCAGGGAGTAATGTGAGTATGCCAACTCAATAAGTAATAAAAGTGAATAAAGACTGAGCAGTAAGAAACACATATATCCACGTCATGAAATCACAGTAAGTACAACGGGCCTTCAAAACGGAATATAGTCAAATCATCTTGTTTAAAATCCAATTTCGATAAAAATCATTTGAAGATGTTTTACAACAATTTTAATAGAGGTTCAATGAAGTTTAAAGAATAAGTGATGAAAATCATAAATTGCCGCTCGGGCAAAACATGTATCATAAAACGCCCGTCGGGCATAACTTCACTCAAAATCAGCCCCTCGAGCAACCTCACAATCACCCGTATCCAACCCATCGGGCACAACATGAATCAAGAACAACCCCTCGGGCAACATCATATCACTTACTTAGGGTACCCACGCTCACTGGGGTGTACAGACTCCGAAGGGGTTCCTACAATTCAAACGCTGTAACAAGCCATCTCGAGGCATAATAAATCAGGCCCCCGGCCTCTATTATATTGCAAATCAGTACAACATGATACGTTATGCAGCTGGATCCTAGGATATCCTCACAACACAGGTCCTCGTCCTCACTCAGTCAGAAACCTCTCAAGCCACTCGGGCTATCAATAGCACATGGTGCTTAGCCCAAAATATAATTTTATACATCAAAACAGAGTAAATAAGACTGAGTTATGAAATCAATAAAATATAGCATGATTGAGTACATATCTTAAACCAAAACAATAAGGAAATAGTAGTAAAAAATCCTAATGGTCCAACAGCATGGCACGAGGCCCAAATATGGCATTCTGCCCAAATATACTAATACTTTTCAAAGCACATAAGTATCAAATAGTTTTCAGTCATATACGCAACTTAATAGTCTCTACAAAACGGACCAACCAACAATCCCCAATGGTACACACCCTCACGCTCGTCATCTAGCACGCGCATCACCTCAAAATAGTGAAACAATATGAAATTCGGGATTTCATATCCTCATGACAAGATTTACAATTATTACTTACCTCAATCCGGACAAAACTCTAACCATCAATGCCCTAGCCTCTTGACTCGGCCACCAAATGCTTTGAATGTAACCAAAATAAATATATTATCATCAATATATGCTAAATGAATGAATTCCATTCGAAAATAGTCAAATTACACCAAAAATCCCGAATTCGACTCAAACCCGCCCCCCAGCCAAAATCTTGGAATCCAACAAAAATCACAAAACTAGAAATTCCTTTCACTCCCGAGTCTATACATACCAAAATCGTTAAAATTGGACCTCAAACAACCCCTCAAATCCCCAATCAAAGATCTCTAAAACCAAAGCCCTAATCCTTCAACTTCACCCTAAATCCTCCACTAATTTCATGATTAAATAGTGGAAAAATCATCACAAGCACAAAAAACAAAGGGCAAGTATTTTACATCACTGACACCCCTTGATTCCCTCTTGAAATTATAGCTCTAAGCTCCAAACTCGTCCAGGAATGGTGAAGAATGGACTGAAATGCGAAAAGGAGACCTTATATACTTTGTGACCAGAACTTCCGCATCTGCGGTCCTAATCTTGCACCTGCTCAACCACTTTTGCAATCCAACATACTACATCCGCGATTCTTCTGTGGATGGCCAATTTACGCACCTGTGATCTCCTTATCGCATCTTCGACCTCGCACCTGCGATCCGCAATCCATAGGTATGGAAATGACAGAAGCAGCAAAATCAGCAGCATCAACTCAATGCCAATCTTTGTGTAAACCACCCAAATTCAACCTGATTCCCTTCGGACCTCAACCAAACATGCCAACAAGTCACATATCACTATTCAAACTCATTCTAACCTTAAGCTCATCAAAACACCAAATCACCCTCGGATTCAAGCCTAAGGATTTCAAAACTTTCAAATTCTGTAAACAATACCGAAGCCTATCAAAGCTCATCCGAATGACATGAAATTTAGCCTATCAAAGCTCATCTGAATGACCTGAAATTTTGCAAACACATAAAAAATGACAAAATGGGCCTATTTCCATTTTTGGAATTCTATTTCGACCCCGATATCAAGACTTCTACTACCGATCGGAAAATGTCAAATTTCCAATTTCGCCAATTCAAGACTAATTCTACCACACACCTCCAAATTACACCCCGAACATGATCCCAAGTCCAAAATCACCTAACAAAGCTATCTGAACCATCAGAATTCACATCCGAGATCTTCTACATATAAGCCAATATCCGATTGACTTTTCCAACTAAAGCTTCTAGATTAGAGACTAAGTGTCTCATTCCGTTCTAAGATCACTCCGAACACAACATAACCAATATGATATGATGAAATACAGCTGAACAATACACATGGAAGCATAAATGGGGGAAATGGGGTTGTAACTAATGACACACCCCTTTTTTTTATACAAGCCTCACTCTACCCTCTTAAATTAATAAAAAGATTTAGTAAAGCTTGATAGGAATTTTTCAATTAGAACATGAATAAATTGTTCAAAAGGAAATAACTCAGAGTCGCCACCTGATATTTGATTTCAGTGTGTCAGGTCACCATTTTTAAAAAAAATGATTTTTCTTTTTAAAATATTTCATACTCTAAAACCAAGTCTGCACCAGAGATTCGGGTAAGGGGGTTCATTTGACTTGGGGAGTAGGTGTTAGGCACTCCCCAAGTCCCGTAAATATCACAGTTGCATACATGATCAAGTTTGCTTTTTAAAATATTCGATTGAGGCAAAGACTAGAAAATAAACACACAAGAGGCTAGAGGTTGTCCCCGCCTAAAAAGATAAAAATAAATAAAAAAATATTAAAGTTCTATTATATGCTTCCTATCGTCATCCAATCTCTGCTTTCATGTACATGTACTTGGGGCATGCCCCGAATAAAAATATGCACAAATCCTTCGGAGCATTCTACGAATAAATTTAATTAAGGAAACGACCCCTTACCTTAAAATTAAACAAAGAAAATCCTGGAGGTTTACTACCCGAACATTAACGACCTAAACATGCTCCTAATGATTAAAAGCAACAAAGCAAAATAAAGAACTAAGAAAATTGATCCAAGATCAAATTTTATAATTCCCACCCAGTGGTCCAGTTCGCCTTTACAAAGTCCATGCTTGTATTAAACCAACCCTTTGACCAAATTCAATTTTTTTATTTATCAAATTGTGACTTATTTTCCTTAATATTCTAGATGCACTTTCCAAAATAGCTTTGATTTCAACTTGGGCGACCTTGATTGTTGTCGACTACCTATTTTCTTTCAACCCTTGCTATAGAAAATACCTTTGCTCCGTTCGATCCCAATATCCTCTATCCGTTGCATTTTGCTCGTGAATTAATATTTACCAAACCTTTGCATTTCACATGAATCCCAAAGCATGTTGATTGTTACCAATTCAGTGTGCATACTATTTTTTCCTGAGTTATGCCACTTTGATGTTCTAGCCACACTCTCTGCTTTGTGCAATTGGAAAGCTTGTAATATATTTTAAAGTCATTTCTTTACTTATTTTGACAAAACAGACTCCAGAGAACTTACACAAAGCAAGAAGAACCGAGTTAATGGGACAACAGAAAGAGATGGCATCTAACAAGAAAATCACATAGTAGAAACTTGTCAGATATAGATACCAACTCTAATGATTGTGACATGTATTTTGGATTAAAGTGACCTAATATATTTAGAAAGTCTATTGTTTAAATCTTGTTGTACCTCTTTGCTGTAAAATTGGGCTTTATCGCTTCAATTGTCCCATTTGATCCACAACCCTTAGTCGATTTGTAGTGCTCAGAAGGGTTTTCACCATCAATCTTCTCTTATTTTTCTCTTTTCTCAACTCACCATCGACTTATGGTGCCCATGAAAATTTTCACCAGTAAGACTCTCTCATTTTATCACTTTCTCTCTTTATGGTGAGAACGAAGGTATTATCATGACGCAGGAAGATCATACTTTCACCATACACTTTATTGGCATCCTCAAAGATTGCTTAGAATGTCTTTCTTTGGACCGTAATGTAGGCTTTTGGGCAGGGTTGGAAAGAAAGGATGGTACAAAGGCTCAAAATAATTTAAGATGGAAAAGGTTCAAAATTATAACTTTTGGAATCAGGCCTTTTTGCAAATTAAAATTTCTGCCCCAGTTTCTTGGAGTTTGGGGGTTTTTTATGGGATTTATAAGAAATTTGCCCCACTCTCGACTTCGGGAGATTATAAAATATTTTATTTAGTGCGACAGAACCATAAGGTTGCCTACATATCTTGAGGGGTCAAGAATCAGGTCGAACGTAGTTATAACACAAAATAGGTTTTTTTCTTTTCCTTTTCCTTTTCTTTTTCTTTTTTTTTTCTTTTTTTTCTTCTTTTGCTCGTTTACTCTAGTTTTTACTTCTTTTCTCTCTTTTTTCTAGTTCCTAACTCTATTTCTGATTCCAAAAGAGGGGTATGAAACAAAAATTAGGGCTAAAAATGGGTAACAAAAGATAAAAGTGTTTGAGTAGCAGAATAAAATGCATTCGCCATGCCAAACTTTAAAAATACCATATACAAACATGCAATTGAATATAAGTAACGAAATCATGCACAATATCTATTGATGGCATCATCACAACCAGAAAGTGCCGACGAACAATACCTTTGTCCCAATGATTAAGTCTTGCTAGTTCGAAGCAGAGTTGATTCAACCTTATATTAATGTGGAAGAATGCATTTCAACACTGACTGATTTACGTCAAAATTGCTTGAGAGATATTTCCTTGTTGTACGCTCGTATCAACCTCTTGAGTTTTCAGAATAACTACCTCAGTTTCACTCAATTCAAGCTTCAGGTTTCTTAGAGTGCATGAATGTTTACTTGTTTCCTCAAATGCATCATTTTATAACATTTAAAACTATGTCATTGCTTCATGATTTGACTAACTTTCAAGACCAGACTGAGAATTATGCGTGCATGTCATGTCACTAGAGTCAGCACGAAAAGAAATATAAAAGGAAAAGTGACCTACACAAAAACTTAACAAAACACAAGAGATTGCATTTGACAGATGGTAAAAAGAGTTTGAATAAACAAGCAAAATAGACATGGGTTATAACCGTGGAAAAATCCTAAATAACACTAGACAAGTTACTACATCTAAATAAAGTAGGAAAAATAGGAAGAAGAAAGGTTTGAGCCATAAGACAATATCCGGATTACAACCCTGGAATAATTTGAACAACTGAAATGAAAACAAAATAAACCACAAAAACTGCTCCCTGGCTATCCAAGAAAGGAGTGTCTTTCTAATTACCGGGATTGACATCTGCTCCGCTGGGTTGCACATCAGAATTACTATGACCTTCACTAATTTCCATATCATTAACTTCAGCTAGCAAGTTCCCAAGAGGATTCTCATATTCCCTGTCATCACGCATCTTCCCCACAAAGTGTGCTAACCCAGGTAAATTTGACTTCCTAAACTTGAGTACGGTATGAGGTTGTGTTGGCTGGTGGGGCATGGAAAATTTGGGACAAAGTGCTGGGGTAGGAAGTCTTTGCTAGCCATGGGTTCCTTGCTATTTTGACCTTATGTTGTATGGACAAATCAGCAAAGTGCTAAGAACTAACCACCCTCTATTGTGATAACAATGAAAGTAACAAAGAGGATCAAAACTAAGCCAACATGTTAGGGTTAGAGCATTTATCAGATAGAAATATCACATTGCGTGTAATGCCCCTATTCACTATTAACGATTCTAGAATGGCTTCGAGGGTACGAAGTTCATATGGAATCATCTCAATTTCACTCTTCTTGACCCATTTCCTTCTTCATTTTCATTCCAACACCGTTTGGTTTTTATTTCTTTCATCTCATTTCTCACGTCTAAAATTTCATTTTTTTTCTTTTAGTTTTCAAAAACAAAAGAAGATTTCATCGAACCTTATGTAGGTTGCCTACGTATTATGCCACTCATGAATCAGATCAAACGTAGTTCTGGAAAATATATTGGATAAAATAAGAAGCAAAAATCATTTTGAAATTTTCATTTATAACGTTTTTCTGCTTTCAAATACGAAACATGAAGTACTACTACAAAAAATTGACAATGTTAAAAGACTAACACGCTCGATTCTGCTGTACAAGACTAAAAATTAAAAGACAGCATAAGATAGACTGAAAAATAAAAAGTTTGCTCAAGCAGCTCGTGCATGCAATGGTTTAGACTAGAATGGTCCTAGGGTATTTGTCATGCTCAAACTCTAGTCAATAGATCCATACTTGAATGAGAAAAAAGAAGAACAAATAGATTAGTGACTCGAGACACTATGTCAACACCTCCTATTGGATACATGCAAAACATGATT
The DNA here is from genome assembly GCA_034376525.1 of Nicotiana benthamiana. NCBI lineage: Eukaryota > Viridiplantae > Streptophyta > Magnoliopsida > Solanales > Solanaceae > Nicotiana > Nicotiana benthamiana. The sequence goes on along the minus strand of CM067340.1, from coordinate 26,379,696 downwards.
GAGCTATATTTTGAAAATTAAACTACGTGGCCAAGAGTGGCTAGAAATGCAAACTCAACATGGATGACTACTTAGCTATGAAAATACCATACTAATGCTTATATGTATTCAACTCCCAATAATCATGGCCCAAAATTAATTTGCAAAAACGATCCATTTTTCAAAAACGACCGATATGGCCAGAAGTAGCTAAAGATACAAACACAAAAAGGAAGTACCTTAAAGTAATATGACACATGGTTACGGACTCAAAATCATAGGACATAGGTAATTGAACAACTTTTGCGAAAATGATCCTATTTTGCAATAATGGCCGATATGACCAAAAGTGGCTAGGCATGCAAGATTTGGCTAAGACCACACAAAGCCAAGAACCTAAGACTTACTAGAAATACCAGGCGCTATGTGGGTTGCCTACGTATCGCGCCCCAAAAGACGAGAATCAGGTTCGCATAGTTCGGGAATATTGGATATAGGAGAAAGGTAAAAAAATGACAATAATTTGAATTTTTTTTTTTGTCTTTTGAAAAATGATGAAAAATGTAAAGTCTTTTCGAATTTTTTTCTCTTTTTTTAAAATTTTTGGAAAAGGAAGGGGAAGTGTAAAATAATTTTGGATTTTCTTTTTCTCTTTTTTTTTTTTGAATTTTTGAAAAATGATGGGAAAGTGTTAAATGTTTTTTTGATTTTTTTTATTTTTGAAAAATGATGGGAAAGTGAAAAATCTTTTTGGATTATATTTTTAAAAAAATAATGGAAAAAGTGTAAAATCTTTTTAGATTTTTTATTTAATTTTTTTATTTTTGAAAAATTATGAAAGAAAAGTGCGAGTGGGCCTACTTGCTTCATTTTCGCCCTTCTTTTCCAAGCATTGGTCCGTCAAATGACCTTTTTACCCTCAAAGATACAACATGTATCACATTGAGTTGATTGAATGTCTTTTTGGGCCACGGGCCCATTTTGGCTATTTGGATAGGCTTCCTACAGAGGGACACGGTACCTGTGACCGAGCCCTGCTAGGTCTGAATGGCATGGTGCAAATAAAAATGACCTAAAGGTTGACCGAAGTTCGGGGCTCACAAACAAGGCAATTCAGCAGAGCATATGGTTGATGGTGGCTGCCTAAGCTTTTCACCCACTCCATACGTCCGACGACCCCCTCCTAAATTAAGGGTGACTCAACAAAGAGTTCGTGCACGCGACATGTACTTCGAGACTTGTTGCAGAAAGAAGAACCATGGTTATGAATATGATGATAGTTCATAAAGCAATAACAAATAAAGGAAAAACTGTAAACAAATAAGCAACTAGCAAGTAAAATAACATAAACAAAAAATAAAAATCAAATAAAGCAAACAAAACACATAAAAACCTCAACCGAAAATCCTAAAAAGCCAACAAGATCAAGTACTAGCTCGAACCTGCAACTCCTTAGCAGAGTCGCTAGAGATGTCACACCCCTTTTGTTAAACAAACCTCACTCTACCCTCCTAAAATAATAAAAAGATATACTAAAGCTTGAAAAGGATTTTCCAATTAGAACGTGACGGAATTGTTCAAAACGAAATAACTCAGAGTCACCACCTGACATTTGATTTTGGTTTGTCAGCTCACCATTTTTTTAAAAATGATTTTTTCTTTTAAAACGTTTTTGACTCTAAAACCAAGTCTGCACCAGAGATTTGGGTAAGGGGATTCATTTGATTCGGGAAGAAGGTGTTAGGCACTCCCAAGTCCCGTGAAGATCGCGGTTGCATACATGATCAAATTGGCTTTTTAAAATATTCAATTGAGGCAAAAACACAAAAAAAACACACAAGAGGCTAGATGTCGTCCTCGCCTAAAAAGATATTAAAGGGATATTCTATGCCTCCTCTCATCATCCGTTCTCTGGCCTTCATTTACTGTTCTTGGGGCATACCTGAGATAAAAATATATACAAATTTTTCGGGGCATTTTTTGAATAAATTTAATTAAGGGAACAACCTCTTACCTCAAAATTAAACAAATAAAATCCTGGAGTTTGCCTACCCGAACATTAACGGCCTAAACATGTTTCTAACGACAAAAAGCAACAAAGCAAGATAAAGAACCAAGTAAATCGATCCAAGCTCAAATTTTATAATTCTCCTCCCAATCGGTCCAGTATGCCTTTGCAAAGTCCATGCTTGTATTAAACCAACCCCTTGACCAAATCAATTTTTTTTCATTTATCAAATTGTGACTTATTTGCCTTAATATTCTAGATGCACTTGAAGTTTAAACCCAATTAATTCAAATTAGTCCAATACGAAATTAGCAGTAATGCAAAAGACTACAGTGAATCAAGGAACCAAATTAAAATACAAAACATGACATGAAACATTCTGAAACCATAAACAAAATAATGAAAATATCAGAGCAAATATGAGATAAGAAAAAATTGAACCTCATCAAAGATTTTTTCGTATTAAACGTGACTTTAGTCACAGAAAATACCGACAAACCAAATCTGACCCAAAAGCGCAATAGTAGTAGCAGCTCGGACCATGAATCTCTTTGACAGACCTCTTCGACTAAAACTCAGGACCGGCCAGACTGAGTTGTATGTATTTTTGGTGCTGCTGGATTTGTGTTTTGGAGCTGGGTAAGTCGGCACCTTGGTGTTGTTGTTGCAGAGGATGGCTACTTCTTTTTGTAAAGGAGAAGAAGGTGGAAATCTCTATGACTTAGAGGTTAAGGTGAAGGAATTGTCGCTGCTCTTCTTCTAGATTAGGCCCTAGGTTTTCCTTTTTTTTGTATCTATTAAATCTGATTCAGAGATAGGGCAGTCCTTGGGTGTTGAGGTCGGGTGCAGCTGTTTTATGCACGTTTTCTAGTATGATGGAGACGTGTGAGTGAAGCAATAACATATGAGGAGATGGCTAAAGTGGTAGTCGTCTGGAGGAGTTCGCTGGCGGCAAGAATGGTGGAGTTCGTCGGCGGTTGTGTGAGCATGCATGTCGGCTGACTTCTGGGCGATGTGGCTGATGTTTGCTGGTGGAAATGGGTGAGAGTGAGCGGCAACTATGGAGATTCGCTGGTTTTTAGAATGACCAGGGGGTGGTTGGTCTGACTGATGGTGGCAGAGGGGTCGCTGGTTGCGGCTAAAAGGTTGAAGGTTTTCAGCGAGTTTGGTGTTGTCCAGGTGGAGTGGGCGGATCTCTTGTCTAGGGTTCTTGAGTTCTAGGGTTCTTTTGTTTATATGGTTAAGGTGAAGAAGAAGGTGTCTAGGGTTAGGTCTTGTCTTCTCCTTATGAGTAGGGGTGTGCATTCGATTTATCGATTCGATTTTGACCCTTATCGATAATTACTTATCGATTATCAATTTGTACATATGCCTATCGTTATCGTTTCAATAAGGTTTTGATTTTTTCGATTTCGATTTATCGATTTTTGAGGCTTATCGATTCGATTATCGATTACACCAATAAGAAAATTTGTGGCATTCCACGGAAATTATATCGCTATAAACACGCCTAACTAATATGGACAAAAAGAAGCTAAATTAAAACAAACACCGTTTATAACATAAAAATTATGTCAACAGGCACATGCAACGAAACTAAATTAAGGGATCAAATGGATGCCACCAATACTCCAACGGTATTAAAAAAATAAAAATACATCATCACTGCTATTTCTATTTTCCATTAATTTGAACTTCATTCCCTTTAGCTTTAAATATGATCATTCCTTAATTTGGTAGATGAAATAATTAGGAGTGTGCATTCGATTTATCGATTCGATTTTGACCGTTATCGATAATTACTTATCGATTATCGATTTGTACATATGCTTATCATTATCGTTTCATTAAGGTTTCGATTTTTTCGATTCGATTTATCGATGAATCGATGACAAATAATCGATTCGATTTATCGATAAATCGATTCGAATGCACACCCCTACTTATGAGTATATGGTCTTGTATTGTCCAAAAAATTAAGATTCGATGGGTTTGGGATTGGGCTACTCATTTGGGCTCATGATGTGATCCGAAATTAGGCTTGATTTTAAACAAGAAAGATGAAAATTTATTAATAAATCAAAACTTCTTCCAAATTAATATAAAATACTTATAAAATATAAAATCACTCCCAATTGGTTAAAATAAAACTAAAATTAAAAGTGAAGCTATTTTTTTTATTTTTAAGGATAATATTAGAATAAAAATAGGTTGGAAGTAGTATATCCTTCTAATAATATCTAATACGTGAATTAAGTAGAGAAATATGGAACTATTTTTTGAAATTTTTAATTTTTGTTTTTAAAATAAAGTAAAATAGTTAAAACTAGGTAAACTAGCGATATTAGACCTAACTAAATATCTAATAGCTAAAATATGTAAAATCTCGGGGAGGGTAAAAATTACATGTCTACAACTAATAAAATAACAGGTCGGATCGTTACATCGTCCCCCTCTTAAACATATGTTCTTCTTCGAACGAGTCAAGAAACGTTCCTGAAGCCTCAAACCGGCGTGGATATCTGTCTACATCTCCCTCTCGGTTTCCTAAGTAGCCTCCTTTATGGGCCGAACTCTCCACCGCACTTTCACTGAAGCTATATCCTTTGATCTCAACTTTCTGATATGCCGCTCCAAAATAGCCACTGGCTCTACATCATCAGTCAAATTACTATCTAACTGAACCGTGCTAAAATCTAAATCATGCGACATATCGCCAACATACTTCCGGAGCATAGAAACATGAAATATAGGATGCACACTTGACAAGCTAGGTTGAAAATCAAGCTCATAAGCCACCTCCCCAATCCTCTAAAGCACCTCCAAAGGCCCAATGAACTTAGGACTCAATTTACCCTTCTTTCCAAATCTCAGGACACCCTTCATGGGTGAAACCTTTAGCAGAAACTTCTCCACAACCATGTAAGACACATAACGAACCTTCCTGTCAGTATAACTCTTTTGTCTAGGCTATATATAGCCCCTTCTGAATCACTTTTACGTTGTTCAAAGCATCCGTACCAAATCTGTACCCAAAAGTCTAACCTCACCCGGCGCAAACCGAACTACTGGGGATCTACAACGTCTCCAATATAAAACCTCATATGGAGCCATCTAAATACTCGACTGATAACTGTCACACCTCCTTTTAGCACTACAACCTCGCGAAGGGCGTAGATAAGGGAGTTTTTTCAATTAAAGGACAATCGAATTGGGATTCAATAATTTAAGAGATTTCAGAGTCACCACTTGGGATAGTTAATGGTGTCCCAAGTCACCGGTTTAAATCCCGAATTGAGGAAAGAATGACTCTGTTTAACAATCCGCAAACAAGAAATCCGGGTAACGAATTCTGTTAACCCGGGAGAAGGTGTTAGGCATTCCTGAGTTCCGTGGTTCTGGCACGGTCGCTCAACTGTTATATTTTGCTTAAATTATCTTATTTTACACAATTATGAACCTATGTGCATTTTTGAATCTTTTAACCACTTTTATTATTATTTTTAAAGAGAATTGCTACGTTGTTAAAATATGTCTCGAACCACATCACATAAATGCACCCGTGGTTCTTGAAACATTTTAACTTCGTTGGAATTTGGATTTGGGTCACATAAATGTGCACTCAAATTTAGGAAGGTAATATTATTCAACTAATGTGCCTAAAGCAGCTACACATTATTAAATTTACGAGAGACTGTAAAACTTTGCTAAACGGCTCGTCCCGAGTTCTAAGTATAAATTTAAGATTAAATTGAGGGTCATGCAATTTTTATTTTATTTGGCATAGCGCTCCTCAAATTATTATTTAAAGGCCAGTTCCATAGCAAACTATTGTTGAATTCATCTCCAAAGGGAGATTATCTAGTGTTGTTTATTAGTTATAGTTATACCAAGGCAGGAACCCGATTTGGAATTGTCTCTAGCAGCCTACCTTAACAAATGCATTGATTCTATAGGATGACAATGCGGGGGTGAGCATATGAAGCTCAATGCCTATCCGTTTGAGCTTTGGAGTTTAACTAGGTGTAACGGAGCTTCAGCTGTAAAGCTGAATCTCATTTTTGGCCTTCAAGTAGGCCTAATCGCAAATCATTTGGGAAGCCTGTTCCAGTTGGCAAACACTATGGGCACAGACCAGGCATTGGCTTTAGGTGAAGCCCAGGAAGTCAAGAATTCAAATCAAAATAAAACATAACAGTTCTGGGAAAACAACATATGAACAGTTCAACTTTGCACACATACTATCTTTAAATCTACATTTCATGCTTGAATCTACACTACACTGCTGATTTTTATTGACGATAAGCAGATTTCACGCCCTTAAATAGACTTGAATTACCCTAGCGTTACACTAGACAGCTGCACCATTACAAACTATAACAACATGAGAACGAGTTATACAGTCCTTACACAGTCAATATTTATATATATACAAACCAGAAGAAATAGACTAAACTACATAAACAGACCCATATTATCACCTATCTAATATATACAAACCCAAAGACATAAATTAAACTACATAAAGAGCTATATACTATCTCTTATCCAGCTATAACCATTCACAATCCAAGTGAGCATAAATCAGGAAGCAATGCTTCCCTTCTATTTCAATTAAAAGAACTACATCAAAGAAACATTAAAATGTGTATTTGGAATGAAGCAAAGAGAAACACCTATGAGTAGGCAATCAGGAAAATAATAGCAGCAACAAATCTATCAGCAAATGCAGCGAATAAACCATGCTCGAGTCCCATATTTGAATAGGGGAAGTTGTCAAATAAGCCAGGACAATGGTCTAAAGCAGATAACAGCAGTAAACTAACCAAAAAGCCTCAAACATAATCCAAATATTCTCAGAATTGAATCCACCCAAGCTTATGAAATCTTAACACTTCAAGCACATATATTTCAAGTCATTTCTAGCTTATTGAAGTTAGCAATTCAAATTAATTGTTTAGAATTGGAACTAATTATGAAGAAAACACTCTAATAAAACAACATTTTTGTGAAATTTTAGACTATTGACATCTTTCAGAATTTCATGGAAATTTTAAGGAATTTTATAATTTTCAGAGTTCAGAAGTCTTGGGAAGTTTTTCAGGGATTTTAATCTTCCAGGAGCTTTTTAATGAAGGTATTAGGGTGACTTTTATAGCCAAAGCTTAGGGCAACCCTCTTATTTTGTGTTTACCCCTTAGTCCCTCTTCCTATTTTCAGATTTTATTAGCTTAGTCCCTCATTACTTAACTTGTTAGCCAAGTCATTGCATTGTAGTTTTAAAATCTGATTGGAACCTCTCCTAGAATATTCTAGGGGTTTCCAAATTAGTTTCAAATAAGATTCCTATATTTAAAATACCAGTACTACCCTTTTAACCTACTAAAATTACCAATTTTACCAAATTAATCGTTCAGACTGTTTATCAATAGCCTTAATACTAACCAACAATACAACTAATCAGCTATAAACTAAAACAAAATTCTAGCAATCGAATCAAATGTTTACCAGGTTTAATTCTAATATCTTAACGCCAAAATTAGCATTATATTAACAGTAATAATAAATTAAAATCAATGCAACATGGATATAAACAGATTTAGAACCAATTTAAACTATCATTAAAGATCGCAAAAACAAAATCAATCAGAATTAAACTTAATAAAAGAGAAAGAAATAGAAGCAAACACAGGATCAAACAAAAATCAATTGAAAACAAAGAGATGATTAAATCGAAGAAAAGACGAATAAAATGAAATTTTAAGCTAAGCCTAGAATATTGAGCATGCAAACATGGATTTTTGGAGAAAAAAAAGAGGATGAACAAAGCAAATGTGAAAACTTAGGGCACAGGAGGAAATTACTTAACCCTAAATCAAACAAAAAAATGAGGAAAAAAAATTCAGAAGAGGAAAAAGAAGGAGACACTTAGCTTTTGTATGAATCAATAACTCGATATTTGTCTTGGTTGATGTGGATGTGGTAGAGTCAAACCCCCCCCCCCCTTTGAATCAACCTTTGAGAAAACCAGTATTGTTTGAGGTATGTTAAGTGCAGCTTTTGAGTGAGAGACGGGCCAAGGTCGCTTGGGTATTGATTTGGGGCAATTTACGTATAGGCGCCGCCAGGGACGGAGGAACAACCATGACTTCAAACTAATATTTGACAAGCTTGGGGTGAGTTCGAGGATAACTAGTGTTAATCTATGACGAGGGTGGAAAGGGTAATATAGGGTGTATTTTTTGTGGCTATTGGAGCCGGCGCTGCCGTGGAAGGCAGACCAGTCGCTCCTTTGGAAGAAGATTCAAGGACTTTGGCCGGGGTTCGAGGGCTAGTTTTTGGGAGGTCGGAAAGAGGAGGAGGAGGGGAGAAAATAGTGTTAATGTGGGTGGATTTGGAGCTACGCCGCTGACGGCGACGATTTCCGGCCGGCAGCAGACGGTGGAGAGACGGAGGGACATGGGTGGTGTTACATAGGCACATAAGAGGTGTATGAGAGATGGTTTGGAGGGGTGGAGGGGGAGCGTTTGGACATTTATGTAGTTAATAACCTAGGTAGTACACGTCTGTTGATCAAATATCATCAACGTCCCTGATTGATCGTGACGAAACGACGCCGTTTTTGGCCATGGGATACCTGGACCGGGTATGGATGCTTGGGTTGGGGCAGGTTGGGAGATTTTGGGCTGGAATTAATTAAAGGATGGCCCAATTTTAACCGTCTTTAATTTCCTTTCTCATATTATTATTATTATTATTATTATTATTATTATCATTATTATTATTATTGTTGTTATTATTATTATTATTATTATTATTATTATTATTATTATTATTATTATTATTTATATTTTGTTAAAATGCAAAATTAAAAACAAAAACATATTTTAATTTCAATTCTCAACTAATTATTTTTTCAAAAACCAAATACTATGATAAATTCGAGAATTAAAAGCAAAACAATACGAAAGAACTATTTTTGTTATTTTCTTTCTTTTTCCATCTCTTTTTTGTTTTTTTTTTCAAATTAAATCCTAAAAAACAAATTTACTCCTAATGAAAAAATCATTCTACCAAATTAAATTAGTTAGTTCAAAATGAAAACTATCACAAATAATTAAATGTAAACGGAAGACTGCAAGAATTCCAAAAATTAAAATTAAAAGCAAAAGCAAACTATTTTTTTGTGATTTTTGTACTTTCTAAAACTCCTAATTACTGATTAATTCCAAAAATATATAAAATTGCTCCAAATGCCATGCATATATTTTTCTAAAAAAATGCACACATGAATGTAAGCAAATAACAGAACTTGCTATTTGAAAGTCTTGAGGAGGTGGTTATAGTTCATGAAAGACAATTTGAAGTTAATCCGACACAGATAAACATACAGAGATTATGAATGGTCCAATCTGAAATGCTTAAAAATCTTGCATTAGAAGAACAATTTTGGAGACAAAAAGCAGGCATGTTATGGTTCAAAGATGGCGATAGAAACACTAATTTTTTCCATGCTCAAGTTAATTGGAGAAGGAAGAGACTGAAATTATCAATGATCCAGAATAGCCTGGGTAACTAGATTGAAGAAGATTACTTAATAGCAGAAGAAGCAATACAATTTTACAAGGATCAATTTACTGAGACACCATCTCCTAATACTTTTCATATTCTAAATCATGTACCTTCAATGAAAGATAATGATCACCATGAGAGATTGATGGCTTTGCCTCCTAATGAGGAAGTGAAGAAAGCAGTCATAGGGCTAAATGGGGACTCAGCAGGCGGACCGGATGGATTCACTGGAGCCTTTTACCAGTCATGCTGGGAAATCATTGAAGAAGATGTAGTCGGCATGGTCAAGTCTTTCTTCTGCGGTCACCAGCTGCCAAAGAGTGTGACGCATACAAACCTGGTTTTAATACCAAAGAAAAAAGAAGTCACTACCTTTGCAGACATGAGACCAATCAATCTTAGAAACTTTGTTAACAAGATTTTCTCGCGGGTCATTCATGAAAGGTTGGTTGAATTGTTACCAAACATAATCTCAGAGGAACATGCAGGTTTTGTGAAGGGAAGAAGCATCGTTGAGAGTGTACTTCTAACTCAAGAAATCATTAAGGATATCAGATTAAGAACAAAAGCAGGTCCAAATGTTGTGATTAAGCTAGACATGACAAAAGCTTATGATAGGTTATTATGGCTATTCCTTACAAAAATGCTAAGGAAAATGGGATTTCTTGAAGATTTTATTGGCTTGATATTTTATTTGATTGGGAATAATTGGTAATCTATTCTTATAAATGGTCAGCCAAATGGATTTTTCAAATCATCTAGGGGAGTTAAGCAGGGAGACCCTCTTTCACCAACTCTATTCATTCTAGCAGCAGAAGCACTGTCTCGAGGATTGAACTCTCTGCATACTAACCTGGATTTCCATGAATTTAGACTACCAAAATGGAGCCCAAAAATAAACCATCTGGCATATGCGGATGATACAATCATTTTCAGCTCATCGGATACAACTTCATTGAAAATTGTGATGGATTTTCTACAAGCTTAAGAATCATCATGTGGTCAACTGGTGAATAAAACCAAATTAGCTATATATCTGCATCATTCAACGAATAATGAGGTGATTAACAAGGTGGAAAGGATTACTGGTATAGGAAAACAATGTTTCCCTATGACCTATCTAAGATGTCCTATTTTTTATGCCAGAAGAAGTAGTGATTATTACCAGGGGTTAATTACAAAGGTCATGGACAAACTGCAATCGTGGAAAGGCAAACTCCTATCTATAGGAGGCAGGGCGGTATTGATCGCAAATGTCCTGCAGAGTATCCCAATTAATATGATGTAAGAAGTTAACCCACCAACCTATGTGATCAAAAAATTACATAGTATTTTTGCCAAATTTTTCTGGAGCAGCAATGTGGGAGGAAGTTCAAGACATTGGTCATCATGGACTAACTTGTGTATGCCGCATGAGGAAGGGGGTATAGGTTTCAGATCACTACATGATGTATCCAAGGCATTGTTCTGCAAATTATGGTGGAATTTCAGGACAAAACCCAGCTAATGGAGTGCATTTATGTGTCAAAAGTATTGTAAGAAATTGAATCCTGTAATTGTTCCGTGGAAGGGTGGATCCCACATATGGAAAAAAATGCTTGAATTCAGGGATCTGATTGAGCATCAAATATACTGGAAATTGAGAATGGGATCGGCTCAATTCTGGTTCGACAATTGGACCGAGATGGGAGCCTTATATTTCCTAGTGCCTGCACAGTTTGTAGTTGACGAAGACATTAACAATGTCAATGATATGGTTGAAAATGGTATGTGGAATTAGGATAAATTATTTCAAACTCTACCTGACGATTTGACAAACCACATTTTGCAGAATTTTAGACCTCCAAATGAAGGTGTAGAGTTAGATACACCTTTATGGATGCTAGAAACAAAGGGACATTTTTCAGTGAAATCTGCATGGGATTACTTGCGTAGAAGAGACAGTCCAAGGCTAGCTTTCAAGATGATATGGGTCAAAGGCTTACCATTCAAGATATCATTTTTCCTGTGGAAGGTGTGGAAAGAAAAACTTCCACTTGATGATTTCTTGCGCAAAATAGGATACTCCATGGCATCAAAATGTTGGTGCTATGTTGATCCCAAGGAGGAATCTCTAGTTCATTTGTTCTTCACATCCAATGCAGCTACAAGTGTTTGGAGTTACATCCTGAAGAGAGCAGGAGTTGCATTAGAAGGGTTATCCATACAACAAGCATGCAAGCTTTACCATCATGCATCGTATGGGAGTTATGGAAGAGAAGAAACAGTTTGAAATATGGAAAAGCAGTGTCAGTAAGCAGAGTTATTTACCAGGTGTCATCTACGCTACAAGCTCTAATCCAACTGAAAAAGCCAGGATTACATGTGCCTCATAAATGGCTGGACATGCTGATAATGATGGAGCAATACACACCTAGACTGAAATATGATAAAGTGCTATGGGAATTTCCTCCAAGAGGTTGGATCAAAGTCAATACTGATGGAGCATGCAGAGGGAACCCAGGTAGGAGCTTAATTGGTTTTTGTTTAAGAGATGAGATATGTGATTTGATATATGCAGAAGGAAGAGGAATTAAGGAGGGTTCTAACAATGGAGCTGAGGCAACAGCAATAGTAGATGCTATGAGAATGTGTACAACAATGAACCTCAACAATATATGGCTTCAGACAGATTCAATGTTGCTTAACAAGATCATAGATGGACAACGGAAACAACTCTAGAATATTGTGGATGCCGTAGAGGAAATCATCACACTCAAAATGGGGTGTAATTTCAAGATATCTCACATTTTCAGAGAGGGGAACAAACTAGCAGACCACTTTGCAAATTATGCACTTGATAGTGGCAACATAGAAAGTTATGATTTCTGGGAACTTGATACGACGAGCAGAAGGTTGGTTAATGAGGATAAGCTTCAATGTCCAAATCTGAGAATAACTGTTGCAAGAAATTAGCAAAGGATACGGAAGAAACAAAAGAATCAACATTACTACAACATGCCGTCTCCAAGGTCGACCACACGAGAATATGGAGATAACTTTTTTCATTAACATTTGCTTCCTTTTTGAAGGTTTAATAAAGGAGAAAATTCTCGGATTCTATTTTGTTCGAAGTATTAATGAGTCTCTCATGTGTAGAGATGGAGTTACACTTCAACTTTTGGGAATATCTAATGCAATCCAAGTTGGAAACTTGTTTCTACCTTTTCTACATGGAGCAGTGTAGCACGCCTCACATCTTTAGCCACACTGAAGAACGGTCTGTCAAGCAACAACATCTGTCTTGGAGTTGTTAATTTCTTCATGGGTATATCGCGCGTTCAGAAACATGCTTCACCATTCATGCATGGGAATCCCCAGCAAGCATGTGCGTCGCTAAAAGTATACTCGCATGAGGTTTTCATTAATGCAACCACTCCAACTGAATAAAGATTATTTCGCACGCCTCTCCAGTCAAGCTTGTGAATCAAAAGCGCTAGTCTTGAGGAATTGGCGTGAAGGACATGCATGCGCGACTAGAGAAGCTCGGTCTTCAACCAACTTCATTGGATTTGTTAATTCTCGAAGTATATTATACTTCTTCATGCAAGCGAGACAAAACAACCTCGGTCTTCCATGGATTTATTAATTCTTGCTGGCTTAGTGGTCTTTTTCCAGAATTCCATATGGCATGGACACATCTTTTCGCATTTCATGTGTCTGTTTGCATGCTGCCAAACAGGAATAAAGTTCAAGCTGTAATGGAGTCGCACGACTACTTGCATTGGGACACCACCATTTTTTAATGCACGAATGGAGTTCAGCTCATTGACCAAAGTGAAGCTTGGTCATTCTCGTATGTGCCAAAATGCACAGTCAGCAGCATGTTGCAGCCTCATATTTGCTCGATATAGCTGTTAGGAAGTAGTCTCGCACGCTGCTTGTTTAAGGAATTGGAGTCCTTCATCCAAGGTATTTCGAGAAATGAGATCCAAACAGTTTTTATTCCCGTGATTCCATTTCTGGGAAGTTCTCGCATGCTTCTTCATTGTGGTATTCAAATGAGTCCACTTATACTGAATCAATTCAGACGCATGATTATTCGGTCAAACATGGGAATCTCTTCACAATATTCGAAATCGCTGGTTATTCAGCAGTTACGCACGATGCTTTCTTCGATTCTTGTGGAGTTGACGTGAATGTCATTCGAAATATCAGCATAATACATTCAAAACAGTTGGCTATTCTTGATATAGCTCATTATATAGTTTCGCAGCATTTTTGGGCCAATGCAGCAAATTATACAACTCGATTTCACAGGCCGCATCCGCGTAATATTGCGATGACACTCATTACGACCTCTATGGGTGGTATTAGCACATTCTGCTCATTCCATCGAGGAAGGAAAGGTGAATTTGCACGGGCATTACGTCAAGTTATGGAGCTAATGACTATTAAGTGGATTGGCATCACATTTTCTATTATAGTTTGGAATTACTAATACAAAGTTTAAGAATATCTCTTAACTTTGCTTTTAGAAAGAATGTAACTGTCAAATTTTAGTCCCTCGTTTCGCATGTCTTTCGGACCTTGTAATTTATTTGTATTCTGTTTCTTAAATAATATAAAATCTAGCCCTAGGTGCTTGCCTAGCGGATTGCCAAAAAAATAAAACTAACAGAACTTGATACAAAAATAAACAAAATTAAAAATAACAAAAGGAAATTATTTTGTGTAAAATTATAGGAATGATTCGTATTGGGCAAAAATCATGTGCTCACAACTGCCCCTCTTTGCTCGGAAACATGAAGATTTTTCGTGCATAGATAAGTGAGTAAATACAAGTGATTTTTACCCGTTTGAATACTCGTGTGAAGCATTTTTGAAAAGTTTGACCGCACCCTGCTTTCGAGGTTGCCTACACATCCTTGGCTAAAAAGGAATCAGGTCAGTGTAGTTCGGAAGTGTTTTGGTAGCTGGGACTACTTGGAGCAGTGATTTTACTGCTACTACTATTGATACTGCTACTGATAGACCCCTTTATCACACCTTGTGAAAAATGAAGAAGCTAAACTAAGCTATGAACTATTGATTACAAAAGAACCTATCTAGGTCTTCAATCATGCTCTTCATCTTTATTGCCTTGCTGCCTTGTGTTTCTTCTTGTAAATTCCTCGTTGCCTTGTTGACTGATACTTCTCCCTGTTAATATCTTGTTGCCTTTTTGACTTTTTGTTTTCTCTTTTCTACGTCTAACGCCGAATCGCTGGACTCGCAAAATATTCCCTTGTTCTACTGGTGGGTGCCTGATTACCAAAACATGAAACTTGAAAACTATTCCCTTGTTTTAACAGGTGGGCGCCTGATTACCAAAACATGAAACTTGAAAACTATTCCCTTGTTTTAACAGGTGGGCGCCTGATTACCAAAACTTGAATCTTGAAAAATATTCCCCTGTTCTGATAGGTGGGCGCCTGATTACCAAAGCTTGAATCTTGAAAAATATTCCCTTGTTCAAACAGGTGGGCACCTGATTGCCCAAAACTTGAATCTTGAAAAATATTCCCTTGTTCTGACAGGTGGGCGCCTGATTACAAAAACTTGAAACTTGAAAAATATTCCCTTGTTCTGAAAGGTGGGCGCCTGATTACCAAAACTTGAATCTTGAAAAATATTACCTTGTTCTAACAGGTAGGAGCCTGACTGCCCAAAACTTGAAACTTGAAAAATATTCCCTTGTTCTGACAGGAGGGCGCCTGATTCCCAAAACTTGACTCTTGAAAAATATTTCCTTGTTCTGACAAATGGGCGCCTGATTACCAAACATTGGATCTTGAACAATATTTCCGTGTTCAAATAGGCGGGCGCCTGATTACCAAAACTTGGAATTTGAAAAATTTTCCCTTGTTCTAACAGGTGGCGCCTGATTACCAAAAGTTGAATCTTGAAAAATATTCCCTTTTTCTGACAGATGGGCGCCTGATTACCAAAACTTGAATAGTGAAAAATATTCCCTTGTTCTAACAGATTGTCCAAATCTTTAAACTTGAAAAATATTCCCTTGTTCTGATAGTGGGTGTCTCATTATCAAAATTTGAAACTTGAAAAATATTTTTTACAGATGGTCACCTGATTACCAAAATTTGAAACCTGGAAATATTCCCTTGTTCTGACAGGTGGGTGCCTGATTACCAAAACTTGAAACTTTAAAAATATTCCCTTGTTTTGATAGGTGGGCGCCTGATTACCAAAACTTGAATCTTGAAAAATATTTCCTTGTTCTGACACGTGCGCCTGATTACCAAAACTTGAATCTTGAAATATATTCCCTCGTTCTAACAGGTGGACGCCTGATTTCCCAAAATTTGAAACTTGAAAAATATTCCCTTGTTTTGACAGGTGGGCGTGATTCCCAAAACATGAGTCTTGAAAAATATTCCCTTATTCTGATAGGTGGGCGCCTTATTACAAAAACTTGAAACTTGAAAAATATTCCCGTGTTCTAACAGGTGGGCGCCTGATTACCAAAACTTAAAACTTGAAAAATATTCCCTTGTTCTGACAGGTGGGCGCCTGATTACCAAAACTTGAGTCTTGAAAAATATTCCCTTGTTCTGACAGATGGGCTCCTGATTACCAAAACTTGAATCTTGAAAAATATTCCCTTATTCTGACAGATGGGCGCCTGATTACCAAAACTTGAATCTTGAGAAATATTCCCTTGTTCTAACAGGTGGGCGCCTGATTGTCCAAAACTTGAAACTTGAAAAATATTTTATTGTCCTGATAGTGGGAACCTGGTTACCAGAACTTGAATCTTGAAAAATATTCCTTGAGACTGCTGCCTGTGTACCTGATCACAACAAAACAAACAAAGCACAAGAACTTCTTTCTGCCCCAGTTTGGTGCATGGCGTATCTCTGAGTGTTAATCAAATCCCCTTACCTAATATCTCTAAATTTAAGCTAAGTCCCATTATCCAGGAGGGTCCTGACAATTCCTAGCTGATGACAACTTTAAGATTATGTTATGTTTCTCAAAAGCTATTATTTTCAACTATGTCTTGTTATGAGTTACATCTGCTGGGGATCTGATGGTGACTGGTGATTAAAACTACTTCCCATTATCCAGGGGGTCCTGACAACTCTTAATAGATGACAAAATATGTCTATCGGGGGTTAGTATTTAGAGCTACGTCCCATTATCCTAGGTATACTGACAACTCCTACAATTAAATCCAATTACCAGGCGGATCCTGATGACTCTTGTTGGGGGAAGTATTTGGGTTTGGCCATGTCACTCGACTGGTTGTGTTCTAGGCTAAGTCCCATTTTACAAAAGGGTCCTAACAACTTTAACTGAAACCTACTTCAATCATGCAAGTCATTTTATGGCCTTTGCTATCGATGATTACCTCTAACCCTTAAATAAGTCCCATTTTTCCAGGAGGGTCCTGAGGGTTCCAGACCAAATGCCAATTCTAACTTCTGGTTGCTTCTGCTGGTGATCATTGTTCAGGAGGGTTTGAGTGACTCTTACTTGGGAAGGTGTTTGTGCCTGCCCATGTCACCCGCACCTGTTTGAGTTTTAAACTGCGTCCCATCTTCGCGGGGGGGGGGGGGGGGGTCTTGAGAATTTCAACTTTCATGCCCCTTTTAACTCTCGGTTGTCTCTGCCAGGGGTTGCTTATAAAAGTTTCGTCCCATTATACTCTTGTTGGTGAGAACATTTGTGACGAACTATGTTCCTTTTGAGTTTTAACTAGGTCCCACTCCCACGCGGGCCCTGAGATTTTGATTATACCTGCCGTGTGCTTGCCCTCCCTTATGGATGGCCTCCCTTAGGATCTTCTGGAATCTTCTGCCCCTATGTCAATTAGAGAAAACTTGTCAGTTTGAAAAATAGTGGTTAGCTTGCGGCATTCTTGTTGGAAGTAGCCTACTCGCTGTCGTGTTCCGTTATGTTCAAATTTCCATGTTGATGATGAGTTGCCTGAGTTTGTTGGCTGACCCCCGAACCTTTATTGCTTTACTTTGCTCTCTACTATTGTGTTACATTTCTAGTTATTTTGCCAGAATCCTTGCACCTTTCCCGAGATTACCAAACCAATGTATTATGCTTGGCTGACCCTCTGACCCTTGTAGCTTTACTCTGCTCCTCACTTTATGTTGCATTTCTGACCCTTTTCTAGAATTATTTACATCCTTCCCTGATGGTTGTTGGGTCAATGTATTATGCTTGGTTAACCTTTGAGACCTTTCCCATCTTTGTTTTGCGCTTCTGACTCTTTTTGCCAAAATCCTTGCATTTTTCTAAGAATACCCGGTCAATGTGTTATGCTCGGCTGACCCTAGAACCTTTGTGGTTTTACTTTTCATCCCCATTTTTATATGGTGTTCCTTCACTTTGTCAACTCTTGTCTCTTCCATCAATTTTATCATTAAAGCTCTTGTGAACCCCTCCCCTTGCTGCTTCAAACTATGCTGCCTTTGTTGCATTTTGTGTGTCATGCACTTTGTCCCTTTGGGAGTTGATAATAGGCTTTGAAATTTCTCCCCTTTTCTTAAACAAAAGACTATAGAGACTCGAAAGAAAAAAAATGCAATTACTGACTGTTAAAAGGGAAGTGAAAGGAAACTTATCTGAGGAGGAACAGCTGGTTTTTCATGCTCATGACATGCACTTCGGCCTAGTCGACCCAATCTGTCCTGATGACCGGCCTTCTGTTGCCATGCTTTTGTTGTAGTAACCATTTCTGACCCAATTCCTTCAATAAACCCTAGCTTTGCTTGCCTTACGGTGTTCTGAACGGATTTCTGCCAATAGACCTTTTTCGGTTGTTGCTTCTTGCTTTACCTTTGCCTCAAGGTGCCCGTGAGGGTTTTCACTAATGAGACTCTCTCATTTTTATTTCTCTGAACTTGCATTCCCTTACGGTGCCCACGAGGGTTTTCACCAATAGGACTCTCATTTTATTTTTTTCTGTCGGAACCAGAGTGCCGTCTCGAGGTATGGTCCACCTCTCCTTGCTTGCCCTGACATTTCTTATAGATTGATCAGAAGGTCTTTCTTTCAACTGTAATGTAGGCTTTGGATAAAGTTAGAAAGAAGGGATGTGAAAGGCTCAAAACTCACTTTTATAGGTTCAAAATTTACAACTTTCATAATCCAAACCAACACACTTTCTGCTCCAGTTTCTTGCTTGGGGCCTTTGGATTTTATTTTAATATGACCAAGCCGTGAGGCTGCTTATGTATACTAAAAAGGAATCAGGTCAAACGTAGTTCCTATTGATTCCTTACGTTTACTATTGTTTGATTTCCTTTTCCTCTTCTATTTCTGCTACTTTTATTACTTTTCCCTTTTCTTCTTTTTTTCTTTTTCTTTTCCTTTCTTTCCTTTTCTTTTTTTCTTTTTCCTTTTCTTTTTCTCTCACTTTCTCTTTGTCCTTTTCTTTTCTTTATTTTTATTTCTTTTCTTCCATTTGTTTTGATTTACTTTCTCGTATTTTATTGTCTATTCACCGCCTTTTATAATTGCTTTTCTGACTTTCGTTATTGATTCCGAAAGAGGGGATATGAAAGGAAAAATAACTGAAGCTCAAAGGAGTTAACAAAGGGTAAAGTGTTTAGATAGCTGAATAAAACGTCTTCATCATTTCAATTTATAAAACATGCTTAGTACAAACAAACGTCAAGTGTAGACAATGGTTCGAACAAAAGAGAGTCATACATAATATCTTTTGACTGCAGCTGAATTGATAGCCATTTATACCCATTTTTCTTCCACATATGTTAAATACAATGCCCCATTGGATAGCACTCTTGACACGACAAATGGTCCTTGCCAGTTTGGAGTGAACTTGCCTCTTGCCTCAGCCTGGTGAGGGTGGATGCGTTTCAGCACTAATTGACCCACTTCAAACTTTTCTGGACGCACTTTCTTGTTATATTCTCTGGTCATCCTCTGTTGGTACAACTGGCCGTGACACACCGCTGCCAATCTTTTCTCGTCAATCAAACTCAATTGCTCAAAACGCGTTTTGACACATTCTTCATCGTATATTCTTGCTTGAGCCACGATCCACAAGGAGGGGATTTCAATTTCAGCCGGGTTACTGCTTCTGTGCCATACAACAACAAGTATGGCGTTGACGAGTATCTGCGAACAGTAGTGCGATAGCCTAACAATGCAAAGGGTAGCCTCTCATGCCACTTCCTGGACCCTTCAACCATTTAATGTAGTATCTTCTTTATGTTCTTATTTGCTTCATCGATTGCTCCGTTTGCCTTGGGGCGGCACGAGGTGGAATTCCAATGTGTGATCTTGACCTGCTGACATACCTCTTTTATCAAGTGAATGTTGAGATTTGCCCCATTATCAGTGATCAGGTCTTGGGTATTCCAAACAAAAAAATGATATTTGCATGTACAAAGTCGACCACGGCCTTCTTGGTCATTGCCTTAAAGGTTTTGGCTTTAAGCAATTTGGTGAAATAATCAATAGCAACCAGGATAAACCTGTGTCCGTCAGACCCAAAATCCATGCCTCATATTCTACCATGTTGTTGGTGCAATAGAAGCTGAGTTGAGTTGTGACTGGATAGTGATGCCCTTTTTCAGAAATGAGCACTTCTCCTATCCCGACACCTTTCATGTTGGCGACCCCATCAAAGAACAATTTCCATCCCGACTTTTCACCCCATTCCTTTTTATCAATATGCATCACTTCCTCGTCCGAGAAGTATGTGTTTAAGGGCTCATATTCTTCATCTATCCGATTCTCAGCTAAATGATCAGCCATTGCTTGTGCTTTCATTGCGGTCTTAGTCACATAGACAATGTCAAACTCATTGAGCAAGATTTTCCATTTTGCTAGCCTCCTGTGGGCATTGGCTTCTGAAAATGTACTTCAAGTGGTCCAGATGTGAGTTTCTATAAGTGGTATATGATGACAAGTAATGTTTTAACTTCTGGGCTACCCACATCAAGGCACAACATGTCCTTTCAAGATGAGTATACTTAACCTCACAAGCCGTGAATTTCTTGTTGATGTAGTTTATGGCCAGCTCTTTTCTCCAATGACATCGTGCTGACTCAACACACATGCAAATGAGTTTTCCAAGAGTGTCAAATATACGATCAAAGGCCTCCCTGGTTCTGGCTGGACCAATACTGGTGGGTTCGACAAATATTCCTTTATCTTATCAAAAGCCTCTTGGCACTCTCCCGTCCATTTCACCACAACATCCTTTTTTAACAGCTTAAAAATGGGCTCGTAGATGGTTGTGAGCTGAGTAATGAATCGACTAATGTAGTTCAATCTTCCCAATAGAATCATCACCTCTGTTTTGTTCCTCGGTGGCGATAGTTCCTGTATAGCTTTGATCTTTGATGGGTCTAGTTCATTGCCTCGTCGGCTGACTATGAACCCTAGCAACTTCCCATAGGGGACCCCAAATGCGTATTTGCTGGGTTGAGTTTGAGGTCATACCTACGAAGCCTCTGAAAGAATTTCCTCAGGTCATTAACATGATCATATTGCTTCTGGACTTCACAATCACATCATCCACATAGACCTTAATTTCCTTATGCATCATATCGTGAAAAATGGTTGTCATTGCCCTGATGTATGTCGCCCCCGCGTTCTTCAAACAAAAAGGCATGTCCGTATAGCAATATGTTCCTTATGGTGTGATTAATGTTGTTTTCTCTGCATCTTCTTCGTCCATTAAGATCTGGTGGTAACCTGCGTAACAATCCACGAATGACCCGATCTCATGCTTTGCACAATTGTCAATCAATATGTGAATGTTCGGCATGGGGAAGATGTCATTCAGACTTTCTTTGTAGAGATCTACGCACACCCTGGTGTTACCATCCTTCTTCGGTACAGGCACAATGTTAGCTAACCAGGTGGGATATCGTGTAACTTGTATAATGTGTGCCTCAAACTGCTTTGTCACTTCCTCTTTGATTTTCACGCGCACATCGGTTTTGAACTTCCTCAACTTTTTTTTGACGGGAGGACATGCTGGGTCGGTGGGCAATTTGTGAACCACCAAGTTAGTGCTCAATCCAGGCATATCATCGTAGGACCATGCAAAGACATCTTTGTACTCAAGCAGTACTTCAATTATTTCTATCCTAAGTTGTGATTCCATATGGAAACTTATTTTTGTTTCTCAAAAATTATCCATGCTCCCTAAATTGACTGCCTCTGTATCGCTTAGGTTTGGTTTGGGTTTCTCCTCAAATTGGGTCAACTCTTTACTAGTTTCAGCCCATGCTCTTTCCTAGTCGTATTCTGGATCATCCTCGTGCTCTATTTCCTGAATTATTATTTCTGAACTAGACTAATTCATATGACTGGGCCGAATAGTCCTTATGCATGTCAGATCATTGGAATCAGCATAAACATAACTGTAAAAAATAAAAAAGAAAGAGAAGTAAAGAAAAATTGGAACTACCAGCATTACTGGAGAGGAAATTGTATTTCATTAGAATCAAAAGATAACAGAGTCTACACATCCAAACGGACGGAAATGACAACTCAATTAACAACTCTGAAGCTAATCCAAACTAGACTGAAAGAAAAATCAAAGCCGACTACTACCACTCGCTCCGGTGGGATGAGGAGTGGCTTCCCAATTATTGATTTTTGCGCATGCTCCCGCAAATAGCACATGTACCCTACTTGATCCTTATCTTGCCTCGACTATATTTATCTCATTGAACAGCCTTTCAAATCCCTATCCAAATCTCTATCCGTATTGACCAGCGGACTGGGATTCCTTGGCATGGAGAAATTGCTAGTACTGGGCTTGACGAACGATTTGGACAACCTTGGGATGGGCTTTGGGAGGTCCCAGGCCCTCTACTTTAACTTTATGGCTCGCCTTATGTCTGCAGCTATAGGCTTGAACCCTATACCAAAAGTGTCCAGATTTTTGGGGAGGGATACTGGTTGTACGATGCCTTGTAGAGAAGCACCCAACCCCTTGCCGGGCGTGAAACCATTCTTCAACATTTTTGAAGACACCATGACTGATGCGGCTGCTATCTTTGGAGCTGTGACAACTTCACCTCCCGAGATCTTCTCAACTAACACCATGTCAAATTCCTGGTAAAACGATGGCCCTTTGCTGTCTTCAGATTCAATAAAAGGTACGATAGCATCACCTGAAACACACTGATTATCTTCACCGTGCACCACAATCTCTTGCCTGCCCCATTCAAATTTGACATCTGGTGCAAAGTAGATGGCACTGCCTTGGTTGCGTGAATCCAGAGCCTGCCCAACAACAGGATATAAGAAACTATCACATCCAACACTTGAAATTCCATGGTGAACTCAACAGGCCGTATTGTCACATCCAACACTATATCCCCTACTTAGTCCTTGCCTCTGCCATCGAAACCCCGAACACAAATGTTATTATTGTGGACCCTTTCATTTTCCACCTTCAGATTGACCCATTGTCAACCAGAACCCGGGTGACCACAACATCTTCACATTTCATAGTCAAATAAAGGGCTCGATTGTGGTCAGTGCCCTCCACGGGCAGTTCATCATCAGAGAAGGTGGCTCGATTTACCTCAAATATCTTGTTTGGATTTTCTCCAAATGGTTCACTGTTATCTTGTTGGGAACGTGGGCCTCGTTCAAAATCCTCATCAGCGCCCGGTGGTGTTCATCTGAATGGACTAGTAGGGAAAATAAGGAGATATGAGCTGGTGTCTTCCTCAATTGCTCTACGATGGAGTAATCATGCATTTTCATCTTCTTCAAGAATTCTTTTGCCTCTCCTTCCGAAACAACTTTCTTCATTGATTCTGTGTTATCTTTAAAGATCATGCTTTTCCTTAACTCCTCAGGGGTGAAGTATCTCCCTGACCGAGTTAAACCCCGGGCTTGACAAACTTCTTCCCTAACTTCCTTCCCTTTGTACGTCACTATTTCTTGTTCATATCTCCAAGGAATGGCTTTGCTGTTGACGACTGGCGGCAGGATTACGGGTTTCACAATGACAGGCTCTACGCGAACACCTTCCACAACTACGACAGGCTCACTAGCTGCCCCGTGTACTATCATTTTTACATGTTCCTGTTTTGGTGCAACCTTGCATGATGAGCTCCCTCGAACTACTATGGGTTTGTTGCTTTTTCCTTTTGCCTCGATCTTTGATTTCTCACTACTCATATTCTCAGTTGTCTTAACATCACTGGATTTGATCATAATTACTATCTGTAAGGGCCTTTTGGACTCTCCCCGTTTTTCCATGATCTCAATCATGTTGGTCTCATGATCGACTGGCAGTGGGTTTTGGTTAATGTTGGGTGCCTCTGGAGTCTACACTTCAATCCGGTTGGATTACATAAGTTCCTAGATAGCAATTTTCAAATGCCAACACTTTTCAGTATCATGCCCCAGTGCATCGGAACAGTACTCACAGCTAACAGAATAATCTAGATTCTCAGGGGAGGATTTGGCAATTTTGCTTCAATTAGTCTTAACATATCCAATTGTTACAGTCTGTGGAATAAACTAGTATAAGATTCTCCCAATGGAGTGAAAGATTTCTTCTTTTGCACCCTTTCATTTCTCAGGACTAGATTGGCTCGGAAGGCAGGTTTCGGGGGTTGTTGGTAGGCTCTTGGAGGTGGGTAATGATTTTGTGGAGTTGGGTAGGTATTTTATAGGGCTGGCGCACGCCATTGTGCGTGAGCGGAAGGTTGGGTATACGTTTGTGTGTGATGGACTGAGAAACGAGGTTCTAATGGTGGATAGTAATGTTGTGGTGGGCTGTGTGGAGGGTGTGGGTATGATTGGTTGTGAGGATGAGGTTGGGTGTAGTGGGATGGAGCCCGAGGCCTGAACCAAGTTCCTGAATCCACTGTTGCTACTTCCTCATTCTTCTTCTTTCCAAATGTTCCCCCAGCTCCACCCTAGATGGACTGAGTGGTTGCCTTCATTGTAAAGTAGCTCATGATCTTGTTGGATTTGAGGCCTTTCTCGACCATACTTCCCATATTAACTACTTTGTTGAAAGATTTACCTACTGCTGACACCAAATGCCCGAAATAGGTAGGTTCTAGAGCCCGTAGAAAATAGTCAACCATCTCACTCTCCTTCATTGGAGGATCAACTTTGGCTGCTTGTTCTCTCAACCGGAAACCGTATTCCCTGAAAATCTCATTGTGTCTCTTCTCTAGTTTTGTCAAAGATAGTCGATCTGAGATAATTTCAAGATTTTATTGAAAGTAACAAGCAAACCCTAGTGCCACGTCATCCCTGGTGTACCACCGATTGTGATCCTGCCGATGTACCACTCAAATGGCGACCCACTTAAACTCTGGCTAAGTACGCCATTAGCAATTCATTTTTTTCCCCTGCTCCTCTCATTTTGCTGCAAAACCCCCTTAGATGCGCGACTGGATCGCCATGTCCTTCATACAAGTCAAACTTAGGAGTCTTGAAACCAGGAGGCAACTACACGTCTGGAAATAGACAAAGGTCCTTGAACGCCACGCTCACCTGACCACCTAATCCTTGCATGTACCTGAATGATTGTTCTAAACTTCTGACCTTTCTGAGTACCTCCTCTTGCTCAGGATTTTTTATTGGCTTTTCTACTCTCGCCGGGATTTCGAGACGAGGAGCATAGGAGTAAGGTTCATGGGCTTTGTAAGCAGGTTCTGGTGGATAGTATTGGTAGTCGTACGCTTGAAGCAAGGGTTCACTTGACGATCTATGGAGTGCGGGGGGAGGAGGTGCCACATATATGGGAGCAATTGGTGGAGGAGGGTGAGGAGCGACTTTGGGTAATGGGATGGTGGTGGTTGAGAGGTCGTACCTTGGTGCTGCGAGTAGATAGGAAAACTTGAGGGTGGATCAGTGGTGGACTGGTCAGGAGCTTGGGCCAGTGGCGGTATGAAGGTTGGATTAGCAGGATAGGTTGGGGTTGACTGTCCTTTTGCCCATGCCTGGTACATCTCAACCATTTGGTGCTTTAGTTTGTACATTTCCTCCTTCATGGCATTAATGTCCAATTCCTCTACTTCTTTCGAGGGGTCAATAATGCTGACATCGGTTTCCTAATTAGCCATGACTTGCTTGCTCTTAGACCGTGTGTTGTAGGAGTGGGTTTCCAGAATGCCGCAAGTACTAACCACCTGTCTAGTCTGGAATTACCAAACACCATAAAAAACTTGTTAATGGTTAGGTTTAACATGCAAGCGGCCACATATTGGGTGTGAATGCACCTAAACAACGATGGGTCACTACATGCATCGATTACTTGCGTCATTCCGGCTTTCATTTTCTATGTTTGCAATGCCTCCCTCTTTTTTGCTTTATTTTCTTACTCCCTGTTATTTTGTTTTCCTTTTTGTTTCCTTGTATTTCCTCTGCTTTTCTTTTCTCTTTTCCTTTTCTGATTCAGTTATGGTCGAATCTTATGTAGATTGCCTACGTATCATGACCCCGCATGAATCAGACCGGGCGTAGTTCTGGAAAAATAAAAAGTGAAGCATAAAATAATTTGGAATTTTCAATTTTCATAGTAACAAACTTGGTTACAAAGACTCGAAAAACTGACAAATTCGAACTACAGACCCGAAAAACAGCTAACCATGCGCAAAAGAAAATACAGACTCTAAGACAAACTGACAGAAAAAAAAATACAATCTCAAAAAATTAGTAATACATTAGGGCTTTAATTGCTCCTAGGACCTGCAAGGCATCGTTCGGCCTTGCCGAGGGTCGACTAGCGAAATCCCCTTGGAGGTGATGAAGATCTTCCATTACGCGGCACACAAAAAGCATCACGGTGGAAAAGAACATAGATCTAGGCATATCCTTACAGCTGCTATATTTCATTTTGATATAGTGGCCGATCTTTTCAATTCTCTCTCGTATGACACCTTTCTCCTGAAATAACAGCCCAATCTTCTCAGTTTTAGCTTCAAGAATTTGTTCGGCTGCTTGATTCTGCTTTTGAAGCTGTTGCAAATCCAATTCTAATTGTGCCAATGCTGTGTAATAATGTTTCCTTTCAATTTTGAACTCTTTTTCCTATTTTATCATTTTTTTTCTGCAATGACGATCCTTTTCTTTAACCCTGTCACCTCATCGTCGAACTCTTTTTTCTTTGCTTAACTAGATGCACTGGTTCTGCCGCATTATTAGCCGATTGCTTTCAAGCCCTGACTAGTTCTTTTTCTGCTTTGCTCAAATCAAAACTGTAGTCACTCACTTTCTATCTCAAACCATCTATTAGCTTTGTATCCTTGGCACTTCGGATGGGGTTTTCCGCTGCTACTTTTATTTTCTAAATTTGGCCCGAAGGACATCATTTTCTTTTACCAGTTTCTTCTTTTCGCCTTAATCTGCGGTGGCCTTCAAATCTTTCTCGAATTGCAAATTCATGACCTGCTTCTCCAGTTTTCTTATTGTAGCCCTGTATTCATCTTCTTTTGCCAACCATTCCCATTGCTATTGCGATACTTCGACGAATTCCAGGAGATGGGACCTTTTGGCTGGACTCTCGAACTCAATTTCTCTCCTATACAAAGCTAGGTATCCTGCGACACTTAGCCTCTGGGCCGATCCAGTACACAAGTGTTTGCTGTTAGGTATTGGCATTCATTCCAAATTTTGCGGACCGTTGCTTCAAGTAACTGACCGTCAGGTCCAATCTCGACTATCCGGATACTAAGATCTACGTCCTTGGGCACCATCTGACACCTCCCAAGTTGTCTCAGAACCCGATATGGGGCATCAGGCTGGATGCTCCTAGGACCCATCAGAAGGAAGTGAGGCTCTGTTGCCGGCATGTATATAATCTAGTCCACAGACAACCATCCCACCGTCCACTCTATTTGACCGGCAGTGAGGGACTGAAAATAAGATATCTATCCTGTTACCATTTCGGGCAAATTGAGCCCTTCAATTCTTGTGTATAACTCTTCTATGAAAGTTTTCTCTAATGACCCATAACTCATGAACTGGGGATGGTGTCACAAATGTTAGGTTATCCACATTTGCAACAACAGATTGCACCTCTTAAAGAAATCTTTCCCGGCCCTGCAAGCCGTGAGAGCATGAAAGATCTCAGCTGCTATCATAGGCGTGAGTGTGCACTTGGCTTGGGTGCGTAAGTGCAGACAACCCCTGCTATTTTTATGTAAATGTTCCGATCTTTCCTTGGAAATACCAGGAGCCCTAGAAAAGCCACCATAAAAGCAAAATGTCTGTGTTCTTCCCATTTGACACGGTTTCCTTTGCTGCAGAATTTGTTCTTTGGAGTGTTGAAATCACCTATGTGACCATATCTGGTATACAGGAATGAAAAAATACAAAACCTTGCTGCCAGGTTTGGGTTGTGTACCACTCTGCTTATCTTCAGGTTATCCAAGAATTTGTGCAATGCTACAATTCTTGAGGAAACCAAATACTTGTGACTCAAAGGAAGTTAAGCATCCCCAATATACTCGGCTATTTCTTCTAAGGTCAAGGTAAGTTCAAAATCTGAGAAGTGGAACACATTGTGCGATGGGTCCCAGCACGTGACCTATGCTCTTATGATGTCACCTCGAGGTACAATCTCCAATAGTCTGGGAAGACCTCCTAAATATTTCCTTACCTCATCTTTCCCTTTTATACCTAGATCACTCCACCACAGCCACAACTCCAAAGGGATTCTTCTAACAAATGAAAAAGGTTTGTTTTGGATTGTGCTCATCCTGCACATTTATTAAGGCGAATTAGCAACTTAAGACTTTATTCCGTTTGACTTCAAAATTAAAATTGACCACTTTCTTTTATGCAATTTATTTTCTAAAATTAGAGCCCAACTTTACAGATATGGCCTTTCAGCACTTCCGGTGGAAGATTTTAAGGCTGTGTCTGCTAACAGGCCAAAAATAAAATAAAAACCCAAAGGTGGCCATTTATGCAAAATTGGCCTTCCGGCGTTCCTTTCGGTAACATTCGACTGTTCTTGACAATAACGGCATCACCCTATTTATTTAGGACAACAAATAAAATTTTAGATTTGGTTTTCTTTGTTTTGGCTATTTTCTCAAAAGGGAGGCTGGACCCGATGGGGGTTGCTTACGTATCTCGCACTTGGCGATAATGAAACCGGCATAGTTCGAGCAAAACTATTTTTGAAAACAGGACTTTGCTTTCCCTTTTTCATTTCATAAAAATAAAACCATTTGTTTTTGAAAACAAGCTTTTCTCTTTTTCTTGGGCGAATAAAACAGACACTCTTTTGTTTCCATTTTTTCCCTTTTTCTATTTTTGAAAATTCGGCAGAGCTTCGGCAGTATTTGGACATTGGTTCTTTTACAGCAGGTGGTTAACTCTCCTTACCCGTAAAAAGCCGGTCAACATGCAAATCAAAAACAAATAAATGCACAGGTAGGAGGCATAAGAATGGTCCATCATTCCGGGTACACCTGTGCTAGATAGTTCAACCCCTGTGTTGAGTCCCTTAAGTCAAATGCATGATGCAAATAAGCGTTCTTACTAGGGATCTGGCAATAGGTTAAGTTATTCTATGTTTGAAACCTGGGTATTTGTTCTAGACTATGCACCCGAGCGAAAACTCGAGTCCAGGAGGGGGCTACGTATCGGAAACCCGCAAGATCATTCGGCTTTGTAACTTTTCCAAGCGTCTTACTTATTTCAAGGTATGACATTAATAGAATAGGGAGTCTTGATCAGCGAGCACATCCTCGGAGATAAGAAGAGAAGGGTTTCATAACAGTTTATATGTACAGTTCAAATAATATCAAAGCGGTAAAAGCATCATTTTGCACATTAAGCCAACATGTAAAATCAGATAATAAACAAAGCCAAATACAACAATTATTCTAAGCTCTAATTCTTGAACGCTGAACCAGAGATTCTGAGTTCAATCCCCAGCAGAGTTGCCAGAGCTGTCACACCTCCTTTTAGCACTACAACCCCGCGAAAGGCGTAGATAAGGGAGTTTTTCTAATTAAAGGACAATCGAAACGAGATTCAATTATTTAAGAGATTTCAGAGTCGCCACTTGGGATAGTTAATAGTGTCCCAAGTCACCGGTTTAAATCCCAAATACAGGCAAGAATGCTTTGTTTAACAGTCCGTGAACCAGTAATTCAAGTAAGGAAGTCTATTAACCCGGGAGAAAGTGTTAGGTATTCCTGAGTTCCGTGGTTCTAGTGCGGTCGCTCAACTATTGTATTTGGCTTAAATTATCTAATTTTACACAATTATGAACCTGTGTGCATTTTTTAATCTTTTAACCACTTTTATTATTTTTTTTAAAGTGAATTGCAACATCATTAAAATATGTCTCGAACCACGTCATATAAATGCACCCGTGGTTCTTCACACATTTCAATTTTGTTGGGATTTGGATTTAGGTGACATAAATGTGCTCCCGAATTTAGGAAGGTGTTATTATTAAACTAATGCGCCTAAAGTAGCTACTCATTATTAACTTTACGAGAGGCCGGCTCGTCCCAAGTTCTAAGTATATATTTAAGATTAAATCGAGGGCCATTCAATTATTATTTTATTTGGCATAGAGCGCCTCTATTTATTATTTGAAGACCAGTTGTAAAGCAAACTATTGCTGAATTCATCTCCAAAGGACTAATTATCTAGTGTTGTTTATTAGTTACAGTTATACCAAGGCAGGAACCCAATTTGGAATTGTTCCAAGCAGTCCACCTTAACAAATGCATTGATTCTATGGGATGACAGTGTGGGGGCGTGTATATGAAGCTCAATGCCTATCAGTTTTAGCTTTGGAGTTTAACTAGGTATAATGGAGCTTCGGCTGTAAAGCTAAATCTCATTTTGGGCCTCCAAGTAGGCCCAATCCCAAATCATTTGGGCAGCCTGTTCCGGTTGGCGAACACTATGAGCCCAGACCAGGAATTGGCTTTAGGCGAAGCCCAGAAAGTCATGAATTCAAATCACAATAAAACATAACAATTATCAGAAAACAACATATGAACAGTTCAACTTTGCTCACATACTAATATTAAATATACGTTTCATGCTTGAATCTACACTATTTTTCTGATTTCTATTGACGATTAGCAGATTTCACGCCCTTAAATACACTTGACTTACCCTAGCGTTAGACTAGACAGCTGTAGCACTACAAACCATAACGAATTGAAAACGAGTTATGCAGTCCATATACAGTCTATATTTATATATATACAAATAAGAAGAAATACTAAACTACATAAACAGACCCATATTATCACCTATCTAATATATACAAACCCAAAGAAGTAAATTAAACTACATAAATAGTTATATACTATCTCTTATCCAGCTATTACTATTTCACAGTCCAAGTGAGCATAAATCAGGAAGCAATGCTTCCCTTTCATTTCAATTCAAAGAACTACATCAAAGAAACTTTAATATGTGTACCTGGAATGAAACAAAGAGAAACACCTATGAGTAGGCAATCAAGAAAACAAATAGCAACAACAAATCTATCAGCAAATACAGTGACCAAACCAAGCTCGAATCCCAGATTTGAATAGGGGCAGTTGTCAAATAAGCCAGGACAATGGTCTAAAGTAGATAACCCCAGCAAAACAACCAAAAAGCCTCAAACATAATCCAAATATTCTTAGAATTGAATCCACCCCAAGCTTATGAAATCTTAACACTTCAAGCACATATATTTCAAGTCATTTCCAGCTTATTCAAGTTAGGAATTCAAATTGATTATTGAGAATTGGAACGAATAATGAAGAAACACTCAAATGAAACAACATTTTTGTGAAATATTAGACTCTCGGCATCTTTCAGGATCTCCAGGAAATTTTAAGGAATTTTTATGATTTTCAGAGTTCAAAAGTCTTGGGAAGTTTTTCAGGGATTTCAATCTGCCGGGAACTTTTTAATGAAGGCATTAGGGTGTCCTTTTAAAGCCAAAGCTTAGGGAAACCCTCTTATTTTGTATTTACCCCTTAGTCCCTCTTCCTATTTCCAGATTTTATTAGCTTAGTCACTCATTTCTTAACTTGTTAGCCAAGTCATTGCGTTGTAGTTATTTAAATATGATTGGAACCCCTCCTAGAATGTTCAAGGGGTTTCTAAATCAGTTTCAAATGAGATTCCTATCATTGAAAGACCTATACTACCCTTTTAACCTACTGAAATTACTAATTTTACTAAATTAATCGTTCAGACTGTTTATCAATAGCCTTAATACTAACCAACAATAGAACTAATCATCTATAAACAAAAAACAAAATTCCAGCAATCGAATCAAATGTTTACCAGGATTAATTCCAATATCTTAAAGCCAAACTTAGCATTATACTAACAGTAATAATAAATTAAAATCAATGCAACATGGATATAAACAGATTTAGAACAAAATTAAACTATCACTAAAGATCGCAAACACTAAATCAATCATAATTAAACAGAACTAAACTTATAAAAGAGAGAAGGAAACAGAAGCAAACACAGGATCAAACAAAAATCAACTGAAAACAAAGAGATGATTAAACCGAAGAAAAGACGAATAAACTGAAACTTTAAGCTAAGTCTAGAATATTGAGCATGCAAACATGGATTTTTGGGGAAAAAAAGAGGATGAACAAAGCAAATGTAAAAACTTAGGGCACAGAAGGAAATTAAATAACCCTAAATCAAACAAAAAATGAGGAAAAAGAAATTCAGAAGAGGAAAAAGAAGGAGACACATTAGCTTTTGTATGAATCAATAACTCGATATTTTTCTAGGTTGATGTGGCGGTGGTGGAGTCAACATCCTCCCTTTGAATCGACCTTTGAGAAGACCAGTATTTTTTGAGGTACGTTAAGTGCAGAGTTTGAGTGAGAGACGGGCCAGTGTCGCTTGGGTATTGATTTGGGGCGATTTTAGTATGGGTGCCGCCAGGGACGACGGAACAACCATGACTTCAGACTAATATTTGACAAGCTTGGGGTGGGTTCGAGGAGAACTAATGTTAATCTATGACGAAGGCGGAAAGGAGAATCTCTGGTGTATTTTTGGTGGCTATTGGAGATGGCGCCACCGTGGACGATGGACTAGTCGCTCCTTTGGATGAATATTCGAGGACTTTGGACGGGGTACAAGCCCAAAATGGTATTAAATTGGGTTGGTTTGGAGCTACGTTGGCGGCGGCGGTGATTTTCGACCGGCGGCGGATGGTGGAGACGAAGGGAAAGGGGTGGTGTTACATCGGCACATCAGGGGTGTATGAGAGATGGTTTGGAGGGGTGGGGGCCGTTTGTACATTTGTATAGTTAATAACCTAGGCAGTTCACATCCGTTGATCAAATATCATCAACGACCCTGATTGATCATAAAGAAATGATGTCGATTTTGGCCATGGGGTTCCTGGACCGGGTATGGAGGCTTGGGTTGGGGCAGGTTGGGAGATTTTGGGTTGGAACTAATCAAAGGATGGCCCAATTTTAACCTTCTTTAATTACCTCTCTTATTATTATTGTTGTTATTATATTATTATTATTATTATTATTATTATTATTATTATTATTATTATTATTATTATTATATTTTTTTAGATTTTGTTAAAATACAATATTAAAAACAAAGACCTATTTTAATTCCAAATATCAACTAATTATTTTTTCAAAAACCAAATCCTATGATAAATGGGAGAATTAAAAGCAAAACAATACGAAAGAACTATTTTTGTTATTTTCTTTCTTTTTTCTTCTCTTTTTTACATGTTTTCAAATTAAATTCTAAAATAAAAAATTAACTCCTAATAATATCATTCTGCCAAATTAAATTAATTAGTTCTAAATGACATTTATTGTAAATAATTAAATGTAAACGAAAGACTGCAACAATTCCAAAAATTAAAATTAAAAGCACAAGTAAATTATTTTTTGTGATTTTTGTACTTTTGTAATCTCCTAATTAATGATTAATTCCTAAAATATGTAAAATTACTCTAAATGTCATTCATATATATTCGTAAAAAAAAAAGCACACAGGAATGCAAGCAAATAATAGAACATGCCACAAAAATAATAACAATTAAAAATAATTAAAATGAACATAAGGAAATTATGTTGTTTGAAATTATGGGAGTAATTCATATAGGGCAAAAATCACATGCTCACAACAACTATTATTATATGCAAACTCTGCGAGTGGTAGAATTTGATGCCATGAACCCCCAAAATCAATGACACAAGAGCACAACATGTCCCCTAATATCTGATAGTGCACTCAGACTGTCCGCTTGTCTGAGAGTGAAAAGTTGTGCTCAACTCAACCAGAATACCCAACTCTCACTGCACGGCTCTCAATATTGCAATGTAAACTGAGTACCTCTATCTGAATTAATAGAAATTGGGACACCATATAGGTGAACAATCTCTCGGATATAAATCTCAACTAACTGATCTGAAGAATAGGTAGTATACACAGGAATGAAGTGCGTGGACTTGGTCAACCGATCCACAATCACCCAAATAACATCAGACTTCCTCAAAGTACTTCGGAGTCCAACTACGAAATCCATGGTGATCTGCTCCCACTTTCATTCTGGAATATCTATCTGCTGAAGACAGCCACCCGGTCTCTGATGCTCATATTTCACCTATTTACAATTGAGATACCGAGATACAAACCTACTATATCCTTCTTCATTCTTTTACACTAGTAGTGTTGCCTCAAATCCTGATACATCTTTCCAGTACTCGAATGGATGAAATACCGCGAGCTACGGGCCTCCTCCAAAATCAACTCCCGAAGCCCATCTACATTGGGCACACATATCTGGCCCTGCATCCTCAATACCCCATCATTACCAATAGTCACATCTCTAGCATCGTTATGCTGAACACTGTCCTTAAGGACAAGCAAATGAGGATCATCATATTGGCGATCTCTGATGCGATCAAATAAGGATGACCGAGATATCACACAAGATAAGATCTGACTAGCCACCGAGATATCCAACCTCACAACCCGATTGGCCAAGGCCCGAATGTCAACTGCAAGAGGCCTCTCCCCAATAGGAATATATGCCAAACTACCCATACTCACCGCCTTCCTACTCAAGGCATCGGCCATTACATTGGCCTTCCCCGCTTGGTACAAGATAGTGATATCATAATCTTTTAGTAGCTCCAACCATCTCTGTGGCTGAGGACGGCCTAGGCGAACTCTGAACCACATCTATCTTCTTCAGATCAACTTAAATACCTTCACTAGACACCACGTACCCCAAAAAAGCCACTAAACTGAGCAAAAACACACACTTGGAGAACTTTGCATAATGTTACTCCTCCTTCAGTTGCTGCACTATAACTCTCAAATGCTCAGTGTGATCCTCCTAACTATGTGAGTACACTAGAATATCATCAATGAATACAATAACAAATGAGTTGAGATAAGGCTGAAACACGTTGTCATCAAATGCATAAACACTGCTGGGGCATTGGTCAGCCCAAAAGACATCACAAGGAACACATAATGACCCCATCAGGTCCTGAAAGTTGTCTTAAGAATATCCAAGTCCCAGATCTTCAACTGGTGATACCCCGACCTGATATCATTCTTGGAGAATACCCTCGCTCCCTAAAACTGGTCAAATAAATTATCAATACGAGGCAAAGGATATTTGTTCTTGATTGTGACTTTGTTCAACTTCTTGTGATCAATTCAATATCCTCATGTGCCATCCTTCTTCTTCACAAATAGATTAGGCGTACCTCAAGGCAACACACTAGGCCGAATAAACCCCTTATCGAGGAGTTCCTGAAGCTGCTCATTCAACTTCGTCAATGCCATACGATATGGTGGAATAGAAATGGGCTGAGTGCCCAGCACCAAATCAATACCAAAGTCAATATCCATGTCTAGTGGCACGCCCGACAGGTCTCAAGAAACACATTCGGAAAGTCCCTCGCTACTAGGACTGAATCAATGGTAGGAGTCTATGCACTGATATATCCCATGAAGACCAATAAGAAAGACAACCATTCCTAACCATCTAATGGGCCTTCAAAAATGAAATCACTCTACTGGAACATAATCTGATGAACTTGCCCACTCAATCTGTGGCACCCCTGGCATTGCGAATGTCATTGTCTTAGCATGCTGTTCAAACTAGCATGACACGAAGATAACCAATCCATGTCCAATATCACATCAAAATCAACCATACAGAGCAACAAAAGGTCTACGCGGGCTCCAAACCCCCAATAGTCACCATATACGATTGATATACGCTGTCCATAGTAATAGTATCACCCATCAGAGTAGATGCTTGAAAAAATAAAATAAGAGACTCACGGGGCATATCCAAATAACGAGCAAAATATGATGAAATATATGAAAAACTAGAACCAAAATCAAATAACACAGAGGCATCTTTGTGGCAAACTGAGACAATATATGTAATCACAATATCTGAAACAATGACGTCTGGTCTAGCTATGTGTGCAAAGAATGGGGTCTGACCAACACCTGATCGATCTCGCCATCTGGGGCGACCCCTAGCAGGATGTGCTCCACCTCTAGTTGAATGGATGGGTGGTGAAGTAACTGGTGCTGAAGTCCATAGATGGCTTCTTTACCGAGGCGGACTCCCATGATGATGAGGACACTGCCTCAACTTATAGCCCAACTCTCCACACTCATAACAACCCTTTGGTATTGGAGACGGGGATTGAAGGGAACCCCTAGCACCGGGATGACTAGTAAAAGAACCTAGCGTGGAAGATGTGAGCACGTGATTTTTGCCTTACATGAAAATAACTCCCAAAAATAGACCAAAATAATTTTTTATTAATTTTAGGAATTTTTCTTTATTTATTTGCATTTTATACATTTTTAATATTTTTAAAATCATAGAAAAGCCATAAAAAGTATCATAATTTAATTTTATACCACCTTAGGTTCAATTTTCATTTAGGAATTAATTACATTGAGTTAATTGTATTATTAATAAAAAATCACAAAAAATGATCATTTCTACATAGTTAGTTAATTAGCTTCATTTTACAATTTGAATTGATTTAGAAATTTAGTTTAGGTTTTTTTAATTAACTAAAAAAAGAAGGAAATTGAAAAGCAAATTCTAAATTGGGTCATGTGATAAGTGAGCCCAAATTCTTCAATACCCATTCTTCGTTTAAACCCAACACAAATTAGCCCCTGCCCAACCCCTCACCAGGTCGACCCGACCAAACTCAATACCCAAATCCATTTCCTAACCTAAAAGACCTAATAAAATAAACACAATATACAAAACAGGGGTGGGGGAAGAGCTGCGCAGCTCTTGAACACACACGATACAATAAGAGGAAAACAACACACAATATACAAATATAGACACAATACGGAAGGAGAATAGAGGAGGCTTGAAATTGAAGGGAGGCGAGCAGCTTTTGCTTCTTCTGAACACACACACACAGATACACGAGAAAATAGGCTGGCGGCTAGGGCTTCTTATGAAAATATATGCCCATACACATACACACGATACAGTAGAGGCAATAAACACATAGGAGAATACACAATACATGCCTGGTTTGAGCAACGCAGATTCCTCTCAAAAATGAGGACAAAATAAAGAAGCAAATGACGAAATCCTTTTGGAAACAAACAACAAACTCTTTGGACAGAAATTAGTTAATTTTTCTTTCTTTGAGTTCCGATTCTAATCTGAAACATGGAGATGTTTTGAGTTTTGAAATTGAGTCGAGGTGCCGATCTGAGTCCTATCCACATAAATTTTTTGATTTCCACACAAATGTATTTCGTGTCAATACTGTCTGAAGCCGCATCAATGTCCGGATGTAATTGTTAATTCATTTCAAGTTCGTATAAATTTTAGGTTCCTCTCTTCTCCATCTTTCCGTTACTCGTGATATTGTGTCTCGTGTTCATATTTTTTCATGATTTTGTTGAATACTATCTGAAAAACAGCATTCGTTGTTGGTTTAAATGACGAGTTCTTTTGGCCTTGATTCAAGTCTATTTGTGTTCTCGTTTATTCTATTTTGGATGGGTGATCGTACACACTGATGTAATTGTTGTGGTTGTGTAAACTCATCCAATTTGTTTGTAAAATTTGAGCGCTAAAACAGATTCGTGGAGTCTTTAATGTTAAAGCCCGCTTGTTTGATCCTTTGTTGGTTTGGTTGGAGTTTGAACACTAAGAAACTTGTGTGCTTAGTTCATTAATAAATTAGTGAGTTAATATTTAGCTTCATATTGATTTGTGACTAGCTGGGATTCTAAGGTAAAGCCTGTTTAAGCTATGTCGATTTCTCTGGTGCATTATGGCTGAAATCTGAGTTTGAACATAGACTGCTCGTTGAGAATATGACTTTGCTGTAGACCAAATGTTTTGGGGACTGTATTGAATGCATTTTAGTCTAGGGCAGCCATTAGCGACTCGAATTCAAGTGGTTGTTCTAAAAATTGTTGAATTAAGTTATCTTCGTGAGTCGAGAATTCTTATCATTAATCCCTTCGCTTTCATTTGCCTAGAATTCCTTGCGCATGTTTGAGTTCACTGTCCCGTTCTAGGAGGAATGTTCAACATGTTCAAAGTCCCCTCTCTTTGCCTTTTTAGTTTCTCTTTGTTTTTTTAGAAAACCTTAATCTGTCCTTTTTCTTGAGATCTTGATCGATAGTAGGTTTGAGTTGCAGCTGATTATATTGTTTACTATATGTTCTCTTAAAATCCATTGTATTAATTATCTTGCTGAACTTCCTGTCCATGTTTCAACACAAGGAATCAGTCTGGGAGGTGTCTTGAGATAGTATGGTTGCTATAAAGTAGAAACATATAGGTTTTAAAATGCAAATTGAATGCCTTGTTTTTTTTGCTTTATGAAAGTTTCTTCAAATCAGATCATTGTTTTTCTGGTTGTTGATAGATATGCTTAACAGGTGAAACTGCCATCCATGCCTCTGTTAACAGTTTGTTTTGTTTTGTTTGTTGGCTTAAATGAATATCATTTGGGGCATGTGAATTGTTTGGAATATAATGCTTAGTCTAATATGTGCTATGTTGTTTATTATGCGACCATTTAGCTATTGTGGAAAAGAATAATCCATTCCAAAATTGAGTGCACTCTTGGAATTTAATCCAGAACCAAAAGGGGGTAAACATATGCTATTTTGAATCTGGTGTGGGTAGTGAAGGCGAACAGGTTTATCTTGCTAGTTCGATTTTGTTGACAATTAGAAGTTCGATAAGAGTAGTTTAGAAACTGACTTGTGAACCTTCGTAGCTTTCTTTAGGCGCTTAATTACTATTTCAACTAGGGGTACGGTTTCCTTGATGTGGTTGTGATAATTAGCTTTTTTTAGTAGGAGTATTAATGTTTTCCTTAGCTGAATAGAATTCTTTTCTTTAGAACTCGAGGTGTGCCATTTAGCAAACTTTCATGGACCTCGCAATGTAGAAAATGCGTAATTGCTTTAGGCATGTTAATTTAATAATTTACCTTACCTAAATTCGGGTGCACATTTATGTGACCCAAATCCAAATCTCAACGAAGTTGGAATGTGCCAAAAATTACGGGTGCATATATGCGACGTGTTTCGAGACATGTTTCAACTACGCTGCAATTTTCTTTTAAGGTAATAATAAAAGTGTCTAAAGGATTAAAAAATCACATAAGTTAAAACATGTTCTAAAATCAGATAATTTAAGCAAAATATTACAGTTGAGCGACCGTGATAGAACCACGGAACACGGGAATGCCTAACACCTTCTCCCGGGTTAACAGAATTCCTTACTCGGATTTCTGGTTCGCGGACTGTTAAACGGAGTCATTCTTTCCTCGAGTCGGGATTCTAATCGCTGACTTGGGACACCATAAATCTCCCAAGTGGCTACTCTAAAATTCTCTTTAATGAATCTTGTTTCGATTGTCCATAAATTGGAAAAAACTCCCTTATCTACACCCTTCGCCGGGTTGTAGTAGCCATAAAAAGGTATGACAGCTCTGGCGACTCTGCCGGGGAATGAAACCAGAATCAGGGTTCAAGAATTCGATCTTATTATAATTGTTGTATTTCGCTTTGTTTATTTTTTGATTTTGCATGTTGACTTAATGTGCAAAATGATGCTTTTACTGCTTAGATATTATTTGAGTTGTATATAAACTGTTATGAAAATTTTCTCTCTTTATCTTTGGAGATGTGCTCTCTGGTTTAGACTCCATATTCTGTTAGTATCATACCTTAAAATAAGAAAGAGGATCGGACAAGTTACAGGGTCGGACAATCTTGCAGGTCCCCGGTACGTAGCCCCCTCCTCGACTCGAGTTGTCCGCTCGGGTACACAATCTAGAACAAATACCCAGGTGCTTAACTTAGTACAACAAAACCTCATGCCTGAACCCTAGTAGGAGTGCTTATCTGCATCATGCATTTGACTTAGGGGACTCAACACATGGGTTGGGTCCGTCTAGGACAGATGTACCCAAAACAACAGACTATCCTGATGCATCCTAATGTGATACATGTTGCATTTCTCCAAGGGTAAAAGGTTCATTTGGCGGACCAATGATGGCTAAGGGTAAATGAAAAAATGAAAAAATAAGGAGAAAAACAATGAAAACTTTTTTTTAGACGAAGAAAACTTATGAGTTCAAACATGGTGGTTGGCTTGTGGCCTTGACTTTGCAGCGACTGCTCCTTCACTTGCCATGGTAACTTTGATTTCCACATTGAAAGACATTGCTTGCTTATTGCCTAACCAATTTCTCTGTTGCCCTTATCACAACAAATACCTCTTCTCCATTCATACCCAATACTCTTCATGAACTGATATTACCAAAACTTTTTGTGTTATATGATTCCCAAAGCATGTCAATTGTTACCCACTCAATGTGTATGTTGTTCTTTCTTGACTCAAACCATTGGCCTTTATTGACTCGCTCATTCACTTGCCATGATAATTTTAATTTTCGTTTAGAACACCTTGCTTGTTATCTGGTTAACCACTTTCTCTGTCAACCTTATCACAGAGAATGGCTTTGGTCTGTTCACCCAACATCCTCTATTTGTTGCATTGTTTATGAATTGATATATACCAAACCTTTGTATTTCACATGAATCCCAAAGCATGTTGATCGTTACCAGTTCCGTGGGCACGTTGTTTTTTATTGACTTATGCCACTTTGATGGTCTAGCCAGATCCTATTTTGTGCAATTAGAAAGCTGGTGGCTGATTTTGAAGTCATTTCTCACTTGTTTTGACCAAACAGACTTAAGAAGAGGGAGTAAACAAAGCAAAAGGAATAGAGTAATGGACAATGGAAAGAGATAATCCCTAATAGGAGAACCACACACTTCTCAGATGTGGATGCCAACTCTAATGACCATTACATGCATCTTTGGATTATCAAGAAAGTCTAATATTCAATTCGTATTGCACCTCTTCGCCATGAAACTTGGCTTCAATTCTCTGATTTTCCAGTCTGATTCATGATCCTTATTCGACTTGTTGTGCTCGAAGGGTTTTCACAATCAAGCCCCTCTCATTTTGTTCTTTCTCTCAACTTTTTGTCACCTCAAGGTGCTCGTGAAGGTTTTTACCAATAAGACTCTCTCATTTTTTATTTTTCTCAGCTTCCATCACCCTACGGTGCCTTTGAGGGTTTTCACCAATAAGACTCTCTCATTTTCATCTTTTTGCCTGCTTGGACCAGAGTGTTGCCCCTGATATGAATCAAATCTGCTTGCTTGACTTGGCATTTCTCGAACACTAATCGAAAGGTCTTTCTCTGGACCATAATGTGGGCTTTGGGTGGGGTTGGAAAGAAAGGGTATCAAAAGGCTCAAAACCACTCAACGTGGTTCAAAATTAAAACTTTTGGAATTGGATTTATCATAACAACTACAACTTCTACCCTAGTTTCTTGCTTGGGGACTCTTGAATTTTTATTTTGACGGGACCGAACCGTGAGGTTTCCTACGTATACTTAAAAGGAATCAGGTCAAACGTAGTTCATGTCATAAATATTGCTTTGTTGTTGTGACTTTCTCTTTTCTCTCTCTCTTTTTTTTCTTCTTCTTTATCTTTTTGTTGTTCCTTTTTCTTTACTTTTCTGCTTTTTTTTTCTCTTTTTTTTCTTCTCATTTTCATTTTTCATCATTTTTTTTCTTTTCTCTCTTTTCCTTTACTTATCTTTCGCGCTTGCATTTATGATATTTGCTACTGATTCTAAAAGAGGGGTCTAAAGGGAAATAAATAAGGCTCAAAGGGGTAACAAAGGATAAGTATTTACATAGCGGAACAAAATGCCTTTGTCATTCCAATCTTCAAAACCTGCCAAGTACAAACAGACACAATTTAGCCAAAGAGCTTATATGTTATATCTTTTGACTGCGTCAGAGTTGATAGCCATTTATACACATTTGCCTTTTAT
The DNA here is from genome assembly GCA_034376525.1 of Nicotiana benthamiana. NCBI lineage: Eukaryota > Viridiplantae > Streptophyta > Magnoliopsida > Solanales > Solanaceae > Nicotiana > Nicotiana benthamiana. The sequence goes on along the minus strand of CM067340.1, from coordinate 26,337,714 downwards.
ATTTGTTAAATATAAAGTACCATTGGACAACACTTTCATTGCCATGAATGGCCCGTGCCAATGCGGGACAAACTTGCCTTTAGCTTCAACCTAACACGGTGCGTTTCAATAGTATTTCTCTATGTTCTATCTGCCCTAGTTTCTCACAATTCGGGCTTGAAGTTATCGCAAAACGCCTTCAATTATTTCCCTCAAATATCCCTGTATCTAATTGTTTCATTGCTTCATGACTAAACTGACTTTCCAAGCTGAGAATTACGCATGCATGTCATGTCACTAGAGTCAACAGGAAAAGAACTATAAAAGGAAAATAGAACTAACAAAAATGACTAGAAATAACAGAAGATAGAAAATTGCATTAGACCGATGGTGAGAGGGTTTGAACAACAAAACAAGCAAACTAATCTGGGGTTACAACCTTGAGACAAACCTAGACAACACTGAACGAGCTACTAAGGCTAAAAAAACTAGGCAAAATGAAAGGAAAGAAGGGTTTGAGTCACACGACAATATCGGAATTACAAACCTGAAAATAACCTGGACAACAGAAATGACAACAAAATAAACCACAAAAACACCTCTCTGGTTGACCAGGAAATGGAGCGCCTTTCCAATTACCAAGCTTTGTATCTTAGCCACTGAGACTCTCATCAATATCGCCAAGACCATTACCAATGTCAATATCGTCAACTTCAGTCAACAAATTACCAAGAGGATTTGCGTGCTCCCTGTCGCTGTCATTGATCACAATTACCCTTTCTTGAATCATTCTTTCTATTTCCCTTTTCAAAGAACGAAAATATTCAATGATATTCCCTTGGACATTAGAGTGGTACATGCATCATACAGTACGATCAAAGCATTTTGCTCATCGGTCTGGAGTATAGCCGAGGAGCGGCTCAATTAGGCCAGCATGCCTTAACTTTTCAAATAAGCTTGTGTAGGACTCCCCAATTGATGTGAAATTATTTATTTGCCTATGTTCTCTTCCATGACCCTATTTTCTATGGTTTTTGGGTGCTTGAATATGTTGTGAAGGCAATAATGCATTATGCGGTGCTAGCAATCGCCATAGGGAGTCACCTGGTGGTTGGAAAGATGACTAGACATTGTTCGGGGGATAATACTGAGGTGGATTATCTGGAGCTCGGGGGTAGGTTTGGGGTTGGAATTGAGGCTGGGTATATTGGTGAAGCGGAACCTTGGTCCATATAGTGACTCTGAAACAACCATGGCGACATCATCGTGTTCCTTCTGACCCAGCAAGCTTCCTGCGTCGTTCTGAGTTGCTTGTGTTATTTCTTTTAAAGTAGAATAGTTCATGATCTTGCTTGACTTCAAACCATCTTCCACCATCTCTCCCATTTTTATCACATCATTAAAAGGCCTACCCACATCTGTGATCAAATGCCCTAAGTAAGTTGGTTCTTGAGATTGAAGAAAGTAGTCGACCATCTCTTTTTCTTTCATCAGGGGATCGACTCTGGAAACCTGCTCTCTGCATCTAAGCCCGTACTCCCTAAAGCTTTCATTAGGCTTCTTTTCCATCTTGGTGATGGACCTGCGATCTGGAACGATTTTTACATTATACAGAAAGTGCCTGGCAAAGGCCAGATCCATATAATCCCACGTGTACCCCCTGTTAGCATCTTGGCGGGTGTACCATTCCAGAGCTGCCCCACTCAGACTCTAACTGAAATACGCCATCAATAATTTGTCTTTCCCACCGGCGCCCCTAATCTTACTATAGTAACCTCTCAAGTGGGCCATGGGATTCCCTTGCCCGTCATACAAATCAAACTTTGGCATCTTAAACCCATCTGGCAATTGGACGTCAGGGAACAAACACAAGTCTTTGTAAGACACGCTCATCTGGTTCCCTATCCATTGTATGTTTCTTAAAGACTGCCTTAAGATTTTCACCTCCTTGGATATCTCATATTGCTCCACTGTCTTACCAGGCTTTTCAATTTTGCCAGGAGACTCAAAATGAGGAGCGTGAGATTATGGATCCGAGAATTTGAAAGTTGGTTCTGGAGCATAGTGTTGGGCATCAGGGATTTTAAGCACAGTCACGTTAGATCATCGAGGAAAGGTAGCTGGTGATGGAGCTGCAATAGCATGAGTTGCCAAAGGAGCGGCATATGAGGTGGTGTTGGCGGGTAGAGTGCAAAAGTGTCGTAGGGAGATATCGACAAGAGTGGAAATCTGGATTTTTGATATTAGTGGGATTGTTGTAGGGTTTTTAGTGTAGTTAGTGGGGAATGAAGGTAGAGGATTCCCCCTGATCCAAGACTGATACATTTCTGCCATTTGTTGTTTCATTCTTTGGAGCTCCTCTTTCAATTCACACTCTGACTCCACAACCTCCCTTGACGGCTCAACAACTCTCGTGCCTAGGTTTTTGCTAGCCGTGGCTACCGTTCCCTTTGACCTGGTGTTGTATGGACGAGTTACCTTGAGAACCACAAACCAAACACCCTTCTGCTATAATGAGGAGAAAAAAGATGATCCAAATGAAGCCATCATGTTGGCGTTAGGACATTTAATAGCTAAAAATATCACATTTAATACAATGCACCTAGCCACATTTATCGGTTCTGAAATGGTTTCGAGGGTACGAAGATCAGTTGGCATCATCCTAATCTTCAATTCTCTCTTTTTTTCTCTTTTCTATCACTTGCTTGATCATTTTTCTTCATCTTTTCTATTTATTACTCTTTTCTTTCGTCTAATTTTCACGTTCCATAATTACACTCCTTTTTTTCTTTTTTCCTTTTCTCTTTGTTTTTCTATTTTTAATCTTTTTTTTAATAAAACAAAAATGATTCGATCGAACCATATATAGGTTGCCTACGTATCATGACCCCGCATGAATCAGTTCTTTGCATAGTTCTAGGAGATCATAAATAAAGTAAACAAATCAATATTCTCTTTTTTTTTTCTTTTTTTTACCTTAATGACTATTCTGATGAGAAAAGATAGATAAAAGAAGCAAAACCTCCCATTTTTGAATTTTCTAGACAGAAGGATCTATAACATACACTAAGGTCAAGCTCAAGCAAATATTTTTTGTTCTTTTTAAAAAAAAAACACTCTATGGGAAATTATTAAGGAAAAACCCCACAAGAGAAAAATATTTTTGATTCCTTTTTTTTTTAGGAAGAGAGTCTAAACAATAAATCAAAGAAAAATATTTTGAATTTCATTTTGTAGCCTTGAAGAAATATTTCAAAATGAGACATGAAAAAGATAAAAAAAACTGTTTTTGGATTTCAATTGTTTAATTACCTACTGGAGAAATTTTTAAACAAAAACCTTTTAAAGAGGTACTAGAAGAAAACTCTCTCTTTTTTTGGATTTGTACTCTTAATATACTAAAGGAAACATAAAAGAAATTCATTCTAGATCCTAAATATTAATCGCCTAAAGGAAAAACAATCACAAATTTTTTTTTTCATTTCTAGAATTAAATATTCTAAAGAAAACTTATAATGGAAATATAAAAACACAAATTTTTTTTTTTTCTGCTTTTTTTTTTTTAATTTTTGACTTGTAACACATTTCCAAATACAAAATAAAAATACAATAACACAAGACTCGGCAAACTTAACTAGACTATCACAAACTCTAACATCACCTAAAAGATTGGATAATACCATACAGGACCTGAAAATAAAACATGAAAATTGATTCAAAAACACAAAATGGCTTCTCGAGCAGCTCCAGAATGCAGTGATCCTAGGGTGTCTATCATGCTCAAACTCTGGTAGGCAAATCCACACCTGTATGAGAAAACTTAAACCAACACTATGTGAGACAATAACATTCCCTATTAGACATATGTAAAATATGGTTTCGATTATTTTTGCAAAATAGCTTATTTGTCCAAAAGGTGGCTATCAGTGTAAACTTAGCTAAGACCCGCAAAGCCAAGAACCTAAAATTTACTAGGAAGACCGGACCCTATGTGGGTTGCCTAAGTATCATGCCCCAAAAGACGAGAATCAGGTATGCGTAGTTCGGGCAAATTGGATATGGGAAAGAATTAAAAAGCAATAAATTTGTAGAGAAAATATTTTCTTTTGTCTCTTTTTTTTTTAGAAATGCTGAAACATGTAAAATATTTTTGGATTTTCTTTTTCATTTTTTTATTTTTAAAAAATGATGAAAAGTGAAAATTCTTTTTTTTTTTTTGAATTTTTCATGTCTTTTGTCTCTTTTTTAATAAAAGTATAACAAAAACATAACTAGACCCTACTTGCTTTATTTTCACACTTCACTCTCTCTCTTTTTCTTTTCATTTGTTTTTATTTTAATTTTTTTCATTTTACCTCAGCTATCATCGGTCCTCCAAATGACCTTTTCACCCTTGAATAAATGCAACATGTAGCACATAAGATGCATTAGGAGGGTCTTTTTTTTTGGGTATACATGTGCTAAACGGACCCAACCCCTGTGTTGAGTCACCTAAGTCAAGTGCACATGATGCAAACAAGCGTTCCTACTAGGGATCTGCATGAGGTTAAATTATTCTAGGTTCAAAACCTGGGTATATGTTCTAGACTGTGTATCCGAGTGGACAACTCGAGTCGAGGAGGAGGCTACGTACTGGGAACTATAAGGCCACCCTGCTTTGTAACTGGTCCGAGCCTCTTTCTTATTTGAAGGTATGACACTAACAGAATAGGGAGTCTCGACCAGCGAGTACATCCCCGATGATGAGAAGAGAAAGGTTTCGTAACAATTTATATATAATTCGAATAAATATCAAAGCGGTAAAAAGCAACACTTAGCACATTGGGAACAATCATGTAATAAAATCAGATATTAAAAAAATGCAAATACAATAATTATCAAGCTCGAATTCTTGAAATATCTTCCCTAACAGAGTTGTCATAGCTGTCACACCTCCTTTGTAACACTACAACACCAGCGAAGGGCGTAGGAAAGGGAGTTTTTCCAATTGAAGGACAATCGAAGCGGTATTTATTTATTTAAGAGATTTCACAATCGTCATTTGGGATAATTTATGGTGTCCCAAGTCATCGGTTTAAATTCCGAATCGAGGAAAGTTTGACTCTGTATACAGTCTGCGAGCTAGAAATCCAGGTAAGAAAATATGTTAACTGGGGAGAAGGTATTGGGCACTTCCGAGTTCCGTGGTTCTAGCACGATCGCTCAACTGTTATATTTGTCTTAATTATATGATTTTATGCAATTATGAACCTATGTGCAATCTTAAATTTTTAGTCGCTTTTATTTAATTATCACAAGATTGCAACGTTGCTATAATGCGTCTTGAACCACGTCATATAAATCCACCTGTAGTCTTTGACATTTTTCAACATCGTTGGGATTGAGATTTGGGTCACATAAATGCACACCCGAATTTAGGAAAGTAGAATATTTAACTATTGTGCCTGAAGCAATTACGCGTTTTCTGATTTGCGAGAGCCATGAAAAATTTAACTAAATGGCACACATCGATTTCTTAGGGATTAAAATTCATTATCTGAGGGTCATGGGTTATCTAGTTTTGCACTATGGCACACCTCGAGTCTAGGTTTAGGTGTATTTTTGTGTATTTTGCCCATTAGTCCCTAGGTTTTTTGTGTTTTGTCCTTAGGATCTTTTTTTATTTATTTTTTATCCCAAGAAAGAGTCTAGAAGGGTTCCTAGACTACACAATGATCTTTTATTTTTTATTTCTAAAAATAAGAGAGAAATACTACGCAATGCCAAAGCTAATCCTAATTAATTAAACTAGACATGAAACTATTTTTGTGTTTTCAAAATTATATAAATATAAAAATAAGGTACTATTTTTGGGGTTTTTTTTTGAATTTATGAAAAGTGCATAAAGTAAAATATTTTTTTTGAAATTTTTATTTTTCTTGTACTAAAATAAAGTAAAAGGGTCAAAATTAATTGAAGTAGAGCTATTAGGTCTAAATTAAATATTTTCATGATAAAATATGAAAAATCTTGGGGAGGGTCAAAAATCACATGTCTACACACCCTATGTTATTGATAAGCCGAGTGGCTTGAGAGTTTTCTGACTGAGTGAGGCCGAGGGCTCGTGTTGTGAGGATATTCTAGGATCGGGCTACATACCAAAACATATTGTACTGATTTATGATGTATGAGAGGCTGAGGTCCTGATTTATTATGCCCCGAGATGACTTGTTATAGCGCTTGGGCGGTAGGAGCCCCTCCGGAGTCTGTACACCCCCAGTGAGCACGTGTTCTAAGTGAGTGATATGATATTGCTCGAGGGGCTGTTCTTGATACATATTGTGCCAGAGGGGTTGATAACAAGGGATTGTGAGGTTGTCCGAGGGGCTTATTTTGAGTGATGTTATGCCTGAGGGATATTTATGATACATGTTTTGCCTAAGGGGTTATATATAATATTTATCATTTTTTCTTAAACTTCATTAAACCTATGTTGAAATTGTTGTAATAACATATTCAAATGATTTTTATCGAAATTGGATTTTAAACGAGATGATTTGACTATATTTTATATTAAAGGCAGGTTGTACTTACTGTAACTTCATGATTTGTATTTATGTGTATCTTATTGATTAGTATTTATATACTTTTATTACTTACTCACATTACTCCCTGGACCTTTTGTGCAGATTCGGGAGTTGATGGACGTGATAGCGAGCGTTGATTCTTTCATCCGTCATGGATATTCGGAGTCGGCAAGGTACTTGCACGGAGATTGCAGCGTTCCTCTTTTCCATGTTATCTTTCTTAGACTATATTAGTATTTTCCAGACTGTGATAGTCTTAGTTTTATTTAAACAGTCCTTAATAGATGATCGTGACATGTGACACCTTGAAGTCAGGCTTATGTTTCTTTCCCTGCTAATTATTTAGACTCGTGATATGAAGTTTTATCAAATTAATGGCTTACAAATATCTTTATTATGAAATATCGAATTATGTCAGCTGCCCTGGTTTCATGATAGGCGCCATCGCGACTGGGCTGGTTTTGGGACTGTGATAAGTTGGTATCAGATTCTAGGTTACATAGGTCTCACGACTCATGAGCGTGTTTAGTAGAGTCTTAAAGATCGGTATGAAGATGGTTGTACTTATCTTTGAGAGGTTGCAGAACCTTTAGGAAAAACTTTACATTCTTGAATACTTGTCGTGCGAATTTGTCGATTCTCATAACTAAACTTCTGTTATTATATTCTCTCACAGATACTGAGGGCACGTGCTACCAATCAGGACGAACGACCATCCGTACCACGAGTTGGGGCCGCTAGAGGCCGAGGTCGCGGTTGAGGCAAAAGTAGGGGTAGGGGTGTAACCTGCCCAACAACTAGGGCAGCACCTCTAAATCCACCAACTGCCTCAGTTCATGATCAGGTCCCAATTTTGGACGCTCCAGCAGGATCGGCTCAGGCACCGATTGAGCCTATTGTTATCCCATGCATTCATGAGGCCCTAGCCTAGATTCTATCAGTGTGCACTATCCTGGTTCAGGTGGTCTCAGTTACTACGGTCGTACCTACTTCTCAAGCTGGTGGAGGCACTCAAACACTTGCGTACCTGAGCAGGTTGTACATGGATTTTACGGACCGGGGGCACCTCCAGCCCAGCTGCTTGTAGCTGGTAAAGAGTATGTAGCTCCTGTTATGCTAGAGGATGAGCAACACAGATTATAGAGGTTTGGGAGACTCAAATCCCCATCATTTAGTGGAGATGAGGGTGAGGATGCACTTGGTTTCTTGGAAAAGTGTTAGAGGATGATTTGGACCGCAGGTATTTTGAAGACTAGTAGGGTCTCATTCACTACATTCTAGTTTTCTGGGGCTGCAGTTAGTTGGTGGGAGGACCACGAGAGGTTGGTCGGTTGGTGCAACACCCTTTATTGGCAGCAGTTCTCCATTCTCTTTTTGGAGAATTTTTTACCTGAGTCTCGTCGAGAGGAGTTGGCAGGTAGTTCGAGCATCATTGTTAGGGTGATAGGTCTCTCACAAAGTATGAGATGCGGTTCCTGGGTTGGTTCATAATGCGGTCAGGTTGGTTTCCAGAGACCGAGAGAGGATAAGGAGGTTATAGATGGCCTTGGTTTTTCATCATTGGTTGCTTATGACTAGAGAGGGGGTGTCTGGTGCCACTTTTGATGAGGTTGTTCTCATATCTCGACATATTAAGATGGATCGTGGTCAAGAGAGAGTTGAGAGGGAGGCTAAGAGGCCTCGTGGTCAGGGTAGATTCAATGGTATTCCTTATGGGGGTCAGTTTCATCATGGCAGAGGTTGTTCATTAATGCATGCTCAGTCAACTCACCCAGTTCATCATGGGTCATCATCGGGCTATGATTCTCACAGTTTTTATCAAGGCCATTCATCACTTAGTGCCCTTCCAACCTAAAGTTCATCCCGTGCTCCATAAGTTCGGGGCTCTTCTATCACACCTATTTTTGGCTACTACCTCCAGGCAAAGGGCATAGATAAGGGAATTTTTTCCAATTTAAGGATAATCGAAACGAGATTCAATCATTAAAGAGAAATTTTGAGTCGCCACTTGGGAGATTTATGGTGTCCCAAGTCACCGAATAGAATCCCGACTCGAGGAAAGAATGACTTTGTTTACAGTCCACGAACCAGAAATCCGAGTAAGGAATTCTGTTAACCCAGGAGAAGGTGTTAGGCATTCCCGGGTTCCGTGGTTCTAGCACGGTAGCTCAACTGTCATATTTGGCTTATATAATTTGATTTTAGAACATGTTTGAAATTATGTGATTTTTTAATCCTTTAGCCACTTTTATTATTATTTTAAAAGAAAATTGCAGCATCGTTGAAACATGTCTCGAACCACATCACATAAATGCACCCGTGATTTTTGGCACATTCTAACTTCGTTGAGATTTTTATTTGGGTCACATAAATGTGCACTTGAATTTAGTAAAGGTAAATTATAAAATTAACGCGCCTAAAGCAATTAAACATTTGCAACTTTGAGAGGGCCATGAAAGTTTGCTAAATGGCACACCTCGAGTTCTAAAGAAAAAAAATCTATTTAGCTAAGGAAAACTTTAATACTCCACAATGTCACGAAAACGTACCCCTAGTTGTAATCGTAATTACGCGCCTAAAGCAAGCTACGAAGGTTCACAAGTCAGTTTCTAAACTTCTCTTAGCGAACTACTAATTGTCAACAAAATCGAACTAGCAAGATAAACTTGTCCGCCTTCACTACCCTTACCAGATTAAGAATAGCATATGTTTACCCCCTTTTGGTTCTAGATTACATTCCAAGAGTACACTCAATTTTGGGATGGATTGTTCGTTTCTACAACAGCTAAATGGTCGCGTAATAAACAACATAGCACATATTCGACTAAACATCATATTCCAAACAAATCACATGCCCCAAATGATTTTCATTTAAGCCAACAAACAAAATCAAACAAACTGTTAGAGGCATGGATGGTAGTTTCAGCTGTTAAGCATATCTATCAACAACAAGAGAAACAATGATCTGATTTGAAGAAACTTTCAGAAAGGAAAAAAAACCTTTCAATTTGCATTCTGAACCTATATGTTTCTACTTTATAGCAGCCATAATATATCAAGACACCTCTCGAAATGATTCCTTGTGTTGAAATGTGGACAAGAAGTTTAGCAAGATAATTAATACAAGTGATTTTCAGAGAACATGTAGCAAACAAGATAATCAGTTGCAACTCAAACCTACTATCGATCAAGATCGCAAGGAAAAAGACATATTAATGTTTTCGAAAAAAACAAAGAGAAACTAAAAGGGAAAAGAGAGGGGACTATGAACATGCTGAACATTCCTCCTAGAAGGGGACAGTGAACTCAAACATGCCCTAGGAATTCTAATTAAATGGAAGCTAAGGGATTAATGATAAGAATTCTCGACTCACGAAGCTAACTTAATTCAACAATTTTCAGAACAACCACTTCAATTCGATTCGCTAATGGCTGCCCTCGACTAAAATGCATTCAATACAGTCCCCAAAACATTTGGTCTAAAGCAAAGTCATATTCTCAATGAGCAGTCTATGTTGGAACTCAGATTTCAGCCACAATGCACCAGAGAAATCGACATAACTTAATCAGACTTTACCTTAGAATCCAAGCTATTCACGAATCAATAAGAAGCTAAATTTGAACCCACTAATTTAAGTATGAACTAAGCACACAAGTTTATTAGTGTTCAAACTCCAGCCAAACCAACAAAGGATCAAACAAGCGGGCTTCAACATTTAAGACTCCACGAATATGTTTTAGCGCTCAAATTTAACAAAAAAAACTGGATAAGTTTACACAACCACATCCATTACATCAGTGCGTACGATCACCCATCTAAGATAGAATAAATTAGAATGCAAATAGACCTGAATCAAGGCAAAAAGAACTCGGCATTTAAACCAACAATGAATGTTGCTTTTCAGATAGTATTAAACAAAATCATGGCAAAACATGAATACGAGACACAAAATCATGAATAACGGAAAGATGGAGAAGAGATGAACCTGAAATTTATACAACCTTAAAATGAATCAACAATGACAGCCGGACATTGCTCCAGCTTCAGAAAAAATCGACACGAAATACATTTGTGTGGAAATCAAAAAATAGATTCGGACAGGACTCAGATTGGACCCTCCACTCGATTTCAACACTCAAACCATCTCCATGTTTCAGATCAGAATCGGAACTCCGAGAAAGAAAAATGAACTAATTTCCGTCCAAATCTTCCGTCGTTCGTTTGCAAAAGGATTCCGTCATTTGCTTCTTTATTTCGTCTTCAGGAGTTTACGCTGCTCAATTTCAAGGCGTGTATTGTGTATTCTCCTGTGTGTCTTTTGCCTCTACTATATCATGTGTGTGTGTATGGGCGTATATTTTCAGAAGAAGCCCCAGCCGGCAACCCCTTTTCTCGTGTATTTGTGTGTGTTTGTTTAGAAGAAGCAAAAGCCGCTCGCCTCCCTTCAATTTCAAGCGTCCTCTGTTCTCCTTCTATCTTGTTTCTATATGTATATATTGTGGGTTGTTTTCCTCTTATTGTATTGTGTGTGTTCAAGAGCTGCGCAGCTCTTCCCCCCGCCCATGTTCTGTGCATTGTGTGTATTGTATTATGTTTTTTAGGTTAGGAAGTGGATTTGGGTATTGAGTTGGGTTGGGTCGACCTTTTGTAGGGTTGGGTATGGGCTAAATTGGTTTGGGTATGAAGAATGGGTATTGAAGAATTTGGGCTCACTTATCACATGGCCCAATTTCGAATTTGCTCTTCAATTTCCTTTTTTTTTTGTTTTTTTAATTAATTGTAAAAAACTAATATAAATTCCTAAATCAATTCAAATTATAAAATTAAGCTAATTACCTAACTATGTAGAAATGATCATTTTTATGATTTTTTTATTAATAATAAAATTAACTCAATGTAATTAATTCCTAAATGCAACTAATAAAGAAAAATTCATAAAATTAATAAAAAATTATTTTGGTTTATTTTTAGGAGTTATTTTCATGTAGGGCAAAAATCACGTGCTCACAGCTGCCCTTCTTTGCGTGGAAACATGAAGCGTTTTCGTGCAGAGAGAAGTGAGGAAAGACGAGCGATTTTTGCCCGTTTGAAAACTCCATGGGAAGTATTTTCAATAGATTTGACCGCACCCTGCTTCATAGGTTGCCTACATATCCTCAGCTAAAGAGGAATCAGGTCAGTGTAGTTTAGGAGTGAGTGAAATGAATGAGTATGCCGAGACGAAGATCCGGTCGAGGTGCCATTCTACCGATGTTCCGGTCCGCGGTCCTGCTGTTACATCAAAATCAAAGAACAAAAAATACTAGCTAAACCTGACAACTATGAGTTACAAGATTCCTATCTATAAGTCTTCTGAAGCTTGATCTTGAGTCTTGAGTGGTTCTTCATTCCAAATTTAGATTCAACCTTGACGCTTGTTATGTGCAGGTATTAGCTTATTCTTCTTCAGATTTTCTTAATTAAGACCAGACATGTAACGTGTACGACATCAACCATGCCTTGAGAAATTCACATCTTTCATCTTGTTTAATTTGAATTAATTTCCTGCTTGCCTTCCTTTTTCTTCTATTTTGTTTTCTTTATTGTGACTAACTTTTGTTGATTACCTCAAACTTTTGACTTGCATTCTTGCCGTGAACTTCTTTTGTTGATGACATGTAATCCGAGATGTTTTCCCCTTTCTCCAGGTGGATTCCTGAATGCTGAAATCGAATTTTGAAATATATGCCCTTTTTCTCCAAGATGGCGCCTAATTTCTGAAAGCTTGATTGAGACTGAAATGTATTCCCTTGTTCTCCAGGTGGGCGCATGTTTTCTGAAAGCTTGGTTGAGACTGAAATGTATTCCCTTGTTCTCCAGGTGGGTGCCTTATTACCAAAACTCGACACTTGAAAATATTCCCTTGTTCTACAGGTGGGCGCTTGGTTACCAAACCTTGAAGTTTGGAAAAATATTCCCTTTTTCTACATGTGGGCGTCTGATTACCAAGACATGAATTTTGAAAAATGTTCCCTTGTTCTAACAGGTGGGCACCTGACTACCAAGTCTTGAATTTGGAAAACTATTCCCTTGTACTCAAGGTGGGCGCTTGAATACCAAGACTTGAATTTTGAAAAATATTCCCTTGTTCTCCAGGTGGGCGCCTGATTACAAAAACATGGAATTTTGAAAAGTATTCCCTTATTTTAAAGGTGGGTGCCTGATTTTCGAAACATAAAATCTTGAAATATATTCCCTTGTTCAACATGTGGGTGCCTGAAGCTTGAAACTTAAAATTTTGAAAAATATTCCCTTGTCCTACAGGTGGGCGCCTGACTGCCAAAACTTAAAACTTTGAAAAATATTCCCTTGTTCTGCAGGTGGGCGCCTAATTACAAAAACTAAAAATTTTAAAAAATATTCCCTTGTTCTCCTTGTGGCCGCTTGATTGCTAAAACTTGAATTTTACAAAATATTCCCTTCATCTCCAGGTGGGCGCCTGACATCAAAAACTTGAATTTTGAAAAATTATTCCCTTGTTCTACAGATGTGTATTTATGTGTTTCTTATTGATTAGTATTTATATACTTTTATTACTTACTGAGTTTGCGTACTCACATTACTCCCTGCAGCTTTTGTGCTGATTCAGGAGTTGATGGACGTGATAGCGAGCGTTGATTCTTCCATCCGTCATGGATATTCGGAGTCACTAAGGTAGTTGCACGGCGATTGAAGCATTCCTCTTTTCCATGTTATCTTTCTTAGACTATATTAGTATTTTCCAGACTGTGATAGTCTTAGTTTTATTCAGACAGTCCTTAATAGATGATCGTGACTTGTGACACCCTGAAGTCAGGCTTATGTTTCTTTCCCTGCTAATTATTTAGACTCGTGATATGAAGTTTTATCAAATTATTGGCTTACAAATATCTTTATTATGAAATATCGAATTATGTCGGCTGCCCTGGTTTCATGATAGGCGCCATCGCGACTGGGCTGGTTTTGGGACTGTGATAAGTTGGTATCAAATTCTAGGTTACATAGGTCTTACAAGTCATGAGCGTGTTTAGTAGAGTCTTATAGATCGGTACGAAGACGGTTGGACTTATCTTTGAGAGGTTGCAGAACCATTAGGAAAAACTTTACATTCTTGAATACTTGTCGTGCGAATTTGTCGATTCTCATAACTAAACTTCTGTTATTATATTTTCTCACAGATAATGAGGACACGTGCTACCAATCAGGACGAACGACCATCAGTACCATGAGTTGGGGCTGCTAGAGGCCGAGGTCGCGGTTGAGGCAAAAGTAGGGGTAGGGGTGTAACCCGCACAACAACTAGGGAAGCACCTCTAAATCCACCAACTGCCTCAGTTCATGATCAGGTCCCAGTTGTGGACGCTCCAGCAGGACCGGCTTAGGCACCGATTGTGCCTACTGTTATCCCATGCATTCATGAGGCCCTAGCCCAGATTCTATCCGTGTGCACTATCCTGGTTCAGGTGGTCTCAGTTACTACGGTCGTACCTACTTCTCAAGCCGGGGGAGGCACTCAAACTCTTGCGTACCTGAGCAGGTTGTACATGGATTTCACGGACCGGTGGCACCTCCAGCCCAGCCGGTTGTAGCTGCTCAAGAGTATGTACATCCTGTTATGCTAGAGGATGAGCAACACAGATTATAGAGGTTTGGGAGACTCCAATCCCCATCATTTAGTGGAGATGAGGGTGAGGATGCACATGGTTTCTTGGATAAGTGTTAGAGGATGCTTTGGACCGCAAGTATTTTAAAGACTAGTAGGGTCTCGTTCACTAATTTCTAGTTTTCTGAGGCTGCAGTTTGTTGGTGGAGGACTACGAGAAGTTGGTCGGTTGGTGCAACACCCCTTTATTGGCAGCAGTTCTCTATTCTCTTTTTGGAGAAGTTTTTACCTGAGTCTCGTCGAGAGGAGTTGGCAGGTAGTTCGAGCAGCATTGTTAGGGTGATAGGTCTATCACAAAGTATGAGATGCGGTTCCTGGGTTGGTTCATCATGCGGTCAGGTTGGTTTCCACAGATCGAGAGAGGATAAGGAGGTTATAGATGGCCTTGGTTTTTCATCTTTAGTTGCTTATGACTAGGGAGGGGGTGTCTGGTGCCACTTTTGATGAGGTTGTTCTCATATCTCGACAATTAAGATGGATCATGGTCAAGAGAGAGTTGAGAGGGAGGCTAAGAGGCCTCGTGGTCAGTGTAGATTCAATGTTACTCCTTATGGGGGTCAGTTTCATCATGGCAGAGGTTGTTCATTAATGCATGCTCAGTCAGCTCACCCAGTTCATCATGGGTCATCATCGGGCTATGATTCTCACAGTTTTTATCAGGGCCATTCATCACTTAGTGCCCTTCCAACCCAAAGTTCATCCCGTGCTCCATAAGTTCAGAGCTCTTCTATCACACCTCTTTTTGGCTACTACAACCAGCCAAAGGGCATAGATAAGGGAGTTTTTTCTAATTAAAGGACAATCGAAACGAGATTCAATCATTAAAGAGAATTTTTGAGTCGCCACTTGGGAGATTTATGGTGTCCCAAGTCACCGCATAGAAACCCGACTCGAGGAAAGAATGACTCTGTTTTACAGTCCACGAACCAGAAATCTGAGTAAGAAATTCTGTTAACCCAGGAGAAGGTGTTAGGCATTCCCGGGTTCCGTGGTTCTAGCACGGTAGCTCAACTGTAATATTTGGCTTATATTATCTGATTTTAGAACATGTTTGAAATTATGTGATTTTTTAATCCTTTAGCCACTTTTATTATTATTTAAAAAGAAAATTGTAGCGTCTTGAAACATGTCTCGAACCACATCACATAAATGCACCCGTGATTTTTGGCACATTCTAACTTCGTTGAGATTTTTATTTGGGTCACATAAATGTGCACCTGAATTTAGTAAAGGTAAATTATTAAATTAACGCGCCTAAAGCAATTACGCGTTTGCAACTTTGCGAGGGCCATGAAAGTTTGCTAAATGGCACACCTCGAGTTCTAAAGAAAAAAAAATCTATTTAGCTAAGGAAAACTTTAATAATCTACCATGTCACAAAATAGTACCCCTAGTTGTAATCGTAATTACGCGCCTAAAGCAAGCTACGAAGGTTCACAAGTCAGTTTCTAAACTTCTCTTAGTGAACTACTAATTGTCAACAAAATCGAACTAGCAAGATGAACTTGTCCGCCTTCACTACCCTTACCAGATTAAAAATATCATATGTTTACCCCCTTTTGGTTCCAGATTACATTCCAAGAGTGCACTCAATTTTGGGATGGATTGTTCGTTTCCACAACAGCTTAATGGTCGCGTAATAAACAACATAGCACATATTCGACTAAGCATTATATTCCAAACAAATTAGATGCCCCAAATGATATTCATTTAATCCAACAAACAAAATCAAACAAACTGTTAACAGAGGCATGGATGGTAGTTTTAGTTGTTAAGCATATCTATCAACAACAACAGAAACAATGATCTGATTTGAAGAAACTTTCAGAAAGGAAAAAAAAAACCCTTTCAATTTGCATTTTGAACCTATATGTTTCTACTTTATAGCAACCATAATATATCAAGACACCTCTCCAAATGATTCCTTGTGTTGAAATGTGGAAAGGAAGTTAAGCAAGATAATTAATAGATTTGATTTTCAGAGAACATATAGCAAACAAGATAATCAGTTGCAACTCAAACCTACTATCGATCAAGATCCCAAGGAAAAGGACATATTAATGTTTTCGAAAAAAACAAAGAGAAACTAAAAGGGGAAAGAGAGGGGACTTTGAACATGCTGAACATTCCTCCTAGAACGGGACAGTGAACTCAAACATGCCCAATGGAATTATAATCAAATGGAAGCTAAGGGATTAATGATAACAATTCTCGACTCACAAAGCTAACTTAATTCAACAATTTTCAGAACAACCACTTGAATTCGAGTCGCTAATGGCTGCCCTCGACTAAAATGCATTCAATACAGTCCCAAAAACATTTGGTCTAAAGCAAAGTCATATTCTCAATGATCAGTCTATGTTGGAACTCAGATTTCAGCCACAATGCAACAAAGAAATCGACATAACTTAACCAGACTTTACCTTAGAATCCCAGCTATTCACGAATCAATAAGAAGCTAAATTTGAACCCACTAATTTAAGAATGAACTAAGCACCCAAGTTTATTAGTGTTCAAACTCCAGGCAAACCAATAAAGGATCAAACAAGCGGGCTTCAACATTTAAGACTCCACGAATATGTTTTAGCGCTCAAATTTAACAAAAAAAGCTGGATAAGTTTACACAACCACATCCATTACAGCAGTGCGTACGATCACCCATCTAAGATAGATTAAATGTGAACACAAATAGACCTGAATCAAGGCCAACAGAACTCGTCATTCAAACCAACAACGAATGTTGCTTTTCAGATAGTATTAACCAAAATCATGGAAAAACATGAACACGAGACACAAAATCATGAATAACGGAAAGATGGAGAAGAGATGAACCTGAAATTTATACGACCTTGAAATGAATCAACAATTACAGCCGGACATCACTCTGGCTTCATACAGAATTGATACGAAATACATTTGTGTGGAAATCGGAAAATAGATTCGGACAGGACTCAGATTGGCACCTCCACTCGATTTCAAAACTCAAACCATCTCCATGTTTCAGATCAGAATCGGAACTCCGAGAAAGAAAAATGAACTAATTTCCATCCAAATCTTCTGTCATTCGTTTGCAAAAGGATTCCGTCATTTGCTTCTTTATTTCGTCCTCAGGAGTTTACGCTGCTCAATTTCAAGGCGTGTATTGTGTATTCTCCTGTGTGCCTTTTGCCTCTACTGTATCATGTGTGTGTGTATGGGCTTATATTTTCAGAAGAAGCCCCAGCCGCCAACCCCTTTTCTCGTGTATCTGTGTGTGTTTGTTTAGAAGAAGCAAAAGCTGCTCGCCTCCCTTCAATTTCCAGCCTCCTCTGTTCTCCTTCTATATTGTTTCTACATGTATATATTGTGTGTTGTTTTCCTCTTATTGTATTGTGTGTGTTCAAGAGCTGCACAGCTCTTCCCCCTGCCCATGTTCTGTGCATTGTGTGTATGGTATTAGGTTTTTCAGGTTAGGAAGTGGATTTGGGTATTGGGTCGGGTTGGGTCGACCTTGTGTAGGGTTGGGTATGGGCTAAATTGGTTTGGGTATGAAGAATGGGTATTGAAGAATTTGGGCTCACTTATCACATGGCCCAATTTCGAATTTGCTCTTCAATTTCCTTTTTTTTGTTTTCTTAATTAATTGTAAAAAAAACTAAAATAAATTCCTAAATCAATTCAAATTATAAAATTAAGTTATTTACCTAACTATGTGGAAATGATCATTTTTTATGATTTTTAATTAATAATAAAATTAACTCAATGTAATTAATTCCTAAATGCAAATTGAACCTAAGGTGTTATAAAATTAAAATGTGACACTTTTATGGCTTTTCTATGATTTTAAAAATATTTAAAATGTATGAAATGCAACTAATAAAGAAAAATTCCTAATATTAATAAAAAATTATTTTGGTTTATTTTTAGGAGTTATTTTCATGTAGGGCAAAAATCACGTGCTCATAGCTGCCCTTCTTTCCGTGGAAACAAAGAGCGTTTGCAAAGATAAGTGAGGAAAGACGAGCGAGTTTTGCCCGTTTGAGTACTCCATGGGAAGTATTTTCAAAAGACTTGACCGCACATTGCTTCATAGGTTGCCTACATATCCTCAGTTAAAGAGGAATCAGGTCATTGTAGTTTAGGAGTAAGTGAGATGAATGAGTATGCCGAGACGACAATCCGGTCGAGGTGCCATTCTACCGAGGTTCCGGTCCGCGGTCCTGCTGTTACATCAAAATCAAAGAACGAAAAAGACTAGCTAAACCTGTCAACTACGAGTTACAAGATTCCTATCTATAAGTCTTCTGAAGCTTGATCTTGAGTCTTGAGTGGTTCTTCATTCCAAATTTAGTTTTCAACCTTGACGCTTGTTATGTGCAGGTACTAGCTCATTCTTCTTCAGATTTTCCTAATTAAGACCAGACATGTAGCGTGTACGACATCAACCATGCCTTGAGAAATTCACATCTTTCATCTGGTTTTATTTGAATTAACTTCCTGCTTGCCTTCCTTTTTCTTCTCTTTTGTTTTTCTTTATTGTGACTAACTTTTATTGATTACCTCGAACTTTTGACTTGCATTCTTGCCGTGAGCTTCGTTTGTTGATGACATGTAATCCGAGATGTTTTCCCCTTTCTCCAGGTGGATTCCTGAATGCTTAACTCGAATTTTGAAATATATGCCCTTTTTCTCCAGGTGGGCGCCTGATTTCTGAAAGATTGATTGAGACTGAAATGTATTCCCTTGTTCTCCAGATGGGTGCCTTATTACCAAAACTCGACACTTGAAAATATTCCCTTGTTCTACAGGTGGGCGCTTGGTTACCAAACCTTGAAGTTTAGAAAAATATTCCCTTTTCTACAGGTGGGCATCTGATTACCAAGACTTGAATTTTGAAAAATGTTCCCTTGTTCTAACAGGTGGGCACCTGACTACCAAGACTTGAATTTTGAAAAATATTCCCTTGTACTCCAGGTGGGCGCTTGATTACGAAGACTTGAATTTTGAAAAATATTCCCTTGTTCTCCAGGTGGGCGCCTGATTACAAAAACATGGAATTTTGAATAGTATTCCCTTGTTTTAAAGGTGGGCGCCTGATTTTCGAAACATAAAATCTTAAAAAATATTCCCTTGTTCTACATGTGGGTGCATGAAGCTTGAAACTTAAAATTTTGAAAAATATTCCCTTGTCCTACAGGTGGACGCCTGACTGCCAAAACTTAAAATTTTGAAAAATATTCCCTTGTTCTACAGGTGGGAACCTAATTACCAAAACTTGAAATTTTAAAAAATATTCCCTTGTTCTCCTGGTGGGCGTTTGATTGCTAAAACTTGAATTTTAAAATATATTCCCTTCATCTCCAGGTGGGCGCCTGACTGCAAAAACTTGAATTTTAAAAAATATTCCCTTGTTCTACAGATGGGCACCTGATTACAAAGACTTGAACTTTTGAAAAATATTCCCTTGTTCTACAGGTGTGGCGCCTGATTACAAAAACATGAATTTTGAAAAATATTCCCTTGTTCTCCAGGTGGGCGCCTGATTGCAAAAACTTGAATTTTGAAAATTTTTCCCTTAATCTACAGGTGGGCGTCTGATTATAATAAGTTAAAGATTTGAAAAATATTCCCCCCTTGTTCTACAGGTGGGCACCAGATTACCAAAACATGAAATTTTGAAAAATATTCCCTTGTTCTACAGGTGGGCGCCTGATTACTAAACTTGAAATTTTGGCGAATATTCCCTTGTTCTACAGGTTGGCGCTTGGCTACTAAAACTTCAAGTTTTGATAAATATTCCCTTGTTCTACAGGTGGCCGCCTCACAGCCAAAACTTAATATTTTGAAAACTATTCCCTTATTATGCAGGTGGGCACCTGATTACAAAAACTTGAAATTTTGAAATATATTCCCTTGTTCTCCAAGTGTGCGCTTGAGTGCTAAAACTTAAATTTTAAAAAATATTTCCTTGTTCTCGATGTGTGCGCCTGACTGCAAAAACTTGAATTTTGAAAAATATTCCCTTGTTCTACAGATGGGCGCCTAATTACAAAGACATGAAATTTTGAAAATATTACCTTGTTCTACAGGTGGGCGCTTGGTTACCAAACCTTGAAGTTTAGAAAAATATTCCCTTTTCTACAGGTGGGCGTCTGATTACCAAGAATTGAATTTTGAAAAATGTTCCCTTGTTATAACAGGTGGGCACCTGACTACCAAGACTTGAAGTTTGAAAAATATTCCCTTGTACTCCAGGTGGGGGCTTGATTACGAAGACTTGAATTTTGAAAAATATTCCCTTGTTCTCCAGGTGGGCGCCTGATTACAAAAACTTGGAATTTTGAATAGTATTCCCTTGTTTTAAAGGTGGGCGCCTGATTTTCGAAACATAAAATCTTAAAAAATATTCCCTTGTTCTACATGTGGGTGCATGAAGCTTGAAACTTAAAATTTTGAAAAATATTCCCTTGTCCTACAGGTGGGCGCCTGACTGCCAAAACTTAAAATTTTGAAAAATATTCCCTTGTTCTACAGGTGGGCACCTAATTACAAAAACTTGAAATTTTAAAAAATATTCCCTTATTCTCCTGGTGGGCGCTTGATTGCTAAAACTTGAATTTTAAAAAATATTCCCTTCATCTCCAGGTGGGCGCCTGACTGCAAAAACTTGAATTTTGAAAAATATTCCCTTGTTCTACAGATGGGCACCTGATTACAAAGACTTGAACTTTTGAATAATATTCCCTTGTTCTACAGGTGTGGCGCCTGATTACAAAAACATGAATTTTGAAAAATATTCCCTTGTTCTCCAGGTGGGCGCCTGATTGCAAAAACTTGACTTTTGAAAATTTTTCCCTTAATCTACAGGTGGGCGTCTGATTATAATAAGTTAAAGTTTTGAAAAATATTCCCCCCTTGTTTTACAGGTGGGCACCTGATTACCAAAACATGAAATTTTGAAAAATATTCCCTTGTTCTACAGGTGGGCACCTGATTACTAAACTTAAAATTTTGGCGAATATTCCCTTATTCTACAGGCTGGCGCTTGGCTACTAAAACTTCAAGTTTTGATAAATATTCCCTTGTTCTACAGGTGGCCGCCTCACAGCCAAAACTTAATATTGTGAAAACTATTCCCTTATTCTGCAGGTGGGCACCTGATTACAAAAACATGAATTTTTGAAATATATTCCCTTGTTCTCCAAGTGTGTGCTTGACTGCTAAAACTTAAATTTTAAAAAATATTTCTTTGTTCTCGATGTGTGTGCCTGACTGCAAAAACTTGAATTTTGAAAAATATTCCTTTGTTCTACCGATGGGCGCCTAATTACAAAGACATGAAATTTTGAAAATATTCCCTTGTTCTACAGGTGGGCGCTTGGTTACCAAACCTTGAAATTTAGAAAAATATTCCCTTTTCTACAGGTGGGCGTCTGATTACCAAGACTTGAATTTTGAAAAATGTTCCCTTGTTCTAACAGGTGGGCACCTGACTACCAAGACTTGAATTTTGAAAAATATTCCCTTGTACTCCAGGTGGGCGCTTGATTACGAAGACTTGAATTTTGAAAAATATTCCCTTGTTCTCCAGGTGGGCGCCTGATTACAAAAACTTGGAATTTTTAATAGTATTCCCTTGTTTTAAAGGTGGGCGCCTGATTTTCGAATCATAAAATCTTAAAAAATATTCCCTTGTTCTACATGTGGGTTCCTGAAGCTTGAAACTTAAAATTTTGAAAAATTTTCCCTTGTCCTACAGGTGGGCGCCTGACTGCCAAAACTTAAAATTTTGAAAAATATTCCCTTGTTCTACAGGTGGGCACCTAATTACAAAAACTTGAAAGTTTATAAAATATTCCCTTGTTCTCCTGGTGGGCACTTGATTGCTAAAACTTGAATTTTAAAAAATATTCCCTTCATCTCCAGGTGGGCGCCTGACTGCAAAAACTTGAATTTTGAAAAATATTCCCTTGTTCTACAGATGGGCACCTGATTACAAAGACTTGAACTTTTGAAAAATATTCCCTTGTTCTACAGGTGCGGCGCCTGATTACAAAAACATGAATTTTGAAAAATATTCCCTTGTTTTCCAGGTGGGCGCCTGATTGCAAAAACTTGAATTTTGAAAAATTTTCCCTTAATCTACAGGTGGGCGTCTGATTATAATAAGTTAATGTTTTGAAAAATATTCCCCCCTTGTTCTACAGGTGGGCACCTGATTACAAAAACATGAAATTTTTAAAAATATTCCCTTGCTCTACAGGTGGGCGCCTGATTACTAATCTTGAAATTTTGGCGAATATTCCCTTGTTCTACAGGCTGGCGCTTGGCTACTAAAACTTCAAGTTTTGATTAATATTCCCTTGTTCTACAGGTGGCCGCCTCACAGCCAAAACTTAATATTTTGAAAACTATTCCCTTATTCTGCAGGTGGGCACCTGATTACAAAAACTTGAAATTTTGAAATATATTCCTTTGTTCTCCAAGTGTGCGCTTGATTGCTAAAACTTAAATTTTAAAAAATATTTCCTTGTTCTCGATGTGGGCGCCTGACTGCAAAAACTTGAATTTTGAAAAATATTCCCTTGTTCTACAGATGGGCGCCTAATTACAAAGACATGAAATTTTGAAAATATTCCCTTGTTCTACAGGTGCGGCGCCTGATTACAAAAACTTGAATTTTGAAAAATATTCCCTTGTTCTCCAGGTGGGCACCTGACTGCAAAAACTTGAATTTTGAAAAATATTCCCTTGTTCTACAGGTGGGCGCCTGATTTTCGAAACATAAAATCTTGAAAAATAAACCCTTGTTCTACTGGTGGGTGCCTGACTAACAAAACATGAAATTTTGAAAGATATTCCCTTGTTCTACTGGTGGGCGCCTGATTACTAAAACTTGAAATTTTGGCGAATATTCCCTTGTACAGGCGGGAGCCTGGCTACTAAAACTGGAAATTTTGAAAAATATTCCCTTGTTCTTCAGGTGGGCGCCTAATTACTAAAACTTGGAGTTTTGAAAAATATTCCCTTTTTCTATAGTTGGCTCCTGATTGTAAAAACTTAAAATTTTATAAAATATTCCTTTGTTCTACAGGTGGGCACCTGATTACAAAAACATAAAATTTTGAAAAATATTCCCTTATTCTACAGGTGGGCGCCTGATTGCTAAAACTTCAAATTTTTGAAAATTATTCCCTTGTTCTACTGGTGGGCGCCTGATTGCTAAATTTAAAACTTTTGAAAAATATTCCCTTGTTCTACAGGTTGGTGCCCTATTGCAAAACTTGAAATTTTGAAAAAATATTACCTAGTTCCCCAGGTGGGTGCCTGATTATCAAAAATTGAAATTTTGAAAAATATTCCCTTGTTCTACGGGTGGGCGCCTGATTACAAAAAAATGAAAGTAGATTATTTTTCCATTCCTTTCCTTAAATTTTTGAAAATATTCCCTTGTTCTCCAGGTAGGTGTTTGATTGCAAAAACAAAAAAAATTTGAATAATATTCCCTTGTTCTGCAGGTGGGCGCCTGATTGCATAAACTTAAGATTTTGAAAAATATTCCCTTGTTCTACAGGTGGGCGCCTGATTACAGAAACTAGAATTTTGGAAAATATTCCCTTATTCTACAGGTTGATGCCGGATTGCAAAACTTTAATTTTCAAAAATATTATCTATTTCTACAAGTGGGCACCTGATTACAAAAACATGAATTTTGAAAAATATTCCCTTGTTCTACAGGTGGGCGCCTTTTTACAAAAACTTTAATTTTGCAAAATATTCCCTTGTTCTACAGATGGGCGCCGGATTGCAATAATGAATTTAAAATTTTATTAAAATTCCCTTGTTCTACAGGTGGGCGCCTGATTACAAAAATTTGAAAATTTGAAAAATATTCTCTTATTCTACAGGTGGGAACTTGATTACCATACCTATTCTCACAACCTGAAGAATATTCCCTGAGACTGCTGCCTGTATACCTGATCGCAACAAAATTTTCCTACCGCAGTTTGATGCTGGGTGGATCCGTGAGTGTTAGTCAAATCCCTTTATCAAATATCTCTAAACCTAAGCTAATTCCCGTTATCTAGGGGGTTCCTGACAATTTTTAACTGATGACAACCTTGAGATTATGTTATGTTTCTCAAACAATTTTATTTTCCACGATGTATTTCTATGAGTTATCCTTGCTGGGGATATGTTGGTGACTAATGATTAAAACTACCTCCCATTATCCAGGCGGGTTCTGACAAAGTATGACTGCTGAGGGTTAGTATTTAGAGCTACGTCCCATTACCCAAGGGGGTCCACACGACTCTTGTTGACTCTTGTTGGGGAAGTAGCTAATCTAAGTCCCATTTCCAGGAGGGTCCTAATGACTCTTGCAGACTCAACTAGGGAAATTTGAAATTTTCCTTCTACATCCCATTTTTCAGGAGGGTCCTGATGACTTTTCTTGTCTCTTATTGACTCTAGCTGGGGGGATATTTGCTCTAAGTCCCATAGTTTAGGAGGGCCCTGATGGCTCTTATTGACTCTAGCTGGGGAGATTTTGCCTCTAAGTCCTATTTTTAAGGAGGGTCCTGATGACTCTTATTGACACTTGTTGGGGGAAATATCTAACCTAAGTCCCATTTTTCAGGAGGATCCTGATGACTCTTATTGACTCTGGTTGGGGAAGTATTTGGGCTTGACCATGCCACCCGACTGTTTGTGTTCTAAGTAAAGTCCCATTTTCCAGGAGGGTCATGATGACTCTTATTGACTCTGGTTGGGGAAGTATTTGGGTTTGACCATGCCACCTAACTATTTGTGTTCTAAGCTAAGTGCTATTTTCCAGGAGGGTCCTGATGACTCTTATTGACTCTGGTTGGGGAAGTATCTGTTTGTGTTCTAAGCTAAGTCCCATGTTCCAGGAGGGTCCTGATGACTCTAACTGAATCCTACATGCAAGTCACTTTATGTCATTTGTTATCCATGATTACCTTTAACCTTAATATGAGTCCCATTTTCCATTAGGGTCCTGAAGGTTCCCACTTAAATGCCAATTCTGGCTTATGGTTGTTTCTGCTAGTGATTATTGTCCAGGAGGGTTTTGCCACTCTTCCTGGGGAAGGTGTTGCTGCTTGCCCATTTTACCCACACCTGTTTGAGTTTTAAACTGCATTCCATCTCAACTTCCATGCCTCTTTTAACCTTTAGTTGTCTCTATTGGGGTTTGCTAGTTAAAGTTTGTCCCATTGTGCTCTTTGCTGGGAGGATGTTTATGACAGACTATGTCTCTTTTGAGTTTTAACTGAGTCCCACTTTTAGGCGGGCCTTGATATTTCGATCATAACTGTCGTGTGCCTGCCTTCTCCTGTGGACGTCCTCCCTTAGGCTCTTCCAGAATTTTCTACCCTTGTGTCAATCAAAGAAAACTTGTCAGTTTAAAAAGTGGTGGCTGGCTCGCAGCATTCTTGTTGGAAGAGGCCTCATCGTTGTCATGTTCCGTTGTGTTCAAATTTCCATGTTGATGACGAGTTGCCTTAGTTGGTTGGCTGACCCCCAAACTTTTATGGCTTTACTTTGCTCCCCTATTACTGTGTTTCACTCCTAGCCCTTTTGCCAGAATTCTTGCACCTTTCGCGAGATTACCAAGTCAATGTATTATGCTTGGTTGAATATTCTTGGCTAAACTTTGTGGCCTTTTCCATCTTTGTGTTGTTCTCCTTCACTTGCCATGGTAACTTTGATTTCACCTTTAACGACATTGCTTGCTTATTGGCTTCCCAATTTCTCCGCCACACTTATCGCAGAAAATACCTCTTCTCCATTTAGACCCCAGACCCTCTATTCGTTACATTGCTTATGAACTGACATCTTCCCATTATTTACTAACCACGTTGTAAATGATGTTATTTCTTGACCCAAATCACTAGCTCTGACCTTGAGGTGTACATGCTCTATCGCTAGCCATGATAACTTTGATTTCTTCTCGGAACAGTTTTGATCCATTCATCCTAGCCCTCATTCTATTGCATTGTCCATGAATTGCTACATACTAAGCCTTTGTATTTCAAACGAATCCTGAAGCATGTTGATTGTTATCAGCTCAGTGTGCCCGTTGTTCTTTCCTGACTTATGGTGGTTTGTTGTGACAAACAGGTTCCCTTTTGTGCAATTGGAAACCTGGTGGTTGGTTTTGAGTCATTTCTCACTTGTTTTGACCCAACAGACTCAAGAGGAGGGAATAAACAAGACAAAAGGAACAAAGCAGAGGACAAGGAAAGGAGATAATTCCTAACAAAACCTATAAAGTAGAAACTTATATAATGCGGGTAACAACTCTAATGACCATGACATGCACCTGCGGCCCATTATGTTAAGCAAATCTGATGTTCAACCTTTGTTGTACCCTAGACCGTGAAGCTGGGATTCGATTCTCTAATTATCCAATATGATTCTAAATCCTTATTTGATTTGTAGCACCCAAAGGGTTTTCACCATCAAGCCTCTGTTACTTTGTTCTTTCTCTTAACTTACAATCGCCTCAAGGTGCCCGTGGGGGTTTTCACCAATAAGACTCTTTTATTTTTCCATTTTTTTCAAATCCCGTCGCTTTACGGTGCCCATGTGGGTTTTCACCAATAAGACTCTCTCATTTATTATCTTTCCTGTTTTGCCCGGAGTGTTGGCCCTGACATGAATCACCTTTACTTGCTCAGCTTGGCATCTCTTGAAGAATGATTAGAAGGTCTTCCTTTGGATCGTAACGTGGTATTTTTGAATAGGGTAGAAAGAAAGGGTATCAAAGGCCCAAAAGAATTTAAATGGGTTCAAAATTACAACTTTTGGAATCAAATTCTTACAACAACCACAACTTCTGCCCCAGTTTCTTGCTTGGGGACTTTTGGAATTTTATTTTGAAGAGACCAAACCATGAGGCTGCCTATGTATCCTTAAAAGGAATCAGGTCAAACGTAGTTCATACCGACTTCTTGTTTTTGTTGTTATTTTTCTTCTCTTTTGTTCTTTATGTTTTTCTTTGTTTTTGTTTTCTTTATCATTTCTTTTTCCTCTTCTCTCTCCTTTCTCTTTTCTATTTCTTGTTTTTATTTTCTTTTTATTTTCTTTTGTTTGCATTTTTTTATTCTTTTCGTTCTTTTCCTTTCACTGCCTTCTCACACTTGCGTTTCTGACTTTTGTTACAGATTCTGACATAGGGGTATGAAAGAAACTAGTTAAATCTCAAAAGGGTTAGCAAGGATAAAGTGTTAAGATAGCATAATAAATGCCTAGGTCATTCCAATTTTTAAAATATGCAAAGATAAGCAAGTTCAATTAGTCAAAGGAATCATGCATAAAATGTCATGACTGCGTCAGAGTTGATAGCCATTTCTACATATTTCCCTACCTCATCTATCAAATATATTGCACCATTAGACAACACTTCGGCTACAAAAAATGGTCCCTGCCAGTTTGGTAAACTTGTTTTTAGGATTTCTACAAGTTCTATCTACCCATGTTTCATGTGGTTCGGGCATCAAAAGATCTCAAAGGGTCCAAATCAATTCTTATTTCCCTCAACTGTCTCTATTTCCTTTTGAGTAATCTTTTAAGACCAAGACTGGGGTTATGCCTGCATGTCATGTCATTAAAGCCAATAAGAAAAATAATTGTAAAAAGAAAAGAAAACTAAACCGAATGACTAGAAATAACGAAAGAGCTTGGACAACAAAAAAAGTAAAAAGACGGGGTTAAAACCTGGAACAAACCTAGAAGAAACTAAATAAAACTAGGAAAATAAAAGGATAGAAGGGTTTGAATCACGAGACAATATCCGAATTACAACCCTGAAAATAACTCGGACAACAAAAATGACAACAAAATAAACCACCAAACTCCTCTCTGGCTGACCAAGAAATAGAGAGTCTTCCCAATTACCCATCACGACATATTAGCCACTGGGTTCCTCATCAATCACATTGGGCACTTCAAAAGCCTTCATCACATTGTTCTTAATTGCTTTTGCATTCCTTTCGTCGGCTGTTTATTAAGATCCAACTCTGATATCGCTGAAAATGTAGAAGCACTCGTGCTTGCAAAGCTCCCAGAAGAACTCTCACACCCAACATGTGCATCTCATTATGGATAGGTGATGGACTTTGGCTAGTGTCCGATGAATCCGGATTTTGCACGTCAATGTCACATGCATCAATAAGATTCTGAATTGCTTTCTTTAGACTCTAGCACTTCTCTGTGCCATGCCCCGGGGCATTTGAGCAATATGCTCACCTTTGAGAAACATCAAGATTCTTTGACAGAGGGTTTGGCATTTTTATCTGAATCGGCTTCATCATGTCCAACTGCTTCAACCTTTGGAACAATCTGGCATATGACACTCCAATAGGGGTGAAAGCCTTTTCTTTTTTAAGTAGCCTCTCATTCTTACATGCTTGGATAGGCTGGAAAAATGATCCAGGAGGTTTTCGCTATGCTCGTGGGGGTGGATAAGCATTCTGTGGAGCTGAGTATAGGGAAAGCGGTGTATGATATTTTGAGTTCTGTGGGGAGAAGTGACGATGGGGAGTATCAACTAGTACGTAAGGATATCCACGAGGATGATGTTGAGGCTGAAAATGTTGATCATCTTTTCCATTTCTCTTTCTTCCGCCGAAGCTTACCTGGATGTTTTGAATGATTTTCGAACCACTCATGATTTTTCCTGACTTGATTCCCTCTTCTACTTGCTCCCCATTTTTTAACATATCATTCAAAGATTTTCCCAAAGCTGGGATCAAATAACTGAAGTAGGTGGGATCCTGGGCTTGTAGGAACAGCTCAACCATTTCCTTTTCACCAATCGAGGTACTAACTCGAGCAGCTTGTACCCTCCATCTAAGTCAAAACTCCCTAAAGTTTTCCTGCGGCTTCTTTTTCATTTTAGATATGGAAGCGGGGTCTAGGGTCACACTTGATTTGCATTGAAAGAATCTAACAAAATTGTGAGCCATGTCACCCAATGTAGGCCATTTACCGATATCTTGATGTGTATACCAGTCCAAAGCTGCCCCAGTCAGGCTCTTGCTGAAATATGCTATCAACAGGTCATCTTTGTCTGCAACGCCTCTCATTTCACTGCAATAAACCCTTAGGTGAGCTACGGGATCTTCCGACCCGCCGTACAAGTTAAATTTTGGCACTTTGAACCATGCGGGTAGGCGAACGCTAGGGGATACAAACAATTCTTCGCAAGCCATATTACCCTGGTCTCGCATTTCTTGCTTGTTCTTCAAGGACTGTCTTGTGCCTGCCAGCCTCCGGGGTATTCCATCCTGCCTTTCCCTTCCTATGAACTTTTCATTCTCAACGTAGGCTCATCCTGCAGGCTCTGCTTGTAGGAGTCAAGAACCTTGTGAGCCGCCTTTGCAGGATAGCCTTGGATATCATGAGATCTGAGGAAATATTCATTGTTGGGGATGCTTGGACTGCAAGTGTTTGAGCTAAGGGGGTACTTGGGAAAACTGTAGTAAGCGGGTGCATCTAGAGAGTATGGAGGATCGTTCGAAACCATGATCGGAGTTTGGAGAAGGGTAAAATCTAAGCAGCTGGGTGGTGGCAGGGGTGGTGCTGTTCCCGTCATCCAATCCTAATACATTTCTGCCATGTGTTGTCTAAACTTGTGTACCTCTTCAATTAACCCACTGTTATGGTCAACCAACTGCTTTCGGGCCCCAGTATCGACCAACCCAGTATTTTTTGTCTATCATTACCTTTGACTTTGTGTTGTAGAGGAGAGTTGCTACTTTAAAAGCCAAAAACCAACCACCCTTCTGTTATGAGTACAACAAAATGAAGCCATTATGTTAGCGTTAGGACATTAAACAGCTAAAATATCATATTACGTGCGGTGCACCTAGTCACAGTTACCGGTTCTAACATGACTTCGAGGGTATGAAGGTCATATGGCATCATCCCAATTTGTTCATTTCAACCTCTCTTTCTATGTTTTTCTAGCACTTGCTTGATCATTTTCCTTCCTCTTTTTCTATTTATCACTCTTTTCTTTCCTCTAATTTTCATGTCCCATAATTACACCATTTTTTTTTCTTTTTTTTTTCTCCTTTTTTATCTTTATCTCCCCTTTTTTAATAAAATAAAATGATTCGGTCGAACCCTATGTAGGTTGCCTACGTATCATGACCCCACATGAATCAGATCTTTGCGTAGTTCTGGAAGATCGAGAATGGACCAAATAAACTAACTCATTTTTCTGTTTATTTTTATACAACTAGTGGGCTAAAGGTACAATATCAGTAGCAGGTA
This sequence comes from Nicotiana benthamiana, assembly GCA_034376525.1. NCBI lineage: Eukaryota > Viridiplantae > Streptophyta > Magnoliopsida > Solanales > Solanaceae > Nicotiana > Nicotiana benthamiana. The sequence goes on along the minus strand of CM067340.1, from coordinate 26,307,203 downwards.
AGGATCCCAAACCAATTTAAGCACCACAACACCGCATAACGGCCACCTGCCTGGAGCGGACAAAGTGCACGGCTAAATCCACTTTAGCTTTCATTACTGGCTGTTATTAAACCTTTAAACTAATGTTAAACCGAACTTCCGGTGTTCACAGGATCATTATCATTTTAGTATTATTACTACTTTCCTAAAATCTTGCCAAAGAAAATTTAGCTAGCCATAGAATTACGTACCTTATTTTGCTCCATGATTTCCTTAGTTGATGGTAGATTTTTGAATAGGTAAGAGTATGTGAGATAGAGTGTTTTTCAGATTTTATTATACAAGAGTAAGAAGAGCTGATGCCTCCCTTCTCTTTACAAAGTCCTACATATATAGGCAAAGAATAAATACTACCCTAATCAAGACAAAAACCTTTTCCTAATAAGACTAAAATCTATCCTAAAAATACTACACTCTTGAAATAATACAAGACTAAAAAACAAAACTTTTAATCAATACTAAAAAACAAAACTATTAATCAAGACTAGAAAACAAAATTATTAATCAAGACTAAAAAACAAAACTAAAAGACAAAACATTGAAAAATGCTAGCCCAAATACTACATTTGTCTTGGAATTTGTTAGCAGGACTTCTACGAAAATTGCTTTAGTCTTTAATTTGCTTGCCTTCAATTTGCTCTTTGTCTTATTCTTCTTTTTCTTTTTCCATAGTTGGTGAAAGATAAACTTTAGGAATGTCTTCTTTTTGATTGCAATATTAGCAATGGTGTAGGTTGAATAAATCCTTTAATTGTTGACATAGTAAATATTTTGTCTTTTCCGTCAGCTGCTTCGGATATGTTCTTAATGCATTAGTTGTTGGTGTAGTTTCCCAATTTGCAAGGGTAGTAATCCATCTTGGTAGTTCTTCTATGTCTTTTGTCGTCTTGGCATTTGAGTAGATAATTGTGCTATTTTTGCTGTTGTAGATCCACTTTCCTCCTTCTTCATAACTGCTTATTAGCTCTTGAATAATAACTTTGATCATAATAGCTCTTTTGTTTTGTAGAAATTCTACTACTTCTTGAATTGTTTGATCAGGTTGTTCTATAGGCTCTTCACACATAATTGTTCTTGTTAGTCCTATCTTCACTGCCGTGATAGAATGATATATTTCTTGTGATGTAACTTCGCAGGGTGCTGAATAAATCCTAATAAATATTAAGTCTGCTTTGGTAATTCCCAAGTATTTTTATTACTACTTGGTATAATTCTGGTATATGTTGTAGGTTATCTCCATCTCGTGTATATACTGCATGCAATAGTCCATAGTTATACATAGTTTGTACTAATTTTGGATCTGATTTATTTAGGGAAATTAGATTATTATATCCTTTCAGAGGTTTAGTTTGCCATCCAATTAATTTTTCTGGGTTAAAGTCTGGCGATTGTATTTTTATTTAGGTAATTGGCAACTTGTATAAACTGGTTGAGGTAGTTGTATATCCTTTGTACAAATTGGTTTTGTGTAGGTTCTTTGGTAATTTCACTGTAGGTATTTGTTTGGGGTTTTGGTAGTTGGTAAATAAAGTCTGTCCTTTTTGGAATAGGTTGTTCTGGTCTAAGTTGGATATTGAAAGGTTTAAGTTTTTTGGCTTGGTGAGTAGTAACTTCTATTCCTTTTCCTTTATCTTTTTTGTCATATTTTTCTTGGTTAATTGTTATCTCTTTAAATTCTTGCAGGTCTATTTCTTCTTTTTTGCTATCTTCTATTTGGCTAATTCTGCTTTCCAGCTTTTCAATATTTTTCTCCATACCTTGTAATTATTGTAATATGTCTTGTAATAGCTTTTGTACTATTTTCCCTTGTTCAGGTTGTACCTGTCAATCATAATAAAATGCTTCTTCATAAGCTCATAGCTATGCCTGTATCATATGTCTAGATAAAAAATCTGCAATTAAATTGTCTTTAGTACTGATTAGTTCGATATCAAAATTAAATAAAGATATTTGACATACTATATTTCTAATATTTCTGGTAGTAATTGATTGATTCTTTAAATCCTTTGTTAGCCAAAATTTAACTTGGGTATTATCTGTTTTTAATATAAAATGTGTATATGCTATATATATCTCATAGTATAATAATGCTTTTAATACGCTCAATAATTCCTTTCTATTTATTTCCCATTTTATTTCATTTTCTTTGAAAGTTCCTGAGTTGAATGATGTAATATGTTGTGTGTTATTTTCCATATTTACATATGTTAACATACTTCCAAAAGCATAATCTGATGCATCTGTATAAATTATCCATTTTATTTTTTCATTTATTTTTGGGATTTGTAATTTGGGTAATTTCTTACAATATTCCTTTACTTTTTTCAGGTTTTCTTGGATGCAAGAACATATATTATTGCAGAACACATGGAAGAATTAAAAGAAAAGAAACAATTACAAAGTTTTTTAGGATTAGTAAATCAAATTAGAAATTATGTACCTCATTTAAGTGAGAAATTAGTACCGCTACAAAAGAAATTAAAAACAAAAACAACAGTATTTGAATGGACTATGGAGGATAAAGAAAACCTGAAAAAAGTAAAGGAATATTGCAAGAAATTACCCAAATTGCAAATCCCAGAAATAAATGAAAAAATAAAATGGATAATTTATTTAGATGCATCAGATTATGCTTTTGGAAGTATGTTAACATATGTAAATATGGAAAATAACACACAACATATTACATCATTCAACTCAGGAACTTTCAAAGAAAATGAAATAAAATGGGAAATAAATAGAAAGGAATTATTGAGTGTATTAAAAGCATTATTATACTATGAGATATATATAGCACATACACATTTTATATTAAGAACATATAATACCCAAGTTAAATTTTGGTTAACAAAGGATTTAAAGAATCAATCAATTACTACCAGAAATATTAGAATATAGTATGTCAAATATCTTTATTTAATTTTGATATCGAACTAATCAGTACTAAAGACAATTTTATTGCAGATTTTTTATCTAGACATATGATACAGGAATAGCTATGAGCTTATAAAGAAGCATTTTATTATGATTGACAGGTACAACCTGAACAAGGGGAAATAGTAAAAAAGCAATTACAAGACATATTACAAAAATTACAAGGTATGGAGAAAAATATTGAAAAGCTGGAAAGCAGAATTAGCCAAATAGAAGATAGCAAAAAAGAAGAAATAGGCCTGCAAGAATTTAAAATACATGGAAAATCTTTTTTTATTTTCTTAAATCTTTTTAATAAATTTATATGATCTTTCTTCGTTTTAGTGAATAATAATATATCATCTATATATACAATATTCCATCTATATTTTCAAGATATGTATCAATAAATTTTTGAAAATATCCTGGGGAATTTTTAAATCCAAAGGGTAATACATTCCATTCATAAAATCCATTGGGTATTGAGAAGGTTGTTAAATGTCTATATTCTTCTATTAATTTTAATATGATAGAATCCTGATTTACAATCAAATTTACTGAATCATGCATAACCTTTAACTTTGTTTAATATTACTGCTTTATTTGGTATTGGATAATTTAATGTTTCTGTCTTTTTATTTAAGTCTTTATAGTCTATTACCATTCTAGATTTTCCTCTTTTTTGTTCACTGTGTTTCATTACTATGAATGCGGGACTACTATGTTTAGATTCACTAGATCTAATAAAATTTCCTTTTAATAATTCTGTTATATGTAATTTAAATTGAATCATATCTTCTTTAGTATATTTCATAGGTTTTTTATAAACTAAATCATCTTCTTTTAGTAATCTAATTGGTATTTGGGTCTTGTGTTTTTGCCAATATTTTAATGGGTCTTCACTAAATACTTCTTTAAATTCGTTAGTTAATTCTTCTTCAATACTAATCTTACTTATTTGTAATTTATTATTTTTACTTTTACAAGTTAGTGATTATTTAATTTTACTATCTCCTTTAATCCAAGGTATTAGTTCACTTTGTTTTTCCAAAGTTCTTTTAGCTATTATTTTTCGCTTGCAAGGGGTAGTTAATAATAAATAATTTCTTGTGATTGTAAAGGGTTCATAATTTTTTAGGAATTTTTTATATCCTAATATTATATCATGAAATATTTCATCACATGGGTATAATTAATTTATTACTAGTTCTTTATCCCATATTTGTATTGTTATATTTGTAGCTTTGTGTCGGACTAGATTTCCTTCTTGGTTAAATCCAGCAATTATAATTGGATTTTTTAATTCCTTCCAATATTCTTCTGGTAATACTTTTCTTCTACATATATTAGTTCCAGCTCCTGTATCTATATATGCTGTATAATATCTACTGTTATATCCTTCATATTTTACTTTAATTTAAGATATGTATTTCTTCATATACTTTCTTTTATTATATTTATAGCTTTAATTATTTCTCTTTTTATATTAATTGTTATTGTATTAACTGTTATTTCTAATTCTGATTCTGTTAGATTCCATGGTTCTACCATATTTAACCATTTAATTCCTAGTATAATTTCTGGTTCATTATTCATTATTTCTAGATTTATGTTGAATAATAATCCTTCTATTTCTATTGGGCTATTTATTTTTTCCATACTTGTTACTTCTTGTTGTGTAATGAAATTAGTATATGTGTGATTACTTTCTTCTATTTTGTCAATCTCACTTATTAGTTGTTCAGCTATATAATTTTCTCCTGCATTAGTAGCAATTAAGATTGGCACTAGTATTCTTATTCCATTTCTTATTATTCTTCCTTTTATATAATATTGGTTTTCATAATATTGGTCTGATATATTTTTCCTAATTCTAGGTATTATGTTTAGATTCCTTCTGCTAAGAGATAAAAAAACATTTTTTCTTTTCTTTTTTTGAAAATCAACTTAAAACCATTTCAATATCACCAAAACCATATGATACTAAGCAACAAAGATACAAATCCAACCTTATCTAACTCTTGACCCTTTTCCAAAACATTTACAAAAGATGGCCACATATTCAAAAACCGGTCAATTCTGTAATTCTGGACATCCTCACAATAACTGACAAAGTTGCAGCCTAATGGTAATCTTCCGAGCCGTGTTCTCAAACATGTGAAGCAATAGTAATCCAACCAAATAACTTTGCAGCCTCAATACACTTCAAGCAATTTGCATAAACATTTGCAAACCTCAACAAATCACCCAAAAAGTAGTAATCCCAAAAGCTTTTCTTTTCATTCTCTATTTACTGCTTTCTCTTCTTCTTTTTCATCATTTCTTGATTTGTTTTAAGGACAATTCGAAGTAACAAAACTAATGATTAAATACTACTAAATTAAAATAGAAAAAATCGGACGGAAAAATATAGTAACTATTTTTAAGAAATTAGCTACTACTATTACTAAGTATTTCCTAATGCCTACAACTAACAAAAATAATTTTTACTAGGTAAAACTATATATTGGAAACTCTACTTTCTTTATACCTGAAAATAAAATTAATACGCCAAAAAGATGTAACTCTTTTTGTAGTTTTGTTTTCTTGTTTTGTTTTAGATTTAGTTAAATTGACAAACTACAAAGTGAAACAAAAACTAAAATATCGAGATTAAACTTAATAAACATATTTACATGCTAAAAAGTGAGTGAAAATCCAAATGACATGAATGTATCTTGACTGCTAAGTGAAACTCAGCACCTGTGCAGGATCAAACTCAAGATGTAATTAACATTTAGAACCAAGCAAAAAAACGTGCTACAGACAACTCTACAGATTCACATTTATAGCATGCTGGACCAACTAACACTAAACTAAACTAGCATAACAAAGCAAAGTAACTTTAAGCAATATTTTCAGCTTGTAATTCTCTGTTAACTGAATCACCAAAACATTTGTAATCAACTGAACTCAACTGTGCAGAAAAATCAGCTTGCACTGACTACACTACTGGTGCAAAAAGTGCAAATTTTCAAGGTTGTTTCAACAACCTTCAATAACAGTCCAAAACACTCTTATTTGAGTTCAAAATTCTTCAAACAAGTTCTAATGTCCAACCCAGTTTCAGGTTAACAAAATAATGTAGAAAAATACAAATAATGCTTAGGAAACTTATATTGCACCAACAAACTTTTATTTAAATGCAAAATTCTAGAATTCAAATAAGCTGGAAGGTTTGCTATTCAATTGCTTCTCAAAACTCAAACTTCAACAACACCTTAAGCATTAAATTCATCAGCAATAGGCACATAAATTTTCAACCCAGACTGACGACCTCAATTGTAGAAATAAAGCATTAGAATCACAGCAATATTGAGTCAGAATAACCACAAAGTACAGCTGAATAGTACGGGATCTACTTTTCAGTGGACACAAAATTTCGGCAGAGTAAGCTTACTGTATATTCAACCAAATCACAATTCAAGCATGCTCAAACTTTAGTCCCATTGAATCCCCTCTATTGAACTCAACAATAACGACAACTATTAAAAACCAGTGGTAACAAGTTCAATCTAGGAGAATTTCAGCCATCAATTTACTCCAAAAACTTCACAAAGTGGCAAATTTCAACAGGACAAGCTTCGAAAGTCCACAGTCTTAGCACTAAGATAATTGGTGTTCAATGCAGGATTTTCTTCAAACATTGGCCCACGAACAAATCATAGATTGAATTAAAATCACAAAACAATGCTCCAACAAACAAATATTGATCTCAAAAGAACTTTCACCAGCATAAAAGAAGTCTGACAAGAGAATTCAAACTTGAACTCTAACAATTTCAATAGTAGAGTCCATTGACACAACTCAATTCACACAATTTCCAACAAGCAATTTCTGAATTCTAAACCTAACCTATGTGACTAAAAGTAGCTAGAAGTGCAAAATCTGTCTATGGCCTCGCAAAGCCAAGAATCTAAGATTTACAAGGACGACCGGGCCCTATGTGGGTTGCCTACGTATCACACCCCGAAAGACGAGAATCAGGTTTGTGTAGTTCGGGCAAATTGGATACAGGCAAAAAATAAAAAAAATGGCTAATTTTTAAAGAAAACATTTTCTTTTGTCTCTTTTTGAAAAATGATGAAATATGTAAACTATTTTTGGATTTCCTTTTTTCTTTTTCTTTTTTTTGATTTTCGGGAGATGATAGAAAGTGAAAAATATTCCTTTATTTTTTGAATTTTTCACATATCCTTTGTCTCTTTTTTAATAAAAATATAACAAAAACATTACTAAATCCTACTTGCTTTATTTTTACCCTTCACCCTCTTTTGTTCAGGAGCTTTGTTCATATCAAAGTTTGGAAGCTTGAAATGCTTAGGTGCAATGCCCTTAATCTGCCTACACAAAGGCTATTGAGAAGATCACACATCACCCTCAGGAGATGCACTTCTTAGTCTGAGCAGTTCAGGTTATATTTTGTTTTAGGAGAAGTACTTCCTAAATTGAGAATTCATCCCTAAGGGATGCACGTCCGTGGGAGTCATTAAAATTTCACCCCTGGGAGATGCACTTCTTGTTTGGTTCACTCAAGTTTCAATCATAGGAGACGCACTTCCTAAATTGAGTTTTCACCCCTATGAGAAGCACTTCCTAGTTTGAATCATTTAAGTCCGGCCCTAGGAGATGCACTTCCTAGTCTGGTTCATTGAAGTTTTACTTGTAGGAAACACACTTCCTAATCAAGGTCTTTCAAGTTATTCTTTTAGGAGACGCACTTCCTAAATTGATAGTTCATTCATAGGAGACGCACTTCCTTGTCTGAATCAGCGAGTTTTACTTATAGGAGACACACTTCCTAGCTTTGGTCATTTAAAGTCATTCATAGGAGATGCACTTTCTAGTTTGAGTAATTGAAGTTTCACCCATAGGAGACGCACTTCCTAAATTAAGAGTTTATTCATAGCAGTCACACTTCCAAGTCTGAATCATTGAAGTTTTACTTAAAGGAGACGCACTTCCTACATTAATAGTTCAACATAAGAGAAGCACTTCCTAGTCTGAATCATTAAAGTTTTACTAATAGGAGACTCACTTCCTAGCTTTAGTAATTTAAATTCATTCATAGGAGACGCACTTGGTTGAGTAATTGAAGTTTCACCCATAGGAGACGCACTTCCTAAATTAAGAGTTCATTCATATGAGACACACTTCCTAGTCTGAATCATTAAAGTTTTACTTATAGGAGACGCACTTCCTAGCTTTGGTCATTTAAATTCATTCATAGGAGACGCACTTCTTAGTTTGAATTGATGTTTTACCCATAAGAAACGCACTTCCTAAATTAAGAGTTCATTTATAGGAGGTGCACTTCCTAGTTTGTGTCATTTAAGTTCAACCCTAGGAAACACACTTCCTAGTCTGGTTCATTGAAGTTTTACCTGTAGGAGAAGCACTTCCTAATCAAGGTCTTTCAAGTTATTATTCTATGAGACACACTTCCTAAACTGAGAGTTCATTCATAAGAGACACACTTCCTACATTTAGTCACTGAAGTTTTCACCCCCAGGAGACGCACTTCCTGGTCTTGGTCATTTAAATTCACCACTAGGAGATACACTTCCTAGCCTTGGTCATTTAAATTCACCCCTGGGAGATGCACTTCTTAGTTTTGTTCATTCAGGTTTTATTTTAGCAGATGCATTTGCTAGTCAAAGTCTTGGTTTTACTCATAGAAGACGCACATTCTAGTCTAGTCTTTAGTTTACTATCATTATTACATCAATAGTATAAGTGGTATACAATTTTGCGAACAACTCACAAATCTTCCTCGTGCAAACTAGGGCAGAAAATTTCATTTGTTGTACGTAATTTTAACTAGCAAACCCCAGCAGAGACAACCAAGAGTTAGAATTGGCATTTAATTTGGAATCCTCAGGACCCCCCTGGAAAATGGGACTTATTTAAAGGTTTGAGGTAATCATGAATAACAAAGAGCGTAAAGTGACTTGCATGTTGAAATAGGATTCAGTTAAGAGTTTTCACGACCCTCTTGAAAAATGGGACTCAGTTTGAAACTCAAACAGCCATGGGTAACATGGTCAGGCATAAATATTTCCCCAACAAGAGTCGTCAGGACCCGCCTGGATAATGGAATTTAATTGTAGAAGCTTTTAAGACCCTCTTGGATAATGGGATGTAGCTCTAAATACTAATCCCCAGTGGACATGATTTGTCATCTAATTAAGAGTTGTCAGGACCCTTCTGGATAATGGGATGTAGCTTTAATTACTGGTCCCCAGTAGCTATAACTCAGATAACAAGACATAGTGAAAAATAATATCTTTGGAGAACATAGCCTAATCTTAAAGTTGTCATTAGTTAAGAGTTTCAGGACCCTCCTGGATAATGGGACTTAGCTTTTAAAGATATTTGGCAACGGGATTTGATTAACACTCACTGATGCACCCAACACCAAACAGGGGCAGAAAAATTTCTTTTGTTTTGTTTGTTTTGTTGTAATCAGATCTAAAGGCAGCAATTTCAATATATTTCAAGTTTTGGTACTCAGGAACCCACCTAGAGAACAAGGGAATACATTTCAAGTTTCAAGTTTTAGTAATCAAGCGCCCACCTAGAGAACAAGGGAATACATTTCAAGTTTCAATTTTTGGCAATCAGGCGTCCACCTGGAAAACAAGGGAATACATTTCAGTTTCATTCAAGTCTCGGCAATCAAGCACCTATCTGGAGAACAAGGAAATACATTTCAAGTTTTAGTTTTGGTAATCAGGCACCTACCTTTATAACAATGAAATACATTTCAAGTTTGGGCAATCAGGCGCCCATCTGGAGAACAAGGGAATACATTTCAAGTTTTGGTAATCAGGCGCCCATCTGGAGAACAAGGGAATATATTTCAAGTTTTGGTAATCAGGCGCCCACCTGGAGAACATGGGAACACAATTCGAGTTCAGCAATCAGGCATCCACCTAGAAAAAAGGAAAACATCTCTGATTACAATTCAAGTCAGCAATAAAAGAAACTCGTGGGAAGAATGCAAGTCAACAGTCCGGGATGAAATATGTGAACGTCAAGGAATGGTTGAGGTCGCAAGCTCTACATGTCCGGTCTTAATTCGAAAATCTAAAGAAGAACTAGCTAGCACCTACAACTAACAAACGTCAAGCTTGAAATCTAATGTCTGAATGAAGAACCTCTCAAGACTAAACATCAAGCTTCAGAAGACTTATAGTAGGAATCTTGTAACTCGTAGTTGACAGGTTTAGCTAGTCTTTTTATTGTTTTTATTTTTGATGTAATAACAGGACCGCCAACCGGAACCTCGGCGGAACGACACCTGAATGGCTCTCCGCCTCGGCATACTCCATCATCTCGCTCACTTCTGAACTATACGAGGCATGATTTCATTATAGCCAAGGATATGTAGGCAGCTTAGATACTAGGGCTCGGCCACATTCCTCTTTTCTCTTAGTTTTAGTCCCTCCAAATAAGGGGTAGGTCAAAAGACCTGTCTAGTTGTTCTTTGTCTGAAAACTCTTGGTGTTTCCAGTCAAAGAGGGGCACCTGTAGACATGTGATTTTTGACCCTCTCCAAGATTTTCATATTTTAGCATGAAAATATTTAATTTAGGCCTAATAGCGCTAGTTCAATTAATTTTGATGCTTTTACTTCCTTTTAGTACAAGAAAAATGAAAATTACAAAACAATATTTTATTTATGCATTTTTCATAAATTTAAAAAAACACAAAAATAGTACCTTATTTTTATCTTTATATAATTTCGAAACACAAAAATAGTTTCATGTCTAGCTTAATTAATTAGGATTAGCTTTGGCATTGTGTAGTATTTCTATCTTATTTTTAAAAATGAAAAATAAAATAGTAATTGTGTAATCTAGGGACCCTTCTAGACTCTTCTTTGCGATAAAAAAAAATAAATAAAAAAGACCCTAAGGACTTAGCACAAAACACCTAGGTACTAATAGGAAAAATACACAAAAATACACCTAAACCTAGAGTTTGCCTAAAAAATAATGCTTAAAAAATCTAAAAAGAGGACCCCTGGAAAAAAATTGAAGAGCTGCGCTTCACTAAAAAATCCCACCGCCCTGTTACTTCACCTAATCGCTCTTTTTCATCGACCAAACGACCACCGATTGGTTCATCTTCTCAAGAACTCAACCAGCTAAAGCCACCGAGAACACTATAGCTCGTCGGAAACCTAGCTGAAACAGTGACAAGCTCGTCAGAAAATGAGTTGAAACCACCACCAAAGCCTCGCCTGGACACTACTGCTTCATCTTTCTTCCGCCCGTTAAACCTTAGGGCTTTGCTCGATTCAAAAAGTACTCCAACGACCTATCATAATGTGAAATTCTCTGCGCTTGAGACCAAGTCGAGATCTGTCGATTTAAAGTTCATTGCTTGGAGCTTCGAACAGAGGTCCCCGTTCGAGGTTTTCCGACGAGGTCGATATTGAGTGCTGGTCCCTGGTTCTATCCATTTCTGTTTGTTCAAGTTATTAAAAGTCAAGTTTTAGACGAGAAAAATTTACGTTGAAGTTCAAAGATGCTATATAGAAATTGGTATGGTAATTTTTAGTTTATAACTTTGCCGCATGTCTTTTGATTCCCTTTTATTATATATGTGAGCACGTGATTTTGCGTCGCTTAAATTGTTCCTACAGACTTCTTAGAATTAGGATTTTCCTTTTATTATTTAATTTTTAGGATTTAATTGCGTATTTTTGGGTGTATTTTTAATGGTGTGTGCATAATAATTCATAAAAAATATTCTAAAAAATAGTTTATTTGCATTTAGGAACCACTTTTATATTTTTAGCTCTATTAGTTAATTAACATTACAAAAAATGAAAGAGAATAACAAAAATAATCCTTTTTGCATTTTACTTTTAATTTTCGATTTTTCTTCTTAGTTTTCTTTTAAATTAGGAGTTAGTTAATTTTTAAAGATTAATTAGTCTAGTTTTAGAAATGAATCAGGTGTTATTATTCTTAATTTCACATTTTAACAAAAATAAAAAATATATATAAAAAATGATGAGAGAAAATGAAAAGAATTTGAAAAAGAAAAAATCTGAAAAATTGAAGACCAAATTAGGACATTCGTTAATTTTAATTCCAGCCCAAATAAACCCATGAACCAAACCCGTTTCAATCCAACCCAAAATCACCCCGATCCGGTCCAGTCTCTCCGCCCCTAAAAACAACGTCATTTTGTAATGGCCAGTCAGAGCCATCCATTTTCTTTTGATCAAACGGTATTAAAGTGGGGGTGTTACTTCGTATATAAATGTTTTAAAAACCCCACCCCTAATGGAACCTCGTACCTTGTCTCTCCCCAGAAACCCTAATGTCGCCTCATTCTACCATGCGTCGCCAGCCGAAAATCGCTTCCGCCAGCGGCGACTGTCCAAACGCTCCCAAAATAGCACCAACCATTCTCCTTGTTTTCCCCTTTCAAAATCTACCATTACCAGCCCTCAAATCGTATCCAATCTCGTCGAATATTTAATTGAAACGTCGGCTGCTCTATAGTGTACGGCGGCACCGATGCCAAATGGTCTCAAAATTACACCGTCTCCTCCCCTCAACCTTCTCTATCCAAATCCGTGCCTGGTGTCCCTCGAATATCAGCCAAATATGTTGAATATCTATTTGAAACACGGACCTCGCCGCCGTGGACGGCGGCACCACCGCCAAGCCCTACAAAAAAATACACCATAGACTCACTGCGACTCCCCCATCCCAAATCTAAAATATGCTTTCCTCAAATATCGTTCAAATAGCTCGAATATTTGATAAAACATTTGGCCTAAAAGCTAAATGGTGCATGAAGCTTTTCAGGGTTCGATTCCAATGAGTTAAGCTAAGTTTTCTAAATTCCTTTTCTAATTTATCTTCGCCTTACCTATTTCTGTTAAATTGAGTCTAAATAGGATAAATTTTAAATTGCAAAATTAGATTCAAATGGTGTTAGTCGAGTTGGCTTTAATCTATTGGTGCAACTTTCCATATTAAACTGATAAGTTTAAATTGATTTTGATTCGAGTTGTGTTAGTCTCTTCTAGTTGAATTGATGTACGTGTTAAAATCCCTAAGTTTAATCGGTAATAATTCAAATTGTTTTAATCTTCTATGTTGATTCCTGAGACTAAACTAGGTTTGGTTGTATGGTTTGCTCATAGATTAGCCAATCCTAGTTTTGAGCTAAAATTTCTGAGTGTGATTGAAGTTTATTTTAAGTTCAAAGGTAAAATGCAGTAACGTTTAACTAAAGGTCTTAAAATGGTTGTAGATAATTTAAAATTAGGATAGAGGGAAAAATTGAAACCCAGCGATTAAAAGGGAAAATGAGGGAATAAACCTTAGAGAATCTTAGCATAACGATAATAGAAGTTTCTAGTAGGGAGTCCTCTGCCAATTGTAATGCTATAACTTGGTGAACAAGTTAAAACTTAAGTGAAATAAAAGATATAAGAGTTTGCCCTACCTAATTGCCAATAAAGGCATCAGGAACTTCCCTTGTAAGTCATATTATAGAGGTTTAAAAGCATAAAAATACACCGAAAAGGTACTGAAAACTTCAGGCGACCAAAACTCAAAAATCACTATTACATTGAACTTTTAGGGTAATTTTGAAGTTCCGAGTTCTTAGTTTAATCTTCAGTTTATCTGGAGTCGAAAATGGCTTAAGTTCTTCTGGTGATCCTAGTACTTGAGGTTTAAGAGATTCCTGAGATTATTTTTAGATTAAATCTGATTGGTTTAAGAGATTCCTGGTTTTGAGTTGTTTGCTGGTGTTTATCTGCCTGAATATATTTCTGTGGTTATTGGATGCCATTTCCTAGGCTTTAAATTGGTTTTACTTTTGCTGTGTGTTGCTGCTGCCTAGCTGACCCTCATTTTCGATTTTCATTTCAAATTCTAGGTACATTTTTTTCCTCAAAATGATGTGTCAAGTGTGAATCAAAATATGTAACCAAGTCTGAGGGAAATGATGAATTGCAACACATTTTATTCATGTTATTTTACTTTGATTTGGATGCCTAGCATATTTGTGTGTATTTGTAATTTACTTGAAATCATGTTAGTTCAACCGTTGGATTTAGGCTTCATTGGAGTGTGAGAATTACATGATTTAGATCTTCTAATGTTTGTAATAATCGGACTGTGGACTTCTAAACATCTTCAAGGCTTATTATCATATGTAGTTGTAGGTTTGAATACTGTGTGAACTTGAAAGTGATTGTAGGATCACTGTGAGTGTTTATATTACTCTAATTTTGTTAGTTCTAATTCAATGCTTCAGTATTTATTCCCTACAGCTTAATTTTGAGGTCATTTTATTAGAGTTTTAAGATCTGTAAAAATCAAAACATAAATGTTCATGCATGCTCTCAATTTAAACATGTATATCTCTGTTGTTTATCTAATATTTGCATATAAAACATTGAAGTATAAAAGAGCTAGCCTACGATTTAAAACAGTGTAGTACTTTACATTTACATTGTATTTCATTTAGTTTGGGATTGACGATTTGTTTTTAAATGCAATGGTTTAGAAATGAGCATATCAAATTTTAGAGGATTTGTTTTCGGGTTGAGTAATATCCAAAATTAACTGTTTATTCATGAGCCTGTTAAGCAAATAAATTATTTGTCCATATAGAAATCCTAGAGGCCCAACTTTGCTATTGCGTGCATAAAACAGGTGAATACTTGAAGAAGGGCCTATCGATTTGGGCCTTAAATTGTGAGAAGTTCTGCGAACTTGAAACTTGCTTTACTGGGCCTAATTTTTACCTAGCATGATCTACTGAGTCGTGTATTCACAGGCCTAAAATGGTTCCTTTCTTGCTTTATTTGTTCCTTAGGGTGTGGGGTCTGAAACACGAAATAGCTTAAAACAAGTCACCATGTTGGCCCACTCATGTTTTGAGCCTTTTTGTAGAAACAATGATAGCCCAAATACCCCTAGTGCTTATTCAATTATGAATTCTTAAATGGTTTTAGTGCCTACTAGATTAAGGATAACACTAGTCCATAGCCTTTCAAGTTTTAGTTGAATATCCTTTAAAAAAAATTAATTGAGGTGCGCCGCCCCAAATAAAAATCACAAATTGTGTGGCCCTCTTTAATTACTTCAATTAAAATACTTAGAACTTGGGATGTGTCATTTAGTGAATTTTCATGGCCCCCCGCAAAGTTATCAATGCGTTTGTTGCTTTAGGCGCGCATTTAATAAAGCTACTTTCTTAAACTCGGGTGCGCATTTCATGTGACCCAAATCCAAATCCCAACACATTGAATAAAATGTGTTTCAATTCTGAGTGTATCTCATGTGACATGATCCAAAAATACGTTTTAAACGACGTTCAATCTTCCTTAAAAGTTAATTAAAAGCGGTAAATAATTTTAAAATTTCACTATAGGTTGAAACATGTACTAAAATCAGATATTAGGCCAGTTATGATAGTTTATGCGACCATGCTAGAACCACGGGATCCGGGGGGTGCCTAACACCTTCCCTCGGGTCAACAGAATTCCTTAGTCTGAATTTCTGGTTCGCAGACTTCACTTGAAAAGTCGAATATTTCCTCGAATTGAGATTCAAAATAAACCGGTGACTTGGGATACCAAAAAGCAAACCTATCCCAAGTGGCGACTCTAAAAAATGAATAAAGAATCTCATTTCGAATAATATCACTTAAATTGAGAAAACTCACTTATACATTATCCCTCGGGGTGGGTGTGAAAAATAGGAGGTGTGACAGCTCTAGTGACTCTACTGGGGATCCAAACCCAGAACTTCGGTTCAGGGTTTAGGAATTCGAGTTTAGAATAGCTATTATATTTGGCTTAATCTGATTCTCTTACATGCTTCATGCCTAATGTGATAAATGCTTTACCTCTTTGATATTTGGTGGAATGTATATATAACTTGTTGCGAAACCCGTCCTCTCTCTGAGTCTTCTAAATAATGGATAAAGGTGCACTTCGTGTGACTTCTCTTCTGTTTAGAGTCTTTTCCCAATTTAGAAAAGAGGTTCGGACAAGCTGCTAAGCCGACGGAGCTTCTGTATCCCCGGTACACTGTCCTCCCTCCCTCCCCCCCCCCCTTCGGCTCGATTATTCCGATCGGATAAGCCAGGTAAAGGACAATAAACCCAGGTTTTTAAACCTAGTATAACAAAATCTCACACTGGATCTCTAGTAGGAATGTTTGTTTGCATCACGTGCATTTGACTTAGGGGGCCCAACCTGCGATGTGTTCCGTTTCTATAACTTCGAGCTCCACCGATATTGGAAGAAATAGCGCGATATGTAGGTCTAAATGGAAATCTCAGAAGTCGATATCCTCTGTCACCAAGACTGATGTCTCCTCATGAATTCCTAGAAATGGTAAGCATTAGTCGGGATGTCCAAGATAGAAATCTAGGCGAAGGAGACTACACATTTCAATTTCTATATCTTCTATATGCTAACCCTCGAGGTTTTGAAGAACCAAACACCGGTCTAACCCATGCTAGAAACAAGGATAAGTGGGAGGCAAGGCAAAGTCTAGCTTTCATGGTAGCCTTTATGGGTGTTGTAGTCTACCTACGGAAGGATGACAATATAGAGATAGGTCTGGTGGGAATGATCGATGTGGCAATCAAAAAGGCAAACAACACTGTGGTTCCTTTAATTGTGTCGGAAACCTATCGAGCCTTAACCATTTGTCAGGAAGGAGGAAAATTTTTCCAAGGTTGCAATTTATTACTCCAGTTATGGATGCAAGAACATCTCTGTCACCGAGTTGGATACATGAACTATGGTTTGACTGGTCTAAACTGCATTGAAGAATTTGGAAACCGGATAGCGGGCATTGAATTCCCTACAGGTACGGAAGCATGGCTTGCACATCTGAGGGCCCTGACTGCTAATAAAATTGAATGGGCATTTGGATGGCTCCCTACTACCGAAGCAATATACACAACAACTGAAGCGTCTTACATCCTCTTAATGGGTGTTCGGAGCATCCAACTGTATGCTCCATACATGGTGCTACATCAACTAGTAAGATTCCAAACCATCCATAATGACGAAAATCTGAGCAAGCATGCCATTTAGTTGGGGCCAAAAGCTGCTTTTCCAGAAGGAAATATTTGCCAAATATGGAATGAATGTAGATTTCTGGAACCCAAGACCATAGTGCGAGATTGAGCCAGAGGTGAAGTGGATCCAAAATATGTTAAATGGTTAAGCAAGAGATATCAAGTTCCTGAAAGACCCGCGAAAAGACTACATGTCCAACAATTTACTATTGAGGCCCAACCACAATGGGATTGACTGACTAAAGAAAATGAATTCAAGGCCAAAATCAGTAAATTGGAAAGGCAAGTCATGGAGCTCAAATCTTAAAATAGTGTTCAAGCCGCCACAGATGAATGAGAAAAGAAGAAACTAGCCCAGGAAAATGAGGCACCCAAAGCTCAAATCAGAAAGATGAAAACAGCCATCGACATCCCGGAAAGAAGTCTGGCCGACGAAAGGCTTATTAGTGGGCTAAAAAATAAATTCCTCGAATACCAAGAAGACTTGGAAAATTTCGAAGCCAGTCAGACAAATCTACAAGAACAGTGGAAAAATAAAATGGAAGATCGGGCACAGTTTGTGCAACAAATGAAAAGAAACTGCGAGGGGACTATCACCAGCCTCAGAAGAAAAATGATTGATCTTGAGGATGAAGCAGCCAAACGGGCTAAAGATTTTAAGGCTGATAGGAAGCATTGTTATAAGATGATGGCCCAAATGGAGAAAGACTTGCAGTAATTGCAAAATCAGCACTTTCATGACTCCCAAGTGTTGGACGCCCGAAACCAGCAAATAGGGAGATTACTTCAGAAAAAGGGCAGGATCAAAGAGAGAATCATAGCCATCCTGATAACATCACCATGAAATTCCAAGCATGCGAGGATATGACTCGAAGCACCTTCTTTGTTGCAGTGATGATATTCGCCCGTCAAGTAATGACTGATTTGGAGCGACTATAAGGGGGTCTCGCACATAAGCTATTATCGAGGCCGAATGATGCCCCGCATGCCCCGATAATAGAAGCTTTAATGTATTCTTGACTTTTCAAACATTGAGTCTGTATTTTGTTTCATTTTGAGTCTGTATTTTAAAGAAACTGTTATAAATAGACTTCTATTTAAGGTGAATGTCTATAATTAGAGAGATTCTAGAGTTTTATTCTTGGTAGCTAAGTCACTACCTCCCTATAAATAAAGGGGTCTTCTACCATTATAAATCATCCCTAACAATCCCAAGTATCAATAAGAATACTCCTCTCTCTACTTCTCTCTATATTGTTCTTGTCTTTTATATTATTTCATAACACGTTATCAGCACGAGACTCTACCGTCTCAAGAAACACTTTGAGAAGATTAAGGAGAAATTCGCCCCCACGAATTTCGCTAATTCCGGGCATTATCCGGGTCACGCTTCAAGAGATAAGTATCGATTTTATGTTCGATTAAAATATATAATATGTGTTGTTTCCTTGTCTGTAGCTTTCCATCAAAGACACACAACTTGTTCATAATTGGGGTCATTAAACTCTGGGAGCAAGCATTAGAAATATGAGTTTGTAGGACTTAGTAATTTTGCGTACAGGAAACAAGTTGATTTTTTTCTCATGTGCTGTAAAATCGTCTCCTTATTTCGCGGGATAACGCGGTAGAATTTCTATACGGAAAATAGAAGAGATGGTATCATCATAAAGTAATGCAACGGGATGGAAACTCAAGAGGTATATTTGATATCACAACATTTATTGGTATACCTTAAAGGTAAGTAATTTATTTTTCCCTTTCAAATTCTTGAAATTCTACGATTTGATTTCATATACAAACAAAGACAAAATCCGTCCAATTGAATTTGCTCTATTCCCTTTAGAGAATGTGGTAGCAGTATGTGATAAGTCTGAAAGAAGACAAAATCCGTCCAATTGAATTTGCTCCATTCCCTTTAGAGAATGTGGTAGCAGTATGTGATAAGTCTGAAAGAAGACAAAAATTATTACCGTGAAGGTATCAATGGATGTGGACGTGGCAATAGACGAAATTATATCGTCATTATTGTAATGAGAACAATAAGGATTCTCAAAATAATCTTTCACTTTATGAAAGTAATATTTGACATGAGATTGTGTATAGCACATACAGATGATTATGATCCATTCCCTGAAGTGAATGTGATAATTGTAATAGAGCCCGTAAGTATGAACATGCTCTTGATGTAATTTTGTTTCATGTCTGACATTATAAACGGAAAGTTCGTTGCCCTAGAAATTTCGGGCAAGAACTATATGACATGGGTGTTGAATGCTGAAATCCATTTGGATGCAATGGGTCCTAGAGACGCCATCAAAGACATAAATAATGCATCCACCCAAGACTATGCTAAGGCCTTGATTTTCTTGCGCCATCACCTTGATGAAGGTTTGAAACTATGCTAAGGCCTTGATTTTCTTGCGCCATCGCCTTGATGAAGGTTTGAAACTATGCTAAGGCCTCGTTTTTCTTGCGCCATCACCTTAATGAAGGTTTGAAACTGTGCCAATGGCCTTGATTCTCTTGCACCATCACCTTGATGAAGGAAGATGGAATTGTTTGATTTTATTTCACTTATTTGTAATAGTTAGTCAATAGACTAATATTCATTAGTATCAGCTCGTATTAGTTAGTTCATGATATAATGTTAGTATTAGTTCGTTAGAATGTTTCTACATGCTCAAATTTCAATAATATTTTTATTTTCAAGTAAAGGTAATCGACTAACCTAACAGTTAGTCGATTATCTAATATTTCGCATTAAAACTGCAAAACAATCGATTGTTGTTCAACAATCGATTGTCAATGTCCAACAATCGATTGTCTATGTCTAACAATCGATTGTCGTGAGACAGTGTGATCTGGAACTTTTTCAAAATAGTCAACAATCGATTGTCTATGTTTAACAATCGATTGTCTTAAAACAGTGTGATCTGGAATTTTTCAAAATAACAAATAATCGATTGTCTATGTTTAACAATCCATTGTCTTAAAACAGTGTGATCTGGATTTTTTCAAAATAGCAAAATAATCGATTGTCAATGGTCAACAATCGATTGTCAATGTTCAACAATCGATTGTCTATGTTTAACAATCGATTGTCGTAAGACAGTCTGATCTGGAATTCTTCAAAATAGCAAATAATCGATTGTCTATGTTTAACAATCGATTGTCAATGTTCAACAATCGATTGTGTGTGTTTAACAATCGATTGTTTTAAGAAAATGCTTAAACTGAAATTTTCAAACTGCAAAGTAAACGATTATGGAAAACATATAATCGACTATATGATTTAGTTAGTCGACGGACCTCAGCAGATTTTGAAAATATTGTTTAAATATGAAGCAAACAGATTTGTATATTCTCATGTTCATATATTTTCTTTTGTATGTCAAACCATGGGAATTAAATTGATTGAAGGCTCCTGAAGAGCAACTATAACTGTGCCTAAAGGAACAATATTTTAGAGAATGCAATGTTCTCCTCCAAGTCTACGAGGAACTTGTTGAGTTTTAATGATATCAATCAAAATGTTCTCCTCCAAGTCTAAAAGGAACTTGTTGAGCTTTAAAGATATCATTCAAAATGGATATCAGATTGAGACAATACATGAGTATAATCTTGAATACCTCATTTACTCATGAAAACAAGGCTGCCCACTTCGGTTTGGGGTCAAGCCATTTTGCATGCAACAATGCTAGTTCGTCGGCTGCCCACTTCGGTTTGGGGTCACGCCAATTTGAATGCAGCAATGCTAGTTCGTCTCTGACTGACGAATTGACACAAATATTCCCCGTTGCAATTGGTTTTGGGTCATGAACCTAATATATCCCATTTAAAAATCTTTGGATGCGCAGTATATGTGCCTATAGCACCGCCATCCCGCACTAAAATGGGTCCGCAAAGAAGGTTAGGAATATATGTTGAGCTTGAATCGCCCTCCATTAATTCGCTACCTCGAAACATTGATAGGAGATTTGCACGATTTGCAGACTGTCAATTTGATGAGACACTTTTCCCAAAATTAGGGGGAGAAGTTGGTGAAACCAAACGGGAAATTTTGTGGAAAAATGCATCACTATCTCATCTTGATCCACATACCTCTATTTGTGAAAGAGAGGTACAAAAGATTATCCATTTGCAAAGAATAGCAAATCAAATGCCTGACGCATTTACGGACTTGAAAAGGATAACGAAATCCCACATCCCGCGGAAAATGTCCCAATCCGTATTGATGTCCCTGTTGGACAATCATCTAGTGTCATATTCAATGTGTCAAATGCACGCCTGAAGCGTGGCAGACCATTAGGTTCCAAAGATCGAAATCCTAGAAAGAGGAAAGCAAATGATCAAAATGACACTACGAAAGAATCTCATGAGGAAATTCATGATTTAACAAATTCTGAGATTCATGAAGAATCCATTGAGCCCGAGGCTCTGAAAAATACGGAACTATCCATAAATCCAATCAATATTGAGGCAAATATTAATCGAGTGGATATAGTGGTGGATAATGTCTTTGCTTATAATATCGCATCTAGCATTATGCAAGAATGTGAGGATCTCGAACCTCAATCTGTTGAAGAATGTTGAAAAAGACATGATTGGCCAAAGTGGCAAGAAGCAATTCAATCAGAATTGAATTCGCTGGCAAAACGTGAAGTTTTTGGCCCTATAGTTGAAACACCTAATGGTGTCAAGCCTGTTGGCTATATATATGGCATGAATGATCGTTGGTCACGTACCTATTGTACGCCAAAGTATTTTGGAAATATGACTATTAAAGGACAACGATAATGCAAGAAACATATCTTGCATATAAGTTTGACATGACCATAATGGTATAACTTTCTCTTTAAGAAAGATATTCACCACATGGATGTTGATGAATCTGTGGTAGTACAAAATTAATTGAGAGCTCTAGAAGAGCCAATTATTACTATGTTGGAGAAACACAATTGAGTATTGTGCTGTAGTAAGTCTCAAAGAAAGTTATTCAGTTTCCAAAGTACACGTGAAAGCGATTGATTATATTGAGACTATAAATAAAGGAAGGATTTGATATCTCCTATTACTACAACTTGTAGTGGGGTAATTTGTATATGAAAAACTACCCGCTTTGTTCTCCAGTTTGTACTACACAAACAAAAGAATGCCACAATAAAGTGGATATCTATTGGTATAAAACCCATGTCATAATAAACCTGAAGTTTATTGATAAGTGCACATGTCATGGTGTAAATTTGAAGTTTACCAATATTGATAATTTATTCAGTTGGCATTCGTGTTATCCATCTCATTTTAAGTATGATGTGCAAATTCACATAGGTGAATATTAAAGAACTAGAAAGTTCTTTATGAATTCTCTTGTATCACTTGTTCTCATTAATGAACTGACCAACTAAAGAGTTCGGGTTGAAGCCCATAAATTCTGGAAATATCAAAGGTGAATATGGGCCCATTCACCTGCCATGTATACCACATATGATGCATCTATGAAATGGTTACACGCGCAATTGTTATTAACCCGCAGCCTGGCCGGTGCTTGCGAGGTAAATTGCTCAGTAATCTAACTTCGAGCATAATTTCCAGATTCTCTACTCAAGATAGTTCATCTTGATAAGTTGGTTTATATCAAAGTTGGTTTAGCAAGATAATTATTGAGTGCTTCCACTTAATAGCTAAACTGTTTCTTATGAGAACAAAGTTATATATATCAGTTTGATATACGTTGTATACGAGAGTATATTATATTCTCCCCTCACAAGTGGTTCAGGGTCAGGAACCAAATAATTTCATCTTATTATTAATGTACTGTGTATATTGACATGATAATGCACAAAGATGATTTCCCAAAGTTGAGGAAACAAGTTAGCTTTTCTAACATGAGGGGGAGACATGATAAACAATTGAGAAAAGGTTACATGGGAAGAATTATCATTTGTATATGTAGATCCCCGAATATCATGATATGAACCTGAAGTTCATAAAATGGATAATTCAATTGCAACATATTGCAAAGTATGTTATACGCATTTGCTGACCCAAAGAAAGTGACTATATTCTCACTACAAATGCTCATATTAAGTCCCAGAAGGACAAAGTCTTTGATACGCTTAAAGCGTATAGACAAATACTTGATTCCATGTGAAAGACATGTAGATTTGGACATGTAGTTCAAATACTTGAGAGTATAAAAGTCAAAGGTATGTATAATCAGTTTTCGATATCTTATTTGTTTAGCATGACGTGAAAACTTGATATGCATCTAAAGTCTATTATGTGACTTACATGACTTAACTTGAAAGATTTAAGTTGCTTGAAGCATATGCAATTCTTGGTCCTGAAGTACCACATCCTAAGTACAATTTGTGTATATATGTATCTTGCTATAACTATAAGCATGATGGCATCGAGAATACATCTATGGAGATATTGAAGAGTCATTCCACGACATTATATGAAGATGTTCATATCTATCAAGAATGATAATTTCAAGGTGCGGAATATTTATTCAAGTCAATATGGTTGATTTATTTATCAAATATCTACCAAAGATCGTTTTGAAGATGATGCACAAGATTGGAATGCAAATGCTCAAGGATACAAATTGATGTTCTTATCAGGGGGAGTTAATGTGCGTTGCACTCTTTTTCCCTTACAAAGTTTTGTCCCAACTGGGTTTTCCTTGCGAGGTTTTTAACGAGGCAACCAATAGGCGCATATTCAAACATGTGTACTCTTTTTCCTTCTCTTTAATTTTTCCCATTGGGTTTTGGTTTTAAGGTTTTAACGAGACACATTGTTGAATAGACATTCAAGGGGGAGTGTTATAAATAGACTTCTATTTAAGGTGAATGTCTATAATTAGAGAGATTCTAGAGTTTTATTCTTGGTAGCTAAGTCACTACCTCCCTATAAATAAAGGAGTCTTCTACCATTGTAAATCATCCCTAACAATCCCAAGTATCAATAAGAATACTCCTCTCTCTACTTCTCTCTATATTGTTCTTGTCTTTTATATTATTTCATAACAGAAACTGATTAATTCAACATCTTTTTAATAGAAGTTTTATTAATGAAATTTGAAAATCCTCAAGAAATGTTCTTTATTTTTGTATTTGTTTCAAATAATTACGCTTTGTATGATTCATGCGGGGTCATGATACCTAGGCAATCTCTATAAGTTTCGACCATATGCTTAAAATAAAAGGAAGTGAAGTAAGTCAAAGAAGGGAATAGAAACAAAGAGAAGGAAAATAAGAAAACCGAGAGACAAACATGGAAAAAGAAAAGGCAAGAAAAATAAAGGAGAAGGAAAAAAATGAAAAAAAAGAGCAGAAAATAAAAGAAAGAAATAGGAAGGGACTAGAAAGATGTCGGGATGAAATATGCGACCGTTGCAAGACATGTAGATACCCGTTTAACTACATAGGTGCATCATACCCCAATGTGCGATCACTTGTCTATTATCTGTCTCAAACTAACCATTTGCTGGTTGTAATATCCAGTCCAGGGTTTTTATAAAGGATGGTTGGTTTTGTATAACCTGGCTTCACATCCATGTTGAAACACGTTCTCAAGGCACTATACTAAAACGTGTGTTCATATTTGTAGGTTTTGATGAATGACAAACTATGCGCAATGGACATATGACGAGGTCCAAGCACAAGCGCGCAATTGATATATAACGAGATTCAAGCACAAGACCAAGATCAAGCAAAGATATAAAGTTATATATGAGTCGTTCTTTAATTGTGATCTTGATCCGATAACTTGACTCAGACTTGGCTTCTCTCGTAAAAACATTTTTATCAAATCATGCATATTTAATCTAAAGCAAAATGATTTTAAATCATGCATATTTACTTTAGTCAAAATGACTTTTAAACATGCCTCTAAAATCTGGACTAAGATAATCGATTATGTACTTATGATAATCGATTATGTTAAGTCAGCTGCATGACAATCGATTGTGAACTTATGATAATCGATTGTGGTAAGGCAGTGTGCATTAGATTTTTCAAATCTGCATGACAATCGATTGTAAACCTTATGACAATCGATTGTGTTGAGGCAGTGTACATCAAAGTTTTTCAAAGCTACAAAATAATCGATTGTGAACTTATGACAATCGATTGTGTTGAGGCAGTGTCTATCAGACATTTTCAAAGTCATAAAATAATCGATTGTGTACCTTTGACAATCGAGTGCATTAAGGCAGTGTCTAATTGATTTTTCAAAAACTGATATATAATCGATTGTTCTCATAGCATAATCGATTGTGTAATTGATCGTTGCCAAAATATTTTCAAAAACCGTCAGGTAATCGATTATAGATTTCTAATAATCGATTGTTTTAAATAAAATCTGAAAAAGATTTTTTGAACGTTGCCAAGTAATCGATTGTAGATTTCTGACAATCGATTATTTTAAGTAAAATCTGGAAATGATTTTTTGAACGTTGCCAGTAATCGATTATTGATCTTAGATAATCGATTGCTAAGCGTAAAATCTGGGAATGATTTTTGGAACGATTGGCAAACAATCGATTGTGGCATTTTGACAATCGATTGTTACTGAGTAAAATCAGCAATTCTTAATTGGCAATTAGGCAACAGTAATGCATGGTTTTGCAACTATAAATACAGCTTCAAATCAGTCTTCTAAAAACAACAACTGATCATATTATTGCTATAGCTTGCATACTCTATTGTTCATCACTTTCTATTCATTACATAAGTTTTGAGAGCCAAAATTCTTGACGAAAGTTGTTGCGCTCTTGAGCGTATCTGTTTACTCATATCTACTCTATTAAGAGAGTCTTGTTTAAGTGAGTGCTAAGTGTTTTATACACTTGAAGGGAAGTGTTAGTCCCTTGTATTGTAAGAAGGAACTTGTGTTTCCTTTGGTTGAAGTCTTGGAGTGTTGTATCTTCGAGCAAAGGTTGTTGAGGCTTGTGTCCTCAGTTTGTAAAGGTTTGTTGAGCACCCGTAAGCTTAACAGTGTTAGTGGAAATCTCGAGAGAGTCTCTCGGGGACTGGACAAGCCAACGGGTTGTGGTGAACCAGGATACATCGGTGCGTTCGTTCTTATTTATTTACTTATCGCACTTATTTCTTTCCTGCAATTTTTAAATTCCGCAAGTTTACGCTAATTTTTAATATAACGCTATTCAACCCCACCCCCTCTAGCGTTAAGCGTATTTTCTAACAATTGGTATCAGAGCCCAACTCTCTGAAGACTTAACCGTCTGAGAGTAACAATCCATGGCTTCTACTCGTGATTCTTTTGCAGGAATAGGTGAAGGACAATGCTCCACCCGACCACCACTATTCGACGGTACAAACTATACGTACTGGAAGGAGAGGATGAGAATATTTGTTCAATCAAATAGTTTTTATCTTTGTAAGGTCATAATGAAGGGAGAACAAATTCCAACCAAAAAGGTTGAAAATAAAGATGTTCCAAAGTCCGAAGATCAATACGATGCGGATGATATCCAAAAGGTGCAAAACAACGCAAAAGCCATTAATTTATTATATTGTGCTGTAAATGCTGATGATTACAGGAAAATATCATGTTGCACAACGGCGAAGAAAATGTGGGACAAGCTGGAAATTACGTACGAAGGTACGGACCAGGTAAGGGAAGATAAAATTGATTTCCTAACCCATGCATATGAATTGTTTCACATGAAGGAAGGCGAAAAGGTCGATGAGATGTTCGAACGATTTTCAAAAATCGTTAATGATTTACATGCTCTTAAGAAGACCTTCACGGATAAGGAACTTGTCCGAAAAATTCTCCGAAGTCTCACTCCGGCATGGCTATCCAAGGCCGACGCGATTCAAGAATCTATTGGCGTTTCAAATGTCACCATCGACGGATTAAGAGGTAATCTTAAAACTTATGAATCTACTATACTTAACCCTCTTGTTGATGATCAAAGGAAACAAAAGATCGCTCTCAAGGCAAGCACAAGCCAACCTCAAAATGATGAGGACGGAGACAACGAGTTCGGACTTGTTATTAAGAGATTTCAAAAGTTCATGGGAAAAGAGTATGAACGAAAGGGCAAAAAGCAAGGAGATCAAATAATGTGCTATGAGTGCGGAGAAACCGGGCACATTAAATCAAATTGCCCAAATGCCAAAAAGGAGAAGAAACCCTTCAAGAAACAACGAGCATACATATCTTGGGAAGGCGACTCCGGTGACGAGTCGAGTGAGGAAGAAGAAGACGAAGCCGCAAATCTTTGTCTCATGGCTCACGAAAACAATCAAGAAGAGGTATGTCAAATTTCTTCCAAAAATTTCTATTCTCTTGAGGAAATGCAAAATGCTTTTGATGAGTTGTATAGTGAATTTATTAAAGCTTCCAAAACTGTTAAAGCATAAAAGAAAATGCTTCTTTAAAAGAAAAAGATTTTGAAAAACAACTCTCTTTGAAAGAAAAGGATTTGAAAAAACTGATTTTGGAAAATGAGATGTTGAAAGAAGAAAACAAATTTTTCGGCAAGAGAAGCGCCGACAAACCCGAGAGCTCTAGTAAAAATTGTACTTCTTGCATGCATCTCAAAAATGAGGTAGAAAGACTTAAGGGCACCCTAGATAAGTTTACTTCTTCTCATAAAAATTTGAATGAAGTTCTTGTTAATTTGAAGTCGACCAAGCATGGCATAGGCTTTGAGAATGAGCCTAAAGAAAAGGTTGAAGCCAACCCCCAACAACCTAAGGCTCAACCTAGGATTAATAAAACAAATGCTCATCCTAGATATAACAAACCTAGAAATGGCTTTCAACAATCGCAACCTAGAAATAATCATTCTAGAAATAATGCATACTCTAGGCCAAACACTAGAAGGAATTTTGAACCTTGTAGAACACCTAGAAATGGCTTTCAACCTAGAAACAACTATCCTAGAAATGTTGTATATCCTAGAACAAATAGTAGGAGAGATGATTTTCATGAATTGCGCAATAGTCATATTGTCAAGAATAGAGTAAATGAATTTCGTCCCTCCAATTACTATCAACCTAGACGAATGCATAATCCTAATGTTGTTTGTCATTATTGTAGACGAATTGGACATATTGCTCCTGCTTGTTTTACACGACATAGACATAACACTCAATCACATCACTATGATTTGCCTAACCCCCAAGGACCCAAAATGGCATGGGTACCTAAAACTCATTAATCTGTTTTGTAGGTGTGTTTGAAGGGGTCAAGTGTACTTTGGTACCTTGATAGTGGATGCTCCAAGCACATGACTGGAGACGAATCCAATTTCCTTCAACTAGAACACAAGGAATGAGGAAGCGTTATTTTTGGTGATAACAACAAAGGAAAAATTATCGGAATTGGATCGGTCGGTAAGGATGAATCCTCTTCCATTAAGCATATATTGCTAGTTAAGGGTCTAAAACATAATCTCTTGAGCATAAGTCAATTATGTGACAAGGGAAATCTTGTTTTATTTGATTCAAATGAATACTTAGATTTTCGCCGTAGAGATTTTAAAATTATTCTTCGTGGATTTAGAATGGATAATATCTATATGGTTGATCTCGAAAATTCTTCATCTGAATATGTAGATTGTCTTATGAGCAAAGAAGATGATACGTGGTTATGGCACCGTAGAGTAGCTCACATCAACATGCATCTTTTGAACAAATTGGTTTCACAAAATTTAGTTATTGGTCTTCCAAACTTGAAATTTGAAAAAGACTATTTGTGAT
This sequence comes from Nicotiana benthamiana, assembly GCA_034376525.1. Classification (NCBI taxonomy): domain Eukaryota; kingdom Viridiplantae; phylum Streptophyta; class Magnoliopsida; order Solanales; family Solanaceae; genus Nicotiana; species Nicotiana benthamiana. Next base: position 26,278,383 of record CM067340.1, on the reverse strand, counting down.
TCTTGTCAAAAAGGGAAGCAAACAAAAGCATCTTTTAAATCGAAAAATATTGTTTCAACTACTAGACCTTTGCAATTACTTCACATGGACTTATTTGGACCATCTCGCATTGAAAGTCTTGGTAGAAATCGTTATGCTTTTGTTATTGTTGATGATTATTCTAGATTTACATGGACTCTATTTCTTGCTCATAAAAGTGAAGCTTTTCATAATTTTAAATATTTTCTTAAACGTGTTCAAAACGAAAAGGACACAACCGTCACTTCAATAAGAAGTGATCATGGGGGAGAGTTTGATCACAATCTCTTTGCGGACTTTTGTGACGAACTCGATATCGAGCACACCTTCTCTGCTCCACGTACACCACAACAAAATGGGGTTGTGGAAAGGAAAAATAGGTGTCTCGAAGAGATGGCTAGAACCATGCTCGATGAGGCTAAGATTCCCAAACATTTTTGGGCGGATGCCGTGAGTACCGCGTGCTTCGTTCTAAATAGAGTAGTCATAAGGCCAATACTCATGAAAACTCCCTATGAACTCTATTAGGGAAGGAAACCAAATATCTCCCATTTTAGAGTATTCGGTTGTAAATGCTTTATTCATAACAATGGAAAAGACAATTTGGGAAAGTTTGATGCCAAATCCGATGAAGGAATTTTTATTGGTTATTCCTCACGTAGCAAAGCATATAGGGTATTCAATAATAGAACCGGAACTGTGGAGGAATCCCCTCATATTGTGTTTTCCGAAAATAATGCTCGCTTGGCGAGAAAGGATTCTGGTTCTGATCCTGCAGGTATCTTAAACTCAATAAGTCCTCAAGACAAAGTACAAGAGGAAACTTCTAAGGAAATTCAAGATGAAATCTTGGAACAATTATCGGAGGAAGCACCACAATTGGAGAAAGAAACGAAAATGCCTAACGAATGGAGGACAATCAAAGATCACCCTCTCGAACAAGTAATTGGCGACGTTGGAGAAAAGGTAAGTACCCGAAACACTCATAAGAACACCTTAGGACACACTTCTTAAGAGATCACGTTCTCACTTGGCCACATTGATCTAAGTCATTATTTCTTTACAAATTACTAACTTGAGCGTCGGAGACGTCTAATTTTCTTTTGCAGGTATCGCCCTAAAGGTAGGGGGAATTATAAAGCAATGGCATAGAACAATTGATTGTTACAGAAAATAATCGATTATTTTTCTTATGTCTCATGTTTACTGTGCGGGCAATCGATTAGCAAGTATCACTAATCGACTATTTACATTTTATGCTTATTATGCAATTTTTTTTAAATAATCGATTTTTTTTACTGTATAATCAATTACCGTCTAGGCCATTCAGTACTGCTTTCCTAAAACAATCGATTGTTTCAAAAATATAATCGATTATTTTCCGAGTCAGAAAATCACTGTGCACACTGTGTCACAACAATCGATTACCATAATTCAACAATCGATTATTTTTTGTCAGTAATTCAAATATTTGTTACCGTTTGGGTCCTGCCAGATTCCCACAATCGATTTTTGTCAGTTCTGAGTTCAAGTCAAAACTCCATAACAATCGATTGTTTCAATTCCACAATCGATTGTGTAACGGCCAGTGAAAATTTTTCTTACCGTTTCTGACCGTTTTAGCTCATAAATTTCTGCAGATTTTCACCATAAATGAAATGCCATCTTCCTCATTATAAATAGGTACCATATGCCTTCAATTTCTTCACTCAAGCATCAATCTTAGCTCCCAAAATTTCAAAAATCTTTCAAGCTTCTTACAAAGGCCATTTCTACTTATTCAAAATGTCGGGCAGACACACTAAACGTTCCCGTTCAGGTAGACATGGTGCATCTTCTTCAGCTGCTCCTCCTCCTCCAAATTTCCCTTACCAAGATGGGTCTATTTTACAATTCAATTCTGAAACCGAGTTAACTAAATTCTTAACAAAATTCGAAAAGCGTGACATCCTTCCTCCTCGCTTTTCCACAAGTAAATATCTTGAATATGTGCCCCCGCTGCAAACATACTTAAGGAATGTCAACTTCTTGACTTCTTATATCTTACCTATCCTTATATAATCCTCCATTGATTCAAGCATTCTACTCAAATCTTCATGAGGACGACGATGGTGAGCTTGTGTCAAACATTAATGGCGTTCAAATTCTTTTATCCAATGAAAACTTGCATTCTATTGCTCATCTTCCTCGAAGTGGGGAAAAGATTTCTCGCTACATTAGAGAAGCCAGAGCCTTATTTGATGAGAAAATTCTCCTAAACCAAATAGGACTTGGAGCTTATGATCCTAATCTATCTACTCGACGTCCTACCATTACGGGAATGCTCCCCGAATATCGTTTGATTTTCTATTTCATAACCCGAGTCCTCAAGCCTCGCAAACATAACCATACCACTCTCTCCCAAGAGGACGCAAAGCTCATGCATGCCATTATAACCGGAGCTCACATCAATTGGTGTAAGTTCGTCAAAATTCACATGCTTGATGCCATCGGGGACGATAGACCACTTCCCTATGCCCTCCTTATTATGAATGTTCTTGAAGCCTCCGAGTTCAACACCTCTATCGGTCCGCTCAAAAAGAGCACCAAGAAATGGGAAATTTTCGAATCCTCCTTTCCCCATGACGGCGATCATGTAGCTCCTGCTCCTCCTCCAACTCGTCGATCACGTCAGCCTCAAGAATCTACTCTTCAATCTATTTCCGACCAAATTGCTTCTTTGACCACCTCTGTCAATCAATTGACATATGAGGTCCATGGATATTTTGACCATGTTCATTATCCATATGCTGGACTTGTCCCTTATGAAGCAGTGCCGGATGACGAGGCGGGAAATGATGATAATGAATAATTTCTTTAGTTTATTGTTCTATGTTTTATTGTCTTCTTTTGTTGTACTCATATTTTTGTTTAATAAATAAACAAGTTATTTACTTATTCATTCTATTTTTGTTGCTAATGGCAAAAGGGGGAAGAATAAGGGATATGCACTAATTTTTTATTGAAATAAATTGAGGGGGAACTCATATGTTGAGGGGAACTAATTGCACATCTAGAGACTTGTTGCATATTGTGCAAATCTTTACTTGTCTTGAATCGTCATTATGAATTATCAAATATGCATATCCCAACTAAAGTTTGCCATTATCAAAAAGGGGGAAATTGTTGAAACACGTTCTCAAGGCACTATACTAAAACGTGTGTTCATATTTGTAGGTTTTGATGAATGACAAACTATGCGCAATGGACATATGACGAGGTCCAAGCACAAGCGCGCAATTGATATATAACGGGATTCAAGCACAAGACCAAGATCAAGCAAAGATATAAAGTTATACATGAGTCGTTCTTTAATTGTGATCTTGATTCGATAACTTGACTCAAGACTTGGCTTCTCTCATAAAAACATTTTTATCAAATCATGCATATTTAATCTAAAGCAAAATGATTTTAAATCATGCATATTTACTTTAGTCAAAATGATTTTTAAACATGCCTCTAAAATCTGGACTAAGATAATCGATTATGTACTTATGATAATCGATTATGTTAAGTCAGCTGCATGACAATCGATTGTGAACTTATGACAATCGATTGTGTTTAGGCAGTGTGCATCAGATTTTTCAAATCTGCATGACAATCGATTGTGAACCTTATGACAATCGATTGTGTTGAGGCAGTGTACATCAAAGTTTTTCAAAGCTACAAAATAATCGATTGTGAACTTATGACAATCGATTGTGTTGAGGCAGTGTCTATCAGACATTTTCAAAGTCATAAAAAAATCGATTGTGTACCTTTGACAATCGAGTGCATTAAGGCAGTGTCTAATTGATTTTTCAAAGACTGATATATAATCGATTGTTCTCATAGCATAATCGATTGTGTAATTGACCGTTGCCAAAATATTTTCAAAAACCGTCAGGTAATCGATTATAGATTTCTAATAATCGATTGTTTTAAATAAAATCTAAAAAAGATTTTTTGAACGTTGCCAAGTAATCGATTGTAGATTTCTGACAATCGATTGTTTTAAGTAAAATCAGGAAAAGATTTTTTGAACGTTGCCAGTAATCGATTATTGATCTTAGATAATCGATTGTTAAGCGTAAAATCTGGGAATGATTTTTGGAACGATTGGCAAACAATCTATTGTGGCATTTTGACAATCGATTGTCACTGAGTAAAATCAGCAATTCTTAATTGGCAATTAGGCAACGGTAATGCATGGTTTTGCAACTATAAATACAGCTTCAAATCAGTCTTCTAAAAACAACAACTGATCATATTATTGCTATAGCTTGCATACTCTATTGTTCATCACTTTCTATTCATTACATAAGTTTTGAGAGCCAAAATTCTTGACGAAAGTTGTTGCGTTCTTGAGCGTATCTGTTTACTCATATCTACTCTATTAAGAGAGTCTTGTTTAAGTGAGTGCTAAGTGTTTTATGCACTTGAAGGGAAGTGTTAGTCCCTTGTATTGTAAGAAGGAACTTGTGTTTCCTTTGGTTGAAGTCTTGGAGTGTTGTATCTTCGAGCAAAGGTTGTTGAGGCTTGTGTCCTCAGTTTCTAAAGGTTTGTTGAGCACCCGTAAGCTTAACAGTATTAGTGGAAATCTCGAGAGAGTCTCTCGGGGACTGGACTAGCCACGGGTTGTGGTGAACCAGGATACATCGGTGCATTCGTTCTTATTTATTTACTTATCGCACTTATTTCTTTCCTACAATTTTTAAATTCCGCAAGTTTACGCTAATTTTTATTATAACGCTATTCACCCCCCCTCTAGCGTTAAGCGTATTTTCTAACAATCCATACTTCACCATATCAAAAGGAAGCATTGGAATGTCTTCAGAAATCACTTTGCCAGCAATTCCCATCACGGACGAGAGCCCAATCTCGGGCATCTCGACATCAGAGTCAGCAACCACCAAGGAAAATTGGCTATTGCATCTCCACATGATGGAGATGTGGAACGCCTGGTCAAATAAAAAAGAGCCTCCTAGTGCAATTCCCGAATTTCCCGAGCTTTTCCCTAGAATCGGGGGGAACTTCCACTGTCCCAATCAGTCATCCCAGTATCCCACTAGGACACCCAACCATCTCAACTCATTTTGTGGGAACACCTTAAGAGGTTCGCCCCCAGATGGCCATATCCAATGCAGTCCCAAACATCTTTGCTGCTCCACCATGCGCAGCTACAACACAGCTTGCATTGCCTAGGCCCACCTTTGATCCTTCAACCTTTACATTCAAAACACTCACCCACCAAATAGAGCCTATTAAGTATCCCACCCATACTTATTTGCAGCAATATCCATTTGAGTTCACAACGGGACAGGAAAAGACTCCCGACACTCTGGAACAGGAAGAAATGGCAAAGAGGATGAGGAGCCTGGAGCAAAGCCTCAAAAACATGCAGGGGCTGAGTGGACAGAAAAGTGTGTCATATACTGATTTGTGCATGTTCCCTCACGTACATTTTCCTGTGGGATTCAAAACTCTGAAGTTTGAAAAGTACGATGCGCATGGTGATCCTATTGCCCACCTTAAAAATACTGCAATCAGTTGTGCAGGGCTGGAGGAAAAGAGGAATTGCTCATGGCTTATTTTGGGGAAAGCTTGGTAGGTATCGCCTCCGAGTGTTACATGGACCAGGATATTTCTCGATGACACATCTGGGACGATCTTGCAAGAGACTTTGTTAGACAGTTACAGCACAATATAGACATCACTCCGGACCGGAACTCGCTGGCAAATCTAAAGAAGATGCCCTCAGAAAGTTTTTTTGAGTGTGCAATCAAATGGCATGAACAGGCATCAAGGGTAAAACCTCCAATGTATGAAGTGGAAATGGTCATTGTATTTCTTCAAGCTCAGAAGGCTGATTATTTCTAAAATATGATGTCAGCTATGGGCAAACCATTCGCAGAGGCTACTAAAATTGGTGAAATAGTAGAGAATAGACTAAAAACAGGCATAGTTCTAAGCCAATCGGCTATTAGAGCTACCTCTCAAGCCATCCAGGGTGGGTCTGGAGGAGTGGCAAAAGGTAAAAAGAAAGAGAAAAAGCCATGGTAGCCTCAGGTGCAAGGAGTCACCGCGCTTCTAGACCCATGTTCTCAGAAATATCCCCTCAACATTATTACCCGCATCAAGACATGGCCTATACTCCTCAACCATATGCGGTCATGAATGCTCAACCTTTTGTACGACTGCAGGAACATACCAATAGAAACCAAGCCCCATTTCCAAGAAATCAGCCTCCTCCATAAAATCACTGTAATCCGTCCTCCACAGAATAATTTTCCTCCTTGTGAACCACCCAGGAGGCTAACTTTTACTCTAATTGGTAAGTCTCACTCCAATCTATTTCCAAAACTTGTCCAAATGGACCTGTTGTAACCAGTGTCTCTAAACGAGGCAAAACCTAGCATCACCCGCTTATAAAAGCTGGTGTCTGTGTCTATCATTCACGAGTAGAGGGGCATAATACAGATAATTGTTGGACCCTGAAAAGAGCGGTGGAAAACTTGATAGAGCAAAGAAAAATAGTGCTAAGAGATGAGGATGTACCCAACGTGGCTAATAATCCATTGCCAGCCCACAACAACGGGCTAGTGATTGGGATGATTTGTGAAGATAAAGAATTTGATCTGGCACTAAAGGCCATAATTGCCATCGCGGATGCAGAGAGAAAGCCAAAAAGCGCCCTGAAGCAATATAAAGAGGAAAAGAAGAACAAAAGTCACCAGAACAGCACCAAAAAAGAAAGTTGAAATAGGAACAGAGGTAATGCCTCCCAAAGATGGGATTATCTATGTCCCACGAGGCCGTAAAGAAAAGCAGCGGACTTTGAGTCCTGAAAATAGGCTTGAACTGAAAAAAGCAACCCAAGTGTACGTGCCCAATGGAGCTTATGTGGTGCGAGGGCCAAATAATCCACCAAGGTTGACTGAATCATGGTTATTGGCCGCGCGCCACAGAAGCCCATGATGGACCCTACTGTAGTACCATGGAATTATCATAAAACAATAGTTACGTACAAGGGCAAATAGATTTCACGGGGATCTTCGAGAAAACCCTCTTGTTAAGAAGTACTCTAACATGGAAGAAGTAAACAATGCCACTAGAAAGCATTTTCCATCTAAGAAATGTGTAAGTCCCGAAGAGTAAGAAGCTTTCTTTCAGAAAATGAAGATGGCGGATTATGAAGTGGTTGATAAACTGTGAAAGTATCCTGAACAAGTGTCCTTGCTGTCATTGCTGATGAAGTCCCCCGAACACCATAAGGTTCTAATGAAGACCTTGAATGAAGCCTATATGCCAGCTGAAACTTCGGTGGAGCAGTTAGAAAGAATGGCGGAAAGATTCTTCGTAATCAATCAAATTTCATTCAGCAAAAATGACTTGCCCCCAGAGGGGGCTGCTCACAACAAAGCTCTGCACTTAACTGTCAAATGTGAGGGATACTATATGAAGAGGGTCATGGTAGACGGAGGTACGGGGATAAAAATTTGCCCACTCTCTACACTCCAGTGGATGGAAATTGGGACTGGAAGGATTCGTCCCAACAATGTCTGTGTGCGAGCTTTCAACGGTATCAAGAGGGACACAATTGGAGAAATCGATCTGATTCTGACCGCTGGCCCGGTGGACTTTGAGGCAACCTTCCAAGTGCTGGACATAGACACATCTTACAACTACCTTCTAGGGAGGCCTTAGATCCATGCAGCAGGAGTTGTACCCTCTAGTCTCCATCAAATGGTGAAATATGAGCATGAAGATCAGGATATCATAGTTCACGGAGAGGATGAACAATCAATATATCGGAACCCATTTGTCCCATGTCTTGAAGCGGGGGAAGGCAGTGAGCATATAGTTTATCAAGCCTTTTAATTTGTGGTGGCCGATCAGCATGAAGAGGGAAAACCCTTCCCCCAGCCTTTCCTTTCCAATACATCAATTATGGTGGCTAAGGAGGTTATACGACATGGGAATAAGCTGGGAATATGGCTGGGAAAGTCTCTGCAAAGGTTAGCTAGGCCAATTATCTTGCCTACCACTGAGAAGTTCTTCGGGTTGGGTTTCTACCCAACGCCAGATGATATCACCTAGGCAAATCAACCACTGCCACATTTGTATAAGACATTTATAAGGCTAAAGTATAGTGAAAAAGAAGTAGATGAGGCCTTTATGGCCGAAGAAATTGAAGAAATATGTGGGGCAATGAGATAGATGCTATATGAAACCCACATGGTTCATCCGGGAGAGGGAACAAGCACTGGTGAGGAACTGTACATAGGACCCTGTGCTAAGCTCCAAAATTTGAAGGCTACGCTATTTCCGATCAAGTGGGAGTCCCGGTAGACTTGTCCTGCTACTTTTTATGCATCCCAAGTTATTCCAGGGTGTAATTTGTATCTTTTCTTTAGTTCCTTGTATTTAAATTTCCAAATGTAAACCCTGTTATCCTCAAATCCCAAAAAATGAAATTAATATTTCATCATTCATTTTTCTTTATTCTTTTTGATTTTGCTATTTTTCTCTTTTATTTCTTCTTTTTAGTTTTAATAATGCGGCTTTAAATAACATGACATGCTTGCGGACTTCACGCCCAGATCCAAACACGTTGTCTAACTGTGAAATAATGAACCAAGAACCGGAATATGATGAAGAAGAGGCTTTTAGGGAAATAAATCATGAATTAGAACAATTTGAGAATAAACCTAAGCCAAACTTGAATGATACTGAGCCGGTTAACTTGGGAACCTCTTAAGAAATCCAAATACTAAGATACGCATCCACACAGACGAGAAAAGCCGGGATTCTATAATCAAACTCCTGGTTGAGTTTAAATATGTGTTTGCCTGGTCGTATGACTACATGCCAAGACTAAGCGTTGATCTCGTTGTGCATAAATTGCCAACATATCCTGATTGATCCCAATCCAACAAAAATAGAGAAAATTTAAAACTGATGTCAGTGATAAAATCAAAGAAGAGATCTCGAAACAGTTAGGAGCAGGAGGGAGCCGAGTGGTCTAGTACAGCACATGGCTAGCCAACGTAGTTCCAATGCCAAAGAAGGATGGAAAAACCTGAGTAGCGTGGACTATAGAGATTTGAACAAAGCAAGCCCCAAAGACAACTTCCCCATGTCCAATATCCACATCCTTGTTGATAACTTCACCAAGCATGAGATACAGTCTTTCGTGGATTGTTACGCAGAATATCACCAGGTGTTGATGGATGACAAAAAACTGCCTTCACCACACCTTGGGGAACCTACTGCTACAGGGTCATGCCTTTCGGGCTAAAGAATGTTGGGGAAACCTATATGAGAGCCATGACTACCATCTTCCATGATATGATGCATCAAGAAATAAAAGTATATGTGGATGACATAATCATCAAGTCTTAAACTCGGGATGACCATGTGCGGGATTTGAGAAAGTTTTTCGAATGGCTGCGCAGATATGATTTGAAACTGAACCCAGCCAAATGTGCGTTAGGAGTCCCATCAGGCAAACTTTTGGGATTTATATCAGTCGGAGAGGTATTGAGTTAGATCCGACTAAGATAAAATCTATTCGATATTTACCTCCTCCGAAGACCAAAAAGGACGTAACGAGCTTGTTGGGAAGATTGAATTGTATTAGTCGGTTCATCGCTCAACTGACTTCCACATGTGAGCCCATATTCAAATTTTGGAAGAAAGATGCAGCAGTCAAATAGACGGATGACTATCAAAAAGCTTTCGATAAGATTAAAGACTACTTATCCAACCCACTAGTTTTGGTTCCACCTGAGCCAGGGAGGCCACTGTTTCTGTACCTGACAGTCTTGGAAAGTTCCTTCGGTTGCGTTCTTGGGAAACACGATATTACTAGAAAGAAAGAGCAGGCAATATACTACTTGAGAAAGAAGTTTACCAGCTACGAGGCCAGGTACACTTTGTTGGAAAGAACCTGCTGTGCCATAACTTGGGATACTCAGAATCTGAGGCATTACCTGCAGGCCTACACCACTTACCTCATAACCAGGTTGGATCCTCTGAAGTACATATTTCAAAAGCCAATACCCACTGGGAATTTAGCAAAATGGCAGATCTTGCTCACCGAGTTTGACATAGCAAGTCTATGTCAATCTTACATCAATGAAGGCCCAGGAATTAGCAGATCATTTAGCTGAAAACTTGGTTGACGATAAGTACCAACCTCTGAACACTTATTTTCCTGATGAAGAGGTGAACTTGGTGGAGGCAATATCTGAATATATCGCTGCTTGAAAGATGTTCTTTAATGCAGCGTTAAACTCGAAAGGTGTGGGAATTGGAGCAGTCTTAATTTCACATACCGTTCAGCATTATCCATCCACAGCTCGACTTCGGTTCTTCTGCATGAAGAATATATCCGAGTACGAAGCTTTCATCATAGGTATGAACATGGCAGTCGACAGAGATGTCAAAGAGTTGTTGATTGTGGGGGATTCAGATTTAATCATCCGGCAAGCTCAAAGAGAATGGGAAATTCGAGATGTCAAACTTGTCCCTTACAGGCAACATGTGGAAGATCTAAGCAAGTGGTTCAACATGATAGAGTTCAGGTAAATCCCTCGTTGTCACAATGAACTAGCCGACGCACTTGCCACTCTGGGCTCGATGTTGCCCTACCCTGGAAATGCCCATATTGATCCCTTGGAAATCCAAATCAAGGAAATGCATGGTTAATATAATACGGTTGAGGCTGAATCAGATATCCAGCCATGGTACTATGATAGCAAGATGTTTCTAAAAAACCAAGAATATCCCGAGCAAGCCACTGGGACCAAAAGAGAACCATTAGACGACAAGAAAGTGGTTTCTTTTTAAGCGGTAAGGTTCTGTACAAAAGGACCCCGGATCTTAACTTGTTAAGATGTGTTGACGCCAAAGAGGCTGGAAGGATCATGCATGAAGTACACGTCGTAGTATGCGGACCGCACATGAATTGGTATGTGCTAGCATAGAAAATCATCCGAGTAGGCTATTATTGGATAACCATGGAAAAGGATTGTTTTAGCTTTTTCCAGAAATGACATCAGTGTAAGGTGCACGGTGATTTGATTCATGCACCTCCCAAGGAACTACATCCCATGTTAGCACCCTAGGCATTCGTAGCGTGGGGCATGGATTTCATAGGGCCAATCGAGCCGAAAGCCTCAAATGGACACAGATTCATCCTGGTTGTCGTTGATTACTTCACAAAATGGGTTGAAGGAATCACTATTAAATCAGTAACTAAGAAAGCTGTGGTCGATTTTGTGCATTCCAACCTTATTTTCCGTTTTGGCATTCCTGCAACAATCGTCACAAACAATGCTACAAATTTGAATAGTCGATTGATGGGAGAGATATGCGAACAATTCAAGATAACGCACCGGAACACTACTCATTATCGGCCAAAAGCTAATAGTGCCGCTTAAGCAGCAAATAAAAGCATCAAGAAGATCTTGAGAAATATAATTCAGAGCTCCAGGCAATGGCATGAAAAGTTGCCTTTCGCATTACTCCGATATCGCACCACAGTGCGTACGTCAGTAGGATCGACCCCATACCTCTTAGTCTATGGAACTGAGGTTGTGATAACTACAGAGGTGGAAATCCCTTCTCTCCGGATAATCGTTAAGGCCGAGATTGATAAAACTGAATGGGTCAAGACTCGTTTGGAACAACTAACCTTAATTTATGAAAAATGAATGGTTGTGTTCTGTCACGAGTAGTTGTACCAACAAAGAATGGCTCGTGCTTATAACAAGAAATTACGCGCCAGGAATTTTGAGGTGGGAAAACTTGTATTAAGGCGCATTCTTCCTCACCATCATCTGAAAGGCACGTACATCATCAGAAAGATATTGCCGAAAGAAGCATTGTATCTAGGAGACATCGAAGGGGATGATCCCGAAACAGCCGTGAATGCAGATGCAGTAAAAAGGTAAGGCTCCCTGTAACAATGATTCAGTCCAGTTGGGATGACGAAGGCTTTCACTCTCGCTACCCAAACACTATCAGCACTTTTACAAAACCATTTAAGCCGATTACTTTTCCTTGACTACCCTCTTTGGAAACTGGAAATGTTATTCAAAAAAACAAAACAAAAACAACAAAAAGAAAATCAAAAACAAATATTTTTTTCTGAACTACGTCTGACTTGATTGCGAAAGGATACGTAGCCAACCTCTTTCTCGGGTTCAGTCATACCAAAACAAAATTCTAATTTCCCAAAAAAAAAAAGCGAAATTGGGGCAAATAACATAATGGCTCAGCCATGAGCCCACCAAAATGGTTCCAAAGTTGTAATTCCGTCCAGAATTCTTTTTACCCAAAAACCTTGTCCAACTCCTTTCGATCAATTGACAAATGCATGGGAGCTTAAAAACATCATTGTTGGAATCTGATGCAGTCCTAATTGAGAGAAATAAAAAGAGAGAGTCTTATCGGTGAAAAACTTCGGGCAACATAGGGCGACGATGAGTATAGAAATTGAAAATGAGAGACTCCGTTTAGTGAAAACAGAGAATTATCAGGCGACGGTGAGGAGAAATGAGGGAGGTCGATTGGTGAAAACCAGCAAAGGGTGTCGTCGGCTGAAAAGAAGATACCTCCCACAACTGAAAGAGTCCTGGCAAGGTTCCCTAGTTTTGAAATATGGTTCAATGAGCATACGGGAAGTTGGGAAAGTTTGCGTGGGTCGGGCAACCAGTCCAAGAAGCATGCCATGTCCATTGAAGCTTGCATGCATCCCAGATAACTCTTTCTTTTTTCCCCGAAAGGGACACTTTTATTTTCATCCTTTTGCTCTCTGTTTACTTTCTCTTTGAATTTCAGTCTAACTTTAATTCTGAAACTATTTTAAAAAAAAGGTGGCAGGACTGGTTTATAGGACTTTGCCTAGCAAGAGTTAAAGAGAGGTAGTCAGCCTCAGCGGGTGCAGTAAGCCAATCCCGAATGTCCATGATTATGGATGCTTTCGAAGCAAAGATATTGAGAAGGAAAGAATGTCCAAAGACAAAGGTCCTAAGAGAAAAATAAAGTGAAAGGCCGAAGCCCCACACCGGCGAGTTGTCATGAAATCCTGAAGGTTGAGGCCGTTGGTTTGAAAGAGAAAATGTTCTTCAAAACCAGCAAACAACAGAGATTCTCGACAGAAGTTGGGCCAGGATCAAGCAATCATGTCCACAAAACCAACAACTGTTTCAAACTAACAATTGTTCTTTGTTGAAAATTGAAACAGGTGCGATCCGAGCAACCGTGCAAAAAGCAGGTGCAGTCAAAAGGAAAACACGCAAGTTCTGAAACATTTTTGCAACAAATAATCAATGCAAAAGGCAAGTTTCCTCCAAGTTCTTTCTTGCATCTTATCAAAATAAAGGGGGGGGGGGGGGGGAAGAGATAACAAATGAAGAAAAACCCAAAAGAGGATAGTCTAGAATTCCCAATACCAACCTGGTACCTTTAGCTAAGATTAGGTCTCCAATCCCTGAGTTGTGCCTTTTAGACATAGGGCCTCCATTCCCTAGTCGCCTTTTGCCAATATTAGGGCACCAATCCCTAAATAGAGCTTTTTACCTTTTATCCAACATTAGGTCTCCAATCCCTGAGTAGCGCCTTTTAGAAATAGGGCCACCATTCTCTAGTTGCCTTTTGCCAACATTAGGGCTCTAATCCCTGAGTTGAGCTTTTTAACTTTTAGCCTACATTAGGGCTCCAATCCCTGAGTTGCGCCTTTTTAGACGTAGGGTCTCTATTCCTTAGTCGCATTTTGCCAATATTAGGGCTCCAATCCCTGAGTTGAGCTTTTTACCTTTTAGCCAACATTAGGGCTCCAATCCCTAAGTTGCGCCTTTAAGACATAGGGCCTTCATTCCCTAGTCGCCTTTTGCCAACATTAGGGATACAATCCCTGAGTTGATCTTTTTACCTTTTTAGCCAACATTAGGGCTCCAACCCCTGAGTTGAGCCTCTAGACATAGGGCTCCATTCCTTAGTCACATTTGTCAACGTTAGGGCTTCAATCCCCGAGTTGACGTTTTAGAAACAAGGCTCCACCCCAAATTGTTCCATCATCAACAAATACAATTCCTTAGAATGAAAAATGAACAGAAAATAAGTTCAGATATTTGTCACAAATAACTCACAAAATTTTCCTAGTGAAAACAGGGGCAGAAAATTTTCGTTTGTTTGTTTGTTGTCTGAGTAGGTTTGAATTCAAAGCACAGGGTCAAAGACGACCGAAAGAATGAATTCTCAATCCAGAATAAAGAAAAGAAGAAAAATAACAAAATAAGTGAATCGATATACTGAAACGAATAGAGGAAACAGATGCTCAAAACTGGACTGAAGTCACAAGCTTCGTTTATCCCGCTCTGTTTCAATGCTGAAAAAAGAACCAACATCTACAACTTGCGAGCATCAATATTCAGATCGGAGTCCACAGCAAAAGTAGCTAAGACTAAAGATCGAGCTTGAAGAGATTTATAGATAGGAATCTTGTAACTCATAGTTGATAGGCATAGCTAGCTTAGCTTTGATTTTCCATTTGGTGTAATAAGGAGGTCAGCAAGCAGTAGCAGCAGCAACCACAGTGAAATCACACCTCCTGGTAGTCCCACCTACCAAAACTTCCAAAACTACACTGACCTAATTCCTTTATAACCAAGGAATGTAGGCGAATTCTGAAGTAGGGTCTGATCAGACGTTTTTCTAAAAATGCTTCTCAAGGGAATACCAAGCAGGAAACAATCTCTCATGATTGCTCAGTTATCTTTGCCTGAAATCCTTCGCGCTTCCGAGCAAAGAGGAGCAGCTCTGAGCACGTGATTTGGGCCTCGCTTACATTTTTCCTATAGACTTATTAGAATTAGGATTTTTCTTTATTATCTGATTTTTAGGGTTTAATTGCGTATTTTTGTGGGTATATTTATTTGTGTGTGCATAATAATTCATAAAAATATAAAAAAGAATAGCATATTTTCATTTAGGACCCACTTATATATTTTTAGCTCTATTAGTAAATTAGCATTACAAAAAAGGAAGAAAATAACAAAAATAGTCATTTTTGCATTTTACTTTTCTTTTCGATTTTTCTTCTTAATTTTCTTTTAAGTTAGGATTTATTTAATTATTGAAATTTAATTAGCCTAGTTTTAGGATTTACTCAGGTCTTGTTATTCTAAGTTTTTCATTTTAACAAAAATAAAAAATATATAAAAATGATAATAAAAAATGAAAAGAATTGGAAAAAGAGAAAATCTAAAAAATTGAAGACCAAATTGGGCCATTTGTTAATTTTAATTCAAGCCCAAACAAACCCCTGAACGAAACTCGTTTCAACCCAGCCCAAAATCAACCCAATCAGGTCCAGTCTCTCAACCCCTCAAAACAACGCTGTTTTGTAACGACAATCAGAGCCATCCATTTTCTTTTGATCAAATGGTATTGAAGTCGGGTGTTACTTCGTGTATATGTTTTTTCAACACCCCCACCCCCTAAATAGAACCTCGTACCTTGTCTCTCCCCATAAACCCTAATGTCGCCTCCTTCCGCCATACGCCGTCGGCCGAAAATCGCTTCTGCTGGCGGTGACTGTCCAAACGCTCCAAAATTAACACCAACCATTCTCCTCGTCTTCCACTTTCCAAATCTACCATTACCAGACCTCAAATCGTAGCCAATCTCGTCAAATATTCATTTGAAACGTCGGCTGCTCCGGCGTGTACGGCGGCGCCGACGCCAAATAGTCTCAAAATTACACAATCTCCTCCCCTCAACCTCCTCAATCCAAATCTGTGCCTGGTGTCCCTCGAACATCAGCCAAACATCTCGAATTTTTGTTTAAAGCACGTACCTCGTTGATGTGCACGGCGGCACCACCGCCAAACCCTACCAAAAATACACCATAGACTCACTGTAACTCCCCCATCCCAAATCCACAATTGGTTTTCTTCAAATATCCTTCAAATTGCTCGAATATTGGATCGAAAATTTGGCCTAAAAGCTAAATGGTGCATGAAGATTTCCAGGGTTCGATTCAAAAGAGTCAAGCTAAGTTTTCTAAATTCCTTTTCTAATATCTCTTCGCCTCACCCTTTTCTGTTAAATTGAGTCTAAATTGGTTTAATTTGAAATTAAAAAATTAGATTCAAATGGTGTTAGTCAAGTTGGATTTAATCTATTTGTGCAAGTTTCCATATTAATTGATACGTGTTAAAATCCCTAAGTTTAATCAGTATTTATTCAAATTGTTTTAATCTTCTATGATGATTCCTAAGCCTAAACTAGGTTTGGTTCTATGGTTTGCTCATAGATTAGCTAATCCTTATTTTGAGCTAATATTTCTAAGTGTCATTGAAATTTAGTTTAAGTTCAAAGGTAAAATGCAATAACGTTAAACTAAAGGTCTTAAAAATTATTGTAAATAATTTAAAATCATGACAGAGGGCAAAATTGAAATAAACAGCGATTGAAAGGGCAAATGAGTGAATAAACCCTAGAGAATATTAGCATAACAATAATAGAAGTTTCTAGTAGGGGGTCCTCTATCAGTTGTAATGTTATTACCTGGTTAACAAGTTAAAAACTGATGGACCTAAGTGAAAAAAAAGATTTGGAAGTTTTCCCTACCTAATTGCCTATAAAGGCATCACAACTTGCCTTGCAAGTCAGATTATAGAGGTTAAAAAAACATAAAAATACACTGGAAAGATACTGAAAACTTCAGGCGACCAAAACTCAAAAAATCACTATTCCATTGAACCTCTAGGGCAATTTTGAAGTTCTGGATTCTCAATTTAATCTTCAGTTTATCTAGAGTCGAAAATGGCTTAAGTTCTCCTGGTGATCCTAGTAGATGAGGTTTTAGAGATTCCTAAGGTTACTTTTAAGTTGAATCTAGTTTATTCAAGCTCGTTTTGGGTTTTTTGCTGGTGTTTATCTACCTGAAATTATATCTATTGTTATTAGATACCATTTTCTGGGCTTTAAATTGGTTTTACTGCTGCTATGTATTGATGTTGCCTAGCTGACCCTCATTTTCTATTTTCATTTCAAATTATAAGTACATTGTTTGCCTCAAAATGATGTGTGAAGATTGAATCAAAATATGTAACCAAGTCTAAGGGAAATGATGAAATGCAACACATTTTCTTCATGTTGTTTTACATTGATTTGGTTGCCCAGCATATTTGTGTATATCTGTAATTTACTTGCAAGCATGTTAGTTCAAGTGTTGGATTTAAGTTTCATTGGACTGTGAGAGTTACAAAATTTAGACCTTCAAATGTTTGTAATAATCGGACTGTGGACGTCTAAACATCTTCAAGGCTTATTATCATATTTAGCTATAGGTTTGAATACTATGTGAACTTGAAAGTGATTGTAGGATCACTGTGAGTGTTTGTATTATTCCAATTTTTTTAGTTCTAATTCCATGATTCAATACTTAATTCCCCGCAACTTAATTTTGAGGCCATTTGATTAGAGTTTTAAGATCTGTAAAAATCAAAACACAATCGTTCATGCATGCTCTCAATTTAAACATGTATATCCCTGTTGTTCATCTAGTATTTGCATATAAAAAATTGAAGTCTAAAAGAGCTAGCCTACAATTTAAAAAAGTGTAGTACTTTACATTTACACTGTATTTCATTTTAGTTTGGGATTCACAATTTGTTGTTAAATGCAATGGTTTAGAAATAAGCATATAGAAAATGAGCATACCAAATTTTAGAGGATTTTTTTCTGGTTGAGTAATATTCAGAAATACATGTTTATTCATGAGCCTGTTAAGAAATTATAGATGATTTGTCCATATAGAAATCATAGAGGTCCAGATTTGCTATTGCGTGCATAAAACATGTGAATATTTCACGAAGGGCCTATCAATTTGCGCCTGAAATTGTGAGAAGTTCTGCGAAATTTAAAATTACTTTACTGGGCCTAATTTTTACCCAGCATGATCTGCTGACTCGTGTATTCTGAGGCAGAAAATGGTTCCCTTTCTTGCATTTATTTGTTCCTTAGAATGTGGGGCCTAAAACACGAAATTGCTTAAACAAGTCACCATGTTAGGCCCAATAATGTTTTGAGACTTAATTTAGAAACAATAATAGCCCAATAACCCTAATGCTTAGTCAATTATGAATTCTTAAATGGTTTCAAGGCCTACTAGCTTAAGGATAACAATAGTCCATGGCCTTTCAAGCTTTAGTCGAATATCCTTCAAAAACTAAATAAAATTGAGGTACGCCGCGCGAAATAAACATAACAAATTGCGTGACCCTCTTTAATTACTTCCATTTAAATACTTAGAACTCGAGACGTGCCATTTAATGAATTTTTATGGCCTCCCGCAAAGTTATCAATACGTTAGTTGCTTTAGGCACACATTTAATAAAGCTACTTTCTTAAACTCGGGTGCGCATTTCATGTGACCCAAATCCAAACAGATCCGGTACATTTCATGTGACGTGATCCAAAAATACGTTTTAAACGACGTTCAATCTTCCTTAAAAATTAATTAAAAGCGGTTAATAATTTTAAAATTACACTATAGGATGAAACATGTATTAAAATAAGATATTAGGCAAGTTATGATAGTTTAAGTAACCGTTCTAGAACCACGGGATTTGGGGGTGCCGAACACCTTCCTCAGGTCAACAGAATTCCTTAGTCAGAAGTTCTATTTCGCAGACTTCACTTGGAAAGTCGAAAATTTCCTCGAATTGGGATTCAAAATAAATCGCTGACGTGGGATACTAAAAACCAAACTTATTTCAAGTGGCGACTCTAAAAAAATGAATAAATAATTCTATTTTGAGTAATGTCACTTAAATTGAAAAAATCACCCTTATACATTGCCCCTCGGAGTGTGTATATAAAAAAGGAGGTGTGACAAGATATTATTTTGTTTACGTGGTATCCGTTGATTAAGTTTTATTATGTGTTCTGTAAATTAGTTTGACGTTAATTTATTCATTCAGTGCTGGCTAATAAAGAAAACTATGAGCGTTCATTTGCTTAATTCATTCGGCCAAAATTTAGTATTAGTATTTGTTGTTACTAGCCCTGAATACTCATTTGCATAGTTTCTTTTTTTAAAATTGCAAGTTATGAGGTTTTAGTTGTAAAAGGTTGTAAGATTTGGTATTATTAAAGGTATTGAAAATCTCTCCTTTAATTAGATCGGGGTGTGTCGTATATACAAGAGCTATAATTTATGGCCTTCAAAAGTAGTTCGAACATACTTTGAAGTTAGAATCGAGGCGTGGCATAGTGCAAATTTAGATAACACATGGCCCTCAGATAATTAATTTTAATCCTTTAGAAATCGAGATGTGTCATTTAGTTGAATTTTTCATGGCCCTCGCAAATAAAAACGCGTAATATCTTCAGGCACGATAGTAAAATATTCTGCTTTCCTAAATTGGGGTGCGTATTTATGTGACCCAAATCCCAATTTCAACGATGTTGAAATATGTCAAAAGCTATGGGTGCATTTATGTGATGTGGTTGAAGACGCGTTTTAGCAACGTTGCAATCTTCTGATAATTAAATAAAAGCGGTTAAAAAGTTAAAATTTGCACATAGGTTCATAATTGCATAAAATCAGATAATAAGTCGAATATAGCAGTTGAGTGACCGTGCTAGAACCACGAAACTCGGGAGAGCCTAACACCTTCTCCCGGGTTAATAGAATTCCTTACCCGGATTTCTGGCTCGCAGACTGTATACAGAGTCAAACTTTCCTCGATTCAGGATTTAAACCGATGACTTGGGACGCCATAAATTATCCCAAGTGACGACTGTGAAATCTCTTAAATATATAAATCCCGCTTCGATTGTTCTTTAATTGAAAAATCTCCCTTACCTACGCCCTTCGCCGGGGTTGTAGTGTTCAAATGGAGATGTGAAAGGGTGCTCAGCCTAAAATATTATTTTATGCATCAAAACGGAGTAAATAAGCCTGAGTTATGACTTCAGTAAAATATAGCACAACTGAGTACAGATCTTAAACCAAAATACTAAGGAAACAGTAGTAAGAAGTCTATAAGGGTATAATAACCTGGCACGAGTCCCAAATATAGCATTTAGCCTAAAGTCTAGTAACACTTTCCAAAGCACATAAGCCTCAAATAGTTTTCAGTCAAATACACAATTTAATAGTCGCTACAGGACGGACCAAGTCACAATCCCCAACGGTCTACGCCTCACACTCGTCATCTAGGGTGTGTATCACCTTACAATAGTGAAACAATATGAATCTAAGGTTTCATACTCTCAGGACAAGATTTACAATCATTACTTGACTCAAACCGGACAAAACTCTAACCTGTGATGCCCTTGCCTCTCAACTCGGCCTCCAAATGCTCCGAATTTACCCAAAATCAGTATACTATCATCAATATACATTAGAGGAATGAATTCCATACGAAATTAATCAAATTAGACCAAAACACCCGAATTCGACTCAAACCCAAACCTGGGCGCAAGTCTCAAAATCCAACAAAAATGGCAAAAATAGAAATTCTTTTCACTCCCGAGTTTGTACATACATAAATCATCAAAATCGAACTTCAAAAGGCCCCTCAAATCCCCAATCAGATCTCTCCAAAACTCAAGCCCTAATCCTTCAACTTCAACCAAAATCCTCGAGTAATTTCATGATTAAACTGTGGAAAACTCATCATAAACACAAAATAAAAAAGCCAAGTAGCATACTTCACTTACATACCTTGATTTCCTTTTGAAATCACATCTCTAAGCTCCAAACTCGTCCAAAAATGGTGAAGAATGGACTGAAATTTGCAAAGGAGAACATATATACTTTTTGTACAGAACTTCTGCATTTGTGATCCTAATCTCGCACCTGGGCAACCGCTTCTACGGTCCAACCAACCGCACCTTTGGTTTCCACATAAATGTCTAGGATCGCATCTGCACCCCAGGCATTGCATATGTGGTGTCGCAGATGCATCCAACACCTTGGAGACGCGTCCATTCTCCTGATGGACAATTTATGCACCTGTGATCTCCTTATCACATATGCAACCTTGCACATGCGGTCCCCTATCTGCAGGTACGTAAATGACAAAAGAAGCAAAAAGTAGCAGCATCAACTTATTGCTAATCTTTTCGTCAACCACTCAAATTCAACCCGAGGCCCTCGGTACCTCAACTAAACATGCCAACAAGTCACATATTGTTGGCCCAAGTTCAGGTAAGGTTTTGAAGAGTGGCAAATGAACTAAGCATGGACCAGGTTCATCATGAGAGACACAATGTTTATCAACCTATACATGTGAGTTGCACGTAAAGAAGATAAGTCGCAAGGATAAAGCAGCAATATCTTCTGAACTGATAGAAAAGGTTGCATATTCAATAAGGAGAGGAAGTCTCCTTCTAAGAAGAGAACACAATCTGGATAAATGATAGGGTTGGAGTTTGCATTGTTCAAAGACTCAACTTCGATTGAAGATCAGCAATTGAGTCTCAATCAAACTCTAATACTAGCTCATTAAATAACTGTAATTGTTCTCTTTACAGGTATTGCACAAATGCAGAAGTGAAACTAAATTGAGAAGCAAAAAGGTGAGGCAATTTTGCAAGTAATTTATGTGAAATTTGAGTGTGCATTCCTGAAGCTACTTGAACGAGGTAGAAGAACAGGCTCCATTGTGCTTATTTCACGTAAAAATATCTATGTTCTTTATTTTTGTACTTTTAATTTCGTAACAGTAGTAGTTAGAATACATAGAAGGACCGGTTTCTTCTAGATCGAAAATTGGGTACCACACAAATCACCCCGCTCTTGTGTGGTATTGACATTAAGAACATCAATTGGTATTAGAGCAGGTTATCCTTGAAGAGGCTAACACCTTAGGAAAAGATCAATATGAGTGTACCACCTAGGAACTGGGAAGGGCAATCTACTGCCAAACCTCCATATTTTAATGGGCAATACTATTCTTTGTGGAAAAACAGGATGAGAGATCATATCATTGGAGAGATCTATGAACTATGGGACATAGTCACTGATGGCTCTTTGGAAACTACAAAGAAGAATGATGAGGGAGTAGAAGTACCAAAGACAAGAGCTTAATGTACTGCTGAAGACATAAAAAAGTGAGATAAAAATGCTAACGCTAAGAAATGGCTTGTGTGTGGACTAGGTCCAGATGAGCATAGTAGGATCCGAAGTTGTACTACTGCTAAGGAGATATGGGACACTTTGCAAGTGGCCCATGAAGGAAAACCTCAAGTGAAAAGATCAAAAGGAACGCTGTTGTATTCTCAATATGAGAATTTTACTATGAAGGAGGGAGAAACTATCCAAGAGATCTATACTAGGTTCACTATACTGACAAATGAACTTAAGCCTCTTGGAAGGGTCATTTTTGAAGAAGATAAGGTTGAGAAAATTTTGACCAGGGTTCTGCCAGTCAAATGGGAAAGCAAAATCACTGTCATTCAAGAATCCAAGAATATTGTTACTCTCAGATTGGATGAACTGATTGGAAATCTTACTGCTTATGACATGAGAAGGCAAACTATGAAGATGGATACACCCAAGAAGGAGAGAAGCTTAGATCTCAGAATTGCTGAAAGTTTAGATCTGGAAGATGATGAGATGGCTATGATAACTAGAGATTTCAAAAAGTACCTGATGAGAGGAAAGGATTCTTTAAGAAGTAGAACCTTCAAAAAGTCAAGAGCTCCTGAGAAACAGAACAATGAGAGTTACTACAAGTGTGGTAAAACTGATCACTTGATCAAAAGCTGCTCTCAATGGGAAATTGAGTGGAAGAAAGGGAGGGTTGAACAAAGGAACAGGAAGAAGGAACAAGTTCAACCAAAAAGGAACAAAGGTTCAACTAAGGCTATGGTTGCTGCGTGGGGAGAAACCTCATATAAAGACTCAAAAGATGAAGCTGAAGAAGAGCAAGCACTGACGGCCATTAGAGAATCAGCTGATGGACAAGAGATAAGTATTCTTCATCTCAAGGACAAGATCAAATTTTTGTCTAACGAAAGGTTGGTGGAGCTATTACTAGACTTCTTTGATGAGTGTGAGATAATTAGAAATGAGAAGGAAGTTTTGTCTAGGAAATTTGTGATCCTAAAAGTAAAATGCAAGAGTCTAAAGTCTAGGGCTAATGAGAGTGATATCACAAATGCTGAGTTGAAGAGCCAGGTTCTTGAACTTGATAACAATGTCCTAGAACTTAGGTCTGGAAACTTTAAACTGGAACTAGGAATAGGAAAGAAGAAAGTTGATCACACACATCTCACTCTAGAAGAAAATTTGGGGAAAATGAAAGATGAATTTTGTACGAAAGATGAATTCATCAATATCCTAAAGAAATATCTATGAAAGGTTAAACATGAACTAGACAGAACTTGCAAGTGGAACAAGGCTTGTGATGCACACTCTTGGCTGCAAGAGCATCATAGTAGCAACAAAAAGGGACTTGGCTAAAGGACTCAAGCACCAAATTCGGACACTAAAAACAAGCATGAGTGTAATGCTAAAGAAAAGGCCAGCCGAAAGAACAAAGCTTTTGTTTAAGAGAAAAGTAAGCTGCATGGATGGGCAAGAAGGAATCTGATTCATCTTTTTTCTTATAGAAAGGTACCAAAAATTGATTGGGTTCCTAAGACTAACCCTTGATTTCGTTTTGTAGGTCCAAGTGAAAGGAAGTAGCCAAATATGATATATAGATAGTGGCTAGTCAAAACATATGATTGGGAACAAGGACCAGTTCTTTTTACTTGAGGATTTAAAAGGAGGAAATGTCTCCTTTGGGAATGGGAAGAAAGGTGAGATTATTGGGGTTGTAAAGGTAGGTAAGATAGACTCTCACTCCATTGAGAATTTCTACTTAATAGATGGCTTGAAATATAGCCTGATCAGTGAGTCACAACTGTGTGACAGGCTAAACCTTGTGGCTTTTACCTCCTTCAAATGATTTGTGATTAACCTTACCACTGACAAGATTGTTTTGCAGGGAAAGAGAGTTAACAATATTTACATTGTAGATTTGTCAACCCTCTCGGAAAATGAAGAAACTTGTTTAAGTGTGCTGGATAATGATATCCTCCTATGGCACAAAAGACTTGGTCATGCAAGTCTAAATCAGCTAAACAAATTAGTCTCTACGGACTTGGTGATAGGATTATCTAATATCAAGATTAAGGAAGACAAAGTTTGTGAGGCATGTGCAAGAGGGAATCAGGTAAGATCATCCTTTAAAAGCAAGAAATAGTAAGTACAACTAAGTCATTGGAACTGGTCTATATGGATCTATATGGTCCAATGAGAACCATGAGTAGAGGTGGAAAGAAATATGTAATGGTGCTTGTTGATGATTACTCGAGATTTACCTGGGTTCTATTTCTAACTTCTAATGATGAAGCATTTGACATGTTTACTACATTTGTTAGAAAACATTAGAAAAAATTAGGAAATCAACTAGCATCCATTAGGTTTGACCATGAAATTGAATTTGAAAATTTCAAATTTGCAAAATTCTATGATGAAAATAGCATAGATCATAATTTCTCTACCCCTAGTACTCCTCAACAAAATGGAGTAGTTGAAAGGAAGAATAGGACTCTTGAGGACATAGCTAGAACCATGCTGCTTTCTAGTAAATTGCCCCATAGTTTCCGGGCAGGGGCAGTAAATACCGCATATTACATAATCAATAGATGCATGACTAGACCTTTGGTAGAGAAAACTCCCTATGAGTTACTTAAAGGGAGACAACCAAACATATCCCATCTTAGGACATTTTCTTTCAAGTGCTACGTGCACAATAATGGAAAGGACTCCCTAGGTAAGTTTGATCCCAGAAGTGATGAGGGAGTATTCTTGGGATATTCTTCACAGAGAAAAGCATATAAAGTGCTTAATAAAAGAACTCTGTATGTAGAAGAAAGTGTACATGTTGTATTTGATTAAACTAACATTCTTTCCGAGGGACATAAACATGAAGATATAGTCATTGGAGTGGTAAAGGAATTGATCGAATCCCCAGCACAAGTCAAAGTAGTTTCAAAAGAAGGAACATCTGATGGGACAGGTCCTTTTAATAAGAGCAACCTGACAAGGGGAACTAACCAAGGAGAAATTGAACTAAACCCCCAAAAGGAACCTGTTTCTTCAGCAACAGAACATGGGAGAAATATCTGGCAGAAATCAGTTGGTTGTGAAACCTTACAAGTATCAAAGTTTTCATCCCATTGAGAACATTATCACTGATCCAACATCTGGAGTCAATACTAGATCACGGCTAAAGAATATGTGTGCTTTCGATGCTTTTCTATCTCTTATTGGACCTAAAAATGTTTTTGAAGCTTTGCAAGATGCACATTGGGTGAATGCAATGCAGGATGAACTCAACCAATTTGAAAGAAGTAAAGTTTTGCATCTAGTTCACAGACCCAAGGAAAAATTAGTTATTGGCACAAAATGGGTCTTCAGGAACAAACTTGATGAAGATGGAATAGTTATAAGAAACAAGCCAAGACTGGTGGTTCAAGGCTACAGCCAAGAGGAGGGCATTGACTATGATGAGACATTTGCTCCAGTTGCAAAACAAGAGGCAATGAGACTCCTCATAGCCTTCATAGCACACATGGAATTCACTCTCGATCACATGGATGTCAAAAGTTCCTTCGCGAATGGCTACCTAAATGAAGAAGTGTTTGTGAAACAACCCCTAGGGTTTGAAATCAAGGAATGTCCTGAGCATGTGTACAAGTTAGACAAGGCTCTATATGGGCTCAAGAAAGCCCCAAGAGCTTGGTATGAATAACCATCTAAATTCCTACTGAAGCATGG
Organism: Nicotiana benthamiana; assembly: GCA_034376525.1. NCBI lineage: Eukaryota > Viridiplantae > Streptophyta > Magnoliopsida > Solanales > Solanaceae > Nicotiana > Nicotiana benthamiana. The sequence continues at coordinate 26,252,483 of CM067340.1, read as the reverse complement.
TTACAAAAGAGGTAAAATTGACAACACCTTGTCTTTTAGGGAAAAAGATAAAGACCTTCTTGTTGTACAAATATATGTTGATGGCATAATATTTGGGGCTACCACTGATAAGTTGAGTAAGGACTTTGCAAAACTAATGGGAGTAAGTTTGAAATAAGTATGATGGGTGAGCTTAATTTCTTATTTAGGCTTGCAGATCAAACAAAGTTCAAATGGAACCATGATCTATCACCAGAAGTATACAAAAAAATTAATCAAAATTCTTAAAATGAAGGATTCTAATTAAATAGACACACTTATTGCAACTGCCACTAAATTAGATGTTGATGAACCTGGTTCATCAGTTGATCAAAAGTTATATAGGGGTATGATTGGTTCACTTTTGTATCTTACTACCAGCAGACTTGACATTGTTTTCAGTCTAGGACTTTGTGCTCGGGTTCTTGAAAATCCAAAAGAATCTCACTTGACTAATGTCAAAAGGATACTAAGCTATCTGAAAGGAACCACTGATCTGTGTCTTTGGTATCCCAAAGGTAGTAATTTCAATCTAATAGGATATGCTAATGTTGATTATGCAGGTTTCCTAGTGGATAAAAAAAGCACCTCAGGTATGGCACACTTCCTAGGTTCATGTCTTGTGTCAAGGGCTACCAAAAAGCAAAATTCAGTAGCTTTATCTACTGCTGAAGCTGAGTATGTTGCTGTTGCTTCTTGTTGAGCTTAATTTCTATGGATTAAACAATAGCTGGTATATTTTGGAATTGAATTGGGATGTATTCCAATATTCTGTCATAACACTAGGGCTATAAATATGAAAAAGAACCATGTTCATCATAAAAGGACCAAGCACATAGATGTTAGACACCACTTCTTAAGAGATAACTATGACAAAAGGATTGATTTCAATAGAATTTTGTTCTACTGATAAACAAATAGCTAACATCTTCACTAAAGCACTGCGTAGAGACTAAGTGTCACATTCCACTCTAAAACTACTCCGAACACAACATAACCAACATGATACGATGAAATATAGCTCAACAATACACACTAAAAGTAAAATTAGCTATGAACATCGTCGCTTATCTATCGCTAAATCGCGCGTAGCCAGTAATTTTTCTTGATAATCCGTCGCTAAATTATATTAGCAATAGATTTTACTGAATAACTACATAATTCGTCTGTCGCTAAAACCGAATTATTTAATAGTGTACAAGGAAGCAAAAATAGGGGAAACAGGATTGTAACTCATGAAACTACCGGCCAGGTCGTTACATTCCCTTTTAGTATTAGCTTAATTTATATATGTAACTATTGGGCTAGGTGGATCAGGTATGGTTGTGTCATTCCTATCTTAATGAGATTATTATGTATCTATATATAATAGGGGAGACAAAGACACCATACATCAGGTAAAAATTATTTTCTTTTTGAATTTAAATTTTCAAAATAAAATTATGCATTATTTATTATAAACAATTAGTTATTCTTTTTTAGTTTTAATTTAAATATAGAAGAAATACTAATTTGAATTTGAAATAACTACAAGCAACAGAATGAGAAATATAAAAATCAAACTTTATATTGAAAATAAAGTAGAAAAAAGGTCTTATTGTTTATCTCAAATAATCTATTTATATATAATAGGAGAAACAATTAAAGAAATCATACTTAGCCAAGTCGCAATATAAGAAACCAACTTCACAATTTTAGGACAAAGTTAGTTATGTTAGATAATAGTTAGTTTCTTTTTGAATGTATATTTTAACAAAATTATATTATGCATTATTTATCACAAGTCTAATTCTTATTCCATAAACTGTAGAAAAAAGTTCTTATATTATTGATACATTTTATACGAAATAATATATATATATATATATATACGACGAAGTAAGAAATCTATATCATCAATGTTTTATTAATGGAGGTATCTATATATTATATATTATAGTTTATATATAATAAAAGGAGAGGCAAAGACATCATATTAAATCAAGTGACAGCAAAACAAAAAAACACTTAGCAATTTTAGGACCGAAAAATTGTTATGCTTAAGATTAAGCCAAATATCAAGATACTACAAAATATTCTCTGTGCAACGCGCGAGTATAAATACTAATTTATTAAAATAAAAATTAAAAATTAAAAAACATGGAATAAAAAAATACTACAGAAAAGTTGTATATTGCTGCCACTATGATTTTTGTGTGAGTTAGTAAATATTTTATAATTTTTGTATGATTTAGTAAACGAAATTATGAATTTTGTGTGGGATAATACAATATGACATCATTTATATTTATATGGCCATTTGTGAAATTTACCAACAATCCGACCTCTCTATAACTATTATTCTTTTCAATAATACTTCATTATATCGACTAAGTTCTATTTTTAAAATTAATTTTTCCTATTATATTTGTGTACAGTTAAAACCGGGCCCGCCTCATTTTATTGATTGACCGGGACCAAGGGGATGTATCGAGGATCAACCCCATAGCACATCTGGCCGAGATATAAGGATAAGGGACCATGTTCTGGATTAAAGGTACCTAGCAAGATCGAAACCATAAATGATTGAGGTTGAATAGACAGACATCGAGCAATACAGAAGATAGCATAATAACGAAAAGGCGAGATATCCGTGACTGGCTGAAGATCATGGCAAAAATCTTGGAACAGATCAAATCAAGGGCAGTTATTTAGCTAATTATGGGTTTTACTTCAATAATTAGTAATATACCAAAGATAAGATTTCTCTGCTATATAAAAAAGGTTCTAATCATTTTGTAACCATTTTACATTCACGAATATCAAAGCAACACAATAACCTTCTCTCTTATACTCTCTTGTTCATCAGTTGGTTTCATAAGTCTACTCACACTCACTCAATTCGAGGGCGACTTAGCTCAAGGGATGAATTGCATTTCAACACTGGTTTGCTTTACTTTGTTGTTTATTTCTACTATTAATCATCGTATTTATCAACTGGTACTATGTGAAATTACATTTCCTTAAAATCACCTAATGTTTAATTATTATCTGATTTTGAGGGTAAACAATTCTAAGGATAATAGTGATTGGCTGGTATTAATGTCACGACCTAATTTCACCTCAGGTCGTGAAGGCACCCAACGCCATTATCAGGCAAGCCAACGCGAAAATATGAATAAGGTCTAGTTTAATTTTTCTCAAAACAGTTACAAAAATCTCTAAGTTCGAATTTAAAACAAGGATGATTAACATCATACCATAATAATTCTACAATCTCAAAAAAAGATAGTCTACAAAAGTGTATGCCAAGAGTTGGTGTCACAAGTATGTGAAAGCTAGTAGAATATACAAAAGAATAATTCTATCCCACTGTCTCAAATATAGTAGAAAGCTAAAAGTAAAGGAGGACTCCATCGGGATGCTGAAAGACATAGGAATAGAGCAGCTCACCATGAAATCTTGAGCCGTATCAAGGGAATGCACCCAGCCTGGTAACCAGATGTAAATACCTCAGATCATGTACAATTAAGTACAAAAGTATAGTATGAGTACATAAATAATATATACGCAGTAAGTATCCTGTTTAATCTCGAAGAAGTAGAGACGAGATGTCGACTTGACACTTACTTTTGCCAAATAATATGAAGAACGATATATTAAGCATGGATAGCACAAATGATTAACAATTTATAGCAGGAAGCAATAAGTCCTTTCCTAGATGATATCACAGTTAGCCATTTTCATTTCAGTGTATATAACAAAGTTCTGTCTATAGCAATATACCAAGAAAGAATCATAGGCAAGTAGTGCCGAGGTCGTATGGCCCAATCCAACATAAAAATAAAGTGTGTACTGCTAGAGGGTCAAACGGTGCGAACCATAGATGCATCTATTACCCCGCTCGCGAATCATATATGCGACGCGGTCATATATAATTAAACACAACATAAAGCAGACAAGAATATATATCCAAAGAGCAATTACTCACGAAAATATCAACTTCTCTTTAAAAGGGGCAAGAAAAATGATGTTCCTTTTATTAGGTTCATTTATCACATTCACCATGATTTAAGAAAATCCCAAATTAATTATAAAGTTACAAGAACATCACATAGAGTATGCTTTTGGGTCCTAGACGATCCAGAATTAACTATAAAAGAGGCTACGTATGAAATCTCATCAACTAATGCATACGTAGCCCCAGCATTTAGTGGCAAATTATTCAATTATTACACATATGTACACAATTCCTTCTTATAAGATTAGATAGGAGACTAATATCACTCCAAAGCGTACTTCCAATATCAACAATGTGCTCAAATACTCAATTTGGAGCCTCATGATCCAACACTAATTAAACAAAGTAGGAAATAGTCAATGACAAGCTCAATAGTTCGCATTTTAATTAGGTAATATCCCAACCTTAAATACAAGTTTCCTAAAATTCAACCTCGGGCCCACATTCTCGGATTCCAAAAATTTTCGAAGAAAGTTGTTCTCTATAACCTATGGATCAATAATATATGATTTTAACTTCATTCCTTAGCAAATTTTGTGGTAAAGTTTAAGTTTTATCAAAACCCTAGATTTTGCGCTAATCCCATGATTTTCCCTATTCATTGTTGTTAATCTACCCAAGGCTCAAGTATTGAACTTAGAAATAAATAGGATGAACTTACCTCAAGATGCTAGGTGAAAGTCTTCTCCGAAGAGCTCCAAAATCGCCCAGTAAGGGAGTGACAATGAGCAAAATTGCCTATAGCCCGTAATAAATGAAGCTCACTGCTTCAGTGATTTACGCGTCTATAGTTCTTAGTCGCACCTGCGCATACCACATCTGCAGAAAGGTGCCTCCTTCGGCGGAATTTCAACTGGCATGTCGGGCCGCTTCTACGAGGGGAAAGCCGCTTTTGCGGCTCTACTTCTGCGAAAAATTTAGCCGCTTCTATGGCTTTGGGCTTGGCCTGACTTGGCTGCATCTGCGAGAGGACAACTGCTTCTTCGATCTCGCACTTGCGGCTGACCAACTGCAGGTGTGGTTATGAGAGATAGCTGGAACTTCAGATCCTTGCCAATTTTTCCAACTTCACTCGAGCCTCGCCCGGTTGACGCTCGGAGCCCTCGGGCCTCGCCCAAAAATACCGACAAGTTTGAAATCATGAAATGGACCCTCTCAAGCCCACAGAACACGCAAAAAACACTAAATCTAAGAATTTCCCCCTAAAATCAATTTAATCAAGCTTATGAACTTCAAGTTCATTAATTCACTTCTAACGCACCGAAATGTACTTATACTACTCGGATTGACATCAAATTTTGTGAGAAAGTCTTAAATGTTATATTAGACCTGTATCGGGCTCCGGAATCAACACACATGCCCGATACCAATATAATAAAGCATTATCTAATTTCATTAAATCCTTAGAATTTCAGTTTAATTAATTTCAAATAAAAATTCATTGCTCGGGCTAGGAACCTCAGAATTTGATTCCGAGCATGTGCCCAGGTCCCATATTTTCCTACGGACCCTCTAGGACCAGCTTAACAAAAGTCCGGGTTGGTTTACTAAAAATGTTGACCAAAGTCAAACTTGTCCTTTTAAGAAAATCATAGGGAATCAAGTGTGCCTATTATAACTAAAACTCTTCCAAATCTCGAACCAACCATCCACGCAGGTCGTAAATTAGTTAACGCAACTGAGAAAAGTCTTACTTAGGGGGAAGGGGTTCTAACAAGAAAAACAATCAGTTGCGTCATTACATTCTCCACCCCTTAAATAAGCGTTCATCCTCGAACGGACATAGAAAAGTACGTGAGCTAGGAAAAAGATGGGGGTATATGCTCTGCATGTCCTCCTCAGACTCCCAGGTCACCTCCTTAACTGATTGGACCCTCCACTAGACCTTTAGCATAGAACTCCTCTTGGATCGCAACTGGCAATCCTGTCTATCAATAATGGCAACTGGCTCCTCCTAATAACCCAAACTCTCATCCAACTGAATAGTAATGAAGTCTAACACATTGGAAAAGTCAGTGTGATACTTTTGCAGTATCGATACATGGAATACTGGATGGACTCCTGAAAAGATGGGGGTAAAGAAAGCTAGTAAGCCACCTCCTTATCTCGCCTCAACACGTTAAATGGGCCAATAAACCTTGGGCTCAACTTGCCCTTCCTCCCGGGACTTTCAAGAGGACCTTCTTAACAACCATGAATGATACATTACCCGCCTTCTGATCCGTGTAGCTTTTGTGTCTCGATTGAAATGTGCAAAGCCTCTCCTGATTGAACTTTACCTTCTCCAAGGCATCTTTCACCAAGTCCATACCATACAACTTAGCCTTACCAGGATCAAACTACCCGATAGGAGAACGACATCGTCAGACATATAAAGCTTTAAATTAATCCATCTCTATGTTGGACTGGTAGCTATTGTTGTAAGCAAACTCTGCCAAGGGAAAAAACTGGTCCCATTGTCCCTTAAAATCAATCGCACATGCTCTGAGCATATCCTCTATGATTTGAATTGTCCGCCCTAACTGCTTATCGGTCTGAAGGTGGAATGTTGTGCTAAGCTCCACACAGTTCCCCAATTCATTCAGAAAGGCTATACAGAAATGGGAAGTGAATTGAGGGCCTCTATCTGATATGATAGAAATAGGCACACCATACAACCGGACTATTAAATCTGAGCCAATCTCTCTGATGTATAAGTAGTCACAATACAAATAAAGTGTGCCGACTTGGTCAACAATGACCCACACTGCATTAAACTTTCGCAAGGTCCGGGGTAACCTATCTACAATGTCTATAGTTATACGCTCCCACTTCCACTCTAGTATAGGCATCTGCTGAAGTAAGCCTCCTGGCCTCGGGTGTTCATACTTAACATACTGGCAATTCAAACACCTAGCCACATACTCCACTATGTCTTTCTTCTTCTCCGCCGCCAATAATACTACCTCAAGTCACGATACATCTTCGTATCGCCCGGATGAATGGAATACCGCGAACTGTGTGCCTCCTCTAGGATCCTCTCCCTTAGACCATCAACATTAGGAACACATAGGTGACCCTAGAGTTTCAGAACACCATACTCACCAATAGAAACCTCCTTGACAATACCGCACAGCAATGTCTCTCTAAGAACCGCCAAGTGTGGAGCATCAAATTATCGGGCCTTGATCTGCCCCAATTATGAAGACTGAGCAATAACACACGCAAGGACTCAGCTGGCTTTGAAATATTTAACCTCACAAGTCTGTTAGTCAAGGACTGAATGCCCAAGGTTAGTGGCCTCTCCTCTGCTGAAATAAATGCCAACGTACCCATGCTCTCTGCTTTCTTGCTCAAGGCATCCACAACCACATTTGCCGTGCTTGGATAAAGAATGATGATGTCATATTCTTTCAGCAACTCAAGCTATCTATGCTACATCAGATTGAGATCCCTATACTTGAACAAATGATGTAAACTAAGATGATCAGTGTAAAACTTGCATGACACCCCATACAGATAAGGCCTCCATACCTTAAGAGCATGAACAATCACCGACAACTCTAGATCGTGCACACGATAATTCTTCTCATGAATCTTTAAATGGAGTGAAGCATATAAATAACTTGCCCCTCCTGCATCAATACACAATCCAAACCAATGCTTGAAATGTCACAATATAATGTATACATCCCTGAACCAGAAGGCAACACAAAACTAGTGCCGTAGTCAAAGCTGTCTTGAGCTTCTGAAAGCTCGGCTCACAATCGCCAGACCAATGGAAAGGATCCCATTCTGGATCACTATAGTTAGAGGTGATGCAATAGATGAAAAGTGCTACAAAAATCGTCGGTGGTAACCTGCTAACCCCAGGAAACTCCTAATTTCGATCACAAAAGTAGGACGTGGCCAATGCTGAACTGCCTCAATCTTCTTGGGATCCACCTTAATACCCTCTCCTGACATAATATTCCCCAAGAACGCCACTGACTCTAGCAAAAACTCACATTTAGAGAATTTAGCATATAGCTTCTGCTCTCGCAAGGTTTGAAGCACTACTCTCAAATGTTGCTCGTGCTCCCCCAAGCTACGTGAGTAAATCCAAATGTTATCAATGAAGATGATGACAAAGGAATCAATATAAGGTCTGAACACTCTGTTCATCAAGTCCATAAAATCCACTGGGGCAATATTCAAGCCATAAGACATCACCAAAAACTCATAATGGTCATATCTGGTACAGAACGAAGTGTTTGGAACATCTGAGTCCTGAATCCGCAACTGATGGTACCTTGATCTCAACTCAATCTTAGAGAACACTCTAGAACCCTACAACTGATTGAACAAATCAGCAATGTATGGAAATAGGTACTTGCTCTTGATGTTAGCCTAGTTCAACTGGCAGTAATCAATACATATCCGCATATGGTGCACCCCAAGGTGACACACTGGGTCTAAGAAAACTCTTTGCCAACAGCTCTTCAAGCTGCTCCTTCAAATCTTTTGGAGGCTGGTATAGATAAAGGTTGGCTACCTGGAGCCAAATCAATACAGAAATCAATATAGCAACCTGATGTCATGCTAGGAAGATTAGCAGGAAACACATTGGCGAACTCCCAAACTACTAGAACTGAATCAATCATCGAAAACTCTGCGGTGGTGTCCCGAAAATAAGACAGATAAGCCAAACACCCCTTTTCCACTATATGCTGTGCCTTTCGGAAAGAGATAAATCAACTAGATGTATCAATTGTGGAACCCTTCCACTCCAACACTGGTAACCCTGGCATCACTAATGTAACAGTCTTGGAATGCAAATTAAGGAAAGAATGGTATGGGGATAACTACTCCATGCCCAGAATGACCTCAAAGCCGATCATATCAAGCAAATTGAAATTTGTCCTAATCTTGAAACAATAGAATGTGACCCCACATGGCCGGTAGATCTAATCCACAACTACATAATCGCCCATAAAAGTGGAAACATGAATAGAAGTGCCCAAGGGCTCGAGAGAAATAACCAAATTATGAACAGAGATGATACATATGAATAGGTGGACGCTTGATCAAATAATACCGAAGCCTATCTGCCGCAAATGGAAATAATACCTGTGATAATGGCATTTGAGGACAATTCATCTTGTTTGGCCTGAAACGCATAGAATCTGGCTAGAGCACCAGCTAGCTGGCCTCCACCTGACTGAGTAGTATATGGCTGACCTCGCCTTGTCTGGCCTCCACCTCTAGGATGGCCTCTACCACTTTGTCCCATACCTCTAGGCGGTTGGGCAGCCGGTGCTGGAATCATAGGTTGTTGACCCTATTGTACTGCCTTGCCCCAAATCCTGGTGCAGGTCCTCTTCATGTGAACTGGGTCTCCACACTCGCAGCAAACTCTCGGCACCTTTTCTGTTGTCCAGAAGCCTAGCCCTGATGGTCTGAATACCTACCTGAGGAACTCGAAATGGCTGGAGGAAGTTATGAACTCTTTGGCGTCGCACTGGAATAGGAACCAAAATAACCATGGCACATGAATGTCCACTGGAAGAAACCTGAACAGCTGGAAGGCGACAAGAACTCTCTGGTATGGCATTGAAATACGAGCGTACAGGAGCACCCTAAGTAGGTGGTGGTGTAGAATGTGGGGGCCTGCTAGGCTTACCCCTCCCAAACTGACGTATACCCCTAGACGGGGCACCTTTGAACTCTTTGGAGAATCACGCCCTCTTTTCCTGCTACGTCTTCTCTTTACCTCTCATACCGTAGCCATCAATCCTCCGAGAAATCTCCACCCCTAAATGATAAGAAATTCCCATCCACTCCTCAGGCAATATTGGCCCTAATGCCACAATGAAACTTTGCAACGAACCTCAGCATCCTCTTTGTGTCAGTACGAAGTATCATCAATATATGGAAGGATAACTCAAAACACCTCACCGAATAATCAGTCATGGATTCTAACCCTGCTCAAGCTGCTCAAACTTATACCCGCAGCTTTTCACTCTCAAAGTGTCGAATATACCCGTCCAAAAATAACTGGGTGAATTGACCCCAAGTGATGGGAAAAGAACATGAGGGCCTGGCGAGAACATAAGATTGACACCATCTACGGGCATTGCCCTCTAGTAAAAGTAGTGAAATCAACCCCATGACTCAAATATCCTCATGTTGTGCAGTCTGTCCCTGCACCTATCAATGAAATCCTGAGCATCCTCATGGCGCTCACCCCGAAGACAGGAGGGTGAAGTCTAGTCCATCTATCCAACAACTTTTACGGGTCACCATCCTCAGCTGGTCGGGGCTCGGGCTCTACTGCAGCAACTGGATGAGCCCCATCCGCGGGTAGTGCACTCAAGGTCTTGTACATTGCAGCTTCATAACCAGGATCCTGAACAGTAGGAATCTGTGCTCCCTCTCCTGCCTGTGATGTAGCTAGATCTGATGAAAATAAACCATCCTCAGTCATAGTGTCCATGAACTGCAGCATACGCCCATGACTTCCTAGAAACCCAGTGTTATCATAAAGTCTATCGGGATAGGCTCTGCTGTGGGCACCTCGTCCTGCTCCTCAATGATCAATCTCCTACAGGATCAATCAGTGGTGCTACTAGTATAGCTCTAAGACGCCCTCATGCCCTACCTTGAGCTGGAGCCCTCCCTCGGCCTCTGCCTCGGCCTCTAGAAATAGGGGGAGTAGCTCCTCCCAGGTCTGGAATATCTGACGTGCCCGTCCTCGCCATCTATGATAGAATATAGAGGGAAATCTAGCATACTAACCATTGCACGATAGGAGATGAATAAAGACTAGTTTCCTAACACCCTATAGCCTCTCGAACATAAAAACACGTCTCTGTACCGATTCGCAAGACTCTACTAGGTTTTCCCATGACTTGTGAGACCTACGTGAACATTGAGCTCTAATACCATGTTTTCACGATCCAATTTCACCTCAGGTCGTGATGACGCCCAACCCCGTTGTCAGGCAAGCCAATGCGAAAATATGAATAAGTTCTAGCTTTACTTTTTCCAGAAACAATTATGAAAATCTCAAAGTTTGAATTAATACAACGATAATTAACATCATACCATAATAAGTATACAATCTCAACAAAATATAGTCTACTAAAGTGTATGCCAAGACCTGGTGTCACAAGTATGTAGGCAGCTAGTAAAATATACAAAAGAATAATTTTATCCTACTATATGAAATAGAATAGATAACCAAATGTAAAGGAAGACTCCATTGGGATGTTGAACGATATAGAAAGGGAGCAGCACACCGTGGAATCTCGAGCCGGATAAGGGAATGCACTAGCATGGTAACCAAATGTACCTACCTCAGATCATATACAATTAATTAGGCAAGTGTAGTATGGTACATAAACAATATGTACCTAGTAAGTATCATGTCTAATCTCAAATAAGTAGTGATGAGAGGTTGACTTGACACTTTCTAGGGTCAAATAATATAAGAATGTTATATTAAGCATGAACAGCACAAATGATTAACAATTTACAACAAGAAGCAACAGATCCTTTCCTAGATGATATCACAGTTAGCCATTTTCATTTCAGGGTATATAACAAACTTTCGTCCACATTAATATACAAAGAAAGAAACATACGCAAGTAGTGTTGAGGTCGTACAGAGGGTCGAAAGACGCGAACCATATATGCATCTATTACCCACTCGCGAATTATACATGCGATACAGTCAAATGTAATTATACATAACAACAGGCAGACAACAATATCAATATATATATATATATATATATATATATATATATATATATATATATATATATATATATATATATATATATATATATATATAACGAATATATCAACTTCTCTTTAAAAGGGAAAATAAAAATGATGTTCCTCTTATTAGATTCATTTACCACATTCAACATGATTTAAGCAAATCCCAAATTAATCATAAAGTTACAAGGACATCACGTAAAGCATGTTTTTGGGCCTAGACTACCCGGACTTAAGCATAATAGTGGCTATGCACAGACTGTCATCATCTAGCGCATGCGTAGCCCCCGCATTTAGTGAAAATTATTCAATTATTGCACTTATGGGGACAATTCCCTCTTACAAGGTTAGATATGAGACTCACATCACTCCAACGCATACTTCCAATATAAAAAACATGCTCAAACCCTCAAATTGGAGCCGCATGACCCAAAACCAATTAAACGAAGTAGGAACTAGTCAATACAAGCTCAAGAGTTCGCATTTTAATTACTAAGTAATTTCCCAACCTTAAATACAAGTTTCCTAAAATGCTCTAATCCCATGATTTTCCCTAATCTTTTTGTGTTAATCTTCCCAAGGCTCAAGTATTGAACTTAGAAATAATTAGGATGAACATACCTCAAGAGGCTCCAAAATCGCCCAATGAAAGATTAAAAATGAGCAAAAATGGAAAAGAGCCCATAATAAATGAAGCTCACTGCTTTAGTGATTTTTGCATTTGCGATTCTACGTCGCACCTGCGCTCACCGCATCTGCGGAAAGGTGCCCGCTTCTGCGGAATTTCAACTGTGAATTTTGCGGCTCCGTTTTTACAAAAAATTAGCCGCTTCTGTGGCTTTGGTATTAGCCTGACTTTTCCGCATCTGCGAGAGGATGACTTTGTTAGAATATACGCTTAACGCTAGAGGGGGAGGGGTGAATAGCGTTATAATAAAAAATAATATAAACTTGCGGAATTAAAAATTGCAGGATGGAAATAAGTGCGGTAAGTAAATAATAAGGAATGAACGCACCGAAAATATCCTGGTTCACCACAACCTGTGGCTAGTCCAGTCCCCGAGAGACTCTCTCTCGAGATTCCACTAACTTCATTAAGCTTACGGGTGCTTAACAAACCGTTACAAACTGAGAACTTGAGTCACACAAGCCTCAACAACCTTTGCTCGAAGATACCACACTTCAAGACTTCAACCGAAGGAATGAAAATGTTCCTTCTTACAACCACAAGGGATTAACACTTCCCTTCAAGTGTATACAAACACTTATCACTCAAGACAAGACTCTCGTTAAGAGTAGATATGAGTAAAATAAATACGCTCAAGAACACAACAACTTTCGTCAAGAGTTTGGCTCTCAAAAACTTATCAAATGAATAGAAAATGATGAATATGAGAGTATGCAAGCTTTAGCAAGAATATGATCAGTTGTTGTACTTAGAAGACTGATTTTGAGTTGTATTTATAGTGTTCAAAACCCCCACAACCGTTGCCTAATTGCCAATCAAGAATTGCTGATTTTGTGCTAAGATAATCGATTATCTGATTTGCATAATCGATTATTTTCCAATCGTTCAAAAATCATTCCCAGATTTTAAGCAGAATAATCGATTATCCAAATCGTATAATCGATTACCTGACAACGTTCAAAAAATCATATTCAGATTTTACTTAACATAATCGATTATCAGATTGTGTATAATCGATTACCTGACAACGTTCAAAAAATCATATGCAGATTTTACTTAGCATAATCGATTATCAGATTGTGTATAATCGATTATCTTTCAGAGTTTAAAAATACTTTGGCAACGGTCATTTGCATAATCGATTATGCTATAAGGATAATCAATTATCTTTTATATTTTGAAAACTTCGGACTACACTGTCTTAACATAATCGATTATCATAAAGTACATAATCGATTATTTTACAGTCTTGTAAAATTTGATAGACACTGCCTCAACATAATCGATTATCATAATGTGCATAATCGATTATTTTATAGCTTTGAAAAATCTGATGGACACTGCCTCAACATAATCGATTATGATAAGGTACATAATCGATTATCTTGTAGCTTTGAAAAATCTAATGTACACTGCCTTAACATAATCGATTATCATAAGGTACATAATCGATTATTGTTCAGCTTTGTAAATCTGATGTACATTGTCTTAACATAATCGATTATCATAAAGTACTTAATCGATTATCTTTGTCCAGATTTGAGAGGCATGTTTAAAAATCATTGTGGCTAAAATAAAATGTTTGAAAATCATTTTGAATTAAATTAAATATGCATGATTTGATAAAAATGATTTTACGAGAGAAGCCAAGTCTTGAGTTAATTGTCGGATCAAGATCACAATTAAAGAACGACTCATGTATAACTTTATTTCTTTGCTTGATCATCATGATCTTTGTTCGTCTTGTGCTTGAACCTCGTTATGTGTCAATTGCGCGCTTGTGCTTGGACCTCGTCATATGTCAATTGCGCGCCGTTTGTCATTTATCAAAACCTACAAATATGAACACACGTTTAGTTTAGTGCCTTGAGAACGTGTTTCAACAATTTCCCCCTTTTTGATAATGGAAAACCAATATCGGGATATGCATATTAGATAATTCATCATGACGATCCAAGACAAGTATATAGATATGCAATTAGTTCCAATTAGTTCCCCCTAAACATATGAATTCCCCCTCAATTTATGCCAATAAATATTAAGTGCATAGCCCTATTCTTCCCCCTTTTGACATTAGCCAAAAAAACATTAATAACTTGTTTATTGATTAACCAAAAATCGCAATTATAAAAGGGACAACATAATCTCAACATAATCGATTATTGATACTTGATAATCGATTATGTACTTAAGAGAAATCGATTATTCTTAAAAGAGATCGATTTTTCTGCACCAGTGCTTTATAATTCCCCCTGTCTTTGGGGCGATGCCTGCAAAATAGAATTAGGCACCTCCGACGCTCAAGTTAGTAATGAAAAACAAAAAAATGCAATGCATGACATAGATCAACGTGGAGTCAAGAATCCCGAGTTCACTACGAATTCGGAAAAAGGACTCTTTCTCTAAAGGCTTTGTGAAAATGTCGGCCAATTGAGATTTGGTTTCAACAAACTCAATTTCGACATCACCTTTGAGAACGTGATCTCTTATAAAGTGGTTCCTAATTTCAATGTGTTTTGTTCTTGAATGAAGAACGGGGTTCTTCGTCAAGCTTATGGCGCTAGTATTATCACATCTAAGAGGGATATGATCGATACTTAATCCATAGTCCGAGAGTTGTTGTTTCATCCAAAGGATTTGAGCACAACAACTCCCCGCGGCTACATAGTCAGCCTCGGTTGTGGACAACGCAACACTTACCTATTTCTTACTAAACCAAGAGACAAGAGAGCTACCGAGCAAATGGCAAGTGCCACTAGTGCTCTTGCGGTCCAATTTGCAACCCGCAAAATCGGAGTCTGAATAGCCAACAAGTTGGCATGAAGAGCCTTTGGGATACCATAGTCCCACATTTATAGTACCAACAAGATACTTCATTATCCGCTTAACCGCAGTTAGGTGCGACTCTTTCGGACATGATTGATATCGAGCGCATAAGCATACGCTAAACATTATGTCCGGTCTACTAGCAGTAAGATAAAGAAGGGATCCGATCATACCTCGATACTTCTATGTGTCGACTTCCTTACCTTTCTCATCTTTGTCAAGATGATCGGATGTGCTCATTGGAGTGGCCATTGCTTTGGCGTTGCTCATTTCAAATTGTTTTAGCAACTCTTTGCAATATTTAGATTGACAAATGAAAGTTCCTTCTTTCATTTGTTTCACTTGCAACCCCAAGAAGAAGGTTAGCTCACCCATCATAGACATCTCAAATTCGCTTGTCATTAAATCAGAAAATGCCTTGCACAAAGCATTGTTAGTAGCACCAAAAATAATATCATCCACATAGATTTGAACTAATAAAATATTATTGTTTTTATGCTTAATAAATAGTGTGGTGTCAACTTTCCCCCTAATGAACTCATTATCCAAAAGAAATATGCTCAATCGTTCATACCAAGCTCGGGGAGCTTGTTTAAGACTATAAAGGGCTTTCTTAAGTTTGAAAACATGATCGGGAGATTTAAAATCTTCAAAGCCTGGGGGTTGTTCAACATAAACTTCTTCTTGAATAAAACCATTTAGAAAAGCACTCTTTACATCCATTTGATATAAATTGAAATTCATAGAAGAGGCAAAAGTAAACGAATAGCTTCTAACCTTGCTATAGGTGCATACGTTTCTTCATAGTCAATTCCTTCATCTTGATTGTAACCTTTCGCTACAAGCCTAGCTTTGTTTCTAGTGATTACACCATTTTCATCTAATTTATTTTGAAAAACCCATTTCGTACCAATTATGGTATGATTGTCGGGTCTTGGCACCAATTCCCAAACGTCATTTCGTTTGAATTGGTTAAGCTCCTCTTGCATTGCCAAGGTCCAATGCTCATCCCCAATTGCTTCGGAAATGGTTGAGGAGTCAATTTGAGAAACGAAAGCAGTATGTCCTAAGGTGTTCTTAAGATTGTTTCGAGTACTTACCTTTTGTTCAATGTCACCAATTACCTTGTCGAGAGGATGGTCTTTGATTGTCCTCCACGCGTTAGGCAGTTTCGTTTCTTTCACCAGTGGTGGCGCTTCCTCCGATAATTGTTTCAAGATTTCATCTTGAATTTCCTTTGGATTTTCCTCTTGTACTTTGTCTTGAGGACTTATTGTGTTTAAAATACCTGCAAGATCAAAACCAGAATCCTTTCTCGCCAAGCGAGCATTATTTTCGGAAAACACAATATGAGGGGATTCCTCAACGGTTTCGGTTCTATTATTGAATACTCTATATGCTTTGCTACGTGATGAATAACCAAGATTCCTTCATCCGATTTGGCATCAAATTTTCCCAAATTATCTTTTCCGTTGTTATGAATAAAGCATCTACAACCGAATATTCTAAGATGGGAGAGATTAGGTTTCCTTCCTTTATAGAGTTCATAGGGAGTTTTCATGAGTATTGGCCTTATGACTACTCTGTTTAAAACGTAGCATGTGGTACTCACGGCATCTGCCCAAAATTGTTTGGGAATCTTAGCCTCATCGAGCATGGTTCTAGCCATCTCTTCGAGACACCTATTTTTCCGTTCCACCACTCCATTTTGTTGTGGTGTACGTGGAGCAGAGAAGGTGCGCTCAACACCGAGTTCGTCACAAAAGTCCGTGAAGAGATTGTGGTCGAACTCTTCCCCATGATCACTTCTTATGGAAGTGGCGGTTGTGTTCTTTTCATTTTGAACACGTTTGAGAAAACATTTAAAATTTTGAAAAGCCTCACTTTTGTGAGCAAGAAATAGTGTCCATGTAAATCTAGAATAATCATCAACAATAACAAAAGCATAACGATTTCTACCAAGACTTTCAATGCGAGATGGTCCAAAGAGATCCATGTGAAGAAGTTGCAAAGGTCTTGTAGTTGAAACAATATTCTTAGATTTAAAAGATGCTTTTGTTTGCTTCCCTTTTTGACAAGAATCACAAATAGTGTCATTTTCAAATTTCAAATTTGGAAGACCAATAACTAAATTTTGTGAAACCAATTTGTTTAAACATGTTGATATGAGCTACTCTACGATGCCATAACCACATATCATCTTCTTTACTCATAAGACAATTCACATACTCTGATGAAGAGTTTTCAAGATCAACCATATAGATGTTATCAATTCTAAAACCACGAAGAATAATTTTAAAATCACTACGACGAAAAACTATGCATTCTTCCGAATCAAAAAAAACAAGATTTCCCTTGTCACATAATTGACTTATGCTCAAGAGATTATGTTTTAGACCTTTAACTAGCAATATATGCTTAATGGAAGAAGATTCATTCTTACCGACCGAGCCAATGCCAATAATTTCCCTTGTTGTTATCTCCAAAAATAACGTTTCCTCCTTCCTTGTGTTCTAGTTGAAGGAACTTGGATGCGTCTCCGGTCATGTGTTTGGAGCATCCACTATCAAGGTACCAAAGTACACTTGATCCCTTCAAACATACCTACAAGACAAATCAATGAGTTTTTGGTACTCATGCTATTTTGTGTCCTTGAGAGTTAGGTGTAAAATGCTGTTGTGCTTGACATGCAGTTAAGTGTCTGTGTCTAGTAAAGCAAGCAGGAGCAATATGTCCTATTCGACTACAATAGTGACAAATGACATAAGGATTATGCATTCTTCTAGGTTGGTAGTAGTTGGAGGTACGAAAATCGTTTGCTCTATTTTTGACAATATGGCTATTGCGCAATCCTTGAAAATCATTTCTCCTACTGTTTGTTCTAGGATATGCAGCGTTTCTAGAATAATTGTTTCTAGGTCGAGTATGTCTAGGTTGCGATTGTTGAAGGCCATTTCTAGGCGTTCTAAAATGTTCAAAGTTTCTTCTAGTGTTTGGTCTAGGATGCATGTTGATTCTAGGATGGTTATTTCTAGGATGAATGTTTATTTTATTTATCCTAGGTTGAGCCTTGGGTTGTTGGGAGATGGCTTCAACTTTTTCTTTAGGCTCGTTTTTGAAACCTATGCCATGTTTGGTCGATTTCAAATTGACAAGAACATCATTCAAATTTTTATGAGAGGAATTGAACTTATCTAGGGTGCCCTTAAGTCTTTCTACTTCATCTTTTAGATGCATGCAAGAAATGCAATTTTTACTAGAACTCTCGGGTTTGTCGGCGCTTCTCTTGCCGAAAATTTGTTTTCTTCTTTCAACTTCTCATTTTCCAAAATCAATTTTTCCAAATCTTTTTCTTTCAAAGAGAGTTGTTTTTCAAAATCTTTTTCTTGCAAAGAAGAATTTTTCTTTACGTCTCTAATAGTTTCGGAAGCTCTAATGAATTCGCTATACAATTCATCAAAACCATTTTGCATTTCCTCAAGAGAAAAGAAATTTTTTGAAGAAATTTGACATACCTCTTCTTGATTGTCTTCGTGTTCCATGAGACATAGATTTGCGGCTTCGTCTTCTTCATCGTCGCTTGATTCGTCTCCGGAGTCACCTCCCCAAGATATGTATGCTCATTGTTTCTTGAAGGGTTTCTTCTCCTTTTTGACATTTGGGCAATTTGATTTAATGTGCCCGATTTCTCCGCATCCATAGCACTTTACTTGATCTCCTTGTTGTTTGCCTTTTCGTTCATACTCTTTTCGCATGAACTTTTGAAACCTTTTAATAACGAGTCCGAACTCGTTATCTCCGTTGTTTGAGTCCTCATCATTTTGAGGTTGAGCCGTGCTTGCCTTGAGGGCGATTCTTTGTTTCCTTTGATCATTAAACGGAGGGTTAAGTATAGTAGATTCATAGGTTTTAAGATTACCTCTTAGTCCGTCGATGGTGACATTTGAAACGCCGATAGACTCTTGAATCGCGTCGGCCTTGGAGCGCCATTCCGGAGTGAGACTTTGGAGAATTTTTCGGACAAGTTCCTTATCCGTGAAGGTCTTCTTAAGAGCATGTAGGTCATTGACGATTTTTGAAAATCGTTCGAAAATGTCATCGATCCTCTCGCTTTCCTTCATGTGAAACAGTTCATATGCATGGGTTAGAAAATCAATTTTAGCTTCTCTTACCTGGTCCGTACCTTCGTACGTGATTTCCAGCTTATCCCACATTTGCTTAGCCGTTGTGCAATATGATATTTTTCTGTAATCATCAGCATTTACAGCACAATATAATAAGGTGATGGCTCTAGCATTGTTCTGCACTTTTCGAATATCATCCGCATCGTATTCATCTTCGAATTTTGGAACCCATTCATTTTCAACCTTTTTGGTTGGAATTTGTTCTCCCTTCGTTATAACCTTCCACAGATGAAAATTATTCGATTGGATTAATATTCTCATCCTCTCCTTCCAGTACGTATAGTTTGTGCCGTCGAACAGTGGTGGTCTGGTGGAGCATTGTCCTTCACCTATTCCTGCATTAAAGTCACGAGTAGAAGCCATGGATTGTTTCTCTCAAACGGTTAAGTCTTTCAGAGAGTTGGGCTCTGATACCAATTGTTTGAATATACGCTTAACGCTAGAGGGGGGGTGAATAGCGTTATAATAAAAAACAATATAAACTTGCGGAACTAAAAATTGCAGGATTGAAATAAGCGCGGTAAGTAAATAATAAGGAATGAACGCACCGAAATTATCCTGGTTCACCACAACCTGTGGCTAGTCCAGTCCCCGATAGACTCTCTCGAGATTCCACTAATTTCGTTAAGCTTACGGGTGCTTAACAAACCGTTACAAACTGAGAACTTGAGTCACACAAGCCTCAACAACCTTTGCTCGAAGATACAACACTTCAAGACTTCAACCGAAGGAATGAAAACGTTCCTTCTTACAACCACAAGGGATTAACACTTCCCTTCAAGTGTATACAAACACTTAGCACTCAAGACAAGACTCTTTTTAAGAGTAGATATGAGTAAAATAAATACGCTCAAGAACACAACAACTTTCGTCAAGAGTTTGGCTCTCAAAAACTTATCAAATGAATAGAAAATGATGAATATGAGAGTATGCAAGCTTTAGCAAGAATATGATCAGTTGTTGTACTTAGAAGACTGATTTTGTGTTGTATTTATAGTGTTCAAAACCCCCACAACCGTTGCCTAATTGCCAATCAAGAATTGCTGATTTTGTGCTAAGATAATCGATTATCTGATTTGCATAATCGATTATTTTCCAATCGTTCAAAAATTATTCCCATATTTTAAGCAGAATAATTGATTATCCAAATCGTATAATCGATTACCTGACAACGTTCAAAAAATCATATTCAGATTTTACTTAACATAATCGATTATCAGATTGTGTATAATCGATTACCTGACAACGTTCAAAAAATCATATGCAGATTTTACTTAGCATAATCGATTATCTGATTATGTATAATCGATTATCTTTCAGAGTTTAAAAATACTTTGGCAACGGTCATTTGCATAATCGATTATGCTATAAGGATAATCGATTATCTTTTATATTTTGAAAACTTCGGACTACACTGTCTTAACATAATCGATTATCATAAAGTACATAATCGATTATTTTACAGTCTTGTAAAATTTGATAGACACTGCCTCAACATAATCGATTATCATAATGTGCATAATCGATTATTTTATAGCTTTGAAAAATCTGATGGACACTGCCTCAACATAATCGATTATGATAAGGTACATAATCGATTATCTTGTAGCTTTGAAAAATCTAATGTACACTGCCTTAGCATAATTGACTATGATAAGGTACATAATCGATTATTGTTCAGCTTTGTAAATCTGGTGTACATTGTCTTAACATAATCGATTATAATAAAGTACATAATCGATTATCTTTGTCCAGATTTGACAGGCATGTTTAAAAATCATTTTGGCTAAAATAAAATGTTGAAATCATTTTGCTTTAAATTAAATATGCATGATTTGATAAAAATGATTTTACGAGAGAAGCCAAGTCTTGAGTTAATTGTCGGATCAAGATCACAATTAAAGAACGACTCATGTATAACTTTATTTCTTTGCTTGATCATCATGATCTTTGTTCGTCTTGTGCTTGAACCTCGTTATGTGTCAATTGCGCGCTTGTGCTTGGACCTCGTCATATGTCAATTGCGCGTCATTTGTCATTTATCAAAACCTACAAATATGAACACACGTTTAGTTTATTGCCTTGAGAACGTGTTTCAACAGACTGCTCCTACGATCTCGCACCTGTGGCTGACCAACCATATGTGCGGCTATGACAGATAGCTGGAACTTTAGCTCATTGCCAATTTTTCTAACTTCATTCGAGCCTCGCCCGATTGACGCTCGTGGCCCCCGGGCCCTGCCTGAATATACCGATAAGTTTGAAATAATAAAATCGACCCGGTCGAACCCATGTAATGCCTGAAACAATGCTAAATCTAAGAATCACCCCCTAAAACCTATTGAATAAACTTATAAACTTCAAGTTCTTCAGTTCACTTCTGACGCACCGAAACGTACTTATTCTACTCGAATTGACATCAAATTTTGTGGGCAAGTCTAAATGTTATATTAGACCTGTACAGGGCTCCGTAATCAACACATGGGCCCGAAACAAATATAATCAAGCAGTATCTAGCTTCATTAAATCCTTAGAATTTCAGTTTTAACAATTTCTAACAAAAAATCATTACTCGGGCTAGGGACCTCGAAATTCGATTCTGGGCATACGCACAAGTCCTATATTTTCCTACAGAACCTCTGGGATTGTCTAAACACAAGTCCGAGTTCGTTTAGTAAAAATGTTGACCAAACTTTAACTTAACCTTTTAAGAAAATCTTAGGGAATCAAATGTGCCTATTACAACTAATACTCTTTCAAATCCCAAACCAACCATCCACGTAGGTTTTAAATTAGTGAAAGCAAGTGCCAAAAGTCTTATTTAAGGGGACATGGTTCTAATAAGAAAAATGACCAACTGAGTCGTTACAATTAATTCTCATAACACACGTTGTTTTACGTTTGTTCTCGAAGGTGTCTTTGATTTCAGGAATCAACATGTCATACTCTCAAGTAGCACCCACTCGCACAGACAACGGCCTTGGCCTTTATAGAGAGAAGGAACACATAGTTGCTCCGGGAAATAAAATACCTCCAGTCAACCCCGATGGACCTCCGGCCCTAGACCCAGTCGATGTCAGCTCCCATATTGCTATTAATGGGAAATTAGGTGTTGAACTTGAAAATAGCATCCACATAGATGCTCGAATAGCCTATCAGAACACACAGAACGATAAAGAAGGCGGAATTACCCTTCAAATGATATTCGAGATATTGCAGACTCAACAAGCCACAATAGCACAACTCCAAAATTATAATCATGCACCAAGTAGGATCAAGCTTGATCTATCACTAGAAGTTGTTCATAAAGCCGAACCAGTGAGATTGAATGAATGAGAATCAGTTGCCCAAGATTCCGAAGTTTAATAGGAAGACAAATAAAAATGAACACGTCACCTATTATACATGAGCTATTAAGGGAAATGACTTAGAAGATGATGAAAATGAATCTGTGCTGTTGAAGAAATTCGGAGAAACTCTATCAAAGGGTGTTATGATATGGTATCATAATTTACCTCCTATCTCTATTGATTCATTTGATATGCTTGCAAATTCCTTTGTAAAGGTGCACGCTGGAGTCATTCAGGTTGAACCTAGAGAGTCGGACTCATTCAAGTTAAGGCAAAAAGAAAACGAGATGCTTAGGGAATTCGTATCTAGATTTCAAATGGAATGAATGGATTTTCCACTAGTCACCAACGAACGGGCTGTGCAAGACTTCACTAAAGGTCTCAACGAACGGATTCCATAGCTTCACAATAATTAAAGCAATATTAGATCGAATATCCAACAGTCACTTGGTCTGATATACATAATCGGTATCAGTCAAAGATTAGGTCAAAGATGACCAACTGGGGGATCCAATCGGTTGATTTATCCCAACAGGCTCGTGGACAAAGTCAAAAGGGATGTCGACCGGGAACCACGATCGAATAGAGACCGATATCAGCCATGCGATGGAGACAAAAAAAATAACAGCCCTGGGTGCAACCCCGTGAGGAATAACAGAAGGAACAATCATGGACATAGCTCCCAAGAGCTCTTGAGCAATAGTGGTTTGGATAGGGATACCGGGTCTAAAGAAGCACCTCGATTGTCAGAATATAACTTCAGCGTAGATGTTTCTGCTATAGTAGCATCCATTAAGAGTATCAAAGTTACCAGGTGGCCTCGACCTATGCAAATTGATCTGACCTAGAGAAACCTAAACCAAATATGTAAGTACTATGGCACCCATGGCCATAAAACAAAAGCTTGCAGACAGCTAAGACAGGAAGTAGCTCAACTATTCAACGAGGGGAAACTTTGAGAATTTTTAAGTGATCGAACCAAGAACTACTTCAAAAATAGGGATTCAAATAGACAAAACGAGCAAGGAGAGCCACAACATGTGATTCACATGATTGCGTCGATGTTCCTCAAGGATTGGTATTTAAATGCACAAAGGTGACAATCACAAGGGAAAAGTGAACCTGGGACTACTTACCAGAAGAAACCTTGTCTTTCAACAATGAGGATGCAGAAGAGATCAAACAACCTCACAACGACGTATTGATAATATCTATCCTTATGAGTAAAATTCAAGTTAAATGTGTTTTGATTGATCCAGGTAGCTTAGCAAACATCATTCGATCGAGGTCATAGAGCAACTTAACATCCAAGGTCAAATTATGCTCGCGGATAGAGTACTTAATGGGTTTAACATGGCTAGCGACAAAAGGGGAAATCATTTTTCCACTAAATATGGCATAGACATCTAAGAAACAAAGTTCCATGTGATTGAGGGTGATATAAGGTACAACACACTACTCGGAAGGCCTCAGATCCATAACATGAAGGCACTGCCCTCGACGTTTCATAGTCCTAAAGTTCCCAACATCAGAAGTAATCAAAATGGTGTATGGTGAACAACTTGTCGCCAAAGAAATATTTATAATCCACGAAGTAATACCGGTATCAGCGCTTTCATCAGTAGAGGTATCGGAGTCGAAGGGAAAGCAAGAAGTCAAATAGAAATGAAAATCACTGGCCTCAGCCCGATCAGAGGAGCAGGAAAATTTTGAGGACCAAGATTATATGATACTTCAAGCCTTCATAATCCTCGATGATTCTGACGTAAAAAGTCGACTGTTGAAGAGCTAGAACAAGTCATATTGATCGAGAATTTGCCTGATCAAATGGTACACCTGGGCATAGGGTTAATTCTCTAGCTTAGGAAAAAACTTATTCGATTACTTATGGATAACATAGATTGTTTTGCTTGGTCCAATCTCAATATGACAGGAAGCCCAATAGAGATCACTACCCATCGGTTAAGCTTGAACCCAAATTTTCGTCCACTAAAGCAAAAGAGAAGGCCCCAGTACGAGGTTAAGCATGCATTCATCAAGGACGAGGTAACCAAACTTCTCAAAATAGGGTCCATTCGACAAGTAAAATATCCCGAATGGTTAGCAAATGTAATGGTAGTCCCTATGAAGGGAAATAAACTTAGAATGTGCATAGACTATAAGGACTTAAATAAGGCCTGCCCTAAGGATTCTTTTCCTTTGTCGAACATCGATCGATGATCGATGCCATGATTGACCACGATGTTCTCAGTTTTCTCGATGCCTACTATGGTACAATCAAATACATATGAGCCGAAAGATCAGCAAAAAAACCTCATTTATCACTAAATACGGCACCTGTTGTTATAATGTAGTGCCATTCAGACAAAAAATTGCTAGTGCAGCTTATCAACGCCTAGGAAATCAAATGTTTGAAAAATAAATAAGGAAATCTATGAAAGTTTATATTTATGACATGCTAGTTAAGTCCCTGCGAGCAAAGGACCATTTGAGGCATTTGCAGGAGACAGTCGAAATACTAAGGAGGTACAAAATGAAATCAACTCGAAAAGTGTGCATTTGGGGTCGTCTCAGGAATTTCGGCTTCATGGTGTCCAATCGAGGGATCAAGATCAACCCAGATAAAATTAAAGCTATTGAGGATAACAAATTCGTAGATAATGTGAAGGTTATGCAGAGGCTGACCGGGCGCATAGCTGCCCAAGGACGATTCATCTCGAGGTCCTTAGATAGAAGTCACCAGTTCTTCTCACTGCTTAAGAAGAAGAGCAATCTTGCATAGACCCCAGAATGCCAACAAGCCTTAGAAGAAGTGGAACGATACTTGTCAGACCCTCCACTGATTCACACCCCGAAAGCAGACGACCAACTCTACTTATACTTGGCAGTCTCAAAAATAGTGATAAGTGGGATCCTAGTTTGGTAATAGCAAGGAATGCAATTCCCTGTTTACTATGTTAGTCGGACCTTAGGTGAGTCCAATACCCGATATCCACACTTGGAGAAATTAGCGTGCTTTAATATGTGCCTCTAGGAAATTAAAACCATATTTCCAATGTCACCCAATGTTGAGGCTGAAAATGTTTAGCAAGGACAACAACTAGACCTTGTCATCGGTAGGGCTCAGCAATATCTTTTCAATCGACGGGATGACTATCCCGAGCAACTTGTTCGTTCCACCTAATCCAAAGGTCCATAAAGCTCTCCTTAGGTTTCTTTTCTATATGAGATAGGGAGGAGCGGTTTTGGACAATGTCTATATCGTGCTGAAAGTGTTGCATGAAAGCTTGAGCCATATTGTCCGATGTATTCCACTTACCTACATCTTGACGATTATACCATTCCAGGGCTACCACAGTCAGGCTTTTACTGAAATATGTAATCAACAACTCATCCCTCTTGCCAACACTTCTAATCTCATTGCAACAAAACTTCAAATGTGCTACCGGATCTCCACACCCATTATACAAGTTAAATTTTGGCGCTTTAAATTCTGCGGGTAAACAAATGTCGGGGAACATTGATAGTTCTTTTTAATTCATGCTACCCTGGTCTCCCTTCCCTTGCATATTCTTTAATGATTGTTCTGTTCTTTTCAGCTTCCCATATATCTCATCTCACCTTTCTTTTTCTGTAATCTTTTCATTTTTAGCATGAAGCTTATCTTGAGGGTTCTTCTTGCGGGCAACCTTTGATGGGTGATATTGGGCATTATAAGATTTGAGTGGGTATTCATTGCGATGGGTGATGGAGCTACTGAGGTGATTGGAAAGGGCCATATTTTGGGCAAAGGGAGCATCTAAGAAGCCGGGGGTAGCGGTGTAGTGCCTTCCCGACTATCCAAGACTGATACATATCCGCCATGTGTTGTCTTAACATGTTAACCTTTTCGACCAACCCATTGTCCTGTTTAACCAACTGCTTTGGGGCACCAGTATCAACCAACTCAGCTGTTGTTGTTTGCCATTGTCTTTGGCTTTATATTGTAAAGAAGAGTTACCACTTCAAAGCCACAAACCAACCACACTTTTGGAAAATAGACACAACAAAATGAAGCCATCACGTTAGCATTAGGGCATTTAACACAGGATAATTTCACTTTATATGCAATGCACCTAGCCGTAGCTATCGATTTATATTATGCACTAATTGGTTGCTTGCATCTGCCGGCTTTTACTCTATGCCACTTTTCTTTTCTCTCTTGTTTTTCCTTTTTCCCCTCTCTCTTTTGCTCATCTTGTTTTACTTTTATTTTATTATTCCCTCTATTATTTTACTACTGCTTCACATCGTGACATTCCCTTCTTTTCCCCTTTTATTTTTGTTGCGGTCATATTCTATGTGGATTACCTACGTATCATGACCTCACATGAATCAGACCGAGAGTAGTTCTAGCGGATATGAACAAAATATTTTTGGAATTTTCAATTTTTCATAAAAACAAACACTTTGAGTATGAAGACTCAAGATTCACAGACTCGACATAAACTAACAAGCTTAGAAAAGATCAATTCAAAAGACCTAACAGACTCCAAAACAACTTAAAAGACTCCAAGCAAAAAGTATCGAGTCAAATAAAGATTGCAAATACATTAAAGTCTTGAACACTCCTGGAGCTTTCGGGTGTTGTTTGGTTTTGTTGCGGGCTCGTCTGCAAGATCCATCTCGAGCCTTTCCAAATCTCTCATTACCTGCTGGAAAAACGTCATGACTGCCGCGAAGAAAGTGGTCTGGGTCATGTTTTCACATATTTGGCATTTTACCACAATGTACTCTGCAATCATTGTGACCCTTTCACGGATCCTACCCTTCTCCCGTAATAAATCTCCAATTTGTCGGGTTCTAGATTCCAAAGTTTATTTAGTTGCATGACTTTATTTTTGAAATTGTTGCAAATCCCTTTCTAACCATGCTATCAAAGAATAACAGTGCTCCCTTTCGGCTTCAAAATATCTTCCATGCTTGGCCCTTTCATTTTCAACGATCTTGACCTTTTTGTTCATACTTGTCATCCCCTTGTCGTATTTCTCCTTCAACTGACGGATAAAAGTGGCTTTCCCTTGCATCCTTGGCTATCTTGGCCCGAGCATTTGCTATCTCCTTTTCAGTCTTTTGTCAATCGTCCTCGAAATCACGTGCCTTATGAGTAAGGTTGTAGATGAGCTTCTCATCTTTTCTACTCCTTCCTGGGTTGTCAATTGCTATTTTTATTTTCCGGATATGTGCTTTGAAAGATTTATTTTCTTGGATCAACCTTCTTTTCTCACCTTCAACTTCCTGATCCTGGTGATCATTGTTGAATTCCATATTTCTCAGCTTTTTTTCAAGGCATGAATCTCAGCTTGGTACGCTTTTCCTTTTCTCCCCATGCTAATCTTTCTTGGATTATGTCTTCAAAAGCTTGAACATGAGGTCTTTTGGTGGGTCTCTCAAGTTAGAGTTCTTGCTCAATGTTCACACAGGACCTCTTCTCAAACCAAGCAGCATAGTGTGGATCCACTTCTCCCTTTGTGACATCTACTCCCTGGGTGCCATTTTTAAGATACCAACAGCCATTCCAATCCTATTGAACTAAAGCTTCGGGCAATGCGGTTTCTGGATGCAACTCTATGACTTGAGTACTTAGATCTTCACCTTCATGCACAATTTGATATCGTCCAAATTGTCTCAATACCCTCTGTGGTGCATACGATTGAATACGTTTTACACCGATTCTCCTCAAGTAGCCCTTAGCAGCATTCATGTATATGGCTTCTGTCTTTGGGAGCCATCCTATGGACCACTCAATTTGACTTGCTTTGAGTGCTTTCAAATGAGACACCCATACTTCAAACCCCTCTTGCACGCTGCAATCCTTTGCCCTCTCTTCATAACTGGTGATGAAATTATTTGGGCTCGATCCATAACTCATGAATCTGGGATGGTGACGAAGATGCTCGATCATCCACATTTGTAGGAGGATATTGCAACCTTCAAAGAACTAGGCCCCAGCTTTGCATAATGTCAACGCACGATAGACATCCGCCAGTACCAATGGGGCCAGTGTATGATTTTTCATGGTGGTACGGATTTGTGCAATTCTAGCCATACGAATATCAATTGTCCCTTTTCTCATTTCGAAAAACCATTATCCCCAGGAATGCCACAATAAATGCGAACCAGCTATGAAGTTCCCAAAGACCCTTATCTTGCTTGTTGCTCAACCCCTTTTCATGTGTCTCAAAACCAGAAGAATGCCCAAACCTGAAGTATAAGAAATGGAAATCACAACACCCATTGCATACGCTGTTTTTACTTGTTTGTTTGTTGATATTCAGGAGGTCAAAAAACTTGTGCACCGACGGAGCCCTTGGAAATATAAGTTGTTGCTTCCTCAGAGCTTGTCCAAACTTAATGTACCCGGCTATCTCCACCAAAATAGGGGTAATCTCAAAGTCTGAGAAGCGAAAAACATTACGAGCAAGGTCCTAGAAAGATCATAGCCTTGATCAGATTGTCCTGTGGTTTGATCTCCCAAATGTCTATAAGATAGCCCAACT
This sequence comes from Nicotiana benthamiana, assembly GCA_034376525.1. Taxonomy (NCBI): domain Eukaryota; kingdom Viridiplantae; phylum Streptophyta; class Magnoliopsida; order Solanales; family Solanaceae; genus Nicotiana; species Nicotiana benthamiana. The sequence continues at coordinate 26,223,135 of CM067340.1, read as the reverse complement.
GTTGTCTTACCTATTTCTGACCATCTTGATCCATATCATTCCACCACATGCGCAAATGTACTCGAGCCTGCTCCCTGATCACTTCTGGTGGGTCCTAGATAATATTCATTCGTTGCTGTAGAAAGATAGGGTTAGGGTTGACTTTAATGACCCTTTTTTGAAAACAAGTTTCTAATTTTAAAAGAAAATCGTGATTCCCTCCTTGACATGCCAATTTTAGCCAAATGTCTATCTTTGCAAATATGGCACTTTCCCATTTCCATATGAATTTTGAGGCTGGGGAGGCTTATTTTAAGACACTTCTCAACTTTGTCCATTCTTTTACGAAGATAGCCCTTCGATAACAAGAGAATATTCTAAGGCTTCTAGGTAAGAGCGATTTAAAACACTACCGACACTGAATCAGCTTATTTCTCTCTCCTTTTTTCTCTCTATTTTTCAAAATAAGACCGGACCTTATGTAGGTTGCCTACGTATCCCATATCTGATGGGAATCACACCCACATAGTTTGGCCAATTTGATTTTGAAATGACTATTTTGGGTAAAAAAAATCGGTAGAGTTTCGGGGTATTTTCAAGCATTGGGTTTTCTTTAGAACCGAGTTTACTCCTTTCCTACATCACTCTTGGTCTGTTTTTCCCATCTTCTTGTTTTTCTTTGATTTTCCTCACTCTTCTTTTCTTATTTATCCAGTCAGCATGTAGGCCAAAATAAATAAATGTTCACATAGCACATTGGATGCGTCGTGATTGTTTGTTATTTTGGGTAAACCTGTCCTAGACGGACCCATCCTTTGTGTTGAGTCCCCTAAGCCAAAATGCACGTGATGCAAGCAAGCGCTCCTACTAGGGATTTGGCATGAGACTGTATTTTTCTAAGTTCAAATCCTGGGGTTTTGATCTACACAAGGGGTACCCGAGCAGACAACTAGGGCTGAGGAGGGGGCGGCGTACTGGGAGTACTAAAGTCTGTTCGGCCTTGTCGCTTGCCCAGCCTCGCTCTATTTGCTATAATTTTTAAAGAAAAAGCGGGCTATGTGAACATATGCACCATTTCATAAGACTAACAGGGATGGCATAAGGAGACAATTATATCCAATTCAAGAAAATTAAAGCGGTAAACAGATAGCATATTTGCATAACAAGGTTCACATAATACAGTAATATCGACAATAATAAGCCAAGTAAAAATAATAAAACAAGCTAGAATTCTTTAACCCTGAACAAAAGTTCTAGGTTCTAGTTCCCCAGCAGAGTCGCCAGAGTTGTTACACCTTCTTCTTCTACTACATCCCCGAAAAGGTATAATAAAGAGAGTTTTTCCGATTTAAGTGACAATCGAAACGGGATTCATTTTAATTAAATCAGAGTCGCCACTTGGGAGATTTATGGTATCCCAAGTCACCGGTTTAAATCTTGAATCGAGGAAAAGAATGACTCTGTTATTACAGTCTGCGAATCAAAAATCCGAGTAAGGAATTCTGTTAACCCAGGAGAAGTTGTTAGGCACTCCCGAGTTCCGCAGTTCTAGCACGGTCGCTTTGATCCTACTTGGCTTGACTAAATTATTTATTACTGATTATCGGACCTATGTGCATTTACTTCTTACCGTTTTTAAATTAAAAAGTTATCTTGAAACGGGTTATGCGTACGTATACCCGCCTGTTTGGCGCGTCAAAATTATGTTATGCGAACGTGTCCATAATTAATAATGCTTTATCGTTACTAAGAAAAATTTGGGCCGAAGTTGCGAGAATGCATACTTCGGTTTTGTTTTTAGAAGCGTAATCATGTTACGCGAATGTATACACAATCACGATAGTATTTTAAGACAGCCCTAAAGGATATTCTACGAAATGTTTAGTCATTTTTACATCTAATTTATGAAATTACTAGGAAGTCCCAAGGCGATTTAAATGAACTTATGTAAACTAAAAATAATTAAAAAAAACTTGTAACATATTTTATTATTAAGAAAATATTGGTCGAAGTTATTCGAACGCATACTCCAAATTAATTAAGGATCACGGTCATGCTACACGAACGTATACGCAACTACAATCGTATTTTAAATGGCCCTAAAGGCTTGCTACGAAAATTAAATAATTTTTATAACTAACTTAACACAAGGGGCACGGAATTGTGATTTTGATTCAACCTGACGCAACTCAAATTAATTAAAGGTATTGCCGATGAACTAGGGTCTATAGAAATCAAAACCAATTTTTTTTTTTAAAAAAAAACCAAGCTGAATCTAAATCATGATCCAAAAGGCTTTGAGACTGGAAGTCTAATCTATTTCGTTTTTCTCACAATTTTTGCCTGACTTGAGGCCCAATCACCAGTCTTAACATTACTCAGTTGAAACAGCAGCACCCTAAACACAGAGCTTCCATTTTTGTAACAAATATGAATGTCTAATACGCATACGTAAATTGCACTCAGAAATCAATACACACAAAAAAATACCTAACCACATTAATACAGCTTTGGCGTAAATCAACCAATATGTTAGTAAAACCATACGTGCTGGAATATTTGACAAAAAACAAAAGGCAGACCTTAAAACCAAACAAAAAGAACGAAAAAGGTTGCATATTTGATTACAAACTTGAATTTCATTTGAGACTTAAACAAACAGGCATAGCGTGTATAACCTGAAATGAACGAGCCACACCTCAAGCTATACATAACTGAACTTGGATATGTGATGCACGAGAAAACTAGATCTAATGCAAGTAGCCTGAACTAACAAACATATAGCCCTCAAGTGCACTCAAAACCAAATAAATTCATACTGAAGCAAACAAATCCTTCAGTTCATACCTGTTAAGTTAAATACATATATCTAACCTACTATGTTGTTGAATTTAAAACATTCACCACGGACCCCATACTAATTTTAGAATACAAGTACAGTACTGATTACTTGATAAGCTGCATATTGACAAAAGTAAAGCCTGGCTAAGGGCATCTAGAAACGTAGTGTAATCAACTTTAAGGGAAGAAATTTAATAAAATTGCCAAACAATACTTCTTTGTTCAACCAGCAATTACATCCTTACAATAATCTCAATTCCATTCAAGTTTCAAATGAAATACCTAGAGAGCAAAAGGATATAAAATGAAGCAGGGTCAGCAACGGAAACACAACAACAGTAGCAACAGCGCAGAAAATAATTTGAAAAATCACTTGAAACCAAATCAAAATTTAAAACCAAATTCCAGCCAAGAATGAACCAAGAAAACTTGAATATCAGCAAGACTTCAACTTATTTTTAGTTGTTAATTGCTCAAACTTGTCCTAGAGTGGATATCACCGAAACTCCCTAAGATTTTCCAATAGAACAGTAGTATATTTTGGTATTTTTGATTTTTTATACTCAGATGTTAGACAAAATAGTAAAAATTTTGCAGGTTTTGTTTATGGATTTTTTCAGCTCTGAGAACCTTTGATGAAACAGTATTTCTACAGCCCTCTATGTTTCTGAATCATTATCTCTTAAAAACCTTTTGAGTTTTTCCAATTCTTCCAGTCTTAGAATCTGCCTTGACAGGCAAGTTTGCAATGCCTTTATAGGCAAGTAAAGTAGAACAGCCTTCAAGTAGTTTTATTTCAACTTAGCCCCTCATTTTTAAACTTGTTAACCAAGTTGTTATAAAACCAAAATAAACAAAAGATCCTTGCTAGAAGCTTCCAGATCAGTTATGAGAGATTCTCCAATCTATAATTCTTAAACTAGCCCTTACAAGCCTTGTATTTTACCACTATTCTACCAAATAAAGTTCGGGGCCAAACGACCAAATTCAATGTTAAACTAATATTAGGCATGCTGATTTCCTAGATTTAATCTAAACCAGCCCCAAAATTTTAGTGGTAAACAACCCCAGCCCGAAACAAAATCTAACCAAAACCCCTGAGGTTTACTTTAGAATGATCAAAACTAATGAAAAGATAGGTTAAGTCCTTTTGAAGTAGGTCTGGGTGGCCTCACGGCCCAAATGAAAAAGGCACTTAACAAAGGAGTATTTGTCTTATTTTCTCAAAACCAGAACTAAGCTTGAGTGACTAATTCCCTTTCTAGATCAAATCGGCTAGCTACAATTAAGCTACACATTCGAATTAAACCAAGGAAATCAAACTGGAGGGGCCAGAAGAGAACAAAGAAACAGAAAACAAACAAAGAATTGGTAATAAGACGACGAAACAAATGACAAAGAAAAATACCTAAGTGGCTGCATGACAAAGCTTTGACTACTTCAAGAAATTTTGATTTGACCCTCCGATTTTGTCACCAAATAATATCGAACACTTGTTCTTTATCAAGAGCAAGTAGAAAGGATTATTTCGTTATAGCATCACCTCTAACTCCTTAAGGCGACTGGAGCAAACATATTGTGCATAGATTTAGAATTTGCGGAGGTTCTGATTTAATGTTTGAGGAATTTGTGGAGGCTTTGTAGGAAAGTCGCTAGAGATTTGGAAAGAGGAGGTTCAGGCGAGTGTTTGGTGTTGATTTGAGATGGAACAGAGGGTGGCGCCGCCGGACACGGCAGACGAACCCATGGCGGCGCCCTAGGGTTTTGAACATTTGATAAGTTTGGGAAAGTTTTGAAGAAAGCTAATGGAAGGGAAGAGATGAGGAGGTCAAGGCGGAGCTTTGGTGTAAAGGAGTTCATTGGACGAATGCGCCGCCGTAAGGCGATTTTCGGCGGCGACTCATTGTGGCAGGAGGCGGAGCGTCTCAAGGGTTACTGGAGGTTATGAGAATGATTAGTGGAAAATGGGGGTAGTACATAAGGACACTTATATATTTTTGCGTCCCGGCTTCCCATTCATCGGATCGAAAAAAATTAGACGGCTGAGATTGCTTGGGGATCAAACGACGTCATTTTTTGGCTATGGTGGGGGTTGACCGGATTTAGAGTGTGGGCTGGACCGGGTTTGTGGGCTTTTTTAAACTTCATTTTAATTTTAAAATGGCCCAATCTGGGTCCTCTTTTGAATTGAATTTTCAGATTTTCCTTTACCCCCATCCCCCATTTTTATTTTTCTTTTCTTTTACAAAATTATGTAAAACCTAAAAATCCCTAATTAACCTATAAAAACATAATTAGTCCTACAATCTTAAATTTAAAGGTGCAAATTAAGCTATTTTTTGAATTTCCTTTTTTATAGAACGGACCAATTACTAATTAATTCTCAAAATGCAAGATTGAATTCTAAACGCACATGCCACATATTTTTGTATTTTCCATTAATTAAGATAAAATAAATATGCACAAACAACAGAAAATGCCATGAAAAATCAAAATTTTCAAATAGGCAAGAAAAATTATTTTGTTTTGAATTTATGGGAGTAATTCATATAGGGCAAAAGTCACATGCTCAAACACAATATGTGTTGTGACTACCTATCCCCTTCGTGATATTTTGCATAAACCCAAACGTTCAGGGCGATTGGCCGAATGGGCCGTGGAACTCAATGGTACGATATTGAGTATCAACCCGAAACATCCATCAAGTCATAAATCTTGGCGAACTTCGTGGTTGACTATATGCAAGCCTTTGTACCCGAGGTCAAAAAGGAAATTCTATTAAAGTCGGGTACATTATCGAGGGTGCGGACCCTCTTTACGGATGATGCTTCGAACGTAAATTGATCCAGGCTGGGTATCATTTTGAAGCCACCCACGGGTAGCATAATTAGATAGTCTATCAAAACTTCAAAGTTAATTAGCGTGAGGCCGAATATGAGGTCATGATTGCAGGTCTCGAGCTAGCTAAACATTTGGGAGCAGAGGTCATCGAGGCCAAATATGATTCCCTACTTGTGGTAAACCAAGTCAACAGAACTTTCAAAGTTTGAGAAGATCAAATGCAGAGGTACTTAGAGAAGTTACATGTAACTTTGCACTTACACAACACATACCTCGGGAGCATAGTAGGGAGAGTGATGCCCTTGCAAACTTGGGATCGTCGGCCAAAGATGATGAACTTATCCCCGGGACATTCGTACAACTCTCGAGATTAGTAATCAAGGAAGGCCATGTCGAGATAAAATACACAAGTTTGACTAGGGATTGGAGAAACAAGTACATAGAGTACTTAAAGAACTAAAATCTCCTAGCGGATCCAAAAGAGACGAGAACTCTCCACACAAAGACAGCACGATTCACCATGGCCATGGATAGGGCGCTATTCAGGAGGATGTTCGATGAACCATTGGCGATATGTTTGGGACCAGGAGATACAGACTACATCCTATGGGAAATTCACAAAGGCACTTGTGGGAACCACTCTGGTGCCAGATCACTGGTTTAAAAAGTTATTAGAGCGGGATACTATTGGGCCAATATGGAAAGGTATACCAAAGATTTTGTCCGAAAGTGCGAAAAACTTCAAAGGTATGTGCTGATGATTCACCAGCACAGAGAGCAGCTCCACTTGGTCTTATCTCCATGGTTGTTCATGAAGTGGGGAATGGATATCGTCGGTCCCCTTCCATCAGCCCCAAGTAAAGCTCAGTTTATTTTCTTTATGAATGATTATTTTTCTAAGAGGGTTGAAGCATAGGCTTTCGAGAAAGTCAGAGAAAAGGAAGCCATAGACTTCATATGTGACCACATCATATGTTGATTTGTGATGCCCTCCAAGATCGTATGCTATAGTAGAAAGCAATTCGTTGGAAGCAAAGTGACTAAGTTTTTCAAGGATCACGAGATCAAAAGAATCCTATCGAAACCTTATCATCCCAGTGAAAACGGACAGGCCGAATCGACTAACAAAATTATTATTCAAAACCTTAAGAAAAGGTTGACCAATGCTAATGGGAAGTGGAAAGAGATATTTTCTGAGGTTCTATGGGCGTACCTCGCTAAGTCGAAATCCAGTATAGGAGTAACACTGTTCTCGTTAGTCTATGGCACTGAAGCTTTAATCTTGGTTGAGGTCGAAGAGCCCAACATCAGGTTTTGAAACACAATAGAAGAGTCAAATAATGAAGCCTTGAATACGAGTTTAGAATTATTGGACGAGAGACGCAAAGCTGCCCTCATATCAGTGGCCGCTTAAAATAGCAGATCGAAAGGTACTACATCAAAGAACCAATCTTTCATATATTAACATCAGGGACTTGGTTAAGAAAAGTCACCTTCAACACGAAATCCAAATGAAAGGAAGCTGGGTCCAAATTGGGAAGGACCACACCAGGTTCTCGAAATTACCGGAAACGCGTCCTACAAGCTTGGTACGATGAACAACGAACAATTACCGAGCAACTGGAACGTATCGCACTTGAAACGATACAATTGCTAAGGTACAACCGCTTCTATTTTCATTTATATTTAAAAAATAACCAATTGCAGGTGTTCAATCAAGAACGACGACGGCCTTCAGCATGAAGTCTTTAGGTTCGAAACCACGCATAAAACACTTTTTCCTTAGACCGATTTTGTCGCAATTAGGATTTTGGCGAGGTATTTAAATGAAACAATCATTGATCATGCTAACTTGGAACAATTCAACATATTCTGAGGCTTCCTTACAATCAACCTCGAATATTGGGAGGCATTACCCTTGAATGTTGACTTTGTTGTAAGGAATTTACTTGGTAACAATAGGGTCTCAATAGGTAAATTTTGCAAGGGCCAAACGGTCGAATGAACCGGGACCAAATAGGTTACTCGAGCCCTGACACCAAACATGTACGCATGTACGATTATATATTGGAAGAAGTATTTTTCCTTGCCAATATCTCATGCCATAGAAAAATTTTCTACTTCACAATTTCATACTCGATCTATTGTGTAAATAGCCTTAAGGGTCAATCGCAGCTGAAGACCGAATAGTTAATCCCTCACTCGGGGACTATCGTCCAACAAATAGATAAGATCGAATTATTAAAATATCGATATTGTAAGACCTCCAAAAGGCAACCCTCGATTTTTAAAGGCCACAACTACCCCACTTGAGGACATATACTTCGAACGAGCTCGAAGGATAACGAGAAAACGAGCCCAAGAGGCAAATCCCAAACTAAAGGCTACGACCAAATTGACACGACTTGGAAATGTCTGAATTTCGTAACATAATGGCCCTTAAATATTCACATAAACCGGTTAAAGAGGCTATCCTTAGCAAAATTACAAAGGGCTTCGATAGTATCGAGCCTCGAAAATGACTTCATTATTTCATGCTAAGTCATAATAAACTTTGTGAATGCAAATTATAAACAAGGGGAAAACTCTAAAAGCCGAAAAGGATAGAATAAGCCTTCTATATATGATCGCTTTATAAAGACCACATCCTCCTAATACAAAAGCCTAAGGGCCATCTTTTGTTTAGAGTTCAAGGAATCGTCCTCGCTCAATAAAAACCTAAGTGCTATCCTACTTCAAGTTCAAGCAAGTACTCACTTGATGCTAGTTCTATTACAGCACAAATTGCCTATACCTCGAACCTATGAATACAATTTCATAAGGCATAAATAGAATAAAGTAAAGACAAGACAAAAACGAAAAGAAAAGATCGTTATAAATCAAAAGTTATTTACAAGGGCAACATGGCCCGATTGAAATTTATAAGAAAGATCCTAAGCACTTAATCTTCTCCAGGAGTAACTTCTATGTCCTCATGGTCTTCTCTACTCCCCGAATCATCACCATCAGAAGATAGAAACATTTTGGCTTCAACCTCAAGCTCTTTCACATTTTTGATCTCGACGGCAAGGTCAAAGCCGCGAGCGTGAATCTCCTCGAGAGTCTCTGTTCGAGACTGGCATTTGACATATTTGGAAACCCAGTATGCTTGAGTCTGAGCAGCATAGACAACTTCCTTTGCTCGAGCTTGAATGGCTTTGGTGTTAGATCGGTAGACAGCCTCAATCGCCTCAGCATGGCCTTAGCGATCTCACCTTTAGATTTTGTTGCTGCTAGTAACGTGTCTAACCGAGCCTGGAACTCCTAAATTTTATTGGCTTGTGCCAAGTTCTTCTATTTCATGCCTTGGACTTGGCTTCCAGGTGAGGATAATTGAGCTCGAGCAGCCTCTTTCTGAGGCAAAGTGGTCTATATTTTGCTTCCACACTGTGGTCTCTGCCTTCACCTCATCTACCGCTTCACGGAGTTGCACCATCGTCTTGTGCAGCCGTTGGACCTGTGAGATCGAATTATCAGCCATATATCCCAAACCGAGTCCATGAGCATGTAAGACTTTTATTACCTGCTCGGTCAGTTTGCTATGTTCTTTCTAAACTGAGGCCATCTCAGCTCAGAGGCCCTTGATTCTTCTTCTTTTGGCTCGCCGAGAAGCTTGAGAGCGTTTTTCTCCTCAATAAGCCCTTGAATTTCAGCCTCATGTTGGCTCAGCTCTCTTTGAGACCTAAAGATATCTTCATGACGAAGCATCGAGGCCTAAACAAATAGAATGAAAAGAATTAGACAATGAGGAAAAAACACGAGTATAGAGACTAGTGTTAACAAAGAAAGTTAGGGCTTACCCGATTCAAAGCCTGCTGGGCCTCATCGAAGAGACACAGTGCTCCTACCTAGTCAATTAGAGCTTGATCTTCTTTTGTGACCAGACTTCGAGGGCAACTAGAAACCCCTAACGGCAAAAACTTGTGCATCCTATGGAATCAAAATAATGTTTGTCCGTTTGCACTCAGGATTAACACAAGGGGCCGAAATTGGCTGGTCAATCTAAAACTCAAGAAAGATTCACCCAAGCTCCTCCTTGATACCTCCAAGTCACTCAAGCCAGCAACATCATTGACCCCAGCAAGAAAAGGTCCACCTCTCCAAGGGCGCCTTCTACCTGAGGAGTCTTCATGGCCCGAGCCTCCCGAACTTCCTCTTCGATGAATGAAAGAAGTCGTGGGAAGTCTCCAATTTCTGTTGACCCAGGTGGATCTCTCCAGACACTCTTCTCATGAGGAGCCTTAGGACTAGCCCTCATAGACATTTCTAACGCGATCTCACCCCGAGGTGAGGTACCTTCAACTCCAGTTGACTCAGGGACTCCAACCAAATTCCCCTTTTGGGCCTCGTCAGACCGAGGAAGAATATTTTTTGTTTCAGCTGATCTAGTAGCCTCTTAACTCTAGATGTTGGCTCGTGTTAGAGCCACCAGAACAGAATCTTCTTCCTCTTCTTTCCCCTCTCTTAGGAGTTGAAGTGAATTCGTGGACAGGGGAGTCACATCCTTCTTGGAGTTTCGGGCCTCTTTATTCTTAGGCTCTAGCTCCTTGGAGGTTGAATCCCTTTTCCTCTTGCTTCCTTTTGCCGTCTTTGGGGCAGGGAGTGAGTCTTCTTCATCGCCGAATGGGCACCTCATCGGCGCATCCTTCCCAAGACCTATGAAAGAAGAGTACATAAGATTAAAGAAGAAATTCGAGTAATTGTCATAGTTATTGAATTGTATGAAAGACTACAATGGTTTCGGGCCTCCCATCGGCCTCTCGCCAACTCACGCTATGTGCGTTCACCATGTGTCAATTTCGATACCAAACTTCTGACATAGTACTACACGATATGGGGAATAGCAACCGCCATCCAGGTAATGGCTGCACCAACAAAACGCTAATAGATAAGTGAAGGTAATAATGCAGAAGTTAGAAAGGGGAGTTACACTTACCTCTCATATTCTATTTATCAGGAAATGGCATATTTTCGGACGGGATCAGATCCGAGGTCTTCACTCAAAAAGATCTTCCCATCCATCCTCGGTCTTTGTCCTCGTCTATGCTCGAGAAAGTCGCCTTGGAGGCCCGATTCTGAAGTTTTATTAGCCCTCTTTGATAAAGTCGGGGACTATATAGTTGTATGAGATGGTCGAGGGTGTAAGCAAGCTCGTCGGCTTGGCTCAGAAAATAATGGAGCAAGTATCACTATCCTCCAAAAAGAGGGGTGAATTTGGCCAAAGTTGATTTCATATTTCTTGCAAAGTTCCACAATGACCGGGTCCAAGGACCTAATATGAAAATGTAAGTGTAAACACTTAGAAACCCTTCCACATAAGTAGTCATGGACTCCTCAGGCGAGGGCACCATCACGAGTTTTTCAACCCAATTCCAGTCCTTTTTGACTTGGTTGAGAAGGCCACCATTGATCGTGCATGTGTACCTTGACATAGGCTCGCATCGCATGGAACCGAGAAGGTCTTTTCGACCTTAAAATTAGAATCGATAATGCATCCCCATGAATGAACTCTTCAGGGCGTGGATCCGATGTAGGTTGTTCGCCGACCGGCTAAGACGAAGAAGTTTTCTCTTTATGTGGAACACTCTTAGATGTTTTGGCCATTTTTATGAATAAGGAAGAACGGGGATTAAGGTATCTGGATTTTAAGAAGAGGTTGGAGATGAAACTTGAATATTTGCAGAAGAAGAACTTGAAAAATGTAAAGATTTTTGAAGATTAGAGCGAAAGTGATTGGAAGTAAAGTTTGAAGATATGGAAAATAGACTTATTTATGGGTTTCACGGTGAATGTTTAATGTTGCTAGTGGCCGACCAGCGATGCGCCTTAATTGCATGGGAAACTAAAGCAACGGGACGTTTCGGTCACCTCTACCGTTTATGTCACAATGCTTACGTCATAATAAAACAAGGATAAATTCGAAGGCTCAATTTGTTTCTTGTCATTGCATTTCAAAAAACGAGGGGACTATCTATATACGGTCAAAATCGGGCCCACTCAATTTTATTGATTGACTGAGACCAAGGGGATGTATCGAGAATCAACCCCATAACACATCTGACCAAGATATAAGGATAAGGGACTAAGTTCGAAATTCAAGGTACCTAGCAAGATCGGAATCAGAAATTATCGAGGTCGAATGGACAACATAGAGCAAGACCGAAGATAGTATAATAACGGAAATGCGAGATATTCGTGACTGGCCGAATCACGGCGGACTCTCAAAACAGATCAAATCAATGGTGCTTGTTTAGCTAATTATGGGGTTTACTTCTGTAATTAGAATTGTACCATAAATAAGATTCATCTACTATATAAAGTGGGTTCTAATCATTTTGTAACCATCTTACATTCACGCATATCAAAGCAACACAATAACATTCTCTCTTATACTCTCGTATTCATCAGTTGGTTTTATTACTCTACTTTCACTCACTTAGTTCGAGAGCGACTTAGCTCGAAGGTTGAATTGCATTTCAATACTGATTTACTTTACTTTGTTATTTATTCGATTTTAAATTTAAACAATATTATAATATTTTTTTGTTTATTTTTAACTATCTTCTATCATATGGTGGCATTGCCCTTCATAAATATAAAACAAGTACCAAAGGGAGTCTTAACCTTAGCTACAAAAAAAATAAACAATTTACATATGCTAGTCCACCCTATCCGGCAACTATAAAATACGTAATGTAAGAAAATTATATTGTAAAATATATATTTTTTATAGTAACACTTCAAATAAAAAATAATTGATATAGACAAATTCAATGATCTCTCAGCCTTTATATAATATAGTTGCATGCCCTTTTTGACGGAGTCGTCTTTCGTTCCAGTTTCTACTTGAAATATTATCCAAACGTGTCCTCAAAAAAGAACATCAACTTACCCCATGCAACTCAACGTGGCCATAGTTCTCATCAATACCAGCCACCTCAAGATCCATGCATGTGTACGTGTCAATATCCTCCACGTCTTCAACTCCACGACTCATCAAAATCACTTCATATAAATCAACCCCAAATCCATCAAAACACAACACTACTTTAATTTCAAGAACCTTTTCCCCCTCAAATTCATATTGTTACTATGGCTGCAGCTACAATCCCACCAGGAAAACCTATGTCAATGGAGCAACACATGCTTGATAAAGGAGCTCAAATGTTGCAGTCTTTGACTCCTATCAAGCAAATGAACCAACATGTTTGTACTTTTGCTATGTATAGTCACGACATGCATCGTCAAATCGAAACTCATCACTATGTCACTCGTTTGAATCAAGATTTTCTTCAGTGTGCTGTTTACGATTCTGATGAATCCACCGGCCGCCTTATCGGTACGGTTTCGTGAACACCTGCCCTTTTCTAACTCTCTTCGTTCAAGGGCAGATTCAGAATTGTACTGTTTAATTGTAGATAAAAATTAATTGTATCGATAAAAAATTTCAAAGGAGAGGAAAGGAGTTTAATTTTAGGTACTCAGTCAATATTTATTCTAATATTAAATTTTGTCATTATCATAATATTAAATTTTGTCAAAGATAATGGGTGCTTGAGCATCCACAATTAACGGCGAGAAATTTGACAAAAAATGAACAATTTTTGAAATTTGCGGTTTAATATATGATTATGAATTATCTCGATCTGGCTATCTCATCTTAAGAATAAAGCAGAAAATTTAAAGTTAAATTATTTTTTACTAATAAAAGTATGATACTCTCTTTGGAGAAATAAAGGAAAATTAAGTACGACCCAGTAAATTGGGGCAGGGTACGACGTTTTTGGTATAAATGTTTGGAATATGAATTATGTGCAGGAGTGGAGTATATAATATCTGATCGTATCTTTGAAACTTTGTCTCAAGAGGAACAAAAGCTTTGGCATTCTCATGCACATGAGGTTTGCACCTTAATTTTTCACTTTATTTGTTTTGTGTGGAGAATTTCCTTATTTTTTATTCTATGATAACAGTGTTGTGCTTTACTGCAATTTTCTACTTCTAAGTTCAAACTTTCAAAATAATTGAAAAAGTTAATATTTTGAAGAGATGTTTTTTATTTTAGCTTGCCGTGTATTTTGTGTAAATTTTAAGAACTAAAATTAGTAGCAAAGTTCAATTCTATCCCCAAAAAAGAAAAAATTGTTTACTTAATTGGGATTTAATAGTAGTACTTCAAAAGATCAATTAATGAGGATTTTGATCTTTGTGAATATTTAAATCCAGATCAAATCAGGACTTTGGATAACTCCTAGAGTGCCAGAAATGGTTGTAAGGCCTGGGCTGGAGTATCTGACCAAGACCTATGGCAAATTTTGGTGTACGTGGCAAACTGATAGAGGTATGTTAAGCTCTTTAAAAAAATAAAAATAAAATATTTCTTAAGCCCATGGGGCAAGTGCACATATAGCAATTAACTACCTCAGTTGTTCTGAAATTATAAACTAATAATTTAAAATTCAGGACAAATGTCATTTATACCAAAATAATGGGATATGTACTTACTAATTTGACTTGCAATTTCAAATTAAGGTGACAAGTTGCCAATTGGACCACCAGCACTGATGATGTCTCCACAGGCAGTGGATTTGGGCATTGTGAACATAGGGCTAGTCAAGAGAAGAGATGACAAGTACAACATATCGACTGATGCCATAAAAACTACTCGGGTCGATTTGCCCGAGCCCGAACGCCTGAATCCGCAAGCGGATTATTGGATGCAGCACGGCAAGGGTTTCGCGATAGATGTTGAGGATCTTGAGATGAAGAAGAGAGCACCATTTCCATGAGTGTGTGTTTTATGAGATTTTATTTAAGTTTGTATCCATGTTAATATTTTACTGGTCATGTACAAATAAAGGCATATATATATATATATATATATATATATATATATATATATATATATATATATATATATATATATATATATATATATATATATATATATATATATATATATGTGCACATATGTAAATTGGGATGAAATAGTGTGTTCATGCTAATCAAGCTTTGATAATTATTTGAATATATATATATATATATGTATATATATGTGTGTGTGTGTATATATATATGGAGGGTAGAGACGGGACAAGGTTGCTATGTAGAAGGTGATTTCTGTAACGGGTTTGTAGATATTTTCTTTACTATATTTTAAGTAGTTCCATAGGTCATACTGGGTTGATAAATGGAAGGAAAATGTTCTCTCGGGCTGTAAATAGGTGGTGAAAATAGAAGTTTTTATGCAATACGGGTGACTTAAATGATAAAGTACTAATCTTTAAGAAGATGCAAAGTTTGGGATTTAATTTTATGAATTTTATTTAAATGCTAAAATGGTCTTTCTCGATAATAGTAGTTACTCGGCAGGGAAATGATAATCTTTTGGAAGCAACTGAAGGGGGTGAGATTCAAAATTAGTCGATAATTCAAAAATATGTACAATTGTAAAATAGTTAAAAAATATTTAGATTATAAGTGCTAATTGAAAAACAGTTATTACTTTTAAAAATGATTGAAATTTAATTATTTTTAATGTAAAGATATTTTTGAATAAAAATATTACTTAACATTTAAAAAGATATTCTAGCATAATAGTTCGAATTTTTATATATTAATTTTGATATATTGAAACTTTCAGAATAATATATTAGAGTTTAGCATAAGATTTATACATATATATTTTAATTTTTAGTATATTATGTTGAACTTTTTTGTGTTAGATTTCCAGCATGTTATGTTAGAATTTTTCAATAATAAAATAATAATTATTTCTCTTTTTAAATATTAATTATTTTTTAATTATCATTTAAAAATAACAAAAGATAATGTAAAATGATAGGTGCAGAAAAATTAATTAAGACTCATAACAATACTTCTTCCTGTTTATATGGCTTTTAGCATTTGGTAAAACTTCTAAAAAATATTAATTTTTAGAAAAAAAATATTGATAGAATTAGGCAGAATAAGTAAAGATCTCCCTAAACTTGATATTTTTTAATGAGTGTATACTTTAATTATACGGAATTTTAATTATCTTCCTATGCTTATTTTATCGAATTTTATTACTCCCCTAACTTGTCACATGTCAAGTGAAAATTTGTTCAAATGGCTGAGTATGTGAGGGGAATATATTTTTCGCCATATCAGTTAAATATTTATCATCCTTAACGGTAATAATTTTTTCCAATGGTAATAACCCCTATTTATTGACTTTTTTTTAAATCTTCAGCCACAGTTTTCTCACAATCTTTGTCCAGCCAAATTTTATTTCTCACTAAGATTTTGGTTCTTATTTTTTGTCCAAATAATAGCCATTTTTTCAACAACAGAAAGATCGAAGATGGATATTTTTTGTAGATGTGGCAAGCCAGTTTCTTTAAAAGTTAAGTGGACTACTGTAAATTCTGGGCGATGATTCTTTAGATGTAGTCTTTATCCAAAGGTAAATTTTTGTTAATTTTTTTAGTGGTATGAACCTCCATTTCCAGAGCAAGAAAATATTGTTATTTCTGAGTTGTTGAAGAAGACTAATAAACTATCAAAAAGAGGGAAAGAATGCTAAAATTTCTATTATTTTTCAGTTTACTTTTGAATTTAATTTTGTTCATGGACAAATAATTGTTATCCGATAGTATGTAATAGAAGTTAAGCAATATGATATGATGTTCGATACTGCTATCCACAAAAATAATCAATCACAATTCCAATATTTTGTCAAGCACAGCTGGTAATTTGACAAAGAAAGTTGGAATTTAACGTCTAACAATAGAGTTAAACTATGTTGACCATATATAGCTAGACATACACATGACAAACAAGTTCACAAAATAAAGTTTAGTACTACATCAGTATCCATAAAAAACAGACACCCTATAAATCCAACTAAAACAGCCACCCCATGAACTCAACAAAATAAAAGTCTAGTATATCAAATACTACATCCAAACAGTCAAGAAATTCAAGTGATCTTCTTGGAGGGAGATTTTCCGATAACCTTAGATCTTATTTGTATTCCATCGGATTGGGACCTTCTCTTGATTTTAACCATTGCAGCTTGGACTTGAAATTGTCTTTGAGTTACAGCTTCCTTCTCTTTACATTTCAAACTTTTAGAAGGCTTATATCCAATATCACCAGTAACATGGGTAGTAAATTAAAGGGACACTACAAACCTTTCTGGCTATAGGCAAACCATGCTGATAACATTCAAATTAAAAGATACATTTTAAAGTTAGATAATAACATCATATAGTAAGTTAGACAATAGAATGTAAGGACAAAAAATACATTTACATTAATACTTGTAAAACCAGATTGTGCAACAAATACACCATGTCCTTGAAGCCTAGGCCTCTTGTAGTTGCTTCTTGCCCTTCCCCCCCCCCCCCCCCCCCGCCCCCCCCCCCAGATCTTTCTCTAGTACTTGTAGATACATGTCAGATTTCTTTCTGCCTCTCTTTTGTGAATTTTTTGTTTTTGATTGTTGTGAGCAATTAGTAGTCTATTATATGAGAAAATGAAGAATTAGCTCTTAGATAACTAAGAAGATAGTAATAAAGGAAAAAGGTAGGAAGGTACCTCTTGATTACTTGTTGATCTTGTTGAACAACTCCTTATACTATGAGTACTTGCTTTGTAAACGGAGCATGTCATAGTTATTCCCTTCTTTGATAATTTTCCAGCCCTTTTTATTTCTCCAACTTCTTTTCTTCTATTTTTTCTTGGTCTTCCAAGTATATTTTGAGCTGAAAGAGGTAATACTTTGGAGTTGCTACTTTCTGGCCATATTATCATATTGGGAACTGGTTGTATGAAGTGTGAATATGCCTTCAAGTAGGTCTCTTTCCTATACCAGTGTACAATATGCTCTAAAGGATCAAGTCTCTTAAAGTGCATTGTTGTTATAGCATGTGGACATAAAATGCCTTTAAGTTCCCAAGACCTGCAACTGCAGTAACTTGTTCTTAGATCTACAATGAACTTGCATGGACCATCTTTGAGTTCAAATTCAATATCTCCATTAAACATGAAGTTAACCCTCATTGACCTCTCAACATTAGTATTGAACACCATCATGGCCATTGAAAATACATCATCCTGCTAAGTATTAGCAAATTCTCTCGTCTTTGCTACCATACTCATAACTTTGACCCTTATTTCCTCTAGCATTGATATGATCGTCTTGTGTGTAGTATCCAATATCCAAGCATTGAAGCTTTCACACATATTATTGTCAATACTGTCACACTTGAAGTATGTTTGAAAGAATGTTTTGCACCATCTTTCTTTGTTGTATTTAACCAGGTCTTCACAAATTTTATGACCCAATTTATCAAGATCATCTAGCTTTATTTTCATTTCAAACTCAATTGTTGATCTAACAATACTCCAGAATCATTTTCTCCTTTCAATCCCTCTCCAGTTTATAGCTTAGTTGGCCAAAAAATATCTAGCACATATTTTGTGCTCACACTCAAATAAAATCTCTTCAACAACTGAACATAGACCTTGTATAAAAACATAGACTATTTTTCTATTTTTTGTTGTTTAACTATTACTGTTTTTTTGGTTTAAAACACCTATTTTTTTTGTTTAAGTATTATTGTTTTCTGGTTTAAATATTACTATTTTTCTGGATTAAAACATTGTTGTTTTAAGATGTCTATTTTTCTTCAATTAAGTATTACTGTTTCTGAGTTCCCTCCATCTCCGAAGTTCAAATCACTTTGCAATAGCTTGAGGAACCAACTCCATGTTTGCTTTTTTTTTTAGTGCCTACAACAGCCCAAGTTATTGGGAACATTTGGTTATTCCCTTCCTTTGCTACTGCTGCCAGCAGTTACCTTTTACAAATACACTTTAAAAACATCCATCTAACCATATACATCTCCTACAACCCTTCATCAACCCCTGCTTCATAGCTGCAAAACAAATGTAGAAACTCGTAAATTGCTTCTTCCCATCATCTATGTCTGTCAATTTTACCGCACATGTGCTATCAAAATTTGTTTTAAGTAACATATCCCTATAGTACAGAATCCTACCAAATCAGCAACATGATCCCCCATTATCTCTTTTAACATAATCTTTTTGGCCTTCAAACAAACAACCTTACCAACATATAAACCAAGCTTTTTTCTCACCATATCCTAAATTTCCCAATCTTTAATTCTAGGTTGTGAGGTAATTCTATCTTTGAACTGCTTTACCATATATTTTGAATTATACAAATAGTTGCAAGTGGTTTTATGGCATTTATGTCTTGGATTGTAAGTCTTGGTTGTGAAGTTTGTACTCCTACCTTCCCTGCTAGCATACAACAACCAAAGACAACAAGTTTTGCATTTAACTCTGGCTCTATGGGGGTCATTGGAATCATTAACTAGCTAAATACCTTTCTTTATAGAATACTTGGTAATTGCTTCTCTAAAATCCTTCACATTCAAAAATACCATCTCTAGTTGCCAAGAAACAATTTTGACAGAAGGATCATAAACCACTCTATTTGTTTTTTTTCCTTCCCCTTATCTGTCCCATATCATCTACATCATCATCAGATATAGGATCACCCTCCCCTTCCAGATCTGATTCATATTCAAAATTATCTGGATCTGAACTATCATAGTAAGGCTCATCATCACCTCCTAATTTGTCTCTCGTATTTTTTTAGGCTGATTTATGTTCCATAACCTTCATCAACTCCAACTTCACCTAAAAATCCATCAGGTTTTCTCTTCCTAAGTTTTCTCCTATTCTTTTGTCTATATTTTTTCAGATCTTCTTTAACAACCCTCAACTCTTCATGGACATCACTTCCATAATTAAATGACCTCTCAGATTCATTACCAGGTGCTATTTCTTCTTCTTCTCCAATTGATTCTACTTGTTGAGAATCAGCAGCAGCAACAGATTCTTCTTCCTCTGAAGAGGAATCTAATCTATAGTTGAATCCTCTTCTTGAGTGGTATTCAAATGAGTAGCTAACCCTATTTCTTCTTCTTCTTCTCTAGCTGGTTCTATTTGTTGAGAATCAACAACAATTTGGTTGTCTACTAGAACAGGAGAAGCAGCAGCAGCAAATTCATCTTCCTCTAAAGAGGAACTCCAATCTATGGATAGATCCTCTTCTTGAGTGGTATTCAAAGGAGTAGGTAATCCTAGATCTAGATTTGCAGTAGTAGAATTTAAAGGAGGACCACAGGGAACAAAAGATTCCCTATTGTCTTGTTGTGTGCTAGAAGATGCATTAAAATGCTCATTCATGTGGCTTATTTGGCTACCCTCTACAACATCCACCTCCTCAAATTGTGAGTCAGAAGAGACAAAAATGTCTATTGTGTCCCCACTGTTTAATAACATACCAAGGTCCATTAAGTCCCCATCTTTTGTTAATATAACCAAATTGCACCCTTAGCACTCATAATATAAGTTTTTCCTAACTTTGTAATCCCAAAATCATTTGCTTAATCAACTAACTCTGGTATTGACAAGTGGTCACAATCAATATTAGTCACATGTTCAACCCTACCCCCAACATATAGAGGTCCTACCTCACTTACCAATATCCCATTAATTTTCCATCTTAGATTCACATACTTAGTATCCACGGGACCCTACACAACAATAAGAAAAAGGAAAAAACAACTCTTAAGACAGAAGTTTGTACAATTGTATACAGAAGATTACAAATAAAGAGTAATTGGTAAATACCCCCACAAATTAACAAACAAAATAAAAGTCCTAATTTTACCCTAATCGGTATGCATGCAAAAGTCACACTCAACATAAAACCCCTGATTTTACCCTAACAGAAAGACGCACACATGCCTTCAAACTCAGAGTGAAAACGGTAGAAATATTAACGAGAATCAAAGATACCCAGTAGAAATATTAACGAGAATCAAAGATGCCCAGTAGCTTTTAGCTTCTCCACAATAGCTTTTAGCTCCTCCATAGTAGCTTTTAGCATCACCTCGACGAAAAACCTTATCAACTCACAAAATCAAGCTCAAGAACTCACAATCGTCTCTGTCATTGATAATGGGAGTGAAGTGATGAACCCTAGTTTTTCTATGTTATCGACTAAAGGAACGATGGTAAAAGAGATGGGTTAAATTTGAGGGATTAATTTTCAAGGCGGGTTTCTTATTTTAATTGGATACCCGAATGATTCCAACGTGTACAGACACATCAGCAAGTATTTACATATATACGACGCGTATATACACAATAAAGAGGTTTACCAACTTAGGGGGGTAATAAAATCCGAAAAAGTAAGCATGGGAATAATTAAAATCCTCTATAAAGGTGTACACTCATTAAAAAAGTGTCAAGATTTTTTTTGGGGGGGGGGGGGGGGTGGTCTTTACCTATTATGCTATAGAATTACCCTTAATTAAAATTTGCATATTGTTACCTTGACAAGTTGACATATGTAAATAAAGGCAATATTGAAAAAATAAAATTAGTTCTTTCTAGATTATGTAAAGAATACTTATTTTATATTAAAATAAAAAAATCAAAATATCATTTATTATGGATGGAAGTAAGGCTACTTATCGGACGAATCGGGCGATTATTTACTCTTGATAGCTCAGTTTATCGATTATCAGCTTCTAAATATATTAATCTTCTAATTACCCGATAAAATATCGGATGGATTGGTATCGGTCTAGTTGAATCTGTATTATAGAAGCCTATTTTGGCCTTTCGTGTTACACTGTTACTAGTAACTACCAGCAAAAAGCCAGTTTACTTTGCATGTATTCCTACCATTTTTCACCGTCCTTCAATGGTCGTAAAACACAAGCCATTGCTTGTTACTATCTTCTTTTGGCAGACAATTTGGTCCATCTGGTGACATTAGGATCTCATTTACCTATATATTTATAACATATAAAGAAGGAGATTGTTGGCATGTTATAGGTTTGACCAATAGAAAAAAATAAAAGTTCTTCAACAGTGGATAAGTTGAACTGTAGAAGGGATATTGTGATGACCCGATAGGTCATCTTATCTTATGAATTAAAATTAAATTCTGTGTTCCAAGGCCTTAAAACCTTATTTTATATCTCGTCAATTTTGCGTGCACAGTCGGACGTGTTTCGGGAAAGCTTGTATGTTGAAAGTTGATAAATATAAGGATTTTTGATTAAAAACTTCATTTGAGTTGACTTCGATCAACGCTTTTAGTAAACGGACCCGAATTCGTTCTTTGACAGTTCTAGTGGGTCCGTATCGAAATATGGGGCATGAACTTATGCCCAGAATCGATTCGGAGATCCCTAGCCCGAGTCATGAATTTTTATTAAAAATTAAAATCTGAAAAATTATTCGTTTTTAAGAAAAGTATTGATGTTTGATCTTGTTGCTATCGGGTCTGTATTTTGGTTTCGGATCCCAATACATGTTCCATATAATATGTAAGAAATGTCTGTGGAAATGTGGTGAGAAACAGAGTTGGTTTGACGTGATTTGGAAGTCTGGTTGTAAAAATAGGAATTTCAAACTGCTCTTGAGAATTTCATTTGATTTTAGTGCTAAATTCGTGGTTTTAAGTGTTATTTTGGTGATTTGATCGCACAAGAAAGTTCTTATGATATTATAAGACTTGTGTGCATGATTAGTTTGGAGCCTTAAAGGTTCGGGTGAGTTTTAAATAGGCAGGTGAAATTAGACTTAGGCATTGTTGATATCTACAATGAGCCCAGCTTATTATATACGGTTACGGATATTCCTTGTCATTATAATCTTGATATAGTTCCAACATGCATAGTCTTTGATTCTCCTATAGTGTATAGTATATTCTTTCTATCTTCCTACTATTTTGCCCTTTATCGGTAGTTTCGTAGCAGGTTGTTTCGTCCGTTTTCTAGGATCAGATAGAAGCGCCATCCCAAAATTGATCTTTTTTTTTCTTCTTACTTTTACTAAGTCTGACTCTAGTTTCTCGTTCAACAAAAAGAAAAAGGAATGTGATTTTTTTATTCCTAATATTTTTCATCTCTTTCTCTTTCTATTTTTTTCGGCTCTACTTACTTTCTCCCTTAGATGTTCTTTTGGCTGATTTTTTTCTTTTGTTTTGATTTTGAGTATGGGGGAGGGCAATGACTTCCTCTTCCGAGCCCTTTAAATTCCTCATTGGAAGATTTATTTGGGCTGCAGGTCCTGTCGGAGCCTTAGCCGCCGACTCACAATATAGCCTTGGAGTCATCGATGATAATATTGTCTGGGAATTGGCCTTTGAACTCGCATTTACAAGATCAGAGTTCACATCTTCTAGCATGATAGCTTCGTATTTGCGAGATACTCATCACAAATGGGAAGAGTAGCTGACCTAGGCAGTCCTTGAATTTGTGAAGTTGGTCCGGGGAAGGGGTTCTTCACATTTGCGAAGAAGGGGGTCGCAATTGCGATCCCAGTTCTGCATTTGCGAACAATATGTTCGCATTTGTGATACCTTTCTTCCATTTGCGAGCCTCGCAATTGCGAAGAGCAGGTCGCAAATACAACATCTGTAGTTGTGTAAAAGTGAAGTTAGATAGTATTTTTCATTCATTCTTCAAATTTTCAAAACCTAAAACACAAGAGGCGAGTTTCCAAAGACTTTTTCTTCCCCAAATCATAGGTAAGTGATTCTTAACTATTTTCTTTTAATGTTTTACTTTATTTTACAAGATTTTAACCTAAAATCTATATTTTTTTATGGTGGACTTGAGGATTTTTAGGTAGAAATTAGAGATTCGATAAATTGGGGATTTAGCCCTCGAATTGAGGTCGGCTTCCAAACTCAATTACGTATCTGAGCTCGGGGGTGAATGGGTTATCGGGTTTTGGTCTGAATTTTGAGTTTGGACCAAGAATGCCTGAGTGTTGACTTTTGTTAATTTTTCCAATAATGCCCTTTAATTCTTATCGATTGTGGGTGATTCCTAAGGCTTATTTTGAAGTGTTTGGTTGGTAATTTACTAGATATTATTGGTTCAAAGGCTTATTTGAAAGGCAAAGCTGTGATTGAGCTTTGACTAGCATTTGGAGCAAGGTAAGTGTTGTGTCTAACCTTGACTTGAGGGAAATAGGAACCCTCAGACTTTGTGTTATGTGAATTCTATGTGAGCGGCAATATATACAAGGTGATGAGTGCTTATATACCGCTGAATTATCTGTTTTCCCTGATTTATCGCTTTTCATTAATTGTTTCTTCATATCTTAATTGTTACATGCTCTAAATGCTTTCCATGATTAATTGCTACATGTTAATCAATATCTTCTTATGTTAACCATGTTAGCTCTTTTCATAGTTCCTTTAATTCCTGATATTTTCTTAATATGACTAGTTTGTACCTTTCTAACTGTAAATTGCTGGTTTAGTCTCGCTGTATAATTTTATTTGTGTAGATTCTATATTGAACAAGATTTCTCTTTTTGGTTGAGCTTGGTATTTATTTATCGTAAAGGCCTTGTGATTTAGCATGTTGATTTTGACTGGGTACATTGACTGTCTGAAACTAATATAGCGAGATTGGGTTATACGCCGCAACATAGGAAATAAGAGAGGGTTGATATGGTGGAATAAGGGTGAATATGTATGACGATGGGATCAGGTTGCACGCCGTAACAAGTGAAATAAGGGTGGATTGATATGGTGAAATAAGGGTGAATTATGATATAGATATTGATATATGGCAGGATCGGGTTGCGAGCCGCAACAAACATATGCATTATATACTATTATTGATATTGTTATGGTGGAATAAGGATATGTGTTATATAGTGAGATCAGATGTGCGCCGCAACAACCTATATATTTTTATTTCTTGAGCTACGTTGTTTTCTGATAGTTTGTTTACACTAGTAAAGATTGGTAATTTTGGACGACACTGGTTTTTTTTTGTGTGGTTGTGGTTGTCATTTTATGTTGGATGTTTAATTTTGTATCGTATTTCATTATTATAGACTATGTATATGTTTTAGCGTAAGTGACCGGCCTTAACCTCGTCACTATTTCGTTGAGGTTAGGCTCGGCAATTACCAGTACATGGGGTCGGTTGTACTGATATTGTACTATACACATTGTGTAGATTTTGGGGACAATTCTAGCGGCTGTTACTAGAGAGCTCGGATCAGATATTTGCGGAGACTTGAGGTACGGTTGTTTAGCGCCCACAGCTCCTGGAGTTCCATCCTCTTTTCTTTTAGCTATATAACTTCATTCAGACAACTTTGTACCTATTTCAAACCTTTATATGTATTACTTTAGAAGTTCGTGTACTTGTGACACCATGTTTAGGAAATTGTAATAGACTTGGCTGTTTACCTTCTGCATTTTTACTTAGAAAATATCTGTTATTTTAGTTTGTTATTATCGTTATCATTTAAGATGCTAAAAGAAGTAGATTGTTCTTACGTTGGCTTGCCTAGCAAGTGAAATGTTAGGCGCCATCACGATCCTGACAATAAAAATTCCGGATCATGACAGATATATATATATATATATATATATATATATATATATATATATATATATATATATATATATATATATATATTTATATACACACACACCCACACACACACTCTTAATAAGTTAACACTTTATCTGATAAGAAAATTGAATAATTCATCCCAAAACGATAAGTCGTTAATAATAAAATTTCAATTCATTAAATCGATAACCCAATACCAATAAATCATTAAACTACTTTTACCGTTTGGTTTTCGATTTCAGTTTAATTTTGAACCCATAAACAAAAGTAATGTTATATATTTTTCATTTTAGAGCGGAAAAGCTACTTAAGAGGCAAACATGACAATGCACTAGGTAGTAGTACAAATTATCTTTTCTTGACCATGAGCGTGGAGTAACATTGTGAGATTCATCAATACTTTTTAATAGTTCAATACTATGAACCTTACAGGTTAAATTTATAGAATTTAATTTTTTTTCCTTTAAATAATATTAAGTCTTGAATATGCCTCTGAAAGCCATTACTATGAGGAATAACTTCGAAATACTAAGTTGGAAGTGTTATAAAACAATAAAAGAACAAGAACAATATTGCAGAGCAAGGTAGGGATAGGAGAATTCTTATTGATATTTTTGGGATGATTTACAATGGGGTAAGACCCCTCTATTTATAGGAAGAGAAAAGACTTAGCCTCAAAGTAAAACTCTTCTATAAGATAAACATTCACTCTAATTAGAGTTCTATTTGTAACACTCCCCCTTGAATGTCTATTCAATAATGTGCCTCGTTAAAACTTTAACTAAAACAAAACCCAATGGGAAAAAATTAAAGAAAAGGAAAAAGAGTACACATGTTTGAATATGCGCCTATTGGTTGCCTCGTTAAAAACCTTGCAAGGAAAACCCATTGGGAGAAAACCTTGTAAGGGAAAAAGAGTGCAACGCGCATTAACTCCCCCTGAAAAGAGCATCAATTCACATCCTTGAGCATTTGCATTCCAATCTTGTGCACCATGTTCAAAATGATCTTTTGTAGAGATTTGATAAATAAATCTGCCATATTGATTTGAATAAATATTCCGCACCTTGAAATCATCATTCTTGATAGTTATGAACATCTTCATATAATGTCGTGGAATGACTCTTCAATATCTCCATAGAGGTATTCTCGATGCCATCATGCTTATAGTTATAGCAAGATACATATGTACACAAGTTGCACTTAGGATGTGGTACTTCAGGACCAAGAATTGTATATGCTTCAAGAAACTTCAATCATTGACTTTATACTTTCAAGTATTTGAACTACATGTCCAAAACTACATGTCTTTCATATGGAATCAATTCTGCTTGAATTGTATCTCTTCCATTTAGCCAATATTTTTGTTTGTATTCGACAAACATAAGATCCTCATCGATATTTAGGGCTATCATAGATGTCGTCGCGAACATTAGAATGAGATACATTTACAATAAATAAGCAGGTAATTGACAGACAACTAAGTAAAGTAAACACATAGAACAGAACCAGCCCCCCCGAGCTCACTCTCAGAACAATCTCAGCCCTTCCGGCTCACTCTCAGATAATATCGGTTCCAGTAAATTTTCATAAAGACATAACATGGAGATCTCTTTATTCATATATTCAGGTACCTGAATCTCTCATGAGATTTTATGAAGTGTTATGCCATGTGATCTTCTAGATCACTTGCCTCCCCATTATGATCACTTTTATCATTTGCTCATCTTCTTTATTAAGAAGTTATTTTGAAACCGATTTGTCTATACGCTTTAAGCGTATCAAAGACTTTGTCCTTCTGGGACTTAATATGAGCATTTGCAGTGAGAATATAGTTACTTTCTTTGGGTCAGCAAATGCGTATAGCATGCTTTGCAATATGTTGCCATTGAATTATCCTTTTATGAACTTCAGGTTCATATTATGATATTCGAGGATCTATATATACAAATGATGATTCATCCCATGTAACCTTTTCTCAAGTGTTTATCATGTCTCCCCCTCATGTTAGAAAAGCTAACTTGTTTCCTCAACTTTGAGAAATCATCTTTGTGCATTATCATGTCAATATACACAGCACATTAATCATAATAAGATGAAATTATTTGGTTCCTGACCCTGAACCACTTGTGAGGGGAGAATATAATGTACTCTCGTATACAATATATATCAAACTGATATATATAACTTTGTTCTCATAAGAAACAGTTTAGCTATTAAGTGGAGGCACTCAATAATTATCTTGCTAAACCAACTATGATATAAACCAACTTATCAAGATGAACTATCTTGAATCGAAAATCTGGAAATTATGCTCGAAGTTATATTACTGAGCAATTTACCTCGCAAGCACCGGCCAGGCTGCGGGTTTATAACAATCGCACATGTAACCATATCATAGATGCATCATATGTGGTATACATGGCAGGTGAATAGGCCCATATTCACCATTGATATTTTCAGAACTTATGGGATTCAACCCGAACTCTTTAGTTGGTCAATTAATTAATGAGAACAAGTAATACAAGAGAATTCGTAAAGAACTTTCTAGTTCTTTAATATTTACCCATGTGAATTCTCTATTACTGCACATCATACTTAAAATGATATGGCTAACCCGAATGCCAACTGAATAAATTATCAATATTGATAAACTTCAAATTTACACCATGACATGTGCAATTATCAATAAACTTCAAGTTTATTATCATATGGATTTTTATATCAATAAACGTCCACTTTATTGTGGTATTCTTGTGTGGTACAAACTGGAGAATAAAGCGGGTAGTTTTTCACATACAGATTATCCCGCTACAAGTTGTAGTAATAGAAGATATCAAATCTTTCCTTTATTTATAGTCTCAATATAATCAGTCGCTTTCGCATATACTTTGAAAACTGAATAAGTGTCTTTGAAACTTACTACAACACAATACTTTATTGGTAATCAATTGTGTTTCTCCAACATAGTAATAATTGACTCTTCTAGAGCTCTCAATTAATTTTGCACTACCACAAATTCATCAACATCCATGTGGTGAATATCTCTTTTAAAGAGAAAGTTATACCATTATGGTCATGTCAAAATTATATGCAAGATATGTTTCTTGCATTATTATTATCCTTTGATAATCACATTGACAAATTATTTTGGCATACAATAGGTACGTGACCAATGACTATTCATGCCATAACAATGACATCATCTCAAACCTCCTTCTAGGGGTGAGTGTGGTATATTCGATACCAATTTCATGTTCATATTCTTCCAATAATGAATATGTATTCGTGAATCAGATGTTGTCACATTCACTGCGGGGATATGTGATTTTGTTATCATTTTTAAATCTGTAAATGCGTCTGGCATTTGATTTGCTATTCTTTGCAAATGGATAATATTTTGCACCTCTTTTTCACAAATAGAGGTATGTGAATCAAGATGAGATAATGATGCATTTTTCCACAAAATTTCCCGTTTGGTTTCACCAACTTCTCCCCCTAATTTTGGAAAAAGTGTCTCATCGAATTGACAGTCTGCAAATCGTGCAGTGAACAAATCCCCTGTCAATGTTTCGAGGTAGCGTATAATGGAGGGCGATTAAAACTCAACATATATTCCTAACCTTCTTTGCAGACCCATTTTGGTGCAATATGGCTGTGCTACAGGCACATATACTGCATATCCAAAAATTCTTAAGTGGGATATATTAGGTTCATGACCCAAAACTAATTGCAACGGGGAATATTTGTGATAATTCGTCGGTCTGAGACGAAATAGCTTTGCTGCATGCAAAATGGCGTGACCCCAAACCGAAGTGGGCAGCCGACGAACTAGCATTGCTGCATGCAAATGGCGTGACCCCAAACCGAAGTGGGCAGCCGACGAACTAGCATTGCTGCATGCAAAATGGCGTGACCCCAAACCGAAGTGGGCAGCCGACGAACTAGCATTGCTGCATGCAAAATGGCGTGACCCCAAGCCGAAGTGGGCAGCCTCGTTTTCATGAGTAAATAAGGTATTCAAGATTATTCTCATCTATTGTCTCAACATGATATCCATTTTGAATGATATCTTAAAAACTCAACAAGTTCCTCTTAGACCTGGAGGAGAACATTGCATTCTCTAAAATGTTGTTCCTTTAGGCAGAGTTATAGTTGCTCTTCCGGAGCCTTTAATCAATTTACTACTACCAGAAATTGTAGTAACATCTACCTTACACATACTTAAATGAGAGAAATATTTTTTCTCTTTGAATATCGTATGTGTGGTACATGAATCAATTAATCAAAAGAAGATATACGAACATGAGAATAAACAAATTTAATTCGTTTGTTTCACATTTAAACAATATTTTCAAAATCTGTTGAGGTTAGTCGACTAACTTAGTTGATAGTCGACTATCTCAGGAAGCAGTCATTAGGTTAGTCGATTATCTAAATCAGATAGTCGACTATCTTGCCTTGCGGAAAAGTCCAGTTTTAATGCGAAATATTAGTTAGTCGACTAACTAAGTAGATAGTCGACTACCTCAGTAAACAGTCATCAGGTTAGTCGACTATCTAAATCAGATAGTCGACTATCTTAGTAAACAGTCATCAGGTTAGTCGACTATCTAAATCAAATAGTCGACTATCATGCCTTGCGGAAAAATCTAGTTTTAATGCGAAATATTAGATAATCGACTAACTGTTAGGTTAGTCGATTAACTCTACTGGAATATAAAAATATCTTTGAGATTTAAGCATATTGAAACATTCTAAAGAACTAATACTAACATTATATCATAAGCTAACTAATACGAGCTGATACTAATGACTATTAGTTTATTCACTAAGTAATACAAATAAGTAAAATAAAATCAAACAATTCCATCATCCTTCATCACAGATCCATCACCGATTAAGTGGTCTATTTTCCCCTCGGGTTGCTCAAAGAAGTCTGCCACATCCAGGTGGGAGATGTCAAAATTGTCGTCAGAGACAAAATTTGTTTCAGGGCCTTTACTCTTTAGAGATGCTTGATAAAGCTCAACCAAACGTCTTGGTACACGGCAAATTTTCGCCCAGTGCCCTTTTCCACCGCAACGATAACATATAGTTTCTGAACTATTTTCTTTTGGATTCTTATCATATCGTGCTTGTGGCAGAGTGACCAACTTCAAGTTGTCATATCTCTCCATTAAGCCATTCCACAAGATAGGTGGATCTTTGACTGTGATATATTCAATTTTCAAACCTTCATCAAGGTGATGCCGCAAGAAAATCAAGGCCTTAGCACAGTTTCAAACCTTCATCAAGGTGATGGCGCAAGAAAATCAAGGCCTTAGCATAGTCTTGGATGCATTATTTCTGTCTTTAATGGTGTCTCCAAGACCCATTGCATCCAAAGGGATTTCAGCATCCAACACCCATGTCATATAGTTCTTGCCCAAAATTTCAAGGGCAACGAACTTTCTTTTGATAATGTCAAACATAAAATAAAATTACATCGAGAGCGTGTTCATACTTACGGGCTTTATTACAATTATGACATTCACTTCAGGGAATGGATCATAATCATCTGTATGTGCTATATACAATCTCATGTCAAATCTTACTTTCATAAAGTGAAAGATTATTTTGAGAATCCTTATTGTTCTCATTACCACAATAATGACGATTACAATTTCGTCTATTGCCATGTCCACATTCATTGATACCTTCATGGTAATAATTTTGTCTTCTTTCAGACTTATCACATACTGCTACCACATTCTCTAAAAGGAATGGAGCAAATTCAATTGGACGGATTTTTAATTCTTTGCCCATAATCATACATGAATTTGATCATGGCAAGGCATAGAAATTTTACCACTTCATGTGAGTGTAATTTCTTACAAACTCCATTAGAGTTATAATCAAACTTTGTTGTCTATGTTTGTATATGAAATCAAATCGTAGAATTTGAAAGAAAAGTAAATTACTTACCTTTAAGGTATACCAATTAATGTTGTGATATCCAATATACCTCTTGAGTTTCCATCCCGTTGCATTACTTTATGATGATACCATCTCTTCTATTTTTCCGTATAGAAATTCTCATATGGAGCAGTAGCAATCGTTATTACACTCTTTTGCTTGGAAATTCACCTTAATTTTCTCAAAGAGATTCTTGAGATAGTAGAGCTTCGTGCTGATAACGTGTTATAAAACAATAAAAGAACAAGAACAATATTGCAGAGCAAGGTAGGGAGAGGAGAATTCTTATTGATATTTTTGGGATGATTTACAATGGGGTAAGACCCCTTTATTTATAGGGAGAGAAAAGACTTAGCCTCAAAGTAAAACTCTTCTATAAGATAGGCATTCACTCTAATTAAAGTTCTATTTATAACAGGAAGGAGTTTTTTTTTCTCTTTGGAAGCAACTTTTTTTCTTCTTTCTATAGCCGTTAATTCAGATGTTTAGGTGAAAGTGTCACTTCCACCGTATCTATTTAAATAACATAATTTCTTTATTAGTCCATTATAAAAAGAATGATATATTTATGCATTTGAAAATAATTTATTTAACTTTTCATTTTATTCACTTTACTCTTAATAAAAAAATTTTACAACCACGGAAATGATATGATCCTACAAAACTTTTGCCTCCCTTAAGCTTTTAGTATCTCATTTATCAAATGTCTTCTTTTTTTAAAAAGAAAATTTGTGTCAAGTCAAGCTACCTCATTTTAATTGAATAAAGGAGTATTTTTTGTTTTTGGATCAAATTTGTCATCTTCTAACATACATTAAGGACTACATTTGACAAAAGAGATTTATAAGACGAAAATAGTCCAACCCCTATACGTTAAGGACCATTTTGGCCATTTTCTCAAAATATGAAGGTCGCTTATTGTATATGCGCCTTGCTTGCAGAAAAGAAACTGTACCAAATCACGTCCCCCACTTCTTCAGCATATACCCATTTCCACCTACTCTAAAAGTCTCTCTGCAAATTCCACCATTTCTCACCATTACCTCTAACAGATACTATTCAACTCAATAGAAAATTCCAATTTAAATAAAAAAAATCATAAAAGTCGAAACTTTTAAAAATGGGTTCTTTACAATCTCTTCTCCATCTCCATCTTAATGCTTCATAATAATTTTCTCATCAGATTCCTTAGTTTTCTTGGCCTAATTGGTATTTCACTACTGTTCTATTCAATTCTCATGGAAACAGATCCAATGCAGGAGGTACAACTCAATGAAGCAGCAGTGATCAAGAAGCTGGAAGTTTATTCTGTGTGGGCACTTCCATCGGAAGATGTGAGGGAGCGGCTGAAGAAGCTGATGGGTGGTCTCCGATCAGAGTTTGGTGGGCCCCAATTTGAGCCTCACGTGACTGTCGTCGGAGCAGTTACGTTGACGGAGGATGAGGCACGTGACAAGTTCAGAAAGGGATGTGAAGGATTAAAGACGTATAATGCTACTGTTGAGAATGTTGATACTGGAACTTTCTTTTATCAGTGCGTTTACCTTTTGCTTCATCCAACCAATGAGGTAAAAAAAAAATCTGGGAAATTTTATTCAGTTGGAAATATTTTTAATGCTGTTTTCTTCTGTATTCGATTTTTCTGCAAGATTGATATTGAGAAAGTTGCAGTCTTGTTGTTAATTGAGATGATGAATAAACTATTTCTTTTCTTGTTAGATTGCTTAGTAATTTTGTTGGAGATTTATATGTTAGTAGAAAATGTAAAGAACTCTTGTGGTAGTTAACATAGCTTTGATCTTTGAACATTTTGAAATAAAACTTACATTGGAAATTATTCTTAAAAAGAGGCGGAGTCAGGATTTCAATCTAGGATATGAATTTTATAACGAACTTCAAGTGCTAATAAAAAAAGTTTAAGTTGTACATATTTAACGAATTTCTTAACAAAAAATACACTGTTGAGCAAAAGCTGTTGGGTACGGCCGAACCCGTAGCTCGGCTTCTGCCTCTGCCCCTGCATCTAATATGGTGTAATGACAATGGTTGTGCTCAGCGTGATCATAGTTTATACTAAGAAGACCCTTGGTGATGATCAGATTGCTTAAGGAAATTAGGATAACATAAGAGCGGGATGGCATAATATGTACAAAATATCTTGATTTGAGTAAACAATAAATCCAATTATTTTGGGAAGAGAGTAAAATCTGATTGTGTTGCAGTATGAACCTATTACCTAACAGTGACTCCTACTAATACATGTTCACTACTGGAAGTAAAACATGTGAATGACATGTATGTGTTTGTGATCAAGAATTAATATTTTTATCTTCTGAACATGTAAGATGGATCCTTTTGGTATATGTTAATTTTAATTTAAAACAGCAAAATTGCTGGTTGGACCAAAGGGTTATATACAGCTAACAGCTGTGTAATACCTTGATTTGGTGTTCTCAAGTACCATTCAATCATGTATTTAAAGAATCCATCTTGGAGATGTTCGGACAATGGAAAAACTGAAATAGAGACAAAACATCGAGAATTGCAGAAGATAAGATTTTTATAGAACTAAAATATCAAAATCCTCTCTATAATGAAGAAATGGAGAGTTTCATGAAGGAAGTGATTTGATTTGATATCAAGAAATGAAAAGGGAGGGGGAAATTTTTTGCAATGTTACATGCAATGTTATTAGAAGCTATTGCTTTGTTGCTTAGAGCGACAGAGCTAGTGAAACGAGAGGTTATAACCCAAGCGAGAATTGAATGATAATTGAAACTTGAAAGCTGACTTAAAAGAAAAAAGAAAAAAGAAAAAAGAAAGAGGAGAATAAAATAGACCTTATTTCTATCTTAGAACTGCTTTCCATGAATGTTTAAGTGTTCTCTTCGTTGCCGATTCTTCTACTTCTACGTTTGTACTGAACTTTCTTTTCCTACTTCTGTTTCTCCCGTTCTGCTGCTACTTCTGATTATGCTTTTTCTCTTCTAATGTGTTACTACATTTAGTGAAGCATTAAATACAAAATTGAATTCTGCAAATTAACTCTTTTTTATGATTGATTAATTTAAACCTGAACCCAATTTTGTGTTGAAGTTATCTTTCTGTGACCTTGCTGAAGTTACATCTTAATTATCTTTAGTTTGGTTGTTGGATTAATCTTAAGATTATTGTATTATTGAAGTTGACATCTGTAACTTTAATTGCAACTTCATAATAAATGTAATTGCAATTTCTGTGTTTTTGTAAATTTTGCGCTTCATTTCAAAGAAGTTTGCACTACACTTTTTGCTTATAGCTCCAAGTGGTGACTCACTGTCTTGCTCTTTTTGCTTTTAAGAAACTGGGGTTACAGGATTGTCAATTTGTTGTTTTTCTTCTCATTTCTTTACTCTTTTTCAACCTCACCCTTCTTTTTTTCATGAGTAAGCACACACTATATTTTACATGTATGGTTTTGGCTTGAAACATGAAGTTAGAAAAAGAAAATCTCTGTCTTGGGACTATGTAAGTTATTCTTCACCATGCTTTATCTGAATGTTCGATCACTTGTGTTGCTGGTAATAAATCACCGATATGAAATTCCTTCTTCCAGGTTGTGGAGGCAAGTGCATGCTGCTGCAGTAACTTTGGCTACAATAGCTCAAGCCGTAAGATATAATCTTTTTTCTTTTCTTGATTTCTGGACCTTCAGTTTCTGTAGTTGTAGTCACAACAAGTTTTTGACTCTTTTGTAACCACACACACACTCTCTCTATTCTGCATCTTCTTCTTCCATTATTGAGCTGATGATATTTGTCGAATATGATAACATTACAACACTTAAGAGTAAGCAAATAACACTCCATTCCCCTTACATCGAGGTTGAACTTCCCTCAAGACTTAATTTTTGACAGAACTTGTGGTTGTTGTTGTTGGGAGGGTAGGGGGGTGGCGTGGGGTGGGTTGTGAGAGCAAGAATCATCAAGTGCATAAAATCTAGTACGAATGACAAATGATATTCTGAAAGTAGCAACTTCATACAGTTTGTATTTTATCCATTCACTAACTTAACTATTTGAGTTCTCAAGACTTTGGCGGGGTTTATTTGTGCTATCCGTGTAGTCCTTGGCCAATTTAACACATGCAATTCTTCGGACTACTTCTGAAGTTCCACTGCTTTTTCCTGCTTTAAAGCAGGAAATCAACTCTATTTTAAGCATGTTCTCCTCCTAAAATATGGATCTTTGATTTTGTTTTTTGCATGCTTTTCTTTGTGGCTCCGGCCCTCTTTATTTTGATTTTGTGTGCTAATAATTTCCCTTACCTTTAGGTTTTTGTATTACTGATGTAAGTTTTTTGATCGTGCAGCATATATGCCTCATGTTAGCCTGCTTTATGGCGATTTGACAGATGAAGAAAAGAAGAAAGCTCAAGAAAAGGCTTATATCCTTGATGAGAGCATTGGTAACATGAGCTTCCAGATATCTCGCCTTGCGTTGTATAAAACAGACACCGAAGACAAAAGCCTCAAATCGTGGGAGAAGATTGAAGAGTACAGTCTCGGCCCTAACTAGTTTTATGAGTTCAACGTGTTAGCGACCCTGTTAAACTCAATGTTGTGAACCTTATATATCTTTACCTTAATTTTGCATTTGCCAGTAGCTTCTGATTCTTTTGGATGTGTTATAAATAAGAATAGTACTGTTGTGGCTTCCTTTTTCTGTATACTTTTGGTTTTTGCAAAATTCTAGGAGTTAATGATACAATCATAAAGCATTGTAAATTTGTAATAGCCAGAATTTGATCTTTATTTACTCTGCCAAGAATTTCACAAACAAGACTCCAGCTCTATGGAGTAACAATTAACAGGTTCTCTTTGATATTTGATATTTAAGGGTCACTCACTAACACTTGAATCCTTTTCGAATCGCGGAGATAATTACCAATTATACCGCTCAAACCATAAATCTTGTATTTGTGTTTTGGCCAGAGTTAGTCAACGTGTGTGCTTTGTAATAGAGTTATTATAAGTAGGTGATAGATTAAAAGGTTAATTCCTAAATTACAATAGATTGTAATTTAAAAATTACTCAATTAGTGAAGTTAAAATTCTACGAGAATAGGGAGAGGATCAATCTGACTTGAACATTTATATAATACGCTTCTATATGATCTCCAACGATAAAAGAGTAGCATTTATTAAAGAGAAGGTAAAATAGAAGAGCTTAACAAAATTTCATGCTTTAATTAGTACTGGTAGTAAACAACTAAAAATAATTCAAAAAGAAAAGGTTTGGGAACAAGACATACTCAAGCTAGGTTAAATAAATATCAAGTTGACGTGAAAAAAGAAAGAAGAAAAAGAGGAGTATTATGAAATAATAGAAGACGAATAGTAATGCAGAGGTCCATACTACTACCATAGAAATGCATTGTACATATCTTTTGAAATCAATGAAAATGACAGTTTGATCTAAAAAAAAAAAATAGTAATGCAGAGAAAAGTAGAGAGACATAATTCTTATTGATTTAGGATGAATTACAATTGAATAGAACCCTCTATTTATAGGGAGAGGTTGACTTACCCATCAAGTAATAAACCGTAGAATCTATCTAAATATGGACATTCACCATAAATAGAATTCTGTTTATAACACTCCCCTGAATGTCTATTCAACAGATAATGTGCCTCGTTAAAACCTTAACTAAAACAAAATCCAATGGGAAAAAAAATTTAGAAAAGGAAAAAGAGTACACATATCTAATAATACGCCTTTTGGTTACCTCATTGAAAACCTTGCAAGGAAAATCCAATGGGACAAAACTTTGTAAGGAATAAAGAGTGCACAGCGCATTAACACCCCCTGATGAGAGCACCAATTCACATCCTTAAGCCTTCGTATCCTAATCTTGTACACTAACTTCTTGAAGGTTGACGTCGGTAGAGACTTGGTGAACAAATCAGTCATATTATCACTTGAATGAATTTGTTGCACATTAATATCATCATTCTTTTAAAGATCGTGGATGAAAAATAACTTTGGTGGAATGTTCTTTGTTCTATCTCCTTTTATGAATCCTCCCTTCAATTGAGCTATGCATGTTGCAATGTCTTCATACAAAATCGTGGTTAGTTTATCACATTTCAAACCACATTTGTCTCGAATAAGATATATTATAGACCTCAACCACACACACTCTCGACTTGCTTCATGAATAGCAATTATCTCAGCATGAGTAGATGAAGTAGCCACAATTGATTGCTTAGTCGAGCACCAAGATATGTAGTGCCTCCACAGGTAAACACATAACATGTTTGATATCGAGCCTTGTATGGGTCAGATAAATACCCAGCATCATCACAACCAACAAGATCGGGACTGTAATTATTGCCATAAAATAAGCCTATATCAGTAGTTCCTTTTATATGCCGCAATATATATTTGATTCCAACCCAATATCTCCTTGTAAGGGCAGAGATATATCTTGCTATGACATTAACTGAAAAAGTTATGTCATGCCTTTTAGTATTAGCAAGATACATTAGTGCACCAATTGCACTAAGATATGGTACTTCAGGGCCAAGTAGCTCTTTATTCTTTTCTTTAGGTCAGAATAGATCCTTATTCACATCTAGTGATCGAACAATCATTGGAGTACTTAATAGATGTGCTCCATCAATGTAAAACCGTTTCAATACCTTTTCTATGTAGGCAAATTGATGAACAAAAATTCCATTTGCCAAATGTTCAATTTGCAAACCAAGACATAATTTTGTCTTCCCGAGATCTTTCATCTCGAATTCCTTCTTTAAATGATCAATTGCCTTTTGGAGTTCTATAGGAGTTCCAATAAGGTTTATGTCATCAACATACATGGGCAAATGACATTATTTATATAGCCTTCCTTTAATAAATACTCACTACGATTATACCACATTCGTCCTAATTGCTTTAGACCATACAAAGATCTTTGCAATTTGATTGAAAACATTTCCCGATACTTTGAATTATGTGCATTTGACATTTTAAATGCATCAAAAATTTTCATGTATATCTCATTATCAAGTGTGTCATAAAGGTAGGCGGTAACCACATCCATTAAATGCATGTCAAGCTTTTGATTGATAGCAAAACTAATGAGATAACGGAAAGTTATATCATCCAAAACGGGTGAATATTCCTCTTCATAATCAACACCAGGCCTTTGTGTTGTGAAACAAGGCGTGCCTTATATCTTTGTACCTCATTTTTCTCATTTCTCTTGTGTACAAAGACCCATTTATAGTCATCAGGCTTATCACCATTAGGTGTTTGGACTGCATGCCCAAAAACATCACGTTTTGCAAGTGAATTCAACTCTGATTGGATTGCTTCTTGCCATTTTGGCCAATCAAGTCTTTGTCGACATTCTCCAACAGATTGAGGTTCAAGATCCTCAGTTTTTTGCATAATGCTGAATGCAACTATATCCACTCGATTCAAATTTGTCTCAATATCGATTGGATTTATTGATAGTTCCTTATTTTCTAGATCCTCGAGTTCAGTGGATTCCTCATGAATCTCAGAATTTAGTAAATCGTAAATTTCTTCATGAGATTATTTTGTAGTGTCATTTTGATGATTTGTTTTCCTTTTTGTAGGATTTAGATCTTTGGAACCTAATGGTCTGCCACGTTTCAGACATGTTTTTGACTCATTAGCTATGACACTAGAAGATTTTCCAATAGGGACATCAATATGGATTGGAACATTATCTACAGGGATACGTGATTTTGTTATCCTTTTCAAATCCAATAATGCGTCTGGCATTTGATTTGCTATTCTCTGCAAATGGATAATCTTTTGCACCTCTTTTTCACAAATAGAGGTATGTGGATCAAGATGAGATAATGATAGATTTTTTCACAAAATTTTGCAT
Organism: Nicotiana benthamiana; assembly: GCA_034376525.1. Classification (NCBI taxonomy): domain Eukaryota; kingdom Viridiplantae; phylum Streptophyta; class Magnoliopsida; order Solanales; family Solanaceae; genus Nicotiana; species Nicotiana benthamiana. The sequence continues at coordinate 26,184,085 of CM067340.1, read as the reverse complement.
TTGGTTTCACCATTTTCTCCCCCTAATTTTGGAAAAAGTGTCTCATCGAATCGACAGTCTGCAAATTGTGTAGTAGGCAAATCCCCCGCTAATATTTCGAGGTAGCGAATAATGGAGGGTCATTCAAAGCCAATATATATTCCTAACCTTCTTTGGTGATGGTCTAATAATTAACTTGCCTTGATAACAAGAATTTCAATAAAATTCATTATTTAAATGAATTTTTAAATTCTTTAATAGATGTCCATTTGAGTTTTCTATAATTCGTCTAATCATAATTGATCCTGAATGTCCCAATCGATCATGCCAAAGTGCAAAAGTATTGGAATCAGTAACCTTTTGGTTTACAATAGAATGTGCCTCAATTGCACTAATTCTTGTCCAATATATGCCACAAGATAAAGATGAGAACTTCTCAATAGCCTTTTTCTGCTTAGAGACATTTTGGTAATAAAGAGATGTTCAAGATTATTCTCATCTATTGTCTTAATATGATATCCATTTCGGCGGATATCTTTAAAACTCAACAAGTTCCTCTTGGACTTGGAGGAGAACATTGCATTCCCTATGATGAGTATTGTTCCCTTAGGCAGAGTTATAGTAGCTCTTCAATATCTCCATAGAGGTTATTTCTATCATATTATCATGCTTATAATTATAACAAGATACATATATGCACAAATTGCATCGAAGATGTGGTACTTCAAGATCACGAATTGTATATGCTTGAAGCAACTCAAATCCTTCATGGATTGTCATATAAGCCATATAGTAGACTTTATATCCATATCAAGTTTTCATGTCAAGCTAGACATATAAGATATTGAAAACTGCACATACCGTTGACTTTATACTTTCAAGTGTTTGAACTACATGTTCAAAACTACGTGTCTTTCATATGAAACCAATTCTCTTTGAATTGTGTCTCTTTCATTTGACCAATATTTTTTTTGTCTATAAGCGATAGACTTAAGATCCTCATCTATACTTAGCGTTCTCATAGATGTTGTCGACAAATATTTTATATTAGTTTCAATATATTTTCATAAAGACATAACATAGAGATCTCTTCATTCATATATTCAGGTACCTGAATCTCTCATGAGATTTTATGAAGTGTATGCCATGTGATCTTCTAGATCACTTGCCTATTATGATCACTTTGTTCATTTGCTCATCTTCTTTATTAAGAAGTTCTATTTGAAACTGATTTGTCGATATGCTTTAAGCGCACCATAGACTTTGTCCTTCTAGGACTTAATATGAGCATTTGCAATAATAATTACTTTCTTTGGGTCAGCAAACACGTATGGCATGCTTTGCAATATATTGTTCATGAATTATATTTTTATGAACGTCACATATTCGAGGATCTATACATACAAATGATAATCCGTTCCACTTAACTTTTTCTCAATTGTTTATCATGTCTCCCCCTCATGTTAGAAAAACTAACTTGTTTCCTCAACTTTGAGAATCCATCTTTTTGTGTTATAGTATTAATCAATATACACCGCCCATCAATAATAATAAGATGAAATTATTTAGTTCCTGACCCTGAACCATTTGTGATGGGAGAATGTAATATACTTTCGTATATATAACCTATATCAAATTGATATAGATAACTTTGTTCTCATAAGCAATAGTGTAGCTATTAAGTGGAGGCACTCAATAAATTATTTTTCTAAACCAACTGTGATGTAAACTAACTTATCAAGATGAACTATCTTGAATTAAAAATTTTGGAATATGCTCTAAATTAAATTATGAGCAGTTACCTCGCAAACAACATGTTGCATGTTAATAATAGTCGCACATGTAACCATCTCATAAATGCATCTTATGTGTTATGCATGGCAGGTGAATGGAATCATATTCGCATTTGATATTTCTAGCATTCATGGGATTCAATCCCAATTTTAGTTGGTATATGAATTCTCTATTATTTTTGCACATCATACTAAATAAATATGGTTAAACCAATTATGCCAACTGAATAAATTATCAATATTAATAAACTTCAGGTTTACACCATGACATGTGCAATTATCAATAAACTCCAAGTTTGTTATGATATGGGTTTTTATATCAATAAACATCCACTTTAGTGTGATATTATTTTATTTGTGTAGTACAAACTGGAGAATAAAGCGGGTAATTTTTCACATACATATTATCCCCTTACAAATTATAGTAATAGAAGATATCAAATCTTTTCTTTATTTATAGTCTCAATATAACCAACCGCTTTCGCGTATACTTTGGAAACTAAATAAGTTTCTTTGAGACTTACTACAACACAATAAACTGACATGATAATCATTGTATTCCTCCAAAATAGTATTAATTGGATCTTCCAGAGCCCTTAATTAATTTGGTTCTACCACATATTCATCAACATCCATGCGGTGAATATCTCTTTTAAAGAGAAAGTTATACCATTATGATTATGGTCAAAATTATATGCAAGATATTTTTCTTGCGTTAATGTTATTCTTTAATAATCACATTACCAAAATATTTTGGCATACAATAGATACGTGACCAATGATCATTTATGTCATAATAATGACATTATTTTCTTATATTATCTCAAACCTCCTTTTAGAGGTGAGTGTGGTATATTCACTACCACTAGCACATTCATATTATTCCAAGAATAAACATGTATTTGTAAATCAATTGTTGTCAAATTAGCATTATGAATGGACCATAATCATCTATATGTGTTTTATAAAATCTCATGTCAAATCGATGACAATTAATACTTCCACAAAGTGAAGAATTATTTAGGGAATCCTTATTGTTCTCATTACCACAATGATGATGATCATAGTTTCGTCTATTGCCACGTCCATATTCATTGATACATTCATATTAATAATTTTTTCTTCTTTCAAGCTATCATATACTGCTATCACATTCTCTTAAGGGAATGATAATGGAGCAAATTCAATGGGACGGATTTTCAATAGTTTGCCCACAATCATACATGAATTTGATCATGGTAAGGTATAGATATTTTACCACTTCAGATGGTTGTAATTTTTTACAAACTCCATTAGAGTTATAATCAAACTTTGTTGTCTTTGCTTGTATATAAAATCAAAGTATAGAATAAAAGAGAAAAATACGGTAAAATACTTACCTTAAATATAAAATTTAATCACGAAAGAAGTTCATAGAGCTATTGAAAATCATTATGCTCAATCTCAAATTGATTAGAGTCTTGTACTGATAACGTATTATGAAATAATAAAAGAAGAAGAGTAATGCAGAGAAAAGTAAAGAGAGATAATTCTTATTGATATGAGATAAATTATAATGGAATAGAACTCTCTATTTATAAGGAAGGGTTGACTTTGCCACCAAACAATAACCTTAGAATCTATCTAAATATGAATATTTACTATAATAGAATTCTATTTATAGCAAGGTGAGAATATTCATGAGTTTATTTCTCTGACATTTACATAAATAATTAGAAATAGCCAATCATTATTATCCATTTCTTACCAATAAAGAAGTAGTGGCCTAAGTGGAGGTAACCAATAACCTTCTCTATCCTTTTTTGTTTTATTAATAGTTGATGCAGCTGTTCCAATAATAAATATTGGTGATCCATCTATCCTTTGACTCAGCAAACATCACTAATTTATGCATTAGAATAACAATAAAAGGAAACAAAAAAATCGTAATAATCTAGTTGGTTAATTTGCTACGGAAACCTCATTGAACTTTCACTTTGTTGGTTGACAATGTTAAATTAGAAGTACATACAAGCTGAGATACTTGTACGTAAAATTACACTAGTACATAAATAACATAAAGCATTTTGCCCATTTGATGTAAAACTAATGACAACGAAGATCAAACACGATTTACTAAAGACTATTATTTTTGAAAACTCATTTTATTTTGAACGAAAGTTGTTGACGAAATAAGTAACAAGGGAAGATTACAATTTATAGTCGCTCTAAAAAATATTAGCCATCAAATATAAATATATATATATACACACATATAGTAGCAGCGCCAGAATTTTTATTAAGGAAAGTCAAAATATAAAAAATAAATTCACTAAGTCAAGTGGTATCATTATAGAGTATATATACCACAACAACAACAATAATATATCCAGTATTATCCCACACCGTAGGTCTGAAGAGGATAGTGTGTACGCAGACCTTACCCCAACCCGGTGAAGATAGAGAGGTTGTTTCCAATAGACCCCCGGCTCAGTAAAGCATAAGCACCACATTAATGAAAATATGAACAAGAAGGGATAGTATCAAAAAGCCATATAAAAAAGCAGAATAAAAATAACAAGACAATAACGTGATCAACAATGGGAAAAAAATTACGGTTAGTCATAAAACCTATTACCATAAGAAAGCAGGATTGCATGCCAATACTACTACTATCAAAACCCTAGACTACCTACTCTACTACCCTAATCCTCGACCTTCATACCTTCCTATCAAGGGTCACGTCCTCGGTCAGCTAATGTTGCGTCATGTCTTGCCTAATCACCTCCCTCCACCTCTTCTTTGGCCTACTTCTACCTCTCTGTAGGCTCTCCAATGTCATCCTCTCACACCTCCTCACCGGGGCGTCTGCGCTCCTCCTCCTCACATGACCAAACCACCTAAGTCGCGCTTCCCGCATCTTGTCCTCAATAGGGGCCACACCCAGCTTGTCGCAAATAACGTCATTTCTGATCCTATCTAATCTGGTGTGACCGCACATCCATCTAAATATTCTCATCTCTGCTACCTTCATCTTCTAGACATGAGCAATCTTGACTGGCCAACACTTAGTCTTGTAGTACACATGCATATTTTTTAAAATATACAGAGCTATACAGTGTAATTTTCTAGCGAAAGAGTGTCGGTTGACACCCCTTTGGTGCATGTGGCTCCGCCACTGTATATATTGTCGCATCTCGTTTTCTTGCGAAAACGGGTTTCGACGTCATGAAAACTCTGTTTGGAATGGGAGATAGAGTGCTAATGGAGAAGAGTCGCCACCTAATAATTTTTAATGTGTGTTAGGGCACTTATTATGCAAATAACTCTGCTTGACTAGTCAACGTCAAAAAAAAATTAAGGACTCAAATTACCTCAAAGAGAAGGTGTTAAACACTCTTCAAGGTCCACAACTCTAGGTCCCATCCAGACATAAAATTATGTGAATTACAATTAAGCTACGAGTTCACATAAACAAAGGGAATTCAAAAGTCAAAGAATTTTATTACAACATAATTAGTACATATCTTAGTACCAATTTAGGGATACAACTATTTAGGTCTAATAGCAAACATATAAAAACAAAAAAGGGGGGATCCTGAGTTTTCTAGCCTAAAGGATCACCCCATGCAATATAAATAATATTTCATAACTCCTTTTGGGTGGGAGTTACTCATATTATTCGGCGGGCACAGACTATCATCTCCTGCTACTCGATTACTATGTTAAAGTTGTTTACTTAAAGCGCGCTAATTCAATTCTAAGTTGTGCTCTATGTGTGCACTGCCTGTCCCATACCTATGGTGCAGGAAGTATTGGATCTCTATTTGGGTGGCTCTGACCTTCCTTAGACTGCCCAAAAATGTCAAAACTAGGTGACATCTAAAAACAGATTGGACTTCAAATATAAGCAGTTAAGGGCTGAAGTTTGCCTCCACAATTAAGCAACTAATGCACGCATGACAAGATTTCATATTAGGCAATTCAGGATTAAGAATCTTAAGCCCTATAGACATAATTTTTATTTGACAATGCATTGAAACATACAAGCAGTTTCAAAGGCAAGGTGATTAAGATTGCAGATTTCCAGTATTTTAACCTACTGACGTTGCGTTGAAGTGATATACGTTCCAGATGATAGTGAAATCATTTAGGAGAAACTCATGCAATTTTTTATAGTGGCATGAGGTGCGGTATTAACAATTACTAAGACGAATGGTGGTATCTTATAGACATGATCTCTAACCATTGGCACTTGAAATCAATTTTATTGTTATACTTAATACATTTTTCTAGGTTAATAGGATGATAACAAACGAAACGATTAAAATCCTATAAGCATGACTCTTAGTGAGCAGTGCGAGACAATAGCAAATGGAGTGATCAAAATCCTATAGGCATAATATTTTAGTGCACAGTGCAAGATAATAGCAAATGAAATGATCCAAATTCTATAAGCATGATTTTTAACGAATAGTACAAGAGGATAGCAAATGACGTGACCAAAATCCTATAGGCAAGTTTTCTAATAGCACGTAGCAGTTAGAATAATTTTTTTTTGGTAATTAAACTTTTCATCAATCACCAATGAAGTTGCATTACAAAACCACAGTCGGGTGTCAACTTAGCCGACTGTCTGATTGTTAACATAATAACTACTTTCCAATTCTAACTATCTAGGTTCTACTATATACTAAGATGCTGTAATAGTTGTCTGATTTTTGGGGTGCCTCTAATGTTACAGTTGTATACTATATCTCTCAATAGAGCAGTATTACATCGAAAGGTCTTGTTGAACACTCTTGCATTCCTCTCTAGCCAGATAGCATATGTAACTTCAGCTGTGACCATCTTGAAAATGGTTGCACGACATGTTCTTCCTTTGGCTTTGGCAATTATGCAGTTAGAATAATTGCACGTTTGAATTCATGTTTGCTAGTAGACAGTGTTTGTGTCTACGCGCTTCCCCTAATGACATAATTTCTACTGTGCACATATAAATCGAATATATAGCAAATGAATCAATGAGTACTATAGAATATTATCTTCCCTTTTTCATGCAAATATGAAGAATCTACACATTCCCCATTTTTTACTAACACCCAATTGGTCATTAAGAAATTATTACCGGTCCAATATTAAAGTAATTACAAATATGGTACAAATAACAACAATAGACCCACAGCATGCCCAAAAAGAAATACCCAACATTGTCTGGGACTTAAGCAATGCAACATACCCAGACATCCAACAGGGAGCCATATTCACCAACATAACCCAGAATCCATTTAAGAGCTTAAAGTCAAATTATCAACCATATTAGGATTGAATCACTTAAAACCACCAGCATATAACAGGAAAAAAGGATTGAGTGGTATAGTTCAAGTTTCAGAGAGTGACTAAAGACCAAAATCTTAGTGTGTCAGAGTTAACAATAGTCTCAAATGGACTCCGAGCAGTACTCACACTAAGGAGGTCAGTAGTAAGAGCCTTAGTAGCCATAGCTTACAGTCGGCTAAGAATGAGAAGTTCATAACTGCATAAGTAACAAATGAGCGAGAGTGGACAATGGTTGAAGGACAGAAGTTAGGGGGATAAACTTATAACCTAAAGTCAACATAACTAAGTTGAGCATACATAGCAGCTAATCAAGTAGGTCGCAGGGCTTAGAAGCAGGTTCAACAGGATTTCAACACATAGAAAAGTAACACATAACAACCACATATTGAAAGAGTTAGGGGAGAAATAAGTTTGCAAGATTGACAAAAGTTATCATGCATATATACACAACACTAAACAAGTTGAAACCTAAGAAGTCCAAATTATTCTTAGTATACATCCTAGTGTCATAAGATAGACATGTTAACTCTCACCAGAAAGTAAGACTGCATTTGAGACATGATAGCGAGCACACATTATGACAAACGAAGTAATCACTGAAGGAACAGGGAATTAGGTGAGCTAAAGACATACTGAGATACACATTAGCAGAGAAGAAAGATCATAGTTGGTAGAAAAATTTCTTCACACAGATAAGACATATTATATATGCAAGACAAACATTATAAAGATTCAGAGCGGTGTGAAATATAAACTCATGCCAACTGGTAAATGTAGGTATTCCAGTATTAACTAGTAGACTAATTTAACCAAAGAAGGTCTAGATTATGCCAAGGATTCATCATAATATCATGAAACAAAATAGTTCAAACATGGTAGGAAAAACAATTTGAATTAACTGTTAAGGTCTCAATCAATCACTAATGGGGTTGAGTGACATAATTGCAAGATGACAAGTTATAGTTAACAATGAAGGTCTCAACACAAGTTATAACACATTACATATGCAATACTATCATTACAGGGATTCAGAACAAGGCATATTTATGAACATTCAGGCACCAATACACTAGTTAAACGAACTTAAGAGGGTCATATTATCTAAGTTAGACTTAGACAATCTCAGAACTAGCAGCATTAGGAGAAGTTAAATGTTAAAGAAACTTAAAACAAGTGTAAAGTTAACAAAGTTGTGCATAAAAGTAACAAAAAAAACATATTAAGCCATGGATTTCAGAGGTGAGGACACATAAGAATGAAATTGCAAAGTCAAGTGGCTTACCAGTTAAACGGACAACAAAAAGAACAAAAAATTTATAAGAACCCAGAACCTCAATGCGCCAAAGTTACCAAGAGCTTCAAAAGAACCCCGGACAATGCTTGCACCAAGAGAAAGCTCAAACAGTATATCCTCAATGGCCTTAGCTTTTATCTAGCCTAAAACAAATTACAGAACAAGATAATGAAGGAACAACATAATAAAGCTTCAAATTTTAGTAAGATTATAGTGATTCAAGTCCCCTCCCAAAGGGAAATGGGGAGGGGTTTATATAGTAACAGAAATCGAACAAGTAAACAAGGAAAACTATAGCAGTCAAACACAAATAAGGAAGTATTAACATGCATAATCAATAAAAATCAGATTAGGTAAAAAATTAGGTACACCCTAGTAGACAAAAATTGTACATTAATCGGAGATCCTGGATAATCCAACCCAACGATTAGAAGTAATTCCCTTAATATAAACATATCTAGATGAAACATTATCAAAATCCCAACGATTAGAAGTAATTCCCTTTGATTCGAAGATTTGTACTTGCCAAAATAGATCAAGTACTATGTAATACCAAAGAGGTAATCAGTGGAGGCGGAGCATGGATATGGTAAATAAATAACAAGTGAATCCCATGGCTAACGAGATTAGAAATGGGGATTGGTGAAGGGTGGCGATTAGGGTTTTTTTTATAGAGAGGCGAGACAAAGAGAGAGCTTAGAGGAGGTGGGTAATGGGTCCCGATCGGTCATTTCAAAAAGAGTGGGTTGGTTTTGGGCTTGGGCTAATTTTGATCCGAAAATTGGTTACAATTGGGCTATTATTTAAATACATCAAATGTATTAAAAAATAATTTATAAAAATGCTTAATAAAATTAAAAAATACTATTTATGCACAAAAATGATTAACAATAAAAATTTAGCATTATAAAATATAGAAGTCTATTTTGACATGACTAGTATAAATAAAAAATCAATTATGTATTAATATAGACTAATTACTTCACAATTATGGTAATAGCTTTAAAAAATTCTAATGTAATTATATAAAATAACGTAAAACATTTAAACATATATTATAGATGCAAATAATAATTTTAGGTAATTAAGTCATCACAAAATAATTGGAAGGAGTAGTTAATAATTGTTCATGTAATTTAAATGCATGAAAATTAATTTAAAAGCTTTAAAATTATAAAAATTGCTTGTATAGATTTGTAAACTAAATAAAAATTCAAAACTAATATATTGAAACTATATATATTTTGAGAAAATATGAGGGCAAAATTGGATATCAACAGCTACCCCTTTTTATCCAGGAATGATGAAAGAGTTGTCGGGTAAAGAAAATAATGACCAATTTTTGCCGAATTGAATGAGGGATGATGTGATTTGGGAAAATGGGGGCCGAACCTTGGTTCTTGAATTGCCTACATACCCTAGTGTTACGGAATCAAGCTGTGCGTAGTTCTAGATCTAATGGTGAACGAAATCGATGGAGTTATCATAAGAATGGTCGTATGTTTCGGAAAGGTTCTGTCGGGTAGCACAATATCGAATGAATTTTTGTGGAGTCATGAATGTTACGGATGTATCACAGGGCGAATATCTGAACATTCATAGCAAAAGTGGGAAATTGCCGGTGGTCGATTACGTTTAAATCGTTATGAACTGAAACCAAAGCAAAGAATGCTCCCGTTTGAAGAATGATTACTTTCTAGATTTCCCGCAGAACTTAAAACACGATGCATGCAACTATATATGAATTATTGCAAGAATTTAAACATGATACAAATTCCCTTTGAACCATGAAGGTTGTCTTTGGACGATGAGGATGACGTCCTTAGACCATGACGTCCTGGGACATGAATCATGTGATAAAGGATTTGCAGGCCATGAAATGGTGTCCTCGGACCATGAGGATGGTGCCTCTAGACAATGTCACCTTTGAATAATGATGTGCACTGTGAGAGATCCTCAGGTCATGTTTGCGTCTTCCGGCTATGAGGATGATGCCTTCGGATGGTGATGTTTAAGCCCATGAAAGGCAAAGATATGATACTTGTTCATATACAAAATGAAACAAGGAAAAGCTTAGTCTTGTATAAGACTAGGGCAGTGCTTAGACCCAAGCACATAGAGGATAGTGCTAAGTATTAGATAGCGTAATGGAGATAGTATTTAATCTTGAGTAAAAGGCAATTCTTAGCTTTATGCAATTCGAGAGGCAGTGCTTAGCCTAATGCAGGAATATGAGACAACGCTTAGTCTTGATACGATGAAGGGCAGTGCTTAGCCTTATGTAATTAGGAAGGAAATGATTAGCCTCATGGAAAAAGAAGATAATGTGTAGTCTTATGCAAAGAGAAGAGACAGTGCTTAGTCTCATGCAATTAGGGAAGTAATGCTTAGCCTCATGCAAAGAGGGAGACAATGCTTAGTCTCATGCAGGGAAAGTCAATGATTAGCCTTCTGCAATAGGGAGGCAGTGCTTAGCCTCATGCAAAAAGAGGACACAGAGCTTAGTCTCATGAAATTAGGGAGGTAACACTTAGCCTCATGCAAGAAGAGGAGACACTGCTTAGTCTCATGCAATATGGAGGCAATGCTTAGTCTCATGCAAAAAGAGAGACAATGCTTAGCCTTATGCAGGGAAAGACAGTACTTAGCCTTATACAGTTAGAGAGGCAATGCTTAGCCTCATGCAAAGAATAGGAGACAACATTTATTCTTGATGCAAGGAAAGGTAGTCTTAGCCTTATGCAATTATGAAGTCAATGCTCGACCTTATGCAATTATCGAGGCGATGCTTAGGCTTATGCAATTATAAAGGTAATGCTTAGCCACATGCAAGAAAATGATGAGTGATAGTGAGAAAGTAAAGTATTTCGTAGATGGAGATGTTTGTGCTAGACAAGTTGTTGGCTTGAAGGAGGTGACTTGATGTATCTGCAAATATCATTTTCTTATTATGACTGCATCCAAAGAAAAATTGTGAGTTCTGTGTGGGAAGGTTGGTTCATGATTTTGTCTTCTATTTTGCCAGTGCTCCTGCCTTGAGATCCTATTTGAGTTACCCTAGGTAACATCTGGCTGCCATAGAAGTAAAGTTTTCAAAAAATATGCATGCGTTTGATAAATATGGTTATTTGAAATGCAATAGTATGGAATATCGAGTAATATAGATGAACCGATGACTGTGACACATTTTAGGGGCATTGTGACCTCCCTGACATAATACTTTGGTTGTTTAGTGTATGACAAAGTTGGTTGAACTTGCTTTAGAACTTTGAGGGTCCTGCTCAAAATTCTGTCCAAGTTTTATGATCATGGAAAAATGAAGATTTTACTAAGATGTGACCGAACCTATATGGTTGCTAATGTATCCCCTCTTAAACGGGAATCAGGTAGTCTAGCTACATCAAACGAAGAAATGTAAGCAGTCCTAAATATAGTATCTATTGACTGCGTCTGAGTTGATAGGTTTTGATCAAATTTTTCCGTCCATTTCTTCAAGTATGAGTGCTCCTCTTGTTAATGCTCGATGAACCATGTACAGACCTTGACTATTGAGTGAAAATTTCCCATTAGCTTCATCTTGATACGGGAAAATTCGTTTTAGCACTAATTGACCCTGTGTGAATTGCCCTGGTCTGACCTTTTTGTTGAAAGGTCTTGCCATTCTGTTTTGGTAGAGTTGACCATTTTTACATACTGCATTCATTCTCTTTCAGTCAATGAATTCATAGCGGTTTTGTACCCATTTTGTGTCGCTGAGCTCAGCTTCTTGTATGATTCTTAGAAGGGATTTCTACTTCGGCAAGGATAACCGCTTCATTACCGTAAACCAATAGATAGGGAGTTGCCCAGTTGATATGCGAATGATGGTACGACGTCCAAGAAAATAAAATAGTAGCTTCTTATGCCATTTTTTGTAACTATCTATCATTTTCTTCAATATCTTCTTGATGTTCTTGTTGGTAGATTCTACGGCTCCATTTATTTGCGGCATATATGCTCTGAAATTCTTATGCTTGATTTTGAAATTTTCACACATAGCCTTCATTAAATCACCATTAAGACTGGCAGCATTATAAGTGATGATTGACTCTAGAACCCCGAACTAACAAACAATTTGATCCCAAACAAAGTCTACAATGACCTTTTTAGTTATAGCCTTGTAAGATGCACCTTTAACCCATTTTGTGAAATAGTCTATGGCCACTAGAATGAATCTATCTCGTTTAAAGCAGCGTGTTGGATTGGACTGATGACATCCATGCCCCAAGTGGAGATAAGCTAGGGTGCACTTGTTTCATTGAGTTTAGTGGGTGGCACTCGCATCATGTCAGCATGTATCTAGCATTAGTGACACTTCTAGACATACTTGATGTAGTATGTTTCCATGGTCATCCAGAAATACCCTGCACTTAGCATTTTCTTGGCTAAAACAATATCATTCATGTGTGGCCCACAAGTTCCGGCATGTATTTCCTCGAGCGATTTGGATGCTTCCTTGGCATTGACACACCATAATAACCCGAGGCCAGGGGTCCTTCTGTACAGAATTCCTCCATTTTGAAAGAAATGCTTGGCTAACCTTCAGAGTGTGCATTTTTTAGTATGAGTCGTGTGCTTCAAATACTTCCCATTTGTCAAGTATTTTTTTATGTCATGGAACCATGGATTTCCATCACTTTCTTATTAACATGAGCGCAATAAGTTGGTTTTTTATGAATTCCTATTAGGATACAATCGATGAAATTCTTATTTCTAGGAACTCATTCTGAATACTTGGAACATGTTTGAATTCTATCTTCGATGAACCATGTACGGACCTTGACTATTGAGTGAAAATTTCCCTTTAGCTTCATCTTGATGCGGGAAAATTCGTTTTAGCACTAATTGACCCGGTGTATTTCCCTGGTCTAACCTTTTTGTTGAAAGGTCTTGCCATTCTATTTTGGTAGAGTTGACCATTTTTACATACTGCATTCTTTCTCTTTCAGTCAATGAATTCATAGCGGTTTTGTACCCATTCTGTGTCGCTGAGCTCAGCTTCTTGAATGATTCTTAGAGAAGGGATTTCTACTTCGGCAAGGATAACAGCTTCATTACCGTAAACCAATGATAGGGAGTTGACAAGTTGATATGCGAATGATGGTACGACGTCCAAGAAAATAAAATAGTAGCTTCTTATGCCATTTTTTGTAATTATCTATCATTTTCTTCAATATCTTCTTGATGTTCTTGTTGGCAGATTCTACGGCTCCATTTATTTGCGGCATATATGCTCTGAAATTCTTATGCTTGATCTTGAAATTTTCACACATATCCTTCATTAAATCACCATTAAGACTGGCAGCATTATAAGTGATGATTGACTCTAGAACCCTGAACTAACAAACAATTTGATCCCAAACAAAGTCTGCAATGAACTTTTTAGTTATAGCCTTGTAAGATGCACCTTTAACCCATTTTGTGAAATAGTCTATGGCCACTAGAATGAACCTATCTCGTTTAAAGCATCGTGTTCGATTGGACTGATGACATCCATGCCCCACGTGGAGATAAGCTAGGGTGCACTTGTTTCATTGAGTTTAGTGGGTGGCACTCGCATCATGTCAGCATGTATCTAGCATTAGTGACACTTCTAGACATACTTGATGTAGTATGTTTCCATGGTCATCCAGAAATACCCTGCACTTAGCATTTTCTTGGCTAAAACAATATCATTCATGTGTGGCCCACAAGTTCCGGCATGTATTTCCTCGAGCGATTTGGATGCTTCCTTGGCATTGACACACCATAATAACCCGAGGCCAGGGGTCCTTCTGTACAGAATTCCTCCATTTTGAAAGAAATGCTTGGCTAACCTTCAGAGTGTGCATTTTTTAGTATGAGTCTTGTGCTTCATATACTTTCCATTTGTCAAGTATTTTTTTATGTCATGGAACCATGGATTTCCATCACTTTCTTATTAACATGAGCGCAATAAGTTGGTTTCTTATGAATTCCTATTAGGATACAATCGATGAAATTCTTATTTCTAGGAACTCATTCTGAATACTTGGAACATGTTTGAATTCTATCTTCGATGAACCATGTACGGACCTTGACTATTGAGTGAAAATTTCCCTTTAGCTTCATCTTGATGCGGGAAAATTTGTTTTAGCACTAATTGACCCGGTGTATTTCCCTGGTCTAACCTTTTTGTTGAAAGGTCTTGCCATTCTGTTTTGGTAGAGTTGACCATTTTTACATACTGCATTCATTCTCTTTCAGTCAATAAATTCATAGCGGTTTTGTACCCATTCTGTGTCGCTGAGCTCAGCTTCTTGTATGATTCTTAGAGAAGGGATTTCTACTTCGGCAAGGATAACCGCTTCATTACCGTAAACCAATGATAGGGAGTTGACCAGTTGATATGCGAATGATGGTACGACGTCCAAGAAAATAAAATAGTAGCTTCTTATGCCATTTTTTGTAATTATCTATCATTTTCTTCAATATCTTCTTGATGTTCTTGTTGGCAGATTCTACGGCTCCATTTATTTGCGGCATATATGCTCTGAAATTCTTATGCTTGATCTTGAAATTTTCACACATAGCCTTCATTAAATCACCATTAAGACTGGCAGCATTATAAGTGATGATTGACTCTAGAACCCCGAACTAACAAACAATTTGATCCCAAACAAAGTCTGCAATGAACTTTTTAGTTATAGCCTTGTAAGATGCACCTTTAACCCATTTTGTGAAATAGTCTATGGCCACTAGAATGAACCTATCTCGTTTAAAGCAGCGTGTTCGATTGGACTGATGACATCCATGCCCCAAGTGGAGATAAGCTAGGGTGCACTTGTTTCATTGAGTTTAGTGGGTGGCACTCGCATCATGTCAGCATGTATCTAGCATTAGTGACACTTCTAGACATACTTGATGTAGTATGTTTCCATGGTCATCCAGAAATACCCTGCACTTAGCATTTTCTTGGCTAAAACAATATCATTCATGTGTGGCCCACAAGTTCCGGCATGTATTTCCTCGAGCGATTTGGATGCTTCCTTGGCATTGACACACCATAATAACCCGAGGCCAGGGGTCCTTCTGTACAGAATTCCTCCATTTTGAAAGAAATGCTTGGCTAACCTTCAGAGTGTGCATTTTTTAGTAGGAGTCGTGTGCTTCATATACTTTCCATTTGTCAAGTATTTTTTTATGTCATGGAACCATGGATTTCCATCACTTTCTTATTAACATGAGCGCAATAAGTTGGTTTCTTATGAATTCCTATTAGGATACAATCGATGAAATTCTTATTTCTAGGAACTCATTCTGAATACTTGGAACATGTTTGAATTCTATCTTCGATGAACCATGTACGGACCTTGACTATTGAGTGAAAATTTCCCTTTAGCTTCATCTTGATGCGGGAAAATTCGTTTTAGCACTAATTGACCCAGTGTGAATTTCCCTGGTCTAACCTTTTTGTTGAAAGGTCTTGCTATTCTGTTTTGGTAGAGTTGACCATTTTTACATACTGCATTCATTCTCTTTCAGTCAATGAATTCATAGCGGTTTTGTACCCATTCTGTGTCGCTGAGCTCAGCTTCTTGTATGATTCTTAGAGAAGGGATTTCTACTTCGGCAAGGATAACCGCTTCATTACCGTAAACCAATGATAGGGAGTTGACCAGTTGATATGCGAATGATGGTACGACGTCCAAGAAAATAAAATAGTAGCTTCTTATGCCATTTTTTGTAATTATCTATCATTTTCTTCAATATCTTCTTGATGTTCTTGTTGGCAGATTCTACGGCTCCATTTATTTGCAGCATATATGCTCTGAAATTCTTATGCTTGATCTTGAAATTTTCACACATAGCCTTCATTAAATCACCATTAAGACTGGCAGCATTATAAGTGATGATTGACTCTAGAACCCCGAACTAACAAACAATTTGATCCCAAACAAAGTCTGCAATGAACTTTTTAGTTATAGCCTTGTAAGATGCACCTTTAACCCATTTTGTGAAATAGTCTATGGCCACTAGAATGAACCTATCTCGTTTAAAGCAGCGTGTTCGATTGGACTGATGACATCCATGCCCCAAGTGGAGATAAGCTAGGGTGCACTTGTTTCATTGAGTTTAGTGGGTGGCACTCACATCATGTCAGCATGTATCTAGCATTAGTGACACTTCTAGACATACTTGATGTAGTATGTTTCCATGGTCATCCATAAATACCCTGCACTTAGCATTTTCTTGGCTAAAACAATATCATTCATGTGTGGCCCACAAGTTCCGGCATGTATTTCCTCGAGCGATTTGGATGCTTCCTTGGCATTGACACACCATAATAACCCGAGGCCAGGGGTCCTTCTGTACAGAATTCCTCCATTTTGAAAGAAATGCTTGGCTAACCTTCAGAGTGTGCATTTTTTAGTATGAGTCGTGTGCTTCATATACTTTCCATTTGCCAAGTATTTTTTGATGTCATGGAACCATGGATTTCCATCACTTTCTTATTAACATGAGCGCAATAAGTTGGTTTCTTATGAATTCCTATTAGGATACAATCGATGAAACTCTTATTTGAGTGTTGTATCATGGAAGATAAAGTGGTCGAATCTAGGAACTCATTCTGAATACTTGGAGCATGTTTGAATTCTATCTTCATGAACCTCTTGATCAGCTCTTGCACACAGTATAGATATGGTAATATATTGATGTTCATGGTAGCTCATTATCCTAAAACATGATGTACTAAGAGATCAGAATCTCTTATCACTAGTAATTCCTGAATATTCATGTCAATGGCCAACTTGAGTCCCAAGATACAGGCCTAATATTCTACCATATTATTGGTACATGGAAACTTAAGTTTT
This sequence comes from Nicotiana benthamiana, assembly GCA_034376525.1. Classification (NCBI taxonomy): domain Eukaryota; kingdom Viridiplantae; phylum Streptophyta; class Magnoliopsida; order Solanales; family Solanaceae; genus Nicotiana; species Nicotiana benthamiana. The sequence continues at coordinate 26,166,827 of CM067340.1, read as the reverse complement.
GCTGATACCGGATGATGTTGATTGATTTCTAATACTAAAATAACTCCAATACCCACTCCTTTGAATTTTGCGGCTCCATCGAAGAACATCCTCCAACAATCATATACTTTAGTGATGTCTTCTCCCACAAAAGATACATCCTCGTTAGGAAAATACATTTTCAATGGTTCGTATTCTCCGTCTATAGGATTTTCTGCCAAATAATCTGATCTCCCAATGCTTGCCCTTTGATCGCCTTTTGAGTTATATGGATGATGTCGAACTCACTCAGCAATATATGCCATTTTGCTAACTTTCTGGTAGGCATGGGTTTCTGGAAGATATATTTCAGCGGATCCATCCTTAATATGATATATGTGGTGTAAACACAGAATAATTCCTTAGCTTTTGAGCGATCTATGTCAAAGCTCAATGGGTGTGCTCCATCAAAGATTATAGAACTTCATAAGGTGTGAATTTATTACTCAAGTATTATATGGCCTTCTCCTTTCTCCGAGTCTCATCATGTTGTCCCAGAACTTAACCAAAAGCCCTATCTTGCATGGACAAATAAAGCAGCAAAGGTCTTCCTGGTTCCGGTAGGACCATTACAGACGATTTAAATAAATAGTCCTTGATTTTGTCAAAGGCTTTCTGGCATTCTTCAGTCCAGCTTGTTGCAACATCTTTCTTCAGTATTTTGAAAATCAATTCATAAATCACTAATGATTGTACTATCAAATGGTAGATGTAGTTGAGATGCCCTAAGAAACTCATCACATCTTTCTTATTTTTTTGGAGGCGGCAAATCTTGGATAGCTTTGATCTTAGATGGTCCAATTCAACTCTTCAGCGGCTGACAATGAATCCTAGCAATTTTCTTGCAGGGACTCCGAAGGCACACTTTGCAAGATTCAATCAGATTGTACCTTCAAAGCCGATCAAAGAACTTCCTCAAGTCTGCTATATGATTTGTGCTTCTTCTGGATTTGTTAATGACATCATCCATGTACACCTCTATTTCCTTGTGTGTCATGTTGTGGAAAATTTTGTCAGTTTTCTTATGTAAGTGTCTCCAGAATTCTTCAGACCGAACGGCATCATTTAATAGCAATACATTCCCCATGGTGTGATAAAGGCTATCTTTTCAGCATCCTCTTCGTCCATCCAGATCTGATGATACCCCGCGAAACAATCCACAAAAACCTGGAGTTCATGCTTGGCACAATTGTTGATCAGTATGTGTATATTGGGCAACAAGAAATCATTTTTAGGACCGGCTCTAATTAAATCGTGATAATCGACACATACTCTGACCTTTTCATCTTTCTTCGGAATTGGCACAATGTTGGCCAACCAAGTTAGATATTCAACCACTCTGAGAACCTTGTCTATGATTTGCTTAGTGACTTCTTTTATTTTCAAATTCATATCTGACTTGAACTTCCTGATCTTTTTTTATTAGTCGACACATGGGATCGGTAGGTAGCTTGTGAGCCATTATGGATGTGCTCATTGTAAGACCATGCAAAGATGTCCTCATGCTCCTTCAGGAACTAGATGTATTCTTCCTTCTCTGATGCTGATAGATGAATGCTTATTATAGATTTCCTTGACTGTTTCAGAATCCCCTAAGTTAACCGTCTCGGTGTCGTCCAAATTAGACTTAGGCTGGTTTTCAAAATTTTCCAAACAGTTTCCTCAAGTATTATGTCATCTTCCAGATCTTCTGAATTGATATCCTTATATTGCGCTGTCACATTACATGCTACAGGTGTAAGTTCATCGGGATAAGTAATAATAATGCTAGGAACTCGACGGGCCCGGATGGTGCAGCAGTCTAGTTCTTGAGAACAACTCCTTTCTCCATAATCTGAACGGTAAGGTCTTCCTCCTCCTCCTCAACCATCACACTGCAATCTATGTTTTCATCATTTTAAAAACAGCTTCCTTTTTCCAGCTAAAGCTTCATCTTCTTCAGAGCTCACGTCATGCTAACTTGATGAAATGTGTGGTGCAAATATGGTACTGGTTGTTCCAGCGGATATAAGGACCATGCCATGGCGAGACCAATCCTAGTACTCTTGCTAAGTGTATTCATACCCAAGCCCAAAATTTGTACCATGACATTTCAACTGTACTGGTTTTGTTATCCCTTGGAGATTCTTGTTGAGACCATTGCCAGGCTCATACCTTGTCCATAGCAATATGCTTTCTATTTTGTTGCTCCACTATTTACCCTTTTCAATTGCATGACGTGCTCAATGCGATGGTATGTTTCTTCACCCAGCTTCCTCCTATTCTTGATAACTAGAACAGTCTGATTGGTATATATGGGATTACTCCTATCTCCATGGATGATCACTTCCTGATGATTCCATCCTAACTTCGCAGCATGATGTAGAGTAGAAGCTACGGACCCTGCATATATCCAAGGTTTTCCCAATAGTAGATACAGGTGGCAGATATATTCAAAACTTTAAACTCCACATCAAACTAGGTTGGTCCCATCAATAGGCTAAGGTTGATCTCTCTGATTATAGACCTCTAAGATCCGACAAACGCTTTCACATTCATACTTCCTTCTTGTATCTCGTGCATGCCTTTATCCAGCCTATTCAGAATAGTGTATGGACATATGTTGATACTTGAACCCCTATCTATCAGTACCCTAGCAACGAATTTGTCTTCAAATTGCACTGTGATATGTGGTGCCCTATTGTGACATAGTCCTTCCGGTGGTAGCTCATCTTCATGAAAAGTGATTTTATGGCTTCCCAATACCTACCCGACCATGTTGTCCATTTCTCCACTAGTGATGTTGGTGGGTACATAAGCTTCACTTAGCACTTTCATCAAGACATTCCTGTGTGTCTCTGAGTTTTACAGTAGTGATAAAATGGATATCTGAGCGGGAGTTTTGTTCATCTGGTCAACCATAGAGTATTCTCTTGCTTGTATGTTCCTCTAAATGTTGTTAGGGCCAGTCTCAATGACAGGCGGCTTAGATGCAGCTTTTTGCTCATTCCTGCCAAGTGCTCAGGTGTATAGACCCTACCGGTTCTAGTCATGCCTTCTGCTGCACCTTTTTCTTCCATTTTTGCTTTTCCTTTCCTCCTTGCTTCTGCAACATACTCCCATTATAAAGATTTATACTGTTAAGATAGAGTAGGTGCTACCATCACAGTGAAGGGCGTGGTCACCTCGACTTCAAACGGCACCTGGTGCGACTACTTCAACTTTGAGCGGTGCTTGAGTTTGTACCACAATAGGTGTGAGGGTGACTAGAGATATTTTAGGATCATCCCTCGCCCGAATGAGTCCAATTGACCCTTTCGGATCCTATTATTCATCAGTCTCTATTAGATTTACCCCCTCATATTTATGATCTGGAGAGGATTGTTACGAACATTGGGTGTAGTATCCTTTGCCTGTATGACTTTAGTGTCAATTAACATCAGAATCCTGTCCTTCAGGGTGCCACACTCATCAATGGTATAATCCTTCATGCCTGAGTGATAGGAACATATATTATTTAGGTTAATCAATTGAGAAAAGTTTTCTATAGCAACAACATGAATGGGAGTGCGTAATCGGCAACCTTCAATCTCTTGTATTGTTGGTCTATGGGTTCAGCAATCTTGGTGTATTGTCTAGGGTGTCTGTAGTAGAAATTTGGTCTGGTATTTTTGTAATTTTGGGGAGATGGTGGTGGTGAGTTGTAATATATGAGTTGGGCGTTATAAGTGTGGTATGGGGCAGCAGGTTATTAGTATATTGGGGTGAAGGCTGGTATGTGGGTGGAGGTATTTGGTATGTGAGAGGAGACTTCTGGCCTTGGCCTACCATTATTGCACCCACTTCTTTCTTCTTAGACATACCTCCTGATTGTAAAGCTTTATTTGTGGCCTAGAGTGCTTTGAAATTCATCATCATTACACTCTTGATCCATTATTCTATTCTTTCTTCTATTTTGATGATATCGGAGAATTTATGATTTTCAATAACCATCAGCCTTTCATTGTATTGCAAGCCTTGAGTTCTGACGAAGAACTTATTTATCTATTCTTCTTCGAGTGCCGGCCTTACTTTCACAGCTTCAAACCTCCACCGAGTGGCATACCTGCAGAATGTTTCCATTGGGTTCTTCTTGAGATTTTGAATGTAGAAAATTCCTGGTGCATTTTCTGTGTTGATCTGAATTGGTCCATGAAATTTGATGCCATGTTCACCCAATTAACCTACTTCTTTAGGTCCTGACTGATGTAGCAAGACAAACCATCTCTTGCGAGGCTTCTCATGAACAACTTCATATGGATTATTTCGTCTTTGCCAACCCCTACAAGTTTGTCACAATATATTCTTAGATGCACTTTTAGATCACCAGTTCCGTCGAACATTTCAAACTTGGGAGGTTTATATCCCTCCGGCAATTCTACATACGGTTGTATATACAAGTCCTCGTAATTCAAACCCTTAATGCAATTGCAATGTTCTTGATGAGCAAGTCCTTCTCGGTGGATTGCAATATATATAGGGTTTGTTGTAAGGTATGGGCTAGAGTTTCCACATATATGGGATTGCTTTGGTGGACTCCAAGAATCTGGGCGTAATTGAGGTCATTGGTTGAGTTTTGGGGATCAGGAGTAGGTTGCGGTATATTCGGGGTAGTGTGGTAAGTGGTGGTTGCTGGGTATTGAGTAGGATTATGATGGTGTTGTTGAGGATTAGGTGCCGATATATGGTTATGGTTCTGAGGGGGTGTGGTGTATTGATGTGGTGCGGGAAAGTTTGGTCGTTGATTTTTGATTCTGTGTGTTTTTGGGAGATACGGTGTTTTGGGCATTTTGTTGGTTGATATCAGAGACATTAATGAGGGAAAGGTTATCCAAGTTCCAAACCTGCTCAAGTTCTCCTTGTAGCTCCAGTATCTTTTGTTCCAGGCATAGGATCAATTCATTCTGTGTTGGAGTACTTCGACCATCTGAAATTTCAATGTTTTCTGCATTGTCCTTTCTGATACCACTTAAATCGTACCTCTTTCCTTTCCTTTTATTTCTGCCTTTAGGATCTCTTGGTGGAGGAGGAGGTGGATGACCACTTGATCTAGTGTAATATGCGAATGATGCCAATATGCATGAACCAATCTTGGGGAATGGGATTAATCAAAAGAAAGAAAACAAAAGGTAACCAAGTCAGTAAGGGATGTTGAAAGAATGCTTGCAATATTGAACATGCTTTGTAATAAATTCGCGTCCTAAGTTGGGGGACCTTATTGTGCCCGAGGTAGGCCTAAGTGACATATAGACTTAGAGAAAATCGATGCGAATAATTGTGCCATTTCATTAATGTGAAAATTAATCAAATACTCATTTAAACGATAATAATAAGAGAATTACTAATGGCATTTGCTTTATAACAATCGAAATCTAAGACTAAGCTAGAAAGCAGTAAAACATCATTTCCCTAATCTACTTGGTCCTTGAAGGCTCTTCCCCGTGCTTGGCTCTTTTGATTCCATCGATTAGATTTCTCAGTTCGCGCACATCCAACAATAGGTAAGATTTTTTCTGAAATCCTCTTTCTCATTTTTCCTTCGAGTTCCATCCACCCTTGCTTCAAATATTCTAGTCTTTCTATTGATTTAGTGGCAATTTCCCTCCATTCGTTGATTGCTTCTATATCCATTTTATGTTACTCTAGATGCCTCACTTCATATTCAAATACCCTCTTGTGTAACCTCTTGTACTTGACCTATGCTTCAACAACGTCATCTATGATCTTATTTTTCAGATTAACTCATGGTCTGACATTCCTTGCTATATCATCCACTAACCATAAGGGGTAGAAGTACACATGGCCGGCATGATACCTGTCTGATTTAATGGTATCCTTTTCCACAATGACCTTCTAATTCCACATATGTTGTGCCTCAAACTTTAATGGAATAACGTCCCCTTTAAAATATGCTTTGTACTGGACCATGCTAGAAACCCGAGGTATAACATGTTTTCTTCCCACTTGTCTCATTACCCTTATAGGAGCATATGGATAGATGCCCGTTAACCCGATTAATACTAGATGAGTAGTCTCTCTCGACCTAATGATGTATTCACTAATGGGAAACCATTTGAACATCCAATATACATTCTCATCTATCAAATTGGTAAAGAAATATACCCAACTGACAGTATTTCCAGGTTGTGCAAACCTGTCTGGGATGAATATCATTTTCTTAGGGTGTTGGTAAGCTATGTAGTCATTCAACGGTCGACAAAGAAGTTCTTGGTGATATTATCTTCTCTAAAAATGTTCAAACAACCAAACTTATAGTAACAGATTACAACCTCGAAGTGCCCGAATCTCTATTTTCACCAATCTAGAGCGCGGTACATTTCAGCTAAGATCATGGGATAATAGTATAGTTTTGACCCTCGATTCCTTCCATCAAAGTTCTAGCCACATGGCTAAGCGAGTATGGACCCTTCCCCCTTTAATTGGAAATATCAATAACCCCAAGAAATAGATGATGAACACATAAACCCAACGGTGTGTCCAACCCATATAAGTAATGGCGAGTTCCTCATGATGGAGACGATATGACTTACTGTGCCCGTAATGCTCATAAAACAATTCAAATGGGATGTACGACTTCTCCAAACAAAGAAATTCGTCAATTAAAACCTAGCAATTTCGGGAAACCGCGGGGGATGCGATTCTCTGGTACCAATAACCCTAGACTATCCCATGGCATCTTAGTGAAACCTCCTATTTCCTCTAAGAGAGGAGTCATTTCTATGTCACCAAAGAGAAAGACGGCCCTTTTCTCATCCCAAAATATAGTATCAGCCTCAATCAATGCTCTATTTGGTTAGATGTCTAACAAGGATGGCAAATTACCAAGAACCCTTCTCAATTGATTCTTCTCACTAGGCACGAGATTTTTCCACCAATCAAGTAGTAGAGGTGGGATGTTTTGGACTATGCCGAACCTAGGGACTTCATGATTCATTAACAAATAGAGTTAGCCCTCGCCCCTTCCAGATTAAACCATTTACACACTAATGATCAACATATTGACATATTTTCTCCAAGTAATGCACATAACTTGACGGTGTCCATTGGATTGTGGAAATCCCGTCGGACTTTAGACAAGGTTAGTGGGATATCATGTTAACAATTATTAACTCGTACTTGGTTTAACATGATGCATGTACATTTTATATTGGAGTAAGGTTTCTAGAATGGCTTAGACTGGTACTCCCAAGTGAACAACTTGAGAGGGAAAGACATGGGACCATCGACTCCACAGCTGATCGACTAGTTTACCGCAAATAAGCCTTTTCGATGTTAAAGGGTAATTTTGGAAGAGTACGGACACTCATAAAGCGCCTCCATGTTGATAATTGGTACGAGTGGAATATGATATGGAGCATGCTTTATGCAGAGATAATAGCACATTGTCAAGTATTTGCATGATAGATATGTAAAAAGTAATAAATACAATATAAAGGAAAAACATGAAAAACGTAAAAGAAAGACAAAGGAAGAAATTAGTTCGTGGAATATATGTGAAAACGGAATAAGCAAGTAAGGGAGTAGGGATGGGAGAGGCATTATACAACAATCTTTAAACAAAACTAAGAGCATTCATAGAAGATAATGGTTAACGAGGAAGGCATGTGCATTCCATAACAAATAAAGGTGACTAGGAAAGGGTGTGCATGTTATAAAAAATTAAAACAAATAAAGGGGACGAGGGAAAGAATGTGCATGTTATAATAGATTTAGATGAATCAGGGTTGATAGGGAAAGAAGTGTACATGTAAAAATTTAACAAATAAGATGTAAAATGATGTGCATTTTATAACAAAGAAAATAATCCACATAAGCCAAGTTCATTATAGTAAGAGCCTAAGCGTAAATCCCCAGAAGAGTAGCCATGCTGTCGCGCCCTGTTTTCTCTCGAAATCAGGTTTCGACGTCATGACAACTCCTTTTGGAATGGGAGATAGAGTGATAAAGGAGAAGAGTCGTCAGCTAAGGATTTTTAAGGTGCATTAGGGCACCTATTATGCAGTAACTTTGTTTGACTAGTCAACATCAACAAAGGTCGGGTAAGGGCTCAAATTACCTTAAAGACAAGGTGTTAGGCACAACTTAAGATTTTATGGATTACAATTAAGTTAGGTATACAAATAAACAAAGGGAATTCAGAAGTCAAAGAATTTTATTAGAACATGATTAGTACAGATCTTAGTACGAATATAGGGATACAACTATTTAGGTCTAATAGCAAACATATAAAGGGAAAAGGGAGGGGTCCTAAGTTTTTTAGCATAAAGGATTACCTTGTGCAACATAATAATACTTCATAACTCCATTTGGGCAAGGAATTACTCATATTATTCAGTGGGATCAAACTATAATCTATTACTACCTTATTACTATGTTAACTTATTTACTTAAGGCACACTAATTCAATTCAACGTCGTGCTCTATGCGTGCACTATCCATCACATACCTTTGGTCCATGAGGTATTGGACCGCTATTTGGGTGGTTCTAGAACTTACTTAGGCTGGTTGGAAATGTCAAAACTAGGTGACATACAAAAATATGTTGGAGTTCAAATATAAATAGTCAATGGCTCAAGTTTGCCTCCACACTTAAGCAACTAATGCACGCAAGACAAGTTTTTATGTTAGGCAATTCCAAATTAAGAACCTTAAGCCCTATAGACATGATTTCTATATGACAATGCATTGAACATACAAGCAGTTTCAAAGTCCAGGCGATGTTTATCTCTAAAGATTATACGAGTTGCATGCTGATAAGGCTGGAAGTGGCCCGGTTCGGAACCGGAACCGGACCGGAACCGCGGTTCTGGCGGTTTCGGCGGTTCCGGTTCCGCGGTTTCGGTCTGGCGGTTCCCCGGAACTGTGATGGAGCAGTTCCACCCGCTAAAACCGCGGAACCGGAACCGCCAGAACCGGAACCGGAACCGGAACCGGACCGGTTCAGGCGGTTCCAACCGGTTCCAAACGGTTCCGCAATGTTTGAAAATTTTAAAAAAAAAATTTTTTTTTAAATTCGGACCGTTGCGGAACCGTTTGGACCCGTATGGAACCGGACTGGTTCAGGCGGTTCCATCCGGTTCCCAACGGTCAGGATTTAAAAAAAAAAAAATTTAAAAAAAAATTTCAAACAGCTCTTTTTCAAAATTAGCCATTTGGAATTTTCAAAAATAGCCATTTAACCCCCCAAACTTTAATTTAACCCCAAACTTTATATAATTACACAATTTTCCATTTCTCAACTATAAATACCCCTCATTCTTTCATTTTAATTCACCAATTCATCAATATATCTCAATCTCTCTCAATCTCTCTCAAGCTCTCTCAAGCTCTCTTTCAATCTTTCTAGTGCAAGTGCTTAATTTATTGTTGCAATTTCGTGAAACATCGTGAAGTTGTTGAATTGAAGTTTTCAAGTGTTCGATTTCAACGATTTTCAATTTTCAAGAAGTTGTTCGTCAATCCGGTAAACTCGTTTCAACTCTTACGTGATTAGAATATTTTTTTGTGTTGTTATTTTGCTTAATTATAATTAATATGGCATTTTCATTGAAAAATATGTTCGGAAAAGGAAAAAATAAAACCGGTGAAAGTAGTCGCCAAAATACTACCCCTCCCCCGGCTCCCCGACCTAGGAAAGATAACCAAGTTGAAACTAGTAGCCAACCTAGAAATACTAATGAAAACTTCGGAATACTTGATAGTAATCACCCGTGTTTTCAGTTGATGTTGATTTTCTACATGATGTAGCAGTCGGTGATAGAATAGATGATGATATTATGAATATGCTTTATCCTAATGCACCAATATTAGAGGGAAATGAGGATGATGATGATGACGAAACCCAAGCTCCGGTAGATTTAGATGATACACCTACTAGTCCTGCTACTAATGACCGGAACACCAACCCGTACAAACTCCCACTTTTAATAGACAACCTCCTAAACGTTCAGAAACTTCATTAGTTTGGCAATTTTTTATTCAACTAAGAGAACAAAACAAGGCTAAGTGTAAATCTGTTTTTCTTGTATTTGTCTTGTCTTTGGTACTTGTGCAAGTGTCACTCCTTTTGAGCTGATCTTTAACATCTTGTTACTTTGTTGATCAAGCCTGCAATCAAGCACAACTTATGAGCCTTTTAGGACTATTTTGTATGAATTTATAATCAAAGCACAAGCAAGAAGGAGTATAAAATGCGTCAAAATCCATAGTTACATGCTGATGTTAAAGATCAGCTCAAAAGGAGTGAAACTTGCACAAGTACCAAAGACAAGAAAAATACAAGAAAAACAGGCCTAGTGCGGCTGCACTACACTTTGTGCGGCCCGCACTAGAGAGATTCAGAGACATCACTTAAGGTATTTAGGCAATGCGGCAGTACTATACTTTGTGTGGTCCGCGGTTGACCTCTGCGGCCGCACTACCATTCTGTACAGTCCGCAAAGGCAAGGTTAAGAGAGATGCCAAGATCAGAGGTTCAAGCCCGTACGGTCCGCGGTCGAGTTTGTGCAGAATGCAATAAAAGCCTTTGTGGCTGCAGTCCATTCTGTCGGTCCATGGAGCCTGGGTTTAGAGAGTCGAGTTTTTAAGTTAAAGAGCCTAATGCGGCTGCACACCGTCTTGTGCGGTCCGTACTAACCCTGCAGGGGCAATTTTATTCAAACTTTCTAGCTTAGTATAAATAGTGCCTTTTTCCATTTTTAGGGCATCAGACATTTTAGAACTTCAGCTGCGCTCATGAGAAGAGCTTTTGTAGCCATTTAGGCATTTTTACTTAGTTTTTATCATTGAATCTTTGTATTTACTTTAGTAATTAATTAATATGTTTTTATCTTCATCTAATTCTGTATTTCACTCTTCAAGAATGAGTAGCTAAACCAATTAGCTAGGGTCGGGGCTCAATCTTAGCGTGGGTAATTGATCGGTATTGCAATTTAGGGCACGATTGATTATGAGTGTTTGTTATTTTGGTCGATTTCATGGTTTAATTAATGTATTAGGGGTATCAAACACTAGTTTGTGCTAAGTTGACTTAGGATCTTCTTGAGAAAGAGAACCTAAGTCTCCAAAACTGATCCAACAAGGTTTTGGGATGGACTCAAGAGAATTGATAGTCCCAATTAAATGGTTAAACCCCGAGAGAGTAATACCGTACTTAAACCCTAGTTTCTTAAGCAAATATGCATACTCAATTGGTCTTGAGAAAGTTAATAGGGCAATATCACTCTTTCTACCGATAGGTATAGAGTGGGTAGTATTGAGCAACGGTTATAACATACTTACCAATCACATCAATCATGTCTTAGATGCAATTACCCGTCAATTGGCCACCTAGGTGAAAGTCACTACCCTACTGCCTTTTAAACCATTAGATATAACTTGTAGCAAATTACTCGTAGCTTCATCTAGTTGCAATTATAATTGTAGTTTGATAATTAGTAGATTTATAAATAAAACCCAAAAATGAAAAGAAGATCAATTAAGAACACACACGCAATTCTAATATAGATAGATATTTAACTCGAATCCTAGATCTCTGTGGATTCAATCCCGACCCAAAAATCGGGTAAAAGCTATTGCGACCCTCTCTTACTACTCTTTAGTAGTGAGGAGTTGGAAGCGATTACTTTTTGGCACCGTTGTCGGGAATCTAATGGTTTTAGCTATCTATTTATTTAGTTTTGTGTGTTGTTCTTCTTTCCTTCTTCGTTACTAATTTGTGTATGTGAATACTTCAGGTACCAAATGGCTTTAAATGCTAATGACCCTCTTGGAAACGTGCTTGCGGGGGAGGAGGTTGATGATATAGGAGATGAGGAGGGCCTTTTGTACCTCCTGGACCACGATGAGGCCACCAGGACAATGTTAGTGATAATGCTCTAGACTTTCCTCCGCCACCTCCAAGAACAGTTCCTCGGGTGCTCTCTAACCATGGTTATGCAAGTGTAATTGTCCTACCCAGAATCGGGGTGGGGGAGGCAATTTTCAGATAACCTATGTGATGTTGACCTTACTTGAGCAGCGTGGGTATTTTACAGACGTTGCGGATCAAAATGTCTACAAACATCTCAAGGGGTTCGTGGATACGTGTTAGGGGAGCAAGCAGACGAATGTGTCTGAGGATGCTCTTAGGTTGAAACTTTTCCTATTCTCACTTCAGGGGAAAGAACTGGATTGGCTTGAGAGACTTCCCAACCATTCCATCACAACTTGGGATGAGTTGGCGGATAAGTTTGTTGCTAAACTTTTGTCACCCGGACACATGGCGACACTTCAAGACAAGATATTGACCTTCAAGCAAGAGCCAACAAAACCTTTGCATGAGATTTGGGAGAGATATAGAATGATGGTGAAGGAATGCCCCAATAATGACATGATGGAGAATATGTTGCAACAAGCTTTCTATCGGGGCATCAATACTATAAATCAATACATAGTGAACCGATTGGCTGGGGATAATTTTATGAAATTGATGCATGATGAATCTTGTGCCATACTTTATGAGATGGCGTATACATCCTCCGCATGGTAAAGTAGAGCCAATGTTCCTTAAGGTGACCCTATGGTTATTCATTTTCATAAGGAGCTACATGACCATGGGCAAGCTATAGCGGAGTTGACAACTACTATGAACCAATTGGCTAAGGCACAGTTGCAACAAGTCCAAAATCCTCTCCAAGTTAATGCCATGGAGGGTCTTAATATACTTGTCAACAAGAGAAGGCAAAGGAGGCAACAAAATCAAGGGAATTCTGAGAAATTTGATGATGATTGTGATAGGTTTCAAAATAATGGCTATGATGAGCAAAATGAAGAGGTACAATATGTGAACAACTTTCAAGGCCAATGGGGCAACTCTTCAAACCAGGAACAATTGATACCTCAAGGCAATTAGGGTAATCAGTAATAAAACAGTGGCAATTGGGGTAATCAACAACAAAACAGTAGCAATTGGGGGAACAACAACCAAAATAACAACTAGGGCAATCATAACAACAATCAAAGCAACCAAGGGAATTGGAATGGTAATCACAACAATTGAGGAGGCAACAATAATCAAGGTGGATGGAATAATAGAAACCAAGGAAACTGGAGGAAAGGCTTTCAAAGGCCCCCAATGTACCAACAACCAAAAAATCAACCCACATTCCCTTCTCAGGGTCCGATTTCTTCTAGCTATCATATGAGTAGAATTGAAATGATGTTCGAAAAAGTGATGAAGAAGAATGCAGATTCGGATGAACAGTTGGCTTCCCACAATACCTCTATCAGAAACTTGGAGGTGCAATTAAGCCAAATCTCTCAATCATTGAATACTCACCCAAAGGGTGCTCTACCAAGTGATACGATAGTGAACCCAAAGGGTAGTAATAACCATATTATGGTGGTTATCATAAGAAGTGGGAGATGCGGTGAAGTGAATGCCTCAAAACAAAAGCAAGTTATGGATGACGATGTTGAGTTGCAAGAAGATGAAGTACCCTTGGTATTTGAAGATGTGGTTGATGACAATTTGAATGATAAAGTGATGATTGAAATTAATGAGGTTGAGGTAAAAACTCAAGATGTCGTGAACCTGTCTAGGGGACATGTGATTGACATGCCGGAGCCGGTCGTGCCAAAAGCCAAGGCTCCTTTGCCAATGGCACCTTCACCTTATCCTCAAAGGCTTGCAAAGCAAAGAAACAATAATCAGTTAAAAAAGTTTATTGATATGATTAAGAGCTTATCCATTAATGTGCCTATGGTGGAGGCTGTTGAACAAATGCCGGGATATGCAAAATTCATGAAAGACTTGGTCATAAAGAAGCATTCAAACTATAAATATGACTCAGCAAGTTAGTGCTATAGTAAATTATTGCCCCGAAGTTAGAGGATCCCAGTACTTTCACCATTCCTTGCACCATTGGGAGTGCAGATTTTGCCAATGCTTTATGTGACTTGGGAGCTAGTATCAACTTGATGCCTTACTCAGTTTTCAAGACTTTGGGTATTAGGCAACCTAGACCAACTTCCATGAGGTTACAAATGGCGGATAGATCGATGAATAGACTTTTGGGTATTATTGATGGTATGCTCATCTGGGTGGACAAATTTATCTTGGTAGAAGACTTTATAATATTGGATTATGAAGTAGACTAAGAAGTTCCTATTATCTTGGGTAGACCTTTCCTAGCTACAGGTAATGAATTGGTAGATATGGAAGCAGGGGAACTCACCTTCCGGGTGGGTGATGAAAACGTTGTCTTTCATGTGTGCAAGTCTATGAAGAAACCTAATAGCATCGATGTGTGCTAATTTGTTCACCTTGTCACAGTTGTGATCGAGGATGATACCATTGTTATAATTAATGTGGATGATCTTGAGGGCGTGCTATTAAATATTGATGTCAATGATGATACAAGTAGATTGGAGTGTGTGAATGCCTTACATGGGATGGGCTCTTATTCCTACAAGCCTAGGAAATTATCTTTGGATCTTGAAAACCGGAAGACTCCACCAACCAAACCATCAATTAAGGAGCCACCGGTGTTGGAGTTGAAAATACTTCCTCCATACCTCATGTATGAGTTCTTGGGCCCAAGTTCTACTTTACTAGTTATTCTTTCTTCTCGCGTTACTAACTTGCAGATTGACGCTACATTGGCAGTGCTTCAAAAGCGGAAAAGGGAAATTGGATGGATTTAGCTGACATTTGGGGAATAAGCCCACATTTTTCATGCAAAAAATTATCTTGGGGGATGATGCAAAGCCTTCCTTGGAGCATCAAATAAGATTGAACGAGGGGATGCAAGAAGTGGTGAAAAAAGAGGTAATCAAGTAGTTGGATGCCGGGGTTGTGTACTCCATTTCTGACAGCTCTTGGACTTCTCTGGTGCAATGTGTACTGAACAAGGGTGGCATGATAGTGGTGAAAAATTCTCAAAAGAATGAGTTGATTCCTACCAGAACAGTCACAGGTTGGCGGGTTTGTATGAACTACCATAAATTGAACAAAGTGACCCGCAAGGATCACTTTCCTTTTCCATTCCTTGATCGGATGCTAGACTAACTGGCAGGGTGTGCTTTTTATTGCTTCTTCGATAGGTATTCCGACTATAACCAAATCTTGATTTTTCCAAAAGACCAAGAAAAGACCACATTCGCTCGTTCGTATGGAACATTTTTCGTTCTCTCGCATGCCTTTTTGGGTTGTGCAATGCACCGACTACATTTTAGTGGTGTATGATGGACATTTTCACCGATATGGTGGAGGAAATTTTGGAGGTGTTCATGGAAAATATTAGTGTTGTGGGGGATTCCTTTGATGCATGCTTGAAGAACCTTGATAGAGTTTTGGCTCGGTGTGAAGAAACCAATCTCGTTCTCCTTTGGGAGAAATGCCACTTTATCGTTGAAGAAGGAATTTTACTTGGGCATAAAATTTAGAAATATGGTATTGAGGTTGATAAAGCAAAGATAGATGTGATTTTAAGTCTACCTCCCTCTATCACCGTAAAAGGAGTTAGAAGTTTTCTTGGGCACGCGGGGTTCTACCAGAGGTTCATTAAAGATATTTTAAAAGTAGTTAACCCCTTGTGCAAGTTGGTAGAGAAAGATGCTAAGTTCTTGTTTGATGAGAAATTCATGGAGGTCTTTGAACTTCTCAAGCATAAGCTAAACGCCACTCCTATCATTACCGCGCCTACTTGGAGCTTGCCCTTTGAGCTCATGTGTGATACTAGTAATGTTGCGGTTGGAGCGATGTTGGGTCAAGCAAGACCATGAATGAGGCTCAAAGTAACTACACGGTTACTGAGAATGAGTTGTTAGCTATAGATTTTGCAATGGAAAAGTTTTAGCCGTATCTTATGGGGGCCAAGGTCATAGTCCACACTGATCATGCCACCCTTAGGTACTTGATGACAAAGAAAGACTCCAAAGTGATGCGATGGATGTTACTACTTTAAGAGTTTGATCTAGAAATTGTGGATTGGAAATGTAGTGAGAATCAAGTGGCGGACCATTTATCCCGTTTGGAGGAGGAGGGGAGGCCTTGTGATGGCCTAGAGATCAATGATTCATTTCCCAATGAACAACTCCTTACGATGTCAATGAATGATATTCCATTGGAATAATCCCGTATGAGTTCTCTTCTAACCAAAGGAAGAAGCTCAAGCAGGATAGTTTGGACTTCTATTGAGATGAGTCGTACTTGTTTAATATTTTCACGGATGGTGTCATCTGAAGGTTGTTAGATAAAGCGCTTAACGCTAGAGGGGGGGTGAATAGCTTTATAATAAAATTTAGCGTAAACTTGCGGAAATTAAAATTTGCAGGAAATAAATAAGTGCGTTAAATAAACAAAAAGGAAAGAACGCACCGATATATTCTGGTTCACCACAACACGTGGCTAGTCCAGTCCCCGAGAGACTCTCTCGAGATTTTCCACTAACTTGTTAAGCTTACGGGTGCTCAACAAACCTTTACAACTTAAGGACACAAGCCTTAACACCTTTGCTCGGAGATACAACACTCCAAGACTTCAACCAAGGAAACACAAGTTCCTTACAACAAGAGAATTACAATTCTCTTACAAGTGTATAAAACACTAAACAACTCAAACAAAATACTTCTTAATGAGTAGATATGAGTAAAAGAAGTAAGCTCTAGATCACAACAACTTTGGACAAGAATATGGCTCTCAAAAGCTTTATGAAATTGAATATAAAATGATAAACAAAAGTATGCAAGCTTATAGCAATGTAATGATCAGTTGTAGTATGTTGTTGTGTTTAAAACACTGAAATGAAGCTGTATTTATAGTTGAAAAACTTGGCATTACCGTTGCCTAATTGCCAATTAAGAGTTGCTGATTTTACTCACTGACAATCGATTGTCAAACCCCAACAATCTACTGTCTGCCAGTCAGATCAAAATTCAATCCCAGATTTTACGCTTGATAATCGATTACTTACAATCCATAATTGATTACTGGCAACGTTCAAAAAATCCTTTTCAGATTTTACCACAAACAATCGATTGTCCAGAATCAACAATCGATTACTCAGCAACGTTCAAAAAATCTTTTCCGGATTTTAATCAAAACAATCGATTATACAAAATCAATAATCGATTACCCAATAATGTTCAAAAAATCTTTTCCGGATTATAATCAAAACAATCTTATACAGAATCAATATTCGATTACCTGACGGTATTTGAAAACTTTACGACAACGGTCAGCTTCATAATCGATTGCACAAGGTCAACAATCGATTACTTATCAGTTTTTGAAAAATATTTTAGACACTGTCTCTTTGACAATCGATTGTCCAATGTAACAATCGATTATTTAATAAATTTGAAAATCACTGGAAGACACTGTCTCAACATAATCGATTACCATTAGTTCATAATCGATTATTCTGAGTTTTGAAAAACTTTGATGGACACTGCCTCAGTTACAATCGATTGTCATGCAGGTTTGAAAAACCTGATGCTCACTGTCTTACTCACAATCGATTGTCATTAGTTCACAATCGATTGTCATGCAGTCTTGACTTAAAACAATCGATTATCATAAGTACATAATCGATTATCTTAGTCCAGATTTTTAAGGCATGTCTAAAAATTATTTTGACTACTGTAAATATGATGATTTAAAATCATTTGACATTAAATTAAATATGCATGATTTTGGAAAATAGTTTTATGAGAGAAGCCATGTTACGAGTAAAGTTGTAGGATCAAGGTCACAATTAAGAATGACTCAATTAAACTATAAAACTTTGTCTTGAGCTTGAATCTCGTTGTATATCAATTGTGCGCTTGTTTCTTGAACTTCGTCATATATCAATTTTCGCTTCGTTTGTCATTCATCAAAACCTATACAAAAGAACACACGTTTTAGTATGTTGCATTGAGAACATGTTTCCAACAATTTCCCCCTTTTTGATAATGGCAAACATTAAGCGGGATATGCAAGACAAGCAATTTATATTGACGATTCAAGACAAGTATATACATGCAACAAGTATGCAATTTGTTCCCCCTCAATTTGAGAATTCCCCCTCAATTTAAGCTTATAACTTGAGAGTGCATCATACCCGTTATCTTCCCCCTTTTGCCATTAGCAAAAATAATAATAAGATGCCAAAGATGAAATAAACCTTGTTTATTTATTGGAAAGAAGGTGTGATTATTTAAAGAGAGTATAATAGCTCAAATATAGCATTACAATCGATTATTGATACGAGATAATCGATTATTAGATGAGGGAAACAGATTTTTCTGAAAAAGACTCGATTCTTGCGCGTCATGCTTTATAATTCCCCCTACTTTTAGGGCGATACCGTTCTCATCTTTGTCTAGATGATCGGATGTGCTCATGGGAGTTGCCATTTCTTTTGCATTGTTCATCTCAAATCGTTTCAGCAATTCTTTGCAATATTTGGCTTGACAAATGAATGTACCTTCTTTCATTTGCTTTACTTGTAATCCCAAAAAGAATGTTAACTCACCCATTATAGACATCTCAAATTCGCTTGTCATTAAATCGGAAAATTCCTTGCATAAAACATTGTTAGTAGCACCAAATATAATATCATCTACATATATTTGAACTAACAAAATATCATTGTTTTTATGCTTAACAAAGAGAGTTGTGTGACCTTTCCCCCTAATGAAATCATTTTCCAAAAGAAACTTACTTAATCTTTCATACCAAGCTCGGGGAGCTTGTTTTAAACCATAAAGAGCCTTTTTGAGCTTGAAAACATGATCGGGAGATTTAAAGTTTTCAAAACCGGGGGGTTGTTCAACATAAACTTCTTCTTGAATAAAACCGTTTAGAAAAGCACTTTTCACATCCATTTGATATAAATTGAAATTCATAGAAGAGGCAAATGCAAGCAATAAGCGAATAGCTTCTAATCTAGCTACGGGAGCATATGTTTCCTCATAGTCAATACCTTCTTCTTGATTATAGCCTTTTGCTACAAGCCTAGCTTTGTTTCTAGTGATTATACCATTTTCATCTAGTTTATTGCGAAAAACCCATTTCGTACCAATTATGGTATGACCTTCGGGTCTTGGCACCAAATCCCAAACGTCATTGCGTTCGAATTGGTTAAGCTCCTCTTGCATTGCCAAGGTCCAAAATTCATCCCCAATTGCTTCTGATATGGTTTTGGGTTCAATTTGAGAAACAAAAGCAGTATGTTCTAAGGTATTTTTGAGAGAGTTTCGGGTACATACCTTGTCTCCAACGTTTCCAATTACCTGTTCGAGAGGGTGATCTTTGATTGTCCTCCACTCGTTAGGCATATTCATTTCTTTTTCCAATTGTGGCGCTTCTTCCGATGGTTGTTCCTCAGTTTCATCTTTATTTTCCTTGGGTGGTTCCTCTTGTATTTTGTCTTTCAAGCTATCTAAGATACCTGCAAGATCAAAACCGGAATCCTTTCTCGCCAAGCGAGCATTATTTTTCGGAAAATACAACATGAGTGGATTCCTCCACAATTTGGGTTCTTTTATTAAAGACCCTATATGCTTTACTACGTGAGGAATATCCAATGAAAATACCTTCATCCGACTTAGCATCAAATTTACCCAATTGGTCTTTGCCATTGTTATGAACAAAACATTTGCAACCAAAAACTCTAAAATGGGAAATATTTGGTTTTCTACCCTTATAAAGTTCATAGGGGGTTTTCATGAGTATCGGCTGAATTACTACTCTATTTAGAACATAGCAAGCGGTACTCACGGCGTCCGCCCAAAAATTTTTGGGTATCTTAGCTTCGTCGAGCATGGTTCTAGCCATCTCTTCGAGACACCTATTTTTACTTTCCACCACCCCATTTTGTTGTGGTGTACGTGGAGCGGAAAAGGTATGCTCGATTCCGAGTTCATCACAGAAGTCCGCAAAGAGATTGTGATCAAACTCTCCCCCATGATCACTTCTAATTGAAGTGACGGTTGTTTCTTTCTCATTTTGAACACGCTTAAGAAAATATTTAAAATTTTGAAAAGCATCACTTTTATTGGCAAGAAATAAAGTCCAAGTAAATCTCGAGTAATCATCAACAATCACAAAAGCATATTTATTTCTTCCTAGACTTTCAATGCGAGAGGGACCAAATAAATCCATATGAAGCAATTGCAATGGTCTAGAAGTTGAAACAATGTTTTTAGATTTGAAAGATGCTTTTGTTTGCTTCCCCTTTTGACACGAGTCACAAATAGAGTCATTTTCAAA
Organism: Nicotiana benthamiana; assembly: GCA_034376525.1. Classification (NCBI taxonomy): domain Eukaryota; kingdom Viridiplantae; phylum Streptophyta; class Magnoliopsida; order Solanales; family Solanaceae; genus Nicotiana; species Nicotiana benthamiana. Next base: position 26,146,531 of record CM067340.1, on the reverse strand, counting down.
TTTTAAATTGGGAAGACCAACAACTAAGTTTTGAGAAATCAATTTGTTCAAAAGATGCATATTGATATGTGCTACTCTACGATGCCATAGCCAAGTATCATCTTCTTTACTCATTAGACAATCAACATAATCGGGTGAGGAATTAGCAAGATCAACCATATAAATATTATCCACTCTAAAACCACGGAGGATAATTTTGAAATCACTACGTCTGAACACTAAGCATTCATCCGAATGAAATAAAGCAAGATTTCCCTTGTCACACAATTGGCTTATGCTCAAGAGATTATGCTTTAATCCTTTAACAAATAATATATGCTTAATAGAGGAATTTTCATCCTTACCGACCGAGCCGATGCCGATGATCTTTCCTTTATTGTTATCACCGAAGATAACACTTCCTCCTTCTTTGTGCTCTAATTGAAGGAATTTGGATTCATCTCCCGTCATATGCTTGGAGCATCCACGATCAAGGTACCATAGTACACTTGATCCCTTCAAGCACACCTACAAAACAAATTAATGTGCTTTAGGTACCCATGCCATCTTGGGTCCTTGGGGGTTAGGCATATTATAATGATGCTATTGAGTAATATGTCTATGACGTGTAAAGCATGCAGGAGCAATATGACCAATACGTCTACAATAATGACAAGTCACATTTGGGTTATGCATCCTTCTAGGTTTATAGTAACTAGACAGATGAAAATTTCTTACTCTATTTTGAACACTATGACTATTTCGCATTTCATGAGAATTATTTCTCCTACTATGAGCTCTAGGATGGGCAGCATTTCTAGAGTGATTGTTTCTCGGTTGAAGGCCATTTCTAAGTCTTCTCAAAGGTTCAACATTTGGCCTAATATATGCATCATTTCTAGGGTAACTATTTCTAGGTGGTAAGTCATTTCTAGGTCTCCTAAAATGTTCAACATTTTGTCTAGCATGCATATTGGTTCTAGGATTGCTATTTCTAGGATAAGCATTTGTTTTATTAGTCCTAGGTTGAGCCTTAGGTGGTTGGGGTTTGGCTTCAACCTTTTCTTTAACCTCATTCTTAAATCCTATGCCATGCTTGGTTGATTTCAAATTTACAAGGACCTCATTCAAATTCTTGTGGGAAGAATTAAACTTATCTAAGGTACCTTTGAGTCTATCTACCTCATTTTTGAGATGCAAGCAAGAAGAACAATTTTTAGTAGAATTTTCGGGCTTATCGGCGCTTCTTTTTCCAAAAAACTTGTTTTCCTCTTTTAGCTTTTCATTTTCTAAAACCTGTTTTTCTAAATCCTTTTCTTTCAAAGAAAGCTGTTTTTGAAAATCTTTTTCTTTTAATGAAGCATTTTCTTTTATGCCCTTAACAGTTTTTGAAGCCTTAATAAACTCAGCATATAATTCATCAAAAGCAGTTCGCATTTCTTCAAGAGTAAAGAAGTTTTTAGACGAGATTTGACATACCTCATCTTTGTTGTCTTCTTGTGCCATAAGGCAAAGATTTGCTGCTTCGTCTTCTTCTCCTTCGCTTGACTCATCTCCGGAGTCGCCTCCCCAAGAAATGTATGCACGTTGCTTTTTAAAAGGTTTCTTCTCCTTTTTGATGTTTGGGCAATTTGATTTGATGTGCCCGGTTTCACCACATTCATAGCACTTGATTTGTTCGCCTTGCTTTTTGCCCTTGCGTTCATACTCCTTGCGCATGAACTTTTGAAATCTTTTGATAACGAGTCCAAACTCGTTGTCTCCTTCCTCATCAATTTGCGGTTGGCTTGTGCTCGCCTTTAGAGCTATTCTTTGCCTCCTTTGATCATCAACAAAAGGGTTAAGAATAGTAGATTCATAGGTCTTAAGGTTACCTCTTAGTGCGTCGATGGTGACGTTTGAAACGCCAATGGATTCTTGAATTGCATCGGCCTTTTATCTCCATGCCGGTGTGAGACTTCTAAGAATTGTTCGAACGAGCTCTCTATCCGTGAATGTTTTCTTGAGAGCATGTAGGTCATTTACGATTATTGAAAATCGCTCAAACATTTCGTCCACCTTTTCACCTTCCTTCATGTGAAATAATTCATATGAATGCGTTAGGAAATCAATTTTTGCTTCCCTTATCTGGTCCGTACCTTCGTACGTAACTTCTAGCTTGTCCCACATCTCCTTTGCCGTTGTGCAACACGATATTTTCCTGTAATCGTCAGCATTAACAACACAATATAATAAATTAATTGCTTTAGCATTATTTTGAACCTTTCGGATGTCATCCGCGTCATACTCATCCTCGGACTTGGGAACCCATTCGTTTTCCACCTTCTTTATTGGAATTTGGTTTCCCTTCATTATCACCTTCCAAAGGTGAAAGCTGTTGGACTGAACGAAGATCTTCATCCTCTCCTTCCAGTACGTGTAATTTGTACCGTTGAATAGAGGTGGTCGTGTGGAGCACCGTCCTTCATCAATTCCTGCAAAAGAATCACGAGTAAAAGCCATGGATGGTTCTCTCAAACTGTTAAGTTTTCAGAGAGTTGGGCTCTGATACCAATTGTTAGATAAAGCGCTTAACGCTAGAGGGGGGGTGAATAGCGTTATAATAAAATTTAGCGTAAACTTGCGGAAATTAAAATTTGCAGGAAATAAATAAGTGCGTTAAATAAACAAAAAGGAAAGAACGCACCGATATATTCTGGTTCACCACAACACGTGGCTAGTCCAGTCCCCGAGAGACTCTCTCGAGATTTTCCACTAACTTGTTAAGCTTACGGGTGCTCAACAAACCTTTACAACTTAAGGACACAAGCCTTAACACCTTTGCTCGGAGATACAACACTCCAAGACTTCAACCAAGGAAACACAAGTTCCTTACAACAAGAGAATTACAATTCTCTTACAAGTGTATAAAACACTAAACAACTCAAACAAAATACTCCTTAATGAGTAGATATGAGTAAAAGAAGTAAGCTCTAGATCACAACAACTTTGGACAAGAATATGGCTCTCAAAAGCTTTATGAAATTGAATATAAAATGATAAACAAAAGTATGCAAGCTTATAGCAATGTAATGATCAGTTGTAGTATGTTGTTGTGTTTAAAACACTAAAATGAAGCTGTATTTATAGTTGAAAAACATGGCATTACCGTTGCCTAATTGCCAATTAAGAGTTGCTGATTTTACTCACTGACAATCGATTGTCAAACCCCAACAATCTACTGTCTGCCAGTCAGATCAAAATTCAATCCCAGATTTTACGCTTGATAATCGATTACTTACAATCCATAATTGATTACTGGCAACGTTCAAAAAATCCTTTTCAGATTTTACCACAAACAATCGATTGTCCAGAATCAACAATCGATTACTCAGCAACGTTCAAAAAATCTTTTCCGGATTTTAATCAAAACAATCGATTATACAAAATCAATAATCGATTACCCAATAATGTTCAAAAAATCTTTTCCGGATTATAATCAAAACAATCTTATACAGAATCAATATTCGATTACCTGACGGTATTTGAAAACTTTACGACAACGGTCAGCTTCATAATCGATTGCACAAGGTCAACAATCGATTACTTATCAGTTTTTGAAAAATATTTTAGACACTGTCTCTTTGACAATCGATTGTCCAATGTAACAATCGATTATTTAATAAATTTGAAAATCACTGGAAGACACTGTCTCAACATAATCGATTACCATTAGTTCATAATCGATTACTCTGAGTTTTGAAAAACTTTGATGGACACTGCCTCAGTTACAATTGATTGTCATTAGTTCACAATCGATTGTCATGCAGGTTTGAAAAACCTGATGCTCACTGTCTTACTCACAATCGATTGTCATTAGTTCACAATCGATTGTCATGCAGTCTTGGCTTAAAACAATCGATTATCATAAGTACATAATCGATTATCTTAGTCCAGATTTTTAAGGCATGTCTAATAATTATTTTGACTACTGTAAATATGCATGATTTAAAATCATTTGACATTAAATTAAATATGCATGATTTTGGAAAATAGTTTTATGAGAGAAGCCATGTTACGAGTCAAGTTGTAGGATCAAGATCACATAAAGAATGACTCAATTAAACTATAAAACTTTGTCTTGAGCTTGAATATCAATTGTGCGCTTGTGTCTTGAACTTCGTCATATATCAATTTTCGCTTCGTTTGTCATTTATCAAAACCTATACAAAAGAATACACGTTTTAGTATATTGCATTGAGAACGTGTTTCCAACAAAGGTGTGTTTCAGAGGAAGAGCAATTGAGTTTTGGAGGCTTGTCATTCCTCTCATTATGGTGGCCATCATGGCAGGGTGAGGATGGCTTCTAATGTTCTTAGTTGCAGGATTTATTGGCCAACCTTATTCAAAGATGCGGGTGATTTTGTGAAGAGATGCGATGAGTTCCAAAAGAGCCGGAAGAATTTTGAAGAAAGATCATATGCCTCTCAATACCATTCTTGAGGTTGATATGTTTATGTATGGGTCATTGATTTCATGGGCCCATTTGTTAGCTCTTGAGGGAACACTTACATTCTTGTGGCGGTATTATGTTTCAAAGTAGGTTGAATCCATGTCTTTGCCAACAATGAGGCCTAGAGTGTTGTAGCATTTCCTAAGAAAAACATTTTTATATGGTTTGGTACACCGAGAGAAATCATAAGTGATTGGGGGTCTCATTTTTGCAGTAGGACTTTTTGATACTTTGATTTCAAAGTATGGTGTCGACCACAAAGTTTCTACCCCCTATCATCCTCAAGTGAGTTGAAGAGTTGAAGTTACCAACAGGGAAATCAAAAGCATATTGTCAAAGAGAGTAAATGCAAATAGGATCGATTGGTCAAAGAAGTTGGATGACGCTCTATGGGCTTATAGGACTACTTATAAGACGTCGATTGGTATGTCTCCATATCTGTTGGTGTTTGGGAAAGCTTTCCATCTACCGGTTAAGTTAGAGCACGGGACCATGTGGGGCTTGAGGAAATTGAACCTTGACTGGGATGTAGCTGCTAATCTTCGAGTGCAACAACTCAATGATCTTGACAAATACAGATTCCATGCCTACTCTACTTCGTCCCTATATAAGGATAAAAATGAAATACCTTCATGACAAGTATACTCGAGGCAAAGAGTTCAATGTGGGGGATTTGTTACTCTTATTCAACTCTCGACTAAGATTATTCCCGGAAGAGTTCAAGTCAAAATAGAGCGGGCCATTTGAAGGTGTGTGTGTGATCCTGTTTGGTGCTATTGATTTAAAGAACAAAAATGGTGAAGTTTTTAGAGTAAATGAGCACCGGGTCAAGCATTATCTTGGGAAGATTGATGACAGCCACGTGGTGGCTCTTGGTCATTTCAAATGATTGTGATGATAACTTGCGTTGTACCGCGACGTTAAATCAGGCGCTTCTTGGGAGGCAACCCGTGTGTTTTTCTTCTTGTTTTCTTTGATTTTCTTTGTAGTATAGGATTGATTTTTAGGCTAACTGGTTATAAGATGTTGCAGGGTTGTGTTGATGCAGTGCAAGACATAGTGAAGAAAATGTTCAGTCTCTGAAGTTGCCAATGCGGCCGCACTACACTTTGTGCGGACCGCACCGGTGAAGAAAAATTGAGGCCTGCACTGGTGAGGGAAAAGTGAGAACTCTCTGAAGTCGACCACTGCAGCCGCACCACACTTTGTGCAGTTGATAAGTAGGATTTTAATGTGTTTTATGCTCCTATTTGCTTATGCTTTGAGTATAAATTGCTAGAAAATAGTCTCAAAATACTCACAGGTTGTGCTTGATTGCAGGTAGAGCAACAAAGGGACAAAATGTCGAGGATCGGCTCAAAACGAAGTTAAACCTCATCAAGTATAAAAGACCAAGTGAAGTGAAGGAAATAGAGAACCTAGCACGGACCGCACAAAAGTGCACGCAGCCGGACTAGGAGGTTCAGAGATGGGCATATTCAGAACATTGACAACGCTACCGCCGTCAGATCTATGTGGCCCATGTTCGGCTTACACGTCCTCGCTACTTATTCATGCGGCCTGCATCAAGAGATTCAGAGAGATATCATTTTGGTAAAAAAAAATCCACGCGGCCCGCGGTCTATATTATGCGGCCCGTGCTAGAGCCCTCCGCGGTCGCGCTGCCCTTTTACGCAGTCCGTGATCCTCAATTTTAGAGAAGATGAAATCATTAGTCTAAGAGCCAACGCAGCCGCGGTCCATTTTCTGTGGTTTGCACTGACCCCGCAGGGGTATTTTTGTCTGGTTTTTCCAACCTAGTATAAATAGAACATTTTACCATTTTTAGGGAAGTTTTTGATATTCTGACACAATTGTGCACCTGGAAACGAGATTATAGCCGATTTTCGGCACTGTTACTCTTTATTATTGTAGATTCTATTTGGTTATTAATTAATATGTTTAGTTCCTCATCTATTTCTTCTTTAATTATGTCTAGCTAAACCCATCAGCGAGGGTTGTGGCTCAATTCTAGTGTGGGTAATTGATTGGTGGTTGCTATATAGGGTTGGATTGATATTGGATATTTGTTATTTGGGTTAATTTTATGTGTTAATTAATGATTAGTAGTTGCAAACACTGATTCTAGCTTTGTGTGTTTATCTCTTCTTGAGAAAGAGAATCCAGGACCCCAAAATTTACCCAACAAGGAAATGGGATGGACCCATGAGAAATGGTAGTCACAATAACGGGTTAAATCTTGAGAGAGTGATCACCCTACTTGAACTCTAGTTGCTTGGTCTAATTGGCCTACTCAATTGGTCTCGAGAGAGCCAATTGGGAAAATCACTCTCTCTACCGAGAGGTGTGAGAGTGGGTGCAATTGTGAAACGGTTATAGTATAAATCCCAAATATATTAATCTACTCTTAGTAATTTCTACCCATCGATTAGCCACCTAGGTAGTGTCACGACCCTATTGCCTTTCTCCATATTAAATACAACTTAACAATATTCTCATAGCATAATTTGGTTTTAATCATTAGTTTTATAATAGTAGATTTAAGAACAAAGAAAACCAAAAATGTTTGAAGTGACATTAGAAGCACAACCGCATCTCTAGACTAAACAGACAATACAAATCCACTACTAGCTCTTTGTGGAAATTCAACCCCGAACCACTATTCGGGTAAAAGCTATTGTGACCCTCTCTCCCTACCTTGGTGTACCATTGACTCGGTAGCGATCAGCGGTCCACAGTGGACCATTGCGACCGCAGTCCATTTTGTGCGGACCACAGTGGGATACTTAATCAAGCTTGAACGTAATAGCTCAGTGTGGACTGCGTTCCATTTTGTGCGGTCTGCACTGGTTGGTAATAATAAGCCCCAGGGGATTTTCTATTAATAGACCCCGAGGGCCTCCTTTTACTCTTTTCGCTAAAACTGAACCTCAGATTTATAAATTACTATTCATCCTTTGCATTTGCTCATAATTCCTTTCTTGACATTGATTAGTTGCACTTCATCTCATAATCTGGTAACATAATTTTCCTTTTTCCTTGTTTAACTTTATTAAATTCATTTAGTCTTCATTTTTCTTAGGGTTTACTTTCTCTTCATGCCGTATTTCTTTAATTTCTAGGTTAGTTATGATTCATGTGGCCTATGTTAGTTTAATGAACTGGGTAATCATTTAGCGGCTCGAATTAGGCAGAAATTTGACTTAAAAGAAAATCCCAATGAACCCTAACTTAGTGCCATTTCTATACATGTAGTATGGACCGCGGTTGTTTTGTGTAGTCTGCGATACCTTAGTCAGGTCTGTGGTGCCATTTTGTGCGGACTGCATTGGCCCAATGCAGCCACACTACTACTTTGTGCGGACCGCACTAGCAAGATACAGAGGGTGGGTATTCTGAACCCCACCCTTGTGTAGACCTCACTTCCATTTTGTGGGGACTGTACTGGACCATGTGCGGCCACACTTCATTTTGTACGGTCCGCACTGGGCGTTTTCTAAGTACTATCTGCAACATGATTGATTCTGTTATGCATTTTTCTTCTGCAACAATGATCTAAACTGTTTCTATTTATACTAACAATTATATTTGAATTGTGTTTGTAGACAATGGTAAGACAACGAGGAAAAGGCTCAAAACAACCGAGAAGAGGTGAATCCTCCTGGGGAGGGAAGCAGAATATGATTAAACTCACTCCCCAAGATCGAAAAAATATCAAAAGAACAAGGAAGTTAGTAAAAGCAACTGACAGAGCAATTGATTAGTCGGGGGAGTGAGTATGAGCCCTCCCGATAGATCTCCTCAAACTCCGTCCAAGAGTACGTCCTTGACTGGCCGGAGAGGCCCTGGACTGACAAATACCACTCCTCCACCATCACCCACTACCCAAGCTCCAACAAATATGGATTCTGGGTCGTCTGAGGGCTCAACAGCCGATAGTGAAGAATACTCTACCTTCCCCACAACTTCATTATCAGGGAAGGGAAGATGAGGAGATGAGAAGGAAGTACAGTAGGATGAGGAGGTAGATGAAAGTGGTGAGCCTCAGGTGGGAGGCGTGGCTAGAACTAAGCCTGATTATTGGGAGGATATGTTTGTTAGAGAAGTGGTGTATCACAGGTTTAGGGAGTGGTGGCCGGTGAAAAGGTTGATACCGGAGAGGAGCTTCATTGATAGAGACCTACTACCCCATAACCCCGACGTGCATAGATAATTTAGAACAATAGTGGGTTGGGAGCACTTTATGGATGATGCCAATGAACACTTGGTCAAAGAGTTCTACTGCAATGTAGCCCACATCAAAAAGGGCACCAAAGTGACCAAGGTTTGGAACCTCAAAGTGTTTTGTGATGGCAAGTCGATTAACGAATAGTTGGGTTTCGATGACGAGGATTAGACTCTATATATGGCGAAGATGGAAATAGGCAAGGAAGTCCGTCCATGGTTAGCTGAGTACCTGGCAATCCCAGGTACCGTTCCTGATTGTTTGACTACTAGGGTCAAAATATTGCGGAAGACCTTGAACTTTGAGGCGAGGGGTTGGGAGACATTTGTTTGCAGCGGGTTGGATCCTACTACTCATGACAATAATCTTCCTCTCCACTAGGTTGTATTGGTTGCTTCGATTATGGAGGGATACCCCATAAACATAGGGAATCTGATGTCCCATATTATCACGAGAGTGGGGGCAGAACATAACCAGAACTACCCTTTCCCTAGCTTTCTCACTATGTATTTTTAGGGAACTAAAAATGGACAAAAGGCCATATGATATCAAGGTAAAGGTGGTAGCTCCATTTTCCTGGTATAACTTGAAGGGGGGATGACAATCCCAAGAGCATTAACTACAAAGCTCCTACTTCTAGCCTAACTGGCCAGTATGAAGTGCCAGTTGTGGTAGAAGTCCCTGTTGAGCCTACCTCCCGGACCTTCGACATCTTCAACCATTCCTCTTGGACCTTCCACATCAGCAGTCTTGGAGATCCCATCTACCTGGGCCCATCCCGTTACTGCCCACCGACTAAGCCAGGCCATGCTGAGTATAAAAAACTGGATACAGCCTGCCTCATCTAAGTTGTCCACATTGACTACCATTGTAGAGGCTCAATTGGCTCCCACATCCCCACAGGTGCCCCAGTCTATTGAGGATGCACTCAAGAAGATTTTTGACAACTAGAAGAAGATCCTCGACACCCAGGCTTCACTCTTAAAGGCAGTAGATGCACATAGCAAGGCTCTCAAGGAGCTTGCGCGGGAGCATAAGAAGCTATGGAAGACACGGGCCTCCAAGGAGTTCGTGAAGGAGTTGCGGGCAGATGTTGATAGACTGAAGGCAAACCAGCTGCCTTTAGACCTGTTGCTTGATGATCTAGTCCCGGCAACTCATCCACAGCCGGAGTCGACACAGAGATCTTCGAAGAGGAGGCAAATTTCTAGAGCATATGATGTATCATCTAGTTGGAAGATCCACCAGAGACGTCCTCCAGTCAACCATAGGATGTACCAGTTCCACAGCATGTCGAGTCCATTCCTAGGCCCCAGTAGCAGAGGAGCATACCACCGGGAACCAGTTTGAGGTTCCCGAGCACACAGAGGACCTAGGGACCACCCATGATCTGATGCAGACAGACACGGCTTAGGGAGTACTCTATATCCTTTTTCTATATCTTTTGGTGCTTATTTAGACTAGTTGGCATTGGGGACAATGCCAGCTTTCATTTGAGGGGGTAGGCCTACTATTCATTTTATGGATGACTGCATATATTGATACATTTTTATGCTTTCTTGATTTTTTTCATCTTTGGTATGTATTAAGTTGATATTTAGTTACATTTACGACACTTTTATTTCACTTTTGGTCTTTATATAATGTTACATCATATTGTATATATTCATCCCCTATTATATATTCAAATTACCTATTGTATATGTTCATTCTATTTTCCACAAAAACTTTTCGTTTTTATCTTCTTATTTATAATCCTAGCTTTTTGTTTTGTTTTGGACGTTTTCAAATTTGGTTTTCTTAATACCACGGTTCTTTCCAAAGGTGGAGTGTTGTGTGAACCGGGTGGCTCTTCCCAATGATGGATGGCATGACAACCTTCTTAAGGGTTTGAGTTCGTTTTTCTTTTTGTTTTTAATAGTTTGTAGTTAAGGGTACCTCAAGCAGAGCTTCACTTGGGCCTATCACAGTTGCCTTTGATTTCATGGTCAAAAATAAATTGTTACGTTTAGGATGGTGAAAGTCGTGACCTTGAGACTCTTGTGTTGACCGATAATCATCAAGTGGTTTTCGGGACCATTTGTGCTTAGATTGTATCTAAGGTCGTTGTGGTCCCCCAACTCTATGTCTTTAGCAATCCCTTAGCTTGTGTGGTAAGTAATTGAATTGCAAGTCCAAGTTCCGATCCATTGGTCTAGAACTTGCCCTGAATGTTTGTTGAGGTGAAATCATAAGTGAATTTTGACTTGAGGCATGACTATAGTCTCTCCTTGATCCAAATGATAGTTTGAACAAATCCATAGCCTAGCAATGATATGATCCCTAGTTAACCCTTTTGAGCCTTAGACCTTCCTCTTTCAAGAACCATGATACAAGCCTATACCCGTTCTAAAAGATACCCTCTCTTGGCACTCGATTTTTTTTTAATACATTGCAAAAGTATAAGTTTAGGGGGGAGAGACGAGGATGGCACAAAGTGACAAAAAGGCACAAAAATGAACAAAAGGAAAGGCAATGAAAAAAAAAAGAAAAGCAAGAGACAAAAGAATGCTCAATGTGAAAAAGAATAAAAAGGGATTCAAGAAAAGCAAGGAATGAAAGGTGTGGAAAGTTGAAAAAGTAGAAAAGGTTTGAAATACATAAGAAAGAGTGACAGTGTGTCTCTCTTACCCCTTATAAAGAAGTGAAATGACTCAAAGATTCAAGTGATTTATGCCAAATGAATCAAAAGAAGTGCTTAAGGGAAAATGGAACCTACCTAGACCAAAACATATCCTACCCTGAACCAAAAGACTTCTCAATGTTTCTACAGAAGACCTATGTGATATTGAGTTGAATGAAGCTTACATTAGTAGATACTTACATAAGGGGCAAGCATATGGTACTTAGAGCTGGACTTGTGACTTTTTCTTGAGAGAGATGAGTGAATTCTAATTAACCTCATTTTGTGTGCCACTATTCTAAAGGTGAGGTTTGCTTAGGGAGAGTTGAGGATGCGTGAGTTTGGGTTCCACAATGACCAAAGTAATTGAGAGAGTTGTTTGATGTATTAATTCAACTATTAATGCTCTTGTGTCGCACTCGATCCATGGTTTTTCAAAGTTTAAATGTTGTTAATGATTCATTTGTATTGAGGGCAATTGTTAGTCCTAATTGATTCTAGTTAAGATTGCTTTAGGACAGTTGAAAATTTCTTGAATTTTTCCTTAAGGGGTGGGTCTTATTTTGTTTACTTGAGGACAAGCAAAAGATTAAGTTTGGGGAAGTTGATAACTAGGTATTTTGACGCGTTTTATACTCCTTTTGCTTGTGCTTTGATTATAAATTCATAGAAAATAGTCCCAAAAGGCTCATAAGTTATGCTTAATTACAAGTTTGATCAACATAATGACAAGATGTCAAAGATCAGCTCAAAAGGAGTGAAACGTGCATAAGTACCAAAGACAACACAAATTCAGGAAAAACAGGCCGAGTGTAGTCGCACTACACTTTGTGCGGCCCGCACTAGAGAGATTCAGAGACTTAGCATTTCAGGAATTTAGGTAATGCGGCCCACACTACAATTTGTGTGGTCCGCGGTGGACCTCTGCGGCCGCACTACCATTTTGTGTGGTCCGCAGAGGCAAGGTTCAAAGATATGCCAAGTTCAGAGGTTCAAGCCTGTGCGGTTCGCCGTCAAGTTTATAGGGACCGCACTAGAAGCCTCTGCGGTGGCAGTCCATTCTCTGGGGTCCGTGGAGCCTGGGTTCAAAGAGTCAAGTTTTCAAGTTAAAGAGCCTAGTGCGGCAACACGCTATTTTGTGCGATCCGCACTAACTTCGTAGGGGCAATTTTGTCAATATTTTCCAGCTTAGTATAAATAGAACCTTTTTCAATTTTTAGGGCATCATGCATTTTAGAACTTCAGATGCGCTCGTGAGAAGACCTTTTGTAGCTATTTTGGCATTTTTACTTAGTCTTTATCATTGAATCTTTGTATTTATTTTAGCAATTAATTAATGTGTCTTTATCTTTATCTGATTCTTTGTTTCTCTCTTCAAACATGAGTAGCTAAACCACTAGTTAGGGTTATGGCTCAACCCTAGCGTGAGTAATTGATGGGTGCTGCAATTTAGGGCTAGATTGACTATAGGTGTCTGTTATTTGGGTCAATTTCATGGTTTAATTAATGAATTAGTGGTTACAAACACTAGTTTGTGCTAAGTTGACTTAGACTCTTCTTGAGAAAGAGAGCCCAACTATCCGAAATTGATCCAACAAGTATTTAGGATGGACTCAAGAGAATTAATAGTCCCAATTAAAGGGTAAAACCTCGAGAGAGTAATACCTGACTTGAACCCTAGTTTCTTGAGCAAATATGCATACCCAATTGGTCTTGAGAAAGTCAATAGGGCAATATCCCTCTTTCTATCGAGAGGTGTAGAGTGGGTAGTATTGAGTAACCGTTATAGCATACTCCCCAATCACGTCAATGTCTTAGATTCAATTACCCGTCAATTAGCCATCTAGGCAAAAATCACTACCCTAGTGCCTTTTAAACCATTAGATACAACTTGTAGCAAATTACTCGTAGCTTTATCTAGTTGCAAATATAATTGTAGTTTGATAATTGGTAGAGTTATAAAGAAAAACCAAAATTGATAAGAAAATCAATTAAGAACACACACACAAAATTCTAAGCTAGATAGATACTTAACTCCAATCCTAGATCTCTGTGGATTCGATCCCGACCCAAAAAATCTGGTAAAAGCTATTGCGACCCTCTCTTACTAATCTTTAGTAGTGCGGAGTTGGAAGCAATCTCATGCTGATTAAGATTGCATATTTCCAGTATTTTATCCTACAGACTATGCACTTAAGTGATTTACACTCCAGATGATAGTAAAATTCATTAGGAGAAACTCAGAAACTCATGCAATTTTTGACAGTGGCCTGAGGTGCAGTGTTAACAATTATAAGGTGAATGGTGATATCCTATAGACGGGATTTCTAACAATTGGCACTTGGAATTGATTTTATTGTTATGCTTAACCCTATAGACATGATTTCTATGGGAATAGGATGATAATAAACGAAACGATTAAAATCCTATAAGCATGACTTCTAGTGATCAGTGCGAAACAATAGCAAATGAAGTGATTAAAATCCTATAGGCATGATTTTCTAGTGTATAGTGCATGACAATAGCAAATGAAGTTATCCAAATCCTATAGGCATGATTTCTAGCGTAGTACGAGACAATAGCAAATGAAGTAATCAAAATCCTATAGGCAGGTTTTCTAGTAGAACGTAGTAGTAAGAATAATTGCATTATTTGAATTCATGTTTGTTAACAGGAAGTGTGTATGTACTCTTCCCCTAATGACATGATTTCTATAGTGCATAGATAGATCGAACAACACATACAGCAAGTGAAACAATGAGTCCTACATGCATATTATCTACCCATTTTCATGCAAACATTAAGAATCTACTCATTCCCCATTTTTTACTAACACCCAATTGTTTATTACAAAATTATTACAAGCCCAATAATAAAGTAATCACAAACGTGGTACAAATAATGATAGTAGACCCATAGCAGGCCCAAAAGAAATACACAGCATTGTTTAGGTCTTCAACAATTCTCATGCAGCATACCCAAACTTCCAGCATGGAGCCATATTCACAACACAATCCAGAATCAATAGAAGATCTCAAAGCCAAATCACACAATCATATTTCCAAGCCTTGAATCCCTTAAACCCACCAGCATGTAATAGGGGAAAAAGGATTGAGTAGGATAGTTCAGGTTTCAAGGAGTGAATAAAGACCCAAATCCTAGTGTTTCAGAGTTGACAAGGGTCTCAAATGGACCCCGAGCAGTGATCACACTAGGGAGGATAGTAGTAAGGGCCTTAGTAGCCTTGGCTTCCAGCCAGCTAAGAATGAGAAGTTCAGAACATCATAATTAACAAATGAGGAGTGGACAATGGTTGAGGAATAGAAGTTGGGGGATACACTTTTAACCTAAAGTAGATATAGATAAGTTGAGCATACAGAGAAGCTAATCAAGCGGGTCACAGGGCTTAGAAGTAGGTTCAACATGATCTCAACACATAGTAAAATAATACATAACAACCATTTATTGAAAGAGTAACGGGAGAAAAAAGTTTGTAACATTAACAAAAGTTATCATGCATATATACACAATACTAAACAAGTTGAAATCTAAGAAGTATAAATTATGCTAAGTATACATCCTAATATCATAAGATAGATATGTTAACTCTCATTAAGAAGCAAGATTGCATTTGAGACATGATAAGGGAGCACACATTATGACAAACCAAGTAATCATTAAAGGAACATGGAATTAGGTGAGCCAACATACTGCGCGGAATATTAGCAGAGAAGCGAGATCATGGTTGGTATAAAAGGTCTTCACACATATTAAATGCATTATATATGCAAGACAAATATTGTAGAGATTCAAAGCAGTATGAAATATATACTCATGCTAAATGGTAAACGTAGGCATTCCAGTATTAAATAGTAGACTAATTAACTAAAGAAGGTCCATATTGTGCCAATGATTCATCCTAATATCATGAAACAAAATAGTTCAAACATAGTAGGGAAAACAAGTTGAAGTAACTGTTAAGGTCTCAATCAATCACTAATGAGGTATAGGATCAAGTGAGCATGCTGAGTGACACAATATCAAGGGGACAAGTCATAGTTAACAATGAAGGTCTTACACAAATTATAACACTTTCCATATGCAATACTATCATTACAAAGATTCAGAACAAGGCATATTTATGAACATTCAAACACTGATACACTAGTTAAACGAACTTAAGAGGGTCAGATTATCCAAGTTAGACTTAGACAATCTCAGAACTAGCAGCAATAGGAGAAGTTAAATGCTAAAGAGACTTGAAACAAGTGTAAAGTTAATAAAGTCGTGCATAAAAGTAACACATAAACACATTAACTCATGGATTTCAGAGGTGAGGGCACAAGCAAATCAAAGACATATAAGGATGAAATTGCAAAAGCCAAGTAGATTACCAGTTAAATGGACAACAATAAAGAACAAAATATCCACAAGAACCCAGAACCTCAGTACGTCAAAGTTCCTAAGAGCTTCAAAAGAACCCAATACTCACACTAAGAGAAATTTCGAACAGTAGATCCTTAGTGGCCTTGGCTTTCATTCAGACAAAAACAAAGTACAGAACAAGATAATGAAGGAACAACTGAACAAAGCTTCAAATTTAGTAAGATAATAGCAATTCAAGTTTCCTCCCAAAGGGGAATGGGAAGGGGAATATATAGTGACAGAAATCGAACAAGTAAACAAGGAAAATTATAAAAATCAAACATAAATAAGGAATTATTAATGATAAGAAAAACATAACATACAATAAATAAGTTATTACTTTACATTTTATTGTTAATCCTTGTGTTTCTTTGTAAGAAATATGAAATTTAAGAAAAATGCAGCAAATTACCACGTCAAGAGACATGTGCACACAAGAAGTACAAATTAAAAACTTACATAAAAAAGATACATGGTGTTGTAAAAAGAAAAAAATACAAAGAAGAAGTTGAAAGGAATATAAATGCACATAAAAGTCTTGAAGATCGTGGCTTTCCAACTTGTTAAGTTGGAAAAAAAGACAATCACCAGAGTAAAGGTTCATTGGAGCCAAAGTGTCATATGCTTAAAAGGAAACGAAGGACATTCTTAATTTTTAGCTTATCTTTACAAGGATTGTGAGAAAAAAAAGCTATAAATATAACCCTTTTAAGCTACTTGTAGAGGGGAGGAGGAGGCTCATAATTATATTTGTTTTCCATTGTCAGAAGTTTCTCCTATTCAAGTTCATTAGTTACTCAATATTGGCAAGTATTCTAGTTTCTACTTTTAATTAAATAAGGGAATTATTTTCTTGAATATTTCTCTCTGTTTTCTTATTTGATACGATAAGAAGATTTTGGTTGGTATTATTAACTCCGTATGGAGTAACTTTCTTATGTTGGGAGAATGACGAAAACTTATATTTTTATATAATAGTAGATATTATTCCTCAATTTCAAATGCTTGAGCTGAAGCTTTTTATTTTAATTTTATCTGCTTTATGTCGATGCCCACTTTTTCAAGCGAAATCGGGTTTACGACATCTGTGTGGACAACTCTTTTTCTTTTTGGAATTGGGCTTGAATTGAAGAGTCGCCACCTAATGATTAAGTACATTAGGACACTAAGAGGGTTTTGATTTAGAGACCAAAGATTTGGGTAAGGGCTAGAAATTATCTTGAGGGGAAGGTGTTAGGCATCCCTCAAGATCCACTAGTGTGGTTCCCAACCATGCTACAATTGTGATTTTAAGCAACAAATAAGAAAACAAAGGTTTCAAATATGAGATATTTTCACATTATGGCCGCAAACAAATTAAAGTTTTGAAGAAACAAAGAAAGCTAGAAATTTGAGCGAATAGTTTGAAAATTCTGAAAATAAACAAATGAAGGAAAGGAGGTTATCAAATAATTGTTGCAAGCGATTAAAGTAAAAGAAGCAGAAAGTTGAGTAGTTTTTAAAATTCTGAAAAAAATAAAAAAGTAAGGGGAAGGGGGTCCTAGGTTTATAAATAATATGGATCACGTAAATACAATACCCGGTAATCACTCATCGGAAGAGGGGCTACACGTGGTATTAGCACATCAGCCATCATATCGATATCTACCATTTCCCACCCAGTTAAGGTAAACACGGAATGGTCTCGTCTTCCTATAGCATGCTACTACCTGTCCCGAATCCGATCAGCCCCAGAGGCATTTGGGACTACTAGTCCTAACTGGAAGGGACTGGGCTTTTATGGTTTAAAGGAGAAAAGTCTAAGGCGACAAAAAAAACATATAAAGCAGACATGGGAATGCACATAACATATAAAAGGCTCAACAGGCCTCCTCGCTTAAAAATAAGATTGTTTAGCATGTCTAGCATGTACTTGTTATGGTCTGATTAAATATAAGAGCTCTGGCGGATTGATCTATTACATATTTCAGATGAGAAACCCGAGTCAGGCTTGCCTGCTCGCTGGAGTTGATAGAATCTGATTCGATTTATAAGTTACAAACATGAGGAAGCAAGTAATCAAACAGGCTCAGGGGTTTCTTTCAGAAACTCATTAGAATACATGAAAACATAGTAGAAAGTTTAAAGCAAACAGAGTGAAGAAACTGATTTAAAGCATGACGAGAGAACAACATGATAGCAGAAGAAACAATCTTAAGAAAAATCCTCTCAGATGGGACTTAAACAAGGTTCAGTAGAAGTGAAAATAATAAACACTTAAGAAAGCAGTAGCAGATATAGTAGAAGAACATACTTTTAGAAGGAACTTAACCAATGTTCAGAAGAGAAAATAGTAAAACTCTTAAGAAACATGTTTAAAGAGGTCTTTTTTTAGAAGAACTCAAACAAGGTCCAGCAGCAGACAAACAAAGAGACTTAAGAACTTAGTAAAATCAATACAGTAGAAGAACATAAGAACACGGAAAAAACAAACCAAAAGAACATATAGGAAAACACAGTAGGATAAGAAATAAGAGCATGATAGAAAGGAACACAAGAATATAGTAGAAGAACGAGATATAGAAAACACAACAGAGGAACACAAGAGCACAGTAAGGTCTTAAGAGACCACACTATAGGAAAACATAGCAAGAGAAGCATATAAGAACGTGCTACAAGAACACAATAGAGAAAACCCCACATAAACGACAAAGAAAAAATCATAGAAACATTTGAACATTTTAGAAACCCTAGATCGAAAAGATGCGGCTTTTTGAAAGTGATTTTTTTTAAAGCAAGGCCAGGAAAAGCGTTTGAAAACTCAAATAGAGCATAGATACACAAAAAATCTAGAAATATCGGAGGAAAACCTTGAGGGGTTTTAGAAAAACCCTAAAATGAGAAAGGCTTTAAAAGGGTCGCCAAGCGGAGTCGGGAAGCAAGAATCAGGCTCAAAAGACCAGAATACCGGAGCAAGGCCAGCGATGGCCATGAAACATCGAGCTGCCAAATGTTTGGATGAAGACCTTCAAGGTATAGCCTCGAACCTTTAAGTATCGAGCACATAGGAGTTACAGGAGGTGAGTAAAAGGTTCTCGTGGCCGGAGAAGCAATGGTTTCCGGTAGGTTTCGAGGTGGGAGCGATTAGAGGCGGCTAGGGTTAAGGAAGGTTGGAGAGAATCTGAGATAGAAGAGGGGTTTCAAGGCACCGTCTCTGAGGGAAACGAATTGGGGTTGGGGGTTTTTATAATTAAAAAGGTAAAGGGGAATCGTGGTCGTTGGTCATTTTGATCAATGACCTGGATTTGTATGGGAGCCATACGGGTTGCATTGGATGGATCAGGAGTCGGAATAAATGGAAATTGGATCGAGTAATTTAGGTTTTGAAATGGGGTTATAGGGGTGGTAAAATTTGGCTATAATTGAAATAAAATAAGGTTATCGTTCAAATAGTACTCTTCTTTTTAAATTTATAGAAAATATAAATTTTGAATCAAATTAAATGTACTAAATTAATTAATAGTATATAGACATTAAATTAAAAATACTGGAATAAATTTTATAATTATAAACGCTATTAAATCTTAAAATAGGCTAGAGTTGCAGTAATTTTAGCTTAAAAGTACCAAATCAATTTATAAAAATGTACAAAAATTACCATAGCTATATATTGGTATAAATATAAGAATAAATTAAATTAATCACCAAAATAATAATTTGAGAAACACTTATAAGTCGTTGTATTGCAAAATTGGGCAATAAATTGGTTTAAAAATCTAAAAAATCAGAAAAAATAATAATAAATTACTTGGCCATGCTTATATTGCATATATACTATTTTGAAAGAATTTTTCATATAAAAATATACAAGAAAAAATTGGGTATCAACAGCTGCCCCTCTTGACCCGAGAAGGATGAAAGAGTTGTCAGATAAAGATATGATGGCCAATTTTGACCGAGTGAAGTGGTTTGAAGAATTGACGCTGCTCCAGTTCTTGAGCTGCTTATATATCCCTTGTCTTACAGGAATCATGTCATATTTAGTGCAAGATCCGTTGGTGAAGTATGCCTATGGGGATCTTTCAAGAACGGACGTGATGTTCAAGTTGGGATGGGCGGTTAAGAGTCTAGTAGGGCTGCGGGAACCGAAGAGGGATCTCTCTTGCCAAGATGGCTATTGCTTGCTGGTTTACCCGCAAATAAACAAGACGCACATATATTGTGCATAAATTTAAATGTGATGCAATTTCCCGTCGGACCGTGAATGTTGTCTTTGGACAGTTGGGATGATGTCCTCAGACCATGATGTACTGGGCCATGAAGCACATAATAAAAGATTTGCAGGCTATGAAATGATGCCCTCGAGCTATGACGATGATGCCTCCGAGTGGTGATGCCTTTGAATAATGATATGCAAGAGATAAAAGGGGTCCTCAGGCCATGGAATGGCGTTCTCGGGCTATGGAGATGGTGCCTCCAAACAATGACGCCCTTGGATAGTTTGGCGATCTTTTAGCCCGTGAGATGTAGGAGATGGCGATCTTTCAGCCGATGCAAGAAATAAATAAAGTCGCAATATTTCAGCCGTTGCAAGATGAAGTGGCGTTATTTCAGCCGGTGCAAGATGTAAATAATGGTGGCGATCTTTCAGTCGATGCAAGAAGTAAATAAAGTAGTGATATTTCAACCGATGTAAGATGAAATGGCAATATATTAGCTGGTGCAAGATGAGGTGGCAATATTTAAGCCATGCAAGGTGTAAACAAAGGTGGCGATATTTCATCATTGCAATGTGGCGGAGATCTTTCAGCCATGAAATATGTAAATACAGGTGGAGATATTTTAGCCATGCATGTGTAAAATAAAGTGGCGATATTCCAGCCATGCAGATGGAGACAATGCTTAGTCTTGGAAGGCATAATGATAGCCTTATGCAATGCAGGAATGCAGATAGAGGTAGAGCTTAACCTCAGAAGTCATAATAGTAGTCTTATGCAACGCAGGGAATGCAAGTGGAGGTAGAGCTTAACCTCATAAGGCACAATAGTAGCCTTATGCAATAAAAAAATACAGATGAGGTAGAGTTTAACTTTGGAAGGCAAAATAGTAGCCTTATCAATGCAGGAATGCAGATGGAGGTAGACTTTAACCTCAGAAGGCAGAATAGTAGCCTTATGCAAGGGACAAAAGATGAATGGTGATAAAAAATTCTTAGTTGACAGCTGGTAGCTGATTGTGATATTGCAGCTCTTGGGGATAATGGATAGCGAATGCGAATAGGTGCAATGGCTCTGAGAGTTGTGTTCCTAATTGCATAATATACGACTTGGGGTTCCTGTGTCCAAAAAAAATCTAATTTTTGTAAAGGTGAAAGGTTAGTTTGTGTCCCCGCCAGCATTGCTTGATTCTGATCTGGTGATGTTGTACGTATCATTGGGGTAGTGTTTCTAAACAAAGCGACTTTGGTAACAGACATGCATCATTTAGTACAAATATAGCATAAATACCTGATTAAGAATAGTTTCCTTTAGATAAACCAATGACTGCGATGCGGTTCAAGACATTGCAACCTCTCTTGCTCCAGAATTTTAAGGGTCCTCCTCAAAATTCTGCCCCAATTTACTGGGTTGGTACATCTGACGTCTGTGTGCGGTGATCGGTTGAAATTACTTTGGAATTTTGAGAATTCCCTCAAAATTCCGCCCCAGTTTCTAATTGTAGGGGACATTATTGAATTGTGACCGAACCCATAAGGCTTCCTATGTATCTCTTCTTAAACAGGAATCAGGTCAGACGTAGTTTAAATTACATCGTATGAGGAAAGCGTAAAAGTTACACATAATATTGCTTTACTACATCTGAGTTGATTGGTTTTGGCTAGACTTCTTCGTCTATTTCTGCGAGTATAACGACTCCTCTTGTTAGAACCCCGTGAACCATATATGGGTCTTGCCAGTTGGGATAGAACTTCCCTTGGCTTCATCTTGATGTGTAAAAATCTTTTTAATACCATCTGCCCCGGTATGAATTGTCTCAGCTTGACCCTTTTGTTGAAGGCTCAGGACATTCTGTTATGATAGAGCTGACCGTGACAAACTGCATTCACTCTTTTTCCATCTATAGGAGCCAGTTGCTCGTAATGACTCTTCACCCACTCTGCATCGTCGAGCTCTGCTTCCTGTATGAGTCTCAATGAAGGAATTTCTACCTCGGGGGGAATGATCGCCTCTGTGCCATAAACCAGCATATAGGGGGTTGCCCCAGTTTATGTGCAGACTATGGTGCGGTACCCCAATAAAGCAAATGATAACTTCTCATCTTATCTACATTTTCCTTAGTATCTTCTTGATGTTCTTGTTGGCGGCCTCTATAGCTCCATTATCTGAGGTTTGTAAGTGGCAAAATTCTTGTGTTTGATCTTGAAGGTTTCACACATGGCTTTGATCAAGTCACTGTTGATATTGGAACCATTATCCGTAATAATTGACTATGGAATTCCAAACTGACAAACAATATGGTCACAGACAAAATCTGCCACAACTTTCTTAGTCATTGCTCTGTTAGAGGCTGCTTTAACCAGTTTGTTGAAATACTCAATTGCTACTAGGATAAACTTGTGCCTGTTTTATGCGGTAGGTTTGATTGGTCCGATAACATCCAGCCCCCATGCGGTGAACGGCCATGGCAAGCTTGTTTCATTAAGCTCATTCGGAGGCACCTATATCATGTTGATGTGTATCTGACAGCGGTGGCATCTTCGGACGTACAAGACGCAGTCCGTTTCCATAGTCATCCAAAAGTAAGCAGCACGGAGTATATTCTTATCTAAGGAAAAATCGTTAATATGCGGACCAAAGGTCCTGGCATGAATTTCCTCTAGCAGTTTGAACGCTTCCCTTGCATCAACACACCTTAGTAGTCCTAGATCTAGAGTCCTCCGATACAGGATTCTTCCACGATGAAATAAATTGTTAGACAATCTCCGAAGTGTGCGCTTCTGAGTAGCATTTGCGAGCTTGGGATATTCTCCTTTTTGCCAAATATTCCTTGATAGCATGAAACCAAAGTTTTCTGTCTGCTTCTTCCTCGACATGAGCATAGTAAGCTAGCGAACCATAGATCTTCATAAGAATAGGATCAGTGAAATTCTTATCTGGATGTTGTATCATAGAGGCTAGGGTAGCCAATGCATCGGCAAACTCATCCTGTAATCTGGGTATGTTGGAATTCTGTATTTGTGAACCTCTTTCTCAACTCATGTACATGATGCAGGTATAAAGTATCTTGGAGTTCTTGGTTTCCCATTCTTCTTGGACCTGGTGTATAAGTAACTCTGAATCTCCAATCACTAGCATCTCTTGAACGTTCATGTCAATGGCCATCTTGAGCCCCAAGATGCAGGTTACGTACTCTGCCATATTGATAACACAGAGGAACCTAAGCTTGGTAGATACTGGATAATGCTGGCCGGTTTCTGACACTAGGACTACTCATATGCTTACCCCTTTGAAATTCACTGCTCCATTAAGAAATGTCCTTCAACCATCATAGGATTCTGCAATGTCTTCTCCAATGAAGGATATCTCTTCATCAGGAAAATATGTCTTCAGGGGTTCGTATTCTCCATTCACAGGATTTTCCGCTAGGTGATCTACTAGTGCTTGTCCCTTGACTACCATCTGAGTCATGTAGACAATGTCAAATTCATTCAACAGGATTTGCCACTTGGCTAGCTTGCCACTGGCATGGGTTTCTGGAAGATATACTTCAAAGGATTCATCCTTGATATGTGATATATAGTATAAGCATAGAAATAGTGCCTCAACTTCTGAGCTACCCAAGTCAGAGCATAATAGGTGCATTCCAACAGAGAATACCGGGCCTCGTACGGGGTGAACTTCTTATTGAGATAATAGATGGCCTGCTCCTTCCTCCATATTTCATCACGCTGCCCTATGACACAACCGAATGATCCATCCAATGTGGTAATGTAGAGCAACAGAGGTCTGCCCGGCTCGAGTGGGACCAAAACTAGCGGCATGGATAGGTACTCCTTGATTTTGTTGAAGGCTTTCTGACAATCATCAGTCCATTTGGTAGCGGCGTCCTTCATTAATATCCTGAAGATCGGCTCACAGATGACAGTAGATTGTGCTATGAACCGGCTGATGTAGTTAAGTCTCCCCAAGAAACTCATTAATTCTTTCTTCTTCTTTGGTGGCAATTCTTGGATAGCTTTGACCTTTGATGGATCCAGTTCTATCCCTCGGCGACTTATAATAAACCTAACTATTTTTTTGGCAGGAACCCCTAATGCACATTTGGCGGGATTTAGTTTCAGATTTTACATTTTCAGTCAGTTGAAGAACTTCCTCAAATCTTCCATGTGATTAGTGGCTTTCTTGGATTTGATTATGACATTATCTACATACTCCTCGATCTCCTTATGTATTAAATCATGGAAAATGGTAGTCATGGCCCTCATGTAGGTGGCCCCAGCATTCTTTAGCCCAAACGACATCATCTTGTAGCAATACATCCCCCACAGCGTAATCAAAGCCATTTTCTCAGCATTTTCTTCATCCATCCATATTTGATAGTACCCAGCGGAACAATCAACAAACGACTGTAGTTCATGCTTGGCGAAGTTGTCAATCAGGATGTGTAGATTTGGTAAGGGGATGTTATCCTTTGGACTGGCCCGGTTATGATCCCCGTAGGCGACACAGACTCTAACCTTCCCATCCTTCTTCGATACTAACACAATTTTGGCCAACCATGTCGAATATTCTACTTCCCTAAGAACCGTAGCTTTGACTTACTTAGTGACTTCCTCCTTGATTTTCAAACTCATATCAGGTTTGAATTTTTTGAGCTTCTATTTTACCAGTGGACATGTCAGGTGAGTGGGCAATTTGTATGCCACAATAGATGTACTCAAACCAGCCATGTCATCGTATGTCCAGGCGAATATGTCCTTATATTCCTTTAGAAATTTTGTGTACTCTTCCTTTTCTAACGATGACAGATGAACACTGATGCGAGTTTCTTTGAAATTTTCTGCATCTCCGTTGACAACCTCAGTTTCGTCCAAATTGGACTTAGGTCGATTCTTAAAATTCTCAACTTCTTTAACAATCTCATCCAGTATATCATCTTCCTCTAAGTCTATGTCTGTTTGTTGCGTTGTCTCATTGCATGTCACAGTCGTTGGTTCATCAAGATAAGTAATAGTAATACTGTAAATAAAGTAAATGAAAGAAAGTAATAAGAGTAAGACTTATAAAAACTGGAGTGCTTTGATAAATTTAATAACTGTTTAGAACATTTGAGCTTTTATTTCGAAATCAAAAATGCAAAAAGAAAGTCAATTAGTAAAATAAAAGACAATGCATGATGCTTTGTTCAGCCTTGCTACCCTGAATCTTTTCGAGCTCTAGTGGCTATGATAGTCCAGTTGTTGAGGCGTGCTCCGCATATGGCTTGTACAGAAGGGCCTTCCTCCCCCTCCTCCTCGAAAATGGCATAACAATCCGTGTTATCATCTTCTAGGAACATATTCCCCTCATCGATGCTAATGCTTCCTCTTCTTCTAACCCATAGATAACTTCAGTCAGTTGGAAGGTCTGCTCCAACAGGGGTATTGGTTGCTCCAATATGTAGTAAGGATCGTGCCATGGTGGCGACCAGTGGTTGAATTCATCTCAAGTGTACTCATACCCCCAATCCGAAGGTGTTGTCGTGTTTCTTGAGCTTCATCGGCTTAATGATTCCTTAGAGATTCTTGCCGAGTCCCTTGCTAGGCTCATACCCGTTCCAGTTCAGTATAATTTATCTCACCACTTATCCTTATCAAAGGCGTTGACTAGTTTGATGTGGTGGTAAGTTTCTCCACCTATCTTCCTTCTTCCTCTAATGGCCGGAATGGTTTGGCGACTGTCTATGGGATTGCTACCGTCACTGTGAATAACTACCTCTTTCTATGGGATTGCTACCGTCACTGTGAATAACTACCTCTTGGTAATTCAACTCAAACTTCATTGCCTGATGTAGGGTTCATGCTATATCCCCATCGGCATAAATCCAAGGCCGTCCCAAAAGCAAGCTGTAAGATACCGGTACGTCTATTACTTGAAAAGCAACATCAAACCAAGTAGGCCCCATTTGTAGACACAGGCTAATTTCTCCAATGTTATGCCTCTGAGACCCGTTGAAAGACTTAATATTGATGGCCCGTCCTTGATTTCATGCAGCGGTTTCCCCAATGTAACAAGGCATTCTTATGTGCATCAGAACTTTGTAGCAAAGCAAAAATAGAAATCTTCACCGGTGTTTCGTTCAGATGATCAATGAATGAGTATTCCTTTGCTTGTATCTTCCTCCAGAGATCATCGAGCCCAGTTTCGGTGATGGTTTGTCGACCAAAGGTCTGCTCACTTGACTCAGCCAAGTGCTTTGGAGTGTAAACCCTACTGGTCCTTGTCATACCCTATGTTGCAACTGCCTCCCCGAACTTGGCTTTCCTTTTCCTTCTTGCCTCAGCTGTGTAGTCCTATGGTATAGCAATCATGTGGAATAGTGTTACGACTGTAATTGATACTGGAATGGGAACCCATGCTTCGGAAGGTACTACAACAACTTCAAATGGTACAGACGCCTTCGGGGACCCAAACTCGACCTCAATTAGTGTTGGCGCCTTTGTAGAAAATGGTGTTTCAAACTTAAGTGGTATGGACATGTCACCTCGGCATCTTCAGAAGGCTGAATCTGAACTATAATTGGATTAGGGGTGATTGTTGGCTTCTTACAATCGTTGCCTCATGTGATCAAACCGATTGATCACTTGGGATTCCAGTCATCCTCTATCCCAATCATATGAACACATCTACCCTTGTAGTATGGTAGAGGGTTATCGCGGACATTCCGATCTAGCTCCTTTACCACGATGATCTTGTTGTCAATCAAATCCTGGATCTTATCCTTTACGGAACAGCACTCGTCAATGGTGTGCCCTTTTATGCTAGAATGGTATGCAGGTTTTATTTGGGTTGACCTATTGGGAAGGGTTTTCTGGAGATATGGCAGGGATAGGGTTGACATAACCAACAGCTTTGAGTCTTTCATACAGCTGGTCAATTGGTTCAGCAATGGCAGTATACTGTTTGGGAGGTTTGCGGTCGAAATTTGGTCAAAGTCTAGGGAAGTTTTGACGTGGTTAAGGTGATTGATAGTGCAGCAGTTGAGTATTGTAGGTTTGGTAAACATGTGCTGGTTGGGAGTATTTGGGTGAAGTAGGTTGGTATGTAGGAGATAGAGGTGATCGGTAATTTTGGGTAGGTTGATATGTAAGTGGAGGTATTGGATAGGTTTGGTATTTGATTGGGGACTTTGTTCTCTGTGCAACAATCACGGTGCTCACATCCCTTTTCTTGGACGTGCCACAAGATTGTAGAGCCTTGTTGGTAGCCTATAAAGCTTCAAAGTTTGTGACCATACCACTTTGGATACCTTCCTCGATCAGTTCCCCTAACTTGATGTTGTCAGAAAATTTCTGGCTTTCAATCAGCATCAACCTTTCATAGTATTGTGGGTCTTGAGCTCAGACAAAACACCTGTTCATTTTCTCTTCTTCTAAAGCCGGTCGGACCTTAGCAGCTTCTGATCTCCAACGAGTAGCATACTCGTGGAATGTCTCCATAGGTTTCTTCTTTAGGTTCTGGATGTAGAACACATCTGGCGCATTTTCTGTGTTAAATCTGAACCTCTCCATGAAATAGGACGCCATACTTACCTAATTCGACCACTTCTTCAGGTCTTGGCTGATGTACCAAGATAGAGCATCTCCCTTTAGACTCCTCATGAAGAGCTTCATGCAAATCTCTCGTCCTTCCCTACTCCGACCAGTTTGTCGCAGTACGTTCTTAGATGAACTCTCAGATCCCATGTACCATTAAATATCTCGAGCTTAGGAGGTTTGTACTCTTCGGGCAGTTCGACATCAGGTTGAATGCAAACGTCTTCGTAATTTAGCCCTTCTATCCCTTTACTTCCCTTGACACCCTGAATTCTACTAGTAATCTTCTTGAGTTCCTCTGCAGATTCCTAATAACCAGGTTTTTATCATCAAACTCGAGTGTGTTTGAAATGGGTTGAATAGGGTGCGACATAACTTCCATATAGATAGGGGTGTTGTGGTGAGGGTGAAAATGGTCATTTGTGGAGTTCACAAGTTCCGAGAAAAATAGTGGAGTATTGTTAGATATGTGGCAAGTGTTGCAGTGGTGGTGAGGAGCAGAGTGGTTTTGTGATTTTGGAATGTTTTGTAGAGATGTGGAGTTCTGAGCATTCGGGAAACTGACATCTAGGTGGTGAGGGAAAACGATAAGCTTTCCAAGTTCCGAACTTGGTCCAGTTCTTCTTGAAATTTCAACAACTTCTGCTCGAGTTGAGAGGCACTTTCCTTGGAAACCTGAATTCTCCGAGTAACCTCTACCATTCAACTGAACTCTCCTTCCTAGTGTTGGTCAAATCTTCCATTTTTCCTCTATTTGTGTTTCTAATAGGACTAAGAGGAGGAGTGGATGGAGGGCCCTTGGATCTTGTGGAGTATGATGAAGATGCCATAGTGCACGAACTAACCTTTGGGGAGGGGAAAAAACAAAGCAAAAAGAAAACAAGGTAACAAGTTCGTGAGGATTATAAGAGAAGATTACTATAATTAAACACATAGTGCAGGAATGCAATGTCGTAATTTGGGAGCCTCGTTGTGCCCGAGGTAGGCCTAGCGACAAATTGATTTGGAGAACTTATAATGCTAAATGCCTCATTTTATTGATAAAAATAAGACGAATCTGAAACGACAATAAATAACAGGAAATAAAATGTCATTAATGGACATTGGCCTTATTACATTCATAAACTAAAAGGTAAATTCCTATCTATTTGGTTCCAGAAGGACCTTCCCTAAACTCGGAATCTTTTGCTCGATCGAACAGCTATACCAGTTCTCGAAGTCCCACCAGTAAGTAGGTTCTGGCTAGGTGCCCATCTTTATTTCCCTCGGCATCCTGACTGTCCTCGATCCTTCTGGCGAAATTCCTTTCCAGCTCTACTAAACCCCGCTCTAAGTGCCCCGGTCATTTGTTGGCACTGACAGCCATAGCTTTCTATTCTTCAATCAGCTTTTCGTTAGCTTCTTGAATTTCACGGTGCTCACTTTCACATTCTCGAATCCATTTGCGCAATTGGTTGTATTTGACCTGCGCTTCAACCTTTTCATTGATGATCCTGTGACCTCGAGCGAACCCGGGTTGACCCAGACCATTATGATTGTCTTCTAACCAGCTGAGATAGTATGGAGTATAACCAGCATGGTACCTGTCTGGTTCAGTAGTGTCCCTTCCCCTAACGATTTTCCAGTGCCACATGTGCTGAGCTTAGCACTTGTATGGGCTATCATCATCTTGAAACTCAGCCTGGAAGTTACTCATCTTGTCAACTCTTGGTATAACCTGCTTCCTACCGGCCTATCTCATAACTCAAAAGGGGACATTAGGGTAAGTTCCCCTCAAACCGATAAGTATTAGAAATGGTGCATCTCGAGATCGAGCAATGAAATCTTCAGTAGGGAACCATTCAAATATCCATTGTACTTGGTTCTCTTTCAGATTTTCAAATAGTTCTAACCACCCTTTGGCATCCTCCGCCTGAGCAAACATGTCGGGCATACAGTTCATTTGTCTTGGCTGATAGAAGGCAATATGATCTCCCCAATCCTACGCTGGATCTCTTGTTGATATTCACCCTTCTAAAGGTGTTCCATGAACCATAGTTGGAGTAACAAGTTTCAACCCTCGAAGTGCTTGGCTCCCTTTTGACTCTTCTCTAAGGCTCCGTACGTCTCTACAATAATCATGGGCACTATGCTAAATGGTTGCCGCCAATTCCCTCCATTAAAGTCCTGGTGACCATGGCAACTCTGGTATGGATCCTAGCCTTCTTCCTATGAAATACTATCATCCCAAGAAGCAAAACATGAAGACAAATACCCTCTGATGAATATACCCCAAAATGTAAGAACTTGAAGTTCATTAGTTTGATTCATTTGGTTTTAGGGGGTGATTCCTAGATTTAGTGATATTTCGGGTGTTTCGAGGGTTCGAGTATGTCCGTCTCGTGTTTTCAGACTTATCGGTACGTTTGGGCGAGACGGTGAGTCCCGAGCGTCAAACGGACGAGGCTCGAGTAAAGTAGGAAATTTGGAAAAGTGATGAGTTTGCTGCTTCTGTCATAACCGCATATGCGGTTCTAGGACCGCATATGCAGTCCGCTCTTCGCAGAAGTAGCTCAGTGGCCAGGCCAGGAAAAACCGCAGATGCGGCTCCTACGCCGCAGAAGCGGGCCTCAGACTGCAGAAGCGGTCCCAGCCACTTTTGCCTAGTTCTACAGGTGTGGGACTGCAGATGCGGTCCCCTGACCGCAGATGCGGAAATTGCTGGGCAGTAAGGTTCATTTAATTCGAGCTCAAGACTATTTTTATCACATTTTCATTCATCCTTTGGGCTATTTAGGAGCTCTTGAGAGAAGGTCTTCACTTAGCATTGTAAGATAAGTTATTTCTACCAATCTTTAATTTAAATACTTGTATGTTAGGTAGATTTAACACTAAAAACTAGGTAAAATCAAAGGGTTAGAGCTAGACCTACGGTTTTAATAAAACTAAAATTTAACCACGAAATTTGTTATGAAATGAACTAGAAATAATATATTATTGATCCTTAGGGTAGAGAACAACTTCCTTCGAAACATCTTGGAATCCGAGCACGTGGGACCGGGATCGAAATTTAGGAAACTTGTGAAAAAGGTCGGGAAATTGCTTAAATAGTTAAGATTTGATCTTGTAAGCCTATATTGACGAGTTCTTACTTTATTTAACTAGTTTGGAATCGTTCGGCTCTGAATTGATGGCTTGGGCTTGTATTTGATATTTGGGAGTGTGCTTTGGAGCGAGGTAAGTCTCCTTTCTAACCTTGTAAGAGCAAATTGTCCCCATTGGAATAGTAATTGAGCAATTGCTGCTAAATGCAGGGGCTACGTATGCAATAGGTGATGAGAGTCCGTGGGAAGCTACCATTATGTTAATTGTCCGGGTAGTTTAGGACCCACATCATACTTTATCTATGAAAATCTCTATACTGTCTTGATAATATGATCACTTAAGATATGCTAGAGACTTGAAAGGGAATAAGAGCGAACTTGTATACTTGTTGAACTCTTAAATGACATTATTGAGTATTAACGTTCCTTCGTTTGTATTCTTGATATTGCTTGTTATTTATGGATCGGGCTGATCGCCCCAATATGAATTAGATGCATCTAAAGGCGTATTGTCGACCCTCGGCAAGTGCACAGTTTATTTCTGCTAGATCAGGTCACCGCCTCGGCATATTGTGCGCATGATATCTATGTGGAAACATATACTTGAATTATTTTGCTAATATTTCAAGATCTAAGTAGCTAATTGAAATATTGTGAAGAACATGACTTTTACTCCTTATTATAAACTGTTGGTTACTAGTGATTTCCATGCTTAGCATAAAACTTAGACATATTAATTGACCCCAATGAGTATCAAGTCAACCTCTCGTCTCTAGTTCTTCGAGATTAGACGGGATACTTACTCGGTACATATTATTTATGTACTCACACTATACTTCTCTACTTAATTGTATAGGATCTGAGGCAGGTGGACCTGATTACATTCTGGTGCGCATCCTTGAGCACACTCGAGGCTTCTACTGTGAGCTGTTTTCTTTCCATACCGATCAGCAGCCCGAAGAAATTCTTCTTTTGTGTCCTCCCTTTTGTTGTCTATTTTGATTCAGACAATAGGATAGAGTGATTCTTTTATATATTCTACTAGTTGCCCGTAGCTTGTGATACCAGGTCTTGGCACACATGTTGGTAGACTTATATTTTTGGGTTGTATAACCATGTTATTTACATTATTGCTCACTCCTGGTTTCAAATTCAAATTTGAAGTATCTACCTTACATTTATTTCTGATAAAAGTACCATAAGAATTTTAGAAATGTTCCGCATTGGCCTGCCGGGCAATGGTGTTGGGCGCCCTCATGACATATTACGAAAATGGATCGTGACACAACTTGTAAGTCGTGAAATAATTATTGTGTCGTGCATATGCGTATGAATGTCATGTCGTGCATGGGTACAAGTTTCATAACATCATTATTAGGCTTCTAAGGGGATCCCATCATTTCATCACGGTCATTTTGGGCAAACTCATCAACGTATACCAACTGACCAGGTGGTGGTGAATATATAATGCTGTAACATTTTTTCGTATATATATATATATATATATATATATATATATATATATATAACGTCGTCTGGTCATGTGTCAATGTGCATGTATAAACGCATGAAATGCATATGAGATACGTTAATAAAATCTCTCGGTTCGTTATAAGACCATTATGCCTCTGATTAATACCATAAAATAAACTTTACTAACTTATGTATTTCTTAGACCCGTGAATAGATGATAGAATAATAATTCACATGAGGAATCAAGAAAATAGACACCCCTAGTATTCCTATGAATAGAGTCATTTATGAAAGTTGCGTACTTTGCTCGTTTCATTTGTATTATTTCGATCATGTCAAAAAGAAAGAAGGGGTAGCCTTAATATACTTGAACCGATTCACTTTTACAAAAATACGTTACAACGGATTGAATTAGAAAAAATCCGTATGATATTCTTGAAAAAGACTATATCGGACTTTATTTTGAATTAGCATAACACGTTGGATTTATCTTTGAAATTTCACGTTGGATCTTGTTGGGTCATACACATTTCTCTTTCAATGGTGTAGGAAATGTTATTGTCGTATTTTGAGAATCTTGGACTTTTTGAAAAAAAAGCTATATGATCATCTTTTGATCTTTTGATCATTTAAGTGTCATATGTATGACACTTAAATGGACACCTTTCATCCCAAGACCTGAGTCATTTAGCGTATTCTAATGGGCTGCCACGTTTTTGGGTTTAGTATTTATTCGAAGACTTTAATTAATCCATCACTAGTTATTAATTAATAAGGTAATATTTTTATTATTTAATAATTAACCAATTATCGATATAATTAAGAATTATTTTTATATACTTAAAATATTACTCATTTTCAGATATTTTATACACCTTACTATTATGGTCATGTGATACCTTGTATGATACTAGTTCATAAATACTAGATATTTTAGCTCGGGCTGTATTTTATCCCAATATGCCAAACTTGGACGAAAATTTACTGTCTTTGACTTGCTTCCCCTCGCACTTTCACGAATTTACTTATCACTTGTTTGAAATAGCATAATTCTTATAATCTCAAAATAATCTCATTTCTGAACTTACGTCGATTAACTTATCACGAAAGTTTAACATACAAAAATGCGGGATGTAACAATAAGATCTCTTCATCTTAATATGAGAAAAATATAGTAGAAATATTTTTCCTTTTAATGAACCTTGTGTGGAATTAATTTGAACTAGTATATACTCTAATGCGGATAGAAATGTACATGGATCAGGTTAGTTCGGTTTTTATCAAAATCGAACCAAACCTACTATATTGAATTATATTGGTTCAATTTTGTTGGGGGTATCCTTTAATAATCGCATTGCCAAAATATTTTGGCATACAATAGGTATATGACCAATGATTATTTTTTTATATCTGAAGTCTTGTTCTCATTGTTTGTATAAAACAATCCGGGGTTCAAAATATGCCCTGCTGCATGCGTAGGTTGATGAAGCTGATCATCCCACCTTTTATCAATGATTTGTAACACTCTCTCATATTTCTTCCTATCATGATCAAATGCATTCTCAATAGCTTCTTTAAGCCTGTCCACGGCTTCATAAATGTATCCCATGGGTGGTTTTTTCTCCCCATCCACCATACGAAGTACAGTAACCAAAGGATTACCAACTTTAAGTGCTTGAACACTGTCATTCCAAAAAGCAGGACTAATAGCAAATCTCGCAACTTCTTTCCCAAGAGCTTCCTTTGCATAGGTACTCTCATTCCATTCGGTTAACAAGAACATGGTTCGCAAATTTTGCTTTTGCAGGTAAAAGCTATGCGAGGTCAAGAGAGCTGTTGCGAATCTTGTCTTAGCCTGTTTCACCAAATTTCTTTGTTTTGTGTATCTCCTCATCATGTTCAACAACGACCTTTGACTAATGTAAGAATGTATCTTGATCGCCTTAGCAAAAACTGTAGGAAGTCAAATTTCATAGCTAATAAGTATAAGCAATTAACATGAAGGTTAGAAACTTAAAATAGAAAATAAGAACCGCTTGTTCACCGGTAGAATATGGGGCTAACTTGAAAATGTCACCAAACATCAAGTTGATACAATGTGCAGCACAAGGAGTCCAATAAATATTTGGGAAAACTCCTTTCAACATGTCACTCGCTTTTTTATTCTCACTTGCGTTATCAGTGACAACTTGAACCACATTTTCCGTCCAACTTTCAATATTGTCTTCTCAAACAAGTTGAACATTTTATTGGAATCGGTTGAGGAGTCACTAGCATCATAAGATTCAAGAAATACACTACCTCTCGGAGAATTCACCAAAATATTAATGACCATTTTTCCTTTTTTTGCAGTCCATTTGTCCATCATAATGGAACAACCATAAACTTTCCATTGCCCCTTATGCTCCTCGACAATCTTGTGTGTCTTCTCCACCTCCCTTTTTAGACAAGGAACTCTTACTTCATGATAGGTAGGGGCCTTATTCCTGGGCAATATTGGTCAATGGCCTCAATGAATTCCCCAAAACTATCGGTGTAATTCACACAATTAAAAGGGAGCCCCGCATCATGCATCCACCTTGCAAAAACATCTACAACACGCTCCCTCAAACTCTTCATACAAGATTCTAAGTCAACAGCTTCACCCTTTCTCTTTTCATTTAGTTTTTGTGAGAAAAAAGATTAAGAGGACCTTTCACATTGCTACCAGCGGTGGATAATCCACTTCCACTTGTTGAATTCTTTCTTTGACATTTAGAGGGAAGTGGCCTCATTATATCATTGACTTCATCGTCATCCTCATCCATTTGACTATCTTCATCAAGAAGATTAATCATAGATGCTCCAGGGCTCATTGGATTTTTTAACTCATTCTTTTTCTCAACATAATCTCTCATTTCTTTCTTAACAGTAACCAGAACACTTGGACATTCTTTGACATCTGTAAAACCAATGATTAGATGTTTCTTGTGACGATGTATTCCACCGTTATAAACTTTTTGACAAAAGATACATTGCACTCTTGAGTTATTATTGCCAACTGCAACTCCATACGCCCAAGCTGGATCTCTTTTTTGGCTTGATGCCATTAAATAATTAAATTAAATTTACTACAATCAACAACAAAAAAAAAACAATTAATTCACTGCCCTAAACAGAAAACAGAGCATAAACAGCACTTTTAATAACAGAACAGAGCACAAAGAGAGCATAACAGAAGAAAAAGAAGCCGGAAGAAACTTATAATAATAAGAAGAAAAAGAAGTCATTTAGGGCATCATAATGAGCGCTTAAAAAGTGAAAAAAATTGAAAGAAGAACATAAGAGAAGAAGAATAATAGAAGACGACCGAAAACAGAGCATGAAAAAGAAGAACTGAAGAACTGAAGAAGAAGAAGACTAGAAGAAGAAGAACAGAAGAACAGAAGAAGAAGAAGAAAAAACTTACCTGTTTTGGAGCAGCAGTGGTCTGTCGCAGTGTCGCTGGAGTTCGCTGGGCTGGAGAAGAACAACGTATGTTTTGGTAACAGATGTCTTTGGAGCGTATGTTTATTTGCCCAAAGTTTTTAAAAAAGCACTAGCTTATGCCTTCTGCTTGCTTAAGCGAGCTTTTTATCGCTTTTCTTAACGCGTCGCTTCTCACTTAAGCGAGAAAAGCGCAAACTTTTCTAGTGTGTCACTTTTTTCCCAGAAAAGCGTAACCCCTGCGCCTAGCCTCGCTTCGTCACTTAAAGCGAGAAGCAAGCGCTTTTAATAACCCTGCTTAACTATGCCACCTAGTATCTCCACCCGCAAATATAGGGACTGGGCAATTTTGTCCAGTTTGGTTTAGGCACATAGAAAGAGTACACCTACTGCTGTCTCTACTGGGATTTGAACCTTGCTTCCAAAATTGTGACTCTAGTGTTTCAACAGTTAGGCCATCATTGGGGCATTACTAAGGTTATTAACTTATTATGATATCTTAGATGGCAGATCGTAGCAAAAGAATTAATATTAAGCCATAACAAGGATGATGGATAATAATACCATCCTAGGTCATGTGAATATTGTAGAATGTTGAATTTTGTCTGCTTTAAGATACTTTTTTTTTTCCGACAAGTGTTGGTTTTAAGATATTTTTTGTTTTTCAAAGTTACATGACGTGCGGCCCTTGCTTAAGATGAGGATATATGCATGAAGATGTAAGAGTTGTTCTTCGTCTTAAAACATATTCCACAACAAGAGAAAATGATCAAAATGGTCCTTAATGTATGAGAGTTGGTCTATTTTGTTACTTAATATATGCCACTTAATGGATATAGTCCTTCATGTATGTTAAATGTGGACAGTTTTAGTCCTAAGCCCTAAAAACTAATGGTTCCCGTTAACTTAATAGAGAAATGCAGAATGGTTCGCTCCTCTCCTCACTTCTTCCGCCTCCCTCTTTGTTTCTTGCCCCTGCTGCCTTCTAGCTGTTCCTTTCTTCTTCCTTTGGAGTAGTGAAAATATTTATTGATTAGAAAACATACGTATGAGAAGCAGGACTTGAGCTGGTTTGAGAAGTCTTTTTTCTTTTTAATTTTTTTTGGTAATTCTTACTCTTGGACTGAGATTGTCTTACCGCCAGTTTGTCAACCTCCTAGGGTGTAAAGGTCACTAGACTAATCTAAGAAAAATAATGAAAGTTATTTGATAGGGTAATGGAATATTGGTTTATATTAACGCTTCATTCTTTATCTTTCCAGAGCCGAGGGTCTACCGGAAACAACTTCTACCTTTCAAGGTAGCGGTAAGGTCTGCGTACACACTACCCTCCCAAGACCCCACTTGTGGGATTACACTGATTTTTTTGTTGTTGTTGTTGTTGGTTCATATTAGCGTTGTGCAATCTCATGGACACCGGAGTATTTCTTTCTCGGAGTTATTTATAAAGGAAATTTGACTTCTTGTATTCTAGGTAACCTAAAGAATGTAGAAGTGACAATGTTATTAGTATGAATCACCAAAAAGGACAATTTGATTTCTCAAAGTATCAAAAAAGGAATCACCAAATAGGAACAATTTAATTTCTCAAGTATTGTGGCCAATCTTTTAGTTTGACGCAATTGAGTGTCTTATTTTTTCCTATTAGTTTACATTTTTGGCAAAAATCTGATCTTGCTTCAACAGCCTCTTGCAGATGCAATACATTATAACAATCACGCGGTAATCAAGCTACTGGAGAAACATGGTGCCAAGCCTCCAGTAAGTTTGGTTTTTCGTTCTACTACTGATGAGGGATAAAGCTTTTATTTCTTTATTGTTATAAGAGTTGCTTGGCTTTTGATGTCTAAATTAATTTTCATCTAGATGGCTCCCATGCATGTTAATACTTGCCGTGAAGTGCCGGAATATGAAATTGATGCTAAAGAGCTTGATTTCACTAATAGCATTGAGTTGAGCAAGGTAATATATGTTTTTCGGTTGTGTCTTCCTATTCTTATCTATTTAATTTTACTTTTGTATCATATTTCTCTTCCTTTTGCAGTCGTAAATATTTTTTTTTGGGTGATATTTTGCCTTGAGGCTAACTGGTTGTACTTTTTGGTAGTCATTGATTTGTATGACTTGATATCAATTATCAAATATGGAATTTTGACTTCAGCCTTTAAACCTATGTTGTGCAGACTCTCCAAAATGTAGCCGCACTCGTGTCGGATCCTTCAAAAATGCACTACTTTTGGAGGATCCAACACGTATCCTGCCACATTTTCGGAGAGTCCAAGCAACATAGCTTTAAAC
This sequence comes from Nicotiana benthamiana, assembly GCA_034376525.1. Lineage (NCBI taxonomy): Eukaryota > Viridiplantae > Streptophyta > Magnoliopsida > Solanales > Solanaceae > Nicotiana > Nicotiana benthamiana. The sequence continues at coordinate 26,108,655 of CM067340.1, read as the reverse complement.
TCATACCTGTCCCGTCAAAGATTATAGAGCTGTAATAATGTACAGTTACAAATTTAAAGTTGCTTCTGGGGTTTCCACATACTAATTGATGGTTAGCCTGTCATTGAAGAGTTTCAGAGAGTTATATATTGAAGGACCGGGTTCAGGAAAAATACATGTGATGGGCATTGGGAAAACATTATAGGTTACTTGAGAATATTATATTTACTCCAATATTAAGAGAGACGATGACAGGGAAATGGTAGAGGAAAGAGAAGGGAGAAATGACAAGGAGATGTAAGAAATCACTGTTTCTATGCAATCCCCTAAGTGAGGTGTTTGAAAATAAAAACTGAAAGGAAAGAAGATAAGGTGGATGAAAACTGAAAGCCATTGCTAGAGTTACAAATTCGTAGACTATATTCTCGTATTTGCAATGCCAACAGAAACCAGCTGGAAGCCTTGAGACAGTTGCTTATTTGGTTTCAGGCAATGTTTGGTCTCAAGTTCAATTGTGGAAGTGTGAGATCATCCTAGTGGTTGAAGTGAATAATAAAAAACAGCCTAGTGCACTAAGCTCCCGCTATGCATAGGGTCCGTTGAAGGGCCGGACCACAAGGGTTGAAGTGAATAATATTGACAGTTTTTGGCTAAGGTGCTCCACCTTTGGGCTCATTAAATAGAGACATAAAAATGTGGAATCCCGTAGAAGAAAGTGGTCGAGAAAAGACTTATATATTGGCAGAAAAGATATTTGTCAAAAGGGGGGAAGTAAGTGTTAATTAAAAGAACACTCTATTGAGCATTCCTAGTTAGTTATTTCATGTCTCTGCTACAAGCACAGGCTAGCGTGACAGGGAAACTGACAAGACTACTGAGGAGCTTCACATGGGACCCAGTCGAGGGTTAACTGGCACCTTCTTAAATGTATTTCAAGCAGTTAATGTTACTTCTCACATATTGAACCTTGTGCTCTGTGGTCGTGTCGGCTACACCAACCATTAATGAGATTGACAGCAGTTCATCTAGATTCTGCACAATTTTAGACTCAAAGAAAAGAGAATTTCCTAACATGTCCCCGCAGATATAAGTGTGGTGCACAACATACCCATGGGACTCTATTGGACATGGCTCGTGACTCCTTAGGACACCCTAAACTTGGCTGATCTGATACCAGCTTTAACATCCCAGCCCACTAGTGACATTGTCCGTTTTGGGCCTAGGCCCGCACGGGTTTAAAATACGTCACTAGGGTCTAAGGCATGCTTTCTTATATGCTCGGTATCTTTCCCGTGTTTTGCCGATGTGGGATTTGCCCGGGGTATTACAGTTGGCACCTTGACTTACTATCTGCTGATTAATATGGTATAATCTGATTTTTAGAAGAATCTTGAGATGGCTCGTTTTATTGTTTACTGAAGTGGCCTAGAATATCTTATTGCTCCAATGTAGAAATTTTCTCTTTACTTCTCTGCTGATCCAAAGACATTGTAGGGGACGTTCCATATTGCCTCATGGCGTGGAATACAAGTTGCTGTAAAAAAGTTTGGGGAGGATGTGGTTGCGGATGAGGATAAAGTGTGAGTGAATAAAACCAATATTGATTCTATTTTCCTACTTACAAGGGGGAATACCTCAGTTGCTTCTTCACATTGTTTAGCTCTTCTCATTTATTCTTTGATTTACATTCTCTAATAGTAAGGTTTCTGCAGGAGGGCATTTCGAGATGAGCTTGCGTTGCTCCAGAAGATAAGACATCCTAATGTCGTCCAGTTTCTTGGTGCCGTAACACAAAGTAGTCCTATGATGATAGTGACGGAATACTTACCAAAGGTCTTTCTTATTAATTCTACCAATAATCCAGTATGCATACTTAAATTTGACAACATTATATACAATGGTCGAACTTTATAGTTCAATCCAAATCTTCATGTTGACCTGTTTCTCTGTTTTTCTCCTTGTTTTTTTCTTTTCTTCTTTTTGAATAAGTAATATGTTTGAATCTTTTCCAACAAAGCTATCACTTTGAAATGACTTTTCGATTGCCATATATTTCCAGGGTGATCTCCGTCAATATTTGAATAAGAAAGGAGCGGTTAGACCAACAAAAGCTCTCAGATTTGCAATGGACATCGCGAGGTTCACATCCGCTCTGTGCTATTGGCCAATATTGTAAACTCTTAATAAATTGCAAAACTAGTGGTTTATGTTTAATTTTTAAAAAGGTAAATTTTCACTATGCATTACTTGTAAAACTTCTCTTGGATATAAATTTCAAGGTACCGTAGTCCTTGGATTGGACTATTACGTCTTAGTATAAGAATGCTCAAACAAAATCGAGATTTATCCCCCTGTTCCTTTCTTCAAATATTTCTTACCAATCAGGTCACACTTGATGTTTAGTAAATTATTTCGACATACTGTTCATTTTCATATTATGTTGAACCTTGCTCTTTTTTTTTACATCTTATATGTGTGCAAGATGGATTGTATTTCATAGCTTCATATATTGTAATTTGGTTGTAGGGGAATGAACTATTTGCATGAACATAAAGAAGCAATTATTCATCGTGACCTTGAGCCTTCGTAAGTATTCATACTAATTCCTAGCCAAGTTTTCGAGTAGCATGATTACCATAAAGCTTTCATGATTATTTTGAGTTCCTTCCTTTAATCATAGTCTTATATATATATATATATATGAGTAAGATAACAGAAATATTTTGCGGGATGATACTGGACATCTGAAGGTTGCTGACTTTGGAGTAAGCAAGCTGCTGAAAGTTACCAACAGGGTCAAAGAAGACAAGCCTCTGACATACGAAGACAGTTATCGTGAGTTCTTCTTTTAGATATGCTTACTCAACCTCTATTCCTTCTCCATTGGAAAAGACACGGTAGCTGTACATCAGGTTAAAAATGGATGTTTGTGTATATGTTGCTTGTCACTGTGGAAGCAGAATTACTATTGGTCTACAGACTACAGTCGGTTGAGTGTTTTCAAATTTGCTTGATAGATTCAGAAAAGCTCTCTTGAATAAACATGTTGTGATCTGATCCTGTTGATTGATATTCAAGAGCAGATATTTGGATTTCTTCTAACATTTTCATTTTGTGCTTGTTTTTTTAAACAAATTCTTGTGCAATAATTAGGCAGATATGTAGCTCCAGAGGTTTTCAGGAATGAGGAATATGATACCAAAGTTGATGTCTTTTCATTTGTTTTAATTTTACAAGAGGTAAATCTTTCCTATCTGGTTAATGTTTAAAATTTGAGGAGAACAGTTCGTTTGCTCTCCTGTGGACCATAATGTATATAGATGTCTTTAGTTTACGTTTAAGAGTGTGTATGTGTGTGTGTATCTTGATTGCGTCTTCATTCTATACTAAGTTGTTCTTTTCAGATGGTTAACGGTTACTATCTGGTCTCTTTTGTGTGTAGAGGACCTGAAGTTATTCTCTTAACCTCTGCAAATTGGCACACAGGAAAAATTCTTCGGACATGATTTGCTAGCCTAATGAAGTATATCTTGCAATTGATAATCATTTAAAGTCTACATACGTGTTGACTCAAGGTCCATTATGTACTGTGCTCTTAAAAGCTATGTTGCTCGGACTCTCCGAAAATATCGCCGGGTGCGTGTCGGATTCTCCAAAAGCAGTGTATTTTTGGAGAATCCGACACGGGTGCGGCAGTATTTTGGAGAGTCCGTGCAACATAGCTTAAAATTTAATGCACGAAAAAAAGAAAGAAGTCAGCAAGGCTCTAGGGCTTTAAGTGAAAAAGAAGCAGAACACATTTTTTTTAAGATGAAATGTGCAATTGACAGAAAATCAAATATTGCTTAGCATATATGAATTTTTTGAAATGGAATGTGTAATTGACATAAAATCAAACATTGCTTAACATATATGAATTTATAATATAATGACATCAAATTACAATCAGGTTACTAATTTAAGCATTCAATATTCAGTTTAATCCAATAGATCAAATTTGACATTATTGAAATGTGTTTCAGTAAGGTCACAGAGGATTAGTTTGCAAATTGATTATCAGTTTTCAATCAACCATACAAAATTGATTTGCACAATTTTATATTTGCTTGTTCTTGTAAATGTACCGAGAGAAAACAAGAGGGTAGCAAAAGGAGAAGCATAGAATTAGAAGTAATAGCAGAAGATGACTTGCATGAAACTAGAAGAAAGAGTAACTATGAAGAGAAAACATACAAAGTAACTAAAAAAAGCAGAAAATATGAAGAGAATTGTGAGAAACTACAAGAAAAGAAGAAGAAGAAGAAGACGACTATGAGACTACGTTGAAATAATGAAATATGCATATAATAACATCCTAGCACTTGAATGCTAAGGGGCCTACTTTCTCCTCTTTTTCTCTGTTATTACATCTTTCGAAGTCAATTTCCAAGAATAGAGTGCTTCATGCTCAAATCACCTTGCACCGTACTGTCCAAAGTGCACATTTCTTCTAAGTGCGTCGCTTGCCATGAAAGATAACTTCTTGGGGTTGCATTACTGTTGCTTTAAGCGTGATGTGATGAGTTTTAGAAAGTGATTATGCCGGGCAATACATACTTCAACTTTCATCTTCTACCTTCCGAATGAATTAGTTTAATCCTAATCTGATCTATTTATAGTGCATATCTGCATAAGTTCTGAAGTAATTTTATTTTATAAAATTTAGTGAGTCAAGGATGTGCATCTTTTGCAGTTTCTGTTTTCACATGCAGATATGTTTTATCTTTATGATGTGCTGTATTTCAGATGATTGAAGGCTACCCCCCTTTTCACGCGAAGGAAGAAAATGATGTACCTAAATTATATGCTGCTAAAGAGCGCCCTCCTTTTAAAGCCCCAGCGAAGTTTTATGCCCATGGACTGAAAGAGTAAGTTCTATATTTTCCTCTCAGTTTCTACTATAAATCACGATAATATATAACTATAATAAACCATGCAATTCTAGGATAAATGTTGATTCTTATAATCTGATTGCAATGGGACTCCTTGTGTTGGACCTAGACTTGAGAGTCTCTTCTCTTCTTGGCTCTATACCATGTGAAGAGTGTTGTTAGTAGAACTCAATGCACTGGGACTCCTTGTTTAGGATTTAGCCTACTCCAATAAGGTATATTACCTTGCTTATAATGATACAAAATATTCTCCTCATTAATAGAATATTCTAGGCTATTCTAGATGAATATTTATAAATGAATTTATACATATTTTGTCAGTTATTTTATAGTCTAATTAGTTATTGTGAAAATTCTAATTTGACTTCTTCCTGCAAAATAATTTGAGAATATGTATCAGTTATGTCTGTTGATCATTCGAAAGATAAAAATGAACTGTCCTGTGAAAATCATTTATCCTCTGGTGTGAACAAGTTGTTTCATTTGCTTAATGATGAACACCACAATTTACGATAAATCTTACCTACACATTCTTTTTTCAGAATTAGAATCGGCGCCCTTCATTCGTCACGATTTCTTTGAAGTGCCCTTATATTTGGAGAATTTATGCAAGTTTATCTTCACAAAATCATGATATGCAAAATTGATAAGCAGCTAAAATTGTTGAGATAACTGACCGAATATATCATGCTACCACTAACCTTTTTAGTGGCCCGTTCCCATTTAGTTTCTGAACAAAAGGGTTTAGGTCTAAAATTAAACATAAGAAGCTGGGATCCAGATGTCATTTCCTGTATCCTTGATAAAATTGACATGTCAAAAAGAGAATTATTTTAATAAAAGTAGAGCATGTTATTAATCTTGATTCGGCTACGTATATGGATTAGTAGGTTTATAGCTGATCAACTGTGGTCTTTTACTTGATAGATTTTGGCATTTAGTGAACTATGGATCTTAGAGATTTTACCATTTCTTGATCATCAATTTGGTGCTGTCTCCAATGCGGTAATATTTTGGGACGACTTTGGTTTTCCAGGTTGATTGAACAGTGTTGGAATGAGAAGCCAGCCAACCGTCCAAGTTTCAAGCAAATTATCCCTAGGCTTGAGTCCATTTATAAAAAGTTCGACCGCAAGAACAATTGGAAGGTAAATTTTCCATCGTTGTCTTCTCCGTTCCTACTGTTTCTGTTCGTTTAATCTCGTGATTGGTGTTTATTTGCTTGAGCTTTTCACGTTTTGATTATCAATGAACTAAACTATTTTCCATTTGTTTCATCAAATAAAGACGTGTTCGCTAAATCACTTGAGTTGCATAAAAAAAAACAGTATCTAGGCTCTCATGTGGTAAGTAGCTCATGTGAAACAAATACGAATCACATAGAATTGCCAGCCCAAGTATTATATGCTTACTATCTGATTAATACAAAGTATTCTGATCTAGTTTTGTACCGAGGAAGATGTCCTTGCCTGATCCTCATATCCGGTCGTAGAATATTATTTTTCATTTTGAGCTAGTTTCATTTTCGTCTTTTTCCTTGAGTCTTGGTGTTATTTTCATTTTCGAGTAGTAAAGGTGGCATGTTATCTTTCACTAAAAAGGGTAGCATGTAATTGTCTTTGAATTGTTGGCGCCTTAGTTATAATGTTATATGCCCATGGCATGTGCTTCAATTTATTTATGGTTTCTCACCAGTGTGCGGTACCTTCATTGGTACCCGACTGCTTTCGGATTCACACTAGGAAGTCCCACATTGGCCGGGGGAGAGGGGATAAAGCACTTTCTAACAAAGGCGACTTCATATCCTGGGCTTGAACCCGAGAACTCCGGTTAAAGACGAAGGATGCATCTGCTGCAGTTAGCATAAATTATGATTCCATTTGCTACATGCAGGTTGTTAGACCATTGAGATGCTTTCAGCATTTAGAGGCAATGTGGAAGAAAGATACTCCAAATTTAAGTAGCCGAAATGGTTCATCTTGGTCGACGCGCCACATCTAGCAAGTTTTCCGGAAATAAATACTTTCTCATTTGCTCAACTGTGCATAAAGTTTCTCTACTTCTCCACATTTCTGCAAAAATTTCAGTTGCTTTTAGTATTTTAGGCTATTGTATTATTTCTAGTTTCAATTCAAATTTTCTATTCTTGTCATTGGTATGATGATCTTTGTAAGTTTTATGTTATTTTTAGTATATTAAACTTGAACCCGTGTTCTTTTTCTTCCATTTTTTTAACAAGTCTGACAATATTGAAGTTTAAAAGGTTTTCTCTTTCCTATGTAATTCTTATATATTTTATCCAGAAGATGGAAGTTGCTGAAATAAGGATGTTAAGAGCATACCGGGTTAGATAAGATTAGGAATTCAATTATTTGGGATAAAGTGAGAGTGGCCCCTCTGGAAGATAAGATAGCGGTAAGCGAGGTTGAGATAGTTCAAACATGGTGAGAGGAGAAGCATAGAAACCCTAATACTTGTTAGAAGGTGTGAGAGGTTAGCCATAGTGGGCATTAGGAGTGGTAGATGTAGGCATGAGAAGTCTTGGGGAGAAGTGATTAGTCGGGACATGGCGCAGCTAGAGCTGACTGAGCAAATGATCGTAGATAGGAGGGGTGGAGGTGGAAGATTAAGGTAGAAGGTTATTAGGTAGTCGAGCGTTTCCCTTTGTCTTACTCGGTTCGCTATTACTATCTAGAGCTTAACCACACTCTTGGCTTCGGTCTTATTTTTATCTTATGTTGTTCCTACTTGTTGCCATTACTCTTTTTCATTCTTTCTCCAACCTATGGTCTATCAGAACAGGCTTGCCCTTACAGGGTAGGGGTAGGGGTAAGGTTGCGTACATCTTACCTTCTCCAACCCCTATTTATGGGAAATCACTGGGTTTGTGGTTGTAATTCTTATATATTTTAACAAAATCAATTTTATTTTTATTATTTTCTTTTTCAATTTGACCATTTTTTTTATTTTCATTGTAGTTGTAAAGAAAGAGTTTCTAGCTTAAATCTTTAGTTTATATATGATACATGTTGGTGTTCCATCTACTATATCATTGCGTTTTACTTTCCTCTGATGTATATTCTTTTATCACATAATAAGCAGGTACCACCTCTTGATTTTATCCATCTTACTGTGAATATTTGTGTAAAATTTTGGGGTGTCAATAAATCTTTAAAAATTGACTGAACTGGCTGAGTCGAACTGTGCTAAGCTAATTTTTAAGTTTCTTTTAATAATATTGTAGATTTTTATATAAATTTCTAACCTTACCGAATAACTAGTATTGGTTTTTATATAAATTTCCATCTAATATATGTAACATTATGAGTGGACAAATATCATATATAAATATATAATTTTAACAGTGGAATGCGTTCAATGCTAACCTTAAAATCAAATCCATCGAGTTAAAATCTTAAATAAGCTTTTTAAAGGCATCGAAAAGGATTGGTTTTAATAATTATAGCATCAAAAGACAGTTTATATCATTGAGGTCAAACGGTCAGAACAAGCACATTAATACTAGTTGGCTATTTATATTTGTGTAACACATGGATTAATATTAAGTTTGCACCAATTCGCTAATATCCGTTGTATATGCATCAGACGGTAGCAAAGCATTTCATGTTCATGCAGGGTCCGGGGAAGGGGCTGCACTACAAGAGGTATAATGTAGATAGTTTATCCTAATGCAAACATTAGTGCCTTCTTCCATGACTCGAGCTAATGACTTCAATGAACATGAAAATGATTTCAAGTGCTTTTTATTTTTATTTTACATAATGTTGGATTGAGAATGAGTTTATTTGGAAGAATATGATTAGTGATGATTGGTATAGCCAATTCTAAATTGAGCAATTTTAATTGTCTTCTTTTAAATTTTTGGTCTAATTGTAGTTATCTTTAAAGTGACATGATACTCTAAAAATTCTTTTAATAATAAAAGTTAAACCCATTTGAGAAAGAACGAAAATATGTAAACTTACCAACAGGTAAGGGACTCCCAGATGAAATGCCAGTCTGATTTATGTAAATAAACCTTGCATTAGGAAGATTAGTGTTCAAATCATCAATAAGAAGCTTGAGTTTGTCATTAAACAGCTGCACATAATTATTTATGAAATCAACACATCCAGATGCATTTCTTCCGGCAAGCAACCTAATAGATCAATATTTGACACAGCTACCTTCCTTGCTCCATAGCTATACAAAGTCTAAATATAACAAATTAATTATTTCAACAAAATGTTTTGAAGATAATATTGGGGTATCAAATGGACGGGTTGGAATAAATTTGGACATATCAAAATGGGTTGAATCAGTAATAACCTGCTCAAATGTTATTTCGGCCGGAATAAGTTAGATCCAAATGAGTTATGTAATGGATTGTAGTCCAATTTGTCCAACTCTAACCGAGTTTTAATTAATTTGTTTGTTTTCTTATAAATTTATTGACTAACAAAATACAACTAATGATTTTTTTTGTTGTTGTTGTTGTGGATATATTTAAATTATCAAATAAAAAAATATTTTGACAAGTTTTCTTATATGTCCATTATGGCTACTTATTTGTGACATCCCAGCCCGTCACTATTGTTCGCTCGGGCCTACACCTTCACGGATTTAAAAAGTGTCACTGAGATCTAAGGTTTATTAACTTACCTAGTATTACTCTTGTAAAGTCTAGGGTGTTTCATACAGTACTCTTTCTTATGGACTCAGCGTCTTCGTTGAGGTTTGTCCCACCGCATGGATTTGCTTCGACTCAGAATTGAGGTTTGTTCCGTCTAACTGGGATTTGTCTGAACTCAATTGAACTCTGACCCACTGTCGGCAAGGCGAACAAAAAAGTGACTCTGATACTATCTGTAATGGCCCAACCTACTAGTGATATTGTCCACTTTGGACTTAGGCGTCAGATATTTAAAATGCATCATTAGAATTTAAGGCTTATGAACTTATATACCCATCTTCTTATATTTTTTGCCGATATACGATTCTGTCTAAAGCTTGAGGTGTTATATTATTTAAACCAGATGAACACAACTTTAGATGGGGCTGACTTGGCTTGTGTTCAAATTGACCCATCATGAACATATGCCTAGCCCTATTTTGCCATCCTTATTTATTTATTTTGTAAATATTGTTCACGTCAAGTAGGGGGGAGGGTAGGGAGAGGTGGGGAGGAGAGGGGGCGGGGGCAGGAATACTAGCTAATGATTGAGTTTGAACTAGGGGCGGATCTTTAGTGTAATTTATGGGTTTTCAGGAATCCAGTAACTTTAGCATAGATCCGGTATTTTTGTTAAATTTTTTATTAAATATCTATAAATATCTATTTGTGAACCCAGTTATTATTGTATATTAATTTAAAATTGCGGCAGAAACTCATAAACATAAATTCTGGATCCGCCTCTGTTTGAATCCTCCACCTCAACTGAGAAAGACAGAAAGCTCAGCAAGTGAGCCTAGCCGGCCCTTCAAACCGGCATACAGGGGTGACAAACGGTCGGGTCGGATCGAATATGAGCGGGTTAAAATAGGTAATTTAAAAAGCGAATAAATTATTCTACCCGTCCCATATTTGAGACGGATAAAAATAGGTTTATCTGGTAGATAATATGGATATCCATATTATTCATGATCTTTTAAATATTATCACTTGTAAGAGAATTCCTAGTGTTCCAAACTTGAGAAACTTCAATTTGATATTTTATAAATGTAAAAGTTAAACACATTAGTTATCCATTGGTTATCCAATTGGGTAACCATTTTTTAAGTGGATAATATGGTTCTTTATCTATATTCGACTCGTTTTTATATGGTTCATTATCTAATCCATTTTTGTTTTGATGGATAATATGGATAGATAATTGTTTGTTTAAACCATTTTGCCATCTGTACCCGCAGAGAAGATTAATGGAAAATAAATTAAAAAGGAAGAAATTAATAGTACAAACCCTTAGTTGTTGAGAAACTTGTTGAACAAGGACTGTTGCAAACTGATCTGATGTATACAAAAGACTCGAAGGGTAAAACTGAGGCTGTAAATAGTTGTTGAGGTAATCATTGTTGCCCATATCAACAGTGTATAAGCATTTGCTAAAAAGGCATTTCGAGGCCCAAGGTATCTCGCTTTCATGCAAAATTTCGGGAAGGACCATACCTAATGACCAAGACAGAAATTTCCTTAAAAGTATACAAATTTGAAAGAAGTAAAAAACAATTCCAGATAAATTAAGGGTGCTCAGTATATGTCATATACCTCAAATTTAATATATTACTTATATACGAAGAATGGTCAATTGATCATCCTTTAAGACATGTAGCTGTGCATACCACACCTAAGGGGTATAACTGTTTTCATACTCAAACTTGTGGTCTATAAATCACACAAAAATAACATTACCATCACTTCAAGGCTTCCTTTCGATAGTAACAATATGATATTCAAATTAAAATTCGAATATTTGCAGCTATATTTGTTGCAGCTAACAAGAATTATTTTTGAACCTATATATAGTTGACGTGATCTTTTAGCATTATTATTACATCCACCTAGGTGAAAATCCTTCATCCACTAAATAACACATGTCAAATACTTATCATCGTATACATCGAAACGAGTAACACTTTTTTATTTTTGAAAAAATTTGGACTTGTCAAAAATTTGAATTAATTTTGCCTTATTAATTATTTTGACATGGATTTAAATGCTTGTTTGTATGCTTACAATAAAATACTTGTTTATACTGGAGACATAGAATTTGCTAATGTTACAAGAAAATTAATGGAAACATATCCTATTACTTTCCAGATTGGATTAGCAACTACTCCTTATTTGCATCAATTAGAGAATAACTTTGGAAAATTTTTAACACACTTAAAGTTAGGAATAGAATATTTAGGTATACATCAAATAGTTAGAAAATATTTAGGAACCCGACCTAGACATATTGGAATAACTAATGATTATTTTACATACTGTCAAAGTATATTTACTTTCATAAACCTACAGGATAAAAATAAAGAACATAAGATTAAAGAAATATTCCATAAATATTTTAGAAATCATACAGTAGAAGAAAAAGATATAAAGTTTTTCATTGATATTATTTATAAATATACTCTAGAAAAATTAACTATGGATGAAAAAGGTGAAGATAAATTAGTAGAAAAACATATAGAAATATTATATAACATTATAGAAAATATGGAACATAGAGATGACACTACTACCTCAGTATCTACTGAAGACTACCTAAGTGATGGTTAAAATGGAAGCCATAAATAATAAAATAGAAATAATAAATAATAATATTTTAGAATCAAATAAAGTAACATTAGAACAGATAAAAGAAATAAGAAAAAGGATAGAAAATATAGAAACAGAAATTAAAAATATAAAATTAAGAATATTACAAGAAAATAATAAAAAAGAAAAAGAACCTATAAATAAAACTGGCTATGTTAATATACCAGGATTAGGATGGATGCCAATTAAAGTACCATTAACTACTGAAAAAATAAAAGAAGAATTATGAAAAGAGGAGAATATGTAAAAATTACATATATGGAAAATAACAAAATAAAAGAAATGTCAAATTTGAATAGAATATTTATTAAGCTAAATGATAATTATAGACTTATGCAAAAACAAGATAATATTATAGAATCACCTTTAGAACAAATAGTAAGATTAACCAGAGAAAATAATGAAGAAAATAATAGCGAATCACTTCGCAGGGTGCCGAATAGATCCTAATAAATATTAAGTCTGCTTTAGTAATTTCCAAGTATTTTTTTACTACTTGGTATAGTTCTGGTATATATTGTAGGTTATCTCCATCTTGTGTATACACTGCATGCAATAGTCCATAGTTATACATGGTTTGTACTAATTTTGGATCTGATTTATTTAGGGCAATTAATTTATTATATCCTTTCAGAGGTTTAGTTTGCCATCCAATTAAATTTTCTGGGTTAAAGTCTGGTGATTGTATATTTTTATTTAGGTAATTGACAACTTGTATAAACTGGTTGAGGTAATTGTATATCCGTTGTACAAATTGGTTTTGTGTAGGTTTTTTGGTAATTTCGCTGTAGGTATTTGTTTGGGGTTTTGGTAGTTAGTATTCTTTTATCCATTTTATCTAATTTTTCAAAAATATCTTCCATGGTCACCTTTTTCTTTCTCATATTTTTTCTTTTAGTGATTTCATAACTGGTTGTACTACTATCACTATTATTATTATATGATTCGCTATTATTTTCTTCATTATTTTCTCTGGTTAATCTTACTATTTGTTCTAAAGGTGATTCTATAATATTATCTTGTTTTTGCATAAGTCTATAATTATCATTTAGCTTAATAAATATTCTATTCAAATTTGACATTTCTTTTATTTTGTTATTTTCCATATATGTAATTTTTACATATTCTCCTCTTTTCATAATTCTTCTTTTATTTTTTCAGTAGTTAATGGTACTTTAATTGGCATCCATCCTAATCCTGGTATATTAACATAGCCAGTTTTATTTATAGGTTCTTTTTCTTTTTTATTATTTTCTTGTAATATTCTTAATTTTATATTTTTAATTTCTGTTTCTATATTTTCTATCCTTTTTCTTATTTCTTTTATCTGTTCTAATGTTACTTTATTTGATTCTAAAATATTATTATTATTATTTCTATTTTATTATTTATGGCTTCTATTTTAACCATCACTTAGGTAGTCTTCAGTAGATACTGAGGTAGTAGTGTCATCTCTATGTTCCATATTTTCTATAATGTTATATAATATTTCTATATGTTCTTCTACTAATTTATCTTCACATTTTTCATCCATAGTTAATTTTTCTAGAGTATATTTATAAATAATATCAATGAAAAACTTTATATCTTTTTCTTCTACTGTATGATTTCTAAAATATTTATGGAATATTTCTTTAATCTTATGTTCTTTATTTTTATCCTGTAGGTTTATGAAAGTAAATATACTTTGACAGTATGTAAAATAATCATTAGTTATTCCAATATGTCTAGGTCGGGTTCCTAAATATTTTCTAACTATTTGATGTATACCTAAATATTCTATTCCTAACTTTAAGTGTGTTAAAAATTTTCCAAAGTTATTCTCTAATTGATGCAAATAAGGAGTAGTTGCTAATCCAATCTGGAAAGTAATAGGATATGTTTCCATTAATTTTCTTGTAACATTAGCAAATTCTATGTCTCCAGTATAAACAAGTATTTTATTGTAAGCATACAAACAAGCATTTAAATCCATGTCAAAATAATTAATAAGGCAAAATTAATTCAAATTTTTGACAAGTCCAAATTTTTTAATAAGGCAAGTTTTTAGGACGATAATGATAATACCAATATGATACTGAGGCTAAATTATTAGGGAAGGGGACGGAATAACAGTGGGCTAAAGGTACAATATCAGTAGCAGTAAGTAAAGCAGGTAAGGATCCCAAGCCAATTTAAGCACCACAACACCGCAAAACGGCCACCTGCCTGGAGCGGATAAAGTGCACGGCTAAATCCACTTTAGCTTTAAATACTTGCTGTTATTAAACCTTTAAACATGTGTTATGCCGAACTCCCGGTGTTCACAGGATCATTATCATTTTAGTATTATTACTACTTTCCTAAAATCTTGCCAAAGAAAATTTAGCTAGTCATAGTATTACGTACCTTATTTTGCTCCATTATTTCCTTAGTTGATGCTAGATTTTTGCAAGGATAAGAGTATGTGAGAGAGAGTGTTTTTCAAAGAGGGAGAATTTTATTATACAAGAGTAAGAAGAGCTGATAACTCCTCTCTAAATTACAAACCTTTACATATATAGGCAAGGAATGAATACTACACTATCAAGACAAAAGAAACCCTTCCTAATAAGACTAAAATCTATCCTAAAAATACTACACTTCTTGAAATAATACATGACTAAAAAACAAAACTTTTAATCAATACTAAAAAACAAAACTCTTAATCAAGACTATAAAACAAAATCATTAATCAAAACTAAAAAACAAAACTAAAAAACAAAAACATTGGAAAATGTTAGCCTAAATACTACATTTGTCTTGATACTTGTTTGCAAGACTTATACGAAAGTTTAGTCTTCACTTTTCTTGTCTTCAATTTGCTTGTCTTCTTCTTCTTTTTCTTTTGCCATAGTTGGTGGAAGATAAACCTTGGGAATGTCTTCTTTTTGATTGCAATATTTGCAATGGTGTAGGTTGAATAAATCCTTTAGTTGTTGACATAGTAGATATTTTGTTTTTTCTGTCAGCTGCTTTGGATATGTTCTTAATGCATTAGTTGTTGGTGTAGCTTCCCAATTTGCCAGGGTAGTGATCCATCTTGGTAGTTCTTCTATGTCTTTTGTTGTCTTGGCATTTGAGTAGATAATTGTGCTATTTTTGCTATTGTAGATCCACTTTCCTCCTTCTTCATAGCTGCTTATTAGCTCTTGAATAATGACTTTGGTCATAATAGCTCTTTTGTTTTGTAGAAATTCTACTATTTCCTGAATGGTTAAATCAGGTTGTTCCATAGGTTCTTCACACATAATTGTTCTTGTTAGTCCTAGCTTCACTGCTGTGATAGAATGATATATTTCTTGTGGTGTAACTTCGCAGGGTGCCGAATAGATCCTAATAAATATTAAGTCTGCTTTAGTAATTCCCAAGTATTTTTTTACTACTTGGTATAGTTCTGGTATATATTGTAGGTTATCTCCATCTTGTGTATACACTGCATGCAATAGTCCATAGTTATACATGGTTTGTACTAATTTTGGATCTGATTTATTTAGGGCAATTAATTTATTATATCCTTTCAGAGGTTTAGTTTGCCATCCAATTAAATTTTCTGGGTTAAAGTCTGGTGATTGTATATTTTTATTTAGGTAATTGGCAACTTGTATAAACTGGTTGAGGTAATTGTATATCCGTTGTACAAATTGGTTTTGTGTAGGTTTTTTGGTAATTTCGCTGTAGGTATTTGTTTGGGGTTTTGGTAGTTGGTAAATAAAGTCTGTCCTTTTTGGAGTAGGTTGTTCTGGTCTAAGTTGGATATTGAAAGGTTTAAGTTTTTTGGCCTGGTGGGTAGTAATTTCTATTCCTTTTCCTTTATCTTTTTTGTCATATTTTTCTTGGCTAATTGTTATTTCTTTAAATTCTTGCAGGTCTATTTCTTCTTTTTTGCTATCTTCCATTTGACTAATTCTGCTTTCCAGCTTTTCAATATTTTTTTCCATACCTTGTAATTTTTGTAATATGTCTTGCAATAGCTTTTGTACTATTTCCCCTTGTTCAGGTTGTACCTGTCAATCATAATAAAATGCTTCTTTATAAGCTCATAGCTATTCCTGTATCATATGTCTAGATAAAAAATCTGCAATAAAATTGTCTTTAGTACTGATTAGTTCAATATCAAAATTAAATAAAGATATTTGACATACTATATTTCTAATATTTCTGGTAGTAATTGATTGATTTTTTAAATCCTTTGTTAACCAAAATTTAACTTGGGTATTATCTGTTCTTAATATAAAATGTGTATGTGCTATATATATTTCATAGTATAATAACGCTTTTAATACGCTCAATAATTCCTTTCTATTTATTTCCTATTTTGTCTCATTTTCTTTGAAAGTTCCTGAGTTGAATGATGTAATATGTTGTGTGTTATTTTCCATATTTACATATGTTAACATACTTCCAAAAGCATAATCCGATGCATCTGTATAGATTATCCATTTTATTTTTTCATTTATTTCTGGGATTTGTAATTTGGGTAATTTCTTACAATATTCCTTTACTTTCTTCAGGTTTTCTTTATCCTCTATAGTCCATTCAAATACTGTTGTTTTTGTTTTTAATTTCTTTTGTAGTGGTACTAATTTTTCACTTAAATGAGGTACATAATTTCTAATTTGATTTACTAATCCTAAAAAACTTTGTAACTGTTTCTTTTCTTTCAATTCTTCCATGTGTTCTGCAATCTTTTTTAATATATGTTCTTGCATCTCTACACCATTTCTATCTATCTTTATCCCTAAAAATTCTATTTTATTCCTTAATATTTCTGCTTTCTTTTCACTTAGAGCTATTCCTGCATCTTTTATTATTTTCTTAAATCTTTTTAATTATATGATCTTCCTTCGTTTTAGTGAATAATAATATATCATCTATATATACAATAATTCCATCTATATTTCCAAGATATGTATCCATAAATTTTTGAAAATATCCTGGGAAATTTTTAAATCCAAAGGGTAATACATTCCATTCATAAAATCCATTGGGTATTGAGAAGGCTGTTAAATGTCTATATTCTTCTATTATTTTAATATGATAGAATCCTGATTTACAATCAAATTTACTGAACCATTCATAACCTTTTACTTTATTTAATATTACTGCTTTATTTGGTATTGGATAATTTAATGTTTCTGTCTTTTTATTTAAGTCTTTATAGTCTATTACCATTCTAGATTTTCCTCTTTTTTGTTCACTGTGTTTCATTATTATGAATGCTGGACTACTATGTTTAGATTCACTAGATCTAATAAAATTTCCTTTTAATAATTCTGTTATATGTAATTTAAATTGAACCATATCTTCTTCAGTATATTTCATAGGTTTTTTATAGACTAAATCATCCTCTTTTAGTAATCTAATTGGTATTTGGGTTTTGTGTTTTTGCCAAAATTTTAATGGGTCTTCACTAAATACTTCTTTAAATTCGTTACTTAATTCTTCTTCAATACTAATCTCACTTATTTGTAATTTATTATTTTTACTTTTACAAGGTAGTGATTGTTTAATTTTACTATCTCCTTTAATCCAAGGTATTAGTTCACTTTGTTTTTCCAAGGTTCTTTTAGCTATTATTTTTTGCTTGCAAGGGGTAGTTAATAATAAATAATTTCTTGTGATTGTAAAGGGTTCATAATTTTTTAAGAATTTTTTATAACCTAATATTATATCATGAAATATTTCCTCACATGGGTATAATTCATTTAGTACTAGTTCTTTATCCCATATTTGTATTGTTATATTTGTAGCTTTGTGTCGGACTAGATTTCCTTCTTGGTTAAATCCAGCAATTATAATTGGATTTTTTAATTCCTTCCAATATTCTTCTGGTAATACTTTTCTTCTACATATATTAGTTCCAGCTCCTGTATCTATATATGCTGTATAATATCTACTGTTATATCCTTCACATTTTACTTTAATTAAGATATGTATTTCTTCATGACTCATATACTTTCTTTTATTATATTTATAGCATTAATTGTTTCTCTTTTTATATTAATTGTTATTGTATTAACTGTTATTTCTAATTCTGATTCTGTTAGATTCCATGGTTCTACCATATTTAACCATTTAATTCCTAGTATAATTTCTGGTTCATTATCCATTATTTCTAGATTTATGTTGAATAATAATCCTTCTATTTCTATTGGGCTATTTATTTTTCCCATACTTGTTACTTCTTGTTGTGTAATGAAATTAGTATATGTATGATTACTTTCTTCTATTTTGTCAATCTCACTTATTAGTTGTTTAGCTATATAATTTTCTCCTGCATTAGTAGCAATTAAGATTGGTACTAGTATTCTTATTCCATTTCTTATTATTCTTCCTTTTATATAATATTGGTTTTCGTAATATTGGTCCGATATATTTTTCCTAATTCGAGGTATTATGTTTAGATTCCTTCTACTCATACTTCTATTAAGAAGATTTCTTCGTTGCTCTAAATTATAAGTTACTAATTCTAAGTCTTGGTTTTGGTTAGGTAGTATATATAATTGTTCTTTCCTAGGGATTTTTTTTAGGATAGATTCAAAGATTTTACTTATATGTGTTAATCCTTTTCTTTTATTTTTATTTATTCTTGGTTTATTACTTAGTACGTATAATTGTTTTGCTTTGATAGTTAGCATTTTTATTTTATTCGTATTGACATGACTTGTTACGAACTGCTTGATATATATATATATATATATATATATATATATATATATATATATATATATATATATATATATATATATATATATATATATATATATATATATATATATATATATATATATATATATAAGTTCACCCTTCCAAAAGGAGAGAGAAAATGGAAACACATATAAAACTCTCCGCTCATCTAATTAATTTTTTTAATATATTTGACTTACACGCCAACAGACTTCTTTAAATTTTTGAACTCGTTGGGACAATAAATACAATATAATTTTGGTTGACTGCTACTAATTGAGAAACGGTAAAGTTGTATTCGTGTGATGTATAAATCATCGGTTTGAGCTGTGAAAACAATCACTAATTTTGCATTAGGGTAGACGGTCTACATCATACTCCTTTACGTGCGGTCCTTCCTCGGACCCTGCATGAATACGGAATGCATGCTTTATTCACCAAACTGTCCTTTTTTTTGACTAATTAAAACCATATGAAGAACTGAATTAAAATTGGTGACAAGTTG
Source organism: Nicotiana benthamiana (assembly GCA_034376525.1). NCBI lineage: Eukaryota > Viridiplantae > Streptophyta > Magnoliopsida > Solanales > Solanaceae > Nicotiana > Nicotiana benthamiana. The sequence goes on along the minus strand of CM067340.1, from coordinate 26,089,217 downwards.
TTTTTACCCATCGATAGCCAGTCTCATCACGAATTCCAGCAACTCCTGATGCATAATTGACGCCTTTGAGGATTTCTCTGCCTCTTGCACTTACAAATGGCGCAATAAAACTATCCAATCCTAGTAATTATTTTACAAGAATTTAACTTGTATATACGTCGTAAATGTATAAAAGTTAACATCATTATAGCTTATAAGAAATAATCATATGACATATATAGGGAGATTTACCAGGTTGTAGAAAAATTGCAGAGAAGTTAACATCTATGAAGATGCTTTGTTTTATGATACACACAACACACACCCCCCCCCCCCCCCCTCCCGTCTCAATTTATGTTATGATGTATGACACGGAAAAAAATTTAAGAAAGAAATAAAGATTTTTGAAACTAAAACAATCCATAAGTATTTTGTGTGACTTTAAATATTCCATTAAATTTAAAATATAAACTTTGAAGTTAAATTATTTCTAAATAAAATAGTATATAATTTTTGAGACAGATTAAAAAAGAAAGTGTAGCACATAACATTGGACAGATGAAGTACTACAGATATTCAAGACCTTGAAAATACAAAATTCAATAATTGTCCCTATAATGTAATATGATGCATATAAATGCTCCCTCTAGTCCAAAATAAGTGATTTTTTGGATGTTTTTACACAGATTAAGAAATTAATATTTTAGCATTAATTAACAATGAAATTAATCATATTAATCTTTACTATCTCACATAAACACTCCTAACGCATATTCCAACACTATTGATTCTACCAATACCAATCTCGAATTCTCAGTTTCCCTCATCAAAAGTCAAGAGAAAGGGATTTGAGGTCAGCTAAATTTGTAAGCATCATCAAGCTTCTATATTTGGTAGAGGGTTCAAATCTCACTAGTATAACATCTCTTCCTCTACCTTGCAGCATAAGTAAAAAAAAAAATCGGGAGAACAACAAAAAATTAAGAATGGTTTTCATAACATATACACGTGTGCACAGACTACATTACTTATGAGATTATACTGAATTTGTTGTCATTATATACTCACATATGCACAGGGAGAGCGAGGGAGATGAAGATTGAAGTGAAAGAAAGAAAGGAAAAGAAGAATCAAACAAGATTTTCACAACATATACACACGTGTGCACATACTATCCTTCCCATACCTCATTTGTGAAATTATACTGAATTTGTTATCGTTATATAGATACGTACACAAAGAGAGCAAGGGAGATGAAGATTGAAGTAAAAGAAAGAAAGGAAAAGAAGAGAAGAGTTGAGAGAAAAACCAAAAAAGTCAGCTTTATTGCGGCCATTGGTGAATCTTCCATTAACACCAGTAGGAAAATCAATGCCATAAGGTGGATAATTGGCTTTGGCAGTTGTTGTAAGATTATTGTTATTGCCATTATCAACCTATTTATAGTGACATTAAAGAAAAAGAAAATATTTTTTATGGGGATGTTGACTAGTATGCTGTGAGGAGAAATATTTTTATTTTAATAGAAGTTTTAAAAGCCTCGTTCAAGTGTCTGACTATTTCAGTTAAAAGTGTAATTTATCAAAGAGAGTATACTTTTATTTACTCGTCTTCAACATCTCCTCTTATGTGCAAGGTTAATTATTTTTATGAGCTAAAATAGCAAAAAGAAATGAAAATAAATGACGGTGAAAGTCAAATCAGAAACTCTATATTTTCTAATAACATTTTAAAGTGTGTAACTGATTTTCTCGTATAAAATTTAAACTCTTTAATGAAATGGTCACACACTTTAATAGATCTAGTTTTAGATTGGTATGCTCCTCTTGGGCTATTTTTGCCCTAGAGGTATTCTTATCTTGATAATTTAAATTTCGCTTTAGATAGAGAGATTGAGACAAGAGAGGTTGCTCTGATGGTAAGCAGCCCCTACTTTCAACTGAGAGGTTGTGAGTTCGAGTCTCCCCAAGAGCAAGGTGGGAAATTCTTGGAGGGAAGGATGCCGGGGGTCTATTTGGAAACAACCTCTCTACTCCAGGGTAGGGGTAAGGTCTGCGTATACACTACTCTCCCCAGACCCCATTAAATGGGATTATATTGGATTGTTGTTGTAGTTTTTAGATAGAGAGATTAGAGAGTTAAGATGTTAAGTCTCATTTTGATAATGACAATACAAAGTAATTGATTACTAACTATATGATAGGAACTCACCATAATAGCTGAATAAAAGAAATGTATCGTATATGATCTACTATAGTAATTTATCAAAGTGTTCCAAAAAATCAAACAATTAGTTATTTATAGAATTTTTGTCGATTCTCTATAAAATAGTTGTTTGGCTGAGAGCTTTCGAACACCGACAAATAACCAATCTGCAAGGAATAGGAAAGATTGACAAATCAAATGATCTGCAGTGACAAGAAATTACGAAAGTCAATCATTGACAACAGAGAAAGTATTATAAAAATCACTTTAAGATCCCAAAGTCAAAGTAAACGGATCTTGAGGAAAACCTCTACGCAACATGCATGCCATAGAAAATTACTATGACTTCAACAAAAAACTAATTTTATCCGCAAAATATTTTGTATTTATGCGGTATCTATCCTAATATAAGTATTAATTACTTCTTTAATGGTTCGAACCTGTAATCCATGTTAGATTTTGTTATTAATAACAAAAAAAGAGTGAATGAGAAATGGTAGGAAAAGAAATGGAGGAAAAGTGAATGGGAAATGGTGAGAAAAGAAATGGAGGAAAATGAAATTTTGAATGAGTTAACGTTACTAATGCACTTTGTCCCTCTGTGTATATCTAGAGAAGCTCATCTTTTAGTACTTAAAGAGTTAAGAAGAAAGCAAGCCTCGTGCCGCCGTCGCTCGCTCGCTTGCTCTGGTCGGCTTCAGATTTGGTCAAAGATCGATTGATTGATTTAAGATTGGTTGATTAATCTTTTTGGACAAAATTCTCGCGACCCGGTCCAGTCCGGTCAATTTTCTTTATCGGATTATTTTAAATTCATTTTGTTTTTCTCACAATATTCCCCACTTGTTTCAACAGTTGTGGCTGTTTTCAGAAACAGTGCCAAATTAGTCATAAATATTCCTGCAAATTCAAAAATATTTACTTACAAAATTTCCTAATCTTCTTCTTCTTCTTCCTCTTCTTTATATAAAAATTCCAGTGTGTTTTACAACGTTCGAGTGGTTTGCTGTTCATCAGTGTATTTGGTACCAACACTCTGGTGAGTTAAATTATTCTATCATGGGAGGATATATTCCAGAACCTCGAGTACTTGAGGGTAATAATTTTCTTAAGGACACACTGTGTATTCTGTAGGCTCGATTTATTCCTAAACTGTTTTTAGAATTTATTTTGACGTTCTAGTTCAACTAACTTCCTGTTTATGTTTTTCAGAAAGTTTATTGCTTTATTAATATAACAGCTATACAGTTTTGATAACAATCTTAAGGAAATTATTTTATTATGTTTGTATTCTGTTTGTGGAGATTAAAACCTTTGTGGTTTTCTAATCCGTCTGAATTTTACTATTCTGATTTGAAGATATAAAAACTTCATCAGAATATTAAAATTCAGAAAATGATTTGAAGAACATAAAAGCTTCATCGTTTTCTGTGTAACAGTATATAAAAAATTTAGTTTTTACATACTGTTTACTAATTATAATGTTGTTTACTATTCTAGTTGTGTCATTAATCGAACTCTTTATTGTTGACAGTGAGAAATGGCAATTGATAACGGAAATTCTTCTGCGATTGTTGCTGCAACGACAATAGCCTCGTCAAGATGCACTGTTGTTCCTCCGGCTTAGAAACCGGGGAAAGTTTTGGAGCCAACTTCAAAGGATGGCAGCAAAGGTGTTCTTCTGGCTTACAATACTTGATATGCAGAAATTCATTAGTAAAGTGCCTTCAGTGCCTACTGCGAACATGCCAGATAATGAGAAGTTCATGATTCTTGACGCGTGGAAGCAGGCAGATTTTCTTCGCAAAGATTATATCTTAAGCTCTTTAGAGGATGACTTGTACAATGTGTACAGTGTGATGAATACATTGAAAGAATTATGGGATGCACTTGAAAAGAAGTACAAAACGGAAGATGCATGCTTGAAGAAGTTCTTGGTTGCCAAGTTTCTAGACTATAAAATGATAGACAACAAAACTGTGGGAACCCAAGTTAAGGAGCTTCAACTTATTTTTCACGACCTTATTGTTGAAGGCATGGTCGTGAATGAAGCATTTCAAGTGGCTGCAATAATTGAAAAATTGCCTCATTCTTAGAGAGATTTCAAGAACTACCTTAAGCACATGTGCAAAGAAATAAAATTGGAAGATCTTGTGATACATCTAAAGATTGAGGAAGACAACAAAATAGCCGAGAAGAAGTCTCGTGGAGATTCAACGATCATGGGAGTTAATATCATTGAGGAGACTGCTCTAAAAGTAAGAAAAGGAAGAGGTCTTCTTGACAGACTAAGGAGCAGAACAAAAAGAAATTCAAGGGAAACTGCTACAGTTATGGAAAGAGTTGGTCACAGAAGCCCTGATTGCCGTCTCTCGAAAAAGGATAAGAAGAGCCAACATAGTGGAGAAGAATGATGACATCGATTATATTTGTGCAATGCTTTCGGAATGCAACCTAGTTAGAAATCTGAAGGGGTGGTGGATCGATTCTGGAGCCACTCAACATGTTTGTGCGGTCAAAGAAGCATTTGCGACTTACTCTACTGTTGGTCCCAAAGAAGATTTTTCCATGGAAAATAATGCAACAGCCAAGATTGAAGGTTATGGGAAGATATTCCTGAAGATGACTTTCGGCAAGGTGTTAATGCTCAAAAATATTCTCATGTTCCTACTATTAGGAAGAATTTAGTTTCTACTCTTTACTTGTAAAGAATGGATTCAAATATGTATTTCTTTCTGATAAAGTTGTTGTAAGCAAGAACGAAATGTATGTTGAAAAAGGCTACCTTACGGAGACATTTCAAACTCAATATAATAGTTGTTGACAATATGAATAAAATTTTAGCTTCTTATTTATTGGAGTCAAACAATTTATGGCATGTTCATTTAGGACATGTCAATTATAAAACCTTGCGGAAGTTAATTAATTTAGAAGTATTGCCTAAATTTGAGTGTAATAAATCAAAATATCAAATATGTGTTGAATCTAAGTTTGTAAAACATCCTTATAAGTCCGTTGAAAGGAATTCAAATCCTTTAGACTTAAATTTATACTGACATTTGCGATATGAAGTCGACACCATCTCGAGGTGGGAAAAAGTATTTTATTACTCCCGTCGTTTCAATTTATGTGAACCTATTTCCTATTTAGTTTGTGCCAAAAAGAATGAATTTTTTTTCCTATTTGGAAACAATTTACCTTTATGCAATGATTTATAACGACATAAAATATATGTACTTCATTTTACGCCACAAATTAAAAAGTCTTCTCTCTTTTCTTAAACTCCATACCCTGTCAAATGGGTTCAGATAAATTGAAACAGAGGGAGTAATTTTATTGACAATTGTACTCAATATTGTTATATTTATTTGCTTAATAGTAAGGATGAAGCAATTGAAGCATTTAAGCAATGCAAGAATGAAGTGAAGAATCAATTGAATAAAAAGATCAAAATGATTAGAAGTGATAAAGTGGAAAATATGAATCTCCATTTGCAGAAATATGTTCGTAATATGAAATTATCCATCAAACTATTGCACCTTAGACACCTCAGTCCAACAGAATTGCAGAAAGAAAAACTCAGACATTAAAAGAAATGATGAATTCTTTATTAATAAATTCTTGATTACCGTAGAGTTTGTGGGAAAAACTATCCTTACAGTTAACCGAATATTCAACATAGTACCCCCACAACTAAACGCAATCTATTCCATATGAAAAATGGAAAGGAAGAAAACTCAACTTGAAATATTTCAAAGTGTGGGGGGGTCTAGCAAAGGTATAAGTTCCTTTACCTAAAAGGGTTAAAATCAGACCAAAAACAGTAGATTACGTTTTCATTGGATATGCTACAAAAAATAAAGCATGTCGGTTTTGGTTCATAAATCCGATAATCTCGAGATTCATGTTAATACAATAATGGAATCACATAATGCTGAATTATTTGAAATAACATCTATCCGTATATAACTAAATGTGAGTCGTTAAGTGAAATACCTCAACGACCTCGGGAAGAACCAAAGGAAAATACTCCAAGTATAGAAAATCTAAAGCGTAGCAAACATCAAAGAACATCTACTTCCTTTGGACTAGATTTTCTGATATTCTTGCTTGGAAATGAGCCTAAACTTTTAAAGCAATTATATTGTCTTCTGATTCTCAGTTTTGGAAAGAGGTAGTAATAGTGAGATTCAATCAATTTTGGATAACCATACATGGAAATTGATTGATCTTCCTCCGGGAAATAAAGCTTTAGGTTCGAAATGGATCTTTAATCGAAAACTTAAAGCTGATGGCACTACTAACAAATATAAGGCAAGACTTGTGTTAAAGGTTATAGATAAAAGGAAGGCCTTGATTACTTTGGAACTTACTCGCCAGTAACAATGATAACATCTATTAGGGTATTAGTGGCACTAGCGGCTGTTTATGGTCTTGAAACCTATCAAATGGATGTTAAAACTACTTTCTTAAATGGAGAATTGAAGGAAGAGATTTACATGGAACAACCTGAGAGTTTTGTGGTTCCTGGCAAAGAAAAGAAAGTGTGAAAACTTATTAAGTCGCTTTATGGACTTAAACAAGAACTCAAACAATGGCATGCAAAATTTGACCAAACGATGTTGGCAAATGGATTTAAAATCAACGAGTGTGATAAATGTGTTTACATTAAAAACACTCTAGGTCATGAAGTCATTGCTTGTTTATATGTTGATGAAATTTTGATAATGAGCAAAAGTATGGCATATATAATGCTGCAACGCGCATGTTAGCTAGCAAATTCGACGTGAAAGACTTAGGAGTTGCTGATGTGATTTTAGGAATCAGAATTCACAAGACTCCACAAGGTCTATTATAGTCTCACTACATTGAAAAGGTACTTGACAACTTCAATTATTTGGATATCAGAATTTCCAAGACTTCAATTGACGTGAGTTATGCACTTCAAACGAATGAAGGTGAAAGTGATTCACAACTGGACTATGCAAGAGTATTGGGAAGTTTGTGTATATCATGAATTGTACACGACCAGATATAGCATGTGCTAGTAGCAAACTAAGTCGGTTTACAAGTAATCTCAATCAAATACATTGGATGGCAAAACGAGTTTTGGGATATCTGAAACATACCAAAAATTATGCTTTGCATTATAACGAATATCCTTTCGTGATCGAGGGATATGGTGATGCGAATTGGATCACCGGCTCATCCTATGTTATATCCACGAGTGGATATATTTTCACAATTAGGGGTGGAGAAGTGTCTTGAAAATCATCAAACAAACGTGCATCGCCCGTTCTATAATGGAATCTGAATTCATAGCTTTAGATAAGGTAAAGAAGCTGAATGGCTTCAGAATTTCTTGGAAGATAATCCATATTGGCCCAAACCTTCGGCACCTATTTGTATACATTGTGATAGTCAAACGAAAATAGGTAGGTCAGGGAGCACTATGTATAACAAAAAATCTCATCATATTCGATGGAGACACAATACAGTTAGACAACTACTCTCTAGTGGTGTTATCACATTAGCTACGTAAAGTCAAGAGATAACGTATCAGATCCACTTACAAAAGGACTATCTAGAGAGGCAGTTTAAAGGTCATAAAAGGGAATCGGGGTTAAAGGCCTAGGACAAGTCATCATGGCAGTAACTCTACCAAGCAAATTGGAGATCCCAAGAGCTAGGTTCAAAGAGATCAAACAAAGTTATGAATTACGGTTCAACATTGTCAACTAACTCAACCCATTCTTGTGATAAAGACAATGTTAAAAAAATGAGGTAAAGCATTAAGGCTTTTTGATAACTCAATAAAGCTTAAAGCTTTTTAATGATTTGCTAAGTCTAGCACAATATGACCAGATAGTGTGTCTTTAGGATTACACGTTTAGGAATCACCTATGTGAGTGTGAAGTGTAAGCTGCTTCAACGGGAATGAAACTAAAGGCCCATTCTCTAAGCACGTATGAAATCAGGCGGTGTTAATGGCTAACACGAATACAACCGTGAAAATCATAGATGGTTAGGATTGATTGCGTGACTTATGTTGTCTAGGTATACAACAAAGCTCGACAGTTCAAAGATATCAAATTTATCGATTGACTGAGCATATCCGATATAAGCTCACTACAGAAATTTTAAAGGGAAACCTACTTATCCATATGCAGTTAATCCTTGCATATAAAACACACACATGTCGGTGCATTCCTTTAAGTTTATAGCCATTCCTCATTCATGTGGGGGATTGTTGGATTTTGTTATTAATAGCAAAAGAAGTGTGAATGGAGAATGGTGGGAAGATAAATTTTTAATGAGTTCACTTTATTAATGCATTTTGTCCCTCAGTGGTAGAAGGAAAGAAAATCTTTGTGTATATATAAAGAGAAGCTCATATTTTAGCTCTTAAAGAGTTAAGAAAAAGGCAAGCCTCGCGCCGTCATCTTCGTCGCTCGTTCGGCTTGGCTTCGGCTTTGGATTGGTCAACGATTGATTGATTAATATTTTTAGACAAAATTGTTTTCAAATATTTAATAATTTATAACGAAAACTCAAATCACCCATGACCAGTGACCCCAGTCCAATCCTGTCCATTTTCTTTTTCAGATTATTCTAAATCCATTTTGTTTTTTCCGCAATATTTCCTCACATGTTTCAACAGTTGTGGTTGTTCTGAAAGGTTGAAAACCTTTTCAGAAATAGTGTCAAACCTGTTCTAACAGCAATAGCTGTTCTAAAAGGTTGCAAAGTTTTTCAGAAACAGTGCCAAATTGGCTATAAATATTCCTTCAAAATAGGAATATTTACTTACGAAATTTTTTGATCTTCTTCTTCTTCTTCCGCACATAAAAATTCCAGTGTGTTTATATCTTTTGAGTGGTTCGTTTTTCATCGACGTTTTTGGTACCAACACTTTGGTGAGTTAAATCATTCTATCCTGGGAGGATATATTCGAGAACCTCACTTGAGGGGAATAATTTTTTTAAGGACACATGTCACGCACCTTTTTCTAGTGAAATCCAATTTATGACATTTGGGAAGACAAATCATTCCTTTTGGAAATTGGGTTCGCATTTGAAGAGTCGCCACCTAATGTTTAAGGTGCATTAGAACACTAAGAGAGATTTTGATTTGAACAACCAGAGATAGGGTTAGATCTTGAAATTATTCTAAGGGGAAGGTATTAGGCACCCCTCAGAATTCATTAGTGTGGTTCCCGTCCAGACTATTATTGTGAATTTATATGCAAATAAAGCTTCAAATAAGAGGGGATTTTCACATAATGGTTTTCTAATAAGTAAAGATGGAAAGAACTGAAAAAAGCTGATTTTTTTTCTTAAAAGAAGAGGGTTGAAAAGAAACAAAGAAATAAGGGAAATAGGGTCCTAGGTTTATTAACAGTATGGATCACCCCACATAATGCCCGGTAATCACTCCTAAGTAAGGGGCTACACATGATCTTATCGCGTGGTCATCATATTCATATCTACCCTTCCCACCCTGTTAAGGTATTGAAGTGCGGAATGGTCTCGATTACTTATTGCATGCTATTATCCGTTCCAATCCTATGAGTCATGGAGGTACTTAGGACTACTAATCCTAAATGGGTAGGGATATTGGGGTTATTTGAGGTTTTAGAAGGTAAAAATCTAGGGCGACATACAAAGAACATATTTTGCACATTTAGGGGAAAAACATATAAACAAATAGGGCTCAATTACACCTCCTTGAACAGAAAAAGCACATAATTAGTATGACTTTCACGTACTGTGTGGGTCTAATTAAATACCAAATATGAGAGCTTAAAGGTTGAGACAGATTAATTTATTACATAATTCATATAGGAGGGCCGACTCAGACCTGCCTGCTGGTTGTAGTTATTAACAAAAATGGATCTAGTTTAGTTATTACCCTATGGCTTGCCTAAATGTTAAGACATGGTCCTATAGGCATCATATTTATAAATTTCAAAAAATAGATGAAATAGAAATAAACTGTTTGAGTGCATACTCGTTAAACTCTAAGTGGGGGAATTAGATTACTAAAAAAGATGCCAAATTTAAACGCATTGATTATTCTGCAGCTGATGGTGTTTATTATTACTAGTTTTAGATCTATACTGAGTGAAGCGGGCCAGATTCGATTAGGAATTCCTATAGGCATGCTTTCTATGCGTTGTTGACTTTAAACTTTTGTAGACGTGGTATGAAATGCAGAAGACTTATAGACATGGTCTCTAAATGCATAAGACTGGTTTTGAACCTATAAACATGATATTTAGCTTGCGGAATTTATTTAAGACCTAGGAGCATGGTATCTAAGTGTAATTGAATATGCAGAATTGAACAATCCTATGGGCATAATTTCTATATGAAGTTGAATATGAAAAATTCAGTATGGACCTATAGGCATGACTTGTATATGAATTTTGAATATGCAGGATTCAGAACACCCATAGGCATGGTATCTATATGAAAATTGGAGGTCCAGAATCCAGAATAACCTATCGAAATGATTTCTAGATGCATTTTAATATGCATAATTCATAATACCTATAGACATGGTATCTATAAAATTGGAGATGCAAAGTTTAGAATGACCTATAGGCATGATTTCTAGATGCATTTGAATATGAAGAATTCAAAATACCTATAGACATGGTATCTTCCCTTGCATGCATAGTTACCCACTCTTTTTACTAACCATCCCCAGGTATTTATTACAACTTATTACAAACCAAAATGAATAGAAATTACATAAGAAAAAGTAAAAAAGCACAACCAAAAGAGATCTTGATTCAAACTTCCTGTCTGAAATATAAGATAAACCAACTCAAAAACCACTGATCCAAAGCCTTTCTCCAATCTGAGTGTGTCAAAGTTCCCTAAGAGTCTCAATGGGACTCCGGGAAATTTTCACACCCAAATTGTACTACCAGAATGGGGACAAGTGCAGTGTGGAAAGGCCAATCCTCAGGTGTCCAAGTTCAGATGGAGTTCAATGGGTCCCAAGGCAAAGCTCACAAGAGGGGGAGGGGCCAGAATTTAAAGACTAAGAAAGTGTGCAAGTGAAGAACATAATACTAAAAGGGAGAAAGGAGAGGGAAACAACTTCAAGTAAGCACACATAAGGGGTTCAGGGGAATAGGGAGATTGTAAAGAACCTATAGCTTAGGCAAGGGCAGGCCTTAGGCATGCCCAGCAATGGAGAATGCTAGCATACCTATAAGCCTGCCAGAATACACACTATTAGATACTAGGATCCCAAGGGATCAAGTTTGGTTCATGGACAATAATTTATAGTATTTCCATGCCTCAAACCATAGTATGGACGCATATGGGTTAGGGGTTTTGGATTCATAGCAGAACATGCAGAAAGAAACTTTATCATGCTAGAGTAAGTGTTGAACTATACAGAAACAATAAGCAGGCATGTATATATAGATAGTAAATAAACACATTGTTATGGTGCTGAAAACCTTAAATCAGGACATACCAGTTTCAAAGAAGCAAATAGAGAGGAAGTAGGCAATTTGACTTGTAAACAGGACACAGTACAAGTAACAAGAGAGAATAATTTTGAGTGTAAGTGTAAGTTCAAAAAAAAGTACAAGTGTTGGTGTAGAAAACTAAGAGTCTTTGTGTTGTTTTGTGCATGAAAGAGCTAGGCATTTATAGTGTTAAAACAGGTGGAAAGACGGTAAGAAAATAATTATGGAATTGGGTATCAATTAAAATTAATTAGTAGAATACTTCCTTTAATTAAGGAGTTCAAACTTAAACGGTAATGAACAAAATTATTTAAGGATAGCGGTCAAGTAAGCATCTTGTGAAAAGTAAGCAATTAGGGGTAGATATATATGATTTTACATAAGGGAAGAATTTTAAAATACACGGTTAAATAAATAAGATAAAAATCAATTAGTACATAGTAAATTGAGGAGTCAGAGATTTGTAATAACTGGTCCATGAATAAACCAAGTCAGAAAGGCCAAGGATAGATTTCGACTCAAACCAGGTAACAGAAAAATCAACAAACAAGGAAAGAAATCAATCAGGCTTACACGAAGGAAGCCTGAAATTAATCAAAAATTGAAAGCCATTTTAAAGGGAGGTTCAACACATATAAAGAGCACAACAGTTCTCTAGGCCAAATTTAGGACAAAGAAAAATGTTATGCAATTGCAAAATCAGTAAGTAGTAGATTATAGGTACACAGTAGTCACATAAGTCAGTCTCAGTAACTCACCAATGTTGGAGAGAAAGAGTATATCATACAAAAGGTCTAGTAGAAAGACCTTAGAAAAGTTTAGCAGGGAATCAGAACCATATAAAGAAACAAATGTCAAAACAAAGATTTTGTAGCGTAATCAAGTAGTAAATGAGATGACTTCAGAAACTCAAAATAGGTCCAAAGAAGTTAGGGTTTCTGAAATCAAACAAGTTCAGAGATAAAGAACAAACAAATCACATAGCCAATGATCACAAAAGTCGAATGAATCCCCAAATTTTAGGGTTCTTGCCATCAATCGAGTGTAGAGATGAAAGAACAAGTAATCAAGGAAAAAGACACTAATGAAACAAGTTCAGAGATCTCAGAAACAAACTGAGACCTTTAACATGCTCTTTCAGTATAAGAAACTCATGAGAAACGTAGTAGAAGAACAACATGTGGAACTCATTAGAAGAACTCATAAGAACATAGTAGAAGAAACTCATATGAAACAAAGTAGAAGAAAAAAATAAGAAAAATAGTAGAAGAAACACACAAGAGAAAAAAGAAAATCAGAGAAGCATCTAAATAACTTAACAAAAACCCTAAATGGGGAAAGATAAAGGTTTTCAAAGCATAGTTTTTTGAAAGAAATCTTGAGAAATATATTAAAATTTAGGGAAAACATGGATCTAGAACAGATCTAAAGAAATCAGAAGAACCTAAAAATTAGGGTTTCAGAAGAACACAGATGGTGAGAAAGGCTTGGAGAGTCGTCGATCTAACCAGGGGAAGTCGAGATCAAGCTCGAATAGCCATGGCTTGCCGCAGCAAGGCTGGAGATGACCATAGAACTCAAATCAAATAAGGTCTGGGCCAAGCTTCTTCATTTTCAAGCCTTGAAACTTCAGTAACCAGGCGTGTAGGAGTTATAGGAGATCGGTATAGGATTTCTGTGGCCTTAGAAAGCATGGATTTCGGTGTTTCTAGGGTGGAATTGGAGGGAGGCGGCTAGGGTTCCTGAGAGAGAATTTGGGAGATGGGGAATTCAAGGGCGGCTACTGGTAAGGAATGATTTAGGGTTGGGAGTATTAGGGAATTAAAAAGGAAAGGACGAATGTGACCCGTTGATCTGTTAGATCAACGACTGGGATTAAAGGGGGGCCGGGTGGGTTATTTTGAAGGGATATGGGTCAAATAGATTTAAGACTTGGGCTGGGTAATGTCATCTGAAGTTGGGTTCAATTAGGGTGCCAAATCTGGGCAAAGTTAAAATATCAAAGGGCTAACATTTAAATAGCTATTTTTCCTCATTTATTTTATAAAAATAGTAAAATAATTTCTAAAAATAAATTAAAGGTACTAAAATGATTACTAAAAATAATTATTAAATAAAAAAATACTGGAATCAATGTTAATAATTATAAATATAATTAAAACTTAAAAGAGGCTAATATTGCAACTATACACAATTTAGCTTCAAAAAGTATTAGATAAATTTGTAAAAATATGCAGAAATTATGTTAGCTATATTTTAGTATAAATGCGAGATCCAATAAATGATTCACCTGTTATAAATAGAACTCTATTTAGAGTGAATGTCTAAGAGTTTTAGTTTGAAGCTAAGTCATTTATCTCCCTATAAATAAAGGGGTCTTCTACCATTGTAAATCACTCCTAACAATCTCTAAGTATCAATAAGAAGAATTCTCTCTACTCTTCTCTCTATTACTCTTGTTCTTGCATTATTGTTCTTGTCTTTTATATTATTTCATAACACGTTATCAGCACGAGTCTCTAACCAATTGAAATTTTCGATTGTCTTAACTTTTGTTTGTGTAGGGTTTTGCTTCAAAGAAAGAATGAAAAAAGAAGGAAAAGAAAAAGAAAAGAAAAAAAAAGGAGGAACGAAACAGAAAGCAAAAGAAGGAAAGCAAAAGAGAAAAGGAAGAAAACATTGAAAATAGAATTGGTATACCTTAAAGGTAAGTAATTTACTTTTCCCTTTCAAATTCTTGGAATTCTATAATTTGATTTTATATACAAACATAGACAACAAAGTTTGATTGTAACTCTAATGGAGTTCGTAAGAAATTATAGCCACATGAAGTGGTAAAATATATATGTCCTGCCATGATTAAATTCATGTATGATTGTGGGCAAAGAATTGAAAATCCGTCCCATTGAATTTGCTCCATTCCCTTTAGAGAATGTGGAAGCAGTATATGATAAGTCTGAAAGAAGACAAGAAATTATTACCATGAAGGTATCAATGAATGTGGACGTGGCAAAGAATTCCATCCAATTGAATTTGCTCAATTCCCTTTAGAGAATGTGGTAGCAGTATGTGATAAGTCTGAAAGAAGACTAATTACCGTAAAGGTATCAATGGATGCGGACATGGCAATAGACGAAGTTATAATCGTCATTATTGTGGTAATGAGAACAATAAGGATTCTCAAAATAATCTTTCACTTTATGAAAGTAATATTTGACATGAGATTGTGTAAAGCACATGATTATGATCCATTCCCTGAAGTGAATGTGATAATTGTAATAGAGCCCGTAAGTATGAACACGCTCTTAATGTAATTTTATTTTATGTCTGACATTATGAAAAGAAAGTTCGTTGCTCTTGAAATTTCGGCAAGAACTATATGACATGGGTGTTGGATGCTGAAATCCATTTGGATGCAATGGGTCCTGGAGACGCCATTAAAGACAGAAATAATGCATCCACCCAAGACTATGCTAAGGCCTTGATTATCTTGCGCCATCACCTTGATGAAGGTTTGAAACTATGCTAAGGCCTTGATTTTCTTGCGCCATCACCTTGATGAAGGTTTGAAAATTGAATATATCATAGTTAAAGATCCACCTATCTTGTGGAATGGCTTAAAGGAGAGATATGACAACCTGAAGTTGGTCACTCTGCCACAAGCACGATACGATGAGAATCCAAAAGCAAATAGTTCATAAACTATATGTTATCGATGCGGTGGAAAATGGCAACTAATGTGCTTTTATTTGCTGGTAATTTAAACAAGTACCAAGAAATAACTGATAGTGTACTAAATAAAGTAATTACAATTTTTATTTTTACTACATATGATTGAAAAGTTTCACCGGCTATTTTGGAGGGTTCAATCTACTTTAGTATTTTTGGTGTACATGTCTCATCCTCGTATGAAAAAGAAAATAAATTTATAAGTTAGATGGTACTTTTCAATTGTTAGATTTGATCAAATTAGTTTGGGTTCCTTCTCGTAAAGTAGTATTTTGTTAACTAATGGAATTTTTCTTTTATTTTGAATGTTCTGTTTTGAGGATGGTTCATATACTTTATTTTTAAGTCAATATTAATTGTTTTGTAAAGTGGTGACCTTTATTCCTTAAATGGTAATTTTTTTGGTAAACTTAAATGGTGTTATTATCTCAATATATTAATGTTGCAGTTACTCATGCATTCAATGTATACTTCATGAAAACAAGCTTAGATAGCAGAACAGTGCATTAAAATTAGAAAGCGCAAATTTTTAAATTTATGTCGCAACGAAGCAGAGGTGTTCCTGCTAAAGATTTTTGGTTTTTAATATAAATTTAATATATTCAATGATTTTTCGTATATTTCGTTTGTATGTCAAACCATGGGAATTAAATTGATTGAAAGCTCCTGAAGAGCAACTATAACTCTGCCTAAAGGAACAATATTTTAGAGAATGCAATGTTCTCCTCCAAGTCTAAAAGGAACTTGTTGAGTTTTAATGATATCAATCAAAATGTTCTCCTCCAAGTCTAAAAGGAACTTGTTGAGTTTTAAAGATATCATTCAAAATGGATATCATATTGAGACAATAGATGAGAATAATCTTGAATTCTTCATGAAAACGAGGCTGCCCATTTCGGTTTGGGTTCACGCCACTTTGCATGCAGCAATGCTAGTTCGTCGGCTGCCCACTTTGGTTTGGGGTCACGCCATTTTGCATACAGCAATGCTAGTTCGTCTTTGACTGACGAATTGACACAAATATTCCCCATTGCAATTGGTTTTGGGTCATGAACCCAATATATCCCATTTAAGAATCTTTGGATGCGCAGTATATGTGCCTATAACACCGCCATCCCGCACCAAAATGGATCTGCAAAGAAGGTTAGGAATATATGTCGAGGTTGAATCGGCCTCCATTATTCGCTACCTCGAAACATTGACAGGAGATTTGTTCACTGCACGATTTGCAGACTGTAAATTTGATGAGACACTTTTCCCAAAATTAGGGGGAGAAGTTGGTGAAACCAAACGGGAAATTTTGTGGAAAAATGCATCATTATCTCATCTTGATCCACATACCTCTATTTGTGAGAAAGAGGCACAAAAGATTATCCATTTACAAAGAATAGCAAATCAAATGCCTGACGCATTTATAGATTTGAAAAGGATAACAAAATCACATATCCTCGAAGTGAATGTGACAACATTTGATTCACGAATACATATTCATTATTGGAAGAATATGAACATGAAATTGGTATTAAATATACCACACTCACCCCTAGAAGGAGGTTTGAGATGATACCACACTCACCCCTAGAAGGAGGTTTGAGATGATATATGACATGAATGATCGTTGGTCACGTACCTATTGTACGCCAAAGTATTTTGGAAATATGACTATTAAAGGACAACGATAATGCAAGAAACATATCTTGCATATAAGTTTGACATGACCATAATGGTATAACTTTCTCTTTAAGAAAGATATTCACCACATGGATGTTGATGAATCTGTGGTAGTACAAAATTAATAGAGAGCTCTAGAAGAGCCAATTATTACTATGTTGGAGAAACACAATTGAGTATTGTGCTGTAGTAAGTCTCAAAGAAACTTATTCAGTTTCTAAAGTACACGCGAAAGCGATTGATTATATTGAGACTATAAATAAAGGAAGGCTTTGATATCTCCTACTACTACAACTTGTAGCGGGGTAATTTGTATATGAAAAGCTACCCGCTTTGTTCTCCAGTTTGTACTACACAAATAAAAGAATGCCACAATAAAGTGAATATCTATTGGTATAAAAACCCATGTCATAATAAACCTGAAGTTTATTGATAAGTGCACATATCATGGGGTAAATTTGAAGTTTACCAATATTGATAGTTTATTCAGTTGGCATTCGTGTTAGCCATCTCATTTTAAGTATGATGTGCAAATTCACATGGGTGAATATTAAAGAACTAGAAAGTTCTTTACGAATTCTCTTGTATCACTTGTTCTCATTTATGAACTAACCAAATAAAGAGTTCGGGTTGAAGCCCATAAATTCTGGAAATATTAAAGGTGAATACGGGCCCATTCACCTGCCATGTATACCACATATGATGCATCTATGAAATGGTTACATGCGCAATTGTTATTAACCCGCAGCCTGGCCGGTGCTTGCGAGGTAAATTGCTCAGTAATCTAACTTTGAGCATAATTTCCAGTTTTTCTACTCAAGATAGTTCATCTTGATAAGTTGGTTTATATCAAAGTTGGTTTAGCAAGATAATTATTGAGTGCTTCCACTTAATAGCTAAACTGTTTCTTATGAGAACAAAAGTTATATATATCAGTGTGATATATGTTGTATACGAGAGTATATTATATTCTCCCCTCACAAGTGGTTCAAGGTCAGGAACCAAATAATTTCATCTTATTATTAATGTGTTGTGTATATTGACATGATAATGCACAAAGATGATTTCCCAAAATTGAGGAAACAAGTTAGCTTTTCTAACATGAGGGGGAGACATGATAAACACTTGAGAAAAGGTTACATGGGATGAATCATCATTTGTATATGTAGATCCCTGAATATCATGATATGAACCTGAAGTTCATAAAAGGGATAATTCAATTGCAACATATTGCAAAGCATGCTATACGCATTTGCTGACCCAAAGAAAGCGACTAAATGGAAAAGATACAATTCAAGAAGAATTGATTCCATATGAAAGACATGTAGTTTTGAACCTATAGTTCAAATGCTTGAAAGTATAAAGTCAAAGGTATGTATAATGAGTTTTCGATATCTTATTTGTCTAGCATGACATGGAAAACTTGATATGCATCTAAAGTCTATTATATGGCTTATATGACTTAACTTGAAAGATTTAAGTTGCTTGAAGCATATGCAATTCTTGGTCCTGAAGTACCACATCCTTAGTACAATTTGTGTACATATGTATCTTGCTATAACTATAAGCATGATGGCATTGAGAATGCATCTATGGAGATATTGAAGAGTTATTCCACGACATTATATGAAGATGTTCATATCTATCAAGAATGATGATTTCAAGGTGCGGAATACTTACTCAAGTCAATATGGTTGATTTATCAAATCTCTATCAAAGATCGTTTTGAAGATGATGCACAAGATTGGAATGCAAATGCTCAAGGATATAAATTGATGTTCTTATTAGGGGGAGTTAATGCGCGTTGCACTCTTTTTCCCTTACAAGGTTTTGTCCCAAATAGGTTTTCCTTGCAAGGTTTTTAACGAGGCAACCAATAGGCGCATATTCAAACATGTGTACTCTTTTTCCTTCTCTTTAATTTTTCCCATTGGGTTTTGGTTTTAAGGTTTTAACGAGGCACATTGTTGAATAGACATTCAAGGGGGAGTGTTATAAATAGAACTCTATTTAGAGTGAATGTCTAAGAGTTTTAGTTTGAAGCTAAGTCATTTATCTCCCTATAAATAAAGGGGTCTTCTACCATTGTAAATCACTCCTAACAATCTCTAAGTATCAATAAGAAGAATTCTCTCTACTCTTCTCTCTATTACTCTTGTTCTTGCATTATTGTTCTTGTCTTTTATATTATTTCATAACATCACCAAAATAATAATTTTGGGAACAATTATCGGATAAAATAGAGCTATAAATTGATTTAAAAATCTTTGAAAATATAAGAAAAAATAATAAAACCTTGTGATATACCTATATATATATATATATATATATATATATATATATATATATATATATATATATATATATATATGTGTGTGTGTGTGTGTGTGTGTGTGTGTGTGTGTGTGTGTATATATATACGCATATAAAGGCTATTTTGAAGATATTTTGCATATTCACAAAAAAAAAACAAGAAATATTGGATATCAACAACATACTGTATATTCAGTGGGCTCGATTTATTCCTAAACTATTTTCAGAATATATTTTGACGTTCTAGTTCTACTAACTTTTGTTTCTATATTTCAGAAAATTTATTATTTTATTAATTTTATACAAATACAGTTTTTATAACAACTTGTAGGTCACACGAAGTTCATCTCAAAGCTTTGTATTATACAATTTCTGTAGATCTACAATTATAAAAAAAAGAAAAAGAAAAGAGAGTAAAAAATATTATGAGATTCAGCTGTGGAATAGTTTCTTTCGTAAGCTAGAAATTCAAAAGAAATCATTTGTTGGTGAACGAGTACAAGAAAATTGGCTCTTTTAGTCGTTGTTGTTGCACGAAAGAAAAATCACTCACTTTGTAAACGAAAACGAAAAAAGAGCAAAAGAGAATATCCTTGTAACCAAAGAATAATGAATTAAGATATCACATTTGTTTCGAACCAGAAAAAAATATCTTTATCACTTACTTTCCTGTGCTTTATATTTATGCTTCTTATACATATGTCCTAATAATTTCCTAATTAATTGACTAATCAACAAAAATAGTAGTGAATCCAATCCTTACAAGGATTTTGCATTCTTCTATATATAATAGAGATGCAAACTCCTTTTTTCTCCTTTTATTTTTATGTTTCTCACCTTTAAGAATGTTGTGCAATGTGGTTAACGATTAGGGACATAAATAAAATCATAGAAAGAATCTAATATTTTGGGATTCATTAATCATCATATAACATTATAACTAAGTGGTAATGTTTTTTTTTTCCTTTTCTCTTAAAGCAAGATTGGTGTAGTAATAAATTTTGAAATCTCAAGTCCACTCCATTGTTTCTAGACATAGGCACTATAAAAGTCGATCCGACTGCGATATCATGTCTATATGGACTTAGTATTTTTTATACGGAACATAAATTTATATATAAAAATTTACTAAAATTACAACTATTTGATATGAAATTATAATTTTGAAAAATATGATAGTTTTAACACTAAGAACATTAAGGGTTGAATTTACTGCTCGAAAAAATGATTAGGCGAATAGGAATAATATAGAAATTTCAAGACGTAAAGTTATACTTTAAGTCCCTATATTTATAATAAACTAAGTAGTTAGTTACCTCGTTTGGCTCTTCAAGCCTTCACTACACTTAGAGTTTGGTCAAGTAATTAATGAACATTAATTCGATATTTAAAGTATAATTCCTTTAGAATTGAACGACATTTTAGTTCGCCTTGTAAAACTTTAGGTATTCTTTAAATTAGACTGCGTATATAAATTTTTTAAATTTAGAACGGATGTCAAAAAATTCTCCTTTTTGTAGCAGTGACATAAGACAACATTTGTTGCAAAATAGAATGAAAATATATAATAAATCTGAAAAATAAGGATTAATGATAGACATATATAATTAATAAAAAAGTATACACTAATTAAGAATGTAGATAATACTTATATATTTAACCATTTTGTCTTCATAATTGTTCTAAGCCTTGAATATCAAAAGGGTATACATCAGATGCTCTTTCAGCTCTATATATACCTAGGATCTTCTTCCAAGAATTATATTTGCAGCTTCAAATGAACCCGGTACTAAAGGGCTGGATCCGTCCACCCAAAATGGACTCATTTCTATTTAGACATGGATTTTGAAATGGTAGACATGTTATTTGCCCATTGTATCTTATCCTATTTTTTCATAATCCATAGTTACTTGTGATTTGTGACGTTATCCACATTAGAATCAAGTGAAATCATACTAATTTTAGAGTATGTTACAAATTATAGGAACAATAAGAAAAGAAATAGTAGTGAAAAAAATGGGTACATACTATTTAAGTTAAATAATAAAGTTGCATTTTTAACTTTCCCCCCTAAATTTTCCCCCCTAAATTTTCCCCTTATTGCTCCAATTGATAAAATGCTAATTAAGTGATAAGATTAGTGTCTGCAATGTTTTTAATATTTGAAACACAAGTTCTACCATCTGGACTATTTTGGGGAAGAGCATTTGGGCTGCATCCAATTTGGCCCACTTCTATTAACACAAACTTCCCAGCTCCATCATAGTACAACTTCTGAAGAATAAGTATGCTTTAGTGATAAGAATGTATCTAAAAAGATACATATCATATGATAAATATGGAAAACATAAACAAATGTCCCAAATTAATATCAACTTATTAACCTTTAGCCATTAATTATAATCTTATCAAAACTAACCAATAAATATTAAAAAATTAAATAATAGGGTTCTTTCTCTTAAAGAATCACATGCAAAAATTACCTTTCATATTTTTAAGCGTGATTAGCAACACTAGATACAAGACGAAAAGAAAATTTTACGGATGAAGTAGAAAATAAGGTAATAAAATACAAAAAATATGTACAATATTCCAAAAATCTAAACAAAAAAGGAACTTTTTCAATGGGTATTATTGAAATTCATTGAAAATATATAGATAAGTCAATATGTAAAATTTGAGATAGATTGGAGGTGATTTGGAATGGTTTTGTATCACAATTCGTAATTAAATCGAGTTCAAAAAGGTCTTCTGCGACACATGTATCAAACATGTATCTCAAACACAAGTATACATGGATATGCATGTGATACACAATAGATACAAATACGATATATGTTTGATACACAAATGATACATAGTGTGATACACATACCATTTTTTCCATGTTCATAAGCTTTTACCGAATTTTCAATTTAAACCACCTCAAAACTTTACCAAATCATCCCAAAACTGAGATTCAAGCTCTGTAAGTTGTGCCCAATCTATTCTAATAACACACTCAAAGCAAAGCAAACATTTGTCTTTTTGTTGCTACAAATAGCTAGTTGGCTAATATTAGTAATATTTTATCAATTAGCCAATTTTTATAATGAGTTATCTATAAATCTACATAACTAGTAATTTTCAATAAATATCGGGTGCCAATAACGTGTTTATACCAAACTATATCAACTTGTGAATAAAGCCCAATATCTTTGGTCGGCTTGAGCCCAATAATTGGTATCAAAAATCGATTCAGCGGAACTAGTATGATAATAGTAAAGTAAAAGTAGCGGGCTCGGCTTGCTTATCTTTACGAGCTTAAATTGTTTGGTTTGTTGTAGACACTATATATATATATAAAAATTAAATTCAGAACTTAGCTACCGCTATTTGAGATGCTATGTCCTAGAATTAAAATTCATAAAATTCAACTTTTGGCTCCATCTCTGCTTGTATGAATCCATTACTTAATGGTCACTCAATTATCTCATATTATCTTCTAAAGTCACTTTCCGTTCATTTGTAATAATAAAGTCACATTCATTAGGCCACTCAACTAAATTTTTTAAATTTTGGAGTGTCAAATACCTATCTTACCCTCCAAATTATAAATGTTTATATTTTTTTTATTTTTTTAAAACTTTTTAACATTATAATTTTTTTCTTTTTAATTTAATAGACTTACCTATAAAATAAATAAATATTATTTATAAATTTAAAAAATAAAAAGTATTTAAGC
Source organism: Nicotiana benthamiana (assembly GCA_034376525.1). Classification (NCBI taxonomy): domain Eukaryota; kingdom Viridiplantae; phylum Streptophyta; class Magnoliopsida; order Solanales; family Solanaceae; genus Nicotiana; species Nicotiana benthamiana. Next base: position 26,066,106 of record CM067340.1, on the reverse strand, counting down.
ATATATAATATCGGAATAACAAAATAATGAGCATAGTAAAAAAATAATTAGAATAATTTTTAGTAATAATAATATTAGTATTTACAATAAAAATTTAAAAATTTATTTACACAATTCAGAATGAAAGAAAATAAAGGTTGTAAAATATAATATTACATGCACGTAATATAAAAATAATTATTTAAATAAAGATATTTTTACAATATAAATGATATATTCTTGAAAATTATGCTCAATTATATATATATATATATATATATATATATATATATATATATATATATATATATATATATATATATATATATATATATATATATATATATATATATATATATATATATATATATATATATATATATATATATATATTCCATGCACGACTTAATATAATATATTTTACCCGTTATAAATAGTCCCCCTGCTTTCCGGTGACAAAATTTTGTGTCATCGGAAAGTTTGTAAAAACATAATAATACAATTGAGCATAATTTTCAAAAATATTAATGTATATTATAAAAATATATTTATTTAAATAATTATTTTTATATTACGTGCATGTAATATATATTTTACAACCATTATTTTCGTTCATTCTGAATTGTGTAAATAAGTTTTTTAATTTTTGTTATAAATAATAAAAAGTTTTAAAAAAATAAAAAGAAGGCAAATGTTTATAATTTAGAGGGTAACATAGGTATTTGGCAATGTAAATTTTGAAAAATCTAATTTAGTGACTTTCTAAGTGCAAGAAGCATAGTTCAATGACTTTATATATCTATCATTTTTCTTTACCTACCTACACAGTATATTTTTTTCCGCGAAGGAATGTCATCTCCGTCACTACTTGAAAGTGCTTTACGTTCAATGTAAATTTTGTTGACTTGACTCGAGTTTAATCGGATCTTAATGTGAGTGCCGGACGTCGAATAAAACAACAACAACAACCCAGTACAATCCTACAAGTGAAGTCTGGAAAAAATAATATGTACGTAAATTTTATCCCAATCCAAATGGCAAAGAGGCGGTTTCGAGAAGACTCTTGGCTCAAAAAAAAAAAAAAGAGAGAGGTAAGAATTGAATTAAGGTTAAGGTTAATTGGAGAAAATTAATTAAGTAAATAGTAGTGATATATAGAAAGCAAAACTATAAATAGACACAAACAAAAGCCGTGAGTCGCAAGTAATAGAGAAAGGGCTTCGTCTTGTTTTGAAGTTACAACTCAATTGCCTATGTACTGACGCCATCTTAACGAGTAACCTTATTCTAAAGTTTACTCACTATGATTCTCTTCAATCATTTTCTTAATCTTTTCCTATCATCCACTACTCCATTTTCCTATAAATACCTCTCCTTTTTCTCTTTTATCCTTATTCCTTTCCCTACTATATCTATTTCCCATTTTCCTATGACGGAGGAATTTCAAGAATTTGAAGTCATTTTTCAAGAAAATATTACGAAACACGAAGTTGATGAAAGAAATGAAGAATACGACGACTTTCAAAATACGAACAAGTTATCGAAGAGAAAGAAGCAAAAGCGAATTTCCAATTCTGTCCCCGTTAATATCCCGGACAATTTATCGAGAAATAATTCATGGGTCAAGTACGTGAAAAATGAATCGGATCTTTTGGAATACGAAAGCGACGGAGAAATGGTGCCGCCCCACATCATCACCGGCCGGAGAATCGCCGGAAAAATGATGACATTTTCTGTTTGTACTGGTTATGGAAGAACACTTAAGGGAAGAGATTTGAGTCAAGTAAGGAATTCAATTCTTAGGATGACAGGTTTTCTAGAAACGTAACGTTAGAGTTCAGTTTAGAGGAAAAAAGGAAAAAATAAATATATTTTTCGTTCTTTTTTGAGTTCCAATTATTGGAATCTCATTTCCATTCATCATTGTACTGGAGAAAACACAAGGAATTAAAACAAAAACTCATTCCTTTAGTTAGAAATTAAATTCCATAAAATATCCAAAAGGAATATTAATTACAATTATTATTGAATTTTATTATCCTTATTTATAAGTTACATTTATTTAGCTAAGGTGAAAAACCTCTCATTGTGCTAACGTCATGTCACACGTTGCATTTGAAGTAGAAGAGGTAATCCGTTCAACATATGCGGATTCAGAATTTAAATTTTATAGATTAATTCAAGATGCCATTGAACCTAATGATTATTTGATTTATTAATTTTAAATTTTAATTTTCATACATATTTAATAGTAGACTCTTAAAATATAGACAAAGTCTTAGCCAAAATTATTATATTTGATAAAATCCATAGGTTATACTGTACATTTACGTGTGCCTCTTAGTTAAATGTTACATTAAAGAGCCTAATTTTAGCTCTTTAACGTGGTATTCATTCTCGTTCGATTCCTGAAATCACCTCTCGAATTGTGATAATTGATCAAGTATTCTAAACTGTTAAATTTTCCATGTGGATATTTGCTCGTTATATGATTTTAGGCAATCTTTACCGAACAACGAGAGAAGATGATGGATTTGCAAATCCAGGTTGTTGGTTTGGAGTAGGTTTTTGTTAAGATGCTGCAGAAATGCACATTGCGCCAGTTATGGCACACTGTTTGTGTTTTTTTGTCCCATTTTCAGACATAGCCAAACACAAACAGCTGGTTTTAAAGGGGTGACAAGACTTATGTTTCTTTAGGAAATGTGTAATAATTGTGAAGTGTATATATTTAAATGTATGAAAAATACACATCAATACATTGTATGCTGTTTTTTAATGAGTGACGGTTTATATTATTCAATAATCCCTTCCGTCACTTTATTTGATTTTTTTCTCTTTTTTTCGTGATCTATAATATTTAATTTTTCAGATATATAGAAAAAATTAACTTTTTTTTTTCCAGAGTTACCATTAGAGTAAAATGCCTAGGAGTATTTGTTATATTTTGAGCGAATAACTTAAGGTTAATACTTAATATAATCAAATTTCATATTAATTAATGCTAAAAGCTGAATTCTTAAATACGCGTGATAATAACCAGAAAATCAATTAAAGTGGATCGGAAAGAGTACTAACAGATGATATAATCGTTATGTCGGGCACCTTGCACACACCTCAATTATTTTCACGCGAATCTTACTTCTCCTACTAACACAGATGGTAATTTATTCACCAACACTTTGAACAAATAAAAAACAATTACCTAGTGTTTTGTCTCGATTTGATCTGGAGACTTTAAAGTTAATTTTCAATCAATTTCATAATAATGAGTGGTAATTTTTCTCTTAAAATTACTTTTTATTAGTTCGTTAATTATTTCTTAATATTGAAGTTCTTTTAGCCTTAAGAAAATGATTTTATCCCTGCTGGATGCTAGGAGGCCAACAGGTTTCGTGGATAAAGTAGAAAGTTATCCAACGATTAAGCAAAACTCATAGGATAGTAGCTATATATATAGGGAGAATATTTTCCTTAAATTTCTACATGTGAAAATCTGACATAACACAAGTATCAAGGAATAAAATAAGGTTTAAATAGGATTATTGATTTGAAAGTTTGCTGTTTAAGGTACCCACCAAATCGACATGATTACTGCATATTCTGGCAGAAAAAGAAAAATTAAGGCACTATCAAATTGAGATTATAAAATAACTAAAAGTCAAAAATAATATATGAGGATTTGGATCTCCAAATCTGATAGGCGTTTGGAAGATATGCTAACAACTGTTATTTTCTACCAGGCTAATAATGATGAGTTCGGAACTAAGGTGTAATTCTTTTGGATTCAAACTATAAAAATAAATGAAAAAAACTGACAATCATTTTATATATAGCATAATTATTCACTCGCTATCTTAATGACACGTTCGTCCATTGAGATATAGTGTGGTGAATAACCGCTGGAAACCCAAAAAAACCCCAAACAGCCCCCCTCTCCCCTCTCTCCCCGCCCTCCTCTTTTAAGAATTTTTTTTTATTAGAGCCTACCCCTCCCACAGAAAGTATATTTTTGCCGTATTATAGCAAGCTAATACCGGATCCAAAACGGCATCATGTACTGAATCTCGTATATTGCTCGTTTCGGCCCTCAAATCATCAAATTTTCATATTTTAAAAAATTTTAAATCGAGGTATTTTGACTTACTTTTGGTAAAACTCATGTATATAAAATACTTAGTATTTGTCTTTTATTGTAGTCTATGTCTTTTTGTGATCGTTTTGTGATTTAATTAATTTTTTGTTTTTATTCGAATTAGATTATTTATATGCTAAAAATTAGTAAAAAAGATATATTGTTATTTTATGATTAATTAATGTTATATATAATTTTATTGTTGTATGTGTATTAATATGAGACTTTATTGTTGTTTACTACCCTTTAGTATTATGTTATGTCCTTAACTGTAATATAGTCCACTTTAGCATAGTAAAACTGTTAATAAATTTTATCTTATGATAGTTGATTTTGTTCATGACCATATAGAGTAGTGTTACTTTAATAGAAAAATGTTGGAAACTAACATATGAAATATTAATATAAAAAATTTATCAACCTAAATATCTGTTATATGAATAATTACTAAATTATCTTTGTATTGAAATTAATCATTTAATTATCTGTTAATATCTGAAAAATAATAATAGTTCAAAACACAAATTCTCCCAAATTTTAGTCAACAAATGTATGAAAATAACATTAAAAATAATATAGAAAATTTGTCAAATTAAGTATTTTTATGTGAATACCTATTAATTATATGATGTATAGTTGTGAAAATTAATTATCTAATTCTATTATTACTAAAAAATAGTTGAGTAAGTAAAACATAAAATAGTAAACTAACATATAAAATAATATAATTAAGTAATATAGAAAATGTTTCAACCTAAGTAATAATATAGAAAAAATATCGATTAAATATTAATATAAAAGATTACAATATATCTAAAGATGTTAAGCAATTAAAAAGAAAAATACTTTCATTAATATTGTTCAATTTACAGACATCTTCATGGAGGTTTCCCCTGTGCATCCCGGACCTGTATTTCGACAGCTACTATTGCTACATGGCAACCATAGGTCTTCTCACATCTGGAAGTGTCTATCCTAGACATTCCGCCCTAGATGTGGGAGTTCATTTGGACCACCCACTGCATCCTCGTGCAGTTAGACGCCTTCAGGATACGGGTTTCAACAAGATCATAGAGATCGGCTAGTTACAGTTCTATTGGGCATTGATCACGGCTATGATAAACCGATGGTGACCGGCGACACACACGTTTCATCTACCCCTCAACGAGGCTACCTTCACGCTTGAGGACGTGGAGATTATTTTCGGGCTGCCTTGTTGATGGTATACCTATAGCCTACCTGCTGCTCTTAGAGACTATAGGGGAGTGGATTACCTGCATATGTTACAACGACTCACCGATTTCCAGCAAGCAGAGCCGACTGCATTAAGTGGGGCCAGTCAATTGCAGCTGACGCCCGTCCAGCAGCATTTGGCGGCAATGGCTGTGGAGATTACAAATGATTCACCGTCGGAGGATATCAACCGACACACGAGATTGTTGTTGTTGTTGATGTTTGGTGGTATACTGTTCCCGAACACTTCGGAAAACCTAGTCAGTTTAAGATTTCTACATTATCTGGAGCGGCTAGATGATTTACCTGGTTACAGTTGGGGTATGGTTGTTCTAATTACCTGTATAGGTAGATGTGCCGGGCGTGCATGGGTATCCAGAGAGATGTTGCAGGATGATTACCACATCTGCAGGTGAAAACATAGTCAATCTTTTTCATGATTATAATATATATAGTAAACGATTACCTTAAATTTTACGTCCACATCCTATATTAGGTTTGGGCGTGGGAGCGGTTTCTGCAGTTCTAGCCATCTCTACAACGATCGCTCTGTATGCACCACCTCTACGGTTTCTCCCTTTAGCTTGGAGGTGGGTTATAGACGAGGCTATATACGTGAGGTTGAGGCTTGACATCATCTCTCCAATTACAGGAATTTGTTGGATTTACTCAAAGGCATGCATATACATATACACTTATGTTTACTTGGCCTGGATTGATGTGTGTTGCGTTTACTCACGATTATTCTGCTTAATAAATAGTTTGTATGGAGTCTATACAGCAATGCACTCATATATGGTTTGCCCGATTATTGCTTACATCAGTTCTACCAGTTGAGATTGGAGATACTGCGGTATACAGGTGAGGGAGCAGCAACTTTTCATGTCTTTGGTCGTCGGGTTACTGATCTTGCTACCGACACATTGAGACATGCCCAAGATGATGAGGGCTTAGGATATGCCGCTGCTTATGTGCCTCCCGTAGAGTACCATCATGGGCCACTAGTGGAGCCTGAACGTGGTAGACGTGGCAGGCGTGGCTAGAGTGGAAAGGGTGTCCCACGAGGTCGTGGTGGTCGTCAAGGACCGACTCCCAAACAAGGGGGCATTGAGGCACCCGTGGAGGATATTAGAGATGATCAGCCAGGTGAACACCCTGAGCCACACGATATTCCTCATGATATGCGGTCATTCAGCCTCAGCTGTCGCCGGGGACTTCGCAGGTGACCGCGTCAGCTCCATTGTTGATTTCGACACGACTATTATGTGCCAGGAATAGGATCAATATTTTCCTAATTCCTCATAGCCATCAATGATTTTGATGATCATCCGGTACAAGAGTTGCATATCGAGTTATGGCTCATCACTGAGAGATGTGGAGGATCTTTCACATACTTCATCTACTCGAGTGCACCTTGATGTTCTGACAAAGTATTGTGGTGCTATTCAGGACCAGGTTTTTTTGAGTTATTATTATTTCATTTTTTTTTTGTGGAATTGATTCGTCAGTAATATCTAAAGTTCTTTTACTTTTCTTTTTAAATTTTGTCATCACCCATCATAGAGGCCACATTATGCGATATTGGCATGCCAGAGATGGATGATTTTATTTAGGATCCCCCCGAGACCATGGTATGGCCATTAAATTTTTTTTCTAACATGTACTTTAGTATTCTATATTTCATATACTAAAATATCTTATTATTCTGTAAGTTACTGCTAGCCCAAAAGACACTTCTACCGAGTTTGCCAGCTTTACTGACGATCGTGCTGTTGCGCATCCTCCGATAAAGAGGTTACATGATGAGGATGATCTTGATAGGGTAGTCAGGCGGGATGGGATGTACCTCAGGCCATCCAATACTTTAAAGCATTCGGGTTGTGGGATACATTGATATTTATTATTATTTGTATATATGACACTAAATATATAATAGCAACATCATTTTTGTTTTACATAATTTGCGCATGTGTTTTTATTTCTTGAGTTATTTATTAGTTTAACACTAGAACACAAAAAAACGACAACTTAGCATAATATTAAATTCGTTACCTATTAAAGATAATATATGAGACGTAAAACATAAAAATAAAAAATTACACTGAACGCATTCATGTATTTGTTTAGTCACTATTGCCCATTATTTTGTACTTCAACCACTTAAATTTCTCTTCCTATCTACTTTTTTTTCTTCTGCCTCTTTTAGTTTCTCCTTCACTGCCGCAAGTTTTTCTTGTAGTTTCACGATCTAGAGTTCGTAGTCACCGGCCAGATTTCAAATATTTAGCAAACATGATTTATAGTATTTTTAATTAATGGTTTCATCATATCATTCTTCAAAACCATATTGATTTTTATCCTACCAATGAGAGAATAACAAAGACTATCAATTAATATGTTATATAAAACGTATTAACAAATATTTTTTCCAAGAATAAGAACTTAAAACTTGTGTACACATCCAATGTCTGCGGCCCAGATTACAATTTGACCAACATGGATTCAAAATCGCATGTTTGACACAGAAACACCGTGGTACGTCATTGCATCGATACATGTGGTAATGCTTGAAAATGAAAAATTAATCGAAAGTTTTTCTATTTGTTTCGTTACAACACAAATAATAAATAAAATTCGCGAGGTTTTTATAGGCAACTGAGAGTGATTTTAGGTTACATAACGCATATTAGTGAGGCGAAATTTTTTGTGTGATAATAATTCTTTAGGATAAAGTGGGTCCAGAGCTTTTTCTGGTCGACAACTTTTTTAGATCGACAACTTTTTCAAGTCGACATGACAATGCACATTACATACAAAAAGCTACTTCGAACCAAGACACTTCTTCAGACTTAGGTTCTCTAGCTTCTATTCTCGGGGTACGTAGATCCACCCATCTTCGTTTTCCTATTCATAGGTTTGTATCAACTAAGTCTCTATCTACTTACCACGAGTCTTTTTTGCAATTTCATCCATCTTTATTAACATGATACCTTTGCAAAGGCCATATCTCATCCCTGCTGGCAGCTCTATGCAGAAAGAGATCGTAGCACTAGAATGATTTGCTACTTGGGAAATTTATCTTTTAGCGACACTCTTCCGACTTGATGCCTCCCCTGAATCCACAAGTACTGGCTTGATTACCCCCTAAGATAAGAGGAGGATATACATCGGGTCCCGGCTATCCGAAAAATGCAGACTGAAGCGGACAAATCAACTCTTACTATTCTCCGGTCTTTGCTCTTGAAGATCCGCTCTTGAGCCTACTGAAGATAGGACGCCAAACTACGACCGAGATTCGCATAACTAAAATAAATCCTTTACCTAATAATTTACTTGCAACAAAAATTGGACATTGTCACGACCCAAAATTCACTAAGGGTCGTGATGGCGCCGAGCACCAATGTCAGGCAAACCAACAATAAATAACTAATAATTTCCCATTTTAGATATTTCTGAAATTACTTCTTTTATAGATTTAACTAATACATAATAAATTTTACTGAATAAATAATGAAACATTTAACAATTTTAGATTTCTAAATAAACCTATAAATATCCTAGAACCCGGTGTCACAAGTGCATGAGCATTTACTAGGGAGTGAAATAAAATACAACAACTGTCTGGAATACAAAGTGGACAGAAATGAAAATACAGCACAATACTCTAAAGGAGACTCTGCTGGCTGCGGGTCGTCTCAATAAGTGCAGCTCACCTAAGTCTCCGTATCGACCATTCTGCTATGCCACTAAGCCACTAGTCACATATAAACTTGTGCAACAAAAACGCACAACAAGTGTAGTACTAGTACGAAAATAATGTGTACTCAGTAAGTATCCCATCTAATCTCGAAGATGTAGAGACGAAAGGTCGACTTATACACTTACTGGTAATCCAATAATGCTATACCAATAATATAGTAAATCGTGGACCTTTATAAATATAATTGTAATTCAATAGAATGAAGCAAGTAAACAATTCTTTCTTTTGTAGGAAATTCCCAATTTCCATTTAATCATTTATACATTTATTCTCAAGCCGTGAATGAAAAATATTGCAAAAAATACAAGCATGCGCAAATCATGCCAAGGATGTACGTCCCTATATTTAAATTGTGCACTACCAGAGGGTCGAATGGCGCGAACCATAGATGCATCTATTTAATCTACTGAGGCGTTCGGTCCGCTCCCAAATTAAACACACACAGACAATCCATCAAGAATTCATCAGGGAACAATTATCCAAAGAAAACCAATTCTCTTTTAACAATTTAATAAAATAAAGTTTAATCTTTTTAGGAATTCATTTACTAATTCGATGTAATTTAAGCAATTCAAACTATCAATAAGATACAAATATTTCAAGTATAGCATGCTTTTGGGTCCTAGATTATCCGGACTTAAACATAATAGTAGCTATGTAGGGACTCTCGTCACCTCGCGCGTACGTAGCCCCCACAAATAGGAGCACATATTTAATTATTTCACATATGGGGACAATTCCCTCTTCTAAGCTTAGAAAGGAGACTCACCTTACCTCGAAGTTCCATAACCGGCATTCCACCCTGATAAAAAATTTGACAAAAATGCCCTCAGACCCACGTACCCCGATTCCAAATTTTTTTGAAGATACACTTTATCCATAACCTCACAAACTCAAATATACAATTTACACTCAATTTCATACCCAAAATCGTGGTCAAAACCCCCAAAATACAAATTCTAGGTCTTTCCACCAAACTCCAAGTTTCTACCAATTTTCATACTTTAATCCATAATAATACCATGTATTTAACTCATATGGGGTGGGAGTAACTTAACTCATACTTGATGATGAAATCCCCCTCTTCAAAGGCTCCAATATCGCCCAACCAAGAAGAAAAAATGAAGGATAATAGGCCAAATCCTGATTTTTAAAGAACTCAATGCCTCCAACATTTTCGCACCTGCAGTGCACCAGCCGCACCTGCAGCGCCGCACATGCGAAAAATGCATCGCACCTACAGTCGTCTTCAAGCTTGGCAAAATATACTTCTGCGGTCACTCACGTGCATCTGCAGTTTTGCACCTACGGGTGCCCTTCCTCTCTTGCAACCTAGTAGGCCCTTACAGATTCCGCATCTGCAAAGCTTCCATGCACCTGTGGGCTTGCAGATGCGAAAATACCCTCACATATGTGGCCCCTCCAAGCTCTGCCCAAATTTTCTTCTGTGACCAAAAAGTCGAACTTGCGGGGCCGGACCTACGTACCTCTTCTCGCATGTGTGGTTACACCAGATGCCAGCTGCTTCAGCTCTTCCTCAACTTTGAATTTCAATCCATTAATCACCCGAAATCACGGATCCCTGGGACGCCATCCAATCACATCAACCAATCGCAAAACATAATGCGGACCTGCTCGAGGCCTCAAATCACATCAAACAACGTCGAAATAACGAATCACACCCCAATTCGAGCTTTATGAACTTTAGAACTTCAAACTTCTACATTCGATACCGAAACCTATCAAATCTCGTCCAATTGATCCCAAATTTTGCATACAAGTCATATTCAATATTACAAACCTACTCCAACTTCTGGAGCCCGAATCCAACTCCGATATCAAAAAGTCGACCTCTACTCAAACTTCTCAAAAACCTTTAAATTTCTATCTTTGGACAAATGACTCCAAAATGAACCACAGAACCCCGAATTCACTTCTGATCACGCTCCCAACACAAATATTACCATACGGAGCTATTCCTAAACTTAGAATCCCAAACGAACATCAGCAACACTAAAATGCACTTCAAATAAAACTTATGAAATTCTTCTGAAATGTAACTTATACAATAGGCACTGAAACGCTCACAGGTCATCTAAAACCCGATCCGGACTTACGCCTAAGTCCGAATTCATGATATAAACTTGCTTGAACCATAAAATCTCAATTTCGAGGCCGTTTACTCAAAAATCAAACCTTAGTCAGTTCTTCCAGCTTAAAGCTTTCGAAATGAGAATTTTCTTTCCAGATCAACTTCGAACTTCCTGGAATTCAATTCCGATCATGCATATAAGTCATAATACCTAAAGTGAAGTTGCCTATAGCCTCAAACTGCTGAACAATGTGCTAGAGCTCAAAACAACCGGTCGAATTGTTACAGACATAGGATTACGATGCCCTCGGTCCAGACGTGTGCATACAAGATGTTGACGAAGAAGATGAAGACAGTTACAATGAAAAAGTGCCAGACAGTGACGATATCAGGGGTCGTGTCCTATTTGGGAACCTATGCCACATTACGCGCACAAACAGTATCACCACTATCCATTTGATTATATATTTGTATTGTTTTTTGCACTTGCTGTTGACACGCATAGTACTTGTTACACACTATTTAAATGGTCTTGTAGTCAGAATTACCCATCTTCTACCACCATCCTTATGCAAAGTCCACTTGTATAGCTCATGTCGCATCAACCAATGATAGGTTTCTGGGTCCTTCTACCTAATCAAATCCATTGGCCTCCTGAATTTATACTTTTGGTGATCTATTGCAGCCATCCACGTTAAATCATGTAAGTCCTTGTTCAGATAAGCCCTCTAGAAGTTAGTGTTCAAGTGCCTAACATTGTAATGGTGGTAGGCATATGGTTCCTGCCATGTACACAAATTTTGTACAGAACATAAAATGGCGCCATGCCGATTATATATTAGACAAATACCTGAACAATGTCTGACAACGTACTCCTTCAAGTGATTAATAAAAAAAGTCCATGTGTCATAGCTTTCATTGGCAGGAATAGCAAATGCTAGGGGAAATATACTTCCATTAGCATCTACTAGAACGACGATCAACAACTTAATACCATACTTTCTATAGACATGAGTGTTGTCTATGGATATTACCGACTGGTTTAAATGCCTAGAACATATATCTGAATGTATTCTGGTATTCCTGGACTCCGCTCAAGCTTCCATTCAACAACAGTCCGGAGTTAAAGTGTTGCAGGTACCTCGATAACGTGGCAAAGGACTTATCCCAATTTCCATATATAGTTTCAAATGCATATTTACTCCCGAGAAATGCCTTTCTTTTGGTAATGGTATATTTATATACCTGGTGGATAGATGTTATACACTCTTTGATACTATTCCTTATGGATGCTTCAATATGTGGAATTAAGACAAGAGAAATCAAGTCAATATTCAAGTTTAAATGATTCCCATTGAATGTGTCCATTTCACAAGTGTGGATGCCAATGTATTTCCCACAATCCACATATTTGTTTTCAAATTTATCGCATGCAGCATCCAATTACAACCTTGAAACAATTTGTGATAAATCACCTTGTATACTTCTGGAGATGATTCATAAACTACGATATCTAGACACTCTTTTATGTCATACATTCGCAACTGCCTTGCTTAGGTTTGCTTTATCAGCAAAAAGCATGCCCTTTAACATCACCATTGCTCTAGATTCATCCCACACTGCTGTTAGAATTTTATCAAGATTCCTTGTGAGGACATCCTTATTCAACGTACTTGGCAACTGATCAAGGTAGGGAATTTTTCTTGAATGAAACGATACATGAGACTCGTACACTCTTGGTCGGGAGGTGGAGCATTCTCCCTCGTTAAATCAGGTTCATCATTCACGTCCTCATTAGGAAAAGATGTGTCATCTCCAGGCTCATCATCATTATTGTCATTGCCACTATCATTTTTTTGACTCCACACATCTGCTAAATCCCGATTAAGTATGTCGTCTTCGGGAAATTGAGTAAGGATAGGACCTTCAAGTTGCTCATTTTTACTGCACAACCAATAAAATAATAATTTTCTCAAATTCATCCAAACATGACATATAAACTTTATCACGTAACTTACAAATCCTGTTGATGATGACTCTCGGATGGACCACCATGATTCAACACACCAAAACTAGGCATATTCCAATTCTCAGTTGTTTCATAACTTGTAAAATTCATATCTGGCCGGTATCCCATATGGATTATAAGAGTGTTATTACAAATACAATACATAAAAATAAATACCAGAACACAAAGAAAAATTAAAGGTTACTACTCAGCTTGTGGATTATGTAAACTTGGGGAGAAATTATGTCTACGCCCCTCATTCGCCCGTGGAGATAAGTTTAGATCTTGCCAAACTCTTTCATTCGGAACCTATTCGGATAAAACAGCTCCAAAAAAATACACGATGATTGAGGGTTATCCCTATAGTGTGGAACCTCAATATTGCGAATGTCTTTAGCCTTGACGTAAATTTCCAATATTTTTATCACAAGGAGTTCCCGGTGTTCATCCTGAATCCTCAAAAAATTTGTCAGAGTTTCATCGTGTTCGATGTAAAACTCAACATAACACGCAACCCCTTGGAGAGTAACAGAAAATGAATATCTTCTAGTTACTTTAATATTAAATGAATGTTTATTTGCACTTATTTTTTTTACATAACAACGATACTAATCTATCGTACTCCATTGTAAGTGGCAACTTAATATGACACTGTGGAGAACAACTATAGCATACTGAGTTATTCTCTTCCACAACCTCACTCTCCCCCCCACCCCCACCCTCTCAATATAATAAAAACCTAATGTTTCGCTCTTCTGACATTATAACAAAATGCAACATAACTTGATGAACAAATATTTTAGAAGACCTGAAGGATCCTGAATGAATTTTAATAAATTTTGAAACCCCTTAAATAAGAAAAAAACTAGTCGAGGGGTATAATTATTTGATTTATAGAGCAGCCTAATAGGAGCTATATATGTAGCACGTATTTTGCATGCATTATACCCATATGAATTATTGGTGGGTTACTAAGCAGATGAATTATTGGTGGGGGCAAGAAAGTTCAAATATAGCGCTGTTATTCACCGCGATATACCTTAATGGACAAACGTGCCGCTAAGGTATATAAATTGGTCGTCGGTTTTTGACCTATTTTTATTGTTTGAGTCCGAAAGGACCACACTTTGGTTTCGGCTCCAATAATGCCGTTTTTGATGAGCCCATACAATTTTGAGGCGATTCAAGTGAGTTCATGAAGATGGCGTGGATATTAACACACAAAAAACTAAAAATCGTGCTAAATTCCTATTTTATGGCCGTAAATGCTAAAAACGAGGAACATTTATGGAAATGTAATGACTATTATTTATTAGGTCATTTCTAATGGGCCTACAAAATTTTAGGCGATTTAGGGTGACTTGCCTGGATTCACGAAGATGGCATGGACGTTTGCACAAAAAATTAAAAATCATGTTAATTCATGTTTTGTGGCTCTAAAACACCAAAAAAAGAGGAATGATCACGGAGAAGTAATTACTATGGTTCATTGCATCATTTACGGAAATCATGTTGATTTCCTATTTTATGACCCTAAAACGTCAAGAAAAAAGGAATAGTACCGGAGAAGCAATTGCAACTGTTGTTCCTGATAGGCCAACACAATTTTAGACGATTCAGGGCCTTTAACTCAAATTCAAGAACATAGCATGGACATTAGCCCACGAAAAATCAAAAATCAAGTATAATTCCTATTTTGTGGCCCTAAAATGCTGAAAAATGAGGAACAATCATGGAGAAGCAGTGAGTATTTTTCTTACGCCATTTTTGATGGGCCCATAAAATTTTAGACGATTCGAGATATGTCGCTTGAATTCATGAAAATGGCATAGATATTAGCACACGAAAGTTCGAAAATCGTGCCGAATTCTTATTTTATGACCCTAAAACATTAAAAAATAATGAATAATTTTGGAGAAGCAATGATTATGGTTAATTAGGTTATTTTTGATGGTACAAAAATTTTTTAGGTGATTTGGAGCCCGTTGTCCAAATTCATGAAGATGAGGTAGACGTTAGCGCATGATTCGGAAATCATGCTGAATTCCTATTTTATGACGCTAAAACGTAAGAAAATGAGGAACGACAAAAGAGAAGCAATGACTATTATTCACAAGGTATTTTTTGATGGATCCATAATATTTTAGACGATTCAGGCCCCGTCTTTCGAATTTATAAAGATGGTGTGGACATTAGCACATGAAATCAAAAATTATGCTTAATTGATGTTTTATGGCCCTAAAATGCCAAAAATGAGGAACAGTCATGGAGAAGAAATGATTATTATTCATTAGTCATTTCATATGGGCCCATAAAATTTTAGGTGATTCATGGCCCGTCATCCGAATTCATAACTATGGCATGTACATTAGCACACGGAAAATCAGATATCGTGCTGAATTCCAATTTTATAGACCTTGAACGCCCAAAATGAGGAACAATTATGGAGAAGCATTCACTATTATTTATTAGGTCGTTTCTGATGGGCTCACAAAATTTTAGCTAACTCAGCGACCCGTTGCTTGAATTCATGAAGATGGCATAGACAATAGATCATGAACAATTAAAAATCATGCTGAATTCCTATTTTTTATTACCCTAAAATTCTAAAAATTGAGGAACGATCATAGAGAAGCAATGACTATTATTCATTATGTTGTTTCGTATAGGCCACAAAAATTAAAGTAATCCGGGGCCGGTCGGCCCGAATTCATGAAGATGTCGTGGACATTAGCTCATGCAAAATTAGAAATCATGATGAATTCCTATTTTATGGCCCTAAAACACCAAAGCATGAGGAACAGTCATAGAGAAGCAATGACTATTATTCATTACATCATTTTTGATGGTCCATAAAATTATAGACGATTCGAGGTCGGTCACCCAAATTCATGAAAATGGCTTAGATATTAGCACACGATAACATTAACAACAAACCTAGTATAATTCCACAAGTGGGGTCTGAGAAGGATATAGTATATGCATGTCTAATCCATGCCTTTAAAAGGTCAGAGAGGCTGTTTCTAGAATACCCTCGGCTCAGGGAGGAAAAGGGACGGGGAAATAACAAGAAAACCAATCTAACAACCAAAAAAAATAGAAAACTACAATAAGTATTGCAAATAAAAAATCGAAACAAGGAAGCAATAAGTAATATCAGCAATCTAGGGATAAAAAAAAGTACTAGAAGGAACTAAGAGATATAACAAAGCTACTGTGACAAACAAGGAAAACACTCGGCTACCTAACTCTCTACCTTTATTCTCAACCTCCATACCTTCTTATCTATGGTCATGTACTCAGTCTGCTAGATCAACACCATATCTCGCTGAATCACCTCTCCCCAATACTTCTTTGGCATGCCTCTATCTCCCTATTGGCCCTCTAGTGCCAACCTCTCAAATCGAAAATCAAAAATTGTCTTGAATTCCTATATATGGCCCTAAAATGCCAAAAACGAGAAATGGTCATAGAGAAGTATTGACTATTTTTCATTACATCATTTCTGATGGGCCCAAAAATTATAGGCGATTTGGGGTCTATTGCTGGAATTCATGATGATAGCATGGACATTAACATACGAAAAATTAGAAGCGTGTTGAATTTCTGTTTTATGGCCCTTAAATGATAAAAAATGAGGAATGGTCATATAGAAGCCATAACTATTATTCATTAGGTCTTTTTATGGGCCCATACGACTTTAGGCGATTTGGGCTTGGTCGCCCAAATTCATGAAGATGACATAGACATTACCACACGAAAAATCAGAAATCATGTTGCACTCCTGTTTTATGGCCCTCTTGAGAAGGGATGACTATTGTTCATTTGGTCATTTCTGATGGACCCACAAAATTTTAGGCGATTCGGGGCCGGTTGCCAGAATTCTTGAAGATGGCATGAATATTAGCACACAAAAACAAAAAAACATGTTGAATTCTGATTTTTGGTCCCAAATGTCAAAAAAGAGGAACGTTCATGAAGAAGTAATGATTGTTGTCCATTAGATTATTTCTGGATAGCCCACAAAATTTTTAGACGATTCTTGATAGGCTGCCCGAATTCATGAAGATGGCATGGATATTAGCATATGAAAAATCAAAAATTGTGTAGAAAACGGCCCTAAAATGCCAAAATACAAGGAACAATTACAGAGAAGCAATGACAATTGTTCATTAGGTCGTTTGTAATGGGCCCACAAAATTTTAGGCGATTCAGGACCTATTTCCTGAATTATGTAGATAGCGTAGACATTAGCACACAAAAATAAAAAATTATGTTGAATTCATTTTTTACGGCCCTAAAATGCCAAAAATAGAGGAACAATCATGGAGAAGCAATGACTACTGTTCATTAGGTCGTTTCAGGCAAACCCACAAAAATTTAGACGATTCGGGGCGTGTCTCTCCAATTCATGAAGATGACGTGCATATTTGCACATCAAAAAGCGAAATCGTGCTGAACTTTTATTTTATGGGACTAAAATGACGAAAATTGAGAAACAGTCATGTACAAGCCATAATTATTGTTCAATAGATAGTTTCTGATGGCCCCCACAAAATTTTAGGCAATTCAGGTTCGATCGCCCATACTCATGAAGATGGCGTGGACTATAATACACGAAAATCTAGGAATCATCCTGAATTCCTATTTTGTGACCCTAAAACATAAAAAAAAAGAGGAGCAATCATGGAGAAGCTATGAATATTGTTCATTAGGTCATTCTTATATGCCCACAAAAGTTTAGGATTCTCAAGGACAATTGCCCGAATTCATACAGATGGCATAGAATTCTCGTTTCATGGCCCTAAAATACCAGAAAAGAAGGAACGATCATGGAAAAGTGATGGTTATTGTTCATTAGGTTGTTCTTGATGGGCCCACAAAATTTTAGGAGATTCAGGGCCAGTCATTCGAATTCATGCAGATGGCGTGGACAATAGCATAGGAAAATTTGGGAATCATCCTGCATTCCTATTTTATGGTCCTAAAACGCCAAAAAAAAAAAGAAACAGTTATGAAAAAGCGGTGACTATGGTTCATTATGTTATTTTTATGGGCTTGCAAAATCTTAGAAGATTCGGCCAGCCGCACGAATTCATGCAGATGACATGAACTATAGCATACAAAAATCTGGTAATTATCTCGAATTCCTGTTTTATGGCCCTAAAATGCCAAAAAGGAGGAACTATCATGGAGAATAGATGATACTATTCACTAGGTAATTTTTATTGGGCTTGCAAAATTTTAGGAGATTCGGGGCTGATCGGTATAATTTATATAGATAACATCGACTATAGCATACAACAATCTAGGAATCGTCCTCAATTCGTGTTTTATGGTCATAAAACTCCAAGAAAAATGAGGAACGGTCATGGAAAAGTAATAAATATTTTTTGTTAGATCTTTTTTGGACGCACAGAATTTTAGGAGATTCGGGCGCCGATTGCCTGATTTCATGCAGATGGCATGGACTATAGCATACGTATCTGGGAATCATTCTGCATTCCTGTTTTATGGCCCTAAAATGCAAAAAATTAAGGAACAATGATGGCGAAGTGAAGATATGGTTCATTATTCCATATTTACGGGCCTGCAAAATTGTAGGAGATTCGGGACGGTCCCTCGAATTCATGTAGATGGTATGAAATATAGCACACGAAAATCTGGGAATCATCTTGAATTCCTGTTTTATGATCCTAAAACTCCAAAAAAGGAGGAATGAACATGGCAAATCAAATGCTATTATTCACTAGGTCATTTTTATGGTCCCGTAAATTTTTGGAGATTCAGGGTCAATCAGTCAAATTGATGCAAATGGCATGGTCTATAGCACACGAAAATCTTGGAATCGTCTTGAATTCCTGTTTTATGTACCTAAAACATCAAAACAATGAGGAGCAGCGATGGCACAATGATAACCATTTTTTATTATGCAAAATTTGAGGAAATTCAGTCCGGTTGGGCGAATTCATGCAGACGACATGGACTATAGCGCACAAAAATATAGGAATCGTCTTTAATTCCAGATTAAAATCCCTAAAAGGCCAAAAATTTCGGAACGATTATGGAGAAGAGATGACTATTATTCATTAGGTCATTTTTAACGAACTCGCAAAATTTTAGGAGATTCAGGGCCGATCGCTTGAATTCATACAGATGGCGTGGACGACAACACATGAAATATATGGGAATCATCCTGAATTCTTGTTTTCTGGACCTAAAATACCAAAAATGAGGAATGGCTATGGCGAAGTGATGACTATTATTTATTAGGTCATTTTCATGGACAAGCAAAATTTTAGGAGATTCAGGAACGGTCGCCAAAGTTAATGTAGATGGCATGGAGTGTAGCGCACAAAAATCTGGGGACCGTACCTAGTTCCTATTTTAAAGCCCTAAATTTCCCAAAAAACGAGGAACGATCATGGCGAAGTGATGAAAATTATTCATTAGTCCTTTTTAATGGGCCCGTAAAATTTTAGGAGACTCTAGATCGTTTCTCGAATTCATGGACATGGCGTAGACAATAGCATACGAAAATTAGGAATCGTCCTAAATTCTTGTTTTGTAGCAAAAATACTCCAAAAGATGAGAAAGGGTAATAGCGAAGCAATGACTATTGATCATTGGGTCATTTTAATGGGTCCATATAATTTAAAGAGATTCAAGGCCGGTTGCCTGAATTCATGTAGATGGCGTGGCTAGAGCACACACAAATGAGGGAATTGCCTTGAATTCCTATTTTGTAGCTGTAAGACTCTAAAAAATAAGGAACGATCATGGAGATGTAATGACCATCATTCATTAGTTCATTTTTTATGGACCCAAAATTTTTTATGAGATTCGAGGTTGGTTGCATGAATTCATGTACATGGCATAGACTATAGCACATGAATATTTAGGAATCGTCTTGAATTCCTTTTTAGCCCTAAAATACCAAAAAATGAGAACGATCATGGAGAAGCGATGACTATTTTTTCTTAGGTTGTTTTTATGAGCAAGAAAATTTGTAGGAGTCTCGATGTTAGTCGCCAGAATTACTGCAGATCACATGGATTATAGCATATGAAAATCTAGTCGCCAGAATTAGTGCAGATGACATGGATTATAGCATATGAAAATCTAGGAATCGACGTAATTCAGATTTCATGGCCCTAAAATGCCAAAAAATGATGAATGGTCATGGCGAGGCAATGAATATTGTTCCTTAGGTAGTTTTTGATGGTCCAAAAAAAATTTAGGCTACTCGGGTCTAGCTGCTCAGATGCACGCAGATGACATGAGCTACAACACACAAAAATTTGAGAATCGCGAAGAAGTCCAGTTTCATGGCCATGAAACACACAAAAAAGCACGATCATGCCGAGACGATGACTATTTTTCTTTAGGTAGTTTTTTATGGTCTTGCAAAATTATAGGCGATTCCGGCCCGGTTGCCCAAAGCATGCAGATGGCATGGGCTATAGAATACGAACATCTGGGAATTGGTCAAAATTTGAGATTCATGGCCCAAAAACAACACAAAATGAGAGAATCCGGCGGAATTCCAGTTTTATGGCCCTAAAATGCCAACAATGGGGAACAATCATGGAGGGGTGATGACCATTGCTCCTTAGGTAAGTTTTTATGTCCGAATTCTTTTTAGGAGATTTGGCTAGTCGACTGGATGCATGTAGAAGACGTGGGTTATAATACACGAAAATCTAGGAATCTGGAAGAATTCCAGTTTCATTGCCCAAAAATGCCAAAAAATGAGGAACAGTCATTGCGAGGCAATGACTATTGTTCCTTAGGCTGTTTTTGATAGTGTGATAAAATGACGATTCTGGTCCGGTTGTCCGGATGGATGCAGATAGCATATGCTATAGCACACGAAATCTGAAAATCGAGCGTAATTCAAGTTTCCTGGCCCTAAAATGCCAAAAAGATGGAGGGGCGATAATTATTGTTCCTTAGGTCAGTTTTATAGACCAGTATAATTGTAGGTGATTTGTCTCCAGTCGCTTGGATGCATGGAGATGGCGTGGGCTATAATATACAAAAACCTGGGAATCGGGCACAATTCTAGTTTTATAGTCCTAAAATGTCAAAAAAATAAGGAACAGTCATGGTGAGCTGATGACTATTGTTCCTTAGGTCGGTTTTACTGGTCTAACAATATTTTGAGCGATTCAGGTCTGGTCGCCCAGATGCATGTAGATGGCGTGGGCTATAACACATAAAAATATGAAAATTAGGCGAAATTCTAGCTTTACGTATGTAAATGCCAAAAACGAGGAATAGTCATGGTGAGACAATGAATATTGTTACTTAGGCTGTTGTTGATGGTATGACAAAATTTTAGGTGATTCGGTTCTGGTCGCCTGGATGCATGCTGATGGCATAGCTATAACACACGGATATTTGGGAGTAGAGCAGAATTCCAGCTTTATGCCATAAAAATGCTAAAAAATGAGGAACGATCATTGCAAGATAATGACTATTATTCCGTAGGTTGTTTTTGATGAGTCAACAAAATTTTAGGGAATTTGAGTTCGGCAGGACAGATGCCTATAGATGCTGTGTGCTATAAATCTGAGAGTCGGGAGAAATTTCAGTTTTATAGCCGTGAAATGCCAAAAAAGAGAAACGGTTGTGGTGACGCAATGATATTGTTCCTTCGTTTATTTTTTATGGTCCGACAAAATTTAAGGCAACTCAGGTCCGGTCGCCCAGATGCATGCAGAGGGCGTGGGCTATAGTGCACGAAAATATAGCTATCAAACGAAATTCTAGATTTATAGCCCTAAAATGCCAAAACAAAGAACAGTCATGGCGAGGCAACGAATATTATTCCTTAGGTTATATTTTATTGCCCGAAAAAGCTTTAGGCGATTCGGGTCTATGTGTTGGATGCTTGCAGATGTCGTGGGCTACGGCACACAGAAATCTGGAAATCGTGCGTGTGAGCACGTGATTTTTTCCTCGCATGATTTACTCCTATAGGATTCCTAAAATTAGGATTTTTCTTTGAATTATTTGATTTTTAGAAATTAATTACATAAATTTTGTGTTTGTTTACGTTTCTTCGTGCATTTTAATTTTTATAATTTACAAAAATACAAAATATATAGCGCACTTGCAGTTAGGACCCAATTATATATTTTTTAGGTTTATTAGTTAATTAATATTACAAAAATGAAAGAAAATAACAAAAATAACTCTTTTTGCATTTTGTGAATTTTAATTTTTGAATTTATTATAGTTTTCTTTTAATTTGGGACTTAATTAATTTTATAAAGACTATGAGGGATAATTATTTTATTTGGTGAATTAATTTTGTTTTAAGGTTTAATTTTGGTTTTTGTTTTAATTTGGAAAAAAAAGAAGGAATAAAAAAGGGAATAAAAGAAGGAAATTAGATTTTGGGCCGTTTTAGTTTGAATCCCCTAAGCCCAAACAATTTCTTCCAAATACCCGTCCGGTTGGCTCAAGTCCGTGGTGCCTTCCCGGTCCAACTCACAAAACGACGTAGTTTCACTTCTAAACTATGTCGTTTCTTCCATCCACATCATTAAGTGACCAAAATCACTCCTTGGTCCATCATCTCATTTTATTCCAAAATAAACGAAGACCTAATCTTTGTCTCTCTAATCAACGCCTCCCTGCGCCACAACTCCGCCATATAGAAATCGCCTCACAGCGGCGGAGCACCTCCATATCCCACCAAATCTTGACCCTACGACCTACATCACCTCTTTGTCCTTGTCCCACTGTTAATTTCACCAACAGACCACCCGATTTTGATGAGTTTCATATCCATGAAATAAAAAATTCGAACTTTCTCCATTTTTGCCCAAATTTTCGGCTGAAACCGTCAATTCGTATTAAAACCTTCATGAATTCATTAGTTTGACAACAAGGAAGGCTTGTTCGAATATCAGAAGCCTTCTCTCGGGGATTTGATTGAAATTCAGGGGAATAGTCTTCGAGGGTTCCAATTTCTTCGAGCCTCTGTTTCACTTCTTTTGACACATGGTGGGATAGTTGCATGAAGCATTAGCTATGAACTAAAGTTCGGCTAATATTCGTGTTACAATTCTTACCTCTTGGTCAAGCCTTGGGTTCGCCAGAATTCAAGTTCGAGTCAGAGTCGCCTTTGTTCTTGAATATGTTAAAGTCAACCGGATTCCATCGGTATTTTTCCTTGTTTATTTCGTCCTTAAGTTTAGTTATCAATTTTTTTCTTTTAGTGAGGTTATATTTCTTTAATCTAGTGTAGGTTAGAAATATTTCTGTTGAAGTATTTTACTCAAAAATAAAAGAAAAAGAAAATAATAATTATGTTGTACTGTTTCAGTCTCATTTGAACTTGCTATTTCTCATCTACAATGTTTTGGGTTTGGACGAAGTTTGGGGTTTGTCAGTACAAACCCATCGAGCAGAGGTCCAAATATTTGAAGCCTATCCGTTGGCCCAAGATTGCGGCTGGGTCATTGGGTCAAATTGACCCATGCCCGTTTGATCTGTTAAAGGAAAAATTCTGGGAAAATAAGGGTAATTTAGGATTTAATATTAGGGAATATTTCAATTCAATAACTATCCGATAAGCTTCTCAGAAGCTGCATAATATGCTTGCTTGGGTACCAAGTCAGGAATAGAAGGACTAAGTAGGAAAAATAAAATTCTAAAAGGTCTAAAATGAAAAAAGAAAACTCTTAAGGATGCCCTAGAAACTTGACTATAAAGGCATAGTTACTTGGGAATCAAAGAGATAAGAAAACAAGATCTAAAAAAATCCAGAATAGAAAACGGTTGCAAGATCTGTAGAAAACACTATTCCATTGGGTTTTAATTTGGTAATCTGAAATCCTCCTCTCTCTGAACCAATTTTCTAGTTGTTTGGACTTGGAAATGGATTAACATTCAATCATTGAGTTTGGGTTTTGAGGTCTGTTGGTTTAACTATGGGTATGAAGTTAGATTTTGGTTTGCTGGACTGCATTTTTTGGGTTTTGAGCTATCTGGTTTACTGTTTCATCCGATTTGAGGTTGATTTTTGCTGCTTTGTTACTGCTGCTGGTCATCTGATTATTTTTGCTTTGTTTCCTTCAAATTTTTAGGTATGTCTTGAATCATGAATAAATATAGAGATGAAGTTTATGAAATCATGTTGAAGTAGCTACTTGTTTCCTTGAGCAAATGTTGTTGGTTTTCCTATAGTTTTCCCTCACATGTTCCTTATTTGCTATCATGAGTACTTAGTTATATGGCTAATGCTATACTTCATTTTAAGACTTGGAGTTTCAACCTATTTGAATGTAATGATTTGAGGACTGTTAGGACTTTTAAATGTATTGATATAATTAAGAAATAAGGATGTTAGTTGTTTTAGGTGAAGTTATTTTGTTTGGTCATGTTGCAGATCTGTTAATTCGAAGTTTGGTTTCAACACAGTCCATTCATGTTCTGTTTTGTTTTCATTTTAGTTGCAAAAAATCATCTCTGATGGTTCAGAGTGCTCATTAGCTTAAGTTTGTTGTAGCTTTTACTCTAAATTCAATTAATGGTCCAATATTCAATGATGGGTATTGTAGTTCTCTGGCTGTTGAGTGCCAATTTTTAGAACTTGTTGATGTCTCTTTTAGCCTAGTTATGAAGATTAATTTGAAGATTTAAAGGTTCAAAATTGCTTGTTAGTTAGTTGTCAAGTTAAAACCTTATTTTATGTTTAAATGGTTCGGTAGCATGTTTCATTTAATAATTGTATCATTCATGCTTAAACCAGTGCCATTTGGGTGCCTCAGGGATTCAACCTTGTTTTTGTCAAGCGTTGAATAATACAATTAATATGTCTCTTTTGGTTTGCACGATAGGGATTCGATTCCGAGTCTTCTACTAGCAGCTTGTGCCTGCCCATACTTAGGCCCTGGTTGGGCTTGAGTATCGAACTATGTTGAGTTGAAGGGGTGCCCATTGCATTTGGGTAGCCTTTTGAGTTGAAGAACTGAGTTCGATCTTCGATTTAGGAATAATTGCAACTTCATTAGGCCATAATTAAATAATTGAGGTGTGCCATATTAGATATAACAAATAGTCATAGCCCTCCGAATTTTAGTTTGAATATCCTTTTAAAATGGCATTGAGGTGTGCCGTGCCAAAATAAAACTTCAAATGCTTGGCCCTCATTTATTTATTTCTTCTAAAATACTTAGAATTCAAGGCGTGCCTTTTATCAAATATCCATGGCCCTCACAAAGTTGAAACGCGTAGTTGCTTTGGGCGCGTATATTTAATAATACTAATTCCTTAAACCTCGGTGTACATTTCATGTGACCCAAATCCAATTCTCAACAACGTTAGATAAAATGTCATAGATTGCGGGTGCATTTCATGTGGCGTGGTCCAAATATGCGTTTTAGATGACATTGAAATCTTCCTTAAAATATTAAAAGAATTTAATAAGTTAAAATATACCATAGGATAAAACAGGTTTTAAAATCAGATAATAGGCCAATTAGGATAGTTTAAGCGACCGTGCTAGAACCACGGAATCCGGGGGTGCCTAACATTTTCCTCGGGTTAACAGAATTCCTTATTCAGAATTTTTGGTTTGCAGACTTCAAAAGGAAAGTCAATTTTTCCTCGTTTTGAGATTTAATATAAAGTCGGTGACTTGGGAAACCAATAAATTTTCCAAGTGGCAACTCTAAAATAGATAAATAAATAATCCCATATGGAATAATGTCACTTAATTTGGAAAAACTACCTTATATACTTCCCTCCTAGGGTGTGTGTAAAAAAGAGGTGTGACAGATCTGGCGACTCTGCTGGGGATCCAAACCCAGAATTGCTTAGGGTTTAAGAATTCAAGCTTAGAATAACTATTATAATTGTCTTGTTTTATCTAATTTTTACATGTTTGAGCCTATTATGCTAAATGCTGCTTTTTGCCACTGAATTGTATATAAACTGCTATGAAACCCTACCTCTCTCTGAGTCTTCGAAATCATGGATAAGGGTGAACTTCGTTTGACTTATCTGCTGTCTAGAGTCTTATCCTAGTTTAGAACGAGGTTCAGACAAGTGTCTAAGCCAGTGAAGCTTCTATATTCCCGTACGCTGGCCCCGGCTAGAGTTGTCTGCTCGGGTAAGCCAGGTCTAGAACAATAAACCCAGGTTAAAACTAGTATAATAAAGCCTCATGCCGGATCCCTAGTAGGAACTTTGTTTGCATTACGTGCATTTGACTTAGAAGACTCAACACATGGGTTGGGTCTGTCTAGGACAGGTGTACCTGAAATGAAAAGACTATCCTGATGCATTCTACTTGCTACTTGTGCATTTATTTGCTTTGAATTTGCATATTGACCGGCTTGTGAATAATGACAAAGAGTTGGAAAAGAGAATATCAATGCTAGGGTTAAGTGAGTTAATCACCTGTTTTAAAAAACCAATGCCTAAATGGTACTGAAACTCTGCTGAATTTTTGAGAAAAAATGAAAGAAAAAGAAAAAGCTTTGTTTTCAAAAATAGTTGGTTTTGTCAAATTTTCCTGAACTACGCCAGTTTGATTCTCACCGGAAGTGGGATACATAGGCAACCCCCATCGGATCCAACTTCCCGTTTTGTGAAAATAGCCCAAAAAATATAATTTTAATTTTTCTTAAAGATAAGTCGGGTGGTACTGTTCAACCCTCACCGGGTCCAACTTCCCTTTTGAAAAAAATAGCCGAAAAAAATAGAACTTTGATTTTTCTTACAAATAAGTCGGGTGGTGTCGTTCTTGTTTAAAATAAGCCGAATGCCACAAATGGGTGCTTGATGGTTGTTTTTGCAAGAACAACCACCTTGGGCTATTTTTAACGGTTAGCGGGCACAGCCTTAAAATCTTCTTCCCGAAGTGCTGAAAGGTCATATCTATAAAGTCGGGTTTTGGTATTTGAAATGAAAATTTTGAAAAAAATGGTGTTACCTTTTCTTTTTGGTCAAAATGAGTTATCAAATCACCTTAATAAATATGCAGGATGAGCACAAACGAAATCGAACCCTTTACAGTCTTTAATGAGATCCCCTTAAAGCTCCACATGTGATGGAATGATCTAGGAAAAGGCAACTGAGAAACAGTGGTGAAGGTCTTGGGAGGCCTCGTTGGACTATTGAACGTCAAGCCAAGGTTGGACATAATTGAAGCTTTAATATCTTTTTGGGACCAACTCGCAATGTGTTCCGATTTTTTAATTTGAGCTCACACCTACATTGGAGGAAGTTGCGGGTTATGCGGGCCTTAACGGAAACCATAGAAGTCGATATCCATTGGCACCAAGACCGGTATCCCCCCACAGGTTTCTGGATTTGCTGAGTATTAGCCGGAATATTCAGGATGGAAACTTATCTGAAGGGTATTGCATTCTCCATTTCTTGTACCATCGATATGGTAACCCTCGAGGTTTTGAAGAGACGAACACTGGTCTAACCTATACCGGATATAAAGACAAATGGGAGGCAAGAGAGGATTTAGCTTTTATGGTGGCCTTCTTGGGTTTTGTGGTTTGTTCGCGAAAAGACGGTAATATAGAGATAGGTCTCGTGGGAATGATCGATGTTGCAATCAAGAAAGCCAACAATACTATGGTTTCTCTTATCTTATCTGAAATCTACCAAGCCTTGACTATCTGTGGGGAAGGGTGAAAGCTCTTCCAAGGCTGCAATATATTGCTACAATTATGGATGCGGGAGCATCTCTGCCACCGGGTTAGGTATGTGAATTACGGTTTGACCGGTTTGAGCTGCATCGAAGAATTCGGAAGCTGAGTGACAGGTTTTGAATTCCCCGAGGGTACTGAAGCATGGCTTACACATTTGAGATCCCCGACTGCCGATAAAATTGAGTGGGCACTCGGATGGCTTCCTGTAACCGAAGCAATGTACACGTTGGTTGAAGTATGTTACATCCTCTTGATGGGCATCTAGAGAATCCATCCCTATGATCCCTACATAGTTTTGCGCCAATTAGGAAGATTTCAAACCGTCCCCAATGATGAAGATTTGAGTAAACATGTCATTAAATTGGGCCGAAAAGCTGCATTTCCGGAAGGGAAAATTCGCCAAGTGTGGAATGAATGTAGATTCCTTGAAGCAAAAACTGCGGTGCAAGATCTAGCTAGAGGTGAAGTGGACCCTAAATACATTGTCTGGTTTAGCTAAAGACTTCAGATTCCTAAAAGACCCGCAAAGAGACCCCATGTACAATAGTTCACTGACGGATCACAGGTGCAATAGGATTGGTTGACTAAAGAAAACGAGTACAGGGCCAAAATAAGCCAGTTAGAAAGGCATGTCATGGAGCTTCAGTTTGAAAATGGTGTTCAAGCTGCCGCAGACGAGGGATAAAAGAAAAACTAAATTAGGAAAATGAGGCCCTCAACGCTCAGATCCGTAAGAAGAAAATAGCTGCCAAGGACCCGAAAAGAAGCCGGGATGATGAAAGACTTATAAGCGGTCTGAAAAAGAATGCCCTCGAGTGGCAAGAAGACTTGGACAAATATGAAGCTAGTCTACAAAAATCCAGGCTCAACGGACGAAAAAGGTAGAAGAGCGGGCCCGTCTGTGGAACTATGAAGGGACCATCGCTAGCCTATGAAGAAAGGTAACCACTCTCGAGAATGAGGCAGCTAAACGGGCTATAGATTTCAAAGCTGATAGGGAGCACTGTTATGATCTGATGGCTCAAATTGAGGAAGGAACGCAATAGTTGCAAAACCAGCACCTTCATGACTCTCAAGTGTTAGAA
Organism: Nicotiana benthamiana; assembly: GCA_034376525.1. Classification (NCBI taxonomy): domain Eukaryota; kingdom Viridiplantae; phylum Streptophyta; class Magnoliopsida; order Solanales; family Solanaceae; genus Nicotiana; species Nicotiana benthamiana. Next base: position 26,037,127 of record CM067340.1, on the reverse strand, counting down.
TCCTGGAATCAGTAAATAGGGCAGTTGCTTCAAGAAAAAGGCAGAATTAGAGAGAGGATCAGAACCATCGCTGACTACATTACCATGAAGTTCCAAACGTGCGAGGAACATGACTCATACAACCTTTTTGCTACATTGATGACTTTTGTCCACCAAGTTATGAGTGATTTGGAGCGACTGCAAGAGGATCTTGCATTTAGGCCTGCGGCGAGACTGAATGATGTCCCGCGAGCACCAAGAGCATTAATGTATTCTTGATTTCTACTTGAGTCTGTATCTTTTTTTCTGCTGGAGTCTGTTAGTTTATTTTATATTTGTCTGTCAAAATCTGTTAGTCAGTTCTTGAGTTTGCATTGTCATTTTATTGTTGGAGTCTGTTGTTTTCCTTTTGGGTCTCCTAGTTTTGAATCGCTGTAATCCAAAATATTTCCTTTTATGAGAAAATTGAAAATTTGAAAAACATTTTTTAATTATTTACATTTTAGCGCTCCCAGAACTACACGTGTTCTGATTCATGCGGGGTCATGATACGTAGGCAGTATACATATGATTCGATCATAACTAAAAAAAGAGAAGAAGAAAAAAAAAAGAAAAACAGAAGGGAGTGAAAGAATAACCAAAAGAAGAAAAATGATGACAAAAAGAAAGAGAGAGATGAAAAGAGAGAGTGGAAATGGAAAGAAGAAAAATGGGAAAGAATAAGTACATCCGGATGAAGCACGTGACCGTTGAAAAACATGCAGAAACACATTGTATAGGTGAATCACACCCAACATGCGATTACCTATCTGTTATTTGTTTCAAACTAACCGTTTACTGTTGTAATCATTCAGGTTTTATGGAACGGTGGTTGGTTTTCGTGGTTATCTGGCTTCCCACCCATACACTACCACATCAAAGGGGAGCATCGCGATGTCTTCAGAAATGACTTTGCCAACAATTCCTTTCGCGGATGATAGCCCAATATCGGGCATCCCGACCTCAGAATCGGCAATTGCCAAAAAGAACAGAATCCTGCATCTTAGGGTTATGGAAATGTGGGACACTTGGGCAAATGGAAGAGAGCCACGAAGTGCAAACCTGGGATTCCCCGAACTTTTTCCTAGAGCAGGTGGTACCTCCAACGTTCCAATCAGTCACCAAAATACCCCACCAAGGCATCCCACTATCTCAACTCATTTTGTGGGAACACCCTCTGAGGTCCGCCCCCAGGTGTTCATGTCCAGTGCAGCTTCAAATATCTTCACTGCTCCTCCATGCTCAACCACTACATAGCCTACACTGCCTAGATGAAGTTTCGATCCCTCAGCTTGCACCTTCCAAACACCCACCTTCCAAATAGAACACCCTCAGTTTCCGACTTATACATATCCTCACCTACCCCAATTTGAGTTGATCACGGGACAAGAAAAGATTACCAAAACTCCGAAGCAAGAAGAAATTGTGAGAATGATGAGGAGTATAGAGCAGAGCCTCAAGAACATCCAAGGTTTGAATGGACAGAAAAGTGTCTTATGCTAATTTATGCATGTTTACCCATGTGAACTTACCATTGGGATTCAAAACCCCAAAATTTGGGAAGTACGATAGGCACGGTGATCCTATTGCCCATCTCAAGAAATATTGCAATCAAATGCGAGGGGCCGGTGGAAAAGAAGAACTACTCATGGCCTATTTCAGAGAAAGTTTGGTTGGCATCGCTTCTAAGTGGGATATGGATCAAGATATATCCCGCTGGAACATCTGGGATGATCTTGCTAGAGACTTCATCAGGCAGTTCCAGTACAACATTGATATTGCTCCAGATAGGAACTCACTGACAAACTTGAAGAAGAAATCATCCGAGAGTACGCAGTTTAGTGGCGTGAGCAGACATCTAGGGTAAAGCCTCTGATGGATGAGGTCGAAATGGTCACAGTTTTTCTCCAGGCTCAGAAAGCCGATTACTTCCAAAATATGATGTCTGCTATGGGTAAGCTATTCACTGAAGCTATCAAGATTGGTGAAATGATTGAAAATGGTTTGAAAATGGGTCGAATTCTTAGCAAATCCGCCATCAGAGCTACTTCCCAGGCCATTCAGGGTAGGTCTGGAGGAATAACGAGGGGCAAGAAAAAGGAAGAAACATCCATGGCAGCATCGGGTGCAAGAAAAAATCGTAAACCCCAGATCCCTTTTCCCCGAAAGGACTCCACAACACTATTACATCCACCAAGACTATGTTCCTCATCCATACATGGTCATGAATTCTCAACCTTATGTCGGGAAACAATAGCAAGCCAATAGGAACCAAGTTCTATTCCCTAAAAACCAGCCTCCATACCAAAACCAATACAATCTACGACCTCCACAAAATAATTTTCATGCTCCGGAGCCGCCCAGGAATTCACACTAATTGGCGAGTCCTATTCCAACCTATTCCCAAAACTGGTTCAAATAGGTTTGTTGCAGCCCGTACCTCCAAATAGGCAAAACCCACAATCACCCTCTTACCAACGTGGCACCTGATGCGCTTATCACTCAGGGGCTAAGGGGCATGATACAGAAAGTTGTTGGACCTTGAAAAGAGCAGTGGAAGATATGATAGAGCAGAGGAAGATAGTGTTGAGGATGAAAATATTCCCAATGTGACTAGTAGCCCATTGTCGACCCACAATAACGGGTCGGTAGTTGGAATGATTTATGAGGACAAGAAATTTGACCTGGTATTGAAGGTTATCATTGCCATTGCTGACACAGAAAAGAAACCCAAAGCTACCCCGAAGAAAGACAAAGGGGAGAAAAAGAACAAAACTACCCCTCCAAAATCAGAGGAGAAAGTTGAAGTAGGGACTAGGGCAACGCCTCTTGAAGATGATGTTCTCTATGTCCCTCGGGGCCGCAAAGAAAAGAAGATGACTTTGAGTCCTCCAAGGAGGTTCGAGCTTATCAAGGCATCCCAAATGTATGTTCCCAAGGGAATTTATGTGATGCGGGGCCAATTAATCCACCAAGGCTAAGTGAGCCCGTGGTTATTGGCCGCGCACAATAGAAGCTTATGACGGATCTTACCGCGTGCCTTGGAGCTAATACAAACCAGTGTGACTTATAAAGGCAATGAAATCTTAGGAGAAGTTCAAGAAAATTACCCTGTTGAAAAGTACTCTAATTTGGAAGAGGTGAACAATGCCATAGAAAGCGCTTCCCATCTAAAAAGCCCAGAAGTGCCGAAGAAGTGGAGGCTTTCATTCAAAAGATGAAAATGGCGGATTATGAAGTGATCGACCGCAAATTTCCCAAAGAGTTTGCCTTGTTGTCTCTGTTGATGAACTCCGCCGAGCACCAGAAAGTATTAATCAAGACCCTTAACGAAGCATATGTGTCTATTGAGACTTATGTAGAGCAATTGGAGAGAATGGAAAAGAGATTTTTTGCAATCAACCATATTTCCTTCAGCAAAAATGCTGCACACAACAAAGCCCTGCACTTAACAATAGGGTTATGGTGGACGGAGTCTCTTGGGTAGATATCTGCCCACTCTCAACTCTACAGTGTGTGGAAATCGGGACTGAAAGAATTCGACCCAACAATGTCTGCATACGGACTTTCGATGGTATAAAAAGGGACATAATTGGAGAGGTCAACCTGACCTTGACCATCGGCCCAATAGAATTTGAAGTGACCTTCTAAGTGCTAGACGTGGACACATCCTACAACTTTATTTTGAGGAGGCCATGGATCCATGCAGCAGGGGCTGTACCCTCTGCCCTTTATAAGATGGTAAAGTTCGAGCATCAAGATCAAGAAATTATGGTCCACAGAGAAGATGAGCAATCAATTTATTACGACCCATCAGTCCCATGCCTGGAACCAAGGGAGCGGAGTGAGCATGTAGTTTATCAAGCTTTTGGAATTGTGGTCGCAAACCAATATGAGGAAGGAAGCCCTTTCCCCCAACCCTTGTAATACATCAATTATAGTGGCCAAAGAAATGATCTGACATGGCTTTAAACTTGGGAAAGGACTTGGGAAATCATTGCAAGGGATATCTGAACCGATCACCTTGTTTGCTAGTGAAAAGTTCTTTGGGGTCAGCTTCATACCCACAACAACTGATATAAAATGGGCGGATAGTAAGAAGAATGATGGACGGGTCCTACCACAGCCGGTGCCGTATCTTTACGAAACCTTTGTCAAGCCCCAATATAGTGAAGAAGAAGAGGATGATGCTTTTACCATTGAAGAGATCGAAGAGATCTGTGGGGAAATGAGGAAGATATTATATGAAACCCACATGGTCCAGGCAGGGGAGGTTTATGCAATGCTGGGGTGCTGTACATGGGACCTGAGGCCAAATTACAAAATTGGAAGGCTACGCTGTTCCCAATCAGGCAGAAGTCCCGGTAGACTTGTCCTTCCACCTTATGTACATCACGAGTTATCCCAGGGTGTAACTCGAATGTTTTTCTTTAGTTTCATGTCTTTTAGTCTCCAATGTAAACCCTGTTATCTTCTGAATTCAATGAAATGAAATCAATATTTCATCGTCCATCTCTTTTTATTCTCTATGAGTTTGTTATTCTTTTATTTTCTTCTTTCAGTTATAATAATGCGGCTTTGAACAACATGACATGCTTGCGAAGTTCATGCCCAAATCCAAACACGCTGTCTAACTGTGAAATAATTAACCAAGAACTGGAATACGATGAAGAAGAGGCTTTTAGAGAAATAAATCAAGAATTTGAATAATTTGAGAATAAACCTAATCCAAACTTAAATGATACCGATCCGATTAATTTGGGCTGTTCTGAAGAAATCAAGGAAACAAAAATAAGCATTCACGCAAATGAGAAATTCTGGGATGCATTAATCCAACTCCTATTTGAGTTCAAAGATGTGTTTGCTTGGTCGTGTGATGACACACCGGGTTTGAGTGTCAATTTGGTGGTTCATAAGTTGCTGACCTACACCGATTGTCCCCCAATCGAGTAGAAGCAGAGAAAATTTAAAACTGATGTCAGTGACAAAATCAAAGAAGATACCACGAAACAGTTTGAGGAAGGGGGTGATCAGAGTGGTCCGGTATACCACATTGCTAGCCAATGTAGTCCCATTGCCGAAGAAAGATGGGACGACTCGAGTGCGTGCGGATTATAGAGATCTGAACAGGGCAAGTCCCAAAGATAACTTGCCTTTTCCAAACATCCAGATTCATATTGATAATTGCCAAACATGAGATACAGTCCTTTGTGGACTGTTGCGTAGGATATCATCAGGTGCTGATAGATGAAAGAAGACGCAGAGAAGACATCTTTTACCACATCTTGGGGAACTTGTTGCTACAGGGTCATGCCATTCAGTCTAAAAAATGCCATGACAACCTACATGAGAGCCATGACCACCATTTTCCATGATATGGAGATAGAGGTGTATGTGGACGACGTGATCATCAAGTCCAAAACTCAGGATGACCATGTGCTGGATCTGAGGAAGTTCTTTGAACGGTTGTGCAAATATGATTTGAAGCTGAAACAAACCAAATGTGTGATTGGGATCCTCTCAGGCAAACTCTTAGGCTTCATAGTCAGCCGGAGAGGTATTGAGTTAGATCCGACAAAGATAAAATTTATTTGGGATTTACCTCCTCTAAAAACCAAGAAAGATGTGCTGAGCTTGTTGTGCAGATTGAACTATATCGGCCGGTTCGTTGCTTAGTTGACATCCACGTGTGAACCCATATTCAAATTGCTAAAGAAGAATGCGGAAATCAAGTGGACGGATGAATTCCAAGAAGCTTTTGATAAGATCAAAGGGTATCTGTCCAACCTACTGGTCTTGGTCCCACCTGAACAAGGGAGGCCTCTGTTCTTGTACTTGACAGTCTTGGAAAACTCTTTTGGTTGTGTCCTCGGGCGACATGATGTTACTGAAAAGAAAGAGCAGGCAATATATTACTTGAGCAAGAAGTTACCAGCTATGCAACGAAGTATATTTTGTTGGAAAGAACCTGTTACGCTTTAACTTGGGTCGCTCAGAAGTTGAGACATTATCTTCAAGCCTACACCACTTACCTCATAACCAGGTTGGATCCATTGAAATATATATTCCAGAAGCCGATGCCCACGGGAAGATTAGCAAAATGGCAGTTCTTGTTCACGAAATTTGACATAGTCTATGTCACTCGGACATCAATGAAAGCCCAGCGCTGGCGGATCACTTGGCTGAAAACCCAGTTGATGATGAATACCAACCTTTGAACACTTACTTCCTGAATGAAGAGGTAAAATCAATCGAGGCGATATCCAAGGATGCCACTACTTGGGAATTGGGGCAGTTCTAATCTCACCTACTAGTTAGCATTACCTAGCCACAACCCGACTTCAATTTTTCCGCACAAACAACATAACCGAGTACGAAGCCTGCATCATGGGTATGAACATGGCAATCGACCAAGACATCGAAGAGTTGTTGATCATAGGAGACTCAGATATGATTATTCGGCTAGCTTAGGGAGAATGGGAAACCCGAGGGGTCAAACTCATCCCTTACAGACAACATGTGGAAGACCTCGACAAGCAATTTAAATCAATAAAGTTTAGGACATACCCACATTAATCCCTTGGAAATCCAAATTAGGAAAAGTCATGGCTACTATAATACGGTTGGAGCAAGACCAAATGTTTATCCATGTTACCACGGCATCAAAAGGTTTCTGAAAACACAAGAATACCCCGAGCAGGCCAGTGGGGACTAAAAGAGAACCATTAGACGACACGCGAGTGGATTCTTTTTGAGTGGTGATGTCTTATACAAAAGGATTCCAGATCACAATTTGTTATGATATGTTGACACCAATGAGGTTAGAAGAATCATATATGAAGTACACGCGGGAGTGTACGGACCCCATATGAAAGGGTGTTTTGGTAAAGAAAATCCTTAGAGCAGGCTATTATTGGATAACCATGGAAAAAGACTGTTTCAGCTTTATCCGGAAGTGTCATCACTGTCAGGTGCACGGTGATTTGATCCATGCACCACCTACAAAACTGTATCCCATGTCAGCACTGTGGCCTTTTTCTGCTTGGAGCATGGACGTTAGTGGGACAGTCCAGCCAAAAGCCTCAAATGTGCACAAATTCATACTGGTTACCATTGACTACTTCACGAAATGGGTTGAAGCCATCACTTTCAAATCTCTCACCAAGAAAGTAGTATTAGATTTCGTGCACTCCAATCTTATCTGCCGATTTGGTATTCCTGCAACTATCTTCACATATAATGCGGCGAACCTGAAGAGTCGTCTGATGGGAGAGATATGCAACCAATTCATAATAACACATAGGAACTCCACTCCCTATCGGCCCAAAGCCAACGGTTCATTGAAGCAACAAATAAGAATGTCAAGAAGATTTTGAGAAATATGATTCAAAGCTCTAGGCAATGGCATAAAAAGATGCCTTTCATATTGCTAGGATAACGCACTACGATGCGCACGTCATTAGGAGCAACCCCATACCTTTTGGTCTATGGCACTGAGGCCATGATACCTGCTGAGGTTGAGATCCCTTCTTTCCTGATCATTGTTGAAGCCAATATTGAGGACACTGAGTGGGTTAAGACTCGTCTAGAACAACTGACCTTAATTGATGAAAAGCGGATAGCCGCGGTTTACCATAGGCAGTTGTACCAACAAAGAATGGCCCGTGCTTATAACAAGAAAGTGCGGCCCAGGAATTTTGATGTGGGACAACTCGTGTTAAGGCGCATTCTTCCTCATCACCAGGAAGTGAAAGGAAAATTTGCTCCTAATTGGAAAGGACCGTATATCACTAGGAAGATACTGCCAAAAGGAGCATTATACATGGGAGATGTCGAAGGAAATGATCCCGAACTGTGAATGCGGACGCAGTAAAAAGGTACTATGTTTAGGATTTCTACAGCAATGATATTGTCCGGTTGGCGTGACGAAGGCTTTCATTCTCGCTACCCAAACACTATCAACACTTAGCAAAACTTTTGAGCCGACTCTCATTCTTTGATTACCCTCTTTGGAACCTAGAAACGTTATTGAAAAATTAAATGAAAAAGAAAAAAAAGGAGAAAACAAAAATATAAAAAAGGAAGAAAAGGCAAAGAAAATAAAAAAAGAAGAAGGGAAAGATGAAAAAAAGGAGAGAGGAAAAAGGAAATGATAAAAAGGAAATGGAAAAGAAAGAGAAAACAATGAAAAAAAGAAAATAAAAAACAAAATTTCCCTGAGATATGCTCGACTTGATTCCGAAAGGATACGTAGGTAGCCTCTCTCTGGGGTTCAGTCACACCAAAACAAAAATCCCAGTTTCCCCAAAAGTGAAACTGGGGCAGCTGTCATAATGGTGCGACAATGAGCGCACTAGAACGGTTCCAAAGTTGTAGTTTCTTCTAGACTTTTTATTTATCCAAACCTTATTCAAGTCTTTCTGATCAATTTGGCAAAGGCGTCGGAATTAGAAAAAACCATTTTTGATCTAATACAATCAAAGTGAGAGAAATAAAGTGAGTGAGTCTTATTGGTGAAAACCTACGGGCACCATAGGTGATGGTGAGCAGAGAATTTTAAAATGGGAGTCTTATTAGTGAAAACTCGTAAAGAGCACTATACGGCGACATTGAGAAGAAAAATGAGAGAGATCGATTGGCGAAGACCCGGAAAGGGCGCCATTGATCGAAAAGAAGAAAACCCCTCGCCACCAGTTGTACTAAAAGAGTCCTGGCAAAATTCCCTGGTTTTGAAACATGGGTCACAATGAGTTTATGAGAAGTTGGAAAAGTTTGTGTGGATCGAGCATACATTCTAAGAAGCATGTCATGTCTATTGAAGCTTGCATGCACCCTAGATAAGTCCTTCTTTCTCCCAGAAAGGGAAACTTCTCTGTGAATTTATTCTCTTGATGTTTGTTTACTTTTCTTTGATTCCCATTCGGTCTAACTCTGGTTCCAAAACTAATACAAAGAAAAAGGCGGCAAGATTGGCTTTACAGGGCCCTGCATAACGAAAGTACCTAGCCTCCGCGGATGCATCAAATCGATCCCGACTGGCCATGATGGCTGATGTTTGAAACTAAAGTTATTGAAAAGGAAAAGAAAGTCAGAGGCAAAAGTCATAAGAGCAAGACAAAGTAAAAGGGTCAAAGCCCCGCACGGTTGAACCGCCATCTGAAGAGTTTGAAAATTTGAGTTCCTCGGTTGTAGGAGAGATATCAATCTTCAACAAGCCAGCTTGCAACAGAGGGTTTCACCGAGAGAGTTGGCCAAGATCAAGTGATCAAGAAGAGTGAAGGCCACAAAACCGACCACCGTTTCAAACTAACAATTGTTCTTTGTTCGAAGATAGAAACAGGTGCAATCCGAAGCAATCGGGCAAAAGGCAGGGGCAAAAAAATGAAACTGTGCGAGGGCTAGAAAAGCTTTGTAGCAATAATGAATCCAAAAGGTAAGTCGCTTTTGAATTCTTTCCCGCACTTTTACTCATTTTATGATAAAGAGTGATGAGAGAGAAAAGGAAAAAGGAGGAAGAAAATTCAAAATCATGGTAATTTAGGGTCCCATCCCCTAGTCACCGGCATCGTAACCTGGTAACCTTTTCCATTATAGCGCTCGACTCCCTAGTTGGTCCCTGGCATAACCCGTGGACCTCCCTAGCATAACCCGGGGACCTTTATCCTTTTTCTACTGGCATAACCCGAGGACCCTTTTTATTCTCTCCCGGCATAACTCGTGGACCTGCTTGGCATAACTCAAGGACCTTTTTCTTTTATCTTGGCATAACCCATGGACCTCCCTGGCATAACCTAAGGACCTTTTTCTTTTTATCCCAGCATAACCCGTGGACCTCCCTGACATAACCCAGGGACCCTTTTTCTTTTATCCCGGCATAACTCGCGGACCTCCCTGGATAACCCAAGGACCCTTTTCCTTTTCTCCTGGTGTAACCCGTGGACCTCCCCGGTATAACTCGAGAACCTTTCTCCTGTTCTCCTGGCATAACCCGTGGACCTCCCTATCATAACCCATGGACCTTCTTTTTTTTTTCTCCCGGCTTAACCCGTGGACCTCCCTGGCATAACCCAAGGATCCTTTTCTTTCATCCCGGCATAGCCCATGGATCTCCCTGGCATAATCCAAGGACCTTTTTCTTTTTATCCCGGCATAACCCGTGGATTTCCCTGGCATAACCCAATGACCCGTTTTCTTTTATCCCGGCATAACCCATGGACCTCCACGATATAACCCGAGGACCCTTTCCTTCTTTTCTGGCATAACTCAGTCATTTTCCCAGCATAACATGGCAGCCTTCCCAATTTGAGACTGTATTCTCTATTTCTGAGAATACACAATCCTGAATTTTATTGCTTTCAATAAAGAAATATCTTAGATTTGTGTTGCAAATAACTCACAAAATTTTCCTAGTGAAAACTGGGGCAGAAAAAATTTGTTCGTTTGTTTGTTTTGGTGTCTATGAAAGTTTTACCTCGAGGCACAAGATTCGAGATAACCAATAGAATGAGTCTCAATCCAGAATAAAGAAAAGAAGAAAAAGAACAAAAGAAGTAAATTCAAAATGTTGAAGCAGACAAAGATGTGGACTGCTCATTAATGCGATTGAAGTCACAAGCTTCACATGTCTCGCTCTGATCCATGAGCTAAAGAAAGAACCAGCACCTACAACTGATGAGCATCAATATTTAGATCAGAGTCAACAACAAAAACCAGCTAAGGCTCAAGATCAAGCTTCAAGAGATTTATAAATAGAAATCTTGTAACTCGTAGTTGATAAGCCTAGCTAGCTTAGCTTTTGATTTTCCTTTTGGTGTAATAAGGAGCTTAGAAAGCAGAAACATCAGCAACATCAGTGAAATAACAGCTTCTCGGTAGTCCTAGCTACCAAAACTTTCAGAACTACACTGACCTGATTCTTTTATAGCCAAGGATATAAAGGCAACCTCTGAAGTAGGGTTCGATCGGAATCTTTTCAAAAATACTTCTCATGGAGTTTCAAACAGGAAAAAATCCCTCGTATTTCTCATTTTATCTTTGCACGAAAATCCTTCATTTCTCCGAGCAAAGAGGGGCAACTGTGAGCACGTGATTTTTTCCTCGCACAATTTATCCTACCGAATTCCTAAAATTAGGATTTTTTCTTTGAGTTATTTGATTTTTAGGAATTAATTGCATAACTTTTGTGTTTGTTTGCATTTCTGTGTGCATTTTTAATTTTTATAATATACAAAAATACAAAATATATAACGCACTTGCATTTAAGACCCAATTTTATATTTTTTTTAGGTTTCTTAGTTAAGTAATATTACAAAAATGAAAGAAAATAACAAAAATATCTCTTTTTGCATTTTTTAATTTTAATTTTTGAATTTATTATAGTTTTCTTTAAATTTGGAACTTAATTAATTTTATAAAGACTATGAGGGATAATTGGTTTATTTGGTAAATTATTTAGTTTTAAGGTTTAATTTTGGTTTTTGTTTTAATTTGGAAAAGAAAAAGGAAAGAAGGAACAAAAATGGGAATAAAAGAAGAAAATCAGATCTGAGCCTTTTTAATTTGAATCCTCCAAGCCCAAACCATTTCTTCCAAATACACTTCCCGTTGGCCCAAAACCCGTGTTTTCTACCCGGTCCAACTCACAAAACGACGTAGTTTCACTGCTAAACTACGTTGTTTCGTCCATTCCCATCATTAAACAACCAAGATTACTCCTCGGTCCATCATCTCATTTTATTCCCAAATAAACGAAGACCTAATCTTCGTCTCTCTAATGACCGCCTCCCTCCGCCATAGCTTCGGCATCCGAAAATCACCTCATGGCTGCGGAGCACCTCCAAATCCCACCAAATCTTGACCCTATGACCCACATCACCCCATCGTCCTTGTCCCACTATTAATTTCACCAACAAACCACCCGATTTTGCCGAATTTTAGATCCAGGAAATAAATATTCGAACATTCTCTGTTTTTGCCCAAATTTTCGACTTAAACCCTCAATTTGTATTAAAACCTGCATGAATTCCTCAGTTTTCCAACAAGGAAGGCTTCTTCGAATATCAGAAGCCTTCTCTCAGGGATTTGATTGAAATTCAGGGGAATAGCCTTCGAGGGTTCCAATTTCTCCAAGCCTCCGTTTCACTTCTTTTAACACATGGCGAGGATTGTTTCATGAAGCATTAGCTATGAACGAATGTTCGGCTAATATTCATGTTGCAATTCTCACCTCTTGGTCATGCTTTGGGTTTCGTTGGAATTCAAGTTTGAGTCGGAGTCTCCTTTGTTCTTGAAGATGTTAAAGTCGATCGGATTCCATTGGTTTTCTTCCTTGTTTATTTCTTCCTTAAGTTTAGTTATCAATTAATTTTTCTTTTAGAGTGATTATTTTTCTTGAATCTAGTGTAGGTTAGAAATTTTTTTGTTGAAGTATTTTACTCAAAAATAAAAGAAAAAATAATAATTATTATGTTGGACTGTTTCAGTCTCATTTGGACTTGCTATTTTTCATCTTCAAAGTTTTGGGTTTGGACTGAGTTTGGGGTTTGTCAGTGCAAACCCATTGAATAGAGGTCCACATATCTGAAGCCCATCTGTTGGACAAGGAATGGGGCTGGCTCATTGGGTCAAATTGACCCAGGCCCGTTTGCTCTGTAAAGGAAAAATTCAGGGGAAATAAGGGTAATTTTGGATTTAACATTAGGGAATATTTCAATAACTACTTGAGAAGCTTCTCAAAAGCTGCATAATATGCTTGCTTGGGTACCAAGTTAGGAATGGAAGGACTAAGTAGTAAAAACAAAATTCCAAAAGGTCTAAAATAAAAAAAATAAAACTCTTAAGGCCGCCCTAGTAACTTGCCTATAAAGGCATAGTTACTTGGGACTTAAAGAGATAAGAAAACAAGATCTAATAAAAACCTAGAATTGAAAACAGCTGCAATTTCTGTAGAACACTGTTCCATTGGGTTTTAATATGGTAATCTGAAATCCTCCTAGTTGTTTGGACTTGGAAATGGCTTGAGATTCAGTCATTGAGTTTGTGTTTTGAGGTCTGTTAGTTTAACTGTGGGTTTGAGTTGGATTTTGGTTTGTTGGAATGCATTTTCTGGGTTTGAGCTATTTGGTTCACTCTTTTATCGGATTTGAGGTTGATTTTTGCTGCTTTGCTACTGCTGCTGGACATCTGATTATTCTTGCTTTGTTTCCTTCACATTTTTAGGTTACGTAAGGACTCTTGAATCATGAATAAATGTAGAGATGTAGTTTATGAATCAAGTTGAAGAAGCTACTTGTTTCAGTGAGCAAATGCCGTTGGTTTTCCTAGAGTTTTCCCCCATATGTTCCTTGTTAGCTATCATGAGTAGTTACTTATATGGCTAATGATATACTTTATTTGAAACTTGGAGTTTGAACCTATTTGAATGTAATGATTTGAGGACTATTTTGACCTTTAATTATATTGATCTAACTAAGAAATAAGGATGTTGGTTGTTTTAGGTGAAGTTATTTGGTTCGGTCATGTTGCGGATATGTTAATTCGATGCTTGGGTTCAATACAGTCCATTCATGTTCTGTTTTATTTACATGTTAGTTGCCAAAATTCATCTTCTGATTGTTTAGAGTACTCATTAGCTTAAGTTTGTTGTAGCTTTTATTCTAAATTCAATTAATGGTCCAATATTCAATGATAGGCATTGTGGTTCTCTGGCTGTTGAGTGCCAATTTTTAGAACTTGTTGATGTCTTTTTTGGCCTAGTTATGAAGATTAATTTGAAGATTTTAAAGGTTAAAAATGGCTTGCTAGTTAGTTGCAAGTTGAAACCTTGTTTTATGTTTAAAAGATTCAGTGGAATGCTGCATTTAATAATCGGATCCTTCAGGCTTAAACCAGTGCCATTTAGGTGCCTCAGGGATTCGACCTTGAGACTTCATTCCTCAGTTGCAGGGCTTCGACTTGAGCTCAATTATAAGGCCGAGTTCTGAAAAATCTTTTAAACAAGATCTGGACCGTTTCCTTTTGTTGGGCCATTAGCCCTCTTTTATTAGCTCAAGCCTCTTCACGTAATAGATTAGTTCTCCTTGTATAAATCTTACTAATTATTAATTGGTTTGTTTTTGTTAATCATTGAATAATACAATAAGAATGTCTCTTTTGGTTTGCACGATAGGGATTCGATTCTGAGTCTTCTGCTTGCAGCTTGTGCCTACCCATACGTAGGCCTCGGTTGGGTTTGAGTATCGAACTATTTTGAGTTGAAGGGGTGCCCATTGCATTTGGGTGGCCTTTCGAGTTGAAGATCTGAGTTCCAGCTTCGATTTAGGAATAGTTGCAACTTTTTTAGGCCATATTTAAATAAATGAGGTGTGCCATATTAGATGAAACAAAGAGTCATGGCCCTATGAATTTTAGTTTGAATATCCTTTAAAATGGAATTAAGGTGCGCCGCGCCAAAATAAACTTCAAATGCTTGGCCCTAATTTAATTATTTCTACTAAACTACTTAGAATTCGAGGCGTGCCATTTATCAAATCTCCACGGCCCTCGCAAAGTTGAAACGCGTAGTTGCTTTAGGCACGTATATTTAATAATAGTAATTTCCTTAAACCTGGGTGTACATTTCATGTGACCCAAATCAAAATCTCAACAACGTTAGATAAAATGTTTCATGAACAGCCGGTGTATTTCATTTGACGTGGTCCAAAGACGTGTTTTAGATGACGTTGAAATCTTCCTTAAAATAATTAAAAGCGGTTTAATAAGTTAAAATATACCATAGGCTAAAACATGTTTTAAAATCAGAGAATAGGCCAATTAGGATAGTTTAAGTGACTGTGCTAGAACCACGAAATCTGGAGGTGTCTAAAACCTTCCCTCGGGTTAACAACATTTCTTATTCAGAATTTTTGGTTTGCAGACTTCAAAAGGAAAGTCGAATTTTCCTAGATTTGAGATTTAAAATAAAGCAAGTGACTTGGGACACCAAAATAATTTCCAAGTGGAGACTGTGAAATAGATAAATAAATAATCCCGTATCGAATAATGTCACTTAAATTGGAAAAACTCCCTTATATATTGTCCTCTCAGGGTGTGTGTAAGAAAGGAGGTGTGGCAGTGCAGAATTCCAACTTTATTGCTATAAAATGCCATAAAACAAGGAACGAACATGGAGAGACGATGACTATGTTCCGACAAAATTATTGGCGATTCGGGTCCGAATGCATGCAAATGGCGTGGGTTAATGTACATGAAAATCTGGAAATCAGGCGGAATTCTAGTTTTATGGCCTTAAAATGCCAAAAAATGAGGAAAGGTCATGGTGAGGCAATGACTATTATTCCTTATGTCGGTTATAGTTGTCCAGCAATATATTAGACGATTCAGGTCATGAGAATGCATGCAAATGGCGTGTTCTATAACACATGAAAATCTGGGAATAGGGCTAAATTCTAGTTTTATGACCCTAAAAGGCCAAAAAGTGAGGAACGATCATGGCGAGGCGATGAATACTATTCCTTAGGTAATTTGTTATTATCCAGAAAATTTTATGGCGATTCGTGTTCGGTCTCCTGGATGCATGCAGATAGCGTAGGCAAAATTCTAGTTTTATGCCCTAAAATGCCAAGAAATAAGGAATGTCCATGGTGAGGCAGTGTCTATTGTTCCTTAGGCCATTTTTATGGTCCGAAAAAGATTAAGGCAACTCAATTCCGGTCGCCTGGATGCATGCAGAATGGATGGGCTATTGTACATAAAAATCTAAAAATCGGGCGGAATTCCGGTTATATGAACATAAAATAACAAGAAAGGATGAAAAACCATGAGAGGTGACAAATATTGTTCCATATGTCATTTTTGATGATCCGACAAAATTTTAAGCGATTCAGGCCCGTTCGTAGCCTATGAAAATATGGGAATCGGGCAAACTTTTAGTTTTATGGCCTTAAAATGCCAAGAAATGAGGAATAGTTATGGCGAAGTGATATATATTGTTCCTTAGGTAATTTTTATGGTCCATAAATTTTGAGGAGACTCATTTCCAATCGCCTGGATGCATGTAGAAGTTGTGGGCTATTGCACATAAAAATTTAAAAATCGGGCGAAATTCTGATTATATGGACCTAAAATAACAAAAAGGATGAACGGTCATGGAAAGACAATGACTATTTTTCCTTAGGTTATTATTGATGGTCCGACAAAATTTTAGGCTATTCAGGTCCTTTCGCCTAGATGCATGTAGATAGCGTGGGCTATATCACACGAAAATACCGGAATCGGGGAAAAATTCCAGTTTTATGGCCTTAAAATGAAAATAAATGATCAATGGTCATAGTGAAGTGATAATTATTATTCCTTAGGTTATTTATATTGGTCCAGCAAAATTTTAGGCGACTGAGGTCAACCGAATAAATGCAAATGCACGTGCTATAACACATGAATATCTGGAAATCAGGAAAAATTCAATTTTAATGGCTATAAAATCCAAAAGAAGAGGAATGGTCAAGGCGAGGCAGTAAATATTGTTCCTTAGATCATTTTTATGGTCCGAAAAATTTTTGGCGATTATGGTCCAGTTGCCTGGATGCATTTAGATGGCGTGTGCCATAACAAATGAAAAACTGGGATCGGGAAGAATATCAATTTTATGGCCCTAAAATTCCAAAAAAGGAGGAACTTCCATGGCGAGGCGATAAATATGTTATTAAGGTTTATTTTATAGTTTGGCAAAATTTGAGGCGATTTGGTTTTGGTTGCCCGTATGCATGCAGATGGGGTGAGCTAATATGAAATGAAAATCTGGAAATCGGGCAGAATTTTATTTATATAGACCTAATATAACAAAAAAGAAGTAACGGTCATGGCTAGGCAATGACTATTGTTCCTCACGCCATTTTTTATGGTCCGGCTAAATTTTAGGCGATTTGGGTCCGGTTTACTGGATGCATACACATGGGCATAGCTATATCACACAAATATTTTAGAATCGGGAGGAACTTAAGTTTCATGACCCTAAAATGCAACAGAATAAGGAACGATCATGGCGAGACAATGACTATTGTTTCTTAGGTTATTTTTTATGGTCCGGAAAAATTTTAGACGATTCGGATTCGGTTGTCCGATTGCATGCAAATGGCATATAGTACACGAAAATCTGAGAATCAACGAAATTCAAGTTCTATGACCCTAATATGAAAAAATGAGGAATGATCATTGCAAACCGATGACTATTGTTCCTTAAATCGTTTTTGATGGTCTAACGACATTTGAGGCAATCTACATCTGATTGTCTGGATAGATGGTGCGGACTAGCACACGAAAATTTGAGAATCGGATGGAACTCTAGTTTTATGGCCCTAAAATTCCAAAAAACGTGGAAGGGTCATGGCGAATCTATATATTTTATTCTTTAGGTCATTTTTCATGGTCCGTAAAATTTGTAATCGATTTGGTTTCGGTCGCACAGATGCATGCAGATGGCGTGGGGTATGGCACATGAAAATCTGTAAATCGAGCCGAATTCCAATTTTATGGAATGCCAAAATATTTTCAAAAAACGAGAAATGTTCATGGAGAGGGGATAAATATTGTTCCTTAGGTAGTTTTTTATGGTACGGAAATTTTTTAGGCATTTCGGATCTGATCTCCCGCATGCAGACATATGGCGTGGCTATAACACACAAAAATCTGGAAATCTGGCAGAATTCGAGTTTTATTTCCCTTAAAAGCAAAAAATAGGGGAATAGTCATGACGAGGCAATACGTATTGTTTCGTAGGTTGTTTTTCATGATCTAACAAAATTTTAGGTGATTCGGGTCCAGTCGCCTGGATGCGTGCAGATAGCGTGGCTTATAGCACAAGAAAATTTGAGAATTGGGTGGAATTCAAGTTTTATGGCCCTAAAACACCACAAAAATAGGGAATGGACATTGAGAAATGATGGCCATTGTTCCTTAGGTTATTTTTGATGGTCCAATAAAATTTGATGATTCGGATCTGGTCGTCCGGATGCATGCAGATAGTGTGTGTTAGAGCACATAAAAATTTGAGAATTGAGCGGAAGTCAAATTTTATTGCCCTAATACGCCAAAAAAGGAGGAGCGATCATGGAGAGGTGAGTATATCGTTCCTTAGTTTATTTTTGATGGTCACGAAAAATTTTAGGCTATTCAGGTTAGGTCGCCCGGATGCACGCAGATTGGTGGGCTATAACACAGGAAAATGTGGGAATCAAACGAAATTTTGATTTATGGCCCTAAAATACAGAAAAAAAGAAATATTATGGCGAGTCAATGTCTATTACTCCATAGGTTGTATTTGTTGGCGCGAAAAAAATTTAAGCGATTCTAATCCAGTGCCCAGATTCATGAAGATGGCATGGGTTATTGCATACAAAAATCCTTAAACTGTGTAGAACTCAAGCTTTATGGCTCTGAAATACCAAAAACAAAGAACGTTCATGGCAAGGCAAAGACTATTGTTCCTTAGGTCAATTTCTATGGTCAGGCACTATTTTTCGCGATTTAGGCCTTGTCGCTCGAATGCATGCAAATATTGTGGGTTATAGCACATGAAAATCTAGAAAATGGGTGAATTTCCAGTTTTATGACCTTAAAAAGCCAAAAAATGAGGAAAAGTCATGGAGAGGCGATGATTAATATTCCTTAGGTCATCTATATTGGTCCAACAAATTTTTTAGGTGCTTTAGGTTAGCCGGATGCATGTAAATGGTGTGTGCTATGGCATATGAAAATCTGAGAATTGGGTAAACTTTCAGTTTTATGGTCCTAAAATGCCAAAAAAATAAGGAACTGTCATGGCGAGGCGATGACTATGGTTCCTTAGGTCATTTGACGGGTCGATTGTCTGAATTTATGTAAATAGTATGGACTATAGCACACAAAAATTTGGGAATCAGGCAGAACTCCAGTTTCATGGCCCTAAAATTCCAAAAAATGAGGATCGATCATGGCGAGGCGATGAATATTGTTCTTTAGGTAGTTTTTGATGGTCCGACAAAATTTTAAGATACTTAGGTCTGATCGCCCGGATGCATGCAGATGGCGTGGGTTATAGAACACAAAAATTGGAGAATAGCGCATAATCCAGTTTCATGGCCCCAAAACACCAAAAATATAATGAACGATCATGGCAAAGAGATGACTATTTTTCTTTAGATCGTTTTTATGGTTCAATAAACTTTTAGGCGATTCGAGTCTGGTCGCCGGGATGCATGCAGATTGTGTGAGCTATATCACACAAAATTTTGAGAATTGGACAAGATTTGAGAATGTTCATGGCAAGGCGATGAATATTATTCTTTAGGTCACTTTTAATGGTCAGGCAAAACTTTAGGCGATTAGGGTCAGATCGCCCAGATGCATGCATATGGCGGGGCTATAACACACGAAAATCTGGAAATCGAGCATAATTATACTTTTATGGCCCTATAACGCCAAAAAACGAGAAATGTTCATGGAGAGGGGAATATTATTATTTCTTAGGCCATTTTTGTTGGTCTCCCGTATGCATGCAGATAGCGCACGAAGACCAAAAAATCATGTAGAATTCTACTTTTCTGTACCTAAAATATCAAAAAATGAGTAACTATCATGGCAAGGCCATAACTAGTTCTCCAAGGTCATTTTCGATGGTCTGAAAATTTTTTAGGTGATTCTGGCCCGGTTGCCTGGAGATATGCAAATGACATGGGCTATAGCACACAAAAATCTAGGAATTATGCAAAATTCTAGTTTTATGGTCTTCAATAGCCAAAAATGAGGAAGGTCATGGAGATACGATGCTATTGTTCCTTAGGTCATTTTTATGGTCTGATAAAATTATAGGCGATTCGGGTCTGGTAGCTCAAATGCAAGAAGATGGTGTGGATAGCACATAAAAATCTAGGAATCGGGGGGATTTCTAGTTATATGGCACCAAAATGCAAAAAATGAGGAACGGTCATGGCGAGGCAATGATTATTATTCCTTATATGGTTTTTATGGTCCCATAAAATTTAAGACTATTGGTATTCGGTCGCTCGGAAGCATGTAGGTGATGTGGGCTATAACACACGAATATATGAGAATCAGGAATTCTAGTTTTATGTCACTAAAATTCCAAAAAATGAGAAACAATCATTGCGGGCGATGAATATCGTTTCTTAGGTCATTTTTATGGCCTGGAAAATTTATGTAATTTGGGTCTGGTCGCTTGGATGCATGATGATGGCATGGGCAATGGCACACGAAAATTTTGGGATCAAACAGAATTCCAGTTTTAAGGCTCTAAAACGAAAAAAATGAGGAATCGTCAGGGTGAGGCTATGACTATTGTTCCTTAGGTCGTTTTTTATGGTCTGAATTTTTTTAGGTGATTGGATTAGGTCGCCTGGATGCCTGCAGATGGCGTGGGCTATGCACACGAAAAAAAATCTAGGAATTAGGCTGAATTTTAGTTTTAAGGCCCTCAAACGCCAATAAATGATGAACGTCATGGCAAGGAAATTACTACTGTTCCTTAGGCCATTTTTGAAAGTCCGACAAAATTTTAGGCGATTCAGGTCCGGTCGCCCAGATGCAAGTAGATGGCGTGGATTATAGCATACAAAAATTTGGGAATCAGGTGAATTCTAGTTTTATGGCACTAAGACACCAACAAATGGGGAACGATCATGGAGACTCAATGACTATTATTCCTTAGGTCGTTTTTGATGGTCCGACAAAATTTTAGGCGATTGGGGTCTAGTCGCCCAGATGCATGTAGACGGCGTAGGCTATAGCACATGAAGATTTGGAAATCATCATGAATTCTTTTTTATTGCCCTACAAGGCCAAAAACTAGGAATAATCTTAGCAAAGTGATGACTATTGTTCATTAGTACATTTTTTATGGGCCCATAAAATTTTAAGAGATCGGTTGCCTAGACTCTTGCAATGACGTGGACTATAACACACAAAAATCTAGGAACCATCCTCAATTTCTATTTTATGGCCATATATTCTAAAAAATAAGGAAAAATATCGTTCATTAGGTTATTTTTTATGGGCCTACAAAATTTTAGGAGATTCGGAGCCGGTCGACCAAATTCATGGAGACGGCGTGGACAATAGCACATAAAAAATTGGAAATCATCCTAAATTCCTGTTTTATAACCTTGAAACGCCTAAAATGAGGAATGTTCATGGCAAAGCAATGATATTGTTCATTAGAACATTTTTTATGGACCCACAAAATTTTAGGAGATTCGGAGCAGATCGCCCTGAATTTATGCAGATGGCGTGGACTTTTCACTTGAAAATCTAGGAATCGTCCGGATTTCCTATTTTATGGCCCTATAAAGCCAAAATATAAGGAACAGTCTTAGAGATGCTATGAATATTGTTCACTAGGTCATTTTTTATGGGCTCATAAAATTTTAGGAGATTCGAGGTTGGTCGCCTGAATTTATGTATATTGGATGGACTATAGCACACGAAAATCGAGGAATCGTCTTGAATTTATATTTTTGTATCCCATTAACACTAAAACATAAGAACGATCATGGAAAAATATTTACTATTGTTCCTTAGGTTGTTTTTGATGGGCAGGCAAAATTTAGGAGATTCAAGGTTAGTCGCCTTAATTCATGCAGATGACACGGACTAGAGCACACGAAAATTTGGAATCATCCTAAATATGAGAATCCTTGATTATCGTTCATTCATTTAATCTATGGGCCCACAATGTTTTAGGTGATTCGGGGTTGATTTCCCGAATTCATGAGATTGCATGGACATTAGCGCACGAAAAATCTGAAATCGTGCTGAATTCATATTTTATGGCCCTAAATGCCAAAAAGGAGTGACGATAATGTAGAATGAATCACTTACAGTTCATTACATTGTTTTTAATGTGCGCACAAAATATTAGATGATTCGAGGCCGGTCGCCTGAATTCATGAAAATGGCATGGGCATTGCACATGAAATCAAAAATCGAGTTGAATTACTATTTTACAGTCCTAATTTTCCCAAAAGCGAGGAACGATCATAGACAAATAATTACAATAGTTCACTAGGTCGTTTCTAAAGGGCCTAAAAAATATTAGGCGATTAGGGGGCCATCACCCAAATTTATGAAGATGGCATGGGCATTAGCATATGAAAAATTAGAAATTATGTTGAATTCCTATTTTATGGCCCTAAACGCAAAAAAGGGAGGAACGATAATGTAGAAGAAATTACTATGGTTCATTAGGTCATTTCTGATGGGCCCAAAAATCTTTGGCAATTTGAGGATGGTCACCCGAATTCATGAAGATGACCTGGAAAAATAAAAAACCATGCAGAATGCTTGTTTTATGGACCTAAAACACAAAGAAAAGGAATGGTCATGGAGAAGCAATGACTATTATTTATTAGGTTATTTATAAAGGGCCTACAAAATTTAAGTGATTCGAAGAAGGTTCTCGGATTCATGAAGATGACATGGATATTAGCACACGAAAAATAAAAAAAATGTTGAATTCCCTTTTTATTGACCTAAAATGTCAAAATAAGGAATGACCATAGAGAAACAATGACTATTGTTCATTAAGTCATTTCTGTTGGGTCCACACAAATTTAGGTGGTTTGAGGCCGGTAGCCTAAATTCATGAAGCTGGCTTGTATATTAGCACACAATAAATCAGAGATCATGTTGAATTCCTATTTTATGGTCCAAAAATGCCAATAAAAAAGGACCGGTCGTGAAGGAACAATGATATTGTTCATTAGGTAATTTTTTTATGGGAGCACAAAATCTTAGGCGGTTCAGGGCCGATCGCCCGAATTCATGAAGATGGCATGGACATTAGCATACGAAAAATCAAAAAACGTGTAGAATTCCTATTTTATAGACCTAATACACCAAAGAATGAGGAACAGCCATGGAGAAACAATGGTTATTTCTAATGGGCCTACATAATTTAGGTGATTCAGAGTTGGTTTCCAGAATTCATGAATATGGCATGGATATTGGCACATGAAAAATAAAAATTCGTGTTTAATTCCTATGTTGTGGCCCTAAATGCCAAAAAATGAGGAAATCAGGGTGAAATAATGATTATATTTTATTAAGTCATTTCATATGGGTCCATATAGTTTTAGGAAATTCAAGACCGCTCGCCCGAATTAATAAAGGTGTCATGGAGTACACGACAATTCAAAAATCATGTTGAATTTCTGTTTTATGGCCCAAAAATGCCAAAAAGTATAGGAAAAGTCATGGAGAACAAATGACTTTTTTCATTAGGTCAATTCTGATATGGCCTGTAAAATTTAAGGCGATTTGGAGCCGATCACCTGAACTCATGAAGATTATGTGGATATTAGCAGACGAGAAATCAGAGATCATGTTCAAATCCTATTTTATGGCCCCAAAATGACAAAAAAGAGGAACGGTCATGGAGAATAATGACTATTGTTCATTAAGTCATTTTTATGGGCCAAAGAAATTGCGCATTCCGGGGGCATTACCCAAAGTTATGAAGAAGGTTTGGGAATTAGCGCACGAAAAATCAAAAATCATGGTGAATTCCTATTTTATGGCCCTAAAATACCAAACATGGAGGAACATTAATGTATAAGTAGTTAATTTGATTCATAGGTTATTTCTAATTGGTCAAAATATTTTAGTCGATTCGGGGCTATTTGCCTGAATTCATCAAGATGGTTTGGACATTAGCACACGAAAATCAAAAATCATGCTAAATTCCTATTTTATAGTCCTAAAATATCATAAATGTGGAATGAAAATAGAGATGCAATTACTATCTTTTATTAGGTCGTTTCAGATAGGCCCGAAAAAATATTAGGCAATTCGAGGCCTGTCGCCCGAATTTATGAAGATGATGTGGGCATTAGCACATGAAAATCAAAAAATAGTGTTGAATTCCTATTTTATGGCCCTAGAAGGCCAAAAACGTAAGAAACGGTCGTGGAGAAGCAATGGCTATGGTTCGTTAGATCGTCTTTGATGGCCCATAAAATATTAGGTGATTTAGGGACAGTCGCCTGATTTCATGAAGATGGCATGGATATTAGAACAGGAAAAATCAAAAATCGTATTGAATTCTTGTTTTATGGCCCTTAAATATAAAAAAATAAGGAACACTCATAGAGAAGCAATGAATATTGTTAATTAGTTCGTTTCTAATGGGTCCATAAAATTTTAGACGATTTGGGGCTAGTAGCCCGAATTCATGAAGACGACATGAATATTAGCACACAAGAAAAAGGAGATCATGTTGAATTCCTATTTTATGTCCCTAAAACACCGTCAAAATGAGGAATGGACATATAGAAGCAATTACTATTGTTCATTATGTCATTTCTGTTAGACCCACAAAATTTTAGGCGATCTGGTGTTAGTCGCTCAAATTCATAAAGATGGCATAGACATTAGCACACAAAAAATAAAATCGTGCTGAATTCCTTAGAAGCAATGACAATTATTGATCAGGTGATTTTAATGGGCCCACAAAATTTTTGCCTGTTTGGGGTTGGTTGCTAGAGTCATAAAGATAGCGTGGATATTAGCCTACGAAGAATTGAAAGTCGTGTTGACTTCCTATTTTATGGCCCTAAAACATAAAATAACAAGCAGAGATTATGGAGAAGCAATGACAATTGTTCCTTAGGTCGTTTCAGATAGGCTTATGAATTTTTTGGCAATTCAGGGCCGATTTCGCGAATTCATGAAGATGCCGTGGTGTGGACATTAGCACACAAAAAATTGAAAATCGCGTTGAATTTCTCTTTTATGGTCGTAAAACACCAAAATTGAGGAACGATCATGGAGAAGCACTAACTATTGTTCTTTAGGTCGTAAATGATGAACAATTGTAATTGCCTTAATTTTGTAGGCCCATCAGAAATGATCTAATGAAAAATAGCTATCGCTTCACCATGATTGTTCCTCATTTTTTGGCGAGGTAAGAATTCAAGACGATTTCCAATTTTCAGTGTGCTAATATCCAGGCCAGCTTCATGAATTCGTGTGACGGGCTCTTAATCGCCAATACTTTTGTAGGTCATCCGAAATGATCAAATGAGCAATAGTCATTGCCATTGCCATTCCTTATTTTTTGGCATATTAAGGCCAGAAAATAGGAATTCATGATGATTTACAATTTGTTTCGTGTGTTAATGTCCACGCCATCTTCATGAATTCGTGCGATTGGCTTTGAATCGCCTAAAATATTTTTGGCCTATAAGAAACGACCTATGAACAATATTTATTACTTTGCCATGATTGTTCCTTATTTTTGGGCATCTTAGGGCCATAAAATAGGAATTTCAGGATAATTTTTTTTTCATATGTTAATGTCCATCCATCTTCATGAATTTAGGCAAAGGGCTCCGAATCATCTAAATTTTATGGGTCCATCAGAAACGATCAAATGAACAATAGTCATCACTTCGCGATAATCGTTCCTCATTTTTTATGTTTTAGGGGCATTAAACAAGAACTCAGAACGATTTCTAATTTTTGTTGTATTAATGTCTATGCCATCTTCATGAATTCGGGTGACGAGCTATGAATCGCCTAAAATTTTAGCCATGACTAAACAATCATCGTTTAGCCGTGTCTGACCCCATGGTCTCAACTATCCCCATGTTCCGCATCACCTCAAGGGAGCGGTCAAGATAATTTTGTGGGTCCTTAGAAGGTCCACCACTAAAATGAACTGAAAAGAGCTTTGTGAACTTGTCCAATATCAATAAGCTCGCATAACACATGGTAGGCCTGCCACCGGCCTGTGTTGCAACAACTAGCTGAACAATCTCTGCTGGAAGGGCTACTGGTGATTGATACTGGGGAGCTATCTGCTCCAGAGTGTGGGTAGCGGGAGTCTGTACCCTTCCCCCAGCCTGAGAGATGGTTGGTACTATGAGAAAGGTACCGGTCTAGGCCCCACTGTCTATAAGACCCACCAAACGGACTAGAGTATCCTGAAGTACTGGGGTGGAGATGAACCCCCCCGGGACTAGAGCTGATCTGACAGGTGCAGTGTGAGCTAGAAGCTTCTCATCAAAATCCACCTGAGGCTCCACTGTTGGTGCTCGTGCTCAAGATCTAGGCTAAGATCTGGCTCTACCTCGGCCTCTGGCATGACTTCGGCCTCGATCTCTGCCCCTCATGGAAGAGTTCAATCAGCAATGATAGTATAAAATCGCACGACAGAGAAGAATAGAAATGAAATTTGTTCCTAAATTTCATAGCCTCTGGAAGATAAGTAAAGACGTCCCCATACCGATCCTCCAGACTCTACTAAGCCTGCTCATGACTTGTGAGACCTAGGCAATCTAGTGATCTGATACCAACTTGTCAAGGCTCAGAATTCCCATCTTCTAGGCCGTGATGATGCCTAACATTTCACTTACAAGGCAAGCTAACATTAGAGGATATTTAAGACAACTTTTGTCTATTCAAATAAGCAAAACCAATTAAACAGAAATGAAACTAAATGGAGTACGAAATGACATAAAAACCAATAATATCTAAGTACAACGCGGATGTGGAGTCACAAGAACACGAGCTTCTAGAGTTTCTTCACATAAGGTTTTTAATAAATACAACTGCCTCAAAAAACAACAGTAAATAGGGGAAATGGAAGGGGACTTCAAGGTCTACATAGACCAGCAGATCTATCTCGAGTTTCCAAATGCTAATCCGAGTTGATGCACCTCACGTACAACTAGGACCAGTACCAAGTGAAGAGTGTAGTATGAGTACAACCAACCTAATGTACTCCGTAAGTGTCGAGCCTAACCTCAACGGGGTAGTTATAAGGCTAATACATGACACCCACATAATTAAACCTATACATACGGAGATATACGTGCAACATAGCAACAAATAAGTAATTAACAAATACTATTGGAAGAGGACATGTGAAAGGGGTACAAGATACGGTAACTATAATAGGGAGTGATAATAAGAAATAGTCAATAAACCTTCAACCAACATAATGAATAAACATAACGAATAAAACTGGAGGGCATCACCCTTCGTGCTTTTACTCTCAGCCTCACCATGAAACAATAATAATGGCATGACATCACCCTTCGTGCTTTTACCCTTAATCTCTCCATAAAATGATAAATACGACACGCCATCACACTTCGTGATTTTAATCTCAATTTAAACATGAAATAATAGATACAACATGGCATCACCCTTCGTTCTTTAAATCTCAAATACGGAACGACATCATCCTTTGTGATTTTGCACTCTCCCTTACCATGTAACAATGAACATATAACAATAGGGAGATAGAATAAGCAAGATCAGATCTTACATCAATAATGGATCCACATTACCAATCTCAACTTCAGTAATAATACTCAATTATCACAAATAGCCCATAAATGCGGAAAGAACAATCAACTTAGTAATTAACTAGTCTAAGCATGGATATCATGATCAAAGAAAGAGATAAATTACAAGAAACAGGTACCGCCCGTATTCTTAAACCCAACAACAATACATAAGTGTTCGTCACCTCACATATATGGTGTACCCAACATTTAACCAAGTAGCACATAACAAACTAGTCCTAACCCCTCAAGTCAAGGTTAACCATGCCACTTACCTTACTCCAAAGATCAACTCAAATCTCAACCACGGCTTGTCTTTCAAACAAGCCTTCGAACCAACCAAATCTAGTAAATTTTCAACCAAACGATTCAAAATCTGCCATAGGAACTACCCACGAATGAAAAAGGTTCAATTTAGGCCATTATTGGAAAAGTCAACTCCCGGGCCCGCTTGGTACAAACCCGAAATTCAAACTAAAACCCGATTATCCATTTATCCATGAGTTCGGTTATACAATTTGTTTCAAAATCCGACTTCAATTTGAGGTCTAAATTCCAATTTTACATCAAATCCCTAATTCTACCCAAACCCCCAAGTTCCACCATGAAAATTATAGATTTTAGGTTAAAATCATATGAAATGCAAGGGATAATTTAAAAGAAGTAGGTAAGAATCACTTACCAATGAATTGGGGAAGAAGAACTCTTGGGAAAATCGCCTCTATGGTTTCTATGTTTACAATTTGAAAGAATGAGATAAATACCTTCTAACTCAGCTTAAGTCCTAGCGCAGATATCGCAATTGTGACATGTGGTTCGCAATTGCGAACCCCGCAAATGTGAAAAACACTTCAAAAATGCAAAGTTCTCACATCTCTACTGCCATCGTAGTTGCGATGGTTCGTTTGCATTTTCAAACTTGAACTCTTCCCAATTGCGATCATTTTGACCGCTAATGCGAATGCTGCATTCCCAATCCCACTTCGTAATTGCGATGAAATGGTCGCAATTGTGAACCATTGACGCCCAGCACCTTTTCACAAATGCGAGGAAGCAGCTCGCAAATGCGAACCTGACTAGAAGCCTGCTCCATCACAAATGCGAAACCAAACCTCACAATTGTGAGTTCTGAGGCTTGCGCCGGAAATAGATTAGCCCACCTATTTTCTAAGTCCAAATTCACTTTGTAGCCGATCCAAAACTCATCTGAGCCCTAGAGGCTCCAAATGAAATGTGCACACAAGTATAAGAACATCATACTAACCTTCTCATGCACTTAAATTGTTAAAATAACACCGAGAACTACGAATCGGAGAGCAAATCAAATATAATTTTCAATGAAACTTTAGAATTTCTGTTTCAACATTCCATCCGAATCACATCAAACCAACTCTGATTCTCATTAAATTTGGCAGCCAAGTCATAAATATAGTAATGGATCTATGTTGAGTTCCGGAACCAAGATACAGACCCGTTATCAACAAAGTCAAGCATTGGTAAAATCTTTAGATTCATTAAGCCTTTAAACTTCAAAATTTTGACAACTAGTGATAACTCGAACTAGGGACCTCTAAATTCGATTTCAGGAATATGCCCAAGTCCCAAAACACTATACGGACTCACGGGGACCATCAAAACATGGATTTGGGTACATTTTCTCATAACATTGTCAAAGTAAACTCAAATAGATTTTTAAGGCATAATTTCATATTTTATGAATTGTTTTATAAAAGCCTTTCGGAAAAACACCCAGACTATGCACGTAATATCAAGAAAGGCCTAAAGAAGCTATTAAAGGCTTCGAAACACAGAATTAAGGTGTAAAACTCTAGATGACCTATTGAGTAATCATATTCTCAACCTCTAAAACAACCGTTTGTCCTTGAACAGACATAGAAAAGTACCTGGATTGGTTAAAAGGAGTGGATATCTACTCCGCATGTCCTAGTCGGACTCCTAAGTAGCTGCCTTGATAGGATGACCTCTCCACTTCACTCGAACAAAAGGATAACTCTTAGACCTCAACTGTCAAATGTGTCGGGCTAGAAAAGCCTCTGGCTCCTCCTTGTAAGTCAAATCCTTGTCCAATTTGACTGAGATGAAGTCTAACACATGGGACGGATCAGCATGATACTTTCGGAGCATGAACACATGAAACACTGGATGGAATACTAATAAACTAGGTGGCATTGCGAGCTTATAAGTCACCATGTCCACTCTCCGAAGAATCTAGAAAGGTCCGATTTCCTTAAGGCTCAAGTTTTCCTTCTTCCTGAAACTCATCACACCCTTCATGGGTGAAACCTGGAGCAACACACTCTTTCCAACCATGAATGCAACATCACAAACTCTATGGTCAGTATAACTCTTTTACCTCGAGTGAATAATCTTCACCTTATCCAAGGTATCTTATACCAAATCTGTACCCACCAACCAAGTCGTTCCCAGCTCGAACCATCCAACTGGAGAACGACACTGCCTCCCTTATAATTCCTCATAAGGTGCCATCTGAATGCTCGACTAGTAGGTTTTATTATAGGCAAACTCCGCAAGTGGTAAGAACTGATCCCACGAACTGCTGAAATCTATAACACAAGCACATAGCATATCCTTTAATATCTTAATAGTGCACTTGGATTGTCTGTCCATCTGAGGATGAAATTGTGTGGTCAACTCAACGCGTATGCCCAACTAACGCTGCATTGACCTCTAGATAGACACGAACAATCTCGTTGATGTAGATCTCATGCAGCTGCTTTGTAGAATAAGTAACCGCCACAGGAATGAAATGCGATGACTTGGTCTGCATGTCCATAATAACCTATACCACATTGAACTTCTCTGAGTCTATGGGAGTCCAACAACAAATCCACAGTCATACACTTCCACTTCCACTCAGGAATCTCTAACTTCTGAAGCAAACCACTAGGTCTCTAATGCTCATACTTTACTTGTTGACAATTTAGAAATCGAGCTACATATGCAACTATGTCCTTCTTCATCCTTCTCCACCAGTAATGCTATTTCATGTCATGATTTGGAGGCACCAGTATGAATAGAATACGTGAAACTTTGGGACTCCTCAAGAATTAACTCACGAAGTCCATCTACAGGTGGCACACAAATATGACACTACATCATTAAAACTCCATCATCTCCAACAATAACCTTCTTAGTACCACTATGTCAACTGTGTCCCTAAGGACAAACAAATAAGGGTAATCATAATGTCGCTACTTGATGGGCTCAAACAAGAAAGACTGATTGACTGTACAATCTAGGACACGACTAGGCTCTTAAACATCCAAACCTCATGAACTGATTGGACAAAGCCTGAACATCTAATGCAAGCAGTCTCTTACCGATAGGAATGCTACTTACAACCTTTCTTCTTAAGGCATCGGCCACCATATTGGCCTTACCGGGGTGATACAAAATGGTGATATCATAGTCTTTAAATAGCTCCAACCACCTCCACTGCCTCAAATTGAGATCCTTTTGTTTGAACAAATACTATAGACTCCGATGATCTGTGAAAACTTTTGTACGATATGCCACAAATATAATGCCTCCAAATATTCAGTGCATGAATAATGGCTACCAGCTCTAGGCCATGAATAGGGTAATTTTTCTCATGAACCTTCAACTACCGCAACGCATATGCGTTCATCCTTCCATCCTTCATCAATACTTCATCGAGCCCGATACGAGATGTATCACAATACATCATGTAAGATCCTAAACATGTGTGCAATACCAATATTGGCACCGTAGTCAAAGCGGTCTTGAGCTTTTAAAATCTCTCCCCACACTCGTCTGACCATCTGAACGGGGCACCCTTCTAGGTCAACGTAGTTAATGGGGCCACCATAGATGACAACCCCTCCATAAACCTACGGTAATAACCCTCCAAATCCGAGAAAATTCGAATTTTTATAGCTGAAGTGGGTCTAGTCCAGTTCTGAACTGCCACAATCTTCTTAGGGTCCACCTGAATGCCCTCAGCTGATACGACGTGCCCCAAGAAACTGATGGAGTCCAACCAAAACTCACACTCTAAAAACTTGGCATATAACCGTTTGTCTCTCAGAGTCTGAAGTACGATCCGAAGATGTTTCTCGTGTTTCTCGTGACTGCGGAAGTAAATCAAGATATCATCAATAAACACAATCACAAAGGAATCCAAACATGGCTTGAACACCCGGTTCATCAAATTCATAAATAGTGTTGGGGAATTTTTCAACCCAAATGACATCACTAAAAACTCATAATTCCCATTCCGAGTCTGAAAAGCTATCTTAGGGACATCGGATGCCCTAATCTTTAGCTGACGGTATCCAGACCTCAAATCAATCTTTGAAAATGTGTTAGCACTCTGAAGCAAATCAAATAAGTCGTCAATCCTTGATAATGGATACTTATTCTTGATAATATTTTTGTTTAATTTCCGGTAATCTATGCACATCCTCGTTGATCCATCCTTCTTCTTCATGAACAAAACAGGCACACCCTAGGGCGAGACACTAGGTCTAATAAAGCCTTTATCAAGCAAAACTTGCAGCAGATTCTTTGACTCTTTCAACTCCGATGGGGTCATACAATATGGCAAAATGGAAATGTGTTGGGTGCCTAGAGCCAAGTCTATGCAAAAGTCAATATCTCTGTCAGGTTGCATCGATGATAGATCTGCAAAAAACACCTCTGGAAACTCATGAACAACTAGTACTAACTACATTGAAGGAACCATCGCACTAGAATCGTGAACATAAGCCAAATACGCAAGACACCTCTTCTCAACCATATGTCGAGCCTTCACGTAATAGATAACCATGTTGGTAGAAAGGCCAGGAGTCCCCCTCCACTCTAATCGAGGAAACCCTAACAAGGCCAATGTCACCATCTTGGCATGACAATCCAATATAGCATGAGAAGGTGACTACTAATCCATGCCCAAGATGACATCAAAATAAACCATATCGAGAAGTAGGAGATCTACACTGGTCTCGATACTCCCAATGGTAACCACACATGAATGATAGACACGATATACAATAATAAAATCTCTCACAAGTGTGTACACATACATAGGATCACTCAAACAATCACAAGGCACAACCAGATATAAAGCAAAATAGGATGACACGTAGGAATAAGTAGAGCCCGAATCAAATAGAACTCAAGCGTCTCTATGGTAAGATGGAACAATACATGTGTTAGCAAGGTCCGATGACTCAGCCTCAAGGTTGGCTGGGAAAGCATAACATTAGGGATGAGCCCTACCATTCTGGACCACATCCCCGGGACGGACTCTAACTGGTTCTCCTCTACCTCTAATGACCTGACCTCCACCTCTAATGGCGTGACCTCCACCTCTATCTGTCTAACTGCTACCTCTAGCTGATTGAGCAAATGGTGAAGCAACCGGTGCTGGGACTATGGCATGAGAACCCTACTGTTGGGAGTCGCCTAGTTCCTAAGGGTAAAATCTAGCAATGTGCACTTAGGTCACCACAAGTATAATAGGACATCGGCTACTGTAATTGCTGAATATGAAATTGACCTTGTCAACCTGTGTAACCACTCTAAAAACTCTAGAGCGGAGGTGCGTTAATAGGAGTTGCTGGTGCACTGTATGCTAGTTGATTGGAATGACACATATGAGGGTCGTGACTACCAGAAGCACTATAGGATGCCTGGAGTGCTGAATGAAATGGCCTGGGAGGATGGCCTTTACCAAAAGTACTCCTGCCTCTAGACAAGGAACCACTAAAAACACCGGAATGGTGAGGCTTATTATCAGACCCCTGCCCTCTTTCCTATATAAGGAACACCTCGATCCACATGGTGACATTAGTAGCTTCCTGAAAAGAAATGTCACACCCCATGTTTTCGCACGTAAGAGTACATTATAAGTCAATTAATGTAAGCTCAGAAAGGGAATCATCTTTGAAAAGTTTAAAAAATTAGTTCATAATGTCCACATTTAGGTTAAAAATACTTAAGATAAGTAATACAAAGTAGCAAGATGGTTTGAAGGCTTAGAAGCTAAACGAATTGAAGAAAATAAGTTTCGTCGAAAGTTAACAAGTTTGGAATGTTATAACATGTACTTTGAGGTGAAACTAGGGTTCTTAACATGATAAGAAGGCTATGATATGAGTTATTTTATTTGTATGATAGTCATTTGCTATGTTTTGAGGGCAAGCATGTTGTGGAAAAAACGTTGGCAAAGGTCATCACAAGCTACATTCATAAATATGCTGAAATTTATGTCAAATGTAGCTGCACTTTTCTCCCAATATACTTAGAAATAAAGTATGATCTATATATAAAATTTAATATATACGAGTCTAGTTTCTAAAAAATTAAACCATTAGTCGATACGATATCGGACTAGAGAGATATTCACATTTTTCCAGACTGCACAAGCAGCTCCCATGGGACCCACAAAGTCGGTTTAAACTTCAGCTTGTATTTAAGTCATCTATATGTCATTTTAACTCATTTTTTCACATTCACAACAGTTGCTAGACCCTCCCAAATGCTTTCCAAGGGTTCCTCCATGATTCTATGGTGAAAACCTAAGATAAAAAAATGAATATAACGTTAGAAATTATGTGGTGCTTGTTAGATCATAGTTTTTCATCTTGTGGCGGATTTGGAGGATTCTTCAAAGGTAAGTAACCTCAGATTTTGTATTTTTCTTTATGATTAGTCGAAGAATCAGTACCTCCTTCATGTATATTTGAGTTTCAAGTTGAAATACAAGTGTTTACACACCAACGTGAACACAAAAGTTGATTCAAGAAGAGAATACAACTCCTATAGTATTGTGGTGTGATTGAGGGTTGTTGTGAACTACACCAGCTGGGGATTTCAAGTTGTATCTACTGCCTAAGGTAAGAAAATCATGTTTTTGGTTGTACTTCTTGTGTTGGTTAAGTTGTTTGAGTGAAAATCTACAAGATAGTAATTGGCATGGCATAAGGAATCGCTATCATTTTTGTGGGTTGTATTGAGGCTATACATGGTTTGTTGTGGCTGGAAATTGTTATAAATAGTTTTATTATGCAGTGGTTGTGGTTGTTAAGCTTATCTATGTGCTAATTCAGTGTAGTGTAGAAGATAACATAAAAAATAATATGGTGGCGATAAGGTTAAGGTGCTAGGTGTGTGGACTATATTTGAAGATTACGCTTATGACGTTTTGGGTTGAAAATGATATGGTAAGCATAAGTATGATGTTATATATGTTGTATCCAGATTCATGGAAAAGGAATTTGATCCAAACCACATTTTTCTAATCATAAATTGATATTTCCGCTCAAAATGGTTGTTGAACAAATTAGAGAGCTTATTGTCAATTATATTATTGTTGCTCAGGCTGTTTGGTGACTTTTGGTAACATATGGAATGTAGTACAAATAGGGGAGGTGTTTTCCATTTTCTTGTAGAATATTAGTTTCAACGTATGAGAGTTACAATGCTTAAATGATGATGACGAAGTCGGTTTACACGTTTTAGATGTAAAAAGATCATATTGAGCTTGCTTGACGATTGGATAGAAGACTTCAAAGGTATGTTAAGGCACGTACTTATTTATTTCGGCATGATCTTATGTGAAATGAATATGCTATTTCATAATAAATCTACTCCTAGAAACTAAAGTTGTCCATGTTGTTCTTTCCTTATAAAATTATTCTAAGCAAGTGTGTATGATCTTTAAATTCTACTGAGGTTCATATTGAGGGTATGGATGTCCATAATGTTCTTAAGTCACTCCAAAAGTTTAGAACATGATTTCATGGGTCGAGCATGCATTACATATATTTATCTATTTTACTCTACCGAGCCGCGCTATAGTCCGCCGGGTACGGCACCTATTGTGCAACCACTGAGTAGTTGGGTTTATCGAGCTCTACATGGCTGGGTACGATTCTACCGAGCCTTATTATGGACGGGTACATTTTTACCGAGTCCTCTTTGAGGCCAGGTACGATAAGATGATGATGATGATGATGCCCACAGAGGCGTATCTTTTCGAAAGTTTGTGTATATATATGTATTGTGCATTTCATGTTAGTAGCCCTCAGAGGCACTCAGATGTTACAGGTTGCATCTTCTCTATCACTCTTTACATTACTGTTTTTGTTTATGCTTTCTTGCCTTACATACTCGGTACTTTATTTGTACTGACATCCCTTTTATCCCAGGGACGCTGCGTTTCATGCCCAAAGGTCCCGATTGATTGGTTGACATTCCTCTTGTTAGGCTATCGGCTCGGCGAAGGTGTTGGCGCAACTCTATTTACTCTCGAGTTGCCTATTTGGTCAGTATGCTTTGGATATGTATTGATTGGTATGGCGGGGCCCTGTCCCGACCTTTATGATTTTGTGTACTCTTAGAGGCTTGTAGACAGATGTCAGATGTATGGATATTTGTATGGCCTTGTCGACCTATGCTTTGTGTTTACAAATGTTCATGTCGGCCTTATAGGCCCGTATGTCATATGTATAAGTTTGTATATCATGTTGGGTCATCATATGTTGAGTATCGCTTATGTTCATTCTTGTTATCTCATGACGGGTTTCCTAACTCATTTACTCATGATAGTATGATAAGAAAGATATGTTATGTTGGTACTCGGTTGAATAAGGCACTGGAATATCCGTCGTTTCCCTTCGATTTGGGTCGTGACAAGAAATATCACCCTTGGTCTCCTTGGCCATATGAATAATAGGGTAGGCAAATACATCAATAAACCTCCTCAACCTCTCCACAAAATAGTTCTCGTACTGAGTAACAGTCATACTATGCTGCTGGAGATGCTCGAATTGCCTACGGTGATCCTCTCTCGATGTGATAGGGAGAAACTACTCTAGGAAGAGCTGAGAAAACTTGTCCCAAGTAAGAGTAGGCGACCTAGGTGGTTTGGTCGATAAAAATTCTTCCACCACCTTTTGGTGGAACCCGACATTTGAAATACAACAAAATCGACCCTATTGGTCTCAACTATCCCCATGTTCTACAGCACCTCATGGCAACCGTCAAGATAATCCTGTGGATCCTCAGAAGGTGCACCACTTAAATGAACTAAAAAGAGATTTATGAACTTGTCCAATCTTAATATGTCATGACCTAAACCGATGAGTGTCACAACTCTTTTTTACACGGCTACCGCGAAGGATAAATGTATAAGGGAGTTTTTCAATTTAAGTGACATTATTCGAAATGAGATTATTTATTTATTTAGAATCACCACTTGGGATAGGCTTGGCTTTTGGTGTCAGTCACCTGTTTGTTTTGAATCCCAAATCGAGGAAATTTTTGACTTTCCAAATGGAGTCTGCGAACTAGAAATTCTAAGTAAGGAATTCTATTGACCCTAGGGAAGGTGTTAGGTACCCTCGGATCCCGTGGTTCTAGCATAGTCACTTAAACTATTATAATTGGCCACAATCTGATTTAAATACAAGCCATCCTATAGTGCCATTTTCAGGAGTATTTACCGCTTTAAATTAATAATTTTTAAGAAATTGAACATCGTTTAAAACATGTTTTTGAATCACGTCACATGAAATGTACCTGGATCCTTGACAAATTTTATTCAACGTTTTGAGATTTGGATTTGGGTCACATAAAATGCACACTCGAATCTAGGAAGGTAAAATTATTAAACGCACGCCTAAAGCGACAAACGTGTTATTAACTTTGCGAAAGGCCGTGGAAATTTGCTAAGCGACTCGTCCCAAGTTCTACGTATTTTAATATAAATATTTAAAGAGGGCCACACGATTTGTGAGTTATATTTGGCGTGGCGCACCTTGTTTATTTTAAGGGTATCCTAAAGCAAGCTATTATTTTTTATTGAATTTGTCTATTAAAGGGCTTGCTTGATTAGCATTAAAAAATTCGGGCTTCAAGTTCAAGCCTGGATTCAAACAAGAGGGGAAAAACCTCTTAATTTGAATTTGCTATCTAACGTAAAGGCCCAAATTTATGCTCTAGATTTATTTACCACCAACATTTCCAAAACTGTAATGAGTAGATTAAACCTTCAACAAGCCCAATACATACTCCGGGCTTTAAGCACGTATATGGGCCAGCTCCACCCTAATGGAATTAAGTAACCATTCTAGGCAGCTCGTGACTCGGCCAATTTAGGCCCAAAATTGTGTTCTGGGCAGTCCAGGTATTATTTGAACTAAGTTGAAATTTATATTACTACACTAGCTGATTTTAGAACGCGTAATGTTGTAATTAGCGAGCTAATGACAGGGCTCAACCTCTAATTTACACAATACATAAATTGAAATGGAAGACTATGGAGATAATTTAACATGCTAACAACTACTCGACATGAAATACGCCACCGAAAGAAAATCATGTCAAGCTAGAAATACATAACTAGTCACTCGATCAACAGAAGTCATGAGGCTACATATGCACTAACACTGTAATTCCAATCAGTATTCCTTTAAGTTCCAACTAGTCAAAATACTTATAACTGAAAACAAACTAGTACATTAAGGAAAGAGTAGTCCAGTTATACAAATCGTTAGAAGTCTTAATTCACCAAGTTTCTAATGCTGCTACTACAAAATCTAACATAAAACAACTGTGTACATAAGTAAGCTAATAAATTGACGTGATCAATTTTTCATATGAACAATATATATGGATACATAGGAATTTCAACAATTCGAGCACTCATGTCAACATTTCATTTCAAATCGAAGCTTCAATTACAAGTTCCTTAGCCTTTGGCCGTTTGAGATTAAGCAAGTACCTGGAAACAAAGCAAAGTAAAAGGAAAAAGGAGTCAACAGTGAGAAGCAAGCAATTAGCAGTTGAAACCCAGCAACAACACAACAGTAGGATCAATTTGAAAGCTAAAATTGCATAACTAAATCCCAGGAGTGAATGACAGATGAACAGTAACCACCCAAAATAACCAGAAAATGCTGGATTGAACTCAAAAAAACCTCTAACGTTTTAGCACCTCAAACACATGTATTTAAAGTCATTTTCGTCTTATTTAAGCTAGAAATTTAAACTAATAATTGGAATTTAAAACTAATATGAGGAAAAAGCTTTAATAAAACAGTATTTTGGGTTTTCTGAAGATTTTTTTATCTAAAAGAACTTTCTAACTCTAAATTTCAGATTCGCCATTTGGAACTTTAAATTCAAAATTTTCAGAGATTCGAAACTTGTAGAAAAGGACTTGGAGAAATTTTAGGATTCCAATACTTGTTCAATAATGCAATGGTATACCTTTTTATAGGCAAGGCTTAGGACAACCTTTCTATTTTTGTTTTACCTCTTATTCCCTCTTATATTTTCAATTTTTTGGCTAGTTAGTCCCTAATGTTTTGACTTGTTTTGCAAGTTACTGCATTAAGGTCCTAATACTCCAATTGGAACCCTTTTAGAATGTTCTAGGGGTTTTCAAATCAGTTAAATGCAAGATTCCTCTCTTTGCAATGCCCAACTTACCCTTTTATTCTACTGAAATTACCAAATCAACCAAGCTAACTTTCAAACTAGTTATCCTTAGTTTTAAACAAACCAAGGTTAGTCGATCAAGGGTTAAACTAATCATATATATCCGAACCAATCTAAAACCAAATTAACTAATCACATTAACTCTAATTAACCTAGGGTAATCAATAAACTAACAATTAGAACTAAACAAACAAGAGTAAAATCAGATTAGCAGGAAACTCTGAAGATCAATTAGTGAAATCAAATACAAAATCACACCAACTAGAAAATCAAAGGAAACAAAACAAAATTGAACCAAAAAATAAGAACTAAAACAAACAGAATCCAAAACCTACCGACTTAACAAAAACAATCAAAATTTAAAACCAAAACCTAAAATACTACATTAAACTGATAACAGATAAACCAAACAGAAAAGAAAGCTTACTTATGTGAATTTAAACCAAATGGACTCCGATTCAAGTCCTGGGATGATATGAACGTGTGTTCTTCAACAAAACAAACGAACACATTATCTCGAGACTAGACTCAAACTCTAGGCTCAGAAAATTGGGAGAAATTTGAAGAACTCAGATTTCTAGGGTTCTGTCGGTCTGAGATCTAAAATTCTTGAGGTTTTGTCAACATTCAAAGGATTCCTGATAGGGATTCGGGAAGTGGGGTGTTAGGAGGTATAGGGTGTAAATTTGGTCGAATTTGGGTGAGTTGATGCTTTGGTCCGAATTTTTGATTTGAAATTCGAAGTAAATGGCTAAGATTTGAGGGAAGATAAGGTTGGATATGGATTGGGGAGATGAAGACGGGGCTATGGTGGTTTGGAGAGTCTAGGATGATCACCGCCTCCATGGGATGATTTCCGGCGACGGTTTCAGGCTGAGCCGGCGAGAAGCGTCTCTGAGGTAAAGGGAGGTGAGAGAGGGATGGACTAGGGGGTAGGACATGTCCAACATATTTATATCAAAAGGAAGGAGTTTCTCAACCATATCATGAATAATCCTAGACGGTTGAGATTCACTTGACCAAAACATCATCATTTCATGAGGAATGGGTCTGGACCGGTTTTGGGGTGCAATTGGGCTGGTTTTGAAATGGGTTTGGGGTTTGGGCTTGAATTATAATCAAACATTGGCCCAAAAATGTCCTGCTACCCTTTCAAATTCTTTTTATTTATTTCCTTCTTTTCTTTTTTGTGTTTTATTTATTTACTTATTGAAATTTTGGATTTATGAAAATACAAAATTAAAAGTAGCCAAAAACTGGTTTAATTCTAAAATGAAACTAATTGAATTTTCTAAAATTAACTAGATCCTAATTTTAAGAAGAAAAGTAAACAAAAGCGAAATTAAAGGAACAAAAATGTAAAGGAATATTTTTGTTATTTTTTCTCTTATTTTCAATGATGTTCATATAATCTAATATCTAGAATTAAGTCGTAAATGGAAGTATGCTAGTTTTAAATTTTTTTTCATTTTTTATGAGGCATAAAAATGCACACAAAATGCAAGCAAATTCAAAATCATGCAATTAATTCCTAAAAATTCTAATTCTAATGAATTCTATATGAGTAATTTAAACGTGGCAAAAACCACGTTCTCACAAAGGGCCGAAACGGGCAGCCAATATCTTACTCAACCGAGTACCTACGTAATGTATCTTTTATATCATAATATCACAGTTAAATTATCCACGGAGGCTATTGTGAGATAAGTAAAATACATAGAATGGCTCAACCTAATATAAAAACTTACATACGTGACATAGGGGCATATATGGCGAATATGAGTATTTGTAAACGCAAAACATAGGCCGACAAGATCATAAAAGTATTCGCATACATGACATCTATCTACAAGCCTCTAGAGTATATAAGTATCACAAAGGTCGGGACTGGGTCCTGCCATAACAATTACTTCATGTCCTAATTATATTGACCAATTAAGCAACTCCAGAGAAAATAGAGCACACCAACACTTTCAGCTGTGCTGATAGACTACTTGGAGGACTCTCAACCTGTCAATCGGAACTTGCGGGCATGAAATACAGCGTACCTAGGCAAAAGGGACATCTGTACAAATAATATACCGAGAATGTAAGGAATAAAAATTAATAAAAAATAGACATGAGAGCATAATGGAGTAAAAGTCTCAACATGTATATTTGAAGAGCTCTATAAATCAATATTGTAATGTCATACATATGCGTATAAATGTCATACCATCCATGGGTATATGCGTTCATAGCATCATCAAGCCTCTGAGGGCATCCTATCATATCATTTTGGCCATTATGGGCAAATCATCAACATATACTAGCTGATCAGGTGGTGGTGCGTATATAACGTCGTAATCTTTTCCCATATCCCATATACATACATACATACATACATACATACATACATACATATATATATAT
This sequence comes from Nicotiana benthamiana, assembly GCA_034376525.1. Classification (NCBI taxonomy): domain Eukaryota; kingdom Viridiplantae; phylum Streptophyta; class Magnoliopsida; order Solanales; family Solanaceae; genus Nicotiana; species Nicotiana benthamiana. Next base: position 25,995,851 of record CM067340.1, on the reverse strand, counting down.
ATATATATATACATATACATATATATACCTAGATATATATATACATATACATATATATACCTAGATATATATATAGACACACACACACACACACACATATATATATATATATATACGTATATATGTATATATATATATATATATATATATATATATATATATATATATATATATATATATATATGAATGTGTATATATATACGCATATATAACGACATCTGGTCATGGGTCAATATAAATGAATGCAATGCATGACAAGGAGTATCATAAGACCATTATGTGTTTGATTAATATCATGAAATAAACTTTATAAACGTACGTATTTTCTGAGACCCATGAATAGGTGATAGAATAATATGACACATGGATTATCAAGAACATAAGCATCTCTAGTATTTCTATGAATAGAGTCATTTATGAAAATTCTACATCTGCTTGTTTTGTTTGTGTCGTATAGATCATATCAAAAGAAAAAAGTGATAGCCTTAACATACCTGAGCTTGTTCTCTGGATAATCCCTCTAACATATGACAATCGTGACAAAATACATGATGGCAAGACCGAAGTAGGAAAAATCCGTATGATATTCTTGAGAAAGATTGTACTGTACTCCCTTCAAATTGCAAGATCTAACGTTGCTTTGAATCGTTAAAGATCCTATCTTGCATATGAATTACGTTTGAGACTTATATTTGTAACATATAAACATTTATGTTTAAATGAATATAAGAATGGATTTGTGACTTTTGTTATATTTGTCTTTCCTTTATTAAACGGAAATGACACACATTTTAAGACTTGCCACATAACATAGTGACTTATGAGACCATTCTTGGCTGGATTTTCTGCCATATGGGAGATGAAATTGTTATCCCAATTATTTGAATTAATTATACTCTAATCACTTGATTAACTTATTAATCTTTCATTAACTAATAATTATCCAATTATCTACATAGTTAGAAATTATTTTAAACTACTTAAAATATTACTCACTTTTAATACCCTTTGTATACCTTACTATTATAGTCATGTGGTAGTTTGTATAACACTAGTCTATAACTATCCGGTATTATAGCTCAGTCCGTATTCTATCCCAAATTGATAAACTTCAACGAAACTCGTTTGTTCGATTTGCTTTCCCTCTCACCCTCACGAATTTACTTATCCCTTAGTTTGAAATAGCAGAATACTTATAATTCTAAAATAATCTCATTCCTCAGCTTACGTCAATTAACTTACGACAAAACTTCAACGTACAAAAATGCAGGATGTAACACCTCATTTCCGAGCTTTCATCAATTTATTTATGGTGTACTTTCACGTATGAAAATATGGAGTGTAACATCACTCCCCCCTCCCCTTGGAACATTCATTCTCGAGTGTTAGCTGATGCACTTATCATGCTTATAACTTATGCCCTTCGAATACTTTAGTACTTTCCTTGCCATTTAGGCAACTGTTTTGTGAATAAATCCAAAGTCCAGGGTTTTCCCCCCATTAGGCCTCTTTCTCATGCAAAGACTTTTGGTCGCAATTCTTCCAATCTCATAGCTGTTTCTACCTTCTATTATGCAGCTTGTATGAGTCTGATCTTGTAAGTACGCCTATGCGACTCTCTTTTCCTTTTTCCTTCGATCTTTAGCCATTGAAGTTCTTCGCTCAATACTTTTTCAAAATACAAATATTGCTATATCTTATTTCATAATTCTAATTATCCATCCGCATAATTTTACTGCATCTAGGTAGGTCATATTGTACCATAACTCTTATTTTGATTTATTGTTACCGAGGTTTGCTGCCAAACTCCAGGCTAGTCTCGTTGCTTATCGTATATGTATAAGTCTAAATCCTTTAATGCTTCCTTATTACTATTTATCTTAAGTGTGATGGCCTAACCCCACCTCATACTTTGTAAATTTTATCTATCCATTGTTGATTCACCTTAGTGTTGATCTTAAGTACCACCGATAACTTGACCCCTTATGTAACACTGCCGCTAGGGCTCACGTCTCATCAGGGAACATTTGGAGTAATTTCCATAATTGTATTTCATATCTTAATGTGATTCACCTTGGGGGGTATCCAAATTCTGTGCCATCAACAAAATCTTTTTTTTCTTCAAATTATCACTCAATCGAAGGCCCAAATGCCATCCTTTATCTATCACAATTACACCTTCATTCTACTATGAGGGCAGCATTCCATAACTTCTAATTGTTACTAGTCTTAGACTCCTTTGAGTTCATTCATGCTAAAATAAGCTTCATATAATATAGAGAAACCATAAATGCTTCTTGTTTCCATGGCCTTAATCCAAAGGACTATCCATTCTTGTCGCCTTCTCACTTGTCTATTCTTATCCTTACTCTTGTCTTCCTAAAACCTTGTCGCTCTACCATTTTTTAGGTTATGACCTACAAATATCCATTTATACTACTCGCAGCCTTCCTTTAACTTGCTTGTGCCATAGATTTCCTTGTATTATTCTTGAATATCAAGCAAAACATCACATCGTCTCTAACTTTTTTATTTACTCTCTTAACTAGACCTCTCGATACTTAGAAACCATAGGCTGGAAGATATGCAACTGACGATGCCTCTATCATTCCTGGATATTGAATCTCATAGCTTTTAGCCCCATATCTAAAGTATGGATTATTCACAAGTTTCTGCACCTGAGTAGCTCGTGCATTGTTTACATTTCCCTTACTTACCTTAAAATATCGCTTCACCTCCCTTCCATATAGGTATAAATTTACCTCCACAACTTGAGTTCTATTATATACTTGCAACTCTGGTGCATACACAATCTAGTAGGAGCTTCATAGTAACATCTTATGAGGCTGGTACTCCTATAACTGGCTTTATTTTAGGGCCATTTTAGAATATGATTGTTGTACTATCTCTCCTATACTTCTGATATTACAAGTGATTCTGCAATGCCTGAATTACGATTTTTATAATTTTCTAGGTCTAATGATCAGACTCCTGATTTACTTAGTTGATGTAACTCTTTAGTTTCCTCCTCCTTCTAGTCCACCTTTATGTAGGATTAAGCTATCTTCTTTTACCACCCTTATGGATGCTATGGAATATCTATCAATCCTCTAACAGTTCAATCCTTTGTCTATGACCTGGGCTGAATTCTTTCTTTAAACTTATACCGGAATCTTCTACACTTGTATGATTGTCAAAATATATGTTGCATGGATAATACTCCAAAATTTTAAGTGCATTCATTACGTAACTAACTCTGGATCATTGATCGATAATTCCTTTCGTTCCTTCTCGGCTTTTTTTAAAGAAAAGATATTACTTTTCCTATTCTTTTTGCCCCTTTTGTTGTGTGCATACTTAACTTATCTTAGCGCCCACACATATTGGAATTCCATACAACCCTTATGATCTTGAATATCACCCTTTGATTCTTTTCTTCTTCCCATTTATTAGCCACGATAGGTGCCACTTTCTTATGGAGTGCATACAATGTTGTTACGAGACTATTGTAATAAGACCATTTCTTTTTTCAGGTCACTATGCTTAGTTTGAAGTCTTCTTCCTTATTTCCTCATCTAGTCTTTCATGGAAGTACTTTGGGAGGACCCTCTAACTCTTGTAACATTGCGATCTTGTTATATTTGATACCCAAAAAAGTTTTCAATGTTCTTACTCACCTATAAATATATGCAGTTACATACCTCTATGAACTTTTGCTCGAGTGGTATCTTCTGAACAAAAGTTTCAGCAGTCTTCCCAGTGGCATTCTCTTTTGTTCCGTAATACTCATCCAATACCTTTGACTACCCAACTCTTATCTGAATATTTATCAAGGGTTCTGATGTCATATCTGCGAGACTGAATTCCCCATGTTGGGCTTCACTATGTTTATCTTGCATTATCTGTTGTTTTAGTTGTAACCTCTTGTCTAGTCATAACTAGACACTTCTTGAATCACCTACTAGCTACTCATTGGTTCATTCTCATATCAATACTCCCCGTAATCTTTCTTGGGTTATTTCCTTTGTCTTAACTTACATCTTGCACTGGCTCTTTATTTATCAATAACATCCTAGGCAGGAAACCCTTACTTCCTTTCCTTGGCGTCATTCTTACCTAATGTTCTGGAATCGTAGAATATACAAGGAGCTGAATAAGTGTATTCTCATTCATTTTTTGTTTTTACTGCATTCCTCCTTTATCATTCCATGATTACTAGAACTACTTAATTATGAATTTATGCATCCCTCCATATCCCCCCCCCCCCTTTACGGAAGTACTAAGATGTAGAGCTCTCCTGATACAGGCAACTCATGAGCACCGCCATTCTAGCCAAAGACACTCATATGGATGCCAACTCTTTACTGTTAGTAAAGGCCATTACACCAGGAAACTCCTACAGTTGAGTAGCATCACAGATGATACACATATGCAGACATGTAGAAGCAACACTACTGAGCGATTGAAGCTGTCTGCCACTGACTGCAGTAAACACAAGAATCTACAGTTAGTCTTTCTTCATAATTCAGGGGTCATACCTTCCCCCCTCTCCCCATACTCATATCTAGATGCCACAAGGACCTAGACAATGAGCTCCGCCTCACTAACATGTTTGTTACTTGTTGCATGTTCTAGGAGTAGATTTGATCAACTGATGCAATCCCAGTCAGTGGTATCAGCATCCAAGGTGCTCATTCTACTGGAATGTACTAGTTTATCCAAGTGTACAACCCCCCCCCCCCCCCCCCCCCCCGCAATCTCAAGTATTCCCCAGTTTCCAGTAGATTACAACCTTGTGTTTCTGACTCAGTAAAACTGATGGAAACACAACAGAGTGCCAACTTAAAGCAAGCAAATATTCAGCCTCCAGCTCAATAGAGAAACATCATCAATGCTAAGATACAGCTCAGCACTCAGGATCCAATTGTCTGCACTCTTTTGTTTTCTATTTTCAACCTAGCTTTCCTTGTACTCAATGTCAAAGCTAGATTGAAGATAGCATTAAATCTCACAAAACTGTTTCTGCCATGTTCTCTTAGGAATTTCTACACTTTTAAGAGATGTAGAACTGTTTGTATATGCAAGATGATCTTCCAACCAATCCTTTGCATAGATTTAGGTTTTATTGTGATATTATGTATGGTTGGCCTAGGTTATCTTCAGCATGTTTTTGCATATCTGATTACCTACTACTTAGAGGTAGATAATTGGAACATCAGGATAGGTCTAACCTCTCAGAGCATACATGTGTCATTAAGTTGTCAATGTTGGACAGACAAATGCCCTTTCATCTTATTTCTGGAGATAAGGCTTATGTGCCCCTCTTATTTCATCTTAAAAAAAGATTTAGAGCTACGACGATCTGCCTATAGATGTTTTACTTATTTATCTTTATCTTCCTTTCACCTTATTGATAATCCTAACTCGCCTTGCGATAATCCTTCTGCACCAAGGTTAACGAAATTCCTTACTCACCAGGGTGACACTTAGTGTAACTGGCAAACACAGTCTCTTAAGGTTAGGTTTGCTCACATTGCTTGCTTTAGGGAAGTGTCTTCCTAAATAACCTTTAAGTGTTATTCTTCTATCATCCATTCTATTATCGACGGAATGCAATCTCTCAAATTCTTATGATGCCAGCTATTATCAAATCACTCAGTCCCTAATTTATGTTTACTTTATCTTATTCACCAGTCCATACTGATTTCTACTACTCTAAGTTCAACTTTTTCTTTTTGTAATAGCGTTAGAGTTGCGAACTTATTTCTTGAAATGAGGATATGACCTTACGGCCTACACCTTTTTGTTGTCTCAAGGCCAAACACCTCTTGTCTTTTCCTTCACTTGACTTTAGACTCAGTAATATTGTTATTTTTTGGATCATCGTTGCCATCCATGTATCGCATCTTATTCATAATGCTTCATTAATTCTCTTCTTATTTTCCGCTAACTTCTATGTCCATTTCTTTATGAACAAGACATTTCTTTTGCTTTTAGCTCCCCTTTGCCCCATCCACTGTCTCTTCAGGTTGCCTAATATTATATCTCTATTAGGGACGGGAGCCATGCTAAGGTATTATTTGTCCCTTCTAGGCTTCCAGTACCTTTCTTTGTAATACTCATATCTAGTTGTACTATTTAAGAATGCACTATCTAGGTGTCTCACAAGGGATTTATTACCATGTTTGCACTATCGTTCGGAAATATCAACTAACACTAACAATCTATCCACCATTTTGGATTACTCTAACCCCAACCAGATCCTGATATCCCGTCCTTTTTTTATACTACTTCTATTAGCCCCCATAGGGCATAAATGAGATGGGTGTGGCCAATTGCACTTTCCTTTGTTATTGTTGAAGGTAACTCAAAAGGATTATATTTCTCTACCTGAATCGTAAATATTGACAATCTTCATTAGCTAGGTGCCTCGTACCCTTCTTTATTTTGCTTCTTTTACTTGTTGAAACTTGTATCTATCTTCTGAATCTCTCATTTCCTTTTACCAAAGGGGTGGATAAATATTCCTTCCCTAAGACTCCTTATCAAGAGGCATACATGTCTTATCAAGAGGCTTCAGTACACACATGATCTACTGAAGACCTTATATTTACTCACATAAGCATCATGAAAAATTGAGTTCCTCTAACTAAACTCTTCCACAGCCACATTCAATCTCTTACCAACTGTCTTTCTGGATGAAGGTATCGTCTTATTACGAATAAAATAGAAATTAGGAATTTTATTCTTATAAGTGAGCTCTTCCACATGATCTAGAGTAAGAAGAAAGAGTGAATAAATGCCCTGTAGCCTCATGCTTATAAGAGTGGTGCGCGACACACCCATAAATAAGACTCTACTAGGCACAGCCCGTAGAATCCTTAGGACAGAACTGCTCTGATACCACTTCTGTCATGACCTAAACCGATGGGCCGCAACGGGCCCCCGGTACCTTACTTAACCGAGTACCTATGTAATGTATCTTTTGATATCCTACTACCATAGAAAAATGAGCCAGTTAGGCTATCGTGAGAAAGTAGAATAAAACATGGGGAAATACTTGGCATAGAATGACCCAGCTTGATATAAAAACTTACATACGTGACGTATGGGCCTATAAGGCTAACATGATCATTCGTAAACTAAAAACATAAGTCGACAAGTCCATATAAGTATCCATATACATGATATTTTTCTACAAGATTCTAAGAATATCTAAGTATCACAAAGTTCGGGATTGGGCGCCACCATACCAATCACTACATGTGCTAATTATACTGACCAATTAAGCAACTCCGGAGCAAATAGAGTGCACCAACACATTCCGCTGAGATGATAGCCTACATGGAGGACTCTTAACCTGTCTATCGGAACATGCAAGCATGAAATGCAGTGTCCCTAAGTAAAATAGACGTCAGTATAATGTACTAAGTATGTAAGGAATGAAAATCAGTAAACAATAGATATTAGAGAATCATGGAGTAAAAGACTCAACATGTATATCTGAATACCACTGTCAATCATTTAATATTATAATTTCACACATATGCGTATAAATTTCATACCATGCATGGTTACATGCGACATAACATCATCAAGCCTTTGAGGGCATCCCATCATATCATTTTTGCCACTGTGGGCAAATCATCAATGTATACCAGCTGACCAGGTGGTGGTGCATATATAATGCCATAACCTTTTACCATACATGTATATATATATATATGTGTGTGTGTGTGTGTATAATGCCATCTGGTCATGGGTTAATGTAAATAAATGCAATGCATGAGGAATATGTCACTAAAATATTTCGGAATGTCATAAGACCATTATGCCTTTAATTAATATCACGAAATAAACTTTATCAACTTACATATTTTTTTAGATCCATGAACAGGTGATCGAATAATATGACACATGGAGAATCAAGAACATAAGCATCTCTAGTATTTCTATGAATAGAGTCATTTATGGAAATTGTACATTTATTTGCTGGTTTCATTTGTTTCTTATAGATCATGCCACAGAAATAGGGATAGCCTTAACATACCTGAGCTAGTTCTCCGGACAATCCCTCTAACATATGACAATCGTGATAAAACACGTGACGACAAGATCGGAGTAGAAAAATCCGTATGACATTCTTAAAAAAGATTGCATTGTACTCCATTAAAATTGCGAGATCTCACGTTGCTTTGAATTGTTGAAAATCCTATCTTGCATATGACTTACATTTGAATCTTATGTTTGTAACATACAAATAATTACGTTTGAGACTTATGTTTGTAACATACAAACATTATGTTTAAATGAATATAAGAATGGATTTGTGACTTTTGTTATATTTGTCTTTCCTTTACTAAATGGAAATGAAACACACTTTAAGACTTTGCCACATAACATAGTGATTTACGAGTCACCATTCTTGGGTGGATTTGCTGCCATATGGGAGATGTAATTGTTATCCCAATTATTTGAATTAATTATCCTTTAATTACTTGATAAACTTATTAATCTTTTATTAACTAATAATTACCCAATTATCTATATATCCAGAAATTATCTTACACTACTTAAAATACTACTCACTTTTAATATCCTTTGTATACCTTACTATTATAGTCATGTGACAGTTTGTATGACACTAGTCTATATATATCGGGTATTATAGCTCGAAACGTATTCTATCCCAAATTGAAAAACTTCAAAGAAATTCGTTTTCTTTGATTTTCTTGCCCTCTCACCTTCACGAATTCACTTATCCCTTGTTTGAAATAGCATAATACTTATAATTCCAAAATAATCACATTCCCGAGCTTACGACGATTAACATACGACGAAACTTCAATGTACAAAATTATAGGATGTATCACCTCATGTTTGAGCTTTTATCAATTTATTTATGGTGTACTTTCACGTACTAAAATATGGGGTGTAACATAATAAGCCCTTAGAAGATATGGCAGGCCTGCCACCAGCCTGTGCCGTAACTACCGGCTGAACTACCCCAGCTGACGGAGCTGTTGGTGTCTGATATTGGAGAGTCATCTACTCCGGAGTGTGGGTAGCGAGAGTTTGTGATCCTCCCCAAGCATAAGTGATGGCGGGTGCCACCAGGAAGGTATCGAGTTTGGGCCACACTCTCCATAAGGTCCACCAAACGAACTAGAGTTCCCAAAAGAATTAAAATATAAAACTCTAAGTAACTTATTGGGTCATCACACTAATACAGTGCCAACCCCAACTTGACACAATGTTAGGAAGGATAATCTCTTGGACCACTAAGTTCTTGTCCTACTATTGTAGAGTACAATTTATAAAATCTGTGCTGTTCTCTGTGCAAGTTTATTGGTCTGTGTTTGTTTTGCCAAAGAAAGTGATTAAAGTTATTGAATCTACTTGTAAAAGATTTCTTTGGACCGAAGGAATAAGTATCCAAGAGAGCATTTACTTATTGATACAATTGGTTCCTTACTAATTGGAGCATTTTATGCCATAAAGTTTAATCAAAAATGGAGAAGAAGAAAAAAAAGGGAAAATTTATTATTCTTTTGAGATTAAATAAAGTTTGAAAAGTTGATGGAAAGCAGTACTAGTCTTAAGCTTGAAGATTCATTATTCGTTTCTGTTTAACATAAAATTTGAAAGAATCTTATTTATCTTTCTTTTACTTTTAGCAAAACAGAAAATATTGTTGGAAAAAATCCAAATTTTGTGGATATGAGACGCAAAAATCCTATTTAAATCAAATATGGAGATTATTGGAGAGGGAAAAGGGGAAAACGACACGTAAAATAAATAATTACGGATTGAACTGAAAATGATTGTTTGTGTACGAGCTCTTTTAAATGAAAATGATTGTTTGTGTACGAGCTCTTTTAAATGAAAATGACTTTCTGGCACTTCCTTTTATATATATATATATATATATATATATATATATATATATATATATATATATATATATAAATTTTGCTAACATATTACGTGAAGGTAGTACGTTAGCACCCTATCTATTTTGTCTTTTCTTTAAATATATTAATTTTTAATTTATGTATTTTACGTGTAAGAGGGCTCTTTTGTAATTTTATAGCAAAGCATAATTTTCCACTCTTAGCTTTCTCTCTCCCGATTTGCCTAATTCTCTTTTCTCTCTTTCTTTATCCTCTCTCGCTATCTCTTAGCTATTGTGAATTAGGAATTAAGACTTAAATTTAGGGTTGAAATATCAAATTTGTGATAAATTGTTAATTTGGGTTTGTGTCAAAGTAGTTTTGGGCTAGATAATGAAAGTATAGAGAGTTTTGGAGAAGTTAATTGGTTTGAGACTTCTCATAAAATATATTGCTTACAAAGGTATATATAGAGTACAGAGAGAAACCAAATCCTACCAACTATAGGACTCTACAATAAATCAAATCCTACCAGCTATAGGATTGTACAATATATTCTAATAGAAAGGTAGGTACCGGTTGAAAATATTGGTGGCTATAAAATTCCAAGTCTTTCCATTGATAAACCTTTGAAGCTTCTGGGTTTTGTGTCAGATCGAAAAACATTTACTCAAAAATTATTTGGATGTTATTTTCAATTGTTAGAAACTGTTTTGCAAACTTAAATTCGAAGTTTATTGAGTTTTGGCAACTGATATAAGGTGTATCCAAACTGAAATTCTATTTGGAACTCAAGTTTCTTAGATCTGAAGAACTAGAATTTTGTGATACTATTGGTTCCATTAGCTCTTATTTTCTTTTTTACTAAGCTAACCGATAAAAATAATTAAGTTTCCACTTTTTTCCATTAAAATAACAAATGTTGAATTATGATTACATAGGAAAGAGACGGGAATAATAATTTTGTGAAAAGACCACAATGTCTCCCCTATTAAATATGTTGCAATAAACTATCAAGGGTATTTAAGGAAATGACATAATGGATAGGGTGCTAACATACTATCTTGATGTAGTATTAAGGGTATTACATCCAGAAATAAGTTGCGATTGCTGCCGTTACAAAAATTAGGATTTAAAAGTCTTTCGTCCAGAAAATATAGCTCCTCAACGCATATATATATAGAGATTCTGTTATTTGATCTGTTTTTGCAAAAACTAATCGAATTCAAAATAAATGTTCCTCAGGTTCAACCTCAATTTTATTTTTTTATTTTTATTTTTTTGAAAATTGCTTTCTTGGACTTCTTTTCTTATTCAAGAAAACTTCTAGAATCAAATAAAGTATCATGACTTGATCAAATCGATAGTAGGACTAACATCCTTTTCCCTTTTGCACTTTATTTTTGAAGAATTAATTTAAATAGTCATTGACCCAATCGCTTAATTAGAAATAATTAATAATAATTTATATGCAATATGTTTATAAGTGTATATAGTTAGTATGATAAGAATGGACCTTGGGCCTAACTCAACCCCAAAAGCTAGCTTATGAGGTAAGGATTGCCCAAGCCATATAAGGAGACCAAGGACCTCAAATCCCTCCGATGTGGGACAACTCAACACCCCCCTCATGCACAGATCTCTGGAGCGTGTACAATATAAATGGGAGCCCAACATCGGTAACAATAATTGGGATGGGCCTGGCTTTGATACCATGATAAGAATGGACTTTGGACCTAACTCAACCCCAAAAGCTAGCTTATGAGGTAAGGGTTGCCCAAGCCATATAAGGAGACCAAGAACCTCAGATCCCTCCGATGTGGGACAAGTCAACATAGTATATAATCAATATATATCGGTTAGAAAATATAAATAATGAATACCGACTATTTGTATAAAGATTTATTTATTTTTCTAGTCTCTAAAAGGGACAAATGTAGCAATTTTCAGGTATAAAGTTCCTTCTACCTTTCAAAAACTTGAAATAGGGTTTTTATACATTTCATTTATAGAATTCAAAACGTCTAAACAAAATGATAATCCTCTACCACAAAAAATTATTAGCGTAAACTGAACTGATAGTATCTAACTATGTATCACTATCTTGATGTCACAATCTCTAAAATTAATATCTATCAAGAAAAGGAGAAGAAGTTAATTTGTTAGTCAAACGGAAAGTTGTTCTATTAGTTTTTGATAGCAACGCAAGACCAACAAAAGGAAAGAACAAAAGAGACTTACGTATCGTTAAAAGTTACGAGTAGTTTATAAGAGGACATCTTCTGATACACCTCAGGTTAGAGAAGATGAATATAATAAGCCGAGTCAGTTTCTGATTTTAAAATTTTATCACAACCCATATGATTTACTGGACTTAAAACATATTATTTGTATTTATTTAGTAAATCCTAGAATGTGTCTATATATAGCTAGAACTATTATAATGATTCGACCGGTCGTTTTTGCTTTCTAAAACTCCATTTTCCTAAATAAAATTTTCTATACTTGCTTTTATTGAGTTATAACTTGGGGGGATTGTTAGTTCAGGGTTTGGAAGAGTTCGAATTGAAATTGGAACACTTGGTTCCTTAAGTTTGGCTTAAAAGGACAAGTTTTACTTCGATCAATATTTTGAGTAAATAACGTTGGAATCGGGATTTGATTGTTCCAATAGGTTCATATGATGATTTTGGACTTAAGTGTATGATCGGATCGGGTTTTGGATAACCCGTAAGCATTTTGGCACCTAATAGAGAAAGTTGGTTCTTGAAGATTTTAGAAGTTCTTTAAATTTAGTTTGGAGTGAGTTTTGGTGATATCGAGGTCCAAACGGAATTCTGAGATCGATAATAGTTCGATAATATCATTTAAGACTTGCACGCAAAATTTGGTCTCATTCTACGTAGTCTAAGTATGATTTGGTGCGTTCGGAGCGATTAGGAAACTTGAAGTTTAAAGTTTGATTCGATTTGATTTTCGGGTATGATTCTTAGTTTTATTGTTGTTTTACGCATTTCGAGAGTTCAAGCGGGTCCATATTGTTATTACAGACTTGCTGGTGTGGTAGGACGACGTCTCGAGGGGCTCGGGTGCATTTCTACCACCCCGAGCTAAGTTGGAAAACACCAGATTTCTGCTTCTGGTTTCCTTCATCGTGAACGCAGATGGACTCTCGATTCTGGATGAAGGATTTAGGGGACTGGCATTTTTGCCCTTCGAGTTTGCATAAGCAAGGCCGCTTTCACGGAGTTCTAGACCCTTTGCCTTCGCGTTCGCATTGTAAAGGCCATGTTCCCATAGAAGCCTGGGCTTGGGCCACCTGGTTGCCTTACGTGTTCGTGTTCGTGAAGAGTAGGCGATCCAGTGCTTTGCATTCGTGTGGGTCTTCCCGAGGTCGCGTAGAGCCTTTTTCTGGGCTCCTCTAGGTTAGCCATCGCGATCGTGAGGGCTTGGTCGTGATCGCATATAAGGACCCCTGGGCAGAATCATCTTTTAAAAACGGGACTTAGGCATTTATAGGGTCATTTATTGTACTCTTGGACGATTTGAGGGCTCTTAAGGAGAGGATTTCGACATAGCTTTATAAGGTAAGTAATTTCTACCTAATGTGAGTTTAATACATAGCTTATGGGTAAATTATAACATAAAAATTAGTGAAAATTATGTGTTTACATGAAAACCTAGAATTTTTATAAAAATGGAATTTTACCATAAAAATGAGTATGGAACTTAGTGAAAATCATATGTTTATGTTCCTAAGGTTATGGGTAACAGCTTTCTTCGAAAATTTCTGGAATCCAAGCATCTGGGCCCGGGGTGAATATTAGAAATCTTGCAATTTGGATTGGATAATCACTTTAATAGTGGAGATATGAACTTTTGAGCATAGATTAATAAATTTATGTAATGTTTGACTAGTTCCGGGTCGTTTGGCATCAATTCTGGAGGTTTGAAAATATTCTTGAATGGGGAGTAGGCTTTGGGACGATGTAAGTCTCTTTTCTAACCTTGTAAGAGGGAATTTATCCCATAGGTGAACTTAATTAATATGTGTGGTTATTTGTGGGGCTACATACGCACAAGGTGACAAGAGTCCGTATATAGCTACTATTCGTGATTATGTCCGGATAGTTTAGGTCTACACCGTGCTTTATTGACACTATTATTTGATTATATCTGTTGATTGTATCAAATGGAACTAAGCTGAGTATTTTTTAGGATATAAAAGCTTCAAGTTGAATTGTCTATGTTTTGAAAAGAATTTAGAAAAGAGTTATGAATTATTGATAAATTTATATTTGACCTCGTCACATGTATGATCCGCGAGCGGGGTATTTTCTTTTATTATTCTCATGGTTCAGACTTCTACCCTCGATACAGTTTATATTTATGTTGGATCGGGCTGAACATCCTCGATGGTATTAGTGTGTGATAATAGAACTAGAAGTTCTTTTTATAATTGGTATAATTTCATTGTTTGTGTGATCATATGTTTTAAAGGAAGGAAATGATTTAGGCTCTTAATGTGGTAAAGACTTTTCCAGTTATTTCTTGTTCTGAGTCTTACTGTAGTATATCATGCTTAATTAGAAATTTATATTATCATGTTATTGGCCCTAGGAAGTGTCGGATTCGACCCCTCGTCACTACTTCTTCGAGGTTAGACCAGATACTTGCTGGGTATATATTATTTATGTACTCATACTACACTTCTATACTTAATTGTATAGGATCTCAGGCAGGTGCATCTGATTACCAGTCTGGTGCGCAGATTTGATCCCCATCTCGAGACTTCTCGGTGAGCTACCTTCTGAGCCGTTCTGCAGCAACTGGAGTCTCTCGTATGCTTTATTTTTTTGTCTATTTCCTTTCATACAGTGGGCTAATATTTTTTTGTATATTCTACTAGATTGCCCACATACTTGTGACACCAAATCTTGGTACACACACTAGTAGACTTATGATTATGGAATTGTTTACATAATTACGATTTGTATTCACTTGTTTCCATTTAATTACATTACGTTGAAAAATTTCTAAATCTATTAAATAATGAGGTCATGTTATCCACTTAGTACTTTATTTAAACGGGAAAAAAATATTAGATTGATTAGTGTTGGCTTGCCTAACAACGGTATTGGCTGTCATCATGGTCTATAATGAAATTGGATCGTAACAACTATTGAGTTCGAATAAACTCGTATCTGCTTGTTTATACATTATATCCGCCCCCTAAAAATAATTTGGGTACAATCAACAATTCATAATTTTATGAACTAATTTATGAACGTTGATCAAGTTATCCACCTTATGTTGTGAAATAAAGCTATTAGGAAAAATGTAAGTGCATCCAATCAAGTGACGTAGAGGGTGTTTGGCGTTAAAGCTTGCAACGATTCTTAAATTAATGAATTCTTAAAAGTTGCGAAAATTGTATGGTGTTATATATAATTGTGTTTGCAGGAATTGTTACTTCTCATTTAATTCTTAAATAATACACTATTTGACCTTTAATGTCATATTTGAGATATCGTACTAGTCAGCGTTTGATAAGGAAATCAAAAGGGAGAAAAACAAAAACAGTTTCCGAATAGGAGCAAGAAATATGCAGCACATTTAACTTCGCCCCTTAAACCACGTCAGAGATGTCCTAAAATTATTTTCCCTCCATTTTAATTTATGCCAAGGAATTTAACTGATCGGTCCTTATAATTTTACTTTTTCCTTTATTATAACATATTTGTCCAATTTAATGGGAAGTGCTACTAAATTTTTTGTATAAAAAAGGCTTATTTTAGAGAACTATAGTGTTTGATCAAGCATTTCGAGGAAAAAGTAGCAGAATCTATTTTCTCATAAGCTAAAAAGATATTTCCTTCATTTCAATTCACGTGAATTTCTTTCTTTTCGGTTCGTACAAAAGAAAATAATTTCTTTTTATATTTGAAAATAATTTACTTTTAAGTAATGATTTATAGTCACATATATTTTATATCACAAGTTAAAAAAAAAGTTAAATTTTATATCCAATCAAATAAGTTTATACAAATTAAAACGAAAAGAACATTTTTTTTTTGGTACAAGCACTTTTGAAATCTTGGTCAAATGCAAACTATTACGCTCCAAAAGTACTTGACAAAAAAACAAGTACTTGACAAAAGGCAATTTAGTTTGTTTTTTGAAAGCTTGGATAAACAAGCTATTTAAGTTTTTTTTTAAAGACACATATTTATATTTGGAAAATTTTAAATTGTAAATGTTTCTTTCTAACTTTAATTATTTATTCTTGTAAACAAAGAAGTGTCATATAAAAAGAATGTACCCCTCCTTTCATATTAAATGAGTTATTTTTTCTTTTTAGCATGTTCCAAAATAAATTACATATTTTATAAATTTTTGAATTTTCTTTTCTTTTCTTTTTTTCATTTTTCTGCATCAACCCGGAGGCCTTTCACACCCCCGAATCCCCCACCTCTAACCTTAATTTTTTTTTTAACTTACACATTTTAAGGTAAAATATTTTTTTTATGCAAGATGAGCATGAATCTAAAACATGGGTCAAGTTGAGTGGGTTGGATTATGACCCATTGTTTAGCTCATCTTGACCCAGTCCATATTAGCACAAATACACTTTGAGCTAGGTTGTGACAAACTTATACAAAAGATATACGTCTTACATTCATAGGTTTGGTATAAACACCACGCTTGCTATTTTTTTCCCGTCGAGAAGCCATCCAAAATTGCTTCTTTTCTATTCCCATTCTTTTGTTATGTAACAATCATATATAAGTTGATGTCCCATTTGCGATTTGTATACCAAAGTCGTGTGATTTGTTATGTGTTCAACTTATTCATCGAGTGCAGCTATTGTTTGAAGAAAACATTCCAAAGCACTGAGCAATTATAAAGAAATTCTTAGAATATTTATTTGTTCATTTTTTGTAGTTTTCTCTGAAAATTGTCATATGCTTCGGGTTCGGGGGAGAGGAAGGGGGTGGACAGTGTGGGCTCGTGCCCTCCCAATAAACTGACAAAATTGAACGAGAATACTTGACACTTTAAGAGAATCATGTCGAAGAAACTTGGCAAAATGCATTCTTCAATATCGGACCTCGAAAAAAGAACCGTGTCTTTTAATCTAATTTTATCTCTCATTCATGAAGAAATCAAGTGTTGTACTCATTACAACAGTCGCAGCCCCGTGCACAAGGTATCCCGCTTTGCAGAACATGTCAATTGTGAAGACATTAACTCAAAACCAAACAAATCTCTTTGATTAAAAGTACAGACTAGAATACTTAGCAGCTTATCAAATGATATATGATTGTAAAAAGAAAGCTCGTACCTATAAACTTAGCAGTACAGATTCCGTTGCTTGCATTCCTCCATTTGTAGCAAGAAAACTATACTATATAACGATTCTTGATACCTCTGTCGAGCCTCTTTGCGTAGTCCTGCAAAATTTTGAGAAATCGATTGTCAAGGAATACCATACATAAGATGTCATGCATGAAATATCAAGCCAATCGAGTCGCTGTAATCTAAAAACTACTTCCACTGCTTCCCAATGCTAACCTGCAACAATAAATTTCAGGAGATGGAACAAGCATGAAGTAAACGAATAGCTACAAGTTACAACGATATAAAAGCAAAGCTAACAATCGGTCTGTCTATCATAAAAACAAGTACGTAACGAACTAAGAGGTGAAGAGCACGCGTTATTCCATGTCAGCAATTCGTGTTCAATTGACACATATCTGACGACATAAAGTCCTCATAGATATGATCCCAAGTTATGGTGTCTAAATGAAAAACTCATGCTAAGTTTTGGGGGCCGTCTATGTATTTTGCCCTAGAATATTACATTGAATCCAACAACCACAGTAGACAGAGAAACATTTATAAAGTTTCAACTATCCGAATTCAGCCACTTAATACTAGACTTCTGTCTGAGGCAGGGTTCGAACCCGTGATGTGTGACTATCCCACACATCACTCGCCAAGCTCTTACCACTCAACAAAATCCTTGGGGGGCTATTCGAATTTAAATTGTTGCTGAACATATACACCTTCTTGATGCTTTTTCCCCTTAGCATCTTCAAAGGTTGATACATATTTATTAAAAGATTTTGATTCTAAATGTTCTCTCTCACACACATACCAGCCACAACAATAACCTCATAAATATGTCTTCATAATTTTGATATGTGCGTGCATAGATACATAGACACATACACTTATATATATATATATATATATATATATATATATATATATATATATATATATATATGTATATATATATATATATATATATATATATATATAGCTGACAGTAAATTTAATATTGTCTTATGACATTATTGTTAAATGGCGTCACACGATGGCAATAGATGATATATAAATGAAATAACATCAGCACTACATTCACTTACTTCATGAAAATAATGAACCTGGTCGTTGATGCCAACAACAACAACAAATCCAGTATAATCCCACAAGTGGAGTCTGGGGAGGGTAATAAATACACATTACCTTATCCCTACCTGGTAAAGGTAGAGAGGCTATTTTCCGGTAGAGGTCGTTAACGCCAAAAATAAAAATGTAACATAAATAGGTTATTGCGTTTGTAACAGGCAAATTACCTGAGCTGCTTCATTTGCAGCATTCTTGGTCCACAATGTTGAATTATAAATTCTACTATAGCACTTTTAGCCTTCATATCGAATTATTTGGAACAACAACATAAGCGGAAGCGTACCTGAATCCATAGGTGAAAGCTCCTTGATCCTTCTTGAAGATGGTCCAAGGTTTACCTTTGGAAGCTCCTTGATCCTTCTTGAAGATTTGGTCAAGGTGTTGGCTTTCCACTTGATATGCAAGACCAAGTTTGTGCTCTCTCTCTCTCAATGCAAGACCAATTGTTTCAATTTCCTAATAGGATAATCGATTATCTTGGCTCTCTGGAATTTCTAATTTTTCTGGAAATTCCAGATAATCGATTATTTTAAAAAGAAATAATCGATTATCCTCAAGTTTTCATAAATTTTTGATGAACAAAATGCAATAATCGATTATTGCAAAAAAAAATAATCGATTATGTGGCGCTTCTGTTTTGCAAAACTTTGGTGAACTTATCAAGATAATCGATTATCTGTATAGGATAATCGATTATCCTATCAATCTGTCCAACAACTTAATATGGCTTTCAACAAGAAACTTAAACAAGGAATCATGTTGTTCAACAACCAAAAAATTATGCAAATTTCAACATTTCAATTCATCTAGTGATAACAAGGTATCAAAATACTTAAGTTCATCATCAACATATCATTCATGAAAACATGCTATATCATGGTACTAGAATTTCATAATCAAAATTCTATCTTAATTTAAACATGAAGCTTTATAACATGGATTTAATGAACTTCCAAATGATCCAATATGAAGGAGGCTCTGAATCCATAGGTGAAAGCTCCTTGATCCTTCTTGAAGATTGTCCAAGGTTTGCCTTTGGAAGCTCCTTTATCCTTCTTGAAGATTGTTCAAGGTGTTGGCTTTCCACTTGATATGCAAGACCAAGTTTGTGCTCTCTCTCTCAATGGGAAGAAGAAGAAGAGAATGTGTCTTGCATTCTTGTGGGAACCATAACCCCCCTTATTATAACATGTGAGTTAAGAAACTCAAAGTTCACAAGAATGTAACCTTGGTTACATGTATGTAACCTTAGTTAGCCCATCATTAACTAAGGTTACTCTTTTGGGTATCTACACATTTGTCCTACACTTTATATGACAATATATTGGCCCCCTTAACAATAATGTCCATAAGATCACTAATTTAGGCCAAACCAAAATATAGCACATAACATATAATTAATCCATATATTATCCATATGTGTGTAGTATAAGTCCAAATGTCTAACAATCTCCCACTTGGACTATATACTCATGCATATGTACAAACCTTAGCATTATATGTTACATTATAACTTTATGAGCTCAGAATTGCTATCATAATAAAATTGTCATGAACAATCCGGTCTATCAATCATACCAACATAGGATCTAAGAGATCTTAGTTACTCTTGCATAACTAGACCGAACATAGATCACGTATATCAATATAACCAACGACATGGATCAAGTATAGGTGTGTAGCATGGAAATAACATAAAGTGTGGTCTGAAATAGAATGTCTATTTCCAACTGGTTCTCTTTATTAAGATCAATCATAAACCTTAAGAGTACATAAAACTTTAAAACTGAATATCTGCAGATAAAACCTTAAAGACTGAATTAAAGAATGTAATGGACAATACATAATTGTATAATACAAACTCCCACTAAAATTCATAATCCTTAACTAATTTGACACCCATGCAAGCAATATACTCATGAAATACTTTGGGTGGAAATCCCTTAGTAAGCGGATCCGCAATCATGGAGTTTGTACTTATGTGCTCTATGCACAATTGTCCATTCTGTACTCTTTCTTTAACAACCCAAAATTTGACGTCCATATGTTTTGCCTTCGTCAAACTACTGTTATTGTTAGCATAAAGGACTGCTGATCTGTTGTCGCATAATAGCCTGAGTGGCTTTTCAATGCTGTCTACTATGCGCAGTCCACTAACAAAATTTCGCAGCCATAATGCCTCATTGGATGCTTCATAACATGCCATGAATTCCGCTTCCATGGTGGAAGTGGCCATAAGAGTTTGCTTGATGCTGCTCCAAGAGATAGCACCACCAGCAAGCATGTAAATATAGCCTGATGTAGACTTCAGACTATCCTGACATCTAGCAAAATCGGAGTTGGTGTACCCAATGATCTCAAGCTGGTCCGATCTCCGATATGTAAGCATGTAATACTTTGTTCTCTGTAAGTACCTCATGACCCTTTTGGCTGCCTTGCAATGGTCCATTCCCGGATTGCTTAGATGTATGCCAAGCATCCCAACAATGTATGCTATATCAGGTCGTGTGCATACCTGAGCATACATCAGACTACCTACAGCCGAAGCATAAGGTGTCTTCTCCATTTCCGTAGTTTCAAAATTAGTATTTGGGCACAGTTTGAGACTAAACTTGTCTCCCTTAGCAACAGGGGTGTTGCATGGTTTACAATCCTGCATGCCAAATCTTTTAAGAACCTTATCGATATAGCCCTTTTGTGACAGACCGAGAACACCTTTGGAGCGATCTCGTTGTATCTGAATTCCTAATACAAAAGAGGTATCACCAAGATCTTTCATTTCAAATTTCTTTGAAAGAAATTTATTAGTTTCATGCAATAATGCTATATCGTCACAGGCAAGCAGTATGTCATCGACATATAAAATAAGAAAAATATATTTACTCCCACTGAACTTATGGTATATACAGTCATCAGCAATATTCGGTTCAAAACCAAAAGATGAAATGACTTCATGAAACTTATAATACCATTGACGGGAAGCTTGCTTGAGCCCATAGATGGATTTCTTTAATTTGCAAACCCTTTTCTTTGAGTCTCCGGAAACAAAGATTTCAGGTTGCACCATATAAATTGTTTCCTCAATGTCACCATTGAGAAATGTTGTCTTAACATCCATCTGATGAAGTTCAAGATCATAATGTGCTACTAGTGTCATTATAGTCCTGAAAGAGTCTTTCGATGAAACTAGAGAGAAAGTCTTTTTATAATCAATGCCTTCCTTTTGAGTGTAGCCCTTTGCGACAAGGCGAGCTTTATACTTAATGACATTGCCCCCTGAATCCCTCTTGGTTTTAGATATCCATTTACAACCAATTGGTTTAATACCTTCGGGCAATGTAACAAGCTCCCAAACGCCGTTATCGCTCATAGACTTCATCTCATCATTCATGGCATTAATCCACTTTTGACAGTTAGAACCTTTAATGACTTGACGGAAGTTGATTGGATCATCTTCCTCAAGTCCAATGTCACTTTCTTGTTCTTGGAGAAATACAACATAATCATCCGGAATTGCATTTCTCCTCTCTCTAGTGGATCTCCTTAATGGCACTTCAGTTTCTTGAGGTTGTTGAGTTTGATTTTCATTAGTAATATCAGGAACTTGATTAGGGAGATTTTCGAGATTGTCTTGAACTGGAGTTGTGTGATCCATGTCAGGAATGAGAACACCCTGACGAAGATCAACAACTGGAGAGAAAGACACATGTTCTTCCTCATAGACAAAATCTCTAACAACTTTATCTCTCCACCCCCCAAACTCAATATCCTCAAAGAACCGAGCATTACCCGTCTCAAAAATAGTTCTAGAAGTGGGATCGTAAAACTTATACCCCCTGGATCTTTAAGAGTATCCAACAAAATAGCTACTAATCGTTTTAGCATTCAGTTTCTTTTCATTTGGCCTATAAGGCCTTGCCTCAGCTGGACAACCCCAAATGTGTAAGTGCTTAATACTGGGTTTATTTTTCAGTTCAAAGTTCATATGGGGTTTTGATTGTAGCTTTAGATGGAACTCTATTAAGAATATAAGCTGCAGTTTTCAATGCTTCTCCCCAGAGTGAGTATGGCAAAGTAGTACGACAAATCATACTTCTTACCATGTCCTTAAGGGTCCGATTTCGTCTCTCAGCTACACCATTCATAGTAGGACTGCCTGGCATTGTATACTGAGGAACGATCCCACACTCATCTAGGAATTTAGCAAATGGCTCTGGACGTTGTTCACCTGAACCATCATATCTGCCATAGTATTCACCACCACGGTCAGATCAAACGGTTTTTATCCTTTTGCTTAGTTGATTTTCAACTTCGGCCTTATATGATTTGAACACGTCTATTGATTGGGACTTTTCATGAATGAGATATAGGTACCCATAATGAGAGTAATCGTCTATGAATGTGATAAAGTATTGTTGACCATTTCTACAAGGTGTAGGGAATGGCCCACAAATATCCGTATGTATCAATTCTAAGACATCCGAAGCTCTCTAAGCACCTAATCTCGTCTTGTTTGTTTGTTTACCCTTATTACACTCAATACAAGTATCCGAATTTGAGGAATTAAGAGAATCAAGAATTCCATCTGACACGAGTTTCTGAATTCTTTGTTTGGATATGTGACCCAAACGTTTGTGCTAGAGTGATAAAGAATTCTCATTATTTAATTTTCTTTTGGTACCACTTGAACTTGTATGCAAAGTTTCATTATGTGAGGTTATTATGTCAACCAAATATAGGCTATCATATGCTGATAAAAGACCAGTACCGATAAGATTTGACCCTTGAAAGAGACTAACTTTATTGTCACCAAATGAACATGAATAACCGGATATGTCCAATTTGGGAACAAAAATTAAATTCCGTCTAAAAGACGGTACAACAAAATTCTCATTCAAATCTAAATAAAAGCCAGTCTTAAACAATAGCCTAAATTTTCCAATAGCCTCAACTTCAACCCTTTTGCCGTCACCCACATAGATGTATCTTTCACCATCATTTGATTTTCGACGGTTCAGGCAACCCTGCATAGATATACTTATGTGAGTAGTAGCAGTAGAATCTACCCACCAAGTGTCCTTAGGTACCGAAATTAAATTAACTTCAGAACAAACAAGAGAAAGAGATATACCCTTTTTCGCACGCCAAGCGTGGTATTTGGTACAATCTTTCTTCATGTGATTAGTCCCCTTACAGAAAAAACAACCTGATTCTGTAGTTTCAACCTTAGTTTCCTTATGTTGTTTTTTCTGGGGCCTTGCAACCGCAACTTCCTTATTTTTCCTCTTCTTATTGTCTTTAGAAGAGGATACCAAATGAGCACTTTCTGTCTTATCTTGCTTTATTCTCTCTTCCTCTTGCACACAATGTGAAATGAGCTCATTAAGAGTCCATTTCTCCTTCAGGCAGTTGTAACTGACCTTAAACTGATTAAAGTGTGCAAGAAGAGAGATCAAAACTAAGTACACAAGCAGTTCCTCAGGTAATTCCAACTTGAGTGACTTAAGTTTTGAAGCAAGATGAGACATTTCCAAAATGTACTCCCTTATGTTTCCCTTACCTTTATACCTCATGGAAACAAGTTTACTCAAAAGAGTACTTGTTTCCGCCTTTTAGTTTTGTGCAAAACGCTTTTCAAGGTTTTCAAGGAAAACTTTGGCATTATTTTCTTCATTCATAGTGCCCCTAAAAGATTCTGGAATTGCACGTTTCATGATCATTACACTCATGCGATTTGAGCGTTCCCACTTCTCCATCTCCTTCTTTTCATCAGAAGAAGATGTATCCTGAAAACTTATAAGTTTCATGAAGTCATTACATCTTTTGGTTTTGAACCGAATATTGCTGAAGACTGTATATGCCATAAGTTCAGTGGGAGTAAATATATTTTTCTGGTTTTATATGTCGATGACATACTGCTTGCCTGTGACGATACAGCATTATTGCATGAAACTAATAAATTTCTTTCAAAGAAATTTGAAATGAAAGATCTTGGTGATGCCTCTTTTGTATTAGGAATTCAGATACAACGAGATCGCTCCAAAGGTGTTCTCGGTCTGTCACAAAAGGGCTATATCGATAAGGTTCTTAAAAGATTTGGCATGCAGGATTGTAAACCAGGCAACACCCCTGTTGCTAAGGGAGACAAGTTTAGTCTCAAACAGTGCCCAAATACTAATTTTGAAACTAAGGAAATGGAGAAGACACCTTATCCGATATGTAAGCATGTAATCCTTTGTTCTCTGTAAGTACCTCATGACCCTTTTGGCTGCCTTCCAATGGTCCATTTCCGGATTGCTTAGATATTAGCCCAGCTTCCCAACAATGTATGCTATATCAGGTCGTGTGCATACCTGAGCATACATCAGACTACCTACATCCGAAGCATATGGTGTCTTCTCCATTTTCGTAGTTTCAAAATTAGTATTTGGGCACTGTTTGAGACTAAACTTGTCTCCCTTAGCAACAGGGCTGTTGCCTACTTTTCAATCCTGCATGCCAAATCTTTTAAGAACCTTATCGATATAGCCCTTTTATGACAGACCGAGAACACCTTTGGAGCGATCTCGTTGTATCTGAATTCCTAATACAAAAGAGGCATCACCAAGATCTTTCATTTCAAATTTCTTCGAAAGAAATTTCTTAGTTTCATGCAATAATGCTATATCGTTACAGGCAAGCAGTATGTCATCGACATATAAAACCGGAAAAATATATTTACTCCCACTGAACTTATGATATATACAGTCATCAGCAATATTCGGTACCAAAAGATGTAATGACTTCGTGAAACTTATAATACCATTGACGGGAAGCTTGCTTGAGCCCATAGATGGATTTCTTTAACTTGCAAACCCTTTTCTTTGAGTCTCCCGAAACAAAGTTTTCAGGTTGCACCATATTAATTGTTTCCTCAATGTCACCATTGAGAAATGCTGTCTAAACATCCATCTGATGAAGTTCAAGATCAAAATGTGCTACTAGTGCCATTATAGTCCAGAAAGTGTCTTTCGATGAAACTAGACAGAAAGCCTCTTTATAATGAATGCCTTCCTTTTGAGTGTAGCCCTTTGCGAGAAGGCGAGCTTTATACTTAATGACATTGCCCCCTGAATCCCTCTTGGTTTTAAATATCCATTTACAACCAATTGGTTTAATACATTCGGGCAATGTAACAAGCTCCCAAACGCCGTTATCGCTCATAGACTTCATCTCATCATTCATGGCATCAATCCACTTTTGAGAGTTAGAACCTTTAATGAATTGACGGAAGTTGATTGGATCATCTTCCTCAAGTCCAATGTCACGTTCTTGTTCTTGGAGAAATACAACATAATCATCCGGAATTGCATTTCTCCTCTCTCTAGTGGATCTCCTTAATGGCACTTCAGTTTGTTGAGGTTGTTGAGTTTGATTTTCATTAATAATATCAGGAACTTGATTAGGGAGATTTTCGAGATTGTCTTGAACTGGAGTTGTGTGATCCGTGTCAGGAATGAGAACACCCTGACGAAGATCAACAACTGGAGAGAAAGACACATGTTCTTCCTCAAAGACAAAATCTCTAACAACTTTATCTCCCCACCCCCCAAACTCAATATCCTCAAAGAACCGAGCATTACCCGTCTCAAAAATAGTTCTAGAAGTGGGATCATAAAACTTATACCCCCTGGATCTTTAAGAGTATCCAACAAAATAGCTACTAACCGTTTTAGCATTGAGTTTCTTTTCATTTGGCCTATAAGGCGTTGCCTCAGCTGGACAACCCCAAATGTGTAAGTGCTTAATACTGGGTTTATATCCAGTCCAAAGTTCATATGGGGATTGTAGCTTTAGTTGGAAATCTATTAAGAATATAAGCTGCGGTTTTCAATGCTTCTCCCCAGAGTGAGTATGGCAAAGTAGTACGACAAATCATACTTCTTACCATGTCCTTAAGGGTCCGATTTCGTCTCTCAGCTACACCATTCATAGTAGGACTGCCTGGCATTGTATACTGAGGAACGATCCCACACTCATCTAGGAATTTAGCAAACGGCCATGGACGTTGTTCACCTGAACCATCATATCTACCACAGTATTCACCACGGTCAGATCTAACGGTTTTAATCCTTTTGCTTAGTTGATTTTCAACTTCGGCCTTATATGATTTGAACACGTCTATAGATTGGGACTTTTCATGAATGAGATATAGGTACCCATAACGAGAGTAATCGTCTATGAATGTGATAAGGTATTGTTGACCATTTCTACAAGGTGTAGGGAATGGCCCACAAATATCCGTATGTATCAATTCTAAGACATCCGAAGCTCTCTAAGCACCTAATCTCGTCTTGTTTGTTTGTTTACCCTTGATACACTCAATACAAATATCCAAATTTGAGGAATTAAGAGAATCAAGAATTCCATCTGACACGAGTTTCTGAATTCTTTGTTTGGATATGTGACCCAAACGTTTGTGCCAGAGTGATAAAGAATTCTCATTATTTAATTTTCTTTTGGTACCACTTGAACTTGTATGCAAAGTTTCATTATGTGAGGTTATTATGTCAACCAAATATAGGCTATCATATGCTGATAAAAGACCAGTACCGATAAGATTTGAACCTTGAAAGAGACTAACTTTATTGTCACCAAATGAACATGAATAACCGGATATGTCCAATTTGGGAACAGAAATTAAATTCCGTCTAAAAGACGGTACAATAAAATTCTTATTCAAATCTAAATAAAAACCAGTCTTAAACAATAGCCTAAATTTTCCAATAGCCTCAACTTCAACCCTTTTGCCGTCACCCACATAGATGTATTTTTCACCATCATTTGGTTTTCGGCAGTTCAGGAACCCTGCATAGATATACTTATGTGAGTAGTAGCAGTAACCCACCAAGTATCCTTAAGTACCAAAATTAAATTAACTTCAGAACAAACAAGAGAAAGAGATATACCCTTTTTCGCACGCCAAGCGTGGTATTTGTTACAATCTTTCTTCATGTGATTAGTTCCCTTTCAGAAAAAACAACCTGATTCTGTAGTTTCAACCTTAGTTTCCTTATGTTGTTTTTTCTGGGGCCTTGCAACCGCAACTTCCTTATTTTTCCTCTTCTTATTGTCTTTAAAAGAGGATGCCAAATGAGCACTTTCTGTCTTATCTTGCTTTATTCTCTCTTCCTCTTGCACACAATGTGAAATGAGTTCATTAAGAGTTCATTTCTCCTTCAGGCAGTTGTAACTGACCTTAAACTAATTAAAGTGTGCAGGAGGAGAGATCAAAACTAAGTACACAAGCAGTTGCTTAGGTAATTCCAACTTGAGTGACTTAAGTTTTGAAGCAAGACGAGACATTTCCAAAATGTACTCCCTTATGTTTCCCTTACCTTTATACCTCATGGAAACAAGTTTACTCAAAAGAGTACTTGTTTCCGCCTTTTCGTTTTGTGCAAAACGCTTTTCAAGGTTTTCAAGGAAAACTTTGGCATTATTTTCTTCATTCATAGTGCCCCTAAAAGATTTTGGAATTGCACGTTTCATGATCATTAGACTCATGCGATTTGAGCGTTCCCACTTCTCCATCTCCTTCTTTTCATCAGAAGAAGATGTATCCTCAAGAGAAGCAGGTCTCTCAAGCCGAAGTGCAAGGTCTAGATCCATACAACCGAGAACTATCATAATGTTCTCTTTCCATTCCTTAAAGTTTGTGCCGTTAAGCACAGGGTTAATGTTTGCAGATATCGTAGCAGCTGAAGAATTCACTGAAAATAGAACAAGGATAAATTAATACATGCTTACAATTACTTGAATTTTAACTTTAGTATACAGATTCAAAATAGGCAAATCCCATTACATGATACCTAGCACAACATATATTTTAGTCTTTGGACAGAAAATCAACTTGTAAGTGGTACTCTTTGTGTAGTAATCAAATAGTTACAATAAACTCCTGTCAAATATCAAGCCTTCCTTTGGGCCGACTTAATATTCACATGGAAAACTTAATAACTGTCACATATTTATCACCACAAGCATGTTCGAATTCCTGCCAAATAACAACCTTCCTTTGGGCCGGTGTTAAACGCATGGAATACTAACATACACAGTCATCTTATACTTCAAAATCAATCAATCTACACAAAAGAGGTTACTTTGGTAACATAATGTTTCAATTGACCAATTTAAAATATTAGATGCAAAACTAATTAGTCCTTTAAGCCATATATTGAATCTTAACTAAAAAATTACATGTTTTGACATGTAAAATCTGAATATTAAAATCTTAATCTTAATTTGGACAAAACAAAATCTGAAGTATTA
This sequence comes from Nicotiana benthamiana, assembly GCA_034376525.1. NCBI lineage: Eukaryota > Viridiplantae > Streptophyta > Magnoliopsida > Solanales > Solanaceae > Nicotiana > Nicotiana benthamiana. Next base: position 25,967,169 of record CM067340.1, on the reverse strand, counting down.
ATTGACATATTATTAATGTACAATTAAAAGCTGAAAACTTAAAAAAACGTTTCTTTTAATAATGAAAAACGTTTCTTTAATTAATTGTACATTATGTCCTCAATAAACTGCCAAAAAATAAAAACGTTTCTGCAATTTATTGCCAGATAATCGATTATCTGAGCCTGATAATCGATTATCTGGGCCTTCTAGAATTTCAAATTTTGCTGAAAAACTAGGATAATCGATTATCCTAATAGGATAATCGATTATCTTGGCTATCTGGAATTTCCAATTTTTCTGGAAATTCCAGATAAAGCGAACACCTTGAACAATCTTCAAGAAGGATCCAGGAGCTTCCAAAGGCAAACCTTGGACAATCTTCAAGAAGGATCAAGGAGCTTTCACCTATGGATTCAGGTATGCTTCCGCTTATGTTGTTGTTCCAAATAATTCGATATAAAGGCTAAAAGTGTTCAAGGTGTTGGCTTTCACTTGATATGCAAGACCAAGTTTGTGCTCTCTCTCTCAATAGGAAGAAGAAGAAGAGAATGTGTCTTGCATTCTTGTGGGAACCATAACCCCCTTATTATAACATGTGAGTTAAGAAACTCAAAGGTCACAAGAATGTAACCTTGGTTACATGTATGTAACCTTTGTTAGCCCATCATTAACTAAGGTTACTCTTTTGGGTATCTACACATTAGTCCTACACTTTATATGACAATATATTGGCCCCCTTAACAATAATGTCCATAAGACCACTAATTTAGGCCAAACCAAAAGATAGCACATAACATATAATTAATCCATACATTGTCCATATATCTGTAGTATAAGTCCAAATGTCTAACAATCTGCTATTTTTTCTAACCTTGGTCGGACAGTAACGACTACTCCACAAATTTCATCTCCATAATCGAATTGATGTCCAATATTTACCAGCAGCTAGAATAATCCCATATGCGAAAATAAGAGTTGCGATTATGTCCAAGGAGAAATTAACATTAGTAGAAGAGTGAAATAATATTTAGAACTGGATAGAGATATCTGCAGCATACCGTGTATAGCCAGCTGGTATCAGATTTCCCCTTAGTAAACCGCATACTCCACTTCCCTCCGTTCGCACATACAGGATCTTCCCACTTTGGCTCAATTTCATGCTTAAAACAATAAAAGTCTGCTCCGGAAACTAACTTGCTTGGCTGGTGGATATTATCGTAAGCACTGTTTGTAGAATTTAAGCGACATGGTTCTAAGATTTCATCAAAAACAAACAGGATAATAGCATTTGAAAACATCTTATCCATGATGCTGAACAGAATATCAAAATAGGTATGCTATAGTTCAAGTTGTACGATAACTCAAGTGCGTTGAGAAATTAACTGCCATTTTCTTTTAGTTAAATAGTTATTGCATTATCCTGCCTAGGCCGAGAGTCTATTGAATACAGTCTCTCTACCTTTACAAGGTAGTGGTAAGATCTATGTATACACTACCTTACTCAAACCTCACTTATCGGATTTCACTGGATCTCTTGTTGTTGTTGTGGTTGTATTATCCTACTTAGGAGAGAAACTAAGACCAAAGCGTTATCGACTACCTTATTAGCTCAACATGGTATTTGCAATATATCCTTAGTTGCTAATATGGGCATTTGACAAACAGGAAAAAGGTTCTTAAATTTAAAGCAAGAGAAAAAATCAGACGATTTTGTTATGGTAAATAGAGTCTCGTTTCAAATTCTTTGATAGTGCGAATACTATGCGTATCTACACTGAGATCGATCCTTCGTATCAACTCTTTGATCAATGAAACCCGCGAACAAAATTGAATGAAATATTATGTTGAAATTTTTCTCAAAAATCTTAACTCAAATTTGAAGAACAAGAAATACTTTCCTTGTAATTGTATTTTCTCTCTTGACTTTATAATACACTCTCACTTTCACAAAGTGAGTTTTCTTCTCAAAAAAAATTGTGCAAAATTTTTATTCCATTACATATAGCATCACCTATAAACTCTTTTTTTATTTGGTTGAGTTAATGATTTACTTAGAGTAAAAATTTATTCCAAAAAAAACTTTATGGAAAATTAGAATCATGTTCCTAGGGGCAACGTGACTGCCAAAGCAAATTTATGCTACTTAGTCCAATTGGACTTCAACGCTTGTTCGTCCAATTCAACATTGGACTTTCACGTTTGTTCCAATTCTAAATTGGAGAATAATTAATATTATATACATAACCTTTATATGAATTAATAATAATTTGTTATATATATATCATATATCTATTTCAATCATAAGATATAATTTAATTTTCTATTCCAAATAAAAAACTTTAATTCATTCACAATATTAATTATACTTTTTGTGCTAGCAAAGAGTATAATAATATTTTATTTGGACTAATAATTAAATTTATTTGACTAATTAATTTCTTTAATTTAATTATCAAATAATTTAATTAATCCTTTAGTAAAGATCAGAACACTCGTTAGTGTGCGACCCGACAGGTTTAATACTAAACCCGTAGTGAATTGACCACATCAATATACTAATCAAGGGTGGCGTCTAGCAACACTCCTTAATGACCGGATAGCATGAAGTATACAATTTACTCTCAAGAACCAGTAGAAAAATAATGTATTAATTCCTTCTGTCCTTATAGTTCTGGATCACATAGGATATGGTTCAACCGTCAAATCCTAATAGACGACCAACTATGTGTTCATGTCAAATATAATCGACCATAGAATGACCTAAGAAACTCTTTTCTTCTTCTCATTCAATTGCCCTGGCCAAGGTCTTAAGTTGGTCGTTTATAATTCATGACAACATGGAGCTTAAACTCATTACCAAGAGTCGACAGATTCTATCTTGGTCAATCACTAATTCTACAAGTATTTAATCGTACTCAATATCCTTTCAATTATCGCCCTAGGGCCATAGGTGTCTGGTATCAAAGCACAATAAATAACTTGTCAATTACTATGACGATCTCAGGTCAAAGGAAATTTTTTACATCACATTATTCACGAGAATATCCTATTGACAGTTATGCTAACCATTAGGAATTATCCAATGAGTCGGATCAATAATCATATCTCTATATGCATCATCTATCTATGCAATTTAGTTAATGAGATCAACTAATCTTTATCCCATAAAGACGATCACATAAATATTGATCTAACCGGATTACTAATGTCCAAATTAATAATCCTACGATCAAGAATAAATTTAGATTAAATTATAAGAGACTTTGCTATCATTATCATGATCTCTATCACGATGACAAATCTCAAAAATTTAATCAAGGACCTTATCAAATTAACCAAACAATTAATAATAATGATAAAAGAATATGAAATTCCATATATTTTATATCAAATGACATTCACAAAAATATGTTCAAATCATCAAATATGATATTGGATCTAGGGCATATTTACTATATCCCTAACAATCTTCCACTTGCAGTAGAGCCAATCGCTCTTGTACTTCATCCCCAATTTCTACTTGTGCTTGTCAAACTCCTTTGCGCCAAGGGCTTTACTGAATGGGTCTGCAGCATTTTCCTTTCCATCAACCTTTTGAATCTTGACGTCTCCACGTTCAATGATCTCTCTTATCAAGTGATACCTTCATAGAATGTGTTTGAACTTTTGGTGTGATCTTGGTTATTTTGCTTGAGTAATGGCTCCAGTATTGTCACATAGAAGTGGAACCGCACCTTCTATTGAAGGAACCACACCAAGCTCAGTTAAGAACTTTCTCATCCATACAGCTTCCTTAGTAGTTTCACTAACTGCTATATATTCTACTTCAGTCACTGAATCAGCTACTGTAGCTTGTTTGGACCTTTTCCAACTCACTGCATCACCATTTAAGGTGAATACATAACCAGAAGTAGATTTGCTATCATCTCTATCTGAAGAGAAACTTGCATCAGTATAACCTTCAAGTTTCAACTTAGAATCTCCATAGATGAGGAATTGGTCTTTAGTCATTCTTAAGTACTTAAGAATGGTTTTCACCACCTTCTAATGTTCCTCCCTAGGATTTGCCTGATATCAGCTAGTCGCTCCAAGTGCATAAGCCACATCAGGACGTTTAAATATCATGGTATACATAATAGCTCCCGCTGCACTAGCGTATGGGATCCTACTCATGTGTTCTTTCTCTTCATGTGTTTTAGGACAATCCTCCGTACTGAGAGTAATTCTAATGTCTATCGGTAGATAGCTCCTTTTGTAATTATCCATGTTATACCTCTTTAAGATGGTAATGTACAAAGACTGGGAAAGTCCAAGCAACTTACTATATTTATCTCTATAGATCTTTATTCCTAATATATAAGCTGCTTCTCCCAAGTCTTTCATGGAGAATTGTTCAGATAGCCAAATCTTGGTACTTTGCAATGTCGTTATGTCATTCCCTATGAGAAATATATTATCAGCATACAACACTAAGAATACCCACTAACCTTTTTATACACACAAAGTTCTTCTTCACATCTAACAAAATGGAACTTTTGAATTGTCTTGTTAAAGCGAATATTCCAACTTCGAGAAGCTTGATTTAGTCCATAAATGGATCTTTGTATCTTACAAATTTTATTATGATCAGACGAAGATGTGAAACCTTCAGGTTGTGTCATGTACACATCCTTTTCTAGCTCATCATTAAGGAAAGTTGTTTTCACATCCATTTGCCATATTTCATAATCATAGTATGCTGTTATAGCAAGAAAAATCCAAATAGATTTGAGCATTGCCATGGGCGAGAAAGACTCGTCATAGTCGACTCCTTCTTTCTGACGATATCCCTCGGCAACAAAACGGGCTTTGTAGGTCTCCACCTTTCTGTACGCTCCAATCTTTTTCTTAAAAACCCATTTATAACCAATAGGTTTTATATCCTTTGAAGGTTCAACTAAAGTCCATACTTTATTTTCCTTCATGGATTTCATTTCAGATTCCATGGCCTTTTGCCATTTATCACAATCAAAACTTTGTATAGCTTCTTCGTAGGTCTTAGGGCCATCATCATTATGATCAACCTCATTTGATACAACATCTTGTACCATTAAATTTAATTTAGTTGGTACATGATGTTCTCGTGTAGAACTTCAAAGAGGTACTTGTACAACCTGTTCACCTTGTGATGGATTTGGTTGTTGTTCAATTTGGTTTGGAACTACTTCATTAACCTGTTCTTGAACTTTATTTAGTTCTTGAACTTCACCCGTGGAAGATGGCAACTTCCTTGGCAACTTCAAAACATCCAATAAAGGTTTTTCTGCTTGGATCTCATGATCTTTATATTGTGTTGATTCATTAGTTTCTTGATCTTCATCAAGTTCTATTTCTCCATTATAATTTCCTTCTAAAAGAAATTTCCTTTCCAATAGGGTTGCTCCTCTGGCCACAATCACTTTATGGTCGGAAGGGTGATAGAAATAATATCCCATTGTTTCCCTGGGATACCCAATGAACCTACACTTATCAGATCTTGAGTCAAGTTTTTCAAACTATAGTCTCTTAACATAAGCTGGACAACCCCAAACTTTAATATGTTTAAGGTTAGGCTTACATCCTTTCCATATCTCATATGGTGTTGTAGAGGCTGACTTAGTGGGAACTTTATTAAGTAAGTATGTTGCTGCTTCCAAAGCATATCCCCATAAATTTATTGGAAGATCAGTGAACCCCATCATAGATCTTACCATATCTAATAAGGTTCGATTTCTTCTTTCAAACACACCATTGTGTTGTGGTGTTTCTGGAGGCGTCTACTGTGAGAGAATCCCATTCTCTTTGAGATATCTGGTAAAATCTTCACTATGATATTCTCCACCTCTATCAGACCTTACTACTTTGATACTTTTACCAGTCTGCTTCTCAACTTCACTACGGAACCTTTTGAACATTTCAAAAGATGCAGACTTGTGTTTCATAAGATACACAAATTCATATCTTGACATATCATCAGTGAAGGTGATAAAGTAAGAATATCCACCTCTAGCTTGAATTTTTATGGGCCCACAAACATCTGTATGAATTAGTCCCAATAATTCATAAGCTCTTTCTCCACTTCCAGTAAATGAAAATTTGGTCATTTTTCCTTTGAGACAAGATTCACAAGTTGGATATGATTCAAAATCGTATTTGTCAAGGTACCTCTCCTTGTACAAGTTATTTATTCTTTTCTCTCCAATATGACCAAGCCTACAATGCCAAAGGTATGCATGATTTACTTGATCATCTCTTTTCCTCCAAAGACTTGAAACATGCATAATCGAATTAGCATTCACATTGGGTAAGACATAAACGTCATGTTGGACATAGCCATTTACATATAAATTATCACTATAATAAATCGAGCAAATATCATTACCTATATTAATGCGAAAACCACATTTGTCTAACATAGAAGCTGAAATTATGTTCGAAACAATTTTAGGAACGTAATAACAATCATCCAACATAAGTACTTTGCCCGTAGGCATTTTTAAAGAAATTGATCCTACAGCTAAGGCCGCAACTTTTGCACCATTTCCAACTTGTAGATTAATTTCTCCTATCTTTATCCTCCTACTTATCTTGAACTCTTGCAACATATTACAGATGTTATAACCACTCCCAGTATCTAATACCCAGATTGAAGAATTAGTAGTAGCTAAAGAAACCTTGAAAACATTTTTCATTAATGCCTCACCTTGTTTCTTGTCCATTAGAGTTGCAAGATACTTCTTCCAGTTTCTCTTCCAATGCCCTTTCTTCTTATAGTGAAAATTTTCAGCATCATATACTGACTGCAAGATCAAATCTTCAGAAAGCTCTTTACCAAGCTTGTACCCCAACTTCTCATGTTCTTCTGTTAGAATAGTCACATCATTGACAAGGGGTCCAACTGGAGAGTTTTCTAACTGTGTATTAACCATCTTCTTAAGATATTCAATGATTGCAGTTGGATCCATATTCTGATGTTTCTCTGGAGTTCAGAACTCATAGAAGCGAGAATGATGTGTTTAATAGCAAGGCATTATTCCAAGTATTTTTGATAAACCTTGGTGCCTTGAACATCATTCTCTGGTGGGATTATCTTTGCAGGTTTATCGATCACATCAATAAGCTTCTCATGCATGAGAACAATTCTCAAATTTCTATACCAGTCATCAAAGTTTGGTCCTATTAACTTGGTGGTCTCAAGTATTCCACGCAGTGATATAACAGACATATTGAGAAATCTAAACTATAGAAAAGAAAATGCGGTAATATAAGAACATATTTGCATATATCATAAAGACATGGACTTTATCTAAATGATATTTTCACTAATTATTTTAAACTATTTACCCTCATTATAGTTTATGAAAAATTTATTTCTGTTAGTGGAGTAAAAGAATCCTTTAGCAATATGTATGAACCCCTTGGAAGTCAAGTCGTTTCTCACATATATTTTAAAGGTAGGTACTCTTACCAATTGTATCGCCGTACAATTTTCTTAAATAGCTCTATGTCAAATAGTCCCCTGGTAGTCAGGTCGATTCTATTGGTATAGTTGAGTTCAACCATCATGATAGCAAAGAACTTATTAAATTTTATACTCCCCCGGGTAGTCCAGGCGTCTAGTGTAAAATTAAATAATTCTATCAATCCATATATCTAATGCAATAAATAAGTTTAATATATTCTCGAACTATAAGTCTCCTGGTAGTCAGGTCGCTCCTTATAAACAAAAAATAAGTAAAATTATTTCCCTTGACGGATAGCTCTATAATAAAATATCTTATATTTTATTATTTAAGAACTCAAATTTTAGTAAGAGAGAATTGTTATTAAAACAATTTTTAATAACATGAAGATCAAATCTTTTATAGCATGTGAATTTAGTTCAAGTTGTCTACATGCTTAGTCCAAAACTAATTTACATTACATGTAATAAATAATTCAAAATTATATAATGAACAAACACATGACATAAAAATAAAATTCAACATCTTCTAACATGTTTATCATATATATCCCATAAAACGAATTCATGCTAGAATATTATTATTAATTAACATCTCATGAACTAATAACAATTAAAAAAATAACCATAGAATCATGCAGCCTATTATAGATTCTCGTCGTATCTAATACAAAATTTCAAATTCAAGTTATGAACTATCTCAATAGTTATATGAATACATATTTGATCTACAATAAAATAATATCAACATTCAAATGATTTGACTATTGAACAAGATACATAAATTATGGTTTTAACTCTTTAGATATAATATTAAAATATTTCATAAATAAATTTTAGACACAATAAACCACGGCTCTAATACCACTGTAGGATTGCGTATAGGTGTTCGTAACACGTAGTGGAAGACAATAACAATCTTATGCAGATATTTTCGTGTTTAAAATTTATTTACATCTCAATAGATTGGATCTAAGACGTACCCCGTAAAGAGAGTCTCGTTTCAAATTCTTCGATAGTGCGAAGACTCTATGCATATCCACACCGAGACTGATCCTTGCTATTAACTCTTTGATCAATGAAACTCGCGAACAAAATTGAACAAAAAATTATGTTGAGATTTTTCTCAAAAATCTCAATTCAAATTAGAAGAACAAGAAATATTTTCTTGAAATTGTATTTTCTGTCTTGGCTTTGTATTGCACTCTCACTTTCACAAAGTGAGTTTTCTTCTCAAGAAAAATTGTGCAAATTTTTTATTCCATTACCCGATATATAGCATCACCTTCTACGCTTGTTCGTCCAATTCAACATTGGACTTTCACGTTTGTTCCAATTCTAAATTGGAGAATAAATTAATATTATATACATAACCTTTATAAGAATCAATACTAATTTATTATTATTATTATATATATATATATATATATATATATATATATATATATATATGTATATGTATATATATATATATATGTTTCAACCAAAAGATATAATTTAGTTTTCTATTTCAAATAGAAAACTTCAATTCGTTCACAATATTAATTATAATCTTTGTGGTAGCAAAGAGTATGATAATATTTCATTTGGACTAATAACTAAATTTATTAGACTAATTAAATTTTTTAATTTAACTATCAAATAATTTAATTAATCCTTTAGCAAAGATCAAAACACTCGTTAGTGTGCGACCTCATAAGTTCAATATTAAATCGACAGTGAATTGACCACATCAATATACTAATCAAGGGTGGTGTCTAGCAGCACTCCTTAACGACCAGATGGCATGAAATATACAATTTACTCTCAAGAACCAGTAGAAGAATAATGTATTAATTCCTTCTGTCCTTATAGCTCTGGACTATCCTAGGATATGGTTCAACTGTCAAATCCTAATAGACGACCAACTATGTGTTCATGTCAAATATAATCGACCATAGAATGATCTAAGAAATTCTTTTCTTCGTTTCATTCAATTGCCCTGGCCAAGGTCTTAATTTGGTCGTTTGTAATTCATGACAACATGGAGCTTAAACTCATTACCAAGAGTCGACAGATTCCATCTTGGTCAATCACTAATTCTACAAGTATTTAATGTACCCAATATTCTTTCAATTATCGCCCTAGGGCCATAGGTGTCTGGTATCAAAGAACAATAAATAACTTGTCAATTACTATGACAATCTCAGGTCAAAGGAAATTTTTTACACCACATTCTTCAAGAGAATATCCTACTGACAGTAATGGTAGTTCTATCCATTAAGAATTATCCAATGAGTCGGTTCAATGATCATATCTCTATATGCATAATCTATATATGCAATTTAGTTAATGAGATCAACTAATCTTTATCCCATAAAGACGATCACATAAATATTGATCTAACCGGATTACTAATGTCCAAATTATTAATCCTACGATCAGGAACAAATTTAGATTAAATTATAAGAGACTTTGCTCTCATTATCATGATCTCTATCACGACGACAAATCTCAAAAATTTAATCAAGGACCTTATCAAATTAATCAAGCAATTAATAGTAATGATAAAAGAATATCAAATGCCATATATATGTTCAAATCATCAAATATGATATTGGATCTAGGGCATATGTACTATATCCCTAACAGTTTTTTGATTCTAAGACTTTTTTTCTAACTTGAGACAGAGCCAAATTAGTCCCTTAAGTTTCTTCTTCTTCTTTTCGGCCCTTCAATTTGGACTATAACTTATATTAGTCTTTATCCGAGATGGTAATTATTATGAGAAATTTTCAGAAACCACCATTATTTAGTGGCTATTTATTGACAGTGATGCAGTGGAGCTTGTAAAGGAGAAAATGACTGACGATACATCCAAAGGCGTCACTTAGTTTACCCTTGATGGGTAATAGTTTTTTTACGTTTTTGTCGCTGTCATTACACTTCTATTCTAGAAAGTCCTAGAGAAATTTATGTAATTAGCTATTAAAACCAGATGGTTACTAACACACACACACACATACACAGACACACACACGCACATATATATATATATGTATACACACACATATATTATACTTTGTGCATCATGGCAGAGAAGAAATAATGAAATATCAAAATTCTAAAGAATGAGTTTGGCCATTTCAATTTATCAAGTTCAAACACTTTATCAAGTTCAAACACTATTAACATCCTATAGCTATCACATACATAATTACTTCTTATAGCTCTTATTCACTTGTTATGGTAGTATATTCATATTCGTGTTGCTGCATAAATTAGGATATTCAAGTTGTACGTGCATGTATTCATATGTATTCGCACCATGTATTCATGAATATAGCAACAAAAAGCGTGTGAAGTTAGGGCAGTCCAGTTGTACGAGCATGTATTCACATATATACGCGCGGTTGTATTCATGTATACAGCAGCAAAAACGCCTAAAATCAGGGCAGTCTAGCTGTGCGTGCATGTATTCACATGTACTAGCATTTCTATATTAATGTATACAACATTAAAAAGTGCCTCAAATCAGCGCAGCGCATGTATTCACATGTATTCGCGCCATGTATTCATGAATACAACAGCAAAAAGTGCCTAAACTCATGGAATTCTAGTTGTACGCACATGTATTCACATGTATTCGTGTTGTTGTTTTCATGAATACAACGGTAAAAAGCGCCTAAAAGTAAGGCAGTCCAGTTGTACGCACATGTATTCACGCTGTTGTATTCATGAATATAGAAGTAGAAAGCGCCTAAAATCAGGGCAGTCCAATTGTGCGTGCATTTATTCGCGCCATGTATTCTGAATACAGTAATGGAAATTACCTTAAGAATAAGTATGTCCAGATGTCTAAGAGAGAGGAAAAACATAAATAGCATATTTCATGACTTATTTCATGCCTCAATGGTATTATATATCATAAATGCTTATTTTGCTATAAGATATAAAAGGTAGCTATAGAAAATAATAATTTAAAATGATTTTGATTTATAATAAATAGGGTGTATACCTTTGCCAAAAGAGGTAAATTTTCCAATTATAATACCACAATAAAATACTCCCTCCGTTCACTTTTACTTGGCACGTTTTGACTTTTCATGCCTCTTAAGAAATAATAAATGAAGTGCATAATTTAACATGAAACCCATATTAATTGATGCATATTTTATTGGATTTGAGAAAATGATTTAAAATGAGTACTAAATACTGTGGATGTAACAGGAAAAAAAAAATTCTCTAGATATGCGTAAAGTGACAAGTAAAAATAAAATTTTATTTATAGTATACATTCCAAATAAAAAAATGAACGAAGAGAGTATAAGATTAATTTATCCCATGTTTTGATAGAGTTTATAATTCTGAATTAGTAATCCCAAAATTGTTTATATTGTTATAAAATAAAAATAATAAAGTAAATAAACTGAAGACAAGTATAAAGAGAAATTGATATGTTGTTCAACTTCAAACTGATCTACACAATAAATGGAAATTTTCTCTATTTATAAAGGAAAAAGAGCAATTGCGAGGCTTTTCAGGAAGCAACTGCAAGCTTAGTTTGAAAAATGAGAGAATGAATGAAAAATACCGTCTAAGTCCAAAGCTATCCATTGCAGATGTCGCGTTTGTGATTGAGCTTCGCAAATGCAAAGGAGACATCGCAAATGCGAAGCCCTTCATAGTTATGCTGCCTTCGCAAATGCGAAGAAAGTGTCGCACTTGCGATCATACCCTTCCCAGGCTCCATTCGCAAATGAGAAGGAAAGTTCACAATTGCGAACACAGGCTGGCACAGAATCTCTTTGCATTTGCAATGAGAAGATCATATTTTCAACCTCAACATTTATCGCAAATGTGAACCCTGACCTCGCATTTGGGAGGTCTGAGGCGTACAACATAGCTGAAACACTCCAGCTATTTTTCTTCAGTCCAAAAAACTCCATAGCCTATCCAAAACTCACCTGAGCCCTCGAGGCTCCAAACCAAACAACCATAAAGGTCTTATAACATCATACGAACTTGCTCGCGCAATCAAATCACCAAAATAACACCTAGAATTACGAATTCAACACCAAAACACATGAAATTTTCAAGATTATTTCAAAACTTCTATTTTCTCAACCAAAGGTCTGAATCACATCAAATAAACTCTGTTTTCCCCAAATTTCACATACATGACTTAAATATCATATTAAATCGGTACCGGGCTCCGGAACCAAAATATGAACCCTATACTAACGAGATCAAACATTAACTAATTTCTCCAAACCTTTGAAATTTTAGTTTAAATATTTTTATCAAAAAATCATTTCTCGGGCGTGAGACCTCGGAATTTGATTCCGGACATACTCTTAGGTCCCATATTTTACTACATACCCTCTGAGACTGTGAAATATGAGTTCCGGTCTGTTGACTCAAAATGTTGACCAAAGTCGACTAAAATTAACTTTTAAATACAAAAAAATTATATTTTTTAAATTTCCACATAAAGGCTTTTCAGAAACACACCCAGACTATGCACGCAAATTAAGGAGAGATAAAATGAGGTTTTATGGCCTCAAAATACGAAATAAGATTCTAAAATATAAGATGACCTTTTCGGTCATCACATTCTCCACCTCTAAAATAACCGTTCGTCCTCGAACATACATATAAAAGTACCTGAATCGGTGAAAAGATGGGGATATCTACTTCGCATATCTGATTCAGACTCCTAGGTAGCTGCCTCAATAGGCTAACCTCTCTAGTGCACAAGAACCGAATGATAACTCTTCGATCTCAACTAAGGAACTGTTGATCTAGAATAACTACCAGCTCCTCCTCCTACGTCTAACACGAGGGATGGATCGCCGTGATATTTCTAAAGCATGGACACATAAAGCACTGGATTCACTACTGATAAACCTGGCGACAATACAAGTCTATAAGCCATCTCTTCCACTCGATCAAGTATCTCAAAAGGACCGATAAACCTAGGGCTTAACTTGCCCTTCTTCCCAAATCTCATCACGCCCTTCATGACGGACACTCAAAGCAAAAATCTCTCTCCGACCATGAATGCTACATCACGAACCTTAAGGTCGGCATAACTCCTTTGCCTAGACTTAGCTATACGAAGTCTATCCTGAATGATCTTAACCTTATCCAGGGCATCCTGTACTAAATCTGTACACAACAATTGAGCCTCCCCCGACTAAAACCATCTAACTGGCGATTCACATTGTCTACCATATAATGCCTCAAAGGGAACCATCTGGATGCTCGATTGATAGATGTGGTTGTAGGAAAACTCCACTAATGGTAAGAACTTATCTCAAGAACCTCTAAAGTCAATAGCACAGGCGCGAAGCATATCCTCCAAAATTTGAATAGTACGCTCGGGCTGCCCGTCCTTCTAAGAATGAAATATTGTGCTCAACTCGACCTGCATACCCAATTCACACTGCAATGCCCTCTAGAAATACGAGGTAAACTACGTACCTCAGTCAGAAATGATAGGCACGGGTACCCATGAAGATGAACGATCTCACGAATATAGATCTATGCTAACCGCTCCGAAGAATAAGAAACTGCTATAGGAATGAAATGCGTTGACTTAGTCAGCCTATCCACAATAAGCCATACTGTATCGAACTTCATGTGAGTCTGTGGGACTGTAACAATGAAATGCATAGTAATACGCTCCCACTTCCACTCAGGAACCTCAATTTTCTGAAGCAAACCACCAGGTCTCTATTCTCGTACATTACCTACTGACAATTCAAACACCGAGCTACATATGCAACAATATCCTTCTTCATCCTCCTCCACCAATAATGTTGCCGCAAGTCTTGATACATCTTGGCAGCGCGCGAGTGAATAGAATACCGAGAACTATAGGCCTCCTCTAGAATTAACTCACGAAGCCCATCCACATTAGGCATATAAGTATGAACCTACATCCTCAAAACTCTATCATCTCCAGCTGTAACCTGCTTAGCATCTCTATGCCGCACTATGTCCCTATGGACAAGCTAATGAGGGTCAACATACTGTCGATCTCTGATACGCTCAGATAGTGTAGACCGAGCGACTGTACAAACTAGAACACGACTAGGCTAAAAAACACCCAACCTCACGAACTGATTGGCCAAAGCTTGAACATACAAAGCAAGTGATCTCTCACTGACTAGAACATATGCAAGGCTACCCATACTAGCCGACTTTCTACTCAAAGCATCGGCCACCACATTTTCCTTCCCGAAATGATACAAGATGGTGATATCATAGTCTTTCAATAGCTCCTACCACCTTCTATGCCTCAAATTGAACTCCTTCTACTTGAACAAATACTGCAAACTCTTATGCTCCGTGAACACCTCATACAACATGCCATATAAATAATGCCTCGAAATCTTCAGCACGTGACTGCTAGCTCCAAGTTATGAACTAGATAATTATTCTCATTAATCTTCAACTGCCATAAAGCATATGCAATAACATTATCGCCTGCATCAATACCGCATCAAGTCCAATACGAGATGTGTTACAATAAACTGTATATGGCCCTGAACCTATGGGAAATACCAACACCGGTGCCGTAGTTAAATTTGTCTTGAGATTCTGAAAGCTCACCTCACACTCGTCCGACCACCTGAACGGGGAACCTTACTCTGTCAACCTGGTCATTGGGACAGCTATTGATGAAAACCCCTTTACCAACCGACAGTAATAACCCGCCAAACCGAACAAACTCCAGATCTCTATAGCTGATGTGGGTCTAGGCTAGTCCTTGACTGCCTCAATCTTCTGATGATTCACCTGAATACCTTCTACTTGTACAACATGACCTAAGAAGGAAACTGAACTCAACCAAAACTCATATCTTGAAAACTTAGCATATAACGGACTCTCTCTTAGAGTTTGAAGAACGTCTCGAAAATACTGCTCATGCTCCTGTCGGCTGCGAAAGTAGATCAAGATATCATCAACGAAATCAATCACAAGGAATCTAGATAGGGCTTGAACACCGGTCCATCAAATATATATATGTTGTTGGGGCATTTGTCAAGCCAAATGACATCACTAGAAACTCATAAATGCCCATATCGAGTCTGAAAAGATGTATTAGGGGAATTAGATGCCCTCCTCAACTGATGGTAGATAAAACTCTAGTCGATCCTTGAAAACACCTTGGCACCCTGAAGCTAATCAAATAAGTCATCAATCCCCTGCATGGATACTTGTTGTTGATTGTGACTTTATTCAACTGTTGATAATCTATGCACATCCTCATCGATCCATCTTTTTTATTTACGAAAAACACTGACACACCTTAAGGATAGACACTAGATCTAATGAAGCCCTTATCAAGCAAGTCTTGCAACTACTCCTTCAATTCTTTATACTCTGGTAGGGCCATATGGTACGGCAAAATAGAAATATGCTGAGTGCCTGGATCCAAATCAATGCAAAAGTCAATATCCTTGTCGGGTGGCATCCCTGGCAGGTCTGGAAGAAATACCTCTGGAAACTCCTGAACAACTGGCACATAATCCATAGAAGGAACCTCAATACTAGAATCACGAACATAAGCCAAATAAACCAAACATGTCTTCTCGATCATACGTCGAGCCTTCATATAAGAGATAACCCTACTGGTTGAATGACCAGGAGTCCCTCTCCACTCTAATCGAGGCAACCCCGACAATGCTAAGATCACAGTCTTGGCGTGATATTCCAATATAGCATGATAAGGTGACAGCCAATCTGTTCCCAAGATAACATCGAAATCAAACATATCACGAAGTAGGAGATCTACGTTGGTACCAAAACCCCCAATAATAACCACCACGAATGATAGACATGATCTACAACAATAGAATCCCCTACAGTGTGGATTCACACACAGGAACACTCGAGAATCATGAGGCACAACCAAATATGAATCAAAGTAAGAAGACACATAGGAGTACATACATCCTGGCTCCCTGAACCCTACCTCTAGTTGGCTGGACAGGCGATGCTGGAATTAGGGTGCGAAAACTCTGCTGCTATGACTTAACACCCACTAATCTCGGACAGGTCCTCTAAACATGCCCGTACTCACCGCACTCAAAATATCCATCTGAATACTATTGCTAGGGAAATTGAGACTGACATTGACAGGTCAGCTGACCGCGATAATAAATCTGAAAGTGAGGTGCTGTGATGAGAGCTGGCAGGGCACCATAAGCTGGCTACCCTGAAGGAGGTACACAAGGACCATGACCCCAAAAAAGTCCATGAAATATTTAAAGTGTTGGATGAAACGGCCTGGGATGATGGCCTCTACCAAAAGTACCCCGGCATCCAGATGAGGCCCCATTGAATCCACATGAGTGATAAGGCCTCTTGTCAGACCCTTGACCACTCCCCTGAGCTAAAACCATCTCAACTCGTATTGCTACATTAGTTGCATTCTGGAAAGAAATTTCACTCCCTGTCTCCTTAGCCATCTGCAATATGATAGGCTGAGCAAGTCCCTCAATAAACCTTCTCACCCTCTCACCTTCTCGGTTGGAAGGATAATAAGTGATGGGCCAAATCAACAAATATGGTCTCGTACTGGGTGACGATCATAAAACCCTGCTGAAGGCGCTCGAACTGCCTCTGATAGTCCTCTCTCTAAGTGATAAGAAGGTACTTCTCCAAGAATAGCTAAGAGAACTAGTCCTAAGTAAGAGCTGGCGACCTAGCTGGTCTAGCCAAACAATAATCCCTCCACCATTTCTTGGACGAAACTGACAGGCGAAAACTAGCAAAGTCGATCCCATTGGTCTCCACTATGCCTATGTTCTCTTACACCTCGTGACTATCCAAATAGTCCTAAGGATCCTTTGAATATGTATCGCCGTAGGTAGTAATGAAAAACTTGGTAAACCTTCTCCACAAGGCATGAGAAGACATAGCGGATCTATTACTGATCTGTGCCACAACACCCGACAGGACTACCCCAACTAGTTGAGCTGCTGGAGTCTGAAACTGGGGAGCCATCTTCTCCGGAGTATCAGTAGCAGGAGTATGTGCTCCTCCCTCATCCCGAGAGAGGGATAGTGCTACAGGAAGCATATCGGCTTGGTTAACACTCTCTGTGAGCACATGATTTTTGCCTCATTTGAAATGTTCCTACAAATTCGTAGGCTAGGATTTTCCTCTTATTATTATTTGAATTTTTAGGAATTAATTGTGTGATTTTTTGTTTATTTGCATTTGTTTCCTTATTAATTGTGTGATTTTGTGTTTATTGGCGTCTTTCTTTTATTATTTGGATATTTAGAATTTAATTGCATAATTTTAGGCTTAGTTGTACGTGACATGTTTTAATCTACATAATTCAAAATATAAATTGCACGGTTGCATTTAGGTAATATTGAAAATGAGAAAAATAGCAAAACATGTTTATTCAAACATCTGCTTAATTTTCTTTTAAATTGAGAATGTAGGAGGTTAATTAGTGTATTTTGTGGAATGTAAATCTATTTTGGTATTTGCATTTTTTTCATTATTTTATTTTAATATCTGAAAAATGTATAAAAAATGCAAAAAGAGAAATATGTATAAGTAGGGCTATTATGGACAACCCTTATTTTGGGCCATTCTTGCAAAACACCCAGCCCAAAATCATATACCCAACCCAATAACCCCTGCCCAATTGAAACCCCATGTGTCAAAACGACGTCTTTTAACGTCGTTTGATCCTAACCGTTTATCACCCCTTGATCCAATGGCTCAGAGTGCGCTTCCCATTTTACATATAACGGTCTGATGGTATGCACAGCTTCATAGGCAAAAATATATCCTCATCGTACAGTTCGATCTAACGACGCCGTCGAACCACCACACTCATCGTCCGCCGACGGCCGAAAATCATCGCCGCCGTCGGAAAGTTTCCAAATTGTACCAAATAAACACCACATATGCATCTTTGCCCCATCTATCAAAATATCCAACTCTTGGCCCTCGAATCATCTCCAAACTTCTTGAATATTCAAAGAAATGATCGCCATCTCCGCCGTGCCCGGCGGCGTTGCTTCAAAACCTCCCCAATATCATACACAAGGGTCTCTTCACCTTCTCCTTCCCAAATTCAAGACCAACTTCTCTCAAAACCAACTAGAATTACGCGAACTCTAGATCTAACATCTCGTTCAGAACGAGTCGAATTTTCAAAGTGCCAGTATTCGAATAGGGATTCCAAATAAGGTTATATGCTTGTTCTTGGCAAGAACAAGCATGCAACATTATTTGGAAACCCAATTCGAGGTCAGTCCATAGCCCAAAACTGTAAGTTTCTCAAACTTTTCCTTTGTTTGTTTTTCCTTTCTCTTTGCATAAGAATATGTTTAATGCATGCTTCTACTCTTCTATTTCTAGTGTTGGAAATCATGTATATCTATAATATGTGCGCTTTAGTTGTATGAGCATGATTTTCAGGTATAGTTTTTGATGAATGACAAACAATGAAGTCAAGTGTCAAACAACGATATAATATGACAATCAATCAAATGGCGGGAAGCATACTGATGACGGAATTGAATGAACGAGCCAAAGAGTTTAAGACCGAAGACCCAAATCGTAGGTCGTTTGGTAGAACCAATGTAAGGACAACATTTAAGTTATCTTATCCTTTGGCTCAACATTAGGTCATCATAAACATGCATAAAATATTTTATTAAATCTTATTTATCATAATCATGCATCTTTGTGTTAAACCAAAATGATTTGTACTTTAGTCAAAATGGTTTTTAAACATGTCTTTTAAATCTGGACCTAAACAATCGATTATATACTCCTTACAATCGATTGTGTTTTTCAAAATAGCAAAAAATCGATTATACAGTTTTAACAATCGATTGTATTAAGACAGTGTGATCTGAAGTTTTTCAAAATAGCAAACAATTGATTGTCTACTTTTAACAATCGATTATGTTGAGACAGTGTGCAACCGAAGTTTTTAAACATCTAAACAATCGATTATTTTTGTCGTACAATCAATTATATTCATAAACAATCGATTTTCATTTTCATACAATCGATTATATTTTGACCGTTCCCACAGAATCCTAAATTGATTTTTGAACGTTGAAAACAATCGATTATTTAGTCCATACAATCGATTGTTTAGCCTAAAATCAGGAAGCTGTTTTTTGAACGTTGGTCAAACAATCGATTGTCTACTCCAAACAATCGATTGTCTGAGCACAGAATCAGGGATTTTATTTATCAATTAGGCAACGGTCGACACCACTTTTTCACCTATAAAAAGAGGTCTTTTGAGCTGATTTTAAACACACAACTCCTGCATATATTGATATACATATTGATCATTTTCAAGCATCATTTTAGAGCTTTTGTTGAGCCATTTGATAGACAACTTTGTGTTGTTCATAGAGCTTATTTTGTTTCTCTTTATCCACTCTATTGAGAGAGTATTTGTTGTAAAAGAGAGTTGTTTGGGAAGAACATATCTTCTCATTTGTCGGGTTTGCTAAGTACCCAAAGTCTTAGAGGTTGAAGTCTTGGGGTGAGGTATCCTCAAGCAAGTGAAGTCATAAGGTGCGGTATCCTTGAGCAACTGTAACGGTTTGTTAAGCACCCGTAACTTGACGAAGATAGTGGAAATCTCGAGAGAGTCTCTCGGGGACTGGACTAGCCACGGGTTGTGGTGAACGAGGATACATCGGTGCGTTCGTTCTTTATTGCATTTAATTTCCGCACTTATTTTTTCTGCAATTTTTAAATTCCGCAAGTTTACGCTATTTTTTATTATAACGCTATTCACCCCTCCCCCCTCAAGCGTTAAGTGTATTTTCTAACATCTAGTACTTCTTATATTTTTGTGTGAGTTAGGTTTCTTCGATTTAGTCCTCTGATTATCGGATATTGCAGTCATGTGGTTTAGTTCGTGTTTTCTTCGATTAAATGATCCATGATTTTGCTGATAATTTGATTTTAGTTTTAATTCAGTTGGTTGGCGATTAATTGATAGCTTCCTATTTAATTGTGACCTTAGGGAATAGTGTTAATTAGTGTTAAAGGCCAATTTTGATTTTTTAGATTGTGTGATCGACCTAATTAACAGGGCTGGGGGTTAGTGTGATTCTTAAGATTTAATTTTGGTAATGGTAGCCTTCTAGTTCTTCTTGTAATTTAAGAATATTGGACTTGATTTCTTACTCGATTTCTGAGGGTTGATTGGCATTTGTCCTTGAGTAATATCATTTGGATGGGTTATAGCTGTTAGGATTAGAAATTTTGGTTTTAGGAGTTAGTTTTGATACCAAAGAAGTAACTTAAGGATAATATAGGGTTCTCCTACTTAATTCTGATAATTTTAGGATAAATAAGGGTAATATAGAGTTTTCAATTTGGTTTTGGTAATATTAGGGACAAAATAAGGGTAGTATAGGTAGTCTATAATGGGTAGAAAATAGTAGAAGCCTTTAGACCCTTCTAGAAGGGGTCTTTAACTCAAAATCAGTAATTCTATTGCAGTAACTTGGGAAACCAGTCAAGAAATAAGGTGGTTCAAATAGGTAAAATCATAAAATTAAAAAGGGACCTTATGTTAAAACAAAATAGTAGTGATGCCCTAGCCTTTGGCTATAAAAAGGGACTAAAAATCACTCAAAAGGAAAAAAAAAAAACTGAAAGGAGCTCTATAATTTTCCCAGATTTTGAAGCCTAAAAAATATATCAAAACCTCCTAAAACACTTGCAATTTTACTGTTCCATTGCATATTTTCAGTAGCTTTTGATCAATTCAGTTGCTGAGATAATTTTGAATCAATTGATATAGAAATAGTTGAACTAAAAGTGTTGTGTTCTAAGCTCGATTGGGGTTTTATTTTACTATTTTATATCCAAGCCTGGGTTTGAAGGTGGGTCATTTGAAATCTGTTTTGTTTCAACTTGGTTTTGGAGTATAAATCTGGGCTACTGAATTGTTTCTTCTACTGGATTGCTATAACTTCACTGGTGGTGTTTAAATTTTTTTTTGACCTCCCTTCCTTCTATTTTGCATTCAATTTCCAGTTACATGTTCTAACTTTTCCATATGTAAAAATGGATCTGAAGATGGAATGAAAAGCCTATTTGCTCAATTTTTGTTTGTTAGCTTCAGTTATTTTAACATGTTTTTTTAGGTGTATACTTGGACATTGAACATTTAATGCGAATAAGGCAGAATAGTATGATGTGTAGATGTGAGGTATAAAAGTGTTTTTTAATATGTTGTTCGAATCGTATGAGGTGAACTTGCTTAGTTAGTTTTATTTAAGTGTAGTGTTGTTTAATATGGTGCTCGTTTAAAATTGGGATTGTAATTGAAATTAGGGGATGTAATTAGTTGACGGGTATAATTTGCCCATATTCAAGGATGCCATCTCACATGTTTGGCTCTATAGATCAGTGTTGGGATCAATATCCATGTGTAAGTGACTTTTGTTTACCTTTGAATTTGCAATCAATCAACTATGAATCAAGGAATTAGTTCTCAATCTGATTTGTTTCTCATTCATCATGGTTCAGTATCCATGAATAAGGCCTTAATAAGGCCATCAGTCTAAATAAAAGGGTTGTTCTCGAGCACAAAGGACTGGACTGCCAGGCTGGGCTTCGCTTGAGGCCCAGTTGCTAAATAAATTGTATCTGCTTGGACTTAGTATCGACAATGAACCCTTGTAGCTAGCCTATTAGAGTCATGACAAATAACAAATAGTTCATTAATTATCTCTTTTAAAATACTGAGTTTAAAATGCTTAGAACTTGAGAAAGGTCGTTTAGCAAATTTTCACGGTATCTCATAAAGATAATAACGCGCTATGTCATTTTAGGGCACATCTTTAATAATTTTATCTACTTATTCATGGGTGCGCATTTATGTGACCCAAATTTGCATCCCAACAAAGTTAGAATGTGTCAAAAGCCACGGGTGCATTTATGTGACGTGATTCACGGCACGTTTTGACGGCGTTGCAATTTTTCTTAAAAAGAATAGTAATAGAAGTGGTTAAAAGGGTAAAAATGCACATAGGTTCATAAAATCAGATAATTTAAGACAAATATAACAGTTGAGTGACCGTGCTAGAACCACAGAACCCAGAAATGCTTAACACCTTCTCCCGGGTTAACAGAATTCTTTACTAGGATTTCTGGTTCACAGACTGTTAAACAGAGTCATTCTTTCCTCAATTCGAAATTCTAACCGGTGACTTGGGACACCATAAATCTCCCAAGTGGCGACTCTGAAATGCTCTTAACAATTGAATCATGTTTTGATTATCCTTTAATTGGAAAAAATCTCTTATCTACGCCCTTTCTCCGGGTTGTAGTAGCCAAAAGTAGGTATGACAGCTCTGGCGACTCTGCTGGGGCCGGACCCAGAATCTCTGGTTCAGGGTTCAATAATTCGAGCTTATAATAATTGTGGTATTTGGCTTTGTTTATTATCTTATTTTATATCATGTTTGGGCCTGATGTGCAAAATGAAGCTTTTACCGCTTTGATATTATCTAAACTGTACATATTAACTGCTACGAAACCCTTCTCTTGTCATCTCCGGGGATGTGTTTACTGGTTGAGACTCTCTATTTTGTTAGTGTCATACCCTGGAATAAGAAAGAGGCTGGAAAAGTTACTAAATCGGATAGCCTATTGGTTCCCGGTACGTAGCCCCCTCCTCGACTCGAGTTGTCCCCTCGAGTATACAGTCTAGATTCTATACCAAGGTTTTTAACTTAGAATAACTTGACCTCATGTCGGATCCCTAGTAGGAAAGCTTATTTGCATCATGCATTTTACTTAGGGGACTCAACACAGGGGTTGGATCCGTGTAGGGCAGGTAACTCGAAATGAAAAGACCATCCTAATGCATGTTATGTGTCCATTTAACTGCTTGGGATTTGCATGTTGACCGGCTTGCGAATAAGGAAAGAAAATTGAGAAAATAAGTAGCATTAGGGTTAGTTGAGATTAGTCATTTGTCTTGTAAAACCAATGCTCAAAAAGCACCGAAATCCTGCCGGATTTTTGGAAAAAATAACAAAAACAAAAAAAAAAGCAAAAACAAAAACAAACAACCAAAAGAAAAGGGGGCTTTTAAAAGTTTTCATTTTTGATAAATTATTTTTCCCGAACTATGCCGGTTTGATTCTCGTCGAACACGAGATACGTAGGAAACCCCCATCAGGTTCAACCTCCCTTTTGCAAAAAATAACCAAAACAAGAAAAATAAATGTCCGATTTTATTTTCCCAAAAAAAATTGGGTGATGCCATTACAGCCAAGAATAGCCGAATGTCACTGAAAGGAACGCCGGAAGGTTGACTTCGCACATATGTCCACCTCTGAGTCTTATTTTGGCTAGTGAACAAGCACAGCCTTAAAATCTTCCTTCAGAAGTGCTGCAAGGCCGTATTTGCAAAGTTGGGCCCTGATTTTAGAAAAATTAATTTCATAAAAGAAAAATGTTGGTTTTAATATTTTGTGGAGTCAAGTAGAACAAATTTTAAGATACTAATTCGCCCTAATAAATGTGCAGAATGAGCATGGATCAGTATTTGCTGATAGCATTCATGAACATAATTCCCTTGGAGCTACATATGTGGTGGAATGACCTGGGGGAAGCAGAGAAAAATAGGGTCAGCATGCAGTTGGGAGGACTTACTGGGTTGCTGACAATTAGCCCGAAGGGAGATATCATAAAGGCATTGATCACATTCTGGGACTCGGCTCACAACGTCTTCCATTTCTCGGATTTTTAACTCACAACGACATTGGAGGAAATAATTGGATATATTGGGACCCCTACGATTCCATTAAGACACCAATACCTGATTGCACCAAGAGCCCTAGCGTGCCAAAGTTCCTGGACTCGTTGAAAATCAGTAGGAAGGTTCACAATCTGGACCTGTTGGCCGGTTTCTGTTCTCCGCAATTCATATATCAGAGATACGGGCAGATAAGGGGATTCAATAACCCGGAAAATTATATTTGTAGCAAAGGGAACCAACTCATATGGGAGGAGCATTGATGTTTTGCATTAATGGTATTCTTCTTGGATCTTTTGGTGTTTCCGTGGAAGGACGGAAATATTTACGTACGGGTAGCGGAGGTCATCAACACTTTAGTGACTAAGGCCAAGAGCACCCTCGCTCCTATGATCTTGTCTGAGATCTTTCGTGCTCTCACCTCCTGTAAAGCGGGGAAGATTTCTTCGAGGGGTGTAACCTATTGTTACAAATATGGATGATTGAGCATTTATGCCACCGGCCTCGGTTCATGAATTATGGATCGCCAACAAAGAGCTGCATAGAAGAATTCCACAACAGGGTTGATGGGTTTAGGTTACCTGAGGGTATCACAAAATGGGTGTCGCTTCTCCGGGTTGTCACTGCAAACCAGATAGAGTGGACATTCGGGTGGTTCCCCATGGATTAAATTGTGTATATGCCAGCCTCCGGGACTTATTTCCTTTCGATGCGTCTCTGATGTATCAAAACCTATGCGCCATACAAAGTACTAAGGCAATTAGGTAGATGCCAAATGATTCCCATGGACAAGGACATTAGTCGCCATGCGGTTTAGATAGGCCCCAATGGTCAATTCCCTGAAGACGTCATGCGTCAATTCTGGAGCGAATGTCAATACTTGACAGCGGGTACCCGAGTACGCGACATATCTAAAGGCGAGGTTGCACCGGGATAAATTGCTTGGTACATAAAAGATATAGAGGCTGGAAGGCTAACAAAAAGATCACACCTCCAAGAATTTGTTGAAGCATCGCAGGAGAAATAGAATTGGTTAGCCAAGCAAAATAAGTACAGAGCCACCATAGGAAGATTAGAAAAGCAAGTCAAAGAGCTTCAATTTGAAAATGGTTTGCAAGCCGCAGCAGATGGGGAGAGAAGAAAAGATGAACCAAAGAAAATGAGGCGTTGCGTGCCCAAATCCAAAAAATGAAAGCAGCGCAGAAAATCCCTCCAGAAGCGCGAAAGATGAGAAACTCATAGGCAATTTAAGGCGAAAAGTGACCGAATATGGGTTTGACCTGAACAAGGCGGAAGATGAGCTATCCATAGTTTGGAAATAATTGGCTAAACGTGCGAAGGAACGAGGCTGCATCATTTAGAAATTAAAGGAAAAGCATGACGGTGAGGGTGTTGGGTTAAAACGGAGGGTCATCATGGCTTAGAACAGAGTGGCCAAGAAAGTCGGGGACCTAAAAGCCGAGAGAGAACATTTTTACGCATCTATAGCAAGGTTGGAGATGGATTTGCGGCAATTCTAGGAACTGAATCAGGTAGCCGAGCAAACTCTAGAGGAAATGGCTGAGCAAATTGGGCATTTGTTGCCAAAAAGAGTGTTATTAGGGAAAGAGTATGGGCGATCGCAGACTACATCACCACAAAGTGAAGCCATTGCGAGGATATGACAAGATTCATGTTCTTTTCCACCGCCATGACCTTTGTCCGGCAAGTGATGGAAGACCTCCACGACCTCCAAGGGAGTTTAGCACGCAAGCCAGCGACAAGACCAAATAATGCCAGCATTTGGGGAATTGATGTACTCATAAAGATTGCACTTCCTTTTGTCAAAATATATTTTAAAGTCTATTAGTTTAACCAGGAGTCTGTAATTTCTTTATGCATAATTAGTTGTTTTTCGAGTCTGTAATTCATTTTTTATCAAAGCTTGTTAGTTTCTTGTTTAATCTGTCAGCCTTTTGAGTCCTTGTAATTGATGTCTGTTGCTATGCTACGCTTTTACAGCAAGAACTACACTCGGTCTGATTCATGCGGGGACATGATACGTAGGCAATCTACATAACATTCAACTATAATTGAATTGAATAAAAGAGAAAGCGAATGAAACAGGAAAGATGGAGAGAATAAGGCTAAAACAAAAGGGAGCTTCACAAATAAAAGCTGGGATGACGCAAGCAACCAAAGCATGTAGGGGTCGACTGTCATTTATGTGCATTCATACCCAATATGTGGCCTCTTATGTGTGTCTGAACTTAACCATTAACGGGTTTTCGTGTAATTTCCAATTTCATGTTAGACAGGTGATTAGTACTCACGGCATTCTGGCAACCCACCCATACAACACGCGGTTGAAAAGCAAGCAAGTCATGGCCAATCAGGAAGTCGATGTCAGCATTATTGACCCCTCGAAGGAAGTAGAAGAATTGGACCTTAATGCTATGAAGGATGAAATGTATAAGCTTAAGCACCAAATGGCTGAGATGTACCAGGCATGGGCAAGAGGACAGCCGCCCCCGACCTATCATGCTAATCCAACCTTTATCCCGCCACTGGCACAAGCACCTGACCAGTCCGCCACTGATCCGCCGCCAAATTTTTATATCTATTCACAGCATCAGGGTACGACCTCTCACGCAACACCAGCTCCACTATCCAAAGTCACTCCTCACCTTCCCCAGCCAATTGCCCCATCTATGTGGCACCTCCGCCTCTTGCACTCCATAGGTCATCAAGCGAGCCCCTGCTTCAAGCTTATGACCATCAATATTGCCCACCAGAACCTGCTTACAGAACCCAGGAACCTTACTCATATGCTCCCTGTCCTAAAATCCCAACGGGAGTTGAAAAACCGATCAAACTCTTGAGCAGGAACAGATACTTAGAAAGGTCCAGGAGTCTGGAACAGTCACTTAGAGACATGCGGGGATTAGGTGGCCAGGTGGGTATGGCGTTCAAGGATCTTTGTCTATTCCCAGATGTGCAGTTGCCTCTAGGTTTCAAGATGCCTAAATTTGACTTATATGATGGTCACGGCGATCCAGTCGCGCATTTAAGGGGGTTTGCAGCAAAATGAGGGGAGCATGGGGAAAACATGAATTGATAATGTCGTACTTTAGCCAGAGTGTAAGTGGGTCAGCGCTGGAATGGTATACTCGGCAGGATACCAATCGATGATATACCTGGGATGACTTGGCACAAGAATTTGCCTGCCACTTTCAATATTACCTCAAGATTGTCCCGGATCGTCTATCTCTGACAATTCTGGAGAAAAAACACAACGAGAGTTTCAGGGAGTACGATTTCCAGTGGAGGGAACAAGCAACCAGAGTTGATCCTCCCATAAAGGAGAGAGAGATGGTTGATTATTTTCTACAAGCTTTGGAACCTACCTACTTTGGGCATTTGGTTTCAGCAGTGGGGAAGTCTTTCTACGAAGTGGTCAAGATGGGAAGTATGGTTGAGGAAGGCCCCAAATCCAATAAAATCATGAGTTACTGTGCAATCAAGGAAACTACTCAAGCCATCCAGGGTGGAGCTGGGGGACATTCGGAAAAAAGAGAAGGAGGAAGTAGAAACAGTGGAGTCAGGAACCTAGTTCGGACCTCAGGCGCCATCTCATTACGCCCAACCCCGTCCTCACCACCAAACATACCCACACACTCCATATGGCCCACATCAGTATTACTATCCGCCACCAGAACCTCGCTTCTCAGTCCATCATGCGCAAGCATATACCCAACCTCCCGCTCAATGGCGTGCGTCACCCCCTCAAAACACCTGGCCAACTCCACAAAATCATTGCCCACCTCCAAGAGCTTACGAACAACCCCCGAGGCCTGCCATCCGAGGCAATCTAGCCCTGAGAAATGATAGGGTACAGAAAAAAGACTTTCACTTTGCTAGGAGAATCCTACACTAGCTTATTCCATAGCCTGCGCCAACTGGATATGTTGAGACCAGTTGAAGCGAAACTGTCGAATCCTCCCCCGAAGAAATTAGATTATTCAATCAGCTGTGAATACTGTTTTGGTGCACCTGGGCATGACACCTAAAAGTGTTGTCATTTAAAGATCGCTATCCAGGAACTTATTGACTCCCACAGGATTGAGGTGCAGACCCCGGAGGAGCCCAATATTAACCAAAACCCACTGCCAGGCCATCAGGAAACTAACATGATTGAAATTGTGGAAAGAAGTGGAGAGTCCAGAAGGCCTTCACAAACGGTAATGATGATCAAAGCCAGTGATTGTAAGACAACTATGGTTGTAAACAATGAGAATCTAGTAACAGGGACAAAAGAAAAAGGCGGAAAACCTATCATAGTTCAGGGGAGCTCAGCATGTGCGGTTGCGCCAAAGCAAGAACAGGCAAAAGTAACAGTATACGGGGCAGTCAGAGAACCTGTCGTGGTTGTGGAAGGTGTCTGCATAGAGCCAGTTATTGTAAAGCCAGTTATCCACCCACCAATCATCAGCAGCAAAGCCATTCCTTAGAGATATGAGCAGGCAATAGTGATGTACAACAAAAAGAAGTTAGAGAGCAAGCGTGTGAGGCACGTGGTTTAACTCGTTCAGGAAGGTACTTTGCCCCAGATGAGTTGAGAAAGGGCAGAATCTCTAAAGAAAACCCAGAACCAGTGAAGACGGCTGTTTCAAAAGAAGAGGCGGAGGAATTTTTGAAGAAAATGAAAATGCAAGGACTACTCCATCATAGAGCATTGAGGAAGACACCAGCTCAGATTTCTTTGTTGTCCTTACTAATCCACTCAGATGAGCATCGCCTGGCATTGATGAAGATTTTTAATGTGGCTCATGTCCCAGACAAGACAACTGTGAATCATTTAGAAAATATTGCAAACAAGAAATTCGAAAATCGGGTCACATTCTCTGACGATGAATTATCCATGGAGGGTACTGAGCACAACCGGGATCTTTATCTGACTGTGAAATATGAAGATGATGTGGTCCCCCAAGGTTTGGTCGATAACGGGTCCAGTGCAAACATTTGTCCACTATCCACATTGACTAAGATGAAGGTGGAAAATTAAAGAATCCGTAAGAATATGTGTTCGAGGCTTTGATGGCGGAGGCACAGACACCATAGGGGATATAGTGCTAGAAGGGACTATAAGGCCCGTTGAGTTCACTATGGAATTCCAAGTGTTGGATGTAGTAGTCTCTTATAATCTATTGCTGCGTAGGCCCTGGATTCATGCAGCCAAAGTAGTGCTATATACCCTGCATCAGATGGTTAAATTTAAATGGGATAGGCAAGAGATTGTGGTGCATGGTGAAGACAATCAATGTACTTCAGGGGACTCAATCGTACCTTTCATTGAATCTGAGGATAGCAAAGGGCCATAGGTCAATCAGGTGTTTGATATGGTGTCAATACAGAAAATCCTAGAAGGTGAAGTTGTCGCAACCCCAAAGATAGCAACCGCGTCCAGCATGGTGGGTTCAGAAATGTTACAAAATAGTTGTATTCCCGGCAAAGGGTAGGGGGCTTCTCTGCAAGGAATTGTGCAACCAGTGTCCCTTCTAAAAATCTGGACACTTTATCCTAGGTTCAAGCCCACAACCGCAGACATAAGGCGAGCCAGCAAGCTGAGACAGAAGGCTTGGGTTCTCCCAAAACCCTTCCCAGGGTTGTCCAAACCATTTGTCAAATCAAATGCTAGCAATGGCCCTAGACCAAAGATATTCGGCCCGTTGATCGATGCGGACGGAGATCTTGATAAAGGACTGGAAAGACTATTCGAAGGGGTGAATATGGTCGAGGCAGAAGTAGGAACAAGCAGGACGGATGTGCAGCTTGTGGGAGCGAGCGCAAAAGTCAATAACTGGGAAGCCACTCCTATTCCCACTCGGAGGGAGTCGTGGTAGTCGACTTTGATTTTTCTTTCAGTCAAGTTTGGATTAGCGTTAGAGTTGTCAATTCAATTGTTATTTCCATCTGTTTGGATGTGTAAAACTCTCTTATCTTTGATCCTAATAAAATGCAATTTCCCTTTCAGCCATGCTGATAGTTTCCATATCTCTTTACTTTTCTTTCTTTTCTTTTTTTGTACAGTTATTTTTATGATGGTTCCAGTGATCTGACATGCATAAGGACTCCTCTGCCCAGTCTTCAAAATAGGTCTAGTTCAGAAATAATTATTCAGGAAATAGAACATGAGGATGAACCAGGGTATGACGAGGAAGGGGCATGGGACGAGATTAGTAAAGAGTTTACCCAATTCAAGGAGAAACCCAAACCAAATCAAAATGATACAGAGGCAGTTAATTTAGGAAGTCCGGATAATGTCATAGAAACAAAAATAAGTGCCCATCTGGAGCCACAACTTAGGGAAGAAATAATCAAAGTATTGCTAGAGTACAAAGATGTCTTTGCATGGTCATACGATGACATGCCCCGATTGAGCATTGGTTTGGTAGTCCACAAGTTACCTACCAACCCAGGTTTCCCGCCCGTCAAGCAAAAGTTGAGAAAATTCAAAACGGATGTGAGTGTAAAAATTAAAGAGGAAGTAACCAAACAGTTCGAGGCAAAAGTTATCCGAGTCACACGATACCCAACTTGGTTAGCTAATGTTGTGCATGTTCCAAAGAAGGACGGATAAAACCAGGGTGGATGCTGATTACCGTGACCTCAATAAAGAAAGTCAGAAAGAAAAATTTCCTCTGCCAACCATCCATATATTGATCGACAAGTGTGTGAAGCATGAGATCGGGTCATTCGTGGATTGTTATGTAGGATACCACCAAATCTTGGTGGATGAAGAAGATGCGGAGAAAACAACGTTCATCAACCCGTAGGGGACATACTATTATAGAGTCATGCCTTTTGGATTGAAAAACACCGGGGAGACATACATAAGGGCCATGACAACCATTTTTCACAATATGATACATAAGGAAATTGAGGTCTATGTGGATGATGTAATAATCAAGTCCAGAAAGCAATCAGATCTTATCAAAGACATGAGGAAATTCTTCCAGAGGCATTGCAGGTATGACCTCAAACTCAACCTGGCGAAATGTGCATTTGGGGTCCCTTCGGGAAAGTTGCTAGGGTTCATAGTCAGTCGCCGAGGCATCAAACTAGACCCATTAAAAATCAAATATGTACAGGAGCTGTCGCCGCCAAGGAATAAAACAGAAGTAATGAGTCTATTGGGAAGATTGAACTACATCAGCTGGTTGACTGCTGAGCTCACAACCATCTGCGAGCCCATCTTTAAGTTGTTGAAAGGCTGCGGTAAAACGGGCGGGAGAGTGTCAGGAGGCTTTTGATAAGATAAAGGAATATTTTTCAAACCCACCGGTATTAGTCCCGCCGGAACCAGGAATGCCTTTGATCTTATACTTGACAGTCTTGGACAACTTATTCGGTGCGTGCTGGGTCAGCACATTTTTACCGTGAGAAAAGAGCAGGCCATATACTACCTCAGCTAGAAATTTACAGCTTACGAGGTTAAGTATACTCATTTTGAAAGGACATGATGCGCCTTGATGTAGGTAGCCAAAAGTTGAAGCATTACTTGTCATCATATACAACGTTTCTTATCTCCCGTCTGGACACATTGAAATACATTTTCCAGAAGCCCATGCCCACAGGAAGGCTCGCAAAATGGAAAATATTGCTCACTGAGTTTGACATTATCTACGTGAATAGGACTGCCATGAAGGCACAAGCATTGGCAGGCCATTTAGCGGAGCATCCTATAGATAAAGAATACGATCCCTTGAAAACATATTTCCCGGACGAGGAAGTGATGCATATCAATGAAGTGGAACGGAATGAGAAGTCGGGATGGAAACTGTTCTTCGATGGGGCTGCCAACATGAAAGGCGTTGGATAGTAGTGGTGCTCATTTCTGAAAAATGGCATCATTACCCAGTCACAGCTCAACTCCGCTTCTATTGCACCAACAACATGGCAGAATATGAGGCATGCATTTTGGTTTTGAGATTAGCAGCGGACATGGGTGTCCAGTAAGTCTTGGTCATGGGAGACTCGGACCTTCTGGTACACTAGATTCAAGGGGAGTGAGAAACGAGAGATTTAAAACTCATACCATACTGGAAATGCTTGCATGATCTCTGCCAACAATTCCGGTCAATAGATTTCAGGCACATCCCCAGAATTCACAATGAGGTCATTGATGCCCTGGCTAATTTGGCATCAATGTCACATCATCCAGACAAGGCTTACGTTGACCCAATACATATTCGGGTCCATGATCATCATGCTTATTACAATATGGTGGAAGAAGAGATTGACGGTGAGCCTTGGTTCCACGACGTCGAGGAATATATCAGGAGAGGGGTGTACCCGGTTCAAGCCACGAGTGACCAGAAGAGAACAATCCGTCGATTATCGAGTTGGTTTTTCTTAAGTGGAGGAATACTGTACAAAATAACGCCAGATCTCGAGTTGCTAAGATGCGTAGATGCCAAGCAGGCGACGGCCATCATGAATGAGGTGCATGCTGGCATCTGTGGGCCTCACATGAGCGGATATGTTTTGACAAAAAAGATTCTCCGGGCAGGATATTATTGGCTTACCATGGGGCGGGGCTAAATCAGCTTTGTGCGCAAATGCTACCAGTGTCAGGTGCATGGAGACCTAATTCACTCTCCGCCGTCTAAATTACATACGATGTCGGCACCATGGCCTTTCCTTGCTTGGGAAATGGACGCGATCGAGCCCATTGAACCAGCAACTTCAAACGGACACAGATTTATCCTAGTTGCTATTTACTATTTCACCAAATGGGTTGAAGCCAAAACCTTCAAGGCTGTGGTCGACTTTGTGCACACAAACATCATTTGTCGGTTCGGGATCCACAAGACTCTTATCACTGACAATAGGGAAAATCTCAACAGTCACTTAATGAGAGAGGTATGTCAACAGTTCAAGATCACACATCAAAATTCTACCATGTACCGCCCCAAGACGAACGGAGCAGTTGAGGCATCCAATAAGAACATAAAGAAGATACTATGTAAAATGGTGGAAGGATCCAGGCAGTGGCATGATAAGCCGCCTTTTGCATTGTTAGGCTATCGCACAATTGTCTGTACTTCAGTGGGGGACACTCCGTACTTGTAGATATATGGCACAAAGGTGGTAATCCCGGCCGAAATTGAAATCCTCTCTCTTCGAATCGTGGCCGAAGCAGGAATCGACGACGAAGAATGAGTCAAAGCTTGTTTGGAAAAAATTGAGTCTGATTGATAAGAAAAGATTAGCGGTGGTCTGTCACGGCTAGTTGTATCAACAAAGAATGGCCAGGGCATATAATAAGAATGTGCGCCCCAGAAGGTTCGAAGTAGGTCAACTAGTACTAAAGTGCACCCACCCTCACCAGGCCGAGGCAAAGGGCAAGTTTGCTCCAAACTGGCAAGGGCCATTCATCGTATCAAGAGTGTTGTCCAATGGAGCATTGTATCTGACGGATGTGGAAGGGAAATGTGCGGAAATGTCTATCAATTCGGATGCTGTCAAAAGATATTATGTATGATTTTCTTTAGCTCATGGTCTATACTCAACGTTTGTTTGTACTTGGCATATTTTAAAAATTGGAATGGCGAAGGCATTTTATTCGGCTAACTAAACACTTTATCCTTTGCTAACCCTTTTGAGCCATAATTATTTTCTTTTCATACCCCTCTTTTGGAATCAGTGACAAAAGTCAGAAGCGCAAGTGTGAGAAAGCACGAAAAGGCAATAAAAGGGAAGGAAACAAAAACGAAAATGAAAAAAATTGAAAAGAAAGAAAAATTGAAAAGAATGAAAAGGAAAAGAAAAGAAGGAAAAACAAGAAAATAAAGAAAAGGAGAAAAGAGAAGAGGAAAAAGAAAATAGAAAGAAAACAAAAACAAAGAATATAAAAGGAAGAAAGAAAAACAGAAAGAAAAAGGGAGAAGAAAACAGCAACAAAAACAAGGAATCGGCATAAACTACATTTGACCTAATTCATTTTAAAAGGATACGTAGGCAGCCTCATGGTTCAGTCTCATCGAAATAAAAATTCAAAAGTCCCAAGCAGGAAACTGGGGCAAAAGTGGTGGTTGTTGTAAACATGTGATTCCGAAACTTGTAATTCTAAACCCATTTAACTTGTTTTGAGACGTTGATATCCTTTATTTCTATCCATATCCAAAAGCCCGCGTTATGGTCCAAAGAAAGACCTTTTGATCAGTCTTCAAAAGATGCCAAGTTGAGTAAGTAGAGGGGAATCATGTCAGGAAAGCACTCCGAGCCAGATGGGAGAGATAATAAAATGAGAGAATCTTATTGGTGAAAACCCTCACGGGCACCATAAGGCGACGAGAGCTTGATAGAAATAAAATGAGAGAGCCTTATCGGTGAAAACCTTCACATGCACCGTAAGGCAAAGGTAAGGCTAAAGAAAAACTCAGAAAGGGGCTATTGGTTGATGAACACAATAGGGCAAGCCATCTAGGGTTTGGTTGAAGGAATCAGGTTAGAAATGGTCACAACAACAAGAACACGGCAACAGAAGGTCGGTTATTGAAACAGACTGGGTCGACTAGGCCGAAGTGCATGTCATGATCATGAAAACCAGCTGTTCTTTCTTCAGATAAGTTTTCTTTCTTTTCTTTCCAACAGTCAGTGAATCTGGAAATCTTTACCCTAAGTATCATTCGGAGTCTTTGCATTTTATTTTTCTTTCGAGTCTAATATCTTTTGTTTAAGCAAACTAAAGGAATTTCAAAGCCGATTATCAACTCCCAAAGGGACAAAGCACATGACGCCCAAAGGCATAATAAAGATAACAAGTGTGGAACAACAAAAGGAAGGATTCATAAAAATTGATGAAAGGGATAAGAGTCGGCAAAGTGAAGGAGTACCACACAGAAAGGGGCATGAAAAGTAACACCACAAAGGTTTTGGGGTCAGCCAAGCATTATACACCTTTACCGGGCTATCACATAAAGGACGCAAAATTGGCACAACGCAAAGATAGGGAAGGGTCGCAAGGTCGCAAATTTTTACCAGGTGTAATACATCAGTCGTTAGGGAAATACATAAAGAATTCCGGTAAAGGATCGAGAGCGCAACACAAGGTGGGAAGCAAAATAGGGGCATACAGATCAAGAGTCAGTCAAACATCACAAAGGGGCTGGGTAATCTCAAGAAAGGGATAGGGATTTCCGGCAAAGGCTCAGAAATGTAACATCAAGATGAGAAACAAAACAAAGCCACGAGGATCAGAGGACCAGCCAAGCATAACATCCTCACTCGGCAATTGTTTGAGAGGGATATAAGGATTCTAGCAAAAGAGGCAAAAGTGCTACACAAAGGCGGAAATGGCAATGAGAGTTGATCCTGCATGATATATCAACTCGTTAATCGTCGGGAAGAGACAAAAGAGAATTCTGGTAAAGGTTCGGAAGTGCCATACGAAATAGTGAGCAACATAAAGGAACAAAAGGCAAAGGTCAACCAAACATCATAGATAGGCTAAGGGATTTCAAGGAAGGGTGTAAGGATTTTTGCAAAGAAACGAAAATGTAACACAGAAACAAAGAACAAAGTGAGTCCACAAGGTCCATAGGATTAGCCAAAGCATAACACAGTAATTCATCAATCATCAGGGAAGGACAAAGAGAATTCCGGCAAAGGGTTAGGAGTAGAATACAATTATGGGGAGCAAAAGTAAAGCGTAAGGGTTTCAAGGGGTCAGCTGAGCAGTTCAAGCAACTAATCGTCAATATGGGCAATGGAACACAACGGAACATGACAGTGGGGAGGTTGCCCTCAACAAGAAGGCTGCGAGCCGACTACCACTTTTCAAACTGGCAAGTTCTCTTTGATTGACACAGGGGCAAAAATTTGGAAAAGCCTTAAGGGAGCCGTCCATAGGAGAAGGCAGGTACACGGCAGGTATGATCGAAATCTCAGGGCCCATCTGGAAGTGGGACTCGGTTAAAACTCAAAAGGGACATAGTCCGTCATAAACACCCTTCCCAGCAAAGAGCACAAGGGAACAAACTTTAACTAGAAAACCCCAATAAGAACAATTGAGAGTTAAAAGAAGCATGGAAGTTGAGATGGAACGCAGTTTAAAACTCAAACAGGTGCGGGTAACATGGGCAAGCACCAACACCTTCCCTAGCAAGAGTTGTTAGGACCCTCCTAGAAAATGGGATTTATTTTAAGGTCAAAGGTAATCATGGATAACAAATGGTATAAAATGACTTGCATGTCGAAGTAGGATTTAGTTAGAGTTGTCAGGACCTTCCAGGAAAATGGGACTTAGCTTAGGACACAAACAATCGGGTGGCATGGTCAAACCCAAATACTTCCCCAACCAGAGTCAATAAGATTTATCAGGACCTTCCTCAAAAATGGGACTTAGATTAGATATTTTCCCAAAAAGAGTCATCAAGACCCTCCTGAAAAACGGGACTTGGATTAGATACTTCCCCAGCAAGATTCAACAAGAGTTGTCAGGACCCCCTGGATAATGGGACATAGCCCTAAATACTAACCCACAGCATACACATCTCATCATCTAATTAAGAGTTGTCAGGACCCGCCTGGATAATGGGAAGTGGTTTCAATCATCAATCACCACCATATCCCCAGCAATCAGGCGCCCACCTGTAGAACAAGGGAATATTTTTCAAAATTTCAAATTTTGGTAATCAGGCGCCCACCTGTAGAACAAGGGAATAGTTTTCAAAATTTTAAAATTTCAAGTTTTTGGTAATCAGGCGCCCACCTGTAAAACAAGGGAATATTTTTCAAAATTTTAAGTTTTGGTAATCAGGCGTCCACCTGTAGAATAAGGGAATATTTTTCAAAATTTAAATATTGACAATCAGGCGCCCACCTGGAGAAACAAGGGAATATTTTTCAAAATTCAAGTTTTTGCAATCATGCGCCCACCTGGAGAACAAGGGAATATTTTTAAAAATTCAAGTTTTGTAATCAGGCGCTCACCTGTAGAACAAGGGAATAGTTTTCAAGATTTAAATTTTAAGTTTTGATAATCAGGCGCCCACCTGTAGAACAAAGGAATACTTTTCAAAATTTTAAGTTTCTTGTAATCAAGCGCCCACCTATAGAACAAGGGAATATTTTTTTTTTAATTCTTAGTAATCAGGCGACCACCTATAGAACAAGGGAATACTTTTTTTAAGTTTTGGTAATCAGGCACCCACTTGTAGAATAAGGGAATACTTTTCAAATTTTAAGTTTTGGAAATCAAGCGTCCACCTGTAGAACAAGGGAATATTTCTCAAAATTTTAAGTTTTTCACAATCATGCGCCCACCTGTAGAACAAGGGAATAGTTTTCAAAATTATAAATTACAGGTTTTGGCTGTCAGGCGCGCACCTGTAGAACAAGGGAATATTTTTTAAAATTTTAAGTTTTCGCAATCAGGCGGCCACCTTTAGAACAAGGGAATAGTATTCAAAATTTTAAATTTCAGGATTTGGCAATCAGGCGCCCGCCTGTAGAACAAGGGAATATTTTTCGAAATTTTAAGTTTTGGTAATCAAGCGCCCACCAGTTGAACAAGGAAATATTATTCAAAATTTGAAGTTTTGGCAATCAGGCGCCCACCTGTAAAATAAGGGAATATTTTTCAAAAAATTTCATGTTTTGGCAATCAGGCGCTCACCTGTAGAATAAGGGAATATTTTCAAAATTTTCAAGTTTTGGTAATCAGGCGCCCACCTGTTGAATAGGGAATATTTTTCAAAATTTCAAATTTTGGTAATCAAGCGCCCGCCTGTAGAACAAGTGAATATCTTTCAAAAATTTTAAATTTTCAAGTCTCAGCCTCCCACCTGTAGAACAAGGGAACATTTTTCAAGATATTAAGTTTCGAAAATCAGGCGCTCACCTATAGAACAAGGGAATACTTTTCAAAATTTCAGGATTTGGCAATCAGGCACCCACCTGGAGAACAAGGGCATATCATTCAGAAGTCAAATCTTGGCAATCAGGCGCCCACCTGTAGAACAAGGGAATATCTTTCAAATTGCAAGTTCTAGCAGTCAGGCGCCCACCAGTAGAACGAGGGAATACCTTATACAAAATAAATGTCAAGTCTAACAATTCGGCATCTGACATGAAGGAAGAAAAGGCAAGCAGTCAGCGAGGCCACAGGGAATTCGCAGAAAGACATTCAAGGCAACAAAACAACAAGGATCAAAATTGAAGACATAGGTAGGCTTTCCTTTGTAATCCGTAGCTTATAGCTTAGGCTAGTTTTATTTTCATTTTTTATAAGGTATAATAAGGAGGTCAGCAGGCAATAACAGCAGCATCGGTAGTTGAATTACAGCTTCTGGTAGTCGCAGCTACCAAACACTCAAGAACTATACTGACCTGATTCCTCATTAGCCGAGGATATGTAGGCAACCTTTGAAGCAGGGTTCGGTCAGAAAATTTTCAAAATGATTCACATGGAATGAAAAGCAGGCAAAAATATCTGAGTTGCTCACCTATCTTTTCCCGGAAATCCTTCGTGTCTCCGAGCAAAGAAGGGCAGCTGTGAGCACGTGATTTTTGCCTCATTTGAAGTGTTCCTACAAATTCGTAGGCTAGGATTTTCCTCTTATTATTATTTGAATTTTTAGGAAGTAATTGTGTGATTTTGTATTTATTTGCATTTTTCCTTATTAATTGTGTGATTTTGTGATTATTGGCGTCTTTCTTTTGTTATTTGGATATTTAGAGCTTAATTGCATAATTTTAGGCTCAGTTGCATGTGGCATGTTTTAATATGCATAATTCAAAATATAAATGGCACGGTTGCATTTAGGTAATAATGAAAATGAGAAAAATAGCAAAACATGTTTATTCATACAACTGCCTAATTTTCTTAAAATTGAGAATGTAGGAGGTTAATTAGTGTATTTTGTGGAAAGTAAATCTATTTTGGTATTTGCATTTTTTTTTTTTTGAATCTGAAAAATATATAAAAAATACGAAAAGAGAAATATGTATATAAAGTAGGGTTATTATGGACAACCCTTGGTTTGGGCCATTCTTGCAAAACACCCAGCCCAAAATCATATACCCAACCCAATGACCCCTTCCCAGTCCAAACCTCAGGTGCCAAAACGACGTCGTTTGACGTCGTTTGATCCTGACCGTTTATCACCCCTTGATCCAATAGCTCAGAGTGAGATTCCCATATTACATATAACAGTCTAAATGTATGCACAGCTTCAGAGACCAAAATACATCCTCCTCGTACAGTTCGATCGCCGATGTAACGTCGTCGTTGAACCACCACACCCACACTATCCGCCGCCGGTGGCAAGTCTCCAAACTGTACCAAATTAACACCACATATGCATCTTAGCCCCCTCTATCAAAATATCAAACTCTTGGCTCTCGAATCATCTCCAAACTTCTTGAATATTCGAAGAAATGATCGCCGGCTCTGCCGTGTCCGGCGGTGTTACTTCCAAACCTCCCCAATATCATACACAAGGGTCTAATCACCTTCTCCTTCGCAAATTCAAGACCAACTTCTCTCTAAACCAACCAGAATTATGCGAACTCTAGATCTAAGTTCTCGTCCAATGTTTGAATAGGGGTTCCAAATAAGGTTATATGCTTGTTCTTGGCAAGAACAAGCATGCAGCATTATTTGGAAACCCAATTCGAGGTCAGTCCATAGCCCAAAACTGTAAGTTTCTCAATCTTTTTCTTTGTTTGTTTTTCCTTTCTCTTTGCATAAGAATATGTTTAATGCATTCTTCTATTCTTCTATTTCCAGTACTTCTTTTATTTTTATGGGAGTTAGGTTTCTTCGATTTAGGCCTCTGATTATCGGATATTGCAGTCTTATGGTTTAGTTCGTGTTTGTTTCGATTAAATGATCCATGATTTTGTTGTTAATTTGATTTTAGTTTTACTTCAGTTGGTTCCTGTTAATCAATAGCTTCCTGTTTAATTGTGACCTTAGGGCATAGTGTTAATTAGAGTTATAGGACAGTTTGTTTTGTTATATTGTGTGTTCAACCCAATTAACAGGGCTGGGGGTTAGTGTGATTTCTGAGATTTAATTTTGGTTATGGTAGCCTTCTAGTTCTTCTTGTGATTTTGGAATATTGACTTGATTTCTAACTCGATTTCTGAGGGTTGATTGGCATTTGTCCTTGAGTAATATCATTTGGATGGGTTACAGCTCATAGGATTAGAAAAATTAGTTTTAGGAGTTAGTTTTGATACCAAATAAGTAATTTAAGGGTACTATAGGGTTCTCCTACTTAATTCTGATGATTTTGGGATAAATAAGGGTAATATAGAGTTTTTAATTTGGTTTTGGTAATATTAGGAACAAAATAAGGGTAGTATAGGTAGTCTATAAAGGGTAGAAAATGGTAGAAGCCTTTAGACCCTTCTAGAAGGGGTCTTTAACTCAAAATCGTAATTCTATTGCAATAACTTGGGAAACAAGTCCAGAAATGAGGGTCCAAATAGGTAAAATCTGAAAAATTGAAAAGGGACCTTAGGTTAAAACAAAAATAGTAGTGATGACCTAGCATTTGGCTATAAAAAGGACAAAAAATCACTTAAAAGGAAAAACAAAAGCTGAAAAGGAGCTCCATAATTTTCCCTAAGTTTGAAGCCTAAAAAATATATCAAAACCTCCTAAAACACTTGCAATTTTACTGTTCCATTGCATATTTTTAGTAGCTTTTGATCAATTCAGTTGTTGAGACAATTTTGAATCAATTGATATAGAAATAGTATAATTAGGATTGAAGTGTTGTGTTCTAAGCTCGATTGGGGTTTTGTTTTACTCTTTTATATCCAAGCCTGGGTTTGAAAGTTGGTCCTTTGAAGTCCGTTGTGTTTCAACTTGGTTTTTGGAGTATAAATCTGGGCTACTGAATTGTTTCTTCTACTGGATTGCTATAACTTCACTGCTGGTGTTTAAATTTTTTCTAACCTCCCTTCCTTCTATTTTGCATTCAATTTCCAGTTACATGTTCTAACTTTTCCAGATGTAAAAGTGGATCTGAAGATGGAATGAAAAGCCTATTTGCTCAATTTTTGTTCGTTAGCTTCAGTAATTTTAACATGTTTTTTAGGTGTATACTTGGACATGAACATTTAATTCGAATAAGGAAGAATAGTATGTTGTGTACATGTGAGGTGTAAAAGTGTTTTTTAATATGTTGTTCTAATCGTATGAGGTGAACTTGCTTAGTTAGTTTTATTTAAGTAGATGTGTAGTGTTGTTTAATATGGTGTTCGTTTAAAATTGGGATTGTAATTGAACTTAGGGGATGTAATTAGTTGACGGGTATACCTTGCCCATATACAAGGATCCCATCTCACATGTTTGGCTCTTTAGATCTGTGTTGGGATCAACTCCGTGTAAAGTGACTTTTGTTTACCTTTGAATTTGCGATCAATCAACTATGAATCAAGGAATTAGTTCTCAATCAGATTTGTTTCTCTTTCAGCATGGTTCAACATCTATGAATAAGGCCTTAATGAGGCCATCAGCCTAAATAAAAGGGTTGTTCTCGAGCACCAAGGACTGGACTGCCAGGCTGGGCTTCGCTTGAGGCCCAGCTGTTACATGAACTGAATCTTTTTAGATGTAGTATTGACAATGAACCCTTGTAGCTAGCCCTTAGAGTCGTGACTAATAACAAATAGTTCTTTAATTATCTCTTTTAAAATGCTGAGTTTAAAATGCTTAGAACTTGAGACAGGTCGTTTAGCAAATTTCCACGGTATCTCGTAAAGATATAACGCACTATGTAAATTTAGGACACGTCTTTAATAATTCTATCTCCTTAAATACGGTTGCACATTTATGTGACCCAAATCCGAATCCCAACAAAGTTAGAATGTGCCAAAAGCCATGGGTGCATTTTGTGTGACATGATTCGCGGCACGTTTTGACGGTGTTGCATTTTTTCTTAAAAACAATAGTAATAAAAATGGTTAAAAGGTTAAAAATGCACATAGGTTCATAAAATTAGATAATTTAAGCCAAATATAACAGTTGAGCAACTCTGCTAGAACCACGGAACCCGGGAATGCCTAGCATCTTCTCCTGGGTTAACAGAATTCCTTACTTGGATTTCTGGTTCGCGGACTGTTAAACGGAGTCATTCTTTCCTCGATTCGGGATTTTAACCAGTGACTTGGGACACCCTAAATCTCCCAAGTGACGACTCTGAAATGCTCTTAACAATTGAATACCGTTTCGATTGTCATTTAATTGGAAAAAATTCTTTGCTACGCCCTTCGCCGGGTTGTAGTAGCCAAAAGGAGGTGTGACACTCTCCATAAGGCCCACTAAACAGACCAAAGCATCCTCAAGTATCGGGGTAGCTATGAACTCTCTAGAACCTGAGCTGGCCCTGCTGGAACGACCTAGGCCACAGCCTCCTCATCGAACTCTACCTGAGGCTCCTAGGGCTATGATACTAACTTTTCACGACGTGAATTTCCCATCGTAGGGACAGTGATCGCGCCTAACATCGCACTCGCTAGGCAATCCAACATTAGAATTTTATTCCCTTTTTTCCTTTACTTTTTATTATCAAAACTTAACAAAATTGAATCAACGGAATAAATCCAGAAGTACATAATTAATAGATTATCCTTATACTATTAACAAAGAAACCGAAGCAGTTACCACCTAGAAATTGGTGTCACAAATCACGAACATTCTATGAATACTAAAAGTAAGGGTTTATAAAAAAAATACACATGTCTCGAAAAAAACTAAAACATAAATAAGGAAAACATAGGACGGGACGCCAGGGCCTGTGGTCTCCAGCAGGACTACCTTGGGTCTCCTGAGTGAAATATCACAAACCGACCTCTCGATCATCCACTACCAACTCTGAAATCTGCACAAAAAGTACAGAGTACAGTATAAGTACAACCGACCCCATATACTGGTAAGTGTCGATCCTAACCTCGACGAAGTAATGACGAGGCTTCGATGGGCCATAAACAATATATCCTGCAACAATTTATAATAAGGCAAAAAGAAAATACGAAATGAAATAGGACAGTAATTTGTATTAAATAACTACGGAACCCAGTCGTTCTACCAAATACTCGGCTATAACTAATCCTTAAGAGAGTTTCAACACCATAATAATGAAACTCAACAGAAGAAGAATACATAAACAACAAATGATGTGGTGCAAATTCCGATCCCACCATATAATCAAATACAATATGAACATTCACCCTTATTACTCCTTGTTGCAGCGTGCAATCCGATCCTACCAGTCCACCCTTATTACTCCTCAATATATCACCTTTATTCTTCCTATTGCGGCGTGCAATCAGATCCCACTTGTCCGCTCTTATTACTCCTTG
Organism: Nicotiana benthamiana; assembly: GCA_034376525.1. Taxonomy (NCBI): domain Eukaryota; kingdom Viridiplantae; phylum Streptophyta; class Magnoliopsida; order Solanales; family Solanaceae; genus Nicotiana; species Nicotiana benthamiana. Next base: position 25,923,568 of record CM067340.1, on the reverse strand, counting down.
TTGCGGTGCGCAACCCGATCCCACCAAATAATCACATTTCACCCCTATTCCTATTGTTGTTGCGTGCAACCCAATCCTACCATATCAGTACCAATTACAAAATAAGAAGAAGTATTTCATAGCTTAGCTCAAACCCTCCACAACGTTTATACCTCAAATCATGACAACAACAGATCTATACAATTATAAAACTTCATCAGTTAATACTAAACAACGAGACCAATCAAAGTGTACCATGAAGCACCAATAAACCAACTTAAACAATAGTGTAATATAATAAAACTACGCAACAATTAATACCTTCAATAAAAAAACCAACATTTAACAAGAAGCAATTAGACATGGAAGCATCAATAAGCAAGTAGCAGTTAAGACAGGAAAATAATATATTAGGAAACGGGGCAGGGAACAAGCTAAACAGATAATTTGGCGGTGCATAGGTACTCGTCATCACACCTATACGCCACACACATGGACTTTCACATAGCAATTAAGTCGAGGGTCTCTAATCTCTCGAGTCAAAGCTAGACCAAATACTTATCTCACGCCAACGGGTAATTCAAAGCTCAAAAATTACCTCTATATTTCACCACCAACCCGCTCGTATCTAGTCATAATCAACTCAATAACATCAATTACCGCTAAATAAATCAATTCTAATGTATAAATATAGGTTTTTCAATATTTTCCCCAAAAAGTCAAAACCCGACCACGGGCTCACTTGGTCAAAACTCGAAATTCGGACCAAAACCAGATTACCCATTCACCCCGAGTCCGGATATACAATTGATTTTGGAATCCGACCTCAATTTGAGGTCCAAATCCGTAAATTTCAAAATTCCTAAGTTTTACCCAAAAACGCCCAGTTCCGCCATGAAAACCTAGATTCTAAGATGAAATCATGTAAAAAGATGAAATAGATTGAAAGAAATGAGTTAAGAATCATTTACCTATGATTTGGGAAAGAAATAGCCTTAGGAAAATTGCCTCTTGAAGCTTAGGTTTTGAAAAATGGGAGAATGAATGAATAATCTCGTCTAAGTCCAAAGTTATCAGCTGCAGATGTCGCATTTGCGACCTGAGCTTCGCAAATGCGAAGGAGCCATCGCGAATGCGAAGCCCTTCATAGTCCTGCTGCCTTCGCAAATGCGAAGAAAGTGTCGCATTTGCGAACACTGTTCCTTGCAAATGTGAGTAAAAGATCACATTTGCGATCATACCCTTCCCAGACTCCCTTCCGAAAAGTAAAGGAAAGTTCGCAATTGCGAACACTGGCTAGCCCAGCATCTTTTCACATTCGCAATGAGAATCTCGCATTTGCGACCTCAACAGATATCGCAAATGTGAACCCTGACCTCAGATTTGCAAGGTCTGAGGCTTGCAACACAGCTGAAGCACACCGCTATTTTTCTTATGTCCAAAACACTCTGTAGCCTATCCGAAACTAACCCCAGTCCTCGGGGTCCAAACCAAACATGCACACAGGTCTTAAAACATCATAACAAACTTGCTCACGAGATCAAATCGCCAAAATAACACCTAAAACTACGAATTCAACACCAAAACACATGAAATTTTCAAGATAGTTCCAAAACTTCTATTTTCGTAACCAAAGGTACGAATCACGTCAAATAAATTCCGTTTTCACCAAATTTCAGACATGACTTAAGTATCATATTAAATCTATACCGGACTCCAAAACCAAAATACGGACCTGATACTAATGAGATCAAACATTAACTAATTTCTTAAAACCTTTGAAATTTCAGTTTAACAATTTTTATCAAAAATTTATTTCTCTGGCTTGGGACCTCGAAATTCGATTTCGTACATACAACCAGGTCTCATATTTTACTACGGACCCTCCGAGACCGTCGAAACACGAGTCCGGGCCTGTTTACTCAAAGTATTGACCGAAGTCGACTAAAATCAACTTTTAAATGCAAAAATTATTATTTTATCAAATTTTCACGTAAAGGCTTTCCAAAAATGCGCCAGGAATTTGCGTGCAAATCGAGAAAAGATAAAATGAGGTTTTCAAGGCCTCAAAATATGAAATCGGGTTCTAAAACATAAAATGACCTTTTGGGTCATCACACTTTTAGTGAGTTGAAGCCGTATGTAAGTTGTGGAGAAAAAATAACGACGAACAATGCCAACTTAAATTTTATTTTTCTACAGCTTGTTTGGATGGTTGTTACATATTGTATTGTATCGTATTGTTACTTTAAATGCAATATTTGTTTTGATTATTATTTAAATTTTTATTGCATCGTATCATTAAATCCGTTGTTAAGCAACAACAAAAAGTGCTACGTTATGGAACAATTGTTTTTTGTGTGATCACATCGTACCCTTATTATTTTTCTCTCATCTTGCCCTTCCGTATTATTAAATAATTATATTTTATCCTTTACCCTATCTTTTCGTATTACAATTCTACCCCGTACCTTACTTTTATATTATAATATTTCAAGTTTATTCTTCATATTGTTAGTGCATGATATCATGAAACGACGGAAACAATACAATCTATCCAAACGTGGTATACATCATATTGATACAATAATAATACATTATAAAACAATACATAACAACTATTCAAACAAGTTGCTAGAAAAAGAGGAAGGACTAAAGTTTATTGTGAAGGCATTAATTCAAAACCAAATTACTTTCTTCAATTAAAAGTACAAACACTAATACAAGAGAACTCAAACTGGCAGCTTATCAAATGTATAGATGATTGTACAAACAAAGATAGTGCCTATAAACTTTCCAGCTCAGATTCTGTTTCTTGCATTCCCCCATTGTAGCAAGAAAACTATACTGTATAACGATTCTTGGCACCTCTGTCGAGCCTCTTGGCGTCGTCCTGCAAAAGAAGATGATTCTTTGAGTCAGCAAATCATGAGAAACTGATTTCAAGGAATACCATATATAAAATGTCATACATGAAATATAAAGCCAATCGAGTCGCTGTAATCTAGAAACTCCTTCCATTGCTCACCAATGCTAACCTGCAATCAGAAGTTTGAAGAGAACAAGCATGATGTTAAGCATCGACATAAAAATTAACAAACTGGTAAAAGGTGAAAAGATTCAACATTGTCAATGAAGCACAAAGGGGGATCCACTTGCGAAATTAGATTAAAACGGCCTGGTATTTCAAATGGATGAGGCCATCAAAAAAAGGGGGAATTGGGGAACATCGACCCCTATATATTATAGCAGAATAAGGGAAGGGGGTGACAAAAAAAGGTATTTTACCAAGCATAAAATTATACTTAACCCTTGGGACCACCAAAGCTAAGTTTCTCCGACACGGCAGTTTAGGTACCGCACCCATATCAACCCGATACTAGACGGGTGTGAGTATGGAATCCGTACCGGATCTGGTCAAACAATTTTGGGTACTTTAACCATGACATACGGAAAAATTTGAGACGAAATACAATTTAATTCCCAAAATCATAACCAAAACAAGGAAAAATTTGAAAAAAAATATTGTACTACATCCAGGAAATCAATCTTTTACTTGTCTACAATTTGAGAATAAAAAAGAAATCCATACTTTACAAGTTATAAGCAAGTATTTCACAAATTTCTCATAATTTAGAGATATTTCTATACTTGTATTTTTTTGAATTATTCATAGCCGGATCCTCGCACATGTATCCGTACAAGAATCCATGTCCCCAACTCTTAGAATTTACATCTCGACAGGGCATCAATTTGGAACTGGAATTATCCACAGCAGATCCGAAACATTTCATAAGAAAAGAAAATTTTCCTCTAGATCTATACCTGCGTCGGACGCCCGCAACCGTGTCTGAGCAACTTAGCCACCAAGGGATTCCATCTGCCCTTTAACGAGAGGTCACGGGTCCAGGCCCTATGAACGGAGAAATATATGATAAGGAGTGTTTCCCTTTTAGAAGGCCCTACGCAACATGAATTCCAATTAATCGGGCCACTGAGTACCGGATACCAAATGATACACCCAAAAAAAAACTTAACCTTTGGAATAAAAGAATTGCAAAGACTTTTCGAACCGGCTGCAGATCTTGGAATATTGCCAGAATCTCCTAATACTAAATACTTAGTAATGACATATCAAGAATGCAACAGCGTACTTGACAACAATATCACTGCTTCAGAGAAATAGCATCCTACACCTGGACCAGTCCGTAACATTATCTTTTCCTCTGTAAGTTCTCTTCATCCAAACTTCACATAACTCAATTGCCAATGAAGCCACAATTTATCGCGGACAAATTAGCAATTTGCTTCATCCATAAGCATATTTCTTTTTGGCTTCCAGCTTTCCATGAAAGTAACTCACTATCAAAAGCTAAAAAGTTTGACAGCCGTGCTATATATCTGATTATTTCCCCTCTAACTTCTAATATCCCCAATGTTACATGTATGCCATAGGGTACTTACAATACATCAGTTTCTAGTTGTCAAAAGAAGTTATGTCTAGGCATGAAACTAGTATATATATACACACACATACACATATCAAAACTAATAGTAGCCGATATAATCATTATCTTTATTATTATTCTTTTTATAACCATAGTGTCAGCGCCAGCTTGTGCTTATGTTGATCAAACTCTCCAAAAATATTGTCGGGTGCATGTCGGATCTTCCAAAAGTAGTGTATTTTTGGAGTATCTGACAGAGATTAATTTGGAGAGTCATCGCAACATAGGCTTACGCACACCTCGATTATTCCACAAGATATTTACTACCTCCCACCAGCACAGGTACCGGGTAATTCTGCTAGTCAAGGCTTGGACAAACAAGAAGACATCGTCTAGTGTTTTTGCCTCAGTTGTCCAACATCGGAGGGATTTGAGGTCCTTGGTCTCCTTATATGGCTTGGGCAATCCTCACCTAATAAGCTAGCTTTTGGTGTTGAGTTAGGCCCAATGTCCATTCTTATCATGGTATCAGAGTCAGGCTCATCCCAATTATTGTTACCGATGTTGGGGCCCCATGTATGTTGTCCACGCTCCAGAGATCTGGGCGTGAGGGGGGTGTTGAGTTGTCCCACATCGGAGGGATTTGAGGTCCTTGGTCTCCTTATATGGCTTGGGCAATCCTCACCTCATAAGCTAGCTTTTGGGGTTGAGTTAGGCCCAAGGTCCATTCTTATCATGGTATCAGAGCCAAGCCCATCCAATTATTGTTACCGATGTTGGGTCCCCCATTTATGTTGTCCACGCTCTAGAGATCTAGGCGTGAGGGGGGTGTTGAGTTGTCCCACATCGGAGGGATTTGAGGTCCTTGGTCTCCTTATATGGCTTGGGCAATCCTCACCTCATAAGCTAGCTTTTGGGGTTGAGTTAGGCCCAAGGTCCATTCTTATCAGCCTCCATTGGGATTTGAACTTGAGATCTCATGGTTCTCAGCCCACTCCATTAACCACTAGGCCACACCCTCATTATCTATGCATTCTTGTTAAATAGCGACCTAAGCCTTCTAGGCAAGTGCGTAAAGAGAGGGGGGGAGGGGGGAGGGGGAAGCTAGCTTCTAGAAAGATAGACTTATCACAAAAAGGCGAAATAATTAAGGGGAGGCAAAAGGAAAGACATTCCAGGCTGAAAGAGTAGAATTCGCTCTAAGGGACCCCAACTGGATAGGAATCTTCTGCCTATGGGGAGTCAACTGGAGCCTTCTTAAAGCACCCTGTTTGGGCTCTCGCTCGAATCGAAACCTTTATGCATTGGTAGGCTTTCGACTCGATCTAATAGCTTACCTATCAGGCGCCAATAAAAGATAAAGTTTTTGCATGGGCTCATCATCCATTTTAAAAGAAAGAACGACTTTTGAAACTTGTGGTAAAACAAGCTATAAATGTGTGGCTGTAAATCATCTCATTAAAGGTAAAATGAAAGTTCAAAATTAAATTGTTCCTAAATATAGAAAGATAACATTCGTAACAAGCAAATTACCTGAGCTGTTTCATCTGCAGCATTCTTGGTCCATAAAGCTATTTTTTCTCCTTTACCTCGGACACTAACTACTGCTCCACAAATTTTATCTCCATGATCGAATTGATGTCCAATCATTGCCAGCAGCTACAATGATACCGTATGAGGAAATAAGAGTAGAAATTATATCGAAGGGGAAAATAACATTACTAGAGTGTGCCCTAACATTAAGAACTGGATTAAAGTATCTTTGACATACCGTGTATAGCCAGCTGGTATCAGATTTACCCTTACTAAAGCTCATTGTCCACTTCCCTCCATTCGCACATACAGGATCTTCCCACTTTGGCTCGATTTTATGCTTAAAACAATGAAAGTCTGCTCCCGCAACTAACTTGCTTGGGTGGTTGATATTATTGTAAACACTGTTTGTAGAATTTAAGCAACATAGTAAAAGGATTTTATCAAGAGCCAACAGGATAATAGCATTTGAAAACATCTAATCCAAGATGCAGAATATCAAAATAGGCATGCCGTAGTCCAAATTGTACAATAGACCGATAAAGAACTCACCAAAAAAGGTGCATGCATCCAAGGTAGACACCAAATTCACATCATTACCATATTACGTTACTCAAATTAGAGGACTTAATAAAAAGATCCTTGAATGAGATAGAAACTACCGTGTAGCTAAGCTTAGTGTCATCAATCTAGAAGGAAGATGAGTGTATTTTAGCCTAATTAAGAAATAGAAAAGCAACTGTCTTTATTTTTTTAAATGGATAGTTAGCTTCGTATATGAAGACTAATGCACATAGAGACATCACAAGTATGAACCTATGTTGCGCGGACTCTTCACAATTCCCGCCACACTAGTGTCAACAGGGGCGGATTTATATGGACCCAAGCGGTGTCACGGGACACCGCTTCGTCGAAAATTTTTATTACATATATATATATATATATATATATATATATAAATAATAAGTAAAACAGTAATATAAGATAAAAGTATTAAAAGTGACACCACTTGCAATGAAACAAGTGATTAGTCCAGCGGTTAGCAGCGTCCATTTGCTGCGAGACGTCATGGGATCGAACTCCCTTGGGCGTACCAGAATAATTTTTTACGAATATTGGTCATATTTCAGCACTATATCCACACTCCGATCCAGATCTGCACCGGAGACTAAGCAACACATGTATGAAGTACACATGACCTCGCTCTTATACGTGCATTTGAGAAAAGTAGTAGTTGGTACTTGAAAAATAGTAACTGCATATCCTGCTTAGGAGAGAAACCTAAGACCAGAGCATCATTCACTACCTTATCAGCTCAAAATGGTATTAGCAACATATATGTAGTTGAAACTATGGCCATTTGACAGGAATGCGGTTCTTAGATTTGAAGCAAAAGAAAGTCACCAACGAAATAACCCAATTGAAGTCATTCCTACACAAGATGGTGCAAGCAAGAGAAATGACTTTTTACAACTTTAGCTTTTCTTTTGTAGACTTATAGGGTTTTCTTTACCCCTACTGCAAAATGCTTCAATTTCTTCCATTCAACCAAAACTAAAATTGGTAAGTAAATGAGAGACAAAAATTCCATTTTTGAGGAAGACACTGACTGGAGAAGTCGGTAATCCAATATAACAAAATCAACAAAGCATGTATAGGTACTAAAACAAATTGCACAAATTAAAGCTCAAACCAATTCAGGCACTCCAAAGTAAGATTGCCCCTCGTTGCTGCATTAACTAAACACCTAAGGATGCTAATAAAAAATGCAAAAAGGACAAAAAATCTGATAATTGTGAGACAGAAGTTCCTTAAGCCGGAAATCAAACAAGATAGTCGCTCCGTCCAAATTTATGTAATGAAAAATCGTACCCCCAAAAATCTTCGACAGTGGAAAAAGTGTAAACATCGCGAAGGGAACTGCCCCAAGCAGCTTGTCTAGATTTAGCCGTAGGATTATCAAACCAAAAAGTCCAAGAATTCTCTAACGGGTGCTTAGCTTTGATTTCTTTGCTCAAATACGACGCCGTATCATCTGATTCCCCCACAATTTCTCCTTCTTCAGGTCCATCATCGCCTACTTCTGCTTCATCTACCCTCAGCTTCTCAGCTTCCTCTGCCATTTTGGTGTGTTCTATTTACTTAGAGCTTGCTTTTAGTTTTTGATTTTAGTAGGAAAAGGGTACTTGTAGTTTTTGTTGGTTCAAGATTTACCCTTTTCCTCAGTTTGGACTGTAACTTAATAATAATCTTTTACTTTGGCTAAAGTTCAAAAATAGCCACTTTTGATATAATAATTAAAAAATAACACAAATTCAAAAGTATTAGAAATAGTCTCAGACTGTTATGAAATAGAAGATTCTTACACTTCTATTTAAGGTGAATGTCTCTAATGTACTTAATTAGAGAGATTTTAGAGTCCTATTATTGGTAGCAAGATCTTCCTCCTCCCTATAAATAGAGGTGCTCTCTACCATTGTAATTCACCCCTCTCAACACAATAAGAAGAACTCTCTCTACTCTTCTCTCTATTGCTATTGTTCTTGTGCTATTGTTCTTGTCTTTTGCTTTAGTTTATAATACGTTATCAGCACGAGTCTCTAACCAATTGAAATTTTCGATTGTCTTAACTTTTGTTTGTGTAAGGTTTTGCTTCAAAGAAAGAATGAAGAAAGAAGGAAAAGAAACGAAAAAAAGGGGAGGAAAAGAAACGAAAAACAAAGAGAAAAGGAAGAAAACATTGAAAATATAATTGGTATACCTTAAAGGTAAGTAACTTATTTTTCCCTTTCAAATTCTTGGAATTCTATAATCTAATTTTATATACAAACATAGACAACAAAGTTTGATTATAACTCTAATGGAGTTTGTAAGAAATTATAACCACACGAAGTGGTAAAATCTCTATGTCCTGCCATGATTAAATTCATGTATGATTGTGGGCAAATAATTAAAAATCCGTCCCATTGAATTTGCTCCATTCCCTTTAGAGAATGTGGAAGCAGTATATGATAAGTCTGAAAGAAGACTAAAATATTACCATGAAGGTATCAATGAATGTGGACGTGGCAAAGAATTCCGTCCAATTGAATTTGCTCCATTCCCTTTAGAGAATGTGGTAGCAGCATGTGGTAAGTCTGAAAGAAGACAAAATTATTACCATGGACGTGGCAATAGACGAAATTATAATCGTCATTATTGTGATGATGAGAATAATAAAGATTCTCAAAATAATCTTTCACTTTATGAAAGTAAAATTTGACATGAGATTGTGTATAGCACACGATTATGATCCATTCCCTGAAGTAAATGTGATAATTGTAATAGAGCCCGTAAGTATGAACACGCTCTTGATGTAATTGTGTCTTATGACTAACACTATGAAAAGAAAGTTCGTTGCCCTTGAAATTTCGGGCAAGAACTATATGACATGGGTGTTGGATGCTGAAATCCACTTAGATGCTATGGGTCTTGGAGACGCCATTAAAGACAGAAATAATGCATCCACCCAAAACTATGCTAAGGCCTTGATTTTCTTGGGCCATCACCTTGATGAAGGTTTGAAGATTGAATATCTCACCGTCAAGGATCCACCTATCTTGTGGAATGGCTTAAAGAAGAGATATGACAACCTGAAGTTGGTCACTCTGCCACAAGCACGATAAAATAAGAACCCAAAAGCAAATAGTTTATAAACTATATATTATCGTTGCGGTGAAAACGGGCACTGGTCAAAGGCTTACCGTATACCATGACTTTTGGTTGACCTTTATCAAGCATCTCGAAAGAGTAAACGCCCTAAAACGAATTTTGTCTCTGACGACAACTTTGACATCACCCACTTGGATGTGGCAGACTTCTTTGAGCAACCCGAGGGGAAGATAGACCACCTAATCGGTGATGGATCCGTGATGAAAGAAGATGGAGCTATTTGATTTTATTTTACTTGTTTGTATTAGTGAATGAATAAACTAATAGCCATCAGTATTAGCTCGTATTAGTTAGTTCATGACATAATGTTAGTATTAGTTCTTTAGAATGTATCAATATGCTCAATATCAATAATATTTTTACTTTCCAGTAGAGGTAATCGACTAACCTGAAAAACTAGTCGGTTATCTCATATTTTGCATAAAAACTGCAAAACAATCGATTGTCAATGATCAACAATCGATTGTCCTTAAAACAGTGATCTGGAATTTTTCAAAAACAGTCAACAATCGATTGTCTATGTTTAACAATCGATTGTCTTTAAAACAGTGTAATCTGGAATTTTTCAAAAATAACCAACAATCGATAGTCTATGTCTAACAATCGATTGTCTTTATACAGTGAGGTCTGGAATTTTTCAAAAATAACCAACAATCGATTGTCTATGTCTAACAATCAATTGTCTTAAGACAGTATGATCTGAAGTTTTCAAAATAGCAAATAATCGATTGTGTGTGGTTAACAATCGATTGTCAATGTTCAACAATCGATTGTTTGTGTTTAACAATCGATTGTTTGAAGAAAACGTTTAAACTGAAATTTTCAAACTGCAAAGTAATGGATAACATATCTGATTTTGTTAGTCAACTGTTAGCAGCAGATTTTGAAAAAATTATGTGACACAAAAGAATTGAACTTGTTTATTATTATGTTCGTGTATTTCTTTTGTATATCAAACCATGGGAATTCAATTGATTGAAGGCTCCGGAAGAGCAACTGTAACTCTGCCCAAAGGCACGACGTTTATCTTAGAGAATGCAATATTCTCCTCCAAGTCTAAGAAGAACTTGTTGAGTTTTAAAGATATCATTCAAAATGGATATCATATTGAGACAATAGATGAGAATAATCTTGAATTCTTCATGAAAACGAGGCTGCCCATTTCGGTTTGGGTTCACGCCATTTTGCATGCAGCAATGCTAGTTCGTCGGCTGCCCACTTTGGTTTGGGTTCATGCCATTTTACATGCAGCATTTTAGTTTGTCGGCTGCCCACTTCGGTTTGGGGCCACGCCATTTTGCATACAGCAATGCTAGTTCGTCTCTGACTGACGAATTGACACAAATATTCCTCGTTGCAATTGGTTTTGGGTCATGGACCCAATATATCCCATTTAAGAATTTTTGGATGCGCAGTATATGTGCCTTTAGCACCGCCATCCCGCACCAAAATGGGTCTGCAAAGAAGGTTAGGAATATATGTTGAGGTTGAATCGCCCTCCATTATTCGCTACCTCGAAACATTGACAGGAGATTTGTTCACTGCACGATTTGCAGACTGTCAATTTGATGAGACACTTTTCCCAAAATTAGGGGGAGAAGTTGGTGAAACCAAACGGGAAATTTTGTGGAAAAATGCATCATTATCTCATCTTGATCCACATACCTCTATTTGTGAAAGAGGCACAAAAGATTATCCATTTGCAAAGAATAGCAAATCAAATGCCTGACGCATTTATAGATTTGAAAAAGATAACAAAATCACATATCCTCGAAGTGAATGTGACAACATTTGATTTACGAATACATATTCATTATTGGAAGAATATGAACATGAAATTGGTATTAAATATACCACACTCACCCCTAGAAGGAGGTTTGAGATGATATATGTCATGAATGATCGTTGGTCACGTACCTATTGTACGCCAAAGTATTTTGGAAATATGACTATTAAAGGACAACGATAATGCAAGAAACATATCTTGCATATAAGTTTGACATGACCATAATGGTATAACTTTCTCTTTAAGAAAGATATTCACCACATGGATGTTGATGGATCTGTGGTAGTACAAAATTAATTGAGAGCTCTAGAAGAGCCAATTATTACTATGTTGGAGAAACACAATTGAGTATTGTGCTGTAGTAAGTCTCAAAGAAACTTATTCAGTTTCCAAAGTACACGCGAAAGCGATTGATTATATTGAGACTATAAATAAAGGAAGGCTTTGATATCTCCTATTACTACAACTTGTAGCGGGGTAATTTGCATATGAAAAGCTACCCGTTTTGTTCTCCAGTTTGTACTACACAAACGAAATAATGCCACAATAAAGTGGATATCTATTGGTATAAAACCCATGTCATAATAAACCTGAAGTTTATTGATAAGTGCACATGTCATGGTTACCAATATTGATAATTTATTCAGTTGGCATTCGTGTTAGCCATCTCATTTTATGTATGATGTGCAAATTCACATAGGTGAATATCAAAGAACTAGAAAGTTCTTTACGAATTCTCTTGTATCACTTGTTCTCAGTAATGAACTGACCAACTAAAGAGTTCGGGTTGAAGCCCCTTGATTCTGGAAATATCAAAGGTGAATATGGGCCCATTCACCTGCCATGTATACCAAATATGATGCATCTATGGAATGGTTACATGCGCAATTGTTATTGACCCGCAGCCTGGCCGGTGCTTGCGGGGTAAATCGCTCAGTAATCTAACTTCGAGCATAGTTTCCAGATTCTCTACTCAAGACAGTTCATCTTGATAAGTTGGTTTATATCAAAGTTGGTTTAGCAAGATAATTATTGAGTGCTTCCACTTAATAGCTAAACTGTTCCTTATGAGAACGAAGTTGTATATATCAGTTTGATATAAGTTGTATACAAGAGTATATTCTCCCCTCAAAAGTGGTTCAGGGTTAGGAACCAAATAATTTCATCTTATATTAAGGTGCTGTGTATATTGACATAATGCACAAAGATGATTTCCCAAAGTTGAGGAAACATGTTAGCTTTACTAACATGAGGGGGAGACATGATAAACACTTGAGAAAGTGTTACATGGGATGAATTTTCATTTGTATATGTATATCCCCGAATATCATGATATGAACCTGTAGTTCATAAAAGGGAAATGCAATTGCAACATATTGCAAAGCATGCTATATGCATTTGCTGACTCAAAGAAAGCAACTAAATGGCAGAGATACAATTCAAGAAGAATTGATTCCATATGAAAGACATGTAGCTTTGAACCTATAGTTCATATGCTTGAAAGTATAAAGGCAAAGGTATGTATAGTCAATTTTCGATATCTTATTTGTTTAGCATGACATGAAACTTTGATATGCAGCTAAAGTCTATTATGTGACTTACATGACTTAACTTGAAAGATTTAAGTTGCTTGAAGCATATGCAATCCTTGGTCCTGAAGTACCACATCCTAAGTACAATTTGTGTACATATGTATCTTGCTATAACTATAAGCATGATGGCATTGAGAATGCATCTATGGAGATATTGAAAAGTTATTCCACGGCAATATATGAAGATGTTCATATCTATCAAGAATGATGATTTCAAGGTGCGAAATATTTATTCAGGTCAATATGGTTGATTTATTTATCAAGCATCTACCAAAGATCGTTTTGAAGATGATGCACAAGATTGGAATGCAAATGCTGAAGGATATAAAATGATGTACTCATTAGGGGGAGTCAATGCGCGTTGCACTCTTTTTCCCTTACAAGGTTTTGTCCCACTGGGTTTTCCTTGCAAGGTTTTTAACGAGGCAACCAATAGGCGCATATTCAAACATGTGTACTCTTTTTCCTTACTTTAATTTTTCCCATTGGGTTTTGGTTTTAAGGTTTTATGAGGCACATCATTGAATAGACATTCAAGGGGGAGTGTTATGAAATAGAAGATTCTTACACTTCTATTTAAGGTGAATGTCTTTAATGTACTTAATTAGAGAGATTTTAGAGTCCTATTATTGGTAGCAAGATCTTCCTCCTCCCTATAAATAGAGGTGCTCTCTACCATTGTAATTCACCCCTCTCAACACAATAAGAAGAACTCTCTCTACTCTTCTCTCTATTGCTATTGTTCTTGTGCTATTGTTCTTGTCTTTTGCTTTAGTTTATAATATATAACTTAAAATAATTTTCTATCTGAGACGAGCGGGATATTAGTGGCTGAATTTCTAAAATAGCCATTTTCTGGATATAAAATCAAAATTAACCACATATTCAAAAGTCATTAAAAATAGTCCCATAAGCTTTGTTTTGTAACTTAAAAATAATTTTTATCCGGGACAGTGGAATATTGGTGGCTAAAGTTAAAAAATAGTAATTTTTTGGTTTAACGATCCAGCCGATTATTTTGAGAGTTATAGCCACGTTCCCTCATTTCCTGCTTCTTTTGTGTTCTACAGTTATATTATGACTTATCGAGTTAGTTGGTTTGGGGCCGAAGATATATCAAAGTAAATTAGACACTTAGTCTCTTATTTGTAAGCTTAAGATGGAAAAGTTGACCGGATGTTGGCTTATGTGTAAACGACCTCGGATTTGATTTTTGATGTTTCTGTTAACTCCGTTAGGTGATTTTGAATTTTTAAGCGCATCAAGATAGTGATTTGGAGGTCTGTAGTAGAATTAAGCTTCAAATATCAACAACAACAACAACAACAACAACAACAACTACCCAGCATAGTCCCACAAAGTGGGGTCTGAGGAGGGTAATATGTAGACAGGCCTTACCCCTACCCGAAAGGGCAGAGAGGATGTTTCCAATCGACCCTAGACTTAAAATATCGACAGTTGAAATTTTGGAAAGTTTTACTCGAAGTGGACTTTTTGATAAAGGGTCGGATTGGATTTCTGAAAGTTGAAATACGTTTGTAGTGTCATTTATGGCTTGTGTGCAAAATTTGAGGTCAATCTGACGTGATTTGATAGGTTTTAATGTCGTTTGTAGAATTTGGAAATTTCGAGGTTCATTAGGCTTGAATTTGTATGTAATTCGTGTTTTTAATGTTGTTTGAGGTGATTTGAGGATTCGACTAAGTATGTATTGGGCTTAAGAGTTGTTGGTATGTTTGGTTGAGGTCCTGGAGGCCTCGGGGTAATTTTAAATGAAACGGACTTGGTTTTGAATTAGTGAAGCAGCTGAAGTGTTGCTACTACTAGCGTAACCGCACCTGCAGTGTGGGCACTGCAGGAGTGAGCCTGCTGAAGTGTGGCATGAACCTCAGAAGCGGCCCAAGGAAGAGTTGAGCAAAGGTCGTAGATGCAAAGACATTCCCGCACCTGTAGTTGCAAAAGGGAGCAGAAGGGCACAGATGCGACTTTGATCTGCAGGTGTGAAGTGAATTTCGCACTTGCGATATGCGCAGATGTGGTCTTGTTATCACAAAAGTGGAGGCAACTGGATAAGTGACTTCCGCATGTGCAAGAATTTAACTGCAGAAGTTGTCTCGCATGTGCGGATAAATAGCCGCAGGTGCGAAAAACCTGGGCAGAATGTTTAATAACAAGGGTTCGCGATTTTAGTCTTATTTCAATATTTTGGACTCGGACTTAGGCTATTTTGGAAAGGATTTTCGAGGGGATTATTAAGGTAAGCTTTTTGTACTTTTTTTTAATCATAAATCTTGTTTCCCGATTATTTTTCCCACCTAGATTATGTGGTGTTGAGGTAAAATTTGGGGGTTTGAGGCTAGGGATTTGGAGCGTGAGATTTGGGGATTTGAATGGATATTTGGTGTCAAATTTTGGTAAATATTGTATGGTTAGACTCTTGAGTGAATATGCTTTTAGGTTTTGTGACTTTATTGGATTTCGAGACGTGGGCTCTGGGGCCGGTTTGAGCCGATTTTGGATTTTGGCTATTATTTAGTACTTTCTGTTGGAAATGATCCCTTTAGCTTATATCGATTGTATTGTACTACTTGTGGCTAGATTCGGAACGTTTAGAGACCAATTTTAGATGCAAAAGCTTAGAGTTTTGCTCAGATTGAGGTAAGTAACACTTTCAAACTTGGTTCTGAGGGTTAGAAACCCTGAATATGTTGTGTAATTGGTTTTGAGGTGATGCACATGCCAAGTGAAGGGCATGCAGGCCTGCACCGAGAGAATTATGACCTGGTTGATTCCATGGCACTGTATAGTGACTCTAACTTGGTGATATCCATGTTTTTATCATGTGATATAGTATTGAACTGTCAAGCATGCTAGATATCATGTTTAGGCTTTATATCGATACTGTTGGACCCATAATGGTCGTTTCTTGATGTCATCTCACTAATTTCATTGATATTTCATACTGAGTCATGTTCATGCATTTCATATCATATCTCAGTCTCAGTTATTATTTATTGTTACATCATATTATTGTTTCGGGTTAGTTTTCATGATACTGTGATCCCGTGAGTGAGATTGGGAGATTGATGAGTGTGTGAGGCCCAGAGCCTGATTATAAGTCACAGTTATAGGATCGGGCTGCACACTGCAGCAGTTATACTTATTTGTGATAGCGTTTGGGCTGTAGGAGCCCCTCCAATGTCTGTACACACCCCATTGAGTGCGGTTGATATGATTGAGGGAGTGGATCTTCCCTGGACATGGATCTTATCCGAAGTACTTGATACCTGGAGATGGATCTTCTCTATACGGCTGGATTGGTCTTCCTTGATACAGGGTGACTTATGGTCAGTGATATATATATTCTAGGATGGATCTTCCCTAGGCCGTATGGGCCATATACAGTACCGAGTGGTTGAACATTTGAGAGCGTGAGCACAAGAGGCTGTCAGCATGGTGCATCACATGTAGTAAGTGCATTGGCATGTAAAATTAGAAGAGTTATAGTCTTCATATTGTTCAGACTCTATCTACTTTACTATTTTGAGCTATCTATTTAACTTTAAAAAATGCCTACATTTCCGCACAATTATTTCTATTTTATTTGTACCAATTGAGTTCGTCACTACCTTTCAGTCCAAAGTATTGACTTGTTACTTACTCTGTTGGATGTACTCAAATTACTCCATGCACCTCGTGTACAGATCCAGGCACTTTTGGTCATGGCAGTTTCTAATTGAGGCATCAGAGTTCGGAGAATATCGAGGTAGCTATATGGCATTTGCAGGCCTTGGATCTTCTTCTTTATCTCTATTTGATTTCAGTTTTTATTCTTTAGACACTATAGTGGACCATATTCTGGTTTTAGACGCTCATGTACTCTGTGACACCCAGGTTTTGGGATGAATTGTATCGTATTTTGGATATTTCTATTTTCAAAAAGGCTTTCCTTAAATATTAAATTGCTACCATTTTTATGTTCAAAGATTTTTATTGCATTGAGATGTTGACTTTTGGCTTACCTAGTTCCGCGATAGGCGCCATCACGATGGAGAGATTTTGGGTCCTGAGAAATTGGTATTAGAGCCTAGGTTACATAAATCTTACGAGTCATGAGCAGGTTTAGTATAGTCTTGTGGATCGGTACGGAGATATCTGTACTTATCTTCGAGAGGCTGAAGAACCCTTAGAAAACTTCACATTTTTGAATTCTTGTCGTGTGAATCTGTTGATTCGCTAACTAAATATATGTTATTCTCTTCTCTCACAAATGGTGAGGACACGTACTACTGGACAGGACGGAACCAGTACCACCAGTTAGGGTCGTGAGATGCTGGGGTCACAGTAGAGTTTATGGTAGGGGCAGAGGTGCAGCTCGCACAACAGCTAGGGAAACACCTACACATCCACCAATTGCCCCAGTTCAAGATCAAGTCCTAGTTATGGATCGCCAGTGGGACCAGCTCAAGAACCAACCATGCCCATTGTGATTCCAGGCCTTTAGGAGGTATTGTCTTAGATTTTGACCATGTGCACTAGTCTTGCTGAGTCGGTCTCTGTTCCGGCCGCATCAACCATTTCTCAGGCCGGGAGAGGTACTTAAACTCCCACCGCATGTACACCCGAGCAGGTGATGTAGGGACTTTAGACACCGGGGGCACTACCAGCCCAGCCAGTGGCAGCTTCTCAGACCCATGTGGTTCCCGTTATGATGGATGACGAGAAGCGGAGACTAGAAAGCTTTGGCAGACTTCAACCTCTATTTTTCAGCGAAGAAGAGTCAAAGGATGCCCATGGTTACCTGGACACATGTCAGAGGATCCTCCATACAACAGGTATTCTAGAGACTAGTAGGGTCTCATTCACTATTTTTCAGTTTATTAGAGTTGTCTTCACCTAGTGGGAGACATATGAGAGTCGTAGGTCGGTTGGTGTAGCGTCACTTACGTGGAAGGAGTTCTTCGTTCTCTTTTTAGAGAAGTATGTGACGCGGTCTTGCAGTGAAGAGCTGCACAAATAATTCGAGAAATTATGTCAGGATGATATAAATATGATACAGTACGAGATAAGGTTTTATGAGTGCCCGTCATACGGTTTTGTTAGTTCCCACAGATAGGGAGAGGATCAGGAGGTTCATTGATGGCCTCACCTTTCAGTTGTGTGTATTTATAACTATGGAAAGGGTGTCTGGTGCTATTTTGGATGAGGTGGTTGACATTGCTCGGCAGATAGAGTTGATCCACATCTAAGATCAGGTTGAGGGGGAGGCCAAGAGGTCTCGTGGATTAGATAGTTTTTGTGGTGTTCCTTCCGGAGGTCAGTTCCACCACGGCAGGGGTTGTCCCTATAGGCATGCTCAGGCGGCCCGTCTAGTTCACCGTGGTACATCATCTGGACATGGTTCTTACAGTTCTTAGCAAGGTCACTCATCTCTCAGTGCCCTTCCATCTCAGATTTCATCTCATGTACCATCATCTCAGGGTTCATCTATGACGGGTCCTTCTAGTAGTTATCTTAGTGTTCGAGGCTCCCTTCAATATCCACTGCCATTTACAGGGAGAGGTTGCTTTGACTGTGGTAATTTAGGTCATATCAAGAGGCGTTGCTCGCACCGTACATGAGGTTCATCCCAGCAGAGGAGTCAACATTCAAATTCAGTACCAGTTACTTCACCACCCGCCCAGCCAGCTCGGGGTGGAGCTCTGTCAGCTAAGGGCCGCCCTAGAGGTGGAGTTGAATAAGGTGGTGGTCGAGCCCATTTCTATGCACTTCCTTCCAAACCATATGTTATTACTTTAGACATAGTGATCACATGTATTGTGTCAATATGTCCCCGAGATGCTTCTGTATTATTTGACCCTGGCTCCACCTATTCATATGTACTAACGTATTTTTCTCATTATTTGGATATACCCCATGAGTCTTTAGTTTTATTTGTTCATGTATCTATGCCGGTGGACGATACTATTATTGTAGATCGTGTATCAATCGTGTGTAGTGACTATTAGGGGAATGGAGACCAGAGTTGATCTCTTGCTACTTAGTTTGGTTGATTTTGATGTGATATTGGGTGTAGATTGATTGTCTCCATGTCATGCTATTTTGCATTGTCACGCTAAGATTGTGATGTTGGCGATGCCGGCGTTGCCACATATTGAGTGACGAGGTTCTTTAGACTATATTCCCAGTAGAGTTAATTCATACTTAAAGGCCCAGCGATTGGTTGGGAAGGGTTGTTTATCATATTTGGCCTTTGTGAGGAAAGTTAGTGCTGAGACCCCTACTATTGATTCTGTTCTGGTGGTGCGATACTTTTCGGATGTGTTTCTTGTAGACCTGTCGAGCATGACGCCCTAGAGAAATATTAACTTTGTTATTGACTTGGTAACGGGCACTCAGCCCATTTTTATTCCTTTGTACCATATGGAACCGACTGAGTTGAAGGAGTTGAAAGAGCATCTTCAGGAACTCCTTGAGAAGGGATTATTAGGCCTAGTGTGTCACCTTGGGGTGTATAGGTTCTATTTGTGAAGAACAAGTATGGCACTTTGAGAATGTGCATTGATTATAAACAATTGAACAAAGTCACAATCAAGAACAAGTATCCTTTGCCGCGTATTGATGATCTACTTGACAAGCTTCCGGGAGCGAGGGTGTTCTCCAAGATTGATTTGAGGTTAGGGTATCAGCAGTTGAAGATTCGGTACTCGGACATTCTTAAGAAAGCTTTCAGGACTCGTTATGGTCATTATGAGTTCCTTATGATGTCCTTTGGGCTGACGAATGCCCCCAACAACGTTCATGCATCTGATGAATAGTGTATTTTAGCCTTATGTTGACTCATTTGTTATTGTATTCAATGATGATATCCTGGTGTACTCTCGTAGCCGGGAAGAGCATGCCTATTATTTGCGAATTGTGTTGCAGCGATTGAGGGAGGAGAGGCTTTATGTCAAGTTCTCCAAGTGTGAGCTTTGGCTAATTTCAGTGGCGTTCTTGGGGCTCATGGTGTCTAGTGAGGGTATTCAAATAGACCCAAAGAAGATATAGACGGTTTAAAGTTGGCCCAGACTGTCCTCGGCTATAGAGATTTGGAGCTTCCTTGGTTTGGCTGGTTATTATCGATGGTTCATGCAGGGTTTTTAATCTATTGCATCGCCTTTGACCAAATTGACAGAAAAGGGTGTTCCTTTCGAGTGGTCGGATGAGTGTGAGGAGAGCTTTCAGAAGCTCAAGACTACCTTAACCACAACTCCAGATCTAGTTCTACCATTTGCTTCTAGTTCTTATACAGTATATTGTGATACTTATTGTATCGGTATTGTGAGTGTTTTGATGTATGAGGATAGATTAACTACTTATGCTTCACAACAGTTTAAGCTCCATGAGAAGAACAACCATGTTCATGTATCTATGCCGGTGGGCGATACTATTATTATAGATCGTGTATCAATCGTGTGTAGTGACTATTAGGGGATTGGAGACCAGAGTTGATCTCTTGCTACTTAGTTTGGTTGATTTTGATGTGATATTGGGTGTGGATTGATTGTCTCCATGTCATGCTATTTTGCATTGTCACCCTAAGATTGTGATGTTGGCGATGCCGGCATTGCCACATATTGGCTGACGAGGTTCTTTAGACTATATTCCCAGTAGAGTTATTTCATACCTAAAGGCCCATCGAATGGTTGGGAAGGGTTGTTTATCATATTTGGCCTTTGTGAGGAATGTTAGTGCTGAGACCCCTACTATTGATTCTGTTCTGGAGGTGCGATACTTTTAGGATGTGTTTCCTGTAGACTTGTCGAGCATGACGCCCGAGAGAAATATTAACTTTGGTATTGACTTGGTACCGGGCACAATGCTGCCAGAGATGTAACTATTTGATATGATGGGCTATTGAGGATGCAGGGGTGGATATGTGTGTCCAATGTGGATGGGCTATGGGAGTTGATTCATGAGGAGGATCATAGCTCACGGTATTCCATCCATCCGGGTACCGCTAAGATGTATCAACACATGATGAAGCACTATTGGGGTAGAATTAAGAAGGATATAGTTGGGTATGAGCATCAGAGCTGCGGTAGATTGCTTAAGAAGATAGAGACTCCAGAGTGTAAGTGGGAGCGGATCACCGTGGATTTGGTAGTTTGGCTCCCATGGAATTTTAGGAAGTTCAATGCTATTTGGGTGATTGTGGATTGGCTGACCAAGTCGCGCACTTCATTCCAGTTGGTACAACTCATTCTTCATATCACTTGGCAGAGATTTACATCAAGGAGATTGTTTGCCTTCACAGTGTGCCAGCTTCTATCATTTCAACTAGAGGCACGCAATTTACATCGTAGTTTTGGAGAGTCGTGCAGTGAGAGCTGGGCACTCAGGTTGAGTTGAGCACACCATTTAACACTCAAACAGACAAACAGTCTGAGCGTACTATTCAAATGTTGGAGGACAAGCTGCGCGCTTGTGTCATTGATTTTAGTGGTCCATAGGCTCAGTTTACCCCACTCGCGGAGTTTGCTTACAACAACAGTTATTAGTCGAGTATTTAAATGGCTCCGTATAAGGCTTTATATGGGAGGCGGTGTAGATCTCTGGTGGGTTGGTTTGATCCGAATGAGGCTAGGCTATTGGGTACTGACTTGGTTCAGGATGTGTTAGACAGGTTAAATTGATTCAGGAATGGCTTCGCATAGTGTAGTCATGCTGACAGGAAGGTCTATGATGTGTCTTACATGGTTGGGGAGAAGGTTCTGCTGAAATTTTCACCCATGAAGGTTATTATGAGATTCGGGAAGAAGGGCAAGTTGAGCCCTTGGTTCATTAGGCCTTTTAAGGTACTTCAGAGGATTGGGGAGGTGGCTTACAAGCTTGCCTTGCTACATAGCTTGTCAAGTGTGCATCTAGCATTTCATGTTTCTATGATCCAAAAGTATATCGGCGATCCGTATCATGTTTTGGATTTCAGCATGGTCCAGTTAGATGGTGAGCTGACTTACGATGTGGAGTCAGTGGCCATTTTAGAGTGACAGGTTCAAAAATTAAGGTCAAAGGATATAAAAAAAAGTACATCCCAGTATAATCCCGCTTAGTGGGGTCAGGGGAGGGTAGTATGTACGCAGACCTTACCCCTACCCTAGGGTAGAGAGGCTGTTTCCAAATAGACCCCCGGCATCCTTCCCTCTAAGAACTACCCACCTTTGCTCTTGGGGAGACTCGAACTCACAACCTCTCGGTTGGAAGTGAGGGTTGCTTACCATCAGAGCAAACCCCTCTTGTCTAAAGGATATAGCTCCAATGAAAGTATAGTGGAGAGGTCAGCCCATAGAGGAGGCTACTTTGGAGAACGAGCGGTAGACGTGGAGCAGATATCCACACCTATTTGAGACTCCAAGTATGTTTTTACACATGTTCGAGGATGAACATTTGTTTTAAAAGAGGGGGATGTAACGACCCGATTGATCATTTTGATAGTTGTATCCTCGTTCCTCATTTCATGCTTCTTTTGTATGCTACATCTGCATTATGACTTATGGGGTTAGTTGGTTCGGGTCTGGAGAGGTTTCAAAGTGAATTGAGACACTTAGCTAACGTTGGCCATGCATTTCAAATTTTTTTTGAAAAATCTGATTTAGGTGAAGTTTGGTTTGAAGATGAAAATGTGTTTGGACATACTTTTCAAAACTTATTTCCCAACTTTATTTTGGAAAAACATGTATATAGTTCCCAAGTGCCCAAAATCAGCAATTGGGGTGATTTGGGGTTTGGGATTTGGGATTTTGCCAAAATATGGGCAAACGTTTTGGCCAAAAATGAGTTCTAAAAATAAAACCCAAATTTATTTTGGCAAAAATCATGGCCAAACGGGGCCTTAGTCTCTTATTCGAAAGCTTAAGATGGAAAAGTTGACCAGAAGTTGGCTTATGTGTAAACGATTTCTGATTTGAATGTTGATAATTCCGTTAGCTCTATCAGGTGATTTTGGACATAGGAGCGCATTTAAATTGTGATTTAGAGGTCTGTAATAGAATTAGGCTTGAAATGTCGAAAGTTGGAATTTCGGAAAGTTAGACCGGGAGTTGACTTTTTGGTATCAGGGTCAGATTGGACTTTCAATAGTTGGATTAGGGTTGTGGTATTTTTATGACTTGTGTGCAAAATTTGAGGTCAATCGGACGTGATTTGATAAGTTTTGATGTCATTTGTAGAATTTGGAAATTTCAAAGTTCATTAGGCTTGAATGTGTGTGTATTTCATGTATTTGATGTTTTTAAGGTGATTGGAGGATTTGACTAAGTTCGTATTGGGTTATAAGACTTGTTGGTATATTTGGTTGAGGGCCCGAGGCCCTGGGGTCAATTTCGGGTGGTTAACGGACTTGATTTTGAATTAATGAAGCAACTGAAGTGTTGATTCTACTGGTGTAACCACACTTGCGGAGTGGGCACCGCAGGTGCGAGCCCGCAGAAGCGTGGCATGAACCGCAGAAGCGTGGCATGAACCGCAGAAGCGACCAATGAAGAGTTGCACAGAGGTCATAGGTGCGAAGACATTCCATGTGATGAACCGATAAGTCATCTTATGATTTAAAACCAAATTATGTGTTCCGAGGCCTTTAAAACCTCATATTATCCTTCCTCTATTTACATGCGCAGTCCGAACGTGTATCCAAAAATCTTTTATATTGAAAGTTGATGAATATAATAATTTTTGCATTTAAAAGTTAATTCAGTTTTCTCCGGTCAATATTTTGAATAAACGGACCCGGACTCGTATTTTGACATTCCTTGTGGGTTCGTATCTAAATATGGGACTTGGGCGTAAGCCCAGGATCGGATTCGGGGGTCCCTAGCCAGAGTTATGAAATTTTGTTAAAAATTGTAAGTCTGAAAATTTAATGGTTTTTAAGAAATTGTCAATGTTCGATCTTGTTGGTATCGGGTCCGTATTTTGATTCCGGAGCCCAATACAGGTTCAATATAATATTTCATTTCTATGAAAGTTGGTAAGAAATGGAGTTGGTTTGACGTGATGCAGACTTCCAGTTGAGAAAATAAAAATTTTGAAGTGTTCTTGAGAATTTCGTTTGATTTGGTGCTAAATTCGTATGATATTTCAAGACTTGTGTTCATGTTTGATTTGGAGTCTCGAGGGCTCAGGTGAGTATCAGATAGGCTACAGAGTGGAACTAAGTGTTGAAGTAAGATTTGTTCTTGATATTCCTATCTCCCTGTTATCATTGTTCATTATTTTGGTGAGGGAGGGTATTAACGCACGAAGGGTGATGTCGTGCAATATTTTGTGAGTGAGTGATAAAGCATGAATGGTGATACCGTGCACTTTTATATTATTTATTATGGTGGGTTAAGCGTAAAAGCACGAAGGGTGATGTCGTGCACATTTATATTATTTATTATGGTGAGGTTGAGTTTAAAAGTACAAAGAGTAATGCTATGCACGTTTCTATTATTTATTATGGTGATGTTAAATGTGAAAGTACGAAGGGTGATGTTGTGCACGTTGCTATTATTTTATCTTGTAAGGTTGAGAGTAAAAGCATGAAGGGTGATGTCGTGCACTTTCCTTTACTGTGTATATTCATTTCTATCTGTTTAAGGTATATTGATCGTTCATGTTCTCAGTTCCATTGTAATTCTTTGTCTTATAATTCCCTCAACATGCCCCATTCCCAAAACTTCTTGCTTGTTTCATTAGTTGCTATTATTAGTGTATATATGTATTGATAAATTGCATAGGTTTGTTTGGGAGTGTCTTGTCCTAGCCTCGTCACTACTTTGCCGAGGTTAGACTCGACACTTACCATTACATAGGGTCGGTTGTACTGATAATGCACTCTGCACTTTTTGTACAGATTTTGGTACTGGACCTTGTTGACCCGAGTTGAGTTACTGGCTTCAATCCCATAGGGAAACCAAGGTAGATCTTCCGGCATTCGTAGACCCTGGAGTCCCTTTCCAGCTATTTCAGTTTACTGTTTCTTTTTTACTTGAAAATAGTTTTACTTTTCATCAGCCAATTATTTGTAGTGACTCTTAAAAGTTCGTGAATTGTGACACCAGATTCTGGGTAGTTGTGTATAATTACTTGGGTTATTAAAAATTATGCACCCTTTTAAATCTGTTATGGTTTAATTGTAGTTATTTACTAAATAGTTTAAGAGTTAGCATGCTAAGCTCAAATTGTTTGCTTTCCTAGCAACTGAAAGGTTAGCCGCCATCACTGTCCCAACAATAGAAATTCAAGTCCTGACATTCCCGCACCCACGATGGTCATAGAAATGGGCAGAAGTGCGCAGCTGCGAGTTTGATCCGCAGGTGCGATATGATTTCTGCGCCTACGTTATGCGCAGATGTGGTCCTGTGATCACATAAGCGGAGGAAGCTAGATAAGTGACTTCCGCATGAGTGATAGTTTAACCGCAGAAGTTGTCCCGCAGGTACGAATAAATGGCCGCAAGTGCGAAAAGCTTGGGCAGAATGTTTTAAAACAAGGGTTCGCGATTTTAGTCTCATTTCAACATTTGGACTCGGACTTAGGCAATTTTGGAGAGGATGTTTGAGGGGATTATTGAGGTAAGCTTCTTGTACTCGTTTTTTAATATAAATTTTCTTTCCCCATTGTTTTTCCCTTCTAGATTGTGTGGTATTGAGGTGAAATTTGGGAATTTGAATGGCCATTTGGTGCCGTTGTTAAATTTGGTATGGTTAGAATCGTGAGTGAATGGGCTTTCAGGTTTTATAATTTTGTCGGGTTTCGAGATGTGGGCTCAGGAGTTTGAGTCGATTTCGGAATTTTGGCTATAATTTAGTACTTTCTTGTGGAAATAATCCCTTTAGCCTATATTGATTGTGTTGTACTACTTGTGGCTAGATCGGGACGTTTGGAGACCGATTTGAGAGGCAAAGGAATTTTGGAGTAGAGTTTTGATCGGATCGAGGTAAGTAACACTTTCAAACTTGGTGCGTAGGGTTTGACACCCCGAATTATGTGTTGTGTGATTGGTTGTAAGGTGATGCACATGCCAGGTGACGGTCATGCCGGCGTGCACGGTGAGAATTATGACCTGGTTGATTCCATAGCATTGTATAGTGACTCTATGTTGTTGATATCCGTATTTTTATCATGTGATAAAATAATCGAACTTTCAATTATGCTAGATATCATGTTTTGGCTTTATTCCAGTATTGTGGAACCCATAGTGGTCGCTTCTTATTGTCATCTTACTTATTTCATTGATATTTCAAACTCAGTCACGTTCATGCATTTCATATCATATCTCAGTCTCAGTTACTATTTATTGATACATCATATTATTGTTTCGGGATAGTTTTCATAATATTCTGAGCCCGTGAGTCGGACTGAGAGATTGGTGACTGAGTGAGGTCGAGAGCCTGATTATGAGTGATAGTTATGGGATTGGGCTGCACGCCGCATGCGTTATGCTGATTTGTGATAATGCTTGGTCTGTAGGAACATCTCCGGAGTCTGTAAACATGCTCAGTAAGCACGGTTAATATGATCTAGGGATGAATCTTCCCTGGACATGGATTTAGTCCGAAGTACTTGATACCTAGAGATAGATCTTCGCCATAAGGCTTGATTGGCATCAGAGTTCGAAGACTATCGAGGTAGCTGCATGGCATTCGCGGGCCTAGGCTCTCCTTCTTTATCTCTATTTAATTCCAATTTTTATTTTCTAGACACTATAGTAGACTGTATTCTGGTTTAGACGCTCATGTACTCTATGACACCCAAGTTTTGGGATGGACTTGTATTGTATTTTGGATATTTCTGTTTTCAAAAAGGCTTTCCTTAAATATTAAATTGCTTCCTTTTTTATGTTCAAAGATTTTTACTACGTTGAGATGATGAGTTGTGGCTTGCCTAGTTCCACAATAGGCACCATCACAACAGTTTGATTTTGGATCGTGACATTTGAACTTGTAATTGAAAGATCGCCACATATTCAAAAATTGTTGAAAAAAAGCTAATTTTTGGAATCCATGGCATTGTTATGAGGATTTCGAACTTTAAAGTGTGAAATACCATGACAGTATCTTGGACGAAATCTTGAATATTGTCGTGAGTTTATCTTTTTCTTTTAGTTCGAAAAATCCATTATACTATCATAGATTTTATAAATTAGGACAATATGCAGGATTTTTCACTTGTTTAAGTTCGATTCCACATGATCATTTTCGCTTTAAAATAATTATATTTTAATAAATTTTTAAACATTGGCTATTTCTTAAAAACGGTCTGAAAAGAGACTGGCCGTATAATTATTACAATATTAGTTGTGTTTAGTATGCAAAAAAAGAAGAAAAGAAAATGACTTATATATTTTTACATCGTGCTTGTGGCAGAGTGACCAACTTCAGGTTGTCATATCTCTCCTTTAATATAAAGACAAGAACAATAATGCAAGAACAAGAGCAATAGAGAGAATAGAGAGAGAGAAGTATTCTTATTGATACTTAGAGATTGTTAGGGATGGTTTACAATGGTAGAAGACCCCTTTATTTATAGGGAGGGGGGTGATTTAGCTACCAAGAATAGAACTCTAGAATCTCTCTAATTATAGACATTCACCTTAAATAGGAGATTTCATAACACTCCCCCTTGAATGTCTATTCAACAATGTGCCTCGTTAAAACCTTAAAACCAAAACCCAATGGGAAAAATTAAAGAAAGGAAAAAGAGTACACATGTTTGAATATGCGCCTATTGGTTGCCTCGTTAAAAACCTCGTAAGGAAAACCCAATTGGGACAAAACCTTGTAAGGGAAAAAGAGTGCAACGCGCATTAACTCCCTCTAATGAGTACATCAATTTATATCCTTGAGCATTTGCATTCCAATCTTGTGCATCATCTTCAAAACGATCTTTGGTAGACGTTTGACAAATCAACCATATTGACTTGAATAAATATTCCGCACCTTGAAATCATCATTCTTGATAGATATGAACATCTTCATATAATGTCGTGGAATAACTCTTCAATATCTCCATAGATGCATTCTCAGTGCCATCATGCTTATAGTTATAGCAAGATACATATGTACACAAATTGTACTAAGGATGTGGTACTTCAGGACCAAGAATTGCATATGCTTCAAGCAACTTAAATCTTTCAAGTTAAGTCATATAAGCCATATAATAGACTTTAGATGCATATCAAGTTTTCCATGTCATGCTAGACAAATAAGATATCGAAGACTGATTATACATACCTTTGACTTTATACTTTCAAGCATTTGAACTATAGGTTCAAAACTACATGTCTTTCATATGGAATCAATTCTTCTTGAATTGTATCTCTTCCATTTAGTTACTTTCTTTGGGTCAGCAAATGCGTATAGCATGCTTTGCAATATGTTGCAATTGAATTATCCCTTTTATGAACATCAGGTTCATATCATGATATTCGGGGATATACATATACAAATGATAATTCATCCCATGTAACCTTTTCTCAAGTATTTATCATGTCTCCCCCTCATGTTAGAAAAGCTAACTTGTTTCCTCAACTTTGGGAAATCATCTTTGTGCATTATCATGTCAATATACACGGCACATTAATAATTAGATGAAATTATTTGGTTCCTGACCCTGAACCACTTGTGAGGGGAGAATATAATATACTCTTGTATACAACGTATATCAAACTGATATATATAACTTTGTTCTCATAAGAAACAGTTTAGCTATTAAGTGGAAGCACTCAATAATTATCTTGCTAAACCAACTTTGATATAAACCAACTTATCAAGATGAACTATCTTGAGTAGAAAATCTGGAAATTATGCTCGAAGTTAGATTACTGAGCAATTTACCTCGCAAGCACCGGCCAGGCTGCGGGTTAATAACAATTGCGCATGTAACCATATCATAGATGCATCATATGTGGTATACATGGCAGGTGAATGGGCTATATTCACCTTTGATATTTCCAGAATTTATGGGCTTCAACCCGAACTCTTTAGTTGGTCAGTTCATTAATGAGAACAAGTGATACAACAGAATTCGTAAAGAACTTTCTAGTTCTTTGATATTCACCTGTGTGAATTTGCACATCATACTTAAAATGAGATGGCTAATACGAATGCTAACTGAACAAATTATCAATATTAGTTGGTCAGTTCATTAATGAGAACAAGTGATACAACAGAATTCGTAAAGAACTTTCTAGTTCTTTGATATTCACTTGTGTGAATTTGCACATCATACTTAAAATGAGATGGCTAATACGAATGCTAACTGAACAAATTATCAATATTAGTAAACTTCAAATTTACACCATGACATGTGCACTTATCAAAAAACTTCAGGTTTATTATGACATGGTTTTTTATACCAATAGATATCCACTTTATTGTGGCATTCTTTCTTTTGTGTAGTACAAACTGGAGAACAAAGCGGGTAGCTTTTCATATGCAAATTACCCCGCTACAAGTTGTAGTAATAGGAGATATCAAAGCCTTCCTTTATTTATAGTCTCAATATAATCAATCGCTTTCGCGTGTACTTTGGAAACTGAATAAGTTTCTTTGAGGCTTACTACAGCACAATACTCAATTGTGTTTCTCCAACATAGTAATAATTGGCTCTTCTAGAGCTCTCAATTAATTTTGTACTACCACAGATTCATCAACATCCATGTGGTGAATATCTTTCTTAAAGAGAAAGTTATACCATTATGGTCATGTCAAACTTATATGCAAGATATGTTTCTTGCATTATCGTTGTCCTTTAATAGTCATATTTCCAAAATACTTTGGCGTACAATAGGTACGTGACAAACGATCATTCATGCCATATATCATCTCAAACCTCCTTCTAGGGGTGAGTGTGGTATCATCTCAAACCTCCTTCTAGGGGTGAGTGTGGTATCATCTCAAACCTCCTTCTAGGGGTGAGTGTGGTATATTTAATACCAATTTCATGTTCATATTCTTCCAATAATGAATATGTATTCGTGAATCAGATGTTGTCACATTCACTTCGGGGATATGTGATTTTGTTATCCTTTTCAAATCTATAAATGCGTCAGGTATTTGATTTGCTATTCTTTGCAAATGGATAATCTTTTGTGCCTCTTTCACAAATAGAGGTATATGGATCAAGATGAGATAATGATGCATTTTTTCACAAAATTTCCCGTTTGGTTTCACCAACTTCTCCCCCTAATTTTGGGAAAAGTGTCTCATCAAATTGACAGTCTGCAAATCGTGCAGTGAACAAATCTCCTGTCAATGTTTCGAGGTAGCGAATAATGGAGGGCGATTCAACCTCAACATATATTCCTAACCTTCTTTGCAGACTCATTTTGGTGCGGGATGGCGGTGCTATAGGCACATATACTGCGCATCCAAAGATTCTTAAATGGGATATATTGGGTCCATGACCCAAAACCAATTGCAACGGGGAATATTTGTGTCAATTCGTCAGTCAGAGACGAACTAGCATTGCTGTATGCAAAATGGCGTGTCCCCAAACCGAAGTGGGCAGCCGACGAACTAGCATTGCTGCATGCAAAATGGCGTGACCCCAAACCGAAGTGGGCAGCCGACGAACTAGTATTGCTGCATGCAAAATGGCGTGACCCCAAACCAAAGTGGGCAGCCGATGAACTAGCATTGCTGCATGCAAAATGGCGTGACCCCAAACCGAAGTGGGCAGCCGACGAACTAGTATTGCTGCATGCAAAATGGCGTGAACCCAAACCGAAATGGGCAGCCTCGTTTTCATGAAGAATTCAAGATTATTCTCATCTATTGTCTCAATATGATATCCATTTTGAATGATATCTTTAAAACTCAACAAGTTCCTTTTAGACTTGGAGGAGAACATTGCGATTGATATCATTAAAACTCAACAAGTTCCTCTTTAGACTTGGAGGAGAACATTGCATTCTCTATGATAAACATCGTGCCTTTGGGCAGAGTTACAGTTGCTTTTCAGGAGCCTTCAATCAATTTAAGTCCCATGGTTTGACATACAAAAGAAATACACGCACATAAGAATAAACAAGTTCAATTCGTTTGTGTCACATAATATTTTCAAAATCTGCTGATGTTAGTTGACTAAATAAATCAGATAGTCGATTATATGTTTTCCATAATCGATTACTATGCAGTTTGAAAATTTCAGTTTAAGCATTTTCTTAAAAAAATCGATTGTTAAACACACACAATCGATTGTTGAACATTGACAATCGATTGTTAAACACACACAATGGATTATTTGCTATTTTGAAAAACTTCAGATCACTGTCTTAAGACAATCGATTGTTAAACATAGACAATCGATTGTTGGCTTATTTGGAAAAATTCCAGAGCACTGTCTTAAGACAATCGATTGTTAAATATAGACAATCGATTGTTGGCTATTTTGAAAAATTCCAGATCTGTTTTAAGACAATCGATAGTTAAACATAGACAATCGATTGTTGACTATTTTTGAAAAATTCCAGATCACACTGTTTCAATACAATCGATTGTTAAACATAGACAATCGATTGTTGACTGTTTTTGAAAAATTCCAGATTACACTGTCTAACGACAATCGATTGTTAGACATAGACAATCGATTGTGGATGATTTTTGAAAAATTTCAGATACACTGTCTAATGACAATCGATTGTTAGACATAGACAATCGATTGTGGATGATTTTTGAAAATTCCAGATTACACTGTCTAACGACAATCGATTGTTAGACATAGACAATCGATTGTCGATCAATTGTTTTTCAGCTTTAATGCGAAAATATTAGATAATCGACTAGTTTTTCAGGCTAGTCGATTACCCCTACTGGAAAATAAAAGTATTATTGATATTTGAGCATATTGAAGACATTCTAAAGAACTACTGCTAACATTGCATCATGAACTAACTAATACGAGCTAATACTAATGACTATTAGTTTATTTACTAACTAATACAAATAAGTAGAACAAAATCAAATAACTCCATCTTCTTTCATCACGGACCCATCACCGATTAGGTGGTCTATTTTCCCCTCGGGTTGCTCAAAGAAGTCTGCCACATCCAGGTGGGTGATGTCCAAGTTGTCGTCATAGACAAAATTTGTTTCAGGGCCTTTACTCTTTCGAGATGCTTGATAAAGGTCAACCAAGTGTCTTGGTATACGGCAAGTCTTTGACCAGTGCCCTTTCCCACCGCAACAATAACATATAGTTTCTGAACCATTTGCCTTAGGATCTTCATGATCCCGTTTCTGCTTTCGGCGGTTATCTCTCCTTGGGGGTTGACGGACTTCATTGGAATTTCTTCCTTGTCTACGTCCCTGGCTATGACCCCGTTTAATCCATGACCATGGCCCTTTTCATGTTTGGCATAATGAGAGTGCACCTTATCTGCTTCAAGCAGTAGTGTAGACCCCGTGGGTCAATTTTCGTGATTTCTCATGAGCAGGTCATTGTTTCGCTCAGCCACTAGTAGAAGAGAAATCAGTTCAGAGTACTTTGTAAAGCCTTTC
This sequence comes from Nicotiana benthamiana, assembly GCA_034376525.1. Taxonomy (NCBI): domain Eukaryota; kingdom Viridiplantae; phylum Streptophyta; class Magnoliopsida; order Solanales; family Solanaceae; genus Nicotiana; species Nicotiana benthamiana. The sequence goes on along the minus strand of CM067340.1, from coordinate 25,890,993 downwards.
TCTCTGTACTGTTGTTGCAGTACCATATTGGAGGCATGAAACGTTGTAAACGTTTTCTCAAGCATATCATAACCGGAGATTTTATCTCTGCATAGCTTCAATTTAGAAGTAATTATGAACATTGCAGAATTATATTCAGAAACGGACTTAAAGTCCTGGAGCCTCAGATGAGCCCAATCATATCGTGCTTGTGGCAGAGTGACCAACTTCAGGTTGTCATATCTCTCCTTTAAGCCGTTCCACAAGATGAGTGGATCCTTGGCGGTGAGATATTCAATCTTCAAACCTTCATCAAGGTGATGGCGCAAGAAAATCAAGGCCTTCGCACAGTCTTGGGTGGATGCTTTTTCTCTATCTTTAATGGTGTCTCCGAGACCCATAGCATCTAAGTGGATTTCAGCATCCAACACCCATGTCATATAGTTCTTGCCCGAAATTTCAAGGGCAACGAACTTTCTTTTCGTAATGTCAGACATAATCGAAAATTAAATTAGGAAGAGGGAAATACCTTAGATTTTTCGAGAATGGTTCTTGAGATGGTAGAGTCTCGTGCTGATAACGTGTTATGAAATAATATAAAGACAAGAACAATAATGCAAGAACAAGAGCAATAGAGAGAATAGAGAGAGAGAAGTATTCTTATTGATACTTAGAGATTGTTAGGGATGGTTTACAATGGTAGAAGACCCCTTTATTTATAGGGAGGGGGATGATTTAGCTACCAAGAATAGAACTCTAGAATCTCTCTAATTATAGACATTCACCTTAAATAGGAGATTTCATAACAGTGTACCTTTTTTAATGTAGTAATGGTCTTCATGTCAACTTGCAGCTAATTTAGTTTCATTGATAAATTCTAGTAGTGAAATGTATGGACAAAATTATAAGAACTTTTCTCATGCTTAACCTGGCTAAGTCCCACTTCCAACGGAGAGGTTGTGAGTTCGAGTCTCCCCAAGAACAAGGTGGGAAGTTCTTGGAGGGAAGGATGCCGGGAGTCTATTTGGAAACAGCCTCTCTACCCCAGGTAGAGGTAAGGTCTGCGTACATACTACCCTCCCCAGACCCCACTATGTGGGATTATACTGGGTTGTTGTTGTTGTTGTTGTTTCTCATGCTTAACCTGGCTAAGTCCATTTCATTGTAAACAATGACTTATTTCACTATGCATTCTGCAAAATGTGAACTATAGGAAAATACTAATGTAAACATTTCCATATTAAAAAAAAACTTTAGGATAATATCCAACAAATACAAAATCTTTTGCCATGCTTAAAACTAGAGTTCTTGAATTAAGTTGCTCCTGTCTGAAGTGCAACCAAAGATGCATATACCCCTTGAGGATTGCTCATGAGCATATCATGTGTTCCCTTCTCAGCAACAACACCATTTTTAACAACTGCAATAACATCGGCATTTTTAACTGTCGTTAGTCGATGTGCAACGACGACTGTTGTTCTATTCACCATCACTCGATCTAACGCTTCTTGTACTATACGTTCTGACTCTGTATCAAGCGCGCTAGTCGCCTCATCAAGTAGAAGTATTTTCGGATCCTTTAATATGGCCCTCGCAATGGCGATTCTTTGCTTTTGTCCACCAGATAATTGAACCCCTCTTTCTCCAACTGTTGTTTTATAACCATTAGGCAATGAAGATATGAAGTTATGCGCATTTGATGACTTTGCTACTGAAATGATTTCTTCCTCAGTCACTTCTCCTTCTCTACCATAAGCAATATTAGAACTAATTGTTTCATTGAATAGTATTGGCTCTTGGCCTACCAATCCCATTTGCTGCCTCAACCATCTTAAATTGAACTTCCTAATTTCAACTCCGTCGAGATATATGTTACCTTGCTCAGGATCATAAAATCGCTCTAGCAGGCTTATCACTGTTGATTTCCCGGAACCACTTTCTCCAACGAGTGCAACTGTCTGCAAGAAATTTTAATACATTGTGAAGTTTAAGTTTTATGCATTTACACGATCAAGTCACCTATAAGATAGTTACAGATAAATTTATGTGATAAACGCTAATTGGAAACCGATAATTAAAAATGGTGACTAACCTGATATCACATGTTAAAATTCATTCATAAAATCTTTACACTGTCAGCGTACATAACATAAATCCATATTGTAATAGTTAATGCTTCAGTGTCTCATTTTACTTGAGGTATTAATTACTTGGAGAACTAGAAGGACTTTCTTATTTTCATGTACTATATTTTCATGTAAATAGTTTGCAAATTCACAGTAAGATTTATTTTCAAATGATTTAAATACCAAAAACTGGCTAAACCTTTAAGTTTATTAAGCATTCTTAGTGCTAGATTTTAAAAAGGGCCAGATCGGTGCACAAAGAATCTCGCATTCATGCAGGATTTGAGGAAGGGCTGCACCCTTAAGGGTGTGATGTAGACAGAACTACATGTGAAAACCATTAATAGGCTATGAGGAAGAATTGAAATAAAATATACCTTTCCAGCAGGAATGTTCAAGCTCAAGTCTCTGAAGATTTGCATGTCCGGTCTAGTGGGGTATCTAAAGCTAATATGCTGGAGTTCGATATTGCCTTTGATATCATCTAATGTAATGCCCTCATTGCTGCTAGAATCAATTCTTGGTTTGCTGTCGAGTATTTCGAATATTGAAGCAGCAGCTCCTTTACCTTTACTCAGATCAGAGGGAAGGTTGCTAAGAACAGAAAGCCCAATCGATGCCATCGTTAAAGCAAAAAAGACCTGCAAAAGGAAGTCGTAGGGAACTCTAATGCTAGTTGCACAAACAAATTTGAGTTTATGTTGCGTGCGCCGACAGTATAAAGAATTTTTACATTATCAGATTAAGTTGAGATACAATGGCAGGTAGTTCTCACTAAAGTAATAACATGTTAGAATCGATTAAATTGCACTGATATTGTAAAAGTTCTTTGCACTGTCGGTATATATGACTAAAGTTATAGATATATACCTTAAAAACTTCTGAGAATTTCGCTTTGTCATGCTTCACAAGAACGGCTCCAAGGTAGAATGCTAACGCATAAAGGCAGTACAGCACGAAATTACTAAAGCCTAAACCAACTCCACTAACTAATCCGTTTTTCACTCCTCGTTTCACAGGAGCTTCTGATTTCTTTTGATACATTTCCATCACTTTCTCTTCCGCGCAAAATGATGCAACAGTTCTAATACTCCCAATAGCATCATTTGCTACTTGACTTGCTTCTTCATTCATTACCTGGCAAACACACAATAACGCATTCACATTCGCTGATCAAACATACTTTTTAAAATTTAAGAGTAACTTTTATAAAAACCGCAGCGTGATGCACTAAGCTCCTTTATGTACGGGGTCCAGGGAAGGGCTGGACCACAAGGATCTATTGTACGCAACCTTACTTTGCATTTCTGCAAGAGGCTGTTATCGCAACTCAAACTTGTGACCTCCTGGTCACATGGCAACAACATTAGCAGCTGCGCCAAGGCTCCCCTTCTTAAGAGTAACTTTTATTGGCAAAATTTGGAAGACCTCGACTGATCCTGAAAGGGAATGAATGATAAAAATAGCATGTTGTATCAACGTAAAGTTCTGAGAATATTTCATTGTTCGTAGATGGGTATAAAACCGTGTTAGAATTCTTGGAACGGAACAAAATAAAGTTGGGTTCAATGACTAAATGGATACGGCTGCGGCTTCAATTAAATTATAGGGAAAGAAAAAGCAACGAGCTTTTGTTCTTAATTTGATAAGGCGTTAGCGGACCGACTAGACAGGACCTTTTCTCGAAAAAAAATTAACACTCAAATTCTTTAAAACTGTCTGGTCACCTAAAATATAACTACTGGTAACTTCCATAATAAGCGAAACTATTTATCTTAAAAAATAAGTTAGGCAACCTATTACAACAGGTTAAATTGCACTAGTAGCGAAAAGATGAAGTTGCCCCTTTTAGTGTTATAAGTTAAATTCAAAATATAATAGGGAAAAGGATTAGTTTATTAACGAATATAATACCTTGGCTTCAGCATTTGATTCTTGCAAAAGTTTGATCTGTATATACCCTTGCAAAGCCAGAAGAGGCATTATAGCAATGGTTATAAGTGCAAGAATCCAATTCGCGATAAGAGCTATCACCAAACCAGTTGCAATAGTGGAAATATTTTGAACTAATGTTGCTAATGCATCTCCCACCATATTCCGGATAGTCGAAGCATCACTAGATAGTCTTGCACCTATAGCACCACTGTATACAATAAAATTCAGAGTCAAGAAATTTGGCAAAGTTTAGAAATCATTAAAACATCATCGATTAGCAAATATACCATGAGTTTGCAGGGTCGTCAAACCAACTAATCTCTTGGTACACCAACTTAGAGAACGTCATGGAACGTATTCGTTGGATCAGTTTTGCAGCAGCAACTCCAAATGCATAATTTTGCAAAGGTGAAACAATCATAACAACAATTCCAATAACCACAAACATTAGAGCCCAAAATCGAGAATCCTTTCGTAGCTCATGATGTGATTCATAAAAGATTTTGATAATCGTTGATACCAGAAGACCAAATACAGGGAAGACCATACCATTTATAGCAGCAGCTACGGTTCCCACTAGCATTATCGGAAGTTCAGGCTTATTTAGGTATGCGAGTGACATTAGCTTTTGAATGGAGACTCTTTTCGTAGTATCTACAATATACTCACTGGTTCCAGCTCCATCTTCCCTTCGGATACTTTCATGGAAATCAACGACACCAGAAACTCCCAAGTCATAGGCAAAGGAAAATTTACTGCTTGATCCTTTGCTCGCAGACTTCCGGCCTGAAAGAGAGAATCTCCTACTCCTACCAGAAACATTCTTCGAATAACTCAAACGTTTTTGTGTGTTCAATTCCTCAATTTCTTTTCCTTTGGTGTTTTCGACGTGCTTAGTCTTTTGCTGCATTTGAACAAGTTGAGAATATGCTCCTTCAGGATCTTTGATCAACTCATCATGGGTTCCTGGAAGTAGTATTAAAGGGTATAAACACTTGTAATTCGGAAACCAAACAAAGATATAGGCGTCAAAGACCTCTAATTAGGCCCGATATTCATTAGTCCAAAAACAATATTAGAACAAGGAGAGTAGTACATGTATTACCTTGTTCAACCAATTTCCCAAGATGCACCACTGCAATGAGATCAGCATTTCTAATGGTTGTCAGGCGATGGGCAACAACCACACTCGTCCTATTTATCATAATATTACTCAGAGCATCTTGTACAATGCGTTCTGATTCCACATCCAATGCACTAGTCGCTTCGTCAAGTAGAAGAATTCTTGGATCTTTCAAAATGGCCCTTGCAATGGCGATTCTTTGCTTTTGCCCACCAGATATCTGAGTACCGTGTCCACCAACCATCGTGTCCAGCCCCTGCAAATATATATATGCACACAACGTTAGTTGAATCTAAGAAATAAAAAAGCTGTTCAAGTGTCTATATTACAAAAAAGAAAAAAGAGTTGCTAACCTTCGGAAGCTTGTCAATAAATTTAGCTGCATTAGCGAGCTGGATTGCATTCCTGATCTCATCTTCACTAGCATTTTCTTTCCCATATATTATGTTCTCCCGTATAGTAGTTGCAAATAACACAGGCTCTTGACTTACTAGCCCCATTTGTTGTCTCAACCACTTGACTTGAAGTTTCTTAATTTCAACTCCGTCTATAAGTATTTCACCAGCTTCAGAGTCATAGAATCTCTCTAGCAGACTAATAATAGTTGATTTTCCGCTTCCACTTTGTCCGACTAAGGCTGCTGTTTTACCGCTTGGAATGTATAACGAGAATCCAGAAAATATTTGCACATCCGGTCTTGCTGGATACTTAAAATACACATCTTTAAGCTCAATTTCTCCTTTAATATCTTCCAATTTAATCCCACTAGGATCATATGGATCGATTTTTGGTGTACATTTAATTGTCTCGAATATCTTGTATGCTGCAGCCTGCCCTGCTGAAAAGGCATTCAAATATGGAGATGCTTGACCTAGCGAACTGAAACATAGAAACGGATCATTTTCGTTCAATAACTAAATCACAAGGACAAAATCAAATCGATTACATAAAGCCACTCATTTTATTCTTACCTTCCACCTAACATAACTGCGAAAATTACACTTATGATGTCGCCACCTTTGTAATCTTTCTCTATGATCAATTTGGCTCCATACCATATGGCAAGTCCATAACAAAAGAAGATAAGCGTTAGTATTGTGCCAAGTCCAAGTCCTGAAGCCAACGCTTGTTTGACGGTAGCACTATAAGCACTTTCCAGCTTACTGTTATAATCTTCTATTGCTAACTTCTCCCCTGTGAAAGAAGCAACCTAGGAAATGGATGATTATTTAATAAACTCGAAGGATCACAAGGACATATATAATTCAATGAATTTAAAAATAAATTTTTACCGTTCGAATTCCTCCCACTGTTTGTTCAACTACTTTTCCGGCATCTGCATAAGCAACTTGTCCACTCCCTGGCATTTTGGACAAGACTAACGCCACACATCCAAAACTAATGGCGGTTGCAGGAATGGATGTGAGTAAAACTAGAGTGAGGAGCCATCCTTTGATAAATGCGACTACAAATCCTCCAATGAAAGTTGAGATGTTCATAATGAAATTTGCAACCTAACACATTCAAGCTATAAGAACCTTATTTCAAAAGCATAACGTCTTTACGAATGAATAAAACAAAAATGCAAGAGTAACTCACCATGTATGAGCATGCATGTACTGGTTGTCTCTAATCTAGATGCTGAGAATCCACATGGCCGACCTCAGCTAACTTGAGACTAAGGCGTCGGTTGGGGGGGTGGGGGGTGGGGGGTGGGGGAGAATTTGTTTTTGAATTTCTTTAAGTCGGTGCTCCCCCCTCCCTGCCCTTCCCCAATCTCCACGACTTACAGTTCTCTCATTCGTTTGAAAAAGAATTACAGATTTTAAAGTACAAGGATCCTCCCAACTAACTTTCAGTGCGTGAATAATTCCATAATATATTATGAAACAAAATTACATATTTAGAAAGCATATACAAGTTTTACAATTAACATATTTTATATCTGAATATATTTTGAAAATGCTCGAAAAATATGGTTAAAGGATTTAACTCCACAATAGTGTCATATAAAACAGGACACAGGGCGTAACAAGAGACAGTTGTGATTTAGTAAATACAACTAAAATTATAGTTACCACGGAGTTAGAACTAACCTTGTCGCCCATAGCTTCTTGAACTAGAATAGTATCTCCCGACATTCTTTCAATAAATTCCCCTGTTGCCGATTGAGTATCAAAGAATCCAATATCTTGTCTTAGGATTGTTTTCAGGTATAAGCATTTTATTCGAGTTGCTTGCCTTTCTCCAGTCACCACCCAACATGCTATCTCTGAAATGGTTAAATAGACATCAAGAGTTAAAACATTAAACATGGCATGTTCATCTAATTGGAGTGCTACATCTTCTTCTTCTTGAGCTTATTTTACTCTAATTGACTTCACATCTCATACATCTTCCTCTCCATCTAATCAATATAATAATCAAAAGCATGTCTGATTCAACTGATAGGAGGAAAAAAACTTAAATAGTCCGTAAAGCTATGTTATTGATCGTTCAAAAATGTTGTTGGGTGCATGTCGAAACCTCCAAAACATATGCATTGGAGGATTCGACATAGATCTGATGGCATTTTTGGAGGATCCGTAAAACATAGCTTTAAAGTAATGAGGTAGGTTTATTTTGATCCCTAATATATAACCTTGAACATCAATAATCCTTTCATGTTTGTAAATCTTGAACATTTGTTGGTGGAAACTGCAAAACACAAGCATTTTGATTCCAAAAAATAGCTTCTCTTTTTCTTTATGCATGGGTAGTATGTTTCAAATATTTATACTCTTAATATGTGATTTCACCATATATTCCATATAACTCCAATCCCACTTTGGGTATCAACAAATTTTAGCCATAAAATGGAAGGTAAGAAAAAACCTCAATTAAACTAACTTAGGACTTCTAACAAACAGTTAGTGGGCATTATCTACTTGGACCAAAAATATCATACTTTTGTGAACATCCAGGATTACTAATGTCCAATGTTATAATTCAGGATCAAAATAAACATATCCTTATGCTATGTTTCTGGTAAGGTTGCATTTTTCGTAAGTTGTCTCCATGTGACCTATAGGTCACTGGTTGGAGCCATGTTGGAGCCGCGGAAACGGCGAGTAATGCTTGCATTAGAGTATTTATCTACATCACACCACTTGTGGTGCATTCCTTCTCCGGACTCAGCATGAAAACTGGATGCTGGATGCTTTGCACAACGGGTTGTCTTTTTTGTGTTTTTGGTGGAATTGCTTTCAATACATAATTTTACGAAAAGATTAAATTTAAATTGACAATTAGTCATCATATTACTTATCATCTACTTTGCTCGGACTCAGCAAAAATGTCAATGGCACATCTCGGATCATCCAAAAGCAATATAACTTTGGAAGTTCAGACACAAGTGCAACATTTTAAAGTTAGCTTATTATAGTTTTTAGGTTATCAACTCGTGATTAGTTTTTATTGTTACATGTAGCTGTGACAGTTTAGCAGCTTGTTTGGATGATTGTTATTCATTGTATCATATTGTATTATTATCCCAAAACAATATTTGTTTTGGTTGTTTCATTAAAATTGGTTATATTATATTGTTAAATCCATTGTTCCGGAATAATGAAAATTTTATTTTTTCAATTTTTCTTTCTAATTATGCCCTACCATATTACTCCATAATTATCTTTTATCCTTTACTTTTTTGTTTAAATTCCAAATCTCCAAAGTATAACCTACTTTGTATTCGTCCTTTTTTCCATAACTTTTCAACTCCAACGTAAAATTGCTAATTTCGTTCCACTTATTTTGTTAGAATTTACATGAATATAATTGCTTAATCTATTTATAAGACATATTTGGTGATAAAGTAGTAGAAAGAGGTTTTCTTAAATTACTTTTATGTGTAATTCATGATAAATTTAATATTTAAATAATTGTAGGAATTTAGTAAACCTATCAATTATAGTACAGTACAATATAGTCAAAGCGAACAGTAAAATGTTATTTAACAACAACAAATAATATAATCTATCCAAACATTGTATTAATAAAACGATACAATACAATGCATTATAAAATAATGGTAACAACTATCCAAACAAGCTAAGTGTGGATTTTAATTTTTTTTCCTTTTGCCCCCTCTGCCTCATTCTATATGACATATTGAAAAATCAAATAGTTTTTCGGAACCACAGTTTTTTTCTGGCATGTTATAAAAATATTAAATAAAATCATAATTATAACATTATTATGTAGCTGGAAAAAGAATTTATAATTAAAGAAATCAATATATAGAAATTCAAACAAAAATTCGAAGAAACTTACGGAATACAGAAGCTATGCCTGAACCAATGGCCAAGTAGACGAACTTAAGGGATATCTGCATATTACATAGAGCATTTGATTTAGTTTTCTCAAAGTGTACTGTAAAGTAATAAATTAAAGGAAATATAAAATTATAGAAAATAAAAAGAAACTATTTCAAGTGAGTGGAAAATTTAATTTGATTCAATAGTTGTAGATACTCTTACTCCTATCTGAATTGATCATCCAAATATTACACCCCAATTTAATAATAGTTATGATCATCCATAAAAACAAGCTGTTTCTATTCGGTGTCTGATATCTATTTTTGAACTAAAGAAATTTGAATATAAGTGATTAATTGATGTGGTGGTATGTATTAATAGAAAAGGACAGTCCCATACACAAATCATCTCACGTTCATGCAATGTCCGTCGAAGAGCTGCACCTTAAGGGCTACACCTTAAGGGTGTGATGCCAACGGTCTACTCTAAGTATTAGTGGTTGCTTCGATGGCTCGAATGCATGAATCAGTAGCGAAGCCAGAAAATTTAATAAGGGCGTTCAAATTTTTAACACTCTTTTTCAATGGGTTATATAAGGGTGTCAAAGTCTATTTAAAAAAAAAATTAGTAATAGTTTATCCTGTATAATTTTTCGGCGAAAGTGTTCAGTTAACCACCCTTCGCCATACATAGCTTCGCCCTGCTAGGCGAAACCAGGAATTTCTGCAAGGATGTTCAAACTTGAAAGAAATCAAAAAAATTCCCAACAAAGAGTGTTCAATATATATTATATACCGCTAAAACCTAATATTTTACATATATATATTTTACATACACACACTAAGAAACAGCCTCTTGCATAAATGCAGGGTCAGACCGAATACAATAGATCTTTGTGGTCCGGCCCTTTACCGGACCCCGTACATAGCGGGAGTTTTGTGCACTGGAGTCCCTTTTTTTATGCAGTGTAGTTTTTTGGCTACCCTTATGGGAGCGTAGCTTAGCCTCTGTCGTGACCCATAGATCATACGGAGGTAATTTTACCGTTGCTCAAGACTCTTTTTCCATAAGAACATCCAATAACAATAACAATAACAATAACAATAACGATGACAATAATAATAGTAGTAGTAGTAATCTAATGAAGTAGGGAAGATGAATATATATTACCTCAGAAACTTGATCAAGAATGTTAGATTGGTCTGATTTCCCATAAGAGTTAACAAGGTTACCAAAAATAAGAGACATTAATGGCTTTGAAATTCCAGATGCAATAGCACCCAAAGTTCCAAATAACATCAAGATTATATCAGTTCTGTCTGCAAATGCAAAAAGCATATAAAATGGAACTTTCTGATCATCTTGTTCTTTCCTCCTTGTAGATGAAGGCTCTCCTCCTTCTGCCATTGTTTTCTTCTTCTTGTTTTCCTTATGAAATGAGTTGAGATGAAAGCTTAATAATTGTAGAGGAAGTGTTGTGGAAGAAGGAAATCCACTTATATGCTTGCAAGTCCATTTATAAGCCCCCAACAGCTGGGTGAATAAAGTATTTTGTATTCATACAGGGCCCGGAGAAGAGCTGCATTTCAAAAGGTGTGATGTAAACAAGTTTGTCCAATTACTTTTTTGGTTTTCCACCTAGTATCTGTTACTCACATTGAAGTCCGATAATATTCGGATTTGTGCCGCATGGAATCCATTCAGGAGGAAGTGCTCCCTACCAAAAAAAATTCCCATTCAAGACTCGAATCCGAGACCTATAGTTAAGGGAAGAGCAGCCTCATCCGCTGCACCACATCCTTTGGTGGTAGCCAAGAAACTGCATCGTTCCAATTTATCAGACACTTTTTTTTTAGTCCGTTCGAAATGAATGATATATTTTTATATGTCAAAATTATTTAATTTTAAACTTTTCAGTGTACCCTTTAATTCATACAAATATTATGACATATTTAAGTCTATAAGTTTAAAGAATTATTTTTTTAAATCTGTATATAATCAAATAGGTTCACATCAAACAAGCCGAAAAAGTAAGTACCATAATAACGACCATTTTAAGTTTTCTTTTGGTAACCTACCGCAATGGCCATTGAATAATTTTAATATGAGTTTAACGTATATATATATTGATAATGTAAGAGTATTTTTATCGCGACCTTTATAATTTACCGATCTAGTGTAACATATACGTACTTTTATTTACACCGTCAATATATAGATTAGAAATATTTTTTGTAACTCCATACACATAATTAGTAGCTCATTTATTTTGTACAGTCAACTCCTTCTAGAAATGCTATCAATCGAGCATTATTTATTGCAAGTACTTTTGTGGGCTATTCTTCTGAAAACTAAATGTTTCAAAGTTTATCAATATATAGGACATATAGGGTGGATACACCTTTGCCTAGAGAAGAATATGTGTGTAGATTAGATGTCATATTAGGATCTTAAGTCAATTTTATATATATATATATATATATATATATATATATATATATATATATATATATATATATATATATATATATATATATATATATATATATATATATATATATATATATATATATATATATATATATATATTAAAATTAAGTTATATACATAATTAAAACTAAGTTATATACGTAGCTCGCATAAATTAAATAATTATTTTACAGGACAAGTGTAATTAACATTATATAACATGTTAGCGTTAATTAGTCAGCATTTTTCTCCGACTATCAATTATTAATGTTTACTTTAGAAATTACATGATATTAACTTATATAAATGACTTAATCATCAATGCATATAACATTATAGCTTAAATTCATTTAATTTTGTCGTAAACAAAAACTTCTGCTTTTGTTTTAATTTCTTGGACCACTAGCTATAAAACTTTGCTGAAAAGTATTTGGCGCAGCAAAATTTAGTTATGCGCTAATTAAATTAATTAAACCAGGGCTTGTGTCAAAATAATTAAAGAATTCATAAATGCTCTTTATATTTGGTACGAATTTATTAGACAAATATATTATTAATTTCACTTCCATGACTTTAAATGTAGAAGAAAAAGATCTTAAAAGAATAATTAAAAGCTATAGTTTGAACGGACTACATCATGGCTAGGCCTTGATTCCTTACATTTATAGAAAGTAATAAAATATTAGGAGTTGTACTGTGCTATCAATAAAATTCTTTGTTATATCCAAGATTATTCGATTTATACCAAACGTATATGGCTATATATAAGGCAAAATAGCTTTCTTTCCACTTAAAATTGTTGAGTTTTTTAAAACCGATATATAAACTTCATATCTTGCAATTTGAATACTCGAACTCATTTTTTCCATAACTAATAAATATACCTGACAAGAGACCAGGTGCACGTGTATTACACATAAACATACGTATCCAATCCAGTCAGCAAATGACCAATAGATGTCTTACACATAAGGGCGTGGAAACCCTAACCCTGGTCCCCTCTTTAATGCAAGCCTTTTGAATGAGCCTGATTTGATAAAACTCTGCATTAGGAAAGATCTAAAGATACCTTGTGGGGTGAATTGATCTGAAGGATTCTTCCCTTTTAGTTCTTGTACTGAAAATGCAGACAGGGTATGTAGTCCTTGCTCTCTTTGCCAGAATAGCTCTTGTCTGAACCAATTCGCCTCATATATTCGCAAGCCTGAGAAGGAAACTGATGCAAATACCGACCCTCGTCCTCTTGTCAGTGTCATTGTGTCCAGGGAAGCTCAGGTTTTCCGACTCTCAAAGTTGAAAGATGCCACTAATGGGTTCAAGGAGTTCAACGAACTTGGAAGGAGAAGATACGGGAAGTTCAAAACTTAATTTCAACTCTATAATGACAAAATATATAACTTTTCACCATTTAAATTTGACTGTGTATTTGAACATAGAATCTTTTAAATTTTTTAAATAAAATTCTACATACTTAGAAATAACATAATAATTACTATAAAAATTTTATCTATTGGGTTACGTGTGGATATTTTACCAGATGTTTGTAATCAACCCTAGGAAACTGAACATGATAATTTTTAATTATCCAGTGCAAGCTAGAATAAAAAAATAGTGTCAATAATAAAGTTTCAAATTACGATCAAAGTATAATTTGTTTGACTTTCAAATCCGCAACACCCTCACATTTAACTTCTTAATAATGGAATTGTGTCTTAGAACCAAAACTAATACGGCCACGCGCCAATAACATACAGGCCAAGGTGACGACGTTACATTTCCACAATCTGTCACTCTTTTATAGAGAAGTACGATTTACGAAATCCCATAGGCAAAAGCTAGAGAAAAAAAAATAGATTCTTTAAATTGAGAAATTGAAATAGAATCAGAAAATAAACTGGGATCAATTAATCATGCCATCAGGTGCAACGAAGCGAAAAGCTGCCAAGAAAAAGAAGAAATTGCCAGAAAAATATGGCCACAATATTAATAATGGCCAGTTTTCCAACTCTGTTACTTCTACTGATGCTCATTCTCATGGTATTTTTATCCCCTTATTGCCACTTTTCACTCTCCATCATTAATTAGTCATTAATTAGTACTAGTTATTAAGTATTGTGCCTTTGACGTCTATTGATGCACAATTCTGAATGGGTTCACGTAGGTTCCATGGAAGGACCGCACCCCTAGGGTGTGATATAGATAGCCTAGCTTAATGAGTATTAGTGACTGCTTCCATGCTATTATGTGTTTGACGTTTATTGATGCACAATGTATTCGGCGCTCATGTGGGGTCCAGCGAAGGTTTGCACCTTCAAGGGTGTGATATAGACTGAACGAACACGTTAAACTAAACACATTCGATAGCGCGTAAATCGTAAAATTAAAATTTACTTGTTCTTCGTAAAGCGGAAGCGAAAACGTATCCGTGGCTGGAATTACTGGTTGGCGGTGGTTGTCACGGTGTGTTGGAGCAACCCCAATTCCACAGTCTAAACCCTAGTTTGATTGTGGGAGAAGACTAAGAGTAGGAAAAATACTGGTCTGAGTATATTTAATTTACACACTAAGGATACTTATATAGGGAATATTAGGGTTAACTAATAACCACATTGGGCCTTAGAGCATACCTTATGGGTGGACCCAATATTTCCTACATCTCTCATTCACACATAATGGGAGTGCTCATCTAGCCTAAGAAATATATTCTCAACTCATTTTCTCAATTATTTATACAGGGAAGTAGATCGTGTGACCAACATGTTGTGAGAGCTAAGTGCTATACATCTGCTAGGAGTATATAATCTCTCGTCGAGCTCAAACCTGCAAGTAGATCATAAAGTATGCAGTACCCTACATAATGTAAATCACATTTAATATAGTCTCAAAATCTCATATATCATTTTTTCTTGTATTCACAATCATAACTCATAAGTCATAATTGGTGCACCAGTGAATACAAATAAATGAGATTCTATCAATGATCTTCCTCTTCTCACGATTTCCTTAACATTAGTATGATTGTTTTTCTAGTTATGCTTCGCTAGACCGTATCTTTGCTCATGCTCTTTTGGAAATACACTAAGATAGCTAAGATCACACTAAGTCTCAAGTATCTGATTAGAGTCTCTAAGGGTATATAATTTTGAGCTATCATAAAGCTCTAGGTCTCATACAACAATAAGTTGAGAATGGACTTATTTTATCTCAATTGGTCGACATTAGCACACATGGTATTAAACATGTGTTACAATATTTTCTCCCTTTCCCAAGGAGCGTATGTCTTTTTCTCATAAAGAATGTTGTACAGATGATATTTAGACACCATAAGTATCTAAATTTGAGTTCTTTGATCTACAATATCATTTGTAACTCACATTTGGCTCACAAAGTAGACTAGGTGAACATTTTTCACCATAATGACCTTATATCATTGTTTAAGCGACATTCTAATTTTAAGCGAATAGCTCTCAATTTATCCTTATGATAATTTTGCTTAAAATCATGTCTCATCTCCTCACATCACTAAGATAAGGAGGCGATTTCCCATCTGAGAAGTCCAACCTCATGTCTACTCGACATACCAAAAAAAATGAACAAAGAATGTACATAACATTCAACAATAAAAATATATATGTATGTAAATTAACTTTATTGATAATCAAAGAATATCAGTTTGAGAACACGGGAAAATAAATAAAAAAATAAAGTATCTCAGAGTCTACGCAAGCCTTTAGGCCTAGTGTGTCTCACAAATGCATCTCTAGACAAAGGCTTGGTCAATGGATCTTCTAACATATCTTTTGTCGACACATACTTCACATTCACTACCTTGCGTCTAATCATATCTCTCGCATAGTTATACTTGATATCTATATGTTTGGTTTTGCAATGAAACTTTGGATCCTTGGTGGAGGATATTGTAGCCTCACTGTCACAGTAGACTAATACTGGTTCAGTATTTTCAGCAATATCCAACAAGTGCTCCAAGAACTTTTTCAACCAAACAGCTTCTTGTGCTGCTGATGCGATAGCCACGTATTCGTCTTCCATCGTAGATAGTGATACAAATTATTGTTTCTTACTAGTCCACGATATGACCCCATTGCTAAGTAAGAATGTATATCCTGAGGTAGACTTCCTCTCGTCTAGATCTCCTCCATGGTCAGCATCAATGTATCCAACTAATTGCAGATCCTTGCCGCCTTGATAACAACGGGCATAATCAGCAGTTCCCTTCAGATATATCATGATCCTCTTTACTGCTTGACAATGTGCTATACCTGGGTCGGTCTGATATCTACTTACCTAGCCAACTGCTTGACAGATATCAGGTCTAATGCATACCATAACATACATTAGACTTCCGACTTAGGAAACATCTGACTTCCCAAGGTATGGCCTTTACTGATAGGACTTTCAACTAGGCTATTATTTTGCATATTAAATCGTTCAAGAACTTTTCTAATGTAATTCTCTTGTGAGAGATACAATTGTTTCTACTAGAATATGTAAATAGTAGAACCCTAATCCAAAGTGTATTAGGAGTAGGATAGGTTATGTGTATATATATATATATATATAGGGCTCATTGTACCATATTTAATATCAGTTATATTTTTCTCCCGTGCTTTCTCATATGGTATCAGAGCAATCGTGAGAAACTTATCGCTGTACATAAATTCCAGCGATTCCGGGAAGTAAAATCAGTCATCGGAACCCTTTTCCGGTGACTTTTTCAAGTAAAATCAGTCTCGGTCAGTGCTGTGCAAAATCCAGCAATACCAAATGACTCGCCTCTGTCCGGCGACAAAACTCCAGAAATTTCTCCGGCCAAATCTGCCACACGCGCCCCCACGCGCCACCAGAACCCTAGGCGCGCGAGCCCACGCGCCGGCGCGTGACACCCTTTCCAGCCAGATTTTCCGGTGACTCCTTCAGGACAGTTTGGTCGGAATCTAATTCTGACCCTACCCATCCTATTTTTGTTTGATTACGACAACTTTGATTTTTTCCGGCTACTATACTGACTTTTCTGGCAAGAATTTCAAAAACTTCCTTCAGGACAGTCTGATCGCCCTCGAATTCCGAACCTATCCATATTTTTATTTTTCAATTCTGACAACTTTAAATTTTTTTCCGGTAGCTACAATGCTTTTTCCGGCAGCTACAGTGTTCCATTTTTTTTCCGGCAGCTCTAGTTTTCAATTTCCAGTTTTCTGTTTCAGTTTCACCGAGTTTTCAGTTGATAATCCAATGATGTCTTTGGGACTCGATGCTTTCGGGTCTAGAAACTCGGGTTCTGGCAGTTCTGGTGTTATGATTACCTCAGAACCTTTAATGGGAGGTTCAAACTACCTAGCTTGGGCTTCGTTTGTCGAGTTGTGGTGTAACGGTCAAGGTGTTCAAGATCATCTAATCAAGGAGTCTAGTGAAGGAGATGAAAAAGCTAAAGCACATTGGGAGAAGATCGATGCTCAATTATGCAGTATTTTGTGGCGATCTATTGATTCCAAGTTGATGCCCTAGTTTCGTCCATTCCAAACATGTTATTTGGTTTGGGAAAAGGCTCGTACTTTATACACTAATGACATATCTTGTTTCAATGATGTGATATCGCGGATGACAAATTTAAAGAAACAGGAATTAGATATGTCTACTTTCTTGGGTCAAGTGCAGGCAGTTTTGGAGGAATTTGAGACGTTGATGCCAGTTTCTGCTAGCATTGCAAAGCAGCAAGAGCAACGACAAAAGCTGTTTCTAGTTCTTACTCTTGCTGGGCTTCCTAATGATCTTGACTCAGTACGCGTTCAGATTTTGGCTAGTCCGACTGTCCCCACAGTTGATGATTATTCTCTCGCTTACTTCGCCTTGCTGCAGCACCAAGTCACCCAGTGAGCTCATCACAGACACTTGATTCATCTATCCTCGTATCCCAAATCCGTGGACAATCGGGCTTCTCATACTATGGAGTATAGACGAGGAGGAGGTCGTTTTGGAAGATCTAGTGTTCTTATTGTTATAAACTTGGTCACACTCGTGACGTGTGCCATTCTTTATATGGTCAACCGCCAAAAGTGATTATGTTGCTTAGACAGAGACTACAGGTAACCAGGGATTTTCTGTATTTGAAAGGGAGTATAATGAGTTCCTTAAATATCGAGCAAGTAAGCAGACATCTCCACAAGTAGCCATTGTTGCTCAGACTGATACTTCTGTTGCTGGTAATTCTTTTGCTTGTGTTTCCCAGCCTAGTCCTCTTGAACAATGGGTTGTGGACTCAGCTGCTTCTGATCATATCTCTGGTAATAAATCCCTTTTGTCAAATATTGCATATTCGCAGTTTCTTCCCAACGTTACTTTAGCTAATGGGTCTCAAACTAAAGCAAAAGGAGTTGGATAAGCGAATCATCTACCCTCTGTCACTCTAGATTCCGTTCTTTATGTCCCTTCCTGTCCTTTTAATCTTGCATCTGTTAGTCGTTTGACTCGTGCCCTCCATTGCGGTATATATTTTATTGATGACTCTTTTATTATGCAGGACCGCAGTACGGGACAGACGATTGGAACATGACTTGAATCAGACGGACTCTACTACCTTAAGTCACTAACATCCTGCTGTCTAGTTGCAGATCCTCCAGACCTACTTCACAGTCGTTTAGGACATCCTAGCTTGTCCACGCTTCAGAAGATAGTGCCTCGTTTGTCTAGTTTATCCACATTAGAGTGTGAGTCATGTCAGCTCGGGAAACATACCCGCGCCTCCTTTCCTCGTAATATTGACAGTCGTGCAGAGTCTGTTTTTTCTTTAGTTCATTCAGATATATGGGGTCCTAGTAGAGTCAGTTCAACCTTGGGATTTCATTATTTTGTTAGTTTCATTGATGATCATTCAAGATGTACTTGGATTTTCTTAATGAAAGATCGTTCTGAGTTGTTTTCTATATTCAGGAATTTTTGTGCTGAAATTAAAAATCAATTTGGTGTTTCTATTCGCACTCTTCGCAGTGATAATACCTTAGAATATTTATCCTCTCAATTTCAGCAGTTTATGTCTTCTCATGAAATTATTCATCAGACCTCTTGTCCTTATACCCCTCAGCAAAATGGGGTTGCATAGAGAAAGAATAGGCACATTATTGAGACTACTCGCACACTTTTCATTGAATCTCATGTTCCGCTGAGTTTTTGGGGCGATGCAGTTCTCACATCTTGTTATTTGGTTAATCGAATGCCTTCATCTCCCATCCAGAATCAGATTCGCATGAGGTATTGTTTCCCCAGTCACCCTTATACCCCGTTCCCCCTCGTGTTTTTGGGAGCACTTGTTTCGTTCATAACTTAGCTCCTGGGAAAGATAAGTTAGCTCCTCGTGCTCTCAAGTGTGTCTTCCTTGGTTATTCTCGTGCTCAGAAGGGCTATCGTTGTTATTCACCTGATCTTCGTAGGTACCTTATGTCAGTCGGTGTCACATTTTCTGAGTCTAAACCTTTCTTTACCTCTTCCGACCATTCTGACCATCTTGATATATCTGAGTTTTACCTATTCCGGCCTTTAGGGAGTCTACTATATCTCCTCCTTCACGTTCCGCTATAGAAGTCTTACCCATTCCAAACGTTGGAACGTCTACTGTGGCTCCTCCTAGACTCCCTGCACAAGACACTCCATTCTTGACATATCATCGTCGTCCTCGCCCAGCATCCGGCCCGGTTGATTCACGTCCTGCACCTGACCCTGCTCCTACTGCGGACTTGTCTCTTCCGATTGCACTTCGGAAAGGTATACAGAACACCCTTAATCCTAATCCCCATTATATTGGTTTAAGTTATCATCGTTTGTCATCACCCTATTATGCTTTTCTATCTTCTTTGTCCTCTGTTTCCATCCCTAAGTCTACATGTGAAGCATTGTCTCATCCAGGGTGGCGACAGGCTATGACTGACGAGATGTCTGCTTTACATACGAGTGGTACTTGGGAGCTCGTCCCTCTTCCTTCAGGTAAATCTACTGTTGGTTGTCGTTGGGTGTATGCAGTCAAGGTTGGTCCAGATGGTAAGGTTGATCGTCTTAAGGCTCGTCTTGTTGCCAATGGATATACTCAGATATTTGGGCTTGATTACAGTGATACCTTCTCTCCCGTGGCTAAGATAGCATCAATCCGCCTTTTTCTCTCTATGGGTGTTGTTCGCCATTGGACCCTGTATCAGCTGGACATTAAAAATGCATTTTTACACGGTGACCTTGAGGATGAAGCTAATATGGAGCAACCACCTGGGTTTGTTGCTCAAGGGGAGTCTCGTGGCCTTGTATGTCGCTTGCGCCAGTCACTTTATGGTCTAAAGGAGTCTCCTCGAGTGTGGTTTGGTAAGTTTAGCACTGTTGTCAAGTACTTTGGCATGACTCAGAGTGAAGCTGATCACTCTGTATTTTATCGGCATTCTGATTCACGTCTCTGTATTTATCTAGTGGTCTATGTTGACGACATTGTTATTACCGGCAATGACCAGGATGGTATTACTAATTTGAAGCAACATCTCTTTCAACACTTTCAGACTAAGGATCCGGGCACACTAAAGTATTTTCTGGGTATTGAGGTCGCACAGTCTAGCTCAGGTATTGTGATCTCACAATGGAAGTATGCCTTAGATATTCTTGAGGAGACAGGAATGACAGGTTGTAAACCTGTTGACACTCCGATGGATCCGAATTCTAAACTTCTTCTAGGACAGGGGGAGCCTCTTAGTGATCCTGCAAGATATAGGCGGTTAGTTGGCAAATTAAATTATCTTACAGTGACAAGACCTGACATTTCCTTTCCTGTGAGTGGTGTGAGCCAGTTTATGGGTTCACCGTGTGATAGTCATTGGGATGCAGTTGTTCGCATTCGTCGGTATATAAAATCAACTCCAGGTAAAGGTTTATTGTTTGAGGATCGAGGCCATGAGCAGATTGTTGGATACTCAGATGCTGATTGGGCAAGATCGCCTTCTGACAGACGTTCTACTTCTGGATATGTGTATTAGTAGGAGGAAATTTGGTATCTTGGAAAAGCAAGAAACAGAATGTGGTTGCTCGGTCTAGTGCAGAAGCAGAATATCAAGCAATGGCTATGGCGACATGTGAGCTAGTTTTGATCAAACAGTTGCTCAAAGAGCTGAAATTTGGTGATGTTAGTCATATGGGACTTGTGTGTGATAATCAAGCTGCTCTTCATATTGCGTCAAATCCAGTGTTCCATGAGAGAACTAAGCACATTGAGATTGACTGTCACTTTGTCAGAGAAAAGATACTCTCGGGAGATATTGCTACAAAGTTTGTAAAGTCAAATGATCAGCTTGCAGACATTTTCACCAAGTCCCTCACTGGTCCTCGTATTAACTACATATGTAACAAGCTCGGTACATATGATTTATATGCACCAGCTTGAGGGGGACCCTAATCCAATGTGTATTAGGAGTAGGATAAGTTATGTGTATATATATAGGGCTCATTGTATATATATACACATAGCCTTTACTGATAGGACTTTCAACTAGGCTATTATTTTGCATATTAAATTGTTCAAGAACTTTTCTAATGTAATTCTCTTGTGAGAGATACAATAGTTTCTGTTAGAATATGTAAATAGTAGAACCCTAATCCAAAGTGTATTAGGAGTAGGATAGGTTATGTGTATATATATAGGGCTCATTTGTACCATGTTTAATATCAGATAAATTTTTCTCCCGTGCTTTCTCACAGTTTCTTTGGACGATCTCTTGAAATCTTAACTCCAAGAATATATGCAGCTTCACCCATATCTTTCATCTCAAATTGCAATGAATAACGATGACTTTATCTCAATTATAAACTCCTTATCATTTCCATCTATAAGTATGTCATCTACATAAAATGTTAAAATCACAAGCTTGTTTCTTGATCTCTTGGTATAAACGCAATGGACTTCATCCATCATGGTAAAACCATTGGACAAAAGAACATTTTGAAAGCGTATATTCCACTGTCTTAAAGATTGTTTAAGGCCATAAATAGACTTCAAAAGTCTACAAACCTTTTGTTCGTGACCCTTTACAATGAACACTCAGGTTGTTCCATATGGATTTCTTCATCTAGTTCTCGATTGAGAAAAGTAATCTTTAAACCCATCTGATGTAATTCAAGATCCAGGCTTGCAACAATAGCTAGAACCAGGCGAACTGAGGTAAATCGTACAGCAGGCGAGAAAGTCTCTTCGTAGTCTATTCCTTTCTGTTCTATATACCCTTTCGCCAGTCGAGCCTTAAATCTCTCAACTGAGCCATCAGCCTTGAGCTTAATTTTGAGAACCCATTTGCTCCCAATTGCTTTGCGTCCTTTAGGGAGGTCAACTAGTTCCCAAACTTTGTTGAATCTCATAAACTCCAACTCATCTTCCATTGCTTTAGTCCATTTATCCTTAGAAGGGCATGAGAGAGCCTCTTTTACATTTTAGGCTCGTTTTCTTCTTGTAGGAGCAACATAAATAGTTATCCGCCCTCAACATCAAATCATCGGCGAAGATTCTTTTTACGAGAACCACGTTTTACTTGTGATTCATCATTGTTCCCATTATGATCAATGTTGCTCCCACTCAGATCAAGATCATTCATCCTGCTCCCATTTGGAACAAGATCTGTGACTATCTAGCTCCCACTTGGAAGAAGATCCATTCGGTCACTTCCATTAAAAGTAGAAGGATTACTTTCATTCGTATTTGATGATGAAGGAGGTCTCTGATGAGAAACTAATTCATCAACTGCTAAAATTCTCCCACTTGAATGAACCGATCCGTGTACTTCTTGATCCATTATCTCAAATAAGGTTAGGTCTTGACCTACCTCTCCCTTCTTAGAAAACTCATCCTCTAAGAATGTGATATCCTATGATTCAAACTCAGTTAAGCTCCCATTGTCTTGCTGACCTATAAACACATAACCTTTTGAGGTTTCAGAGTATCTTATAAAAATACTTTTCTTTCTCCTTGGGCCCAATTTGTCATATTTGTGAGAGGAATCATGTGTATGGGCAGCACAACCCCAAGGTCTTAGTACACTTAGGTCGGGTTGTCTTCTAGTCCATAACTCATATCGAGTGGTAGTAACTGATTTTGTAGGCACTCGGTTAAGTACATAGGTAGCAGTAAGCAACACATCACCCCAGTAACTAATTGGGAGGTTAGCTTGTGCCATCATTGACCTGACCATTTTAGGAGTGTTCTGTTTATTCTCTCGGCAACACCATTTTGTTGTGGAGTATTTGGGATAGTCAACTGATGAATTATTCCCTTTTCATCACATAAGTTATTAAACTGAGTTGATAAATATTCATAACCACGATCAGTTCGAAGAGCTTTTGTCTTCTTGTCTAATTGATTTTCCACTAAGCTCATATAACTTTTGAAGCAACTTATTGCTTCTGATTTGTGGGAAACTAAATAGGCATAACTGAAATGGGTAAAGTCACCAATAAATGTGATGAAATAACTTGCTCTATGCCTATCTTTGACATTCATAGGCCCACAGATGTCCGAATGGACTAATTGCAAAGGATATTCGGCTTTAGTCGCCTGACCAAAAGGTTTTCTTGCAGATTTTCCAGTTAGACAATTTTCACAACTGGATAATTCCAGATGTTCAATACTGGAAAGCAAACCTTTTTTTCTAACCTTTGCATTCTTTGTTGGTCAATATGACCAAGTCTAGCATGCCATATGTTTATATCACTACCATTTTATGTGAAAAAACAAACATAGAAAAACTAGCATTATTATTAAATGAAATCATAATCCAAATCCATAATAATTAAACCTCCGGTCACATGGCCAAACCCAAATAAAGTTAAACCAAAAGTCAACTTGGCAGAATTGCCATGACAAAACAAGTCAAATCTTAACATAAGCAAAACTGAAACTGAAATAACATTTTGGCAAATTGTTGGTGCAAAGAGAACATCGTCTAGTATTAGGTCTCGACTATCACGCAGGACTAACTTACATGTAATGATCCCTTCAACAACAACTTTGTTGTTGTTCCCTCAATATATCCACTTTGCTCCACGTGGAACTCACCGAAATTCAACAAAGGCACTATATTCTCAAGCTATGTGGTCCGCTGCTCCTGAGCCTACAATCCACAAAGGATTAGATTCAGTTAGAAAAACAGAACTAGAAACACAAAATTCACTAATTCGAGCATCGTGAAATAACTTTCTAGGAGGCTCTGAGCAATCTCTAGCATACTGACCCTTTTTGTCACAACTATAGCATTTCACTATAGCAACTTTCACACGTCTGGGACGTCTGTTCTTTCCCTTTTCGGTCTTGCTCTTTTAGCAGGCTGAACTTGAGGTGGTTCTCTCTTCTTTGCCCAGTTCCTTTTCTTTGAATCACTCTTGGTTATTGAGGTTGTTGCCATGTGCAACTAAGCTATTGGCTTTGCAGCTTCAAGTCGTTCCTCCTCTAACTCAAGGTGTCTCCGGACATCTTCGAGAGCTGTGATTCGCTCATTATGGGTCAAATGCATTTTCATATGACCCTAAGAGCTAGATAAAGAGCGTATGACAACTTGAATTTGTTGTTCACCAGTCAGCACATAACCAGCATCTTTCAACTCCCCGATCATATTTAACATTTGCCTCAGAAGTGTTTTATTAAATGTTCTAGACGTTTCTTGTACGAGTCAAATTTGATAGTTAAGGATCTCAGCCTTGCAGTGGAACATGTACCAAATCTTTTTCTCAAAGCATTCTAAAGATCCATAGCTCTTTGGTGATCCTTAAACTCCCTTAGAATGTCATCATCTAAGGAGCTCAACAATATAATGCGAGCAATAGAGTTCTTTTTCTTCCAACTGTCATAGGCTTCACGCTCACGCCTATGCTGAGCAGTGTTGCCTTCCTCATGCTCATTCATGACATTGTTGATAGCCTCTTGCTCCTCTAGCGCATATTGGACTTTCAAGCTCCAGGTTTCACAATTGTCACCATTGAGTTTCAACCCTTTGTTGAGCTGATTAAGCAACAATATTTTTCAAAGCAATAGTCATTCTTTAACAAAATAAAAAAAAT
Source organism: Nicotiana benthamiana (assembly GCA_034376525.1). Classification (NCBI taxonomy): domain Eukaryota; kingdom Viridiplantae; phylum Streptophyta; class Magnoliopsida; order Solanales; family Solanaceae; genus Nicotiana; species Nicotiana benthamiana. The sequence continues at coordinate 25,865,986 of CM067340.1, read as the reverse complement.
GAGGATCATAAAAAAAATATGCAAGGCACGATGTTCTACATACGACAAATTTATGACACTAAGCATCAATTGATTAAGTTAATAAACACATATAATAATTGTGGAGTCGAAAGTTCACTATGTTCCCAATCATCGTCCAACAATTAAAATGTTATGAAAATTAACGTACTCAATTATCTAGCTAAGTGTCTTAATCATGTTTAAGACAACAAAATTATCTGTCATGATTTTACAATTCCATGTAGATTATAAGTTAACAAATAACTTATATTAGCATGCAAATAAAACTAATGTCAAACTAATTAACATTTATTGCATACTATACAAATTTAACATTAGATTTACTTTAATGTTAAACTAATTAACATATTAAACAAATTAACAAGTAAATATATTGTTAAACAAATTAAAATTTCAAGCATGTTAAATAAATTAACAAATAGATTTAATGTTAAACTAATTAACAAATAAAATTTAATGTTAAAGAAATTAACATTTCAAGCAATTGGGATAATAAAATTATTATAGATTTCATAAAAGAATATAAATACTAAATTTATGTATTTATATTCTGAAAATTAAGTTCATAAGACTAATTTTAATAATCTGAATTTCAATACATTCTGCGCTCACGCAGGGTCCAAGGAAGGTTGGCACCTTCAAGGGTGTGATATAGACAACCTCTTTTAACGAACATCGTAGCTGCTTTTACGCCTCGAACATATGACCTATAGGTTACATGGAGGTCTTGTTCCTATAAAATGCTTTACCAGTGTTCTTTTGGGGAATAATAGTTGATGACATATGATAATGTAAAGTTTATGGCATATGATTGTCTTTCAAGTTGTAAGATAATAAGGTATGAGGCCGCTTTAGTACGCCCTAAGCGGTGCCAATCCAAATTCAGGAAATTACGCTGGATGGACCTTTTTAGAATTCTGAAGTCGCTGGTAGAATTTTAAAGCATGCTGCCAAAATTTTCACAGATGGAAAATTCTGACAGTTGTCATGTTTTGTGGAAAAACATGGTGACCATTTGAAAAATTCTAGATAATTGCCATGTTTTTGAAAATCTTGATAATCACCGTATGAAAATTTCTTGCAACTTCAATTTTTGTGACAAATCTTGGTGATCACCATATGAAAAATTCTAGTAATTGCCATGTTTTTGTGGCAAATTTCGATGATCACCATATAAAAAGTTGTAGAGATTGCCAGGAAAGCTTTCCAAAAATCTGATGGAGACTTTTTCCCCACGACTTCTCTTACCATGGTCAAAAAATCAGATTAGTTGAGCCACCTTATAGTTGTATGATAAGGCATGAGGTCCCTTTAGTAGGCCCTACGTGGCACCAATCCCAATTAGTCCTACTACTTGTAAGACAAGGTACGAGGATCCTTTAGTGTGGTGCCAATCCGGATAATTAATTTAACAATGTTGATTGAGTAAAGTGATATCAACTAGGAACCAGGATTTTGGTAAAAGGAACTGTTCTTTTGATAGTTTCGATAAATTTAATATTTTAATGTGATCAAAAGGAAAAACTTCTCGAATGTGCCTTTTACTATTCTTAATCAAATCTGGACATAACTGTCTGCATCTTTAAAATCATTCACTTATCTATAAGACCTTTACAGTTTGATATGTCCTTCAACTTTGGTTTTGTGTGTCTGGCTTATGTTCTCTTGTTAACCCTTGTGTGTCTCAATTATTATCTAGTAACTTACCAGTTATTTCAGTTGCTTACAATACAAGTATATCGTTTTACGTTTATTTGTATATGATGTCTGGTCTGTATTTTCTCACTTCATGATTTTTCCTTTTGTTGGTAATAGTTAGTTAATGACTACAGTCAACTTCTTGTCCGCTTTGTAGCTAATACTTAGCGAAAGATAGAGCCAATAGAAGAAATAAATTTATATAGATATTAATTAGTTGGGAATGCTTTCTTAGTCATGTTAATACAATTACTTTAGGTCCAATGCTTTCTAGGAGTCTTAGAGCTTTTTATGTCAGCCGGAAATATAGAGATCTTATGTAGAACTTTTCGTTTTTATTTTTATTTTCCTTATTGTCGGCTTGAGATGTAGGGGTAGCCTTGGCATAACTGGTAAAGTTGCTGCCATGTGACCAGGAGGTCATAGGTTCAAGCTACGGTAATAGCTTCTTGCAGAAATGCAAAATAAGACTGCGTACAATAGACCCTTGTCGTCCGGCGCTTCCCCGGAGCTTCCCCGGACCCTGCGCACAGCAAGAGTTTAGTACATTGATCTGTCCTTCAGCTTGAGATGAATTTTAGATGAGGAATATGTCAGTGAGGATTCATACTGGCCGACGCCAACTTGTTTAGCATTGAGGCTTAGCTGTTGTTGTATCAATTGAGGGTGATTGCTAATTTGTCAAAGTATTTCTATGTTGAACCAATCTATGAAGGTGCGGAGGATTTGAGGCATGATGATGATAGGGAGAGCAATGGCAGGGAGGTAAGTTCCCCTGCAACTCAAGACCATCAGAATCACAAACACCAGTTAACTGAAGCGACTTTACATTCCATTGAATCATCAGAGAAGGAAAACGAGGAGAGAGATTTGGGAGTTCTGGATGAGAAAACCCGAGTCTCAGACGGTTTGGTGGATACGGGATTAGAGGAAATGGAGAACGAAGCTAACGCAGTGTTGTATGATGATGCTGTAGCAACTTTAGATGCAAATCCCTCTGCGGCCATAGGAAACAAAGAAAAGATAGAGCTTCCTTCCTACGATACTCCTACAGTTCATGCCAGTGTTCAAGCAGATGAGATGAAAGATTCTCCCCATGACGATCAGGTTTGCCACTTCTTCTTTGGCTTTTTGAGACAGTGTCATACAATTCTCTAAGCACCAAGAAGTTTATTCTTTTCGCATCTTTTTGTGATAATATGTATGCAGCCACCAGTAGCTTTGGTTCCACGGCCAGTGCAAACAACTTCCTGGAAGAGTTGCTGTGGCTTGTTTGAGGTGTTTGCAGGATCGAATAAATAACTTCAGGTTGGAAATCCTTCTTTCTATTTTTTTCTTTTTCTCTTGGGACATCGGTTTTCACATGGCAAATGTATATAACAACAAAAATGTGTAACTCTTATCAGTTGGATGACCTCTTGGTTTTCGTTCTGGTCGTTATCCTTATTTTGTTATCTTTGAAGATTCTGTAGAGAGTTTTGGGAGAAGTGATTTTCTCGTATTGCTTACAAAGGTATATATAGAGTACAGAGAGAAACCAAATCCTACCAACTATAGGACTGTACAATAATAAATGAAATCAAATCCTACCAACTATAGGACTGTACAATATATTCTAATACGCCCCCTCAAGATGGAGGGCCGGAGGACACGCCAATCTTGGACATTAACAGAAGAAGCCGAGGACGAGATAAGTGCTTGGTCAGCAGAGGATACATGAGCAACACGAAGAGACCTATTCTGAACCAATTGACGAACAAAGTGATAATCAATAGAGATGTATTTCATGCGTGAATGAAACACAGGGTTAGCACAGAGGTAAGTGGCGCCAATGTTGTCGCTGTAAATGACAGGGGCAGTCGGAAGAGGAACATGAAGCTCGCGCAGCAGGGTGAAGCCAACGAACTTCAGCGGCAGCATAAGCAATGGCACGATACTCAGCCTCACTAGAAGACCGTGCAACGGAACGCTGCTTTTTGGAGCTCCAGGAAATAGGATTAGGCCCTAGAAAGACAACATAGGCACCAGTTGAGGAGCGGTCATCACAGTTTCCACCCCAATCAGCATCAGAGAAACAATGCTGAGGTATAGCAGTTGAAGGACGCAGCCAGACCCCAAAGTCACGCGTCCCATTCAGATACCGGAAGAGGCGCTTAACTGCACCCCAATGAGTGACAGTAGGAGCGTGCATGAACTGTGAGAGTTTATTCACAGCAAAGAAGATATCAGGACGAGTGAAGGAGATATATTGGAGGACCCTAAGGGCCTGTCGATAGGCGGATGCGTCGGCAGGGGCCGAGCCGTCGGCCAGCTGAAGGCGGGTTGACGCCGCTGTTGGTGTCTGAACAGGGTTGGATTCTAGCATATTATGGCGAGTCAAAAGATCAATAACATATTTACGCTGAGAAAGATAACACCCCTTGGAGCTGCGCAGAACTTCAACACCAAGAAAGTAGCTTAGATCACCCATGTCTTTAAGAGAAAACTGAGTCCCAAGAGAGTCAATACACGGTTCAAGAAAGCAGAATCATTACCAGTCAATATGAGATCATCAACATATACCAAAAAATAGGCCGTAATACCAGAATGCTGAAAGACGAAGAGCAAAGTGTCAGAGGTAGTGTTGACGAAACCCATGGTCAGAAGGCACTGGCGGAGCGCACTGTACCATGCCCGAGGTGCCTGTTTGAGTCCATAAATAGCTTTCTGTAACTTACAGACATAAGATGGATAGGCTTTATCAACAAAACCCGGTGGTTGTGCCATATAAACATCCTCTGTAAGCCTCCCGTGGAGAAAGACATTGTTCACATCCATTTGACGAAGAGGCCAGCCCTTGGAAACAGCTAGACTGAGAACCAAACGCACAGTTGCCGGCGTAACAACCGGACTGAAAGTCTCCTAAAAGTCTACACATGGACGCTGATGCAAACCCTTCGCAACAAGCCGGGCTTTGAACTTATCCACAGTACCGTCAGGCTTTCGTTTGATACGATAAACCCACTTGCAACCCACAACATTTTGTGAAGAATCAGGCGGAACAAGATCCCAGGTGCCATCCGTAGCAGAGCATCAAACTCTGATGACATAGCAGCGCGCCAGCGCTCATCAGACATAGCAATAGACAAAGTCTGAGGTTCAGTAATAGCTAGAGAGGTGACAGCAGACATACCAAACTTCTTGTTGGGCGTAAAGATGTTATTTTTGCTGCGAGTTTGCATATGATGACCACCCTGAGAGGATATAGGTGGCGGCAAAATGGGTGTAGCGGCAGCAGGGGCCGCTGGCGGTGTCGGAAGGGGCGCTAGTGGTGCGGGCGTTGGCGCCGGCAGTGCGTCCGGTGAAGGATCGATAGTGGGAGCGGCGGTATGTACTGGTGGCGGCAGCGGAAGGACTTCTAGGGAGACCGGAATGGGTACAGTGGGAGACGCGGGGTTAGACAATTTGGAGAACGGGAAGACATCTTCATGGAACGTGACATGACGAGAGACGAAGATTTTAGACGTTGAGGGATCAAAGCATAGATAGGCGCTTTGAGTAGTAGAGTAGCCGAAGAGGACACAGGCACGAGATCTGGGTTCCATTTTGTGTGAGGTGTAAGGCCGAAGCCAAGGGAAGCATTGACAACCGAAGATACGTAGTTTGGCAAGGTTGGGGCGCTTATGGAAGAGACACTCAAAGGAGGAGCGCATCGAGAGATTTGTCTTGGGAAGACGATTAATGAGATAGACTGCAGTAGCAAAGGCATAAGGCCAGTAAATGAGAGGTACAGAGGCATGATGAAGGAGAGTGAGACCAGTATCGACAATATGACGGTGACGGCGTTCAGCATAGCCATTGTGCTAGGGTGTATGAGGAGGTGAAGTGAGATGTGAGATGCCATTGGAGGCAAGAAAAGAGCGTAAAGCAAGGAATTCACCCCCATTGTCAGTGTACAGAGTAATGATTTTAGCAGAGAAATATTTTTCTACAAGGGATTTAAAAATGGTAAAAGTTTGTAAGACATCAGATTTACGGCGTAAAGGAAAAAACCAAACATACTTAGAAAAGTGATCAACAAAGATGACATAATATTTAAATCCTTCATTAGAAATAATTGGAGAGGTCCATACATCGGAGAAAATAAGCTTCAATGGAGCAGTAGAAGATAAACTGGACTCGGAAAAAGATAACTTATGACACTTATGAAGCTGGCAAGAGACACAAGCAAGATCAGACACATTAGTGGACGCTATACAGCTAGAAGATACTAAATGACGCAGGATTTTAGCTGACGGGTGACCAAACCAAGAATGCCACAAAGACGCAGAAAGCTTTTGTGCCGTGAGGGCGGACGGGGGACTGGAAGCCGCCGGCCAGTAGTAGGTGTTGCCCCTAAGTGGGCCGCGAACGAGTGTTGCCCACGTGCGACGATCCTTCACCTGAAAATCAGTATATGAAAGAACAACATTAACATTATTGTGACGATATAATTGGGCAACAAAGATCAAATTTTTACGCATATGTGGAACACAGAGAGCCCCAGGTAATAAAAGAGAGGAATAACTGTTTAGTTGTCCAGTATGTGTAATTGTCAAACCTTCATCGTTACCAATAATCACATTGTCGAAACCAGTGTAAGGACTGTGAAGAGACATGTTGGCAAGATTATAGGTTATGTGATGAGAGGCACCAGAGTCCAGGATCCAATCGGATGTAGAGGGAATCGTCGGAGAATGATGGGCTGTGTGAGCAGCCGGATAAGGCGGCGAAGCATAAGCTGGCCGCGGCAGTGGTCCACCATAAGGGGGCTGATTGGCGCCGGAGATGGGATAGGACGGACAACGGCGCGCGGAGTGGCCAAATTCACTGCAAAGCTGGAACTTCCCATTGTACCCGCGAGATTGGCCATTGCTGGAGTAACAACCGCGACTGGAGGCTGAACCGCGGCTGCTACGGCCGCGCCCGCGGCTACCGAAGCGGTTACGGCTGGACTGCTGTCGGCGACGAAGGCAGCCGACGGAGCCAAATCAGATGCGGCGGAGGAGGCCGGCGCACGAGCAGTAATCTGAGCCTCCATGCTTAACAGCTTGTCATGTAATTCAGCAAAAGAGATTGGAGATTCGCGGGCTTGGATGGCATGAGAGAGTTCCATATACGGGGCATCAAGACCATTGAGAACCTTAATGACAAGATCCTCAGAATCAACAGTAACACCCAGGAGAGATAATTCATCCACAATAACGCGAATACCGTGCATAAAATCAGTAATAGATTTGGAACCTTTTACCGGATTATGGAGCTGCTGTTTGAGAGCCATGATACGACTACGAGAAGCAGTGCTGTATGTGCGTGCGAGGATGTCCCAGGCCTCTTTAGAGGTTACTGCAGCAGCAATGAACGAGATGATCGTCGGTGTGATCGACGAGATGATGACACTGAGAATAAGATTGTCCAGGTGAATCCAATAAGGATATGCTGGATTGGGGGAAGTTACCTCCTTGTCGATGATAGTGGCTGGTGGGCATGGCTTCGAGCCGTCCAAGAAGCCGAGGAGGTCGTAACCCGTAAGAAGGGTTCGAAATTGGAATTTCCACGCCAGGTAATTAGTGGAATCCAATTTGAGTGGGATCTGAGCCGATGCATTGATGGCAATCGACTGGAGAAGATCGTTTGAAGTCGTTGCGGCCATGAGGCGTGATGCAAAGGAGAGGAGGCGTCGACTGTTGAGGCAGATAGGAAAAATGTGATGCCGCCAAAATGGAAGTGTCACTGGGGTGGAAAATCTTATTTTGAAGAAAAGTTGTCCATTCACCAGAAGAAGTGTGGACCTGATTCTGTTAAAAATTCCAATCATTCAAAGCAGCAGAGGAAGAAGTTAAAACTTGGAGTAGAATTGTTGAAGCAGGAAACAGATTCTATGGAGTCAGAAACTAATATGCAGAAAACAGATTCTATGGAGTTAGAGGCTAGCGTGCGGAAAATAGATTCTATTGAGTCAGAGACGGATATGCATGAAACAAGTCACAGGAAGAACATGCAGCGTAGTAGCATGACAGAAGAAGGGAAGAATGATGATTCTATTAACAATTCAGATAGTGTATGCCAAAATTTGTCACGGAAGAAGTCGATTTTGCATTCAGTAAAGTGGGATCGCATCATCTTTGATGAGGTAGGTCATTCATTCACATATCACGCACTGCCGATTAGTGCAGTGGCAACGGCAGCGCGGGTAGGAAATAATTAGAGTTTCTTTGGCGATAAGCCACTGGCCTCTGATACCATGTAGAGAGTTTTGGGAGAAGTGTTTTTCTCGTATTGCTTACAAAGGTATATATAGAGTACAGAGAGAAACCAAATCCTACCATCTATAGGACTGTACAATAATAAAGGAAATCAAATCCTACCAACTATAGGACTGTACAATATATTCTAATAGATTCATCGAATCAATAGCAATAAGCCCGGTTTGAAGAGGCTCATATACGGAACGGCGCGAAATAATACCCGGGGCGGCAGATTCGATTAATCGAAATTCAGAAGCTGAAATTTCACCTCTACCATCAATAGGTTTAGCCAGGGCATTTATAACACGACCCAAATAAGCCGAGATCTCTTTTTAACAAAAAAGAGTTGGATTTTGCCAGCCTTAGCCGAAGAAGACTGTTCGTATAGTAGTAGGTTTCAGAACCGGCTCAAACTATCTCATAGGTCGTCCTCAGTACAAAAGGTCAATTCAATTGCATGTAATAATTAAGTGCTTCTTAATTTAAAATTGGGCTCTTTGCATTTCTCGCACTAATTGACCGCTACCTTCTAGTTTGGTTTCATTAGGAATTTTAAACTTTGAGAACAGCGGTAGAGCTAGGATTTGAAGTTTATCCGTTCGAGAATCTAATTTTCTTAAGTTACTTATTCTAAATTAATAAATTATATATATATTCGATGAATTTCTTAAGACAAATACATAGTATGGACAAAAGCTACCTAGTTCGGTCGAACCCATAGACCGTGCTCTAGCTCCGCCCTGGCTTGAGAACAGTGAGAGATTGTTGAACTAAATTTGAGGAATAATTCTGATCTATGACCTATGAAGTTGTCAAGGTCACATGAGTTGAGCAATTTTAAGCTCTATAGGTTGAACGCATGGGAGTGCGGTTATTACAACTTACTAGAAAAGGAAACGGCTAAAACATATGTATTGAGGAATATGCGGATTAAATTCAGATATAGACAAGTACCACTGACCTTTTTTGAATGCTTTTTGAGCTAGTTCTTCAAGGAAGATGGTGCTGATGATTATTATTCGGAATAGCTAGATGAGTTTTCAGCTCCATCTTTGTCTCTGAAACCAGACTTAGATCTAATATTTTGTTGTTCTGTGACTGATTTGGCAGTATCAGGAGAGATAGGATTAGGAATGAAGATATCCGGGACAGAGTGGGAGTAGCCTCCGTGGGGAAAAGATGTGGGAGTCGAGGATGAGATGATTTGGACATGTTAAGAAAAGAAGCATTAATGCTCCAGTTAGGAGGTGTGACAGGTTGGCCATGGAGAGTTTGAGTAGAGGTTGAGGTAGGCCTAAAAAGTGTTGGGGATAGGTGATTAGGCAGGACATAACGCTGCTTCAGCTCACCGAGGACATGACCCTTGATAGGAGAGTGTGGAGGTCGAGGATTAAGGTAGAAGGTTAGTTGGTAGTTTATAATTGTTCACCGATAGTCTTAGTAATATGTTCATATTCTTAGATTTTTATTATGTTATGGTTTTGTTCGCCTCAGTTATTGTATTCCCTATTGCAATTATTTGGTGCCACCTATCCTTTATCTTTTTTTTTTTTCTTTTCTTTTATCTTCCATCTTTCTTCCTCCCTTGCTTTCCTCCTCTTCTTCTTGCCCTTCCTGTGCCGAGGAACTATTGGAAACAGTCTCTCTGAATTAGGTAGGGGTAAGGTGTACGTACTGACTACCCTCCCCAAACTCCACTCATTGGGATCAAACTGGGTTTGTTGTTGTCACTGATTTGGCAGTTGACTAGATAACAAATTACACATTTCCAGCCTCAGCTTTTAGCTCTTTATTGGTATTGATCATTCTTTCTCCCTCTCCCACGTGCACTTTGCCTCTTTTTGTTTCCCCCCGGGGGAGGTGGGCAGACCAAAACGTCCTTTTTTTTCCTAGGCTTTCGTCTGTAAGTTATCTCTTGAAACTGATATTACTGATTTCAAATGGATTTAAAGGGTGATTCGGCTAAATGTGTGACTTTGATCTGCTGTTTGATTAACTTTTGGATCAACACTGGCTAAACTGCAGCTCCTAAATCATCGTTGGCGTACACCAAATTATACCTTCTTTATCATTTCAAGAACATGTTTTCGTCTTCTATTAGTTTGTTCTTAAGAGGGCATCAGACTGTTAGGGATGTTATGCCTGTTATACTGCCAAAACAAATTGTAGAGCATAGACATAGGATGATTTGGTCTATTTAAGGGCATCCCAGTGCACTAAGCTCCCGCTATGCGCAGGGTCCAGGATGGAGCCGGACACAAGGATCTATTGTACATAGTCTTACCCTGCATTTCTACAAGAGGCTGTTTCCACGGCTCGAACCTTTGACCTCTTGGTTATATGGCAGCAACTTTACCGGTTACGCCAAGGCTCCACATGGCAAGTTTGAATTTGCTGAGTGTGAATTTGCTATGTTTAGGAAACAAATGAGGTTGTTTGAACCCTAGCCTTCAAATTATCCAACTTGTTTAGCGTTTCTTTTTAAGGATACTAAATTGATGTGTGTGTGTTTTTTCTTTCTTTTCATCTTAGTAACACCTGATTGATATTTGGTTGGAGTTTGCCAACTTTACTATATCTGGCAATTGATATTTCTTTCCTACTGCAGCATTGACATACATTTTGATTCCAAGCAAATCTTATTCGCGATGCAGAGGAGAGTGTGAAGGTTGAGTAGACAAGCAACATCTGGACGTTCTTAGTGAATATAGAAGTTTATGATAGTTTTCATCTTCTTGAACAATCACGAGCTAAGAACATCGTTATACTAGCTTATATTTCTGTTATCCTCGTGTTATTTGAAAAGCAACTCGACGCCCCTTGAATTCTGTACTGCTTTCCTGTTTTTTAAATTTTTTTTGGCAGTGGTTAGCTTTTTGGCGCGATGTTACCAGTTTTTTAGGGAGAGCTGTTTCTTTAGTTGCACAGGGAACTTAAAATTAGACTTTCTTTACTATTATTGGTTTTTGAAGTTTTGAGCAGCACATATTGTTGATAATTCCTTGGTTTAGTTGAACATATGTTTCCCAATCTGTTTACTTCAGTAGTTACCCCTTTTCATTCTTCTGCACTAAGTAGATGCATATTTTTGAGATGAATGATTGATTGTCTTTCTGGTTTACAATGTAATGGTTCTAACTTTACCTCATTGTAAGACCCAGCCAACCTGTATATTTGTCGTAGAAATGACACCATGTAGCTACTCTAAAGGCTTGCTATTAAGAATTAATCGATGCATTTTGAATTTCAGTTTTTCAGTTCAAATTTTTGGGACAAAAATGTCCTGAATTATCTTGAAGTTTAGATTTTTAGTTTAGAATTGGAGGACAAAATAAGTGTTGTCTCATGTTTAAATAGCATCTCTGATAATGGCTATTTGTGCACTTGCCATATTTGTCCCCCTTTGGACCTAGGCATGTACTGTTTTAACACGCATTAGTAGGGTTTCACACTTGTTTTCTTATATATCCAGTATTTCCCCCATGTTTTACCTCGTGTGGATTCACCTAGGGTGCTGCATACAACCCCGTAGGAAGGGTGGATCTAGTGTAACAGTATTTGGTTCATTTGAATCCAGTACTTTTGGCATATTCGGCACTGAATATAAACTTATGTGTAAAAATTATCTAAAATAGGAACAAATAGTAGATATGAACCTATAATGTTAACAATATAATGGGTTCAATACACCCATAGATTCAAATACTAGATATGCCTCTGCCTTAGGGCATAAGTTTGTCACAACTCAAAGATCATAGTGTCTGTGACCCTCACTCGTACTGTGAAATACTTATTTCTTTCATACGAATTCAGTGGAATATGTAGACAAGAGGGGTTGCTCTGATGGTAAGCAACCCCCACTTCCAACCGAGAGGTTGTGAGTTCGAGTCTCCCCAAGAGCAATGTGGGAAGTTCTTGGAGGGAAGGATGCCGGGGGTCTATTTGGAAACAGCCTCTCTACCCAAGGGTAGAGGTAAGGTCTGTGTACACACTACCCTCCCCAGACCCCACTAAGTGGGATTATACTGGGTTGTTGTTGTTGTTGAATTCAGTGGAATATGTATTTGTACAAACAAGAATGAGAATTACAAAATTAAAAGGAAAAAGAAAAATGGAAAAGTACTCAATCCACACTCTTCACACTATATGATTCAGATATCAAGCTCATTTATCTCCTTGTTGAAGTACCATGAATGACAGCTATATATACCAATTGAGTGAAAGATAGGATTATCAAGAATGCTTCCATTGTTATCTGCAAATTGATCAAAATAGAGAAGTTAACATTTTGTGATATCGTTCTTTTTCTAAAAACTATTAAAATGGTAATTCATCGTCTTCTTGCGCCGAGAGCCTTTTGGAAACAGCATCTCTACTCCCTGGGGTAGGGGTCAGCGCATACACTACCTTCCCTAAACCCTACTACTATGATTTTACGGAGTTGTTGTTGTTGTATTAACATGGTAATTCAGTTATATCATACACTCACCAATCTTGCATTCCTCAACTCCAATTCAATTTCTTTCCAGGCAAAGCTGCACAAAAGAGCAACCAAGTTGTCATATTATAAAGATAAAATTGTATAAAATTTAAGCACATAGTCTGCATATTTTGCATAAAATTTGAGATACACTAATTATCACGACTCGAACCAAACTTTTATACAGTGACAGTGTAATAATATTATTTATGGAATTTAATATGTTGTAGCAGATTGTGTGTCTGGTTTCTGAGTAACTAGTTTCACCTATCATAGGCAAAATTACCTCAAGTTATTTTTTAAGTGATCAACTAGTGTAAAAATTCTTTTACGTTGTCAATACCTGGAAGCTAAACTTTGAGTGACTTCTTTTACGCATAACTATCTGCTATCTGGAGCCTACTGGTCGACTAATTTAGATTCCTGTCGCATACAGTCCAGAAAGGGGGAAACGCTCCCTACTAGAAGTTTTTCTATTCCCACAGCTTAAATCCGAGACCGATGATTAAAGCTAAAGGGATCTCATCCATCCCGTTACACCCGTTGACAGTACTTACCCCATGGCGAGAAGCGTAAAACTCCATGCAATGATGGCAGCAGAGGCAGCAGCTTGTAAACTGTCAATATTCCAATAGCGAATGTGGTTGAATCCAGAGAGGGCTGATGCAACTCCCACAACGCCAGCAATCAAAGCAAATACAACAAAAAGCCCAGTTGCAGCATTCCCCATTGGGAAGTATATTGGTGAGAAATGTGCTGGAAGATTAAATCTTGGACCTGTTAAAAAGAAATAATACAAACTCTATTAATTTTATATGTATTATAATCTATAGATGCGGAGGCGGATCCGCGATTTAATTTTTATGAGTTCCTGCACTGATCCCGAGTAAATTTTCAATAGTAACTGGGTTTACATTCAAACATTTATAGATATTTAGTAAATTTTTCGAATACATTTACATTGTTTGGACAAAATCTACTAGATTCACATGAACCCATAGGTGGGGAGGTGAATCCGCCACTGCACAGACCGTCTTTCTTATACTGTTAGAGAAGAAGCAAATTTAAGATTTAGAATCAGCGAATTCAGAATGAATGAGCGTCATTTAGTTACGTGTACATTATAGAATTTTAACAGAATTCAAGACAAAAACAATGAGTTTAGTTGAACTCAAGGAACCCGTCCTAAAGCTACCTATGCGTCAGACCAGGCTCTCCAAGTATGTAATAAGTCAAGAGCGCGCAAGCTGACCCAGACAGCAAAATTATTAAAAGAAATCGTAAAATTGCGTGTTTGTAGACGGTGATCATACCAATGATGAAACCATGATCAATGGCAAAGTTCATAGCCCATCCACCAATACCTAAAACAATGACATACATGCAGAAGTTGAGTACCAAAAGAAAAGATGCAACAGGTTTTAGCTGTCCACCAGCCATTTTTGGATCTAGAATTTGATACTAAAAAGGGAAAATATTCTTGATTCAAGATATTTGAATGTGTTTCTCGCAATTTCTTTGGGGTTTTATATATGAATACTTATAACTGAAGGTTTTTGTTCTTTTCTTGTTAGGTTGATTGTTCAAAAAGTGATTTGTGTTGTAAAGATGATGATGCTTCATTATCAAGATAAGCAAACAAAATATAAAGATTCTTTCTTGCTATGAATATTTTTCAAATATTATTTTGAGTGGTACCTTCTTTGATTTCCCAAGATTAATTATTTCTTGCTATTAAATTTTTTTAAAATATTATTTTTGGTTGGTATATTCTTTGATTTCGAAACCAACATTCTTTGTCTAGCCGCCATTCTTCCTATGAGGAAGGTGTCATTCCTTGCCAAGCTTGTAAGAGTTCATTTCACTGGTCTAGATTAATAATACCATTTTATGTCGGATAATGTTACCAGTTTATTGGAAAATTAACGAAAATGTGAATGAAACCAAAATTAATTGCCTGAAAATACCCATATATACAAAATGTTACAATTTATACCTTTTTAGTGGAGATTTATTGCAAAATACCCAAGAGGTATGCACATTATGTACCTTTGGGTTATCCAATTCACATGTTATATACCTTAGTACATAATAGTGTGATTAATTTCCGTATTCCTTCGGATTATACAATTATGTGAATTGTATACTGAAGTAGTTTCGGCAAACAGGCCTATGACCGGTTGTATTCCTGCATTAGAATTTCATACTATCAAAGTTAAAAAAAAAGGGAATCTAGTGCATTAAGCTCCCCCTACGCACGGATTTCGAGGAAATACCGGATCACAAGGATCTATTGTATGCAATCTACTCTGTATTTCTGATAGACTGTTTCCACGGCTCGAACCTATGTCCTACTCGTATGGCAGCAACTTTACCAGTATCAAGTGTTAGTTAGCTTTTACACTGCCCGATTAGTGTATAAACAGTAAACACAAGCTTTTACATGCAAGTCAACTCATCTCTGCATTTCTTCATTCAATTTTACTGAAGATCACTTTGCAGCTTCACGTGGCTACCTTTCAAAAAGAATTACACCAATGTGATACATATTTCCGTTTCCACAGATTTACAAGTGACCAGAATATACAGTTTCTGTGAAATGCTGCAGCACTCCCCCTCATTTTTCGATACCCTGCTGCATGTATTGAATCAAATCATATCCAGCAGTCGTCCACTTATTGTATGCATCACTGCATGCACGAATCATGTAATTGGCTGCTTCACGTTCACTCATCTCCTATGGGGTCACCCCTACTAAAGCAAGGCAATCTGCTATCTACCATCATCGAAACTGTATTGATTATCCCTATCCATGTAGCGACGTGCAGCAAGGTAACCCTTGACACACAAGCTGGAAAACCAGTCCAACTTTAGCATAAGAAAAAAGATATTCGTATGTAAGAAGACGGTGCAATTTGTCCAAAAGAGATCACTTACCTTACAAATTGGTACCATGCCTCACTTTTCATTGCTCCAGATGGGTCAATTAACTGGGTCATCTCATGACTCGGCTTGAAATGAGCACTTTCAAATCGCATATTTCTACCGGGAGAAATTTCAAGGATAAAACCGAAATCAATGTGGACAAGCCTACCAGCACTGCAGAACAATAGAGAAAGGAAATTCATCAGCAGATGAGTCAATATTACCCAACCAATATTGATAAGCATTAAAAAATTATATATTTATTCCAGAATAATGTAATCGTTTCTTTAGGCATCCAAAAAGTATGTCCATTTTCATGAACTCTTCCAGAAGGAAATCTGCACCGTCCACGTGTAAACAACATTCTGAAAAGGACCGTACAGTTGTGAAGTGAAGTTAATTCTCATTATTTGGTTCTTGGTTTGTTAAGACTCATTTAAGACTGGTTTATTCAATAATCAAGCAGAGCTAGAAATATCATCTATAGTGTTAAATAAGTCTTAACAAACCAATAACCTCAAATAATTAAGTCATTAGCAATTTAGATATATAGAATACAAAGCTACTTGAGCTTGCCTCATGAACACAAATGTTTGACTTCCTTTATTTCTTAATCTGATCCTTCATAGTAGGCATCCAAATCATACTTCAGAAAAACGAGCCCATTTTATGACAATTGACACATCATTGACATCTAAGGAGGAAAGGCATTGTCATGACAGAAAACATTTTAAGAAAACACTTCCAAACACGTGAAACGGCAGGTGATCTCCCCATTGTCATGCACTTCAAGTGTTAATACAGCTTAGAATATTGACATGACAATACTTTAGAAGGTTTCCACATCTTAACACCAAATTTGACTTGGATAAGGGTAATGTCACAAGCACTGCCAGTAGGAAACTTAACAATCAAAGACTAAGGTGTTTACCTATCAATCAGAAGGTTCCCATTATGTCTATCCTTAGGTTGAAGCAACACGCTGGCAACTGCATAACCTGCACCGCTAATGATGAAGTTCTCACGAGCAGCTTCAAAACCGGGAGAGCCAACAGGCCCAAAGTCTTGTTGGAAAATTTCATACAGACCACCATCAGTCCTTCTGCTCCGTGAGTTGGGTACAACCGACAGATATAAAAAGATTTTGGAGGTAAAAAAAGCTATAAGACCACAATACTAAGGGGTCGTTTGGCTTAGAGACAAGTTATGTTGGGCAGGGATTCATAATATTGGAATTAGTAGTGTAATGATTAGAAATGCAAGGGTTGTAATGCGCTTATATCATGTTGAATATTTAGTTTGATGTATCACAAATTAGAAAACAATGTATAATTCATCTATGTTTACTTTTTAATCCATGTATTCCTAATACGTGCATTCTCATTCCACATTCTTACCTAGCATAAGATACTCCTAAATCCTAATACATATTCCCGCATAACTTATGCACATATTCTCTATGAGAAAAATAAAAGTAACCGAACATGGTATAAAATATGCTGGATTTTAATGTAGAGATTAAATCCCTTCAAACCCCAACCAAATGACACCTAACTGATCCCATAATCATAGTCCATAGGATACACTTAATGTCATCTTTCTTATGTATTGTACTGTAGATATACCACCATGTATCACGTGCTGGGTTTTCTCACCAAAAAAAGTCATATACATCAGAAAACAACTCTTAAATTTATATAAAATACATAACAGAACCACTGCGTCCATCTTTAATTTCTTATGTAAATGGTCAGTTATACAGATAGGGGGCGTACACGCTACCTTCCCCAGACTGCACTTGTGAGATTATACTGGTTTGTTTTTTTTTTTATTTTTTTTTTTGAATCCACTAGGCAAGTGCCTAGGGTTGGTTTTTATATTAATAACAGAAAAGAAAAAGAAAATACAACAAATAGAAAAGTACAAATAAGGGGTACAATAGCACCGGTATTGTTACCCATATAACGCAACCGGGCTACCCTTATTGTACTAATCCTATCGAGGCATAAAATAACCTCACTAGCAAGC
Organism: Nicotiana benthamiana; assembly: GCA_034376525.1. Lineage (NCBI taxonomy): Eukaryota > Viridiplantae > Streptophyta > Magnoliopsida > Solanales > Solanaceae > Nicotiana > Nicotiana benthamiana. The sequence goes on along the minus strand of CM067340.1, from coordinate 25,848,568 downwards.
ATGCAAAAAGAAAGAACTTGCTAAGACTAAATGTTCAGTGATCATCACAGAGTTTATAGCATACTCTGTAATGATATTACATATGATAATACTTAAAAAATATTAAAATAATACAATGTAACAAATTGAGTCTTTGTCGTATTTGTTGAAACTTGTGCATTCATCAATTCGTAGCTCTTGTTCTTCTTCTTCTGCTTTCTTCAAATATTCTTCAAACTTTATCATTTCTTTTTTGATTTATTTGACCTTGTGGAGGTTGTAGGAACACTTCCCTTTTGCTTTGCGTGTCTCATTTGTGGTAATCTACGGGCAATCTCTTGTGTTGCTTTTTTTTCGCCACTTTGTTGCCTACCATCCCAACTTGTATTTCTTGTTGTAGATTTCCTATTTTTTCCACTATGCATTGGTGATAAATCGCCTTCCTCGCTGCCGCTGCCCGGAGTTGATTTAGAGTAATATTATCGTCATCTTCTTCATAAACATCTCTGCCTAAATTTATAGGATTTAGAATTTCTTGAGGAAAATCTTGTAACACCAATGCATTTCCTTCCTGTGACTTATCCACCATTGCATCTCTTTGTTTTTGTTTTGTGAGTTGCATTTTATTTCTGTTTCTGCTCATGTGTCCTGTGTTGCCAACAATATGATTTATAGGAATAACTGGATTGGAACTTACCATTGCATCCAATAATTTCCTCTCCTCTACTGATATTAGTGGAATGGTTGTCACGAGCTGTTGTTGTCCCTTTGCTTGAACTGGAGTGGCATGTTTGACATCTTATGATCAGACCAACGTTCCATTTGTTGTCGTGACTTCTCGATCACCTTTAGGACTAGCTACTGGAGTTGTAGCTGTTGTTGCAACTGTAGATGAGGTTACTATTTGATGCTGCCCAGAATTCCCTTGATCTACATTATCAATCTGTGTCTGTCCTGTTGCAGCAGCTTGATTTAACCTTCTTGTTGGATAATTGTTAAGAACACCTGGAGAAGAAGCTGCTACGCATTGAGGTACTCTTCCAGTTGTTTCATTTGACTTAGCAAAAGCTAGTGAATTCCTAGGAATGAAAGCAGGTGCATGACAATTCAAATTGCTCGTGTGAGTACCACGAGATGGCTTAACTGAAGCATCAAGGTCCTCTCCTGCACTATCCTGATCATCATCTTGGACACATTCTTCAGAAGAATAACCAGCAAATCCATTGCCCCAGTTCTCTTCATCATCATACTCTCGTTGGTCTTTCCACAGTTTCGAATTAATGACCATCTCCGTAACCTTTGCTTGGATCAACTCGTTGTTATTCCCAGTTGAGACAATTTGTTGTCCAGATTCTCCTTCAAACTCACCATAGGACTTAACTGAATTTGATAGCACATCAAATACAGAAGTATTTAAGGTGACCAATGGTTCTTTAGTCAAAGTGGGCTGCATCATTTCTTTTTGAGTGTTTTTAAAGATTTGTTCAACTTGAGGGTTTAAATAGTACAGTGTTGGTAGATTGGAAATATGAGCTTGGTTGTTCGTTAGTTCAGTCCCCAAATTGTTCATTGAGTTGCTTTGTCGAACACGCAAATTTTCAGCCAATTCTGGATTGCCTAGCCCATCCCGATCTTTGTTGTGCATTGCTACCAGCTGATTAAACTTCTCCTTATCCTCTAAAATTGTTGCATCAACTGCATGTTCCCCATCATTAGCAAGAGCATCGAAGGCATTAGAGTTGGAACCAACATTCAATTCAATTCGTCGATCATTTTTGTTCTGTTGTTTTGATGATGACTGCTTCTGTGCAGATGATTTTCTAGTTGTTACCAGGTTCCAATCCCCTCCCTATTTGTTTTGATCCCATCCTTTATCAACAGACTTAGGCTTAGGTTCACTAGCTTCTCCAGTTCGATCAACATTCTCCTTTAAGTTTGCTGCAGATGCGTCAAAAGCATTATTAGGAGACTATTTTTTTTTCTCCAGGTAAATCAGCCTCAAATTCATTCCCAGCCTGTGCACTAGAATTGTTTCTAATTGCAGCAGTTTGCAATGCTCCAGCATTAGCCAAATACATTCTTGCAAAAATGGTAGAGGCAAGTACATCTCTAGAAGGCTTAGTAGACCCTTTATCAAACTTCAACACCTCCTCTAAAGGCTCAACTGGAACTGCATCATGTGGTGCATCTGAAACACTAACATCCACAGCATTATTTGTAACAATTGCACGATTTTTCTTTGAATTGGATTGCACAAATCCAGCTGTGTTTGCCATATTCTCAACATTGTGTGTTGTAACATTAAGAGCCACACCCATATGTCTATCACCTGCTGTAGTTTGGGCATTAACTGCATCTGATCGTGAACCATCAACATGACAATTTCCATCATTATTTTCTACTATATCCACGCCTATTCCAGATGCACCTTGAACATACAAAGGATTATTCAAAAACTTTCCTTTTAAAAAAGTATCAGTTTCCCTTTTCAAATGGGAAGCTGATGTATTTTTTTGTTAACTCGATCAATAGTAGCCTCCAAAGTACATTGAAGTGAGCTACTCTGTCCAGCTACACCGGTAGGACTCAAACCAAGAGTCTGCTCATTTTGAACCTCTTCTAAAACCTTGCTGACTGCTTCAACCGGGAGAGTATCAGTCCCTTTAGCAACAGTTATTCTTTGTACCCCTGCTGTCTCAATCGAAAATGGCAAACCCCTTTTTTTATTAAGCATTTGCCTCAAATACCCTTGAAACTTCTCAGCTATTTTACCATCATTATACAGTAGTTCCTCTTCTCTTTGTACAGCAACATGTGGTTCATCTGGCCTGGTCGAAACACTATTTGTATTCAATCGTCGACATGAGTTTTCAGCATGCCCTTGGTGTTTACAATGATTACAATACAATGGTAGGTTATCACAGACGAAATCTTGAAAGAGTTCAACCACTCTGCTCGTTTGTTTGTCCAGAAATTGCAGCCTCAATTTGTCGGGCAAGTTATCCATTAAGTCGAGGATGACCTTCACTCTTGCTGTACTAGGACGCGACTTTTTTTGGGTAGCTTTGTCTATGGCTATAGGTTGCCCACAACTGAAGCTATTGACAACAACGCCTTCATTGCAAACAGCTCCGTTGGCAAATTAGGCAGTGAAATCCATACCACTGCTTTCGTCGTTTCCTCATTTACATTAAAATCAAGGGACCATGGAAATATTCAGATTTGATGCTCCTTACCATTATATTTGAAGTAGTTAACCGACCTCGCAAGTGAATTAACAAAATCATCATGTTGATCCACCCTTACAAGCAATTGTCGATGTGCGAGTTGACCGATCAAAACTGGTCCTTTGATTCTGAAAAATTCTGGCAGTACATTTCTTAATGTGATTAAATCCGGTGCATTTGAAGAAAGCTTCACTACAATAGCTTGATGTAGACCTTCCTCTTTTGCATATTCCATCCGTTTCTCCATTGAAAACTTGAGTGTTGGAACTCCATGAATAACTTCAAAAGGCTTCAGCAGCTTTTGATTTGAAGTAGCAGCTGCCTTTTTTTGAACCACTTGAGCAGCATACGTTAGTGTTGGTTTGTCATTTGAATTCATCTCTCGCATAGCCAAAGGCTGGGGAGAGGACGATACATCCATGGTTCTTTAAAAATCCATTCAGATGAAAGAAAACAGAAAAAAGATGAAATCTGCCCAGTTTCTGTTTAGCTACCGTAAATGACGCACCAAATTTTAGATTTGGAGAAGTTGTGGATATGTTTGAGAACAAAAACAACTGCGGATTGTGCTCAAAGAATATGTGCTTCTTTTGACACTAATCTTGTGAATTTTCACTGCCGGAATATGGAGGTATGGCCGGAGAACTGTTGCGTTGCTACTGTTCATCTCAGATAGAGTGAGAAAGTAGAGAGAAGGCAAAGCAAAAGCCTATTCTTTGATAAATAAGCACAGGCATCCATGAAACTTGATGTAGATGTCGTAAAGGATTCACCTCAATTATTCCTCTTTCTGGGCCAGTTGGGAGAACTCCATATGGATATAAATAAAGATTTAGCCCAACAGCTTCAAAGATATCTTTCAAAAGTGAAATGACTTGTAAAGCAAGAACATCTTGCCTACAATCATCTCCAACCTATGCCAAAGAAAAATGAAGTTTAGCTACATGTAAAGTAGCATAAACAAGAAATGGGTCGTTAACATACTGAATTATTTCAAGTTCCATCTAACAACTTAAGTTTGTAAATGAGATGTACACAATCTAAAGATAGATATCTGATCATACATAAGTCCTGCTTTCAAGTTTTAAAGCCAATCGTCATTCAAATATATTTATGTATTTGGTTCAAGAAAAGAAACAGATGAGCACGTGAAGAAGTGTTGCGGGACCTAAATAAATAAATAGAAATGTCTTCTCTAGGAGAGTGAAATTTTTTAGGTGAGGTGATACGCCCACTTTGAGAAAACTTTTAGTGCTTAACAACAGAGATGCCAATACTAAATCTACATCATTTGAATAAGCTAGAACTAATTGCATAAAGTATTCAGGATTATTGAGCCCATGTCAAGTTCATCTACTTACTCAGTTCAAAACTGAAAACAATTAATGGCATAACTTCTAACTTCTATTCCTTAAAACTGATGTATCAGGTAAGATAAGAAAAGCATCAGATTTTCTTTTGTTTGAATGAAAATATCTAAGTTCTAGAGGAAAATTGAAGGAAAATACAGTTATATCCACCATTCTTACCTTGAATATACAGGCTTGGGGTTTTGTGTCATTTTGATCCCCATCTCGATCTGCCACGTTAAATGTGATCATAATAGGAACCTTGGCAGCAGATTGCAAGGGAATTCCACTATCAACCTGAATCCCTTTCACCATTTTATTCGGAGCAGTAAGTAGATAGAGATCATCTCCTTGCATCTCAATTTTCTCCAACTCCCTAGTTACTCAAAATATGAAGTTTGCTTCAAGATATACAAATATCCAAAGGCCCACGGCACTTAAAAAAAATATGCAATTTTTTGGTTGACAAATAAAACTATAAATTATTAAAATTTTGGCGCACATTTTACTTTACCTACGAATGCCAGCTCACCGTTCCTCCTTGGGAAGTGGATAGAGTGCACCACATATAGATGTGACCTTGTTAAAGAAATCAAACTCTCTCTGAAAAACATCACGAGCCTTTTCGCTGAACCCGTCAATTATCCGTTGCCTCACAAGAGGAAGTAGGGCCAAAAATGCAGCATGCTGAAGATAAAAACACATAGATATTTACAGTTATAAAAGGAAAATAATACAAAATAAGAATAAAAACTATTTCACCAATGTGTAGATAAGTGCAAGAATTTATGATGTGAAACAGCTACAAGTAAAAGAATTGATGACTTCAAAAATGTGCTCTATGTCAATACAAAACGTAAGTTAGACAGACAGAGCATATGAACAAAGGAAATGCACATCATGAAGGATTGCGTATATGTGTTCGTAACACGCAGCGGAAGACAATAACAATCCTAGGTAGATTTTTCATGTTATAAAATTTATTTATATGTCAAAGATCGGGCCTAAGACGTACCTGGTGAAGACGGTTTCTTTTTCAGAATTTCTTCGATAGTGCGAAGACTCTATGCGTATCCACACCGAGACCGATCGTTGCTATCAACTCTTTGATCAATGAAACCCGCGAACAAATTGAACGAAGAATATTGTGTTAAAATTTTTCTCAAAAAATTTCAACTCAAATTAGAAGAACAAGAAACACTTGTCTTGTAGTTGTATCTTCTCTCTTGGCTTTGTATTACACTCTCACTTTCACAAAGTAGTTTTTATTCTCAAGAATAATAACTAAAAAAAAAACCGAAAAAGAAAAAAGAACCATGCAAATTTTCTCCATCACCCTTTATATAGCATCACCTACACACCCTTTACCTATTTAGTTGAGGTAATAATTTTTCTAGGGTAAAAGTTTATTCCAAAAATAAACTTATGGAAAATTTTTGTATGAAATTCCAAATTTTCTTTCTTTGGAAAACTTTAAAAGGAAATTTCGAAATTTTCTTTCTTTTGTTGCCGAGAGAAGTGTGGAAAATTTTCCTTCTTTGGATCCAATTCTCAATTGGATTCAAATTGATATACTTTTTCCTTTTTTTTAAAAAATTATTTTTAATTTTTTATATTAATATAATATTTTCCTATTGAAAATATTAATCTGATTCCAAATAGGATAAAACTTCAATTAATAATCCAATTCAAAATTAGATTTATTAACAAGCCTTTATTAATATTATATTTTATATACATCTATTATATAAAATAATATTAATTATATATCACATATATTTCAACCAAGAGATATTATTTAATTTCTATTCCAAATAGAAACTTCAATTTATTCACAATATTAATTATAATCTTTATGCTAGCAAAGAATATAATAATATTTCATTTGGACTAATAACTAAATTTATTTGACTAATTAAATTCTTTAATTTAATTATCAAATAATAAATTAATTAATCCTTTAGCAAAGATCAGAACACTCGTTAGTGTGCGACCCCATAGGTTCAATACTAAACCGGTAGTAAATTGATCATATCAATATACTCATCAAGGTTAGCGTCTAGCAACACTCCTTAACGACCGGATAGCATGAAGTATACAATTTACTCTCAAGAACCAGTAGAAGAATAATGTAGTAATTCCTTCTGTCCTTATAGCTCTGGATCACCCTAGGATATGGTTCAACTATCAAATCCTAATAGGCGATCAACTATGTGTACACGTCAAATATAATCGACCATTGAATGACCTAAGAAACTCATTTCTTCTTTCATTCAATTGCCCTGGCCAAGGTCTTAGTTTGGTCGTTTATAATTCATGACAACATGGAGCTTAAACTCATTACCAAGAGTTGACAGATTCCGTCTTGATCAATCACTAATTCTACAAGTATTTAATCGTACCCAATATCCTTTCAACTATCGCCCTAGGGCCATAGGTGTCTAGTATCAAAGCACAATAAATAACTTGTCATTTACTATGACGATCTCAAGTCAAAGGAAACAGTTACATCACATTCTTCAAGAAAATATCATATTGACAGTTTATGGTAATTCTAACAATTAGGAATTAACCAATGAGTCGGTTCAATGATCATATCTCTATACGCATCATCTATCTATGTGATTTAGTTAATGAGATCAAATAATCTTTATCCGATAAAGACGATCACATAAATATTGATCTAACCGGATTACTAATGTCCAAATTAATAATCCTACGATCAAGAACAAATTTAGATTAAATTGTAAAAGACTTTTCTCTCATTATCATGATCTCTATCACGATGACAAATCTCAAAATTTAATCAAGGACCTTATAAAAATAATCAAACAATTGATAATAATGATAAAAGAATTACAAATGCCATATATTTTATATCAAATGACATTCACAAAATTATGTTCAAGTTATCAAATGTGATATTGGATCTAGGGCATATCTACTATATCCCTAACAATCTCCCACTTGCACTAGAGCCAATCGCTCTTGTACTTCATCCCTAATTTCCATTTGTGCCTGTAAAACTCCTTTGTGCCAAGCGCTTTAGTGAATGGGTATGCAACATTTTCCTTTCCATCAACCTTTTGAATCTCGACGTCTCCACGTTCAATGATTTCTCTTATCAAGTGATACCTTCGTTGAACGTGTTTGGACTTTTGGTGCGATCTTGGTTCTTTTTCTTGAGCAATGGCTCCAGTATTGTCACACAACAATGGAACCACACCTTCTATTGAAGGAACCACACCAAGTTCAATTAAGAACTTTTTCATCCATACAGCTTCCTTAGCAGCTTAACTAGCTGCTATATATTCTGCTTCAGTCACTGAATCAGCTACTGTAGCTTGTTTGGAACTTTTCCAACTCACTGCACCACCATTTAAGGTGAATACATAACCAGAAATAGATTTGCTATCATCCCTATCTGAAGAGAAACTTGCATCAGTATAACCTTCAAGTTTCAACTCAGAATCCCCATAGATGAGGAATTGGTCTTTAGTCCTTCTTAAGTACTTAAGAATGGTCTTCACCACCTTCCAATGTTCCTCACCAGGATTTGCCTGATATCGGCTAGTCACTCCAAGTGCATAAGCCACATCAGGACGTGTACATGTCATGGTATACATGATAGCTCCCACTGCACTAGCGTATGGGATTCTACTCATGCGTTCTCTCTCTTCAGGTGTTTTAGGACAATCCTCCCCACTGAGAGAAATTCCAGTGCCTATCGGTAGATAGCCTCTTTTGGAATTATCCATGTTATACCTCTTTAAGATAGTATCAATGTACAAAGACTGGGAGAGTCCAAGCAGCTTCCTAGATCTATCTCTATAGATCTTTATTCCTAATAATATAAGCTGTTTCTCCCAAGTCTTTCATGGCAAACTGTTCAGATAGCCAAATCTTGGTATTTTGCAATGCCGGTATGTCATTCCCTATGAGCAATATATCATCAATATACAACACTAAAATATAATTGTGCTCCCACTAACCTTTTTGTACACACAAGGTTCTTCTTCGCATCTAACAAAATTGAACTTTTCAATTGTTTTGTTAAATCGAATATTCCAACTTCGAGAAACTTGCTTTAATCCATAAATAGATCTTTGTAGCTTACAAATTTTATTATGATCAGACGAAGATATGAAACCTTCAGGCTGTGTCATGTACACATCCTCTTCTAGCTCCCCATTAAGGAAAGCCGTTTTCACATCCATTTGCCATATTTCATAATCATAGTATGCTGCTATAGCAAGCAAAATCCGAGTAGATTTGAGCATTGCCACGGGAGAGAAAGTCTCGTCATAGTTGACTCCTTCTTTCTGGCAACAAGACGTGCTTTGTAGGTCTCCACCTTTCTGTCTGCTCCAATCTTTTTCTTAAAAACCCATTTACAACCTATAGGTTTTATATCCTTTGAAGGTTCAACTAAAGTCCATACTTTATTTTCCTTCATGGATTCCATTTCGGATTCCATGGCCTTTTGCCACTTCTCATAATCAGAACTTTGTATAGCCTCTTCATAGGTCTTAGGGTCATCATCATTATGATCAACCTCATTTGATAAATCATCTTGTACCAATAAATTTAATCTAGTTGGTACATGACGTTCTCGTGTACACCTTCGAAGAGGTACTTGTACAACCTGTTCACCTTGTGTTGAATTTCTTTGTTGCTCAATTTGGTTTGGAACTAGTTCATTAACCTGTTCTTGAACTTCATTTAGTTCTTGAACTTCAACCGTTGAAGATGGCAATTTCCTTGACAACTTCAAAACATCCAATAAAGGTTCTTCAACTTGGGTCTCATGATCTTCATATTGTGTTTTCATTAGTTTCTTGATCTTCATCAAGTTTTATCTCTCCATTATAATTTCCTTCCAAAAGGAATTCCCTTTCCAAAAGGTTCTCCTCTAGCCACAATCACTTTATGGTCAGAAGGGTGATAGAAATAATATCCCCTTGTTTCCTTGGATACCCATTGAACCTACACTTATAAGATCTTGAGTCAAGTTTATCATACTGTAGTCTCTTAACATAAGCTGGACAACCACAAACCTTAATATGTTTGAGGTTAGGCTTACATCCTTTGGTGTTGTAGAGACTGACTTAGTGGGAACTTTATTAAGTAAGTATGTTGCTGCTTCCAAAGCATAACCCCATAAATTTATTGGAAGATCAGTGAACCCCATCATAGATCTCACCATATCTAATAAGGTTCTGTTTTTCCTTTCAGACACACCATTGTGTTGTGGTGTTCCTGGAGGTGTCCACTGTGAGAGAATCCCATTCTCTTTGAGATATCTCGTAAATTCTTCACTAAAATATTCTCCACCTCTATCAGACCTTAGTACATTGATACTTTTACTAGTCTGCTTCTCAACTTCACTACGGAACCTTTTGAACATTTCAAAAGATTCAGACTTATGTCTCATAAGATACACAAATCCATATCTTGACATATCTTCAGTGAAGGTGATGAAGTAAGAATATCCACCTCTAGCTTGAATTTTCAGGGGCCCACAAACATCTGTATGAATAAGTCCCAATAATTCAGAAGCTCTTTCTCCACTTCCATTAAATGGAGATTTGGTCATTTTTCCTTTGAGACAAGATTCACAAGTTGGATATGATTCAAAATCATACTTTTTAAGGTATCCTTCCTTGTACAACTTGTAGATTCTTTTCTCTTCAATATGACCAAGCCTACAATGCCAAAGGTATGTTTGATTTACATGATCATCTCTTTTCCTAATAACACTTGAAACATGCATAATCGAATTAGCATTCACACTAGGTAAGACATAAACATCATGTTGGAGATAGCCATTCACATATAAATTATCACTATAATAAATAGAGCAAATGTCATTGCCTATATTAATGCGAAAACCACGTTTGTCTAACATAGAAGCTGAAATTATGTTCGAAACAAATTTAGGAACGTAATAACAATCATCCAACATAAGTACTTTGCCCGTAGGCATTATTAAAGAAATTGATCCTATTGCTACGGCCGCAACTTTTGCACCATTTCCAACTTGTAGACTAATTTCTCCTTTCTTTAGCCTCCTACTTATCTTGAACCCTTGCAACATATTTCAGATGTTATAACCACTGCCAGTATCTAATACCACAGTGAAGAATTAGTAGTAGCTAAGGAAACCTTGAAAATATATTTCATTAATGTCTCACCTTGTTTCTTGTCCTTTAGAGTTGCAAGATACTCCTTGCAGTATTTTTTCCAATTATTTATGATAAACCTTGTTGCCTTGAACATCATTCTCTGGAGGGATTATCTTTGCAGGCTTATCGATCACATCCATAAGCTTTTCATGTATGAGAACAATTCTCAAATTTCTATACCATTCATCAAAGTTTGGTCCTACCAATTTGTTGGTCTCAAGTATTTCACACAGTGATATAACAGACATATTGAGAACTCTAAAATATAGAAAAGAAAAAGCAGTAATATAAGAACATATTCGCATATATCATAAAGACATGGACTTTTATCTAAATGATATTTCCACTAATTATTTTAAACTATTTACCTTCATTATAGTTTAAGAAATCTTTATTTCTTTTAGTGGAGTAAAGGAATCCTTTAACAATATGTATGAGCCCCTTAGAAATCAAGTCGTTTCTCACATATATTTTAAAGGTAGGTACTCTTACCAATTGTATCCCCATACAATTTTCTTAAATAGCTCTATGTCAAATAGTCCCCTAGTAGTCAGGTCGATCCTATTGGCATAGTTGAGTTCAAGCATCATGATAGCAAAGAACTTATTAAATTTTTATACTCCCCGGGTAGTCCAGGCGTCTAGTGTAAAATTGAATAATTCTTTCAATCCATACATCTAATGCAATAAATAATTTTAACATATTCTCGAACTATAAGTCTCCTGGTAGTCAGGCCGCTCCTTATAAACAAGAAATAAGTAAAATTAATTATCTTGATGGATAGCTCTATAATAAAATATCTTATATTTTATTATTTAAGAACTCAAATTTTAGTAAGAGGGAATTGTTACAAAAACAATTTTAATAACACGAAGATCGAATCTTTTATAGTATGTGAATTTAGTTCAAATTGTCTACATGCTTAGTCCTAAATTAATTTACATCACATGTAATAAATAATTCAAAATTATGTAATGGACAAGCACATGGCATAAAACACAATTCAACATTCTCTAACATATTTATCTTATATATCACATAAAAAGAATTCATGCTAGAATATTATTATTAATTAACATCTCATGAACTAATAACAATTAAAATAACAATAGAATCATGTAATCTATTATAGATTCCCGTTGTATCAAATACAAAATTTCAAATTCAAGTTATGAACGGTCTCAATAGTTACATGAATGCATATTTTATCAATAATAAAATAATATCAACATTCAAACGATTTGACTATTGCACAAGGTACATCTATTATGGTTTGAACTCTTCAAATATAATATTAAAATATTTTGTAAATAAATTTTAGACTCAATAAACCATGGCTCTGATACCACTGAAGGATTGCGTATAGGTGTTCGTAACACGCAGCGGAAGACAATAACAATCCTAGGTAGATTTTTCATGTTATAAAATTTATTTACATGTCAAAGATCGGGTACCTGGTGAAGAGGGTTTCTTTTTCAGAATTTCTTCGATAGTGCGAAGACTCTATGCGTATCCACACCGAGACCGATCCTTGCTATCAACTCTTTGATCAATGAAACCCGCGAACAAATTGAACGAAGAATATTGTGTTGAAATTTTTTCTCAAAAATTTCAACTCAAATTAGAAGAACAAGAAACACTTTTCTTGTAATTGTATTTTCTCTCTTGGCTTTGTATTGCACTCTCACTTTCACAAAGTAGTTTTTCTTCTCAAGAATAATAATTAAAAAAAAAACCGAAAAAGAAAAAAGAACCATGCAAATTTTCTCCATCACCCTTTATATAGCATCACTTACCAACTCTTTTCCTATTTGGTTGAGGAAATAATTTTCCTAGGGTAAAAGTTTATTCCAAAAATAAACTTATGAAAATTTTTTGTATGAAATTCCAAATTTTCTTTCTTTGGAAAACTTTGTAAGGAAATTTCGAAATTTCTTTTCTTTTGTTGCCGAGAGAAGTGTCGAAAATTTTCCTTCTTTGAATCCAATTCTCAATTGGATTCAAATTCATATACTTTTTCCTTTTTTCTAAAAATTCTTATTTTTTAATTTTTTTTATATTAATATAATATTTTCCTATTGAACATATTAATCCCATTTCAAATAGGATAAAACTTCAATTAATATTCCAGTTCAAAATTAGATTTATTAACAAGCCTTTATTAATATTATATTTTATATACATCTATTCTATAAAATAATATTAATTATATATATCACATATATTTCAACCAAGAGATTATTTAATTTCTATTCCAAATAGAAACTTCAATTTATTCACAATATTAATTATAATCTTTGTGCTAGCAAAGAATATAATAATATTTCATATGGACTAATAACTAAATGTATTTGACTAATTAAATTCTTTAATTTAATTATCAAATAATAAATTAATTAATCCTTTAGTAAAGATCAGAACACTCGTTAGTGTGCGACCCCATAGGTTCAATACTAAACCGGCAGTAAATTGATCATATCAATATACTAATCAAGGTTGGCGTCTAGCAACACTCCTTAACGACCGGATAGCATGAAGTATACAATTTACTCTCAAGAACCAGTAGAAGAATAATGTAGTAATTCCTTCCGTCCTTATAGCTCTGGATCACCCTAGGATATGGTTCAACTGTCAAATCCTAATAGGCGATCAACTATGTGTACGCGTCAAATATAATCGACCATTGAATGACCTAAGAAACTCATTTCTTCTTTCATTCAATTCCCCTGGCCAAGGTCTTAGTTTGGTCGTTTATAATTCATGACAACATGGAGCTTAAACTCATTACCAGGAGTTGACAGATTCCGTCTTGATCAATCACTAATTCTACAAGTATTTAATCGTACCCAATATCCTTTCAACTATCGCCCTAGGGCTATAGATGTCTAGTAACAAAGCACAATAAATAACTTGTCATTTACTATGACGATCTCAAGTCAAAGGAAATAGTTACATCACATTCTTCAAGAAAATATCCTATTGACAGTTTATGGTAATTCTAACCATTAGGAATTATCCGATGAGCCGGTTCAATGATCATATCTCTATATGCATCATCTATCTATGTGATTTAGTTAATGAGATCAACTAATCTTTATCCGATAAAGACGATCACATAAATATTGATCTAACCGGATTACTAATGTCCAAATTAATAATCCTACGATCAAGAACAAATTTAAATTAAATTATAAAAGACTTTGCTCTCATTATCATGATCTCTATCACGATGACAAATCTCAAGGCAAGGCATATGTTGTTACCAAAGATATCAAGGCACACTAGGGATGGAACAGACAAGTTGCAAGCATATTCTACGGATGCAACTTTCCCCCATCTTTTTGGCCAAAAAAATGCCTTAACATCTAACTGCTACCAAAAATGCCTTAAATGGTAGTGTTCCATACCAAAATTGCTCCATTTAAAGCATCAACCCTCACTCAGACGGAAAGATATTAATATTGAATAAATCATAATGGATATCTTTCTATTGCTGGTTAGAAAGTTTTGTTACCTACTTGAGAAACTGGTTGTAATATGATGTACAAATGCCCTTGTTTTTAGATGCTTTTGCATAAATATTTCAAGAAAATAAACAAATAAAGTGACCTGCATCATCTTAAAGTCAACTTATCCCATTTCTATTTCAAGTATTCTATATTCTCTCTTGAGATATCTATCATTCAGGTACTTCAGGGTTTGATTAAAAACTGGAGGATAAGAAAACTGGGAGGGAGAAACATACTTGCACCAATTGCGTTACTTCAGCCTTCAGATGATTATTTGTAGGAAACCTTGTAGCAAGACAAAAAGCTATACGAGGATCTACAGAAAAGGCAGTTCGAGCAAAATCGACCCATTTCTCAGAGCTGATTTTAAGATGTGAAGCGCTTTCCCTGATATTGGAAGAATTAATTGCAATAGCACAACCCACAATAGAAGAGGAAGTTAAAACAGGGACAAACACAATCAGCAATCATTGTGTATTACTTGGCAGTAGGTTGTGCCCAGACATCAAGCCCGTCAGCTTCATGCTGGCATAACATCAGAAGCAACTGCTTCCGCTTCTCCCTCCCAACAGCATAGCCCTCCATTTGGCCCCAAACTGGATGGTGTTGATTTTTCTGCGAGCATCATAAGTTAACAAAAGAGCACAAGGACCATAAAAATTTGATTGCAGTTGAAGGAAAGAAACTGTTCTTATGACAAAAACTAAGGATATTTTTGGCCCAGGTTGCTCAATGATGTAAGAAGCATGGTCTTCATCAACTCGTTTATAAATATCATAGCATCATTCAAAGAGCTTCCATTTTCGAGTGCCCTCCCTTTGAAATCGAGCTGGGAACTACCTGACTGCTCATTCAAAAGATGATGGACAAACATAGATACAGACTGCACTTCACTCAGCGCAAAGCTCTTATTCATGTCATACCACTCAGGTTGGTGAGCAAACCACCCCAATGAACCCCTGAAAATGAACATCACCCAAATGTTTAAATGAATTAGAAGATCGGCATAATCCAAAAATTCTCAAGTCTGATGTAAACTTCCATAAACAAATAGAGAAATGTTTGTGTGCAACTTAATATATACTAGAAAGATATTGGGGCTAAGAGACAACAAGCAAGGACCTTCCACTACTCATTCCCCTGCCTCTATTCACAATGCAAACAAGCATACTAGTCCAATTAAAGGCAAGGCAAGTCTTTACCGATATATTCTGTCTTCTAGACTGAAACCCAGCCATGGCGGTTTGCAAACTACCCTGTAACTTGCACGAGCAAAACTTCAATCCAAGAAGCATGAGGGTGAAAAATGTGCCAGTAGCAGCTGGGTGGGAAGAAAAATTCCAAGGTAGTTTGATAGTTCCTTGCAACAACCGCCCTAAAAGTAAAAGCTGTGAAACACTATCATGTTGAACGACCTGCAAAGACAAGTTTTTCAAAAGGACAAAAAACTTCGATTTACTATTTTATATACAGTTAAAAGAATCAAAATTCTGATACAATGATTCAGGTAAGACATCAGTTGAAAACTTCTAGCAACATTATCAAGATTACTTAAAGACAGTGTTTTTCCCAAAATGGTTGACTATTTGTCTTTGTTAATGAATGGTTTAAACCATGTTTTCTTAGACAATTATTAATCCCCTGGAAAAAGGAGTGTCTCAAGAAGTCGAGCAAAAACTGAAAAGCTCGAAAGCGTAAAACGTCATCGTCTCAGCTGTGATCAAGGTTAGCAAGGATTATAGTAGCTCTACTGCAGTATAACCACATTCCAACCAAGTCAAACAGAAAAAAGACATTCAACAAACCAAATACTATCTAGATCGTAGTAATCCACATAGAAAAAGCATAAGTGCAAGAAATTGGTGAGAAAGGGAACTGAGGGCTGCTCTTGCAAGTGCAAAGAGGATACTCGGTAAAAGTTCTACATAGCTAAATAGATAAAATAAGAGAAAAGCTAAAGACATAAAAATCGTTAAATTGGTATTACCATGGAGGATCCCATATATTTTAACTCGAAACTCAAAAGACTGCTACTGAAGTATTTGATAAAAGAAGCAAAACATCATACAGATACAATTATCCACTTAATTTTGAAATAAGTGATGGGTTAATGTAATGTTACATCATCTCTAACATAACCGCTTTGGGTGGACAATAGAGAAGCATGTGCTTGATCACTGCAATTATTCATAGGGAACAGCTAAGGAAGTTGAAAGCATTGAAACACTGATAATCACCTCAAAACGATCAATAAAGAACCCAAGCCATAGTCTATGGGCCATTATTTGTTCAACGGGATCCTTTTCAGGCGGTGCTTCTAGCTCCCCAGGTCCCAGGTGAGGCCTTAACTTAGCACCAGGTCCACAACACCTAACTTCAGATGCAAAAAGGCCTTGCTTAGTGTCGACTGTCGACAACCATGCATCAACAAGCTCAGCAAGTACTATAGAACCCAATTGAGGAGCAGCTGAAACCAACCGTGTCCAAATAAATACACCAGTCTCCATGGCATTGGATGTCAATATATGAGCTGGGCTCCAGCAAAGAAGACGTAAAAGTTTTGAAAAGCTTTCCACATTTGATTTAGAATCTGATCCCTGTGGACAACAGCAAATTCAGTAACATGTAAAGCGAAAAAACAAAATTTAGGGGGAAATGGAAGTTTCATTTCAGCCTAAGGCCCTAGGAAAACAAAGACTGCTTGAAACTAGAACTTGATTATACCAGATCATAGAGTAGAAAAGCAGTTGCTTGAGAACAAGTTCCATGGAATGATGATTTATCTACTTCTCTCCCTCTTTCTGAACCATTAATAAATTCCTGGAGCTGACGGACAAACTTTTTAAGTAAAACCTCAGAAAAGGACCCAGTGTTTGTCTGCAAATGTTCCACCATATCACCAGGATCTGAAGCTGGGGGATCAAGGCTACCAAAACTCCCATATAAACTTCTCATTCCAGCTATTTCAGCAGCATGATTAGACTTCGCAATTGCACTGATCATACAAGTACTGAGCACCTCGAAATCAAAAGACTCCCTCAAATTTAATTTTGCTCCAGATGCTGCAGCTGCTGCAGCCATAACAGCAGGAATATTTGCTGTTTTTGTTCCGGTCCAATGGTCATTTTTACCAGTATCAATTTTTATTTCAGACAAGAGAGAAAGAACTTCTGCTGTAGGCTGCGATTTTTGCCAAGCGTTTGCTTTACAAAGTTTTTCCTGGAGCACGGAAAGAGATAGCTAATAATATGTGCAATAGATAATATGGAATAGATTGCAAAGAAGGGAATAAGCCAGTAAAACATCAGTATGAACCACAGAAAATCAGATTTTTCGGCGAAAAGGTATCTAATATTTTAAACTCTAGGTACTGCATAAGCTAAAATACAGTCTCCACATACGCGAGTTGAAAGAAGACAATGCTTTTACAATGTTAAGGACTAGTGACGCTTTTCCAACAAAATACGTTTCCTCTACATCATAGTGGAGGGAAAGATTTCCTCCACAATGTTTAGGTTCATTTTGCTCTCTAATAAAGTGCATTTATCCCTCAGCAAGAGAATATGCACAAGCGCCTGATCGTAGACTAATAAACATACTTGACATAAGTAACACGGAAGAAAAAGAGTGACACAACAATGTCATGAAGCTCGAAACTGATGGAATAACAAACCTGAAGAAGCCCCTGACTAGTACAAGGAGTCTGTGAAAGTGAAAGAATCATCCATTCGCGAACAGTTCTTTGGTACAAGGAGCGAATAGTAGCAACACAAGCAAAATCATTGATTGCAGATGAAGGCAGATCATGGTGCACTGAAAATAATACTGACTCTAGACAAGAAGAGTTCCACAAAATCTGCAAGCCAGTAAATTATTCAAACTTTGCATCAAGCAATGACAAAAGGCAAAGGTAACAAACTTTCCACTTGGTACAAGCAGCAATAAAAGTCCACCTGAGGAAACCGATCTCTTAATTGATTCAACAAGTTAACTGAGATATCTCGTATATGCTCATTCCTTTGGGACAAACTTTTTATAAGAAAACTGACATGGGTGGTCAATGTAGATTCCTTATAGTCGGGTCTTGATCTATTCTCTGACACCCGATCCTCCATCAGCAACTTACAAGGATCATATGACCTTTATGTAAAAGGAAAAAAGATAAGAAATGGAAAGGGAATACAAAAGAGGAGGATCAGAAACTTATATTTGTTCAAAAAATACGATCACCTTTTAGCTTTTCATTAATAAAAATACTCCCTATGTTCCAATTTAGATGATGTTGTTTGACCGGGCACAGAGTTTAAGACAGAAAGAAAAACTTTTGAAGCTTGTGGTCTAAAAATGAGTCATAGGAAGTTTAAGGGTAAAATAGGGAGTTTAAGTTAAATTGTTACTAAATATAGAAATGAGTCATTTGTTTTGGGACTGGCAAAAAAGGAAAGAGTGTCGCGTAAATTGGGACGGCGGGAGCAGCTAAAGGGATATGTTAATGTTATACAGTATAAACATTGTTGATTCGATACTGTGACGAACTATGTCCATAACAGCAAGACAAGCCCAGCAGAGTTAAAATTACCAGCCATGCTACTGCTTTTCAAAAGCACTGTGAACAATGGCTGTCAAGCTCTGAGAGATGGCCGGTGCGAGGCCAGGAATTTTCAAGTATTCAAAGACACAGCTGAAGGCACTTCTAGAAGCTGTTGAACTAGAGCCCACACTGAGGATCCCAGCATTGCTACTAAACCGTGTTATCTCCAAACATGCTACTGCAAGTAGATAAGTTGACTTGACACCTGTAGAGGCCAAAAAAAGTATCTGTGTGGCTTAAAACACATTGCGATCATCACTTGTATCTAAGCAAATAATATCTCCCAAACAATTGAAGTCATTAAGAACTTGGTTTCCTTCTCAAACTGAACATGAAAAACTCTACAAAGCGGAAATTGCCCTCATTGCTGAAAGTTCCATACACCCTCTTAAAGCAGCAGAAAGAGCCATTCTTTGGCTAACGGCAGCTTTCTCATTGCCATCACCACGCCAACTACCTTTAAGAAGAGCACTTAGTTCCAGCTCATCTTCAAGCCACTTCATGGAGCTCACAACCTGGTAAACAGCACGTTCCAGACCCTTAGAAAAAAATTAAGTTAAAAAACAACTACGCCTCAATGACAAACACGCTTGGGTCAGCTATATGAATCCTCCTTACCCTCCTCTCCATTTAAACTCATCTCGGGCCAACATTAAACCAAGTAAAACTCAAGCTCTGCATGTCCCTCAAGCTTCGTCTTAGCTAATTGGAAACCAACTTACCTACTGCTAAACTTCTATATATTGACAGTATTTAGTAATTATTTCTCAAAAAGTATTGTTAAATGCGAGAATTATAGTCAACTACCTTAAGCAATTATTTATCAAACTTAATTTTGTTTTTTTTGCAGTTTAGACAATATCAAAGTTAGTTACAAGTTACAACAACCCAGTATAATCCCACTTAGTAAGGTCTGGGGAGGGTAGTGTGTATGCAGACCTTACCCCTACCCTTGGGTAGAGAGGGTAGAGAGGCTGTTTCCAAATAGACCCCCGACATCCTTCCCTCCAAGAACTTCCCACCTTGCTCTTGGGGAGACTCGAACTCACAACCTCTCGGTTGGAAGTGGGGGTTGCTTACCATCAAAGTATTTTAACTAAATCACCTAATCATACGTTACCATCTCGTCAATGAATTTTGGCTGACTTACGCAAATATCCCTTTTTAGGTCATTGTTTAGATTTTGTCCCTATTTGAAAAAGCTATGCAAATATAGACTTTGAAAATTTATCCCTTCCGGGCAACGTTAAACTCAGGTCAAATGTTTGCTCATATAACTTTAAGTTTGCTCATAAAACATTACACTGTGGTCTAGCGTTTGTAAAAATTTATAAGATTTAGACTACTATTTAATATTTTCTCATAAGATTTTCAGTTTTCTTAAATAGGATCTCTAGACTGTGGTCTAAAAGATCCATCATTTGCAAGAGAAATAAAAAAGGGTCATTTACTAAGTTGATAAAATGGGACAATTGACAAAAATTTCAGATGAATTTTGAGCTTTATTATTTCTCTGGTTAGTGATTACTGTATTATTCATATTAATCACCGTAGTAAAAAGATATATGTGTATCAACTATCAATTAAAACAATTGTTTTTTTATATCACAATTCACAATCAAACACTTATTCTGGTTAGTAAAAAAATGTTATCATAACATTAAGAGTCAGATAGAATAATTTGTTTTCCATTTTAAAAAAACATATAATACTTTTTCATGTAAACAACAACAACTACCCCGTAAAATCCCACAAAGTGGGGCTTGGAAAGGGTAATGCGTATGCAGACCTTACCCCTACCCCGATAGGGCAGGAGGTTGTTTCTGACAGACCCTCGGCTCAGAAAGATGGAAATTTAAAAATAAGAAACGACAATTCATTAGTAACTCTGGTAGAAACCGTAATAGTAACAGAAGCATAACAACCAAAAAATAAATAACATGTAATAACAGTAACCAGTATCTAAGGCCCGGGGCTAAGATAAACAGTAAGGATAGTGTGGACTCAACATAAACTGCAAGCCATTTAAGATCAACCCTAATCCAACCCCGTCTCACCCCGGATATGAAGTAAGGAAAGCTCTACTACCCCCTAACCTACAACCCTAATGCTTGACTCCAGATCTTCCTATCAAGGGTCATGTCCTCGGAAATCTGCATTCGTACCATGTCATGCGTGATCACCTCTCCCCAATACTTCTTAGCCTCCATCTACCTCTTCTCATACCCACCACGGCCAACCGCTCACACCTCCTCACCGGAGCATCAAGGTTTCTCCTTCGCATGTGCCCGAACCATATAAGCCTTGCTTCCCTCACCTTGTCATCCACAGGGGTCACGCCCACCTTCTTCCGAATATCTTCATTCCTAATCTTGTCTATCCTAGTGTACCCGCACATCCACTCCAGCATCCTCATCTCTGCTACCTTTAATTCATGTAATTTTAATTATATAACTCAACTACATTTCTCTATAATATTTACATAATTTTTTTTTAAAAAAATCTCTTCATTAATATAAAGGATCCTAAGACGTGTGTGTGTGTTAGAATTTCTCTCTATTTTTACTATCATATACAAGACCGACACAGGTATTTCCAACTAGAATCAGCTATATAGATGTATATCTTTTGCTAAAACTGCAGGAATTCCAAACTATTCAGTTAAATGAATTACATTATTTCACGAAACGAGAAATAATACATGAGACAAGATGAAAATATAAACAATACTATCTTGATTAAGTAGAAGTAAGAGGTAATATGTGAACAGCAAGTTTAGACCCATAAGAAGAACAAAGGTTAAATGAGATTGGATGGAATTAAGGTGCCTATATGCAGACAATTCAGTTGTTTAGAAGAATTGCATAACAGGTAAAGATGTGGTACATAAAACTAGAATAGGAATCATTAAATTGAGGACTGTATGCAATAGAAAGATACCTAACAAAGCAAAAGGTAACCTCTATAAAAGTTAAAACAGTTGTAAAATGGTAACGTTAAAAAACGAATATTAGGTAAGCATGCAGATGTTAGAATGGGTATGCGGTCATACAAAACTAAATAAGATTAGGAATGATCATATAAGAAAGAGGTTGCAAGTAAGACAAATAGAAGATAAAATGAGAGGAAGTCATCTGAAATGGTTTGACTATGTCCTATGTAGACCTCCAGATCTGCCAGGCCTAAGCATGACATTATGATGATTGAATGTACTAAAAAGAGACAATTTAAAATCATGTGGAGATACATTTTCTCAAACGATCTACAATATACCAGAATCAAACCTAACTTAGCTAAGAACTACCACCTTCGAAGCAAGGGATCCTACCATACCAACAGGTTGAGATTTATGCTTAATTGTTATTGTTGTTACACTTGCACTAGGTTTGGTAGGACAAGTGTGAGATTTAAGGAATCAAACACTTAAGTTGGCCAAACAGATAAATATTCACGGATACAGGAATAAATACCCGAAAAGAACAAAATGGATACAAAGGATTAAATTCGAGCTCAACTAGTTTTGGATTCAGGTGTGGTATTGTTGTTTATGTTGCCGCAAAGAGGAGAAAAAACTAGATACTAGAGCTATATGAGCAAGAGGGAATGAACAGAAAAACAGCTTAATAAGTTGGGATGAATTCAGTAAGTGGCACACTTGACATGGGAACGCACTTACACGTGCAACATCTTAAACATTAAATCCAAGATGTGTCTCAAGATTGATTGCAATGCAGTGCAGCAAATATCTATTGGGAAATATTGTAAATATATTTTGTGTATTTTTTTATTATTGGTAGAATATTTTCTCATTAATTGTACAATCCTATAGTTGGTAGGTTTTGATTTTCCTTCATTATTGTACAATCCTATAGTTGGTAGGTTTTGATTTCCCTATACTCTATATATACCTTTGTAAGCAATATATTTTAATGAGAAGACTCAAACCAATCACTTCTCCCAAAACTTCTCCAAAACTCTCTATATGGTATCAGAGCCAGTGGCTTATCGCCAAACAAATCCTAACTACATACTACCCGCCACCGCCATAGCTCCTCTCATCGGAGCCCGTCGCCGCCGCCGCTGCACTAATCGGCAGCCCTCTCCGGCGCCCCTCTCCGGCATCTTGCTGCCCCTCTCCGGCAAAGAAGATCAGCCGCCGACCTTCACGGTCCTCTCCGGCCTCTTGCTGCGCCGCCGCTGCTCTAACCGGCAGCGCTCTCTCTCAGCGCCTTTTCTCCGGCATCTTACCGCGCCACCGCTGCACTAACCGGCAGCCCTCTCTCTCGACGTCGATCAGCGTCTCCTCTGCCTCGCGCTCCATGGCCGCTGCCCTAACCGGCAGTCCTCGGCTTCCTCTGTTGATGTCCAAGATTGGCGTGTCCTCCGGCCCTCCATCTGGAGGGGGCGTATTAGGAAATATTGTAAATATCTTTTGTGTATCTTTTTATTATTGGTAGAATATTCTCTAATTAATTGTGCAATCCTATAGTTGGTAGGTTTTCATTTTCCTTATACTCTATATATACATTTGTAAGCAATATATTTCAATGAGAAGCCTCAAACCAATCACTTCTCCCAAAACTTCTCCAAAACTCTCTACAATATTAATATAAGAACTAAGTATTATTGGAGAAGATGATCACAAATATTGCTCAGAGGCTGAACTTCTAAATTAGAACCGAACTTACAAGTGGTGGGATTCCTTGCGAAATGCGTTGGACAGAGGATCAAACAGCACTCCACATGTATGGACCACTCACTGCCTGAAGGGAAATCGCTCCAGTGCTGCCAACACTATTAAGAGTAGTTGATACTGACTTTGTCATGCCATGATGGTCCTGTAATGGAGGAGCTAACCCAAAGAGAGCGACATAGAACCACAAGTTTCTAAACAACTTCAAAATTGAAGGTTCAACGTTTACAGTAGGATCAGAATCTGAACATATCTCAGCCACGGCAGGAAGGAGAGGCCCAAGAAAATCTGCTCCACACCTGCAAAATACAATGTACCCGAGTTTCTCCAGAAGCAGTCAAGTAAAGCCCATTTTCAGCCAACGTTAGGAAGGCCTACTTTCCACTTAGTGACTCTGCAGCCAAGCCCACATCTGAGAACAGGGATAGCAAACTGTGACGGTAGTCAGTACGCAACTTAGAAGTAGTCAGGGATTTGGCAATCAGAAGAAATCCTGTTGGGAGTGTCTAGAATTGGATTGAACATGTGAGCAGTCGGTTGATAAGAAATTCTCCGGGATTATTGAATTCTATAATATGATAAAACCACCATGAGCACACCTCAATACGTTCTTTTGTGGCTTCTAGAGCTGTGGTCTTACTTTCAGTTGAGCCAACAGCAGCAAGCTTACTTAAGTAACTCCTTGTCATCAGAACAACAGCTTCATGGTAGGACTTCTCAAAACCTTCTTGAAAGTTTGACACTTAGCTTCTACTTCTTTCTCTTATTCTTTTGATATACATTATTTTACATTCCATATACAAATTTATACATAGTTATACATCATTATACATGTACTGCATATGTATAATCAATTTTTTTTTCATGTTTTCTTATTTTTTCTAGAATAATTCATGTATAAATCTATTTTCCTTGTTGATTTCTCCGCCAAATCATGAACTTGCAGCAATTGTTTTTCATTTTTACCATATAAGTTGGATCAGCAAAATTGAAAAATGTAAGCTACTCGATTCTTTATCTTGTTTACCATTTTTGAGGAATAATCCTTTAGCTTGAGCAATTTTATGTTTTGATTATAGGATGATATATTAGGAGAGATCACTAAAGACAAATTGATGGAGAAAGATCAAAATTAGATGACAAAAGAATTAGAAAATCTCATGACTTTATAAATCTTAGCAATTTTTGGGCTACAGATTTATAAAGTTATGACTGAGCTATTATATTACAAGTGTGATGTGTAAGTTGTATTTATGTGAAATTATCCCTTATTTATAGATATGGACTCTTCTGTTTTTAATATATTTACCTCTTGATTTTTTAATTTTTTATGATTTTAATCTTGTATATATGTAGGACTTTAATTATAATTATAATTATAATTCTTGTATTTCTATAATTTTCCTAGAAGTTCCATTTAATTCTGTTTTTGTTCCTTGATTGGCGTAATTCTAATACACGACTTAGTATTATTAATTGCCGTATGATTTTTTTTATTAACTTACCACTTTAATATGATACGATGAATATATCTTGTATAACTTTTTTAAATAGAATTTTTATCATCTATAGCAAAGGTTAACACCTTATTTAATTTAGGTAAATACCATTTAAAAAATTCTATTTTATTGATACCTTTTAAGGTTTATAGCAAAATATTTAAATATGATTACCTCCTAGCTCTAAGCTACAAAATACACTAATCAGTTATACTTTTTTCTTTCTCTCTCTGATTTGATATATTTCAATCTCTTCCCCCATCCCATTAAAATTTCCGATCTCCTCCTCCTTCCACTGGATTTATGCAAAGCCACTTCAGAAATGCTAATTTCGAATCGTAAATCTAACTTTTTGTTTAAAGATTCAGTACGTCAATTTTCAATTATTTTAGGAAAGAAAAGAGAGGAAAGAGTTGGTTAATGCGCCAAAATTTTGAAAGAAGAAAGCTTTTATATATTTGCTCCCTCTGAGCATCTTCCTCTGAATTTCCCCATGGGTTCTTCTTGTTCACTGCTTTGGCTATGCATAACTGTCGATAAAAAAATTTGCATCCGAAATTTCAATTCAACCCCAGGGAAAAAAATCTAATAATTTAAAGGAATTTTTAGTGCCAAACAACTTAGAGTGAAATTTACAATAAGGCGGCGAGTTTTCACTACTGGCTTCTGGTGAACGACGGATTCACCGAAAATTAGAGTTTATTCTTGAACAAAGACTATGGAGTTTTGGACTAAAGCAACTTGATTTTCTGTTAATATATTTCAATGTATTTTCATGTATTTAATTCTATTCATTGTCTTTTTTTTCATTGTAATTCATTGTATCTCGTTGTACTCCATGTATTTCATTGTATTCACTGTCTTTTTCTCTCATTGTATTTCAATATATCTCGCTGTATTCTATGTATTTAATTGTATTCACTGTCTCGATACAGGCCATGAATGTATTCATAAGTTTTTTTAGTTAATATAATTTATGTATTCAAATGTATCATATAATTTCTCCGAAGATTGCTATGTTTTTTAGAATTTTTTCGGTTGAGAATCTTTTTTATAACTGAAAATACAATTTTATGTATTATAATTGAGTTTGTAATTCATTGTATCTCGTTGTACTCCATGTATTTTAATTGATTCACTTTCCGTTTTAAAAATAGTGTAATCCCCTATTTCACGCCGAGAAACAATCGAATACAATAATTTGTCCAACTGTAATCCCATATTTCACTCCATGAATACAGTCAAATACAATATCCGAGTAGCTGAACTGCCCTGATTCATGCCTATTTTGGCTACTGTAAGCATGAATACAATTGCTTAAATATATCAAATACATCTTATAACCACATAAAAGGTATCTATAATCCGTAATATAGCAAATAGTATCTATAAATGGCTAATTACTACTAAAAATAGTGCTTTATAAATATTTCTCTTAATTTAGCTTAACTTTTTCCTGTGACTATTTCTCTGAGTTATGTATTTAATGACGCGTACATGTCGGAATTTCTAATTATATTTTAATTATACACACCACGAAGACTTGATAATTGCAGACTTATGAGTTGTTGCAAGCTTAAATTCTAGCAAATTATAATAGACCATTGTGGTCTGTCACTTTTTCGGACACGGGGCATAACGAGTACTTAAATCCCATCACAAAACTGCAGACTCTTGTTCTTAAATTCCATTGTTAATGAGAGTGAATGCTATGACACTCCCATTCGAAAACTTTGCATTTTGAATGAGTCTAGGATTGCTAATACCTCCATCTTTTTTCCC
The DNA here is from genome assembly GCA_034376525.1 of Nicotiana benthamiana. Classification (NCBI taxonomy): domain Eukaryota; kingdom Viridiplantae; phylum Streptophyta; class Magnoliopsida; order Solanales; family Solanaceae; genus Nicotiana; species Nicotiana benthamiana. The sequence continues at coordinate 25,821,754 of CM067340.1, read as the reverse complement.
CAAATTTTCAACACAACATGAAATTCTTTCTTCTCTTACTTATATTCAAGAATCAAACTCAAATTATCTTTCCAATCATGATTCGCGAGAAGCTTCTCATTTTTAGTAGAGTTTAATTAGCTGTGAGTCCCACATAAAAATAATGAATTTTCTTGGTAGGATTTAGGTGGGATTGTCTCCCATTTTACCCCACATGGATGCAAATAATGTCCATTTATGTCAAATATTTCATAAATACATAATATTGGAAGTATTAGAAAATAATGAAATCTATATCGTCTAAGCAATCATGATAAGTAAAAATTAGGTAATTTAATCCTCATAATCCAAACACCTTAATCTTATCTATTGGATATGCTATCATGAGCACAAAAAAAAAAGAGAGCAACTCAATGCACTAAGCATCAAGCGTTTACACAGGTACTACAAGAAAACACCTATTTTGTAGGGGGTTTTAGTCAAATTATGACGATTTTTGACCCCCACTAAAAGAATTGTGGCAATTTCTAAAAGTGCTACAGTTACCTTTGGCACGAATATTATTGCGAAAAATTTGTAAAATCTCCATGACAAACGCCACAAATAAATTTTTTATTTGCAGCAATTTTGAAAGATAATTAGTATCATTTCTAAACCCCCGCAATTTGATTTTAGTTTGTCAATAAAAAAAATACTGCGAGGGTTTATAAACCCTCTCAATATGATCGTAATGGTTCAAAAAAAATATTATGGGGGTTTATATACCCCCAAAATACGATTTAAATATTTTTTTTTAAAAAATTATGTGAGGGTTTATAAACACCCAAAATATGATCTAAATATATTTTTTTTAAAAAGGTTATGTGGAGGTTTATGAAACCCCAAAATATGATCTAAATATTTTTAAAAAAAAGTTATATGGATTTTATAACTGGTACAATATAGTATTAGTGTTTTGAAAAAAAAAAAATAGTGGCAGCTCATTTCTGCCATAATATTTTTGTTGCTGCAAACTCTTTTTCTATTTGAATAATTTTTATTTGTAGGATTAAAGAAATAATTATATCGAATAACTTACAATATAAAATAAATTTCATAAATAATCACTAGATTGACAAACATTACAAATTCAAATCCTCATTGAACTAAATAATTTTTTTATCATGAGGAATGATATATGATATGATCACCAACCAACTAGGATAGTAAAAATATATTCATTAAAAGATTGAGCTTTACTAAATCATTTAGAATATAATGGAGTACTTTTTCTAGCTAAGTCTCCACAAAGTCTGTCAAAATACCTTAAGAACAAATACAAAAAAAATTGATAGGATATTGTGAAAACCTGAACTTGACTGGGAACAGTAGTTCTCATTGTTCTTGTAATAATCAGAATGAAAATCACCATCTTGTGACCATACTCTCTCTGTTATTCTGCATACATTGGTTTCAGTTCACCCTCCCTATCCCTACCAAATAAGAAAACCAAATTATATACGCCTTATGCCTTTTGACTGACTATTTTATAGAATGTTATGCCAGCTAGCTCATGACTATTTCATAGTTATTTATTGCTTTGGAAGAACATATTTGAGAACACTTTGAAAGCAATTAATGTCAGCAGTCATTAGCAATACTGGTGAATATTCTCCTACACTTGTATGAGTCACGGAACAAGATCTAGCTATTCAATAAAAAATACATAAGATTTCATTTAATACTAATAACCCTATAGAGATGAAATCTACAACTACAATGTAAAAAATTAACCAAGCACGCATGAAATAGCAAGATAGAGATAAGTACGAATAAACACATATACCTCGTGCCAATAGGAGCATTCTTCATCTTGTGCCAAACATAGAGATATTTCAAGCAATGTTGCGTTGCACACAATTTTACAAGGTTTATTGGTTAGTACATAAACATTAAAAGCTATTATATTCGCAGAATAATAGGACTACTGGTTAAAGAACCGTTAGTAACCTTAAACACCTCCATATATGATATCCCTTTTCAATTTGTGAAATCGTTTGGGGAATTTGAAGGTGAATCTGGGCAGTTTGTATTTGTAGAAAATCACTCTATCTATGATATGTGCGCTTTGGTTGTATGAGCATGATTTTTAGGTATAGGTTTTGATGAATGGCAAACAATGAAGTCAAGTGTCAAACAACGATATTATATTACAAACAATCAAGCTTGAATACCGAGAAGCATATTGATGAACGGATTGCAATGGAAAAGCCAAAGACGAGCTCAAATGTTCAAGACCGAAGACCCAAGGCGTAGGTCGTTAGGTAGAACAAATGTAAGAGCAACGCTTAAGTTATCTCGTCTTTTGGCTCAACATAGGTCATCATAAATATGCATAAAATTATTTTTATAAATCATATTTATCATAAACATATTTTATTAAATGATATTTATCATAAACATATTTTAAATACTTCAAACAAAATGATGTTAAAGTTTTCATCTTAACCAAAATGGTTTTTGAAGTAAGTTTTCAATTCTGCCTCAGAATAATCGATTATCAGTATATGCATAATCGATTATGCTGTAGACCGTTGCCAGTGTTTGAACACTGCCACAGAATAATCGATTATGTGCCTTAGATTAATCGATTATGTTGAGACAGTGAGCATCAGATTTTACAAAGTAGCAAAATAATCGATTATGGATTTTCTGATAATCGATTATATTAAAGACCGTTGCCAAAGTATTTTCAAACACTGAAAGATAATCGATTATGTACAATCAGACAATCGATTATGTTAAGCATAAAATCGGGGATTGATTTTTGAACATTGTCAGGTAATCGATTATACGATTTGGATAATCGATTATTCTGCTTAAAATCTGGAAATGATTTTTAAACGATTGGCAGATAATCGATTATGCAGAATCAGATAATCGATTATCCTAGCACAAAATCAGCATAATTAATTATCAATTAAGCAACGGACATAACCTCTTTAACCCCTATAAAAAGAGGTCTTTTGAGCTGATTTTAAACACACAACACCTCCCAATATTGATATACATATTGACATTATTTGAGCATCATTTTAGAGCTTTTGTTGAGCCATTTGAGAGACAACTTTGAGTTGTTCATAGAGCTAAATTTGTATCTCTTTATCTACTCTTTTGAGAGAGTTCTTGTTGTAAAAGAGAAAGGTGTTTGAGAAGAACATATCTTCTTATTGATTGTCGAGTTCGCTAAGTACCCTAAGACTTAGTGTGTGAAGTCTTGTGGTGCGGTATCCACGAGCAAGGTTGAAGTCTTGAGGTGCGGTATCCTCGAGCAAGTTGAAGTCTTGTAGAGTGTACATCTACGAGCAAGTGTAACGGTTTGTTAGGCACCCGTAAGCTTAACGGAGTTAGTGGAATCTCGAGAGAGTCTCTCGGGGACTGGACTAACCACAAGTTGTGGTGAACCAGGATAAATTCGGTGTGTTCTTTCCTTACTATTTTAATTACCGAATTTATTTTATTCCTGCAATTTTAATTCAGCAATATTTATCAATATTCTCTTGCCGCACTATTCACCCCCCCTTCTAGTGACGGGCATAAATCCTAACAATTGGTATCAGAGCCTAACTCTCTGAAAGCCTTAACCTGTTGAGAGCGATATATATTTTTGTTGAGAATATTGAACGCAGGAATAATGAGCGAAGGACACTCCACCGAGAGACCTCCATTTTTTTATGGAAGAAATTATACATACTGGAAAGTGCGGATGAGAATATTCATCCAATCACACAACTTTCGATTATGGCAAATCATCAAGAAAGGTGAACAAATGCCAACAAAGAAAGTTGGGGAGATCATAGTTCCAAAGGAGGAAGATGAATATGATGCCGAGGACATCAAGAAGGTTGAAAGAAACGCAAAGGCCGTCAACTTACTATTTTGTGCGGTGAATCCGGACGACTATCGGAAAATCTCTTGTTGCACAACCGCAAAGGATATGTGGGATAAACTCGAGATCACTTACGAAGGTACGTTTCAAGTCCGAGAATCTAAAATTGATTTTCTAACACAAGAAAAAAATTTTAGAATGAGGGAGAATGAATCCATTGGCATTATGTTCGAACGATTTTCAAGAATCGTCAACGATCTTCATGCTCTCGGGAAAGTCTACACGAACAAAGATCTTGTTCGAAAAGTCCTACGGAGTCTCACTCCCAAATGGCGTTCCAAAGCAAAGCAATCCAAGAATATATAGGATTCACGGATATCACAATCGATGGACTAAGAGGTAACCTCGAAACTTATGAAAGCACAATTCTTAATCCTTATCTTAGAATTAAAGGTTCGAATATTGCCTTCAAAGCCTCATCGTCTAAAAGAGTAGAGGTAAGTGATTCAGAAAGCGATAATGATATTATTTCCTATGATATAATTGAAAAGTTTTACAAGTTTATGAAGAAGGGAATAAAGAAGGAAGAACCAAGTCCTTCATGTCAAAATTGTAGAAAACTTGGCCACACCAAATCACATTGTCCAAAATCAAAGGACAAGAAAAAGAAGAAACACCATAGGCGCGTAACATGGGATTCGGACAGCTCGGGCGATGAAACTGCCGCATTATGCCTCATGGCCAACGAAGAAGAAGAGGTAAGTATTTCTAACTCTTACTCGTTAGAAGATTTGCAAAATGCTTATGATGAATTATATAGTGAATTTGTTAAAGCTTCAAAAACCATAAAAGAATTGAAGAAAACACGTTCTTTGCAAGAAAAAGATTTTGAAAAACAACCTTCTTTAAAAGAAAAAGATTTTGAAAAATTGACTTGTGAAAATGAAAAGCTAAAAGAAGAAAATAATTTTTTGGAAAATGACATTGTTGATTTCAAAAATAAAATCAAGGAGATGAATGAAGCCTCTTTAATTGTTCAAAGTTCAAATTGTTCTTCTTGTAGTTCTTTAAAAATGGAGAACGTAGAACTTAGAAATACACTAGAAAAATGTAGTGTAAATGAGTCTAGAACAAGTGAGGTAATTAAAAAGGACGATAGAAATAAGGTTAAACCACCTAGAAACGACTCTAGGATTTTTGTTAATAAGTCTAAAACTAATCAGTTTAGACCACCTAGACACAATTCTAGGAATTTTATTAATGAGTCTAGAATGAATAATTTTAGACCACCTAGAAATGACTCTAGGAATTTCAACGCTTCTAGGAATAACAACTTTAGATCACCTAGAACGTATTTGGCTCAACCTAGACATATGCACAACCCGAATGTTATATGTCATTATTGTAACCGGGTAGGACATATTGCACCCGTATGTTTTGCTAAACATAGAAATTCATATTTTGATTATAACTATTATTTGCCTAACCCCCAAGGATCCAAAAGAAGTTGGGTACCGAAAACCTATTTTAGGTACTTTTGCAGGTGTGCTTGAAGACTACAATATTGTAGTAGATGCACCAAGCACGAAACCTTAATGCATCGAGGGGGAACGTCGGTTAGTTATCGTACTTTTGATAAAAACATAATAGTTGATATGTGCTAACAATTGATATTAATTATTGATTCATGTTTTGATAAGTGTTATTTTGAATAACAAATTGGTATCAATTATTTTTATGATTGATTCATGCTTTGATGAATATTTTTAGTTTAAATACAGTTGGTATATTTGCCAAAAATGATCGTTATTATGATTGGCATGTTTTTACTAACATTTGGTATTATTTGATATTGATATGATTTTTTTTTAACAATTGGTATCATCAATAGTTTCAATAACAATTGGTATACTCTTTTTTCTAATGCCAAAAGGGGGAAGAATTTAGGCGATATGCATCGAATAAGGGAGAATGTCTTCACATTCTAGTATGCTTTAATTGAGGGAGAATATTCAATTAAGGGGGAATTATATTAAATTGTTTACATGAATTGTATGTTGAGATATAGCATGAATTTAGGGGGAATCCAACATGCATATCTCCTATTGTTTGTCATTATCAAAAAGGGGGAAATTGTAGAAAATCACTCTATCTATGATATGTGCGCTTTGGTTGTATGAGCATGATTTTCAGGTATAGGTTTTGATGAATGACAAACAATGAAGTCAAGTGTCAAACAACGATATTATATGACAAACAATCAAGCTTGAATGCCGAGAAGCATATTGATGAACGGACTGCAATGAAAAATCCAAAGACGAGCTCAAATATTCAAGACCGAAGACCCAAGGCGTAGGTCGTTAGGTAGAACAAATGTAAGAGCAACGCTTAAGTTATCTCGTCTTTTGGCTCAACATAGGTCATCATAAATATGCATAAAATCATTTTATTAAATCATATTTATCATAAATATATTTTATTAAATGATATTTATCATAAATATATTTTAAATACTTCAAACAAAATGATGTTAAAGTTTTCATCTTAACCAAAATGATTTTTGAAGTAAGTTTTCAATTCTGCCTCAGAATAATCGATTATCAGTACATGCATAATCGATTATGCTGTAGACCGTTGCCAGTGTTTGAACACTGCCACAGAATAATCGATTATGTGCCTTAGACTAATCGATTATGTTGAGACAGTGAGCATCAGATTTTACAAAGTAGCAAAATAATCGATTATGGCTTTTCTGGTAATCGATTATATTAAAGACCGTTGCCAAAGTATTTTCAAACACTGAAAGATAATCGATTATGTACAATTAGACAATCGATTATGTTAAGCATAAAATCGGGGATTAATTTTTGAACGTTGTCAGGTAATCGATTATACGATTTGGATAATCGATTATTCTGCTTAAAATCTGGAAATGATTTTTAAACGATTGGCAGATAATCGATTATGCAGACTGAGCAACATATAGGTGTTTGAAAGGAATAAAATGACCATATTTGCTCAATCCATCCACCATGACTAAGATGACTTCATACCCTTGGGATTTAGGAAGACCATCTATGAAACAGAAACTTTAGGAAAGTAAGATCAAATGCCAAGCTTCCAAAGCTCCAACCAGCAAGAAATCATCCATAAACTAAATAGAGTTTTCCTAAAAAAACTGCTCGTGGAGGAAGACCTCCTAGGGATAAGAGATATACGTAAAATTTACATATACCAACCTCTCGTGATGCAACTTATGAATAACGCAACTGACATAATGCACTCCATGCCAAGACGATGACCTTATCCATGCCGAGGTTACCTCGATTGGAGTGGAAAATAACCCCTGTTCATTCAACCTGGAGCTTTATCTTTGATATGAAGGCTCGGCACATGGTCGAGAAGGAGTGTCTAGCTTATTTGTCTTATGTTTACAATCCCAGTGCGAATGTTCCTTCTATACACTCAATCCCAATTGTTCATAAATTTCCAATTGTATTTCCTGTAGATTTACCGGGGATGCCACCCGACAGAGATATTAACTTCTGTGTTAATTTAGCTCCGGACACTTAGCCCATTTCTATTCTACCATACCGTATGGCGCCGTTGGATGTGTAAGATGAAGGAGTGGATGCAAGACTTTCTTGATTAGAGATTTATTAGACCCAGTGTTTCACCTTGGGGTGCACTAGTATTATTTTAAAGAATAAAGATGGCTCTATCCGGATGTGTATTGATTATCGATAGTTGAACAAGGCTACTATCAAGAACACGTCTCTAGTGCCAAGAATTGATGACTTGTTCTATCAGCTTTAATGTGCCAAGGTATTTCCAACGATTTACTTGATGTCTGGCTATATAAGTTGAAGATTAGGGCATATGTGTCCCTAAGGCAGCTTTCAGACTCGGTATGAGCATTATAAATTCTTAGTGATGTCATTTGGGCTTACCAACGTCGCAGTAACATTTTTTGAATTGATGAATCGGGTGTTCAAGCCCTACCTAGACTTATTTTTGATTGTATTTATTGATGACATCTTGATTTACTCCATCAGTCGAGAGGATCATAAACAACATCGCCAAATTGTGCTTTAGACTTTGAAGAATAATTAGTTTTATGCAAAATTTTCAAATGCGAGTTTTGGTTAAACTTAGTTTCCTTTTTGGGGCATGTTGTATCGGCATAAGTCAAAAAAGTGGATTCTAAAAAGATTGACGCAGTTCAGAACTGACCTAGACATACTTTAGTTACAAAGATACGGAGTTTTCTTGGTTTGGTGGGTAATTATCGGTGGTTCATAGAAGGGTTTTCATCTATAGTAAACCCACTTACCATATTGAGCCATAAGGGTGCCCTATTCACATGGTGAGACGAGTGTGAGTTGAGTTTTTAGAAGCTATAGACTACTTTGAATACATCGTCAATATTGGTGTTGCCCACAGGTTTAGGATCATACATGGTGTATTGTGATTTATGTCATATTTGACTTGGTGCAATATTAATGCAAGATGGAAAGGCGATTTCTTATTCGTTATGGAAGTTGAAAGTTCTAGAGAAAAAGTATCCTTTTTGTGACTTGGAATTTGCAGCCACTATTCATGTACTGAAGATTTGGAGAAACTATCTTTTACGGCGTGTCATGTGAAGTATTCACAGATCATTTTAGTCTACGGTTTCTATATAAACAAAAAGATCTTAATTTGAGGCAGAGGAGATGGTTAGAGATGTTGACAGACTATTATATTATCATTTTGTATCACTCTGGAAAGGATAATGTGGTGGGCGATTCTTTCAGTAGAAAAGGTATGAGTATGTGAAACCTGTGTATATTCCAGTTGGTGAGAGGCCGCTCGCTTCATATGTTCAGACTTAGGCCAATCAGTTCATGAGATTAGATGTTTTGGAGCCCAGCTGGGTTTTAGCTTGCACAATCGCTCAGTCTTCTTTGTATACGTGCATCAGAGAGCGATAATATGATGATCCTCATTTGCTTAACCTCAAGGAAATGATGCAGAACGGTAGTGCTAAGCAGGTTATTATGGGAGATGATGGAGTTCTTCTGATGAAAGGTCATATTTGTGTTCCATATGTGGATGGACTCCGTGAGTTAGTTCTTGAAGAGGCCAACACTTCACAATTTTCAATTCATTCCGGAACAACCAAAATGTATCAAGATTTGCGACAATATTATTCATGGAGGAGAATTAAAAAGGATATAATTGTATATGTAGCTCGATGTCTGAATTGTCAGCAAGTAAAATACATGCATCAAAGACCTGGTGATTTGCTGCAGAAGCTAGAAATTCATGAGTGGAAGTGGAAGCGCATCAGTATGGATTTTGTTGTTGGACTCCCACGGACTCAAAAGAAGTTCAACGCAGTATGGGTCATTGTTGACAGGTTAACCAAGTCATCACATTTTATTTTAGTGGCAGTTACATAATATTCAGAGCAGTTGGCTGAGATTTATATCTGGAAGATTATCTGCCTTAACGGTGTGCCTGTGTCTATTATTTCAGATCAAGGTATGCAGTTTACCTCGCACTTATTGAGGGTTGTATAGTGTGAGTTAGTCATGCAGGTTGAGTGTCTATTATTTGAGATTGGGCATAGAAGAACCCTGAGCCGATAGGGCACGAGATGAACTGTAAGCGGGTAGGGCGCTATGTGAAGGTTCGCCCTGCTAAGACCCATAGTAACCACGACCTGAATATGCCATTTGATACTCTAGACGAGCTAACTGAGAAGGCTTGAAAGAACGACCTCTACTGTGCTGAAACTGACCCCTTGAAGGAGCACCACAATAACTGCCCCATCCTCGAGGCCTCTTTCCCTCCCTCTTCTCTGGCTCCTGATGGCGAACCGTCTCTATCTCACGAGTAATATCAACCACCTCCTCGAACGTAGCACCCGTCACTCTCTCTCATGTCATATGAATAGACAGATGATAATTAAGGCGATCAACAAATCTCCTGATCCTCTCACGATCTGTCGGAACCATCAAGACGGCATGACGAGCCAGGCCAGTGCAAACTGACAAAATCTATGCCAAGGCTCCTATCGACCCTAGATCACGATGGGCATCGCTGGTGGTTGAACTGGTGCTACTGGAGAATCTACAGCAGGAGCCTGATCCTGAGCTGGGGCAGCTCGTGGATTAACAAGTGCTGCCCTCGCTGCTTTGCCTCTTCCACGACCGTCCACAACCCTTGGTAGCCTCAGCGGATGTAACTGGTGGTCGTCCACCTCGTCTGGTAGCTCCGGTCTTTACCATCTGTGAGAGAACAGAATAACAGAAGCTTAGTTCTCGGATCAACAAGTTCGCACGATAAGAATTTCAAATATATGAAGTTTTTTCCTAAAAGGTTCTGCAACCTCTCAAGGATAAATACAGACGTCTCCATACTAATCTGCGAGACTCTACTAAACTCGATCATGACTCGTGAATCCTATGTAACTTAGGCTCTGATACAAACTTGTCACGACCTTAACCCCGAACCCGGTCGTGATGGTGCATCTCGTGAAAACAAGGCCAGCCAGTCCAACACGATACACCTCTTCAAGCAGTTAATTAACATAAGACAGTTTAAAACATGATTTAATAGCAATAGTTTGCTGAATTTAAAGATAAAAATAGTGGAAAAACCATCGCGACACAGCCCTAACCAAGGTGTCATAAGTCATGAGCAACTAATGATCCTGATACAAGTCTACAAAACACGAAATCTAGTAAAATAGTACGAAGAACGTAAAAATAATAATATAAGTGAGGCACGGGGGCTGCAGACGCCAACAACTACCTGGTAGTCTCCGAAACAGCGCCTGCGCTAGGAGGATCAACACTCAGGAGCGAGATCTGATATGCCTGAATCTGCACACACAGTGCGGGGAATAATATGAGTACTCTGGCTCAGTGAGTAATAAATATAAATAATAGATGAAAGCAAGAAAACACTTGAAAACACACAACATTCTATGCCGAATCAGTAAAATCACTTAAAAGAGTAAATCAGTAAAATATCAAGTAAATATCCTTTTTCAACAAGTAAAACAGGTAATTTAGCTGGTAAATAACAAATAGAAATTCGCCCCTCGGGCACAATATCAATCACTCAGAACAATATCACTCCCTCGAGCTCATTCTCAGAACTATATCAGCCCCTCCGGGCACTCTCAAATCACAGTGGGTACCCGCGCTCACTGGTGGTATACAGACTCCGGAGGGGCCCCTTACGGCCCAAGCGCAATATCAAACCACCTCATGGCATCAACTCTCGGCAAAATCTCTAGCTTGCAATGCCTTTTCCTATCCAATTGGTCTCCACATGCGTCGAATCTATCCAAAATCAGAACAAATACGTCACAATATGCTAAGGGAACAAAGCCCAAGCGAAAACAATCGAAAATATCAAAAATCCCGAAATTAGCAAAATCTGAGCCTCAGGCCCATTCCTCGAAACTCAGAAATTTTCACATTACTAGATTACTCATCATCCCACGAACTCATACATTCCAAGAACTCAAAAATCCGAGTTCAGTTGACCCCGCAAATCCTCAATTTAAAACCCTCTTAAAGTCAAGCCCTAAACCTCCATTTTTAGTCCTTAAAATTCTTTAAATTTCAGTCCTAATCCATGAAATAAAGTGTGTTTTAGGTCCAAAATCCTTACCTTATCGAAGCTCTCTGGAAATATCCCTTCAAAATTAGCCAAAAGCTCTAAATCCAATGTTAAAATGGTTAAACCCTTGAAAAATCGCGAAGAAAGGATTTATATACATTCTGCCCACGAGTTTTCGCATCTGCAACTCCTCCACCGCTTCTGCGGTACGGCATTTGCAATCAAAGCTTCGCTTCTGCAAAAATTCATTAAAGGCCCAAATCCACATCTGCGGTCCACCAGCTACATATGCGGCTCCGCAGGTGCGGTCACCCCACTACATTCCAGCCTTTCACTGACAAATCGCTTCTGCGGTTAAATTGTAGCATATGCGACTCCGCAGATGCGGTCCCCATATCGCATTTGCGATTCCTAACTCCCCTTCTTAAAGCTGCATCTGCACCTTCCCTTCTGCATATGCGACACCGCACTTGTGCTCCCCAAGCTGCAGGTGCAAAAACACCAGAAGCAGCAAACAAATCTGCAATCACTCAAGTTCCAAAACTTCCCATTAACCTTCCGAAATCACCCCGAGGTTCCTGGTACCTCAACCAAAAGCAAAAACATAACCCTATACCTTATTCAAACTAGTTCCAATTATAGAAACAGTTCGAACAACATCAAATCTACTAAATCACATCAAATTCAAGCCAAAGTTTCACCAATCTTCTGAAATACATTTTCGATCAAAAACCCAACAAAATTACGTCCGAATGACCTAAACTTTTGCACACACATTTCAAATTACACAACGAAGCTACAACGATCCTCTAAAATCAATTCAGACTCACGAATCAAAATCTCACCTATCCACCGGAAATTGCACAAATACCAACTTCGCCAATTCAAGCCTAATTCTACTCCGGACCTCCAAAACCAATTCCGATCACACTTCTAAGTCATGAATCTCCTCTAACACATAAGTCAACATCCATTTGACTTTTCCAGCTTAAGCTTTCTTAAAAGAGACTAAGTGTCTCATTTCTTGCCAAATCCACTCTGAACACAAACTAATCAACTCAATCGCGAGAAACACAGATAACGAAGCATAAAGAAGTAGAAATGGGAAAAAAGTAGCGGTAACTCATGAGATGACTAGTCGGGCTGTCACAAAAAGTCAATCTGATGTCGGATTTCAAGAATTTTTATATGGTTGAACTCGTATCGAAATGGTTGTTAGAATTTTGTAAGTGTTGTTAGGATTCGAGATGTGGGTCCCACTGGCAATTTTTAAAATGAAATTTGGATTTTAATTAAATTAGTAAATTCATATGGAATTAATTCTAACAATTCGTGTCGAGTATTTTGAATTGTTTGTGACTAGATTTGAAGCTTTTGGAGACAAATTCAAAAGGAAAAGTTGTGATCGAGTCATTAACTTAAATTCCCACGCAAGGTAAGTGTCATGGTTAACCTTGACTTGAGAAAGTAGAACCCTTGAATTATTTGTCACGTGAAATTCATGTAAACAATGTATAGGCGAGGTGATGGGTGTCTATACGTCATTAAATTAATTGTTTGCATATTATCTGAAGATGATAAATTACTTTAAATCATAAATTAATTATTATATTAATTCTTCCTCTCATATTCATTGTTCAATATTGTTTCTTGAAGGTATGTGTCAGAGCCCAAATCCCAAACCTGGTCGTGATGGCGCCTCTCGTGAAGAAAAGGCTAGCCAGAACAACTCAACACCTCCTTTCACAATTTATTTAACATTTAATAAACCCAAACGCATGCAAATCATTCATAATGCGGAAAAATAGCGGTAATAATGAGACAACCAACTCGACACAGCCCAAACCATGGTGTCACAAGTCATGAGCTACTACTTAGTTGCTATCGGTCTATGAAGTAGAATATCGGATATAAAAGTATGAAAGAATTTGAAATAACATAAAATAAGGGAGTCAAGGGGCTATGGACGTCAACAACTTTCTCGCCACGAGTCAACATTCCCCGAATGATTCCAATAGTCGGCATTAAGACCAAAGCATGACAATAATCCTTAAATAATGATGATAAACAAAATAGCTCAGTCAAATACGCGGTAAAATATCAAACGGGAAAGGCCAAGTCACAATCCCCAGTAGTAAAAAAATCTCTCCCTCGTCATAAAACGCATGTTTCACCTCAATATAGCACTACGTTGTGCAAATCCGTGGTTTCAAACTCTCAGGATATCATTTACTATCATTACTCACCTCAAGCCGGCCGAAATCCAAGCTCGCTATGCCTTGTCCTCTCAAATCAACCTCCTCGCACGTCGAAACTTATCAAACCACAATGGATACATCACAATATGCCAATGAAACAAATACCCAATCGAAAATAGCAAAAATATCGAAATTAGCAAAACCCGAGCCCCGGAATCACTTCTCGAATTTCAAAAATTTTTACATCAACAGATTCCTTATCTCGCCACGAGTCTAACCATATAAAAATTATCCAATTCCGACACCATTTGGTCCTTGAAATCATCATTTTATATTTTTGAAAGATTCCACAATTTTCATCCCAAATTCCATCCCAAATCATGAATTAAATTATGAATCCAATGATAATTTTATGTGCTCTAGCCAAATCTAAGTTAGAATCACTTACCCCAATGAATTCCTTGAAAAAACCTTCGAAAAATTGCCAAAATCCGAGCTCTCTAGGTCAAAATATAAAATAAAATCCAAAACCACGTATTTATATGGTAACCCCTTAGATTTCAATCTACGCATCCATACAAAATCGACCGCGGCCGCACGAAAACTAGCGCGGTCCATGCAAAAATGACCGCGACCGCACAGTGCTCTCCAAAATAATAGGTTTTGGGAGTTGGGACATAACTCCCAAGTAGCCTCCTCCACGGGCCGACCTCTCCACCGCACCTTCACTGACGCAACATCCTTGGACCTCAACTTGCGAACTTGAGGATCCAAAGTGGCTGTTGACTCTGTATCATAGGTTAAATCACCCTCCAACTGGACTGTACTGGAATCCAAAATGTGGGACGGGTCCCCAATATAATATCGGAGATAGAAACATGGAAAAATGGATGCACGCTCGACAAGCTAGGTGGCAAAGAAAGCTTATATGCCACATCCCCAATTCTCTTAAGTACCTCGAAGGTCCCAATTAACCACGGACTCAACTTTCCCTTCTTTACGAATCTCATAACACCCTTTGTGGGTGAAACCTTAAGCACAACTTTCTCACCAATCATATAGGATACATCTCGGACCTTCCGGTCCGCATAAATCTTCTGCCTCGATTGCTCTGCACAGAGTCTCTCCTGAATCATATTCACCTTCTCTAATGCATCTTGACCAAATCTGTCCCCAACAATCTAGCCTCACCAGGCTCGAACCAACCGGTTATAGATCTACATTGTCTCCCATACAAGGCCTCATATGGTGTCGTCTGAATGCTGGACTGATAGATGATATTATATGCAAACTTTGCAAGCGGTAGAAACCGATCCCATGATCCACCAAAATCAATAACACAAGCGTGTAGCATATCTTCTAATATTTGGATGGTGCGCTCGGACTGTTCGTCCGTCTGAGGGTGAAAGGCTATGCTCAACCATACATGAGTACCTAACTCTCGCTGGACCGTCTTCCAAAGCTGAGAGCTAAAAATTGAGTGCCCCGATCTTATATGATGGAAATTGGGACACCATGCAACCGAACAATCTCCCGAATATATAACTCTGCTAGCCGCTTTGAAGAATAAGTAGTACAAACCAGAATGAAGTGCACAGACTTAGTTAGCCTTTCTACAATCACCCAAATGGCATCAAATTTCTTCAAAGTCCGTGGGAGTCCGTTAATAAAATCCATTGTGATCCTCTCCCACTTCCACTCGGGGATAACTATCTGCTGGTGCAAGCCACTCGTTCTCTAATGCTCATATTTCACCTGCTGACAATTAAGACACCGGGCTACATACTCCACAATATCTCTCTTCATCCTCCGCCACCAATAGTGTTGTCTAAGATCCTGATACATCTTCGCAACACCCAGATGAATGGAATACCGCGAGCTATGAGCCTACTCCAATATCAACTCCCGAAGCCCATCCACATTGGGCACACAAATCCGGCCATGCATCCTCAAAACACTGTCATCTCCAATGGTCACATCTCTGGCATAATCATGCTGAACCCTATCCTTGAGGACAAGCAGATGTAGATCCTCATACTGACACTCTTTGATGAGGTCATACAAGGAAGACCAAGAAACCACACAAGCTAACACCTGACTGGGCTCTGATATATCTAGTCTCACAAATCGACTGGCCAAGGCCTAAAAATCAACTGCAAATGGCCTTTCCTCAAGCGGAATGTACGCCAAGCTTCCCATACTCACTGCCTTTCGACCCAAGACATCGACCACTACATTGGCCTTCCCCGTGTGATACAAAATAGTAATATCATAATCCTTCAGTAACTCTAGCCATCTCCGCTGCCTCAAATTAAGATTTTTTTGCTTGAACAGATGCTGAAGACTACGCTGATTGGTAAATACCTCACAAGATACGCCATATAGGTAGTGCCTCCAAATCTTCAATACATTTACTATAACAGCTAGCTAGAAATCATGAACGGGGTAGTTTTTCTCATGGGGCTTAAACTATCGGGAAGAATAAGCGATAACTCTACCCTTCTGCAAGAATACACAACCAATCCCAACTTGCAAATCATCGCAATAAACTGTATAAGAACCTGAAGTTGACATAAAATCCAATACTGGAGCTGTAGTCAAAGCTGTCTTGAGCTTCTGAAAGCTCTCCTCACACTCGTCCAACCATGCTAATGAAACACCTTTCTGAGTCAATTTGGTCAAGGGCGATGCAATGGATGATAGTCCCAGAACAAAACGGCGGTAGTAGATTGCCAATCCAAGGAAGCTATGCATCTCTCTGGATAAGGGCGGTCTAGGACAATTCTGCACCGCCTCAATCTTCTTTGGGTCAACCTAAATACCCTCGCTGGACACCACGTGTCCTAAGAAGGCCACTAAGCCGAGCCAAAACTCACACTTGGACGACTTTGCATAAAGCTTCTCCCCCCTCAATCTCTGCAATATAACTCGCAAATGTTGCGTGTGCTCCTCCTGACTATGCGAGTATACAAGGATATCATCAATGACATGATGACAAATAAATAGATAAGGCCGAAACACACTGTTCATCAGATGCATGAACACTAGGGCATTGGTCGGCCCGAAAGACATAAAAAGAAACTCATAGTGACCATATCTAGTCCTGAAAGAAGTCATATGAATATTTAAATCCCTGATCTTCAACTGGTGATAACCCTAACGGAGATCATTCTCGAAGAACACCCTCGCTCCATGAAGCTGGTCAAACAAATCATCAATCCGAGGCAAGGGATACTTGTTCTTCACTGTTACTTTGTTCAATTGCCTGTAGTCAATGCACGTTCTCATGGTTCCATCCTTCTTCTTCACAAACAGAATTGGTGCACCCCACGGTGACACACTAGGCCGAATGAACCCCTTATCTAGGAGTTCCTAAAGCTGATCCTTCAACTCTTTTAACTTCGCTGGTGCCATACGATATGGCGGAATGGAAATGGGCTGAGTGCCCGGCACCAAGTCAATACCAAAATCAATATCTCTGTCCGATGGCATGCCCGTCAGGTCTGCAGGAAATTCATCAGGAAACTCCCTCACAGCTGGAATAGAATCAATGGTAGGAGTCTCGGATCTGACATCTCTCACAAATGCCAAATATGAAAGGCAACCCTTCCCAACCATATGTTGGGCCTTTAAGAATGAAATCACCTTGCTAGGAACATAATCAGTCACACCATGCCACTCGATCCTCGGTACACCCGGTATAGCCAACGTGACTATCTTAGCATGACAGTCCAGGATAGCATGACATAGTGACAACCAGTCCATGCCCAAAATAACATCAAAATCCACCATGCTCAATAACAATATATCAGCTCGGGTCTCCATACCCCCAATAGTCACTAAACATGACCGGTTTTCACATGGTCTACAACAATAGTATCGCCCACCGGAGTAGATACAAGAACAAGTAAGGCAAGATACCCTCGGGACGTACCCAAATGATGAGAAAAATACGAAGACATATACAGGAAACTACCTCCACATATTCCCAAACTCTCCACAGTCATGACAACTGCCACGTGCTGGAGAATGGAACTGAAGGAAACCTATCGCGCCGGAGTGTCTAGCTGATGCACTCGGCCTGGAAGGACCCTGAGCAGACGGAGCACGAGATGATCTCTATGCAGGAAGAGTGCTGAGTGAAGGTTGACTCTGCTGAGAACTATGATAACCACGACCTGAAGATGCCCCACGATACTCGGGTTCGGGCCGACTGAGCGGTCCTGAAAGAACGACCCCTACCATGCTGGAATTGGCCCCTCGTGGGAGCACCACTATAACTGCCAGAACCTCGAAGCCTCTTGGCCTCCCTCTCCTCTCAATCATGATGGTACACCGCCTCAATGTCTCGAGCTATGTCAACCACCTCCTCGAATGAAGCACCCAACACTCTCTCTCTAGTCATAAGAACACGAAGATTGTAGTTAAGGCCATCAACGAATCTTCTGATACGCTCACGATCACTCGGAACCATCCAAATGGCATGACGAGAAAACTTTGAAAACCTCATCTCATACTGAGACATAGTCATATCTCCCTGCCGTAGCCACTCAAATTGCTTGGCAGCTCCTCTCTGTGGGACTGCGGTACACACTTCTCCAAGAAGAGAGTGGAGAACTCCTGCCAAGTCAAAGGTGCTGCACTAACCGGCCTACGCCTCTCATACACCTCCTACCAAGTGAAGGAAGCACCAGTAAACTGAAAGGTGGTAAATGCAACACCACTAGACTCCAGAATTCCTGCTGTATGGAGCATTCGCAACTGAAATTCGGAAGATGGAGCCTATCAAACCCTGGCTATTTCAGCCTCTTATACGGGCCGACCTGTCCACTGCACTTTCACTGAAGCAACATCCTTGGACCTCAACTTCCGAACTTGACGATCCAAAATGGTTGTTGGCTCTATATCATAGGTCAAATCACCCTCCACCTAGACTGTACTGAAATCCAAAATGTGGGACGGGTCCCCAATATACTTCCGGAGCGTAGAAACATGGAAAACTGGATGCACGCTCAACAAGATGGATGGCAAAGCAAGCTCATATGCCACCTCCCCAATCCTCTTACGTTCCTCGAAGGGCCCAAAAAACTGCGGACTCAACTTTCCTTTCTTTTCGAACCTCATAGCACCCCTTGTGGGTGAAACCTTCAGCAAAACCTTCTCACCAATCATATAGGATATATCTCGGACCTTTCGGTCCGCATAACTCTTCTGCCTCGATTGCGCTGCACGGAGTCTCTCCTTAATCATCTTAACCTTCTCTAATGCATCTTGAACCAAATCTGTCCCCAACAATCTAGCCTCACCGGGCTCGAACCAACCAATTGGAGATCTACACCGTCTCCCATACAAGGCCTCATACGGTGCCATCTGAAATCTAGATTGATAGCTGTTTTTATAGGCAAACTCTGCAAGCGGTAGAAACCGATCCCATGATCCACCAAAATCAATAACTCAGGCGCTTAACATATCTTCTAATATTTGGATGGTGCCCTCGGACTGTCCGTCCGTCTTAGGGTGAAAGGCTGTGCTCAACCATACCTGAGTATCCAACTCTCGCTGGACCGTACCAAAAAATGTAAGCAGTCTACCTTGATGCAAACATCAGTAACTGATTTCACGGTTCGAGCAAGTGAACTCAATTGTTGTAGCAACTGTAGTCATTATTAAAAATCAAAATTATCGCCACCAAATGACGGCATAGTAGGTTCCACTATATGGGGTGGCCAATCACATCAACTTTTGAAAGCAGCAGTATTTACATTTTGGATGTGTTCGGTACGAAGGAATTCTAAAAATATAATCTGAACCTCAAATGTAGAAGTTTTTTTTTAAGTTTTCAAACACAACACCAAGTTCTTTCTTCTCTTACTAATATTCAATAATCAGCCTAAGAATTATCTTTCTAATCATAATTCGCGAGAGGCTTCTTTTTGGTAGAATTTAATTAGCTGTGAGTCCCGCTTAAGAATTATTGATTTTCTTGGTAGGATTTAGATGGGATTGTTCCCCAGTTTACCCCACACGTATGAAAATAATGCCCATTTATATAAAATATTTCAGTATGCTAACACTTAATTATTTGAAGTATTAGAAAATTGTGAAATCAATATTTAAGCAATCATGATAGTTAACAATTAGGTAATTTAATCTTGATATGCTATAATGTAAGCATATAGGATCCCGATGAAAAAACAAAAAAGGCAGCACAATGCACAAAGTATTCACGCGTTCATCTAAGGGGGTATAATGTAGACAGTCTACCTTGATGCAATCATCATTTCACGGTTTGAACAAGTGAAATATAGGTCACATAGAGACAACTTTACTGTTGCTCCAAAGCTCTCCTTCTCAGTATACAACATTATAGAGTATTAATTACACATCTAATTATCCATACCCAGGATGAACCATAGTCAAACTATTAACCAATAAATATTGCACAAGTGTACATTTACATAAAATAATAATATGAGAGCACTCTTAATAAATCTATAAGTAAATAAACTATTGTTACATGCAATTCTCGTGGAATCATTCTATTAGTTTATTACACAAAATTAGCTCCTTCATTGGGTATAAATTCTACCTCTTTTGCACTCTTAGCACACAGCAATTTTCTAAAAATCTCAATCTATACCTGCATAGAAGAATGGCTTCTTTCCAAAAGCAATTAGCTGTGTTCATGCTCTTCTTCTGGGTCGCTACAGTTGGTGAGTAATTTTTATTGATAACTCCCTTCACTACGAATGCAATGCATGCACGTTTACATTACACACTACTACAACCACGCACTTTTCTGATGGACGTTCTCGTCAAAATTTATAGAAAAATTTACTAATGCTCTTTTGTTTTTGTTTTTCTTTCACTGAGCCGAGGGTCGATTGGAAACAGCCTCTCTGCCCTTTCGGGTAGGGGTAAGGCTCGTCTACATATTTGAACTCATTGGTTCTATGTTCTAATATAGCGAAAACTGGAGTTTAAATTCAATTTGTATACATATTTAGCGAATTTCATAAAACAAAGAGTTTGGACTAAAGCTAGTAGAATATTCCGTTGAATCCATACGGAAGTCGGAAGATGGAGCCTATCAAACCCTGGCTATCTCAGCCTCTTATACGGGCCGACCTGTCCACTGCACTTTCACTGAAGCAACATCCTTGGACCTCAACTTCCGAACTTGACGATCCAAAATGGTTGTTGGCTCTATATCATAGTTCAAATCACCGTCCACTTGGACTGTACTGAAATCCAAAATGTGGGACGGGTCCCCAATATACTTCTGGAGCATAGAAACATGGAAAACTGGATGCACGCTCAACAAGATGAATGGCAAAGCAAGCTCATATGCCACCTCCCCAATCCTCATAAGTTCCTCGAAGGGCCCAATAAACCGCGGACTCAACTTTCCTTTCTTTTCGAACCTCATAACACCCCTTGTGGGTGAAATATTCAGCAAAACCTTCTCACCAATCATATAGGATATATCTCGGACCTTCCGGTCCGCATAACTCTTCTGCCTCGACTGCGCTGCACGGAGTCTCTCCTTAATCATCTTCACTTTCTCTAATGCATCTTGAACCAAAACTTTCCCCAACAATCTAGCCTCACTGGGTTCAAACCAACCAATTGGAGATCTATACCGTCTCCCATACAAGGCCTCATACGGTGCCATCTGAATGCTAGATTGATAGCTGTTTTTATAGGCAAACTCTGCAAGCGGTAGAAACTGATCCCATGATCCACCAAAATCAATAACTCAGGCGCTTAACATATCTTCTAATATTTGGATGGTGCCCTCGGACTATCCGTCCGTCTGAGGGTGAAAGGCTGTGCTCAACCATACCTGAGTATCCAACTCTCGCTGGATCGTACCAAAATGGATATAATGTAAGCAGTCTATCTTGATGCAAACATCAGTAACTGATTTCACGATTTGAACAAGTGAACTCAGTCGTTGTAGCAACTGTAGTCATTATTAAAAATCAAAATTATCGCCACCAAATGACGGCATAGTAGGTTCCACTATATGGGGTGGCAATCACATCAACTTTTGAAAGCAGCAGTATTTACATTTTGGATGTGTTCGGTACGAAGGAATTCTAAAAATATAATCTGAACCTCAAATGTAGAAGTTTTTTTTTCAAGTTTTCAAACACAACACCAAGTTCTTTCTTCTCTTACTAATATTCAATAATCAGCCTAAGAATTATCTTTCTAATCATAATTCTCGAGAGGCTTCTTTTTAGTAGAATTTAATTAGCTGTGAGTCCCGCTTAAGAATTATTGATTTTCTTGGTAGGATTTAGATGGGATTGTTCCCCAGTTTACCCCACATGTATGAAAATAATGCCCATTTATATCAAATATTTCAGTATGCTAACTCTTAATTATTTGAAGTATTAGAAAATTGTGAAATCTATATTTAAGCAATCATGATAGTTAACAATTAGGTAATTTAATCTTGATATGCTATAACGTAAGCATATAGGATTCCGATGAACAAAAAAAAGGCAGCCCAATGCACAAAGTATCACGCGTTCATCCAAGGGGTATAATATAAGCAGTCTACCTTGATGCAATCATCATTTCACGGTTTGAACAAGTGAAATATAGGTTACATAGAGACAACTTTACCGTTGCTCTAAGGCTCTCTTCTCCGTATACAACATTATAGAGTATTAATTACACATCTAATTATCCATACCCAGGATGAACCATAGTCAAACTATTAACCAATAAATATTGCACAAGTGTACATTTACATAAAATAATAATATGAGAGCACTCTTAATAAATCTATAAGTAAATAAACTATTGTTACATGCAATTCTCGTGGAATCATTCTATTTGTTTATTACACAAAATTAGCTCCTTCATTGGGTATAAATTCTACCTCTTTTGCACTCTTAGCACACAGCAATTTTCTAAAAATCTCAATCTATACCTGCATAGAAGAATGGCTTCTTTCCAAAAGCAATAGCTGTGTTCATGCTCCTCTTCTGGGTCGCTACAGTTGGTGAGTAATTTTTATTCCGTTGAACCCATAGTTAACCCTCTAGCTTCGACCTGCAAAGGAGCACACATTCTCTATGGAAGTCAGTCAGAAAAACAGCGTGTTCTAGTAGTGACATATATATGATAGTGTTATTTAATGATGTTATTTATACAGGCAAATTTTCAGGGTCACCAAACATGCTGGTTATGGCTGTACGTGATTTACCTTTGGAGGTAGCTGCCATGGAACAAGCTTTGTTCATAAATTCAATCACTTGCCAGAGATCATGTAATACAAACAACGATTGCTCAGACGGTATTGTTTGCAGGACATGCCATTATTTTCCAGAGTATAATCAAAGAGTTTGTCTCGCTCGTTAAATGGATTTTCCAATGTCGTGTGTACGTCATTTAATAATAAAGCAATTTGCAATTGCTTCAGCTGTATGTTGCAACAAATTGCACCGTCAAGTGTTTGTACTGTAAACATGTCTTAAGTATCGTATGTTGTTGTGTCCTCTTCAATTTGTTTTTATGATATACTAGAGGGATGATGCCCGTGCAATCCCAACATATTTATAAAATGGATCAAACGTTCTCTATAGAATGTTGATATAATATGACTGTTCCTTTTATGTGTAAAAGGTGGTATCAAGACTTTCTTGATCAGAGATTCATTAAACCTAGTGTTTCACCCTCGGGTGCACCAGTATTATTTTAAAGAAGAAAGATGGCTCTATGCAGATGTAGAAAAATTTTCGATATGGAGTTTTCTAGGTTTGGTATGTTATTATCGGTGATTCGTAGAAGGATTTTCATCTATAGCAAACCCACTGACAAGATTGACCCATAAGGGTGCCCTATTCACATGGTCAGACGAGTGTGAGTTGAGTTTTTAGAAGCTCAAGACTACTTTGACTACATCGTCAATATTGGTGTTGCCCACATGTTTAGGATCATACATGGTGTATTGTGATTTATCTCATATTGGACTTGATACAGTAAGATGGAAAGGTGATTGCTTATGCGTCGTGGAAGTTGAAAGTTGACGAGAAAAATTATCCTTTTCATGACTTGGAATTTGCTGTTATTGTTTATGTACTGAAGATTTGGAGACACTATATTTACAGTGTGCCATGTGAAGTATTCACAGATCATTGTAGTCTACAGTTTCTATTTAAACAAAAAGATCTTAATTTGAGACAAAAGAGATAGCTAGAAATGTTGTAAGACTATGATGTTACCATTTTGTATCACCCTGGAAAGGGTAATGTAATGGAGATACTTTGAGTAGAAAAGCTGTGAGTACGTGCAACCTTGTGTATATTCCAGTTGGTGAGAGGCCGCTAGCTGCATATGTTCAGACTTTGGCCAATCAATTCATGAGATTAGATGTTTTGGAGCCCAACTGGGTTCTAGCTTGCACAATCGCTCGGTATTTTTTGTATAAGTGCATCGGAGAGCGACAATATGATAATCCTCATTTGCTTGTCCTTAAGGACACGGTGCAACACGGTGGTGCCAAGTAGGTTGTTATGAGGGATGATGGAGTTCTGCTGATGCAGGGTTATATTTGTGTTTCTAATGTGGATAGACTCCGTGAGTTAATTCTTGAAGAGGCCAACAATTTACAATTTTCAATTCATCCTGGAACCGCCAAAATGTAATAAGATTTGCGACAACATTATTCATGGAGGAGAATGAAAAAGGATATTATTGTATATGTAGCTCAGTGTTTAAATTATCAGCAAGTAAAATACAAGTATTAGGGACCTGGTTGTTTTTTTAAGTACATATTCGGATAACAAACAAATGCAAAGGAGAAAAGGACTACTTGACTGCGTATAAAACCAAACTATCATTATTACATTTTGCTTCTTTTTCCTTTACAACAACGAGTAAAACAGGACCGGTAACGCGGATTAATACGGACAGGAGGATGAATCTTTAGTGGTGAATAGTCGTTTTTACCCATTTTATGCAATTTTTGTTCTGTCGGAAAAGAATCCATTTAAAATTGAACCATTTTGTTTTTAACAAATGATTTGCTTTGGTATTGTATTCAGACAATTTTTAAGTTTTTCAGATGATGTTCCACTTTTATCTTCTTTTAGAAAACAATCTCATCTCCATCTTCTCTCCTCTTTAATATTCAGATCTAACTTCCTTTGAAAAACTCTCTTTTGATATTTTGGTACTGAAATAGAGGTGTAATATTAAACAAAAGATGTATTCTGGTATAACTATTGTATAACCGCTATTTATACACACTTATATATTATTGTATAATTGTGTATATTTAATATATAAATGTGTATATATATGCTCATAACATCACATAATTAGTTATTTGTCAATATATATGGATATATATATATATATATATATATATATTGTCATCATATAAGAGGCCTTCTTGAAAGTTTTGACATTTATCTTCTACTTCTTTCTCTTATTCTTTTGATATACATTGTTATACATTCAATATACAAGTTTATACATAGTTATACATCATTATACATCAATATACATGTACTGCATATGTATAATCAATTTTTTTTTTCATATTTTCTTACGTTTTAGAATAATTCATGTATAAATCTATTTTCCTTGTTGATTTCTCCGCCAAATCACGAACTTGCAGCAATTGTTTTTCAATTTTACCATATAAGTTGAATCAGCAAAATTGAAAAAATGTAAGCTACTCGGTTCTTTATCTTGTTTACTATTTTGAGTTCTTTAGCGTGAGAAATTTTATGTTTTGATTATAGAATGATATTTTAGGAGAGATCACTGAAGACAAATTGGTGGAGAAAGATCAAAATTAGATGACAAAAGAATTACAAAATCTCATGACTTTATAAATCTGAGCAATTTTTGGGCTACAGATTTGTAAAGTTATGACTGGGCTATTATATTACAAGTCTGATGTGTAAGTTGTATTTATGTGAAATTATCCCTTATTTATAGATATGGACTCTTCTGTTTTTAATATTTTTACCTCTTGATTATTTTATTTTTTATGATTTTAATTATGTATATATGTAGGACATTTATTATAATTATTATTATAATTCTTGTATTTCTATATTTTTCCTAGAAGTTCCATTTTATTCTGTTTTTGTTCCTTGATTGGCGTAATTGTAATATTCACGACTTAGTATTAGTAATTGCCGTATGATTTTTTTTTTTTAATTAACTTCCCACTTTAATATGATGCGATGAATATAGTCTTGTATAACTTTTTTAAATAGAATTTTTACCTTCTATAGCAAAGGTTAACACTTTATTTATTTTAGGTAAATATGATTTAAAAAAATTATATTTTATTGACACCTTTTAAGGTTTATAGCAAAATATTTAAATATGATTACCTCTTAGCTCTAAGCTACTAAATACACTAATTAGTTATACTTTTTTCTTTCTCTCTCTGATTTGATATATTTCAATCTCTTCCCCAATCCCATTACAATTTCTGATCTCCTCCTCCTTCTACCGAATTCGTGCAAAGCCCACTTCAGAAATGCTAATTTCGAATTGTAAACCTAACTTCTTATTTAAAGATTCAGTACGTCAATTTTCAGTTATTTTAAGAAAGAAAAGAGAGGAAAGAGTTGGCTAATGCGCCAAAATTTTGAAAGAAGAAAGCTTTTATATATTTGCTCCCTCTGAGCATCTTCCTCTGAATTTCCCCATGGGTTCTACTTGTTCACTGCTTTGGCTATGCATAACTGTAGATAAAAAATTTGTATCCGAAATTTCAATTCAACCCCAGGGAAAATAATCTAATAATTTAAAGGATATTTTAGTGCCAAACAACTTAGAGTGAAATTTCCAATAACGCGACGAGTTTTCACTACTGGCTTCCGGTGAACGGTGGATTCACTTAAAATTAGGGTTTGTTCTTGAACAAACACTATGGAGTTTGGGACTGAAGCAACTTGATTTTCTGTTAATATATTTCAATGTATTTTCATGTATTTCATTCTATTCATTGTCTTTTTTTTTTCATTGTAATTCATTGTATCTCGTTGTACTCCATGTATTTCATTGTATTCACTATCATTTTTTCTCATTGTATTTCAATATATCTCGCTGTATTCTATGTATTTCATTGTATTCACTGTCTCGATACATGCCATGAATGTATTCATAAGTTTTTTTAGTTAATATAATTTATGTATTCAAATGTATCATATAATTTCTACGAAGATTGCTATGTTTTTTGGAGTTTTTTCGGTTGAGAATCTTTTTTATAACTGAAAATACAAATTTTATGTGTTATAATTGAGTTTATTGACTTATTTTAGGAGTCTATTATGTTAATTGATCCACTTCACGCCGAGAATACAATCGAATACAATAATTTGTCCAACTATATTTCACTCCATGAATACAGTCAAATACATTCAAATACAATAACCGAGTAGCTGAACTTTCCTGATTCATGGCTACTACTGTAAGCATAAATACAATTGCTTAAATATATCAAATACATTTTATAACTACATAAAATGTATCTATAATCCGCAATATAGCAAATAATATCTATAAATAGCTAATTACTACTAAAAATAGTGCTTTATAAAAATTTCTCTGAAATTTAGCTTTAACTTTTTCCTGTGACTATTTCTCCGAGTAATGTATTTAATGACGTGTATATGTAGGAATTTCTAATTATATTTTAATTATACACACCACGGAGACTTGATAATTGCAGACTTATGAGTCGTTGCAAGCTTAAATTCTAGCAAATTACAATAGACCATTATGGTCTGTCTCCTTTTCGGACTCGGGGACATAACGAGAACTTAAATTCCATTGTGAATGAGAGTGAATGCTATGACACGCCCATTCAAAAACTTTCCATTTTGAATGAGTCTGGGATTGCTAATACCTCCATCTTTATATTTTTAGTAATTAAGATAGGGCAGTAGGTTGTATTAAGTTAAGATAGGGCAGAAGGTTGTATTAGTTAAGATAGGGCAGTAGGTTGCATCTTTCGAAAAATATTTAATTTCTCTGGTGTATTAAGTTCTTATACAAGACATCTAGAAGTTTCTTTTCCCCAAATTTTCAACACAACATGAAATTCTTTCTTCTCTTACTTATATTCAAGAATCAAACTCAAATTATCTTTCCAATCATGATTCGCGAGAAGCATCTCATTTTTAGTGGAGTTTAATTATCTGTGAGTCCCACATGAAAATAATGAATTTTCTTGGTAGGATTTAGGTGGGATTGTCCCCCATTTTACCCCACATGGATGCAAATAATGTCCATTTATGTCAAATATTTCATAAATACATAATATTGGAAGTATTAGAAAATAATGAAATCTATATCGTCTAAGCAACTTATGATAAGTAAAAATTAGGTAATTTAATCCGCATAATCCAAACACCTTAATTTTATCTATTGGATATGCTATCATGAACTAAAGCTGTATCCGGTTTTGGTTCTGGGTCTATTTGGGTCTGCGGTTCCGGTTCTGGCGATTCTGACGGTTCCGGACCCGGAACCGCTACCATCCGGTTCCGGTTCTGGCGGTTCCGGTTCTGGTGGTTCCGGTTCCGGCAGTTCTGGCGTTTCCGGCGGTTCCCGGCGGTTCTGAATTTTTTTTTTTAAATCAATATCTTGTATAGTAGTCATTAGTATATTATAGAATATATTTTATATGGTGTATTATGTTATTAGTATAGTATATATTGTGTTTGGTAATTAGTATATATTGTGTATAAGTAGTGTATATTTTGTATATAAGTAGAATATATTGTATTTAAGTAGTATATATTGTATATAAGTAGTGTATATTGTGTTGTAGTTAGTAATTAGTATAAATTGTATATAAGTAGTATATATTGATAAAAGAATGTTGTCATTAGTATATTGTGTTGTATGTTATATATTGTATGTTATATAAATACTCCTCCCCTCTTGTTGCGCTTTCAATTGAAAATGTCTAGCCTTATCGCTAGGGTGTAATCTTATATGGTTAACTAAACTACCCGTGCCACTACGATCTCCAGTATACCGATGAACAAGTAATTTCCCACAAGATTTACACTTTGCCTTATCTTGTTCTCTTAGTTGAATAAAAAATTGCCAAACTAATGATATTTCTGTACGTTTAGGAGGTTGTCTACTAAAAGTGGGCGTTTGTACGGGTGGGTGTGCCGGTTCATCACCTAAGTTATGAGTAGGACTAGTAGGTGTATCATCTAAATCTACTGGAGCTTGGGTTTCATCATCATCATCATCCTCATTTCCCTCTAAGATAGGTGCATTAGTGTAAAGAGCATTCATAATATCATCGTCTATTCTATCACCAACTGCTACATCATGTAGAAAATCAATATCGCTAAATTGAAAACAGGGGTGATCACTATCAAGGATTCCGAAGGGTTCATTAGGATTTCTAGGTTGGCTACTACTTTGAACTTGCTTATCTTTTCTAGGTCGGGGAGCCGGGGGAGGGGTAGTATTTTGGCCACTACTTTCACCGATTTTAGCTTTTCCTTTACCAAACATATTTTTCAACGAAAATACCATAATAATTATAATTAAGCAAACTAACAACACACAAAAATATTCTTAGCACGTAAGAGTTGAAACGAGTTTACCGGATTGACGAACAACTTCTTGAAAATTGAAAATCGTTGAAATTGAACACTTGAAAACTTCAATTCAACAACTTCACAATGTTTCACGAATTTGCAACAATAAATTAAGCACTTGCACTAGAAAGATTGAAAGAGAGCTTGAGAGAGATTGAAAGATATTGATGAATTGGTGAATAAAAATGAAAGAATAAGGGGGTATTTATAGTTGAGAAATGGGAAATAATGTAATTATATAAAGTTTGGGGTTAAATTAAAGTTTCGGGGCCAAATAGCTATTTTTTAAACTTCCAAACGACTACTTTTGAAAAAGAGCCGTTTGGAAATTATTTTAAATTTTTTTTTTTTTTTGAAAAATTACCGTTACAGAACCGTTTGGAACCGCCAGAACCGGCCCGGTTCCGGTTCTGGCAGTTCCGGTTCTGGCGGTTCCAACGGGTAGAACCGCCCCGCCACGGTTCTCGAGAACCGCCGGAACCGGGCCGCCGGAACCGGCAGAACCGCCAGGGCCGCGGTTCCGGTTCGGAACCTCCAGATTTACAGCCTTATCATGAACACAAAAAAAAAAAGAGCAACTCAATGCACTAAGCATCAAGCGTTTACACAGGTACTACAAGAAAGCAACTATTTTGTAGGGGGTTTTTAGTCAAATTATGATGATTTTTTACCCCCACTAAAAGAATTGTGGCAATTTGTAGAAGTGCCACAGTTACCGTTGCCACGAGTATTATTGCGGAAAATTTGTAAAATCTCCATGACAAACGCCACAAAATAAATTTTTAATTGCGTCAATTTTGAAAGATAATTAGTATCATTTCTAAACCCCCGCAATGTGATTTTAGTTTGTCAATAAAACAATACTGCGAGGGTTTATAAACCCTCTCAATATGATCGTAGTGGTTCAAAAAAAATGTTATGGGGGTTTATAAACCCCCAAAATATGATTTAAATATTTTTTTTAAAAGTTATGTGAGGGTTTATAAACCCCCAAATTATGATCAAAGTATTTTTTTAAAAAAAAGGTTATGTGTAGGTTTATAAAACCGCAAAATATGATCTAAATATTTTAAAAAAAAAGTTATATGGGGTTTATAACCGCTACAATATAGTATTAGTGTTTTGAAAAGAAAAAAATAGTGGCAACTCATTTCTGCAAGAATATTTTTGTTGTTGAAAACACTTTTTCTATCTGAATATTTTTTATTTGCAGGATTAAAGAAATAATTATATCAAATAACTTACAATATAAAATAAATTTCATAAATAATCACTAGATTGACAAACATTACAAATTCAAATCCTCATTGAACTAAATGATTTTTTTATCATGAGGAATGATATATGATATGATCACCAACCAACTAGGATAGTAAAAATATATTCATTAAAAGATTGAGCTTTACTAAATCATTTAGAATATAATGGAGTACTTTTTCTAGCTAAGTCTCCACAAAGTCTGCCAAAATACCTTAAGAACAACTACAAAAAAATTGATAGGTTATTGTGAAAACCTGAACTTGATTGGGAACAGTAGTTCTCATTGTTCTTGTAATAGTCAGAATGAAATTCACCATCTTGTGACCAAACTCTCTTGCATCCATTGGCTTCCGTTCACCCTCCCTATCCCTACCAAACAAGAAAACCAAATTATATACGCTTTATGCCTTTTGACTGACTATTTTATAGAATGTTATGCCAACTAGCTAATTACTATTTCAAAGTCATTTATTGCTTTGGAAGAACACATTTGAGAACACTTTCAAAGTAATTAATGTCAGCAGTCATTAGCAATACTGGTGCATATTCTCCTTACACTTGTATGAGTCACGGAACAAGATCTAGCTATTCATTAAAAAATACATCAGATTTCTTTTAATACTGCATAGAGATGAAATCTAAAACTAGAATGTATAAAATTAACCAAGCACACATGAAATAGCAAGATAGAGATAAGTACGAATAAACACATATACCTCGTGCCAATAGGAGCATTCTTCATCTTGTGCCAAACATAGAGATAATTCAAGCGATGCTGCGTTGCACACAATTTTACAAGGTTTATTGGTAAGTACATAAACATCAAAAACTATTATATATGCAGAATAATAGGACTACTGGTTAAACAACCGTTAGTAACCTTAAACACCTCCGTATATCATATCCCTTTTCAATTTGTTAAATCGTTTGGGGAATTTGAAGGTGAATCTGGGCAGTTTGTATTGTCAACTGGGAATACTAATGAGATTATTCAAGAAAAGATAAGGCAAATGGCAATCAAGTCTAAGCTGTGGCGTGACCAACGTGAAGAGGACGATGAAGAGGATTGGGGGTGATGGATTTGCTCGTTACTCATCTGAAGAAGGCAAACATGAGTGTGATCAAGACAGTGGAGGCGAGGAACTTCCAGTAAAGCCAAAATCTCATGTGGCAACAGTGTCAAGTCCCACGACCAAATGGAACCTCAATGCTCCAGCTTTTGTTCCTAGAAATTCTCCATTTTCTGCTAATCAAAAGGCAGTAGCTGGAAGTATGAATCAAGATGCAACAAGATCTCTCAGGCAGGGTACTTTAGATCAAATTGCAGTAACAAATAAGTTAGTGGTGCAGCAGCAACAAAGTAGTCCAAACACCACAACAGCTACGGGGGATCGCAAAGAGGAAACAAATGCAAAAGGACAACAACAACTTGTGACAACTACACCAGCTATTTCAGTAGAGGAGAAGAAACTCTTAGATGCCATGGTAAGCTCCAATCCAGCAAATTCTTTGAATCCTAATACTGGTAGCACTGGACGTGAGAGTAGAAGCAGGAACAAAATGCAAATCACAGAAAACAACACAACAAGGCAATCGTGGCTAGTTCATAGGAGGAAAACACATTGGCGACACAAGGTTTTACTCAAGACTTGCCAAATCTGGTAATTGCAGGCAGAGATACATATGTAGAGGGTGAGGAAAATGATATTTTAAATAAATGCATGGCAGAGGTAACAAGAAAAAGGTGATTTATCACCTATGCATAGCGGAAAAAGTAAGAAGACTCGTACAAGGGATAAAAGTTGGGACAGCAGGGTGAATGAAGATGCAAACATAAGGCGAATTATAGTGAGAGACAGAGTAAAAATTGAAGTTTCTCAAACCATTAAGTTAAGCTTCTCAATCTTGTACAAGTCTTGTCTCTTATATAGAGGTACGAGCTTTGTTAGATCCAGTCAAGATTCTCTATAAAAGAACAACATCCATGTACAGAAATAGAACTTACTTGCAGTAGGAACATATCTCTTGGAATAATAACATCTTCTAGAGAATGGCAAACTCCTTCCAACTTGATGACCTGCAGCAATTACTGAGCATAAAAGAGATTGCGATAAACATTAATGATGAGGTATCTATCCCATATTATCCAAAGAAGACAGAAAGAAAGAGTTTTCGCTGCAATTTGAAGTTGAAAAACCATCCAAAACAAAGTAAGCTATAGCATACAAACATACCTCAAGGTATCAGTAATTGAGTGTAAATCAACTTTGGATGCACTATAAGCACCTGACCATGGTCCCGGATCAAAAGCAATGCAACTTCCAACATTTACGATTTTCCCTTTCTTCTTTGGATGCCATGTGAGGAACAACAGATTGAATTAGCCTTATCATTTCTAAATATGCCTTCAAACCAATTATGAATACCATTCTAAATATGCTTCTACATAAAATATATAAAATAAACATTACTTATGCAATACTATTACCTTAAGGTAAAGCAACATATTAAATAAATTTTCTATTCAAACATGTATGTATCATGTGCTACGTCAATAGAAACATTTGTCTCTACTACATCATCAATTATATGGTCCGTAGCTAGTTGTACATACTCATCACCATCACCAAAAAACTGTTTGAATTCTTGCTCTTGGTACGTTTTCATTCTCATATACTTCATCTTCCACTACTTCTTCTCCCCTATCATACAGATCTCTTGGCCTTAGATGCATAGCAACACTCCACCCTTTATTGACAGCATCATCTACATAGTACGCCATTTGTGCTTGAGAAGCTTCGGTGTAAGACTCATAATCTTCACGTTCACCGGTATGAATCAATCT
Organism: Nicotiana benthamiana; assembly: GCA_034376525.1. Classification (NCBI taxonomy): domain Eukaryota; kingdom Viridiplantae; phylum Streptophyta; class Magnoliopsida; order Solanales; family Solanaceae; genus Nicotiana; species Nicotiana benthamiana. The sequence goes on along the minus strand of CM067340.1, from coordinate 25,788,370 downwards.
ATCAAAATTAATACAATTTAAGTTCCAACGATCCTTTTTATACCCTCTATCTCGAGCAGTATCAGCCCATCTACATTTGAAAAAATAACCTTGAATCGACCATAATAATTAATCGCGATAATATCTTCTAACTTCCCATAATATGGTAACTCTGCTTGCCTTAAATTTCCTTCAATACTACTTGCAACACATGATGTTTTAGAAGTTAAGAAAATTCCACTATTCTGTGTTCTTAGACCTTCTTCTTGGGCCAAAGTTTGAAATTTGGACCCATTGATGTTATATGCAGTAAAACGTCTTGCAACTACTGATGGACCTCATGCGAGAAACTTTAGATTAATAGACATTGAATCTATTGTGTCTGGATTCATAATCTAAATCAAAACAAAATTGTCTTAGTGAAGTTTGCTCATTCAAACCAAATGTAAACAATAACTAATGATTACTTACTCACCCGCTTTTGGAACCAATCAACAAACTCTTTACTAACTCTCCTCTCTATCTCTGTAGGTGAAGGTCTTCTTCTTGAACTCCTTCTTATGTACCGTCTAAACTCACTATATGAAATAATTACATTAATGTTAAAGAACAAGACTAGCCTACTCAAAAATTACAATTATAAAGAATATAAAGTTAGTACGAGTTACTCACTCCACAAATGGCGTGACAATTGCACAATTCAGAAGCACATATCGATGAGCTTGTAGTTTCTGCATATCAGTTAAAGGAAATGTAATCGAAGCTAATGCAGGTTTACCTAATTGAGGAAATATAAAGGACGTTCTAGAAGGCTCAGTGACATTTGGGTCATCACGAACACGCCTAGGTATATTGAATCTTGTCTCAATAACCTAAATATACCGAGAACAAAAGGTAGGAGACTCTTCAGCTAAGTAACCCTCTGGTTGTGCTTTATTCAGTACAAAGGACTTAAAATGTCCCAACTCCCTACAAAATAATAGGCCACAAGTGTACAAACTAATTCAAGTGACTAGTATGTAAGTATCTTCAAATTAGAAATGTTAATGTTTTACCTCTCGACATGATACGTGTTTCGATGATGCACTGGACCTTCGAGTTTTGCTTCCTCTACTAGATGGACACACAAATGAACCATTACTGTAAATAATGCTGGAGGAAATAGTATCTCCAGATGGGAAAGTGTGCTTTCAATGCGCTCTTGGAGCTTAAGCTCTGAAGCATTCAAGGTTTCGCTAGAAATGGCTCTGAAAAATGAGCAGAAGTCTACCAAAACTGCAACTACATGGTCGGGCAGCACATTGTGAATCGTCAATGGTAGCAATTTCTCTAAAATAATATGGCAATCATGACTTTTCAACCCAAAAATCGTTTCTCTGTACCAAATCAACACAGCTAGAAATATTGCTTGAGTAGCCATGTGGTACTTTAATATTCTTCAAAGTTGTATGGAACAACTTTTTAGTGTCCAACTTCTTTTTTTGTCAGTCATATGTGAAAACAGAGCAAGGGGATATTTTCCACTATCATCCGGCCAAAGCTCACGCCTTATGCCCATTTCTTTTAGATCCTTTCGGGCATTAATATTTTCTTTTGATTTTGATTTATCATGGAGAAGAGTATATATGATATTGTCACATATATTTTTTCCAATATGCATAAAGTCTAGATTATGACGCAACAAATTAGATTTTCCAATAAGGAAGTTTAAAGAATATACTTCTCTTGTTCCATTGCTTAGTTGCTCATCTAGATCTTTTCCCTCTAAAATTCAACTCTGCTCCTATCCCTTCTTCAATTTGTCTCAAATGGAAGACCCTAACAATTTTAATGGTGAATTTTGCTCGTATGTATTTCCATTAAAGCGTACTCGATTCAACCTAAACCTATGATTTCTTCTCAGAAAATGTCGATAGCCCATAAAGCACCACTTTTTTACTATGACGAAGACGACAATGTTCTGTACCAAAGTTACAAGTTGGGCAAGCAAAACCAGTATGTGTGTTCCATCCAGATAAGATACCTAATCAAGGAAAGTCATTGATTGTCCACATAAGAGCTGTATGCATTTTAAAATTTTCATTCAATGATGAGTCAAACATTTCTACACCATCATTCCATAACTCATGTAATTCCTTCACGAGGGGTTGTAAGTACACATCTATATTATTTCCAGACATGTGCTTCCCTAGAATGATCATTGATAAGATGAAGGAGGTGTGCTTCATACACATCCAAGGAGGTATATATGTAGTATTCATTGTTCCAAAAGGACTGAAACCATCACTAGCAAGCTCTAAGCGAACATTTCGAGGATCCGAAGCAAATTCAGAATGAGTCCGATCAAATGTCTTCCATGCCTCACTATCTCTTGGATGCCTCATCAACCCATCAGCATTATTGACTGAAGCATGCCATCTCATATGTTCAGCAGTCTTACAATACATAAATAACTGTTGCAATCTTAGTTTCAACAGAAAATAACATAAAAACTTTGCAGCTTGCTTTTTTTTCTTGTTAGGATTCCATTTAGATGTACCACAATGCTTACATGCTTCCAATTCTGAATCACTTTCCCAGTATAGCATACAATTATTTGGACATGCAGGTATCTTAGTATAGTCACGCCCAAGTTTGCTAATGGCTTTTTTGGCCTCATAAAAGGAAGGAGGTAACTTTGCATCTTCAAATGCATCTCTCAACAAATCTAGTATCATAGTCATTGCCTTGTCACTTAATCCGCAATAGACCTTTAGATGATACAATTTTATTAAAAACTCTATCTTTGTGAACTTGTTGCCTTCATACAGTGTTTCATTTCCATCTTTGAGAAAATCATAAAAGTCACCAGAATCCTCCTTATGCCCCTCATTTGATATTTCATTTGAGTCCATGGGTTGAGATACCCCTACATCAATCGTTTGGCGCCAATAGTGCCCAAATGCATCATTAATCATTTTTTCTATTGGATTTTCTGGGTGGAACATCCTTTGCATAACATCTTTATCTCTAGAAGGCTCTACTACATGTTTCTCACCGTGAAGATTTCAAATAACATAATTTTCAGGAAATGGCTTGCAAATCAAATGATCCTGCACTATCTCTCTAATTTTCCACTTTCCAAAGCCACCTTTAGGACATGAGCATCTAATTGTATCTTCCACACCCGCATTCTTAAACGCAAAACCAAGAAATTTATTCAAAGCAAGCCAGTATTCGTTTGTGTTCCGTGGCTTTCCAATCCATGATTTATCCATTGAAAAATGATAAATAAATTAACATAAACTCTTCTAGAATATACCTCCAAAAGCAATCCTTCAGTCCACAGGTACCTTCAGATTTGACTATCCTTCCAATCTACTCCAATAATTTCAAATGCTCTTTCAAACTAAGTTAATTTTCGAAGCTAACAGAGGACAGAAAGAAGTAGTGAAGAATTCCCACAAAGGACTCCGCATATATCAGTTTGTTCACATGGCGAAGGATAACAAGTAGTAGAAAAAAGAGGGTCAGAACTACAAACGAAGAAAACCTAAGAATTTTGATATTTCCCTTGGTCGCCGCTTTCCTCGCTTAAAATAAACCAGCATCTCTTCTATTTATTTAAAAGCTTTAATGTTATGAAATAATATAAAAGACAAGAACAATAACTCAAGAACAAGAGCAAATAGAGAGAAGAGTAGAGAGAGTTCTTCTTATTGATACTTAGAGAATGTTAGGAGTTATTTACAATGGTAGAGGGCACCTCTATTTATAGGGAGGAGGATGATTTATCTACCAAGAATAGAACTCTAGAATCTCTCTAATTAAAGACATTCACCTTAAATAGAAGTGTATTTATAACACTCCCCCTTGAATGTCTATTCAATGATGTGCCTCGTTAAAACCTTAAAACAAAACCCAATGGGAAAAATTAAAGTAAGGAAAAAGAGTACACATGTTTGAATATGCGCCTATTGGTTGCCTCGTTAAAAACCTCGCAAGGAAAACCCGGTGGGACAAAACCTTGTAAGGGAAAAAGAGTGCAACGCGCCTTAACTCCCCCTGATAAGAACATCATGTCCTTAAGTCTTCGCATCCCAATCTTGTGAACTATCTTCTTAAAGGTTGACTTTGGTAGAGATTTTGTAAACAAATCAGCCATATTTTCGCTTGAACGAATCTGTTGAACATTGATATCACCATTCTTTTGAAGATCATGTGTGAAGAATAACTTTGGTGAAATATGCTTCGTTCTATCTCCTTTTATGAATCCTCCCTTCAATTGAGTTATACATGCTGCGTTATCTTCATACAAAGTTGTGGGTAGTTTATCACACTTCAAACCACATTTGTCTTGGATATGATGTATTATCAACCTTAACCACACACACACCCGACTTGCTTCATGAATAGCAATTATCTCGGCATGATTAGATGAAGTAGCCACAATTGATTGCTTAGTCGATCGCCAAGATATGGCGGTTTCTCCACAGGTAGACACATAACCCGTTTGAGATCGAGCCTTGTGTGGGTCGGACAAATATCCAGCATCAGCATAACCAACAAGATCCGGGCTGCAATTCTTGCCATAAAATAAGCCCATATCGGTAGTTCCCTTTAGGTACCGCAATATGTGTTTGATCCCATTCCAATGTCTCCTCGTAGGAGCCGAGCTAAATCTTGCTAAGACATTAACTGAAAAGGATATGTCAGGTCTTGTAGTATTTGCAAGATACATTAGTGCGCCAATTGCGCTAAGATATGGTACTTCAGGACCAAGTAGCTCTTCATTCCTTTCTTGTGGTCGGAATGGATCTTTGTTCACATCAAGTTATCGAACAACCATCGGTGTACTTAAAGGATGTGCTTCATCCATGTAAAATCGTTTCAGTACCTTTTCTGTATAGGTAGATTGATGAACAAAAATTCCGTTTGCCAAATATTCAATTTGCAAACCAAGACATAGTTTAGTCTTTCCGAGATCTTTCATCTCGAATTCATCCTTTAGATAATTAATTGCCTTTTGGAGTTCTTTAGGGGTTCCAATAAGGTTTATGTCATCAACATATACGGCAAGTACAACAAATTCCGATGTTGTTTTCTTTATAAAAACACACGGGCAAATGGCGTCATTTATATAGCCTTCTTTTAACAAGTACTCACTAAGACGATTATACCACATTCGTCCAGATTGCTTTAGACCATACAAGGATCTTTGCAATTTAATTGAGAACATTTCCCGAGATTTTGAGTTATGCGCGTTTGGCATCTTGAGTCCATCGGGAATTTTCATGTATATCTCATTATCAAGTGAGCCATAAAGATAGGCAGTAACTACATCCATTAAGTGCATGTCCAGCTTTTCATGGACAGCAAAACTTATGAGATAACGAAAGGTTATCGCATCCATTACAGGCAAATATGTCTCTTCATAATCGACACCAGGCCTTTGAGAAAAACCTTGTGCAACAAGGCGTGCCTTATATCTTTGTACCTCGTTTTTCTCATTCCTTTTGCGTACAAAGACCCATTTATAGCCGACAGGCTTAACACCATTAGGTGTTTCAACTATAGGGCCAAAAACTTCACGTTTTGCCAGCGAATTCAATTCTGATTGAATTGCTTCTTGCCACTTTGGCCAATCCTGTCTTTTTCGACATTCTTCAACAGATTGAGGTTCGAGATCCTCACATTCTTGCATAATGCTAGATGCTACATTATAAGCAAAGGCATTATCCACCACAATATCCACTCGATTAATATTTGCCTCAATATTAATTGGATTTAGGGATAGTTCCGTATTTTCCAGGGTCTCGGGCTCAATGGATTCTTCATGAATCTCAGAATTTGTTAAATCATGAGATTCTTTCGTGGTGTCATTCTGATCGTTCTTTTTCCTCTTTCTAGGATTTCGATCTTTGGAACCTAATGGTCTGCCACGCTTCAGGCGTGCATTTGACTCATTGGATATGACACTAGATGATTGTCCAATAGGGACATCAATACGGATTGGAACATTTTCTGCGGGAATGTGGGATTTCGTTATCCTTTTCAAGTCCGTAAATGCGTCAGGCATTTGATTTGCTATTCTTTGCAAATGGATAATCTTTTGTACCTCTCTTTCACAAATAGAGGTATGTGGATCAAGATGAGATAATGATGCATTTTTCCACAAAATTTCCGGTTTGGTTTCACCAACTTCTCCCCCTAATTTTGGGAAAAGTGTCTCATCAAATCTACAGTCTGCAAATCGTGCAGTAAACAAGTCGTCTGTCAATGTTTCGAGGTAGCGAATGATGGAGGGCGATTCAAACCCAACATATATTCCTAACCTTCTTTGCGGACCCATTTTGGTGCGGGATGGCGGTGCAATAGGCACATATACTGCGCATCCAAAAATCCTTAAATGGGATATATTGGGTTCATGACCCAAAACCAATTGCAACAGGGAATACTTGTGGTAATTCGTCGGTCTGAGACGAATTAGCATTGCTGCATGTAAGATGGCGTGACCCCATACCGAAGTGGGCAGCCTCGTTCTCATAAGTAATGGCCTTGCAATCAACTGCAGGCGTTTAATTAACGATTCTGCAAGACCGTTTTGAGTGTGAACATGAGCTACAGAATGTTCAACTTTTATCCCGATTGATAAGCAATAATCATTAAATGCTTGGGATGTAAACTCAGCAGCATTATCCAGTCTAATGGACTTGATTGGATTATCTGGAAATTGTGCTCGTAGTCGAATTATTTGTGCCATTAATTTCGCAAACGCAAGGTTGCGTGATGACAACAGGCACACATGAGACCATCTACAGGATGCGTCTATCAAGACCATGAAATACCTAAACGACCCACTAGGTGGGTGAATAGGTCCACAAATGTCCCCTTGTATACGTTCCAGAAACGTGGGTGACTCAGTCCCAACCTTTGTTGGTGATGGCCTGATAATCAACTTGCCTTGATAACACGAAGTGCAAGGATATTCATTATTCGAAAGAATTTTGAAATTCTTTAACGGATGCCCATAGGAGCTTTCTATAATCCGTCTCATCATGACCGATCCTGGATGTCCCAATCGATCATGCCAAAGTACAAAGGTATTGGAATCAGTAACCCTTTGGTTTACTGTTGAATGTGCCTCAATTGCACTAATTCTTGTCCAATACAGGCCACAAGATAAAGACGGGAATTTCTCAATAACCCTCTTTTGGCCGGAGACATTCTTTGTGATGACGAGATATTCAAGATTATCTTCATCCATTGTCTCAATATGATAGCCATTCCGGCGTACATCTTTAAAACTCAACAAGTTTCTTTTAGACTTGGAGGAGAACATTGCATTCTCTATGATTAACGTCGTGCCCTTGGGCAGAGTTACAATTGCTCTTCCGGAGCCTTCAATCAATTTACTACTTCCAGAGATTGTAGTAACATTTGCCTTACACATATTTAGTTGGGAGAAATACTTCCTTTCTTTGAGTATTGTATGTGTAGTACATGAATCAATTAGGCAAATACTTTTACAGTTGGATGTTGATCCAAGTTCGCTTTGTGAGATATCCATATTTGCTATCCCATAGTTTGACATACAAAAGAGATACAAGAACATAAGAATAAACAAGTTCAATTCTTTTGTGTCACATAATATTTTCAAACTCTGCTGCTAACAGTTGACTAACAAAATCAGATATGTTATTCATTACTTTGAAAATTTCAGTTTAAACGTTTTCTTCAAATAATCGATTGTTGCTTACAAACAATCGATTGTTGAACATTGACAATCGATTGTTATGCATAGACAATCGATTGTTAGCTATTTTGAAAAAACTTCAGATCACACTGTCTTAAGACAATCGATTGTTAGACAAATACAATCGATTGTGGATGATTTTTGAAAAATTCCAGACCTTACTGTTTCAAGACAATCGATTGTTATGCATAGACAATCGATTGTTAGCTATTTTGAAAAATTCGAGAGCACACTGTTTCAAGACAATCGATTGTTATGCATAGACAATCGATTGTTGGCTATTTTGAAAAATTCCAGAACACACTGTTTCAAGACAATCGATTGTTAGACAAAGACAATCGATTGTGGATGATTTTTGAAAAATTCCAGATTACACTGTCTTAATGACAATCGATTGTTAGACAAAGACAATCGATTGTGGATGATTTTTGAAAAATTCCAGATTACACTGTCTTAATGACAATCGATTGTTAGTCAACGACAATCGATTGTTGATCAATTATTTTTCAACTTTTATGCGAAAATAGTTGATGATCGACTAGTTTTTCAGGCTAGTCGATTACCCCTACTGGAAAATAAAAATTTTATTGATATTTGAGCATATTGAAGATATTCTAAAGAACTACTGCTAACATTGCATCATGAACTAACTAATACGAGCTAATACTAATGACTATTAGTTTATTCACTAACTAATACAAATAAGTAGAACAAAATCAAATAACTCCATCTTCTTTCATCACGGATCCATCGCCGATTAGGTGGTCTATTTTCCCCTCGGGTTGCTCAAAGAAGTCTGCCACATCCAGGTGGGTGATGTACTCATTGTCGTCATAGACAAAATTTGTTTCAGGGCCTTTTCTCTTTCGAGATGCTTGATAAAGGTCAACCAAGTGTCTTGGTATACGGCAAGTCTTTGACCAGTGCCCTTTCCCACCGCAACGATAACATATCGTTTCTGAACCATTTTCCTTAGGATCTTCATGACCCCGTTTCTGCTTTCGGCGGTTATCTCTCTTCGGGGGGTGACAGACTTCTTTGGAATTTCTTCCTTGTCTACGTCCCTGGCTATGACCCCGTTTACGACCATGACCATAGTCCTTTTCATGTTTGGCATAATGAGAGTGCACCTTATCTGCTTCAGGCAGTGGTGTAGACCAGTGGGTCGATTTTCATGATTTCTCATGAGCAGGTCATTATTTCGCTCAGCCAATAGTAGAAGAGAAATCAGTTCAGAGTACTTTGTAAAGCCTTTCTCTCTGTACTGTTGTTGCAGTACTATATTGGAGGCATGAAACGTTGTAAACGTTTTCTCAAGCATATCATAATCGGAGATATTATCCCCGCATAGCTTCAATTTGGAAGTAATTCTGAACATAGCAGATTTATATTCAGAAACGGACTTAAAGTCCTGGAGCCTCAGATGAGCCCAATCATATCGTGCTTGTGGCAGAGTGACCAACTTCAGGTTGTCATATCTCTCCTTTAAGCCGTTCCACAAGACGAGTGGATCCTTGACGGTGAGATATTCAATCTTCAAACCTTCATCAAGGTGGTGGCGCAAGAAAATCAAGGCCTTCGCACATTCTTGGGTGGATGCTTTTTCTCTATCTTTGATGGTGTCTCCGAGACCCATAGCATCTAAGTGGATTTCAGCATCCAACACCCATGTCATATAGTTCTTGCCCGAAATTTCAAGGGCAACGAACTTTCTTTTCGTAATGTCAGACATAATCGAAAATTAAATTAGGAAGAGGGAAATACCTTAGATTTTTCGAGAATGGTTCTTGAGACGGTAGAGTCTCGTGCTGATAACGTGTTATGAAATAATATAAAAGACAAGAACAATAACTCAAGAACAAGAGCAAATAGAGAGAAGAGTAGAGAGAGTTCTTCTTATTGATACTTAGAGAATGTTAGGAGTTATTTACAATGGTAGAGGGCACCTCTATTTATAGGGAGGAGGATGATTTATCTACCAAGAATAGAACTCTAGAATCTCTCTAATTAAAGACATTCACCTTAAATAGAAGTGTATTTATAACATTTAACAAAATTTATGACAATTAGTATTATACAGATATAGGGATTTTTCCACTCTTATGATAAAGAGCTTTAAAAAGGCTAGAAAGTTTTTAAAATTTTTGAAAACCAAAAAGTGCAAGGATTTTTCTTTCATGTAAACTTTTAGAAATGGAAAATAACGTTTAGGGTTAAGATACATAGTTGTTGGTAATCTATTACGGAAAAGTAACAAGAGGAAGAAAGATATTTTTGGAGGAATTGGAAGTTCCCAAATCCACTTGTAGGAGTATTGTTGTGTTATTAATGAGAGAGTTGTAAATATATTTAACCACGAATTAACCATTTTGTGTATTAGCCAGTATATTTGATCATGTGTTATGACTGAGAAGGACAAGTATATATTTATGATGCTGGATTGTAATTTATTTGGTATAATGAATCGTAATTTTTCAAAATGCCACGTGTAATGGTAATAGTAGTTACAGACTAGTTTTTTTTCCTCATGACTTAGGAGATGTCCCGTTAGGCAGTTACGAATTATTAAATTGGATTTAATCCAGGGATCAGACCAGAATTTAATATGTTGTCCGTTTGTAATATTCCAATCAACAGGGAGACCATCCATGCATGATGTTGCGCTAGGTAGACGATACATTGGTTGTAATTGAGTGTGGTGATCGTAAATACTTGTGTGAGAGCTAAAAGAAATAAAGTAATATGAGAACTAAAAGAAAAGAGGGAAAAAGGACATGCAAAATTTGTCACTCGTGAAATGCAAACTAAACATTTGTTTAACTTCTGATCAAGGGACATGCAAAGAGTAAAAATATTCAGTAAATGGATGTAAGATTAGATTGTTGGAAACACGTTCTCAAGGCATTATACTAAATGTGTGTTCATATTTGTAGGTTTTGATGAATGACAAACTATGCGCAAATTGACACATGACGAGGTCCAAGCACAAGCGCAAAATTGATATATAACGAGATTCAAGCACAAGACAAAGATCGAGATTAAGTTTTATATGAGTCGGTATTTAATTGTAATCTTGATCCGACAACTTAAACTCAAGACTTGGCTTCTCTCGTAAAAATATTTTTAACAAATCATGCATATTTAATTTAGAGTAAAATGATTTTAAATAATGCATATTTACTTTAGTCAAAATGATTTTTAAACATGCCTCTAAAATCTGGACTAAGATAATCGATTATGTACTTATGATAATCGATTATGTTTAAGTCAGCTGCTTGACAATCGATTGTGAACTTATGACAATCGATTGTGTTAAGGCAGTGAGCATCAGATTTTTCAAATCTGCATGACAATCGATTGTGAACCTTATGACAATCGATTGTGATGAGGCAGTGTCCATCAAAGTTTTTCAAAGCTCAAAATAATCGATTGTGAAGCTAATGACAATCGATTGTGATGAGGCAGTGTCCATCAAAGTTTTTCAAAGCTCAAAATAATTGATTGTGAAGCTAATGACAATCGATTGTGAAGAGACAGTGTCCATCAGATTTTTCAAAGTCACAATATAATCGATTGTGAACTTATGACAATCGATTGTGTTGAGGCAGTGTCCTCCAGACTTTTTCAAAGTTATTAAATAATCGATTGTGAACCTATAACAATCGATTGTCAAGAGGCAGTGTCTAAATTGATTTTTCAAGACTGATATATAATCGGTTGTTAACTTAGTATAATCAATTGTATAACTGACCGTTGCCAAAATGTTTTCAAATACCGTCAAGTAATCGATTATTGATTTCCTATAATCGATTGTTTTAATTAAAATCTGGAAAGGATTTTTTAAACGTTGCTGAGTAATCGATTATTGATTTCTTATAATCGATTGTTTTAATTAAAATCTGGAAAGGATTATTTGAACGTTGCTGAGTAATCGATTGTAGATTTCTGACAATCGATTGTTTTACGTAAAATCTGGAAATGATTTTTTGAACGTTGCCAGTAATCGATTATTGATCTTAGATAATCGATTGTTAAGCGTAAAATCTGGGATTGATTTTTGGAAGAACTGGCAAACAATCGATTGTGGTAATTTGACAATCGATTGTCACTGAGTAAAATCAGCAATTCTTAATTGGCAATTAGGCAACGGTAATACAAAGTTTTTCAGCTATAAATACAGCTTCAAATCAGTCTTTTAAGAACAGCAACACACAACAACTGATCATACAATTGCAAAAGCTTGCATACTTTATTGCTTATCATTTTATATTCATTACATAAGCTTTTGAGAGCCAAATTCTTGTCGAAAGTTGTTGCGATCTTGAGCGTATTCTTTTTACTCATATCTACTCTTAAAGGAGTGTCTTGTTTGAGTGCTAAGTGTTTTTGTACACTTGAAGGGAAGTGTTAGTCCCTTGTGTTGTAAGAAGGAACTTGTGTTTCCTTGGTTGAAGTCTTGGAGTGTTGTATCTCCGAGCAAAGGTTGTTGAGGCTTGTGTCCTCAAGTTGTAACGGTTTGTTGAGCACCCGTAAGCTTAACAAGTTAGTGGAAATCTCGAGAGAGTCTCTCGGGGACTGGACTAGCCACGGGTTGTGGTGAACCAGGATACATCGGTGCGTTTGTTCTAATTTATTTACTTATCGCACTTATTTATTTCCTGCAATTTTTAAATTCCGCAAGTTTACGCTAATTTTTATTATAACGCTATTCACCCCCCCTCTAGCGTTAAGCGTATTATCTAACAATTGGTATCAGAGCCCAACTCTCTGAAGACTTAACCGTTTGAGAGAAACATCCATGGCTTCTACTCGTGATTCATTTGCAGGAATAGGTGAAGGACAATGCTCCACCCGACCACCGCTATTCGATGGTACAAACTATACATACTGGAAGAAGAGGATGAGAATATTTGTACAATCAAATAGGTTTCATCTTTGGAAGGTCATAATGAATGGAGAACAAATTCCAACCAAGAAGGTTGAAAATGAATGGGTACCAAAGTCCGAAGATGAATACGATGCGGATGATATCCGAAAGGTGCAAAATAATGCTAAAGCTATTAATCTATTATATTGTGCTGTAAATGCTGATGATTACAGGAAGATATCTTGTTGCACAATGGCGAAGCAAATGTGGGACAAGCTGGAAATTACGTACGAAGGTACGGACCAGGTAAGGGAAGCCAAAATTGATTTCCTAACCCATGCATATGAATTGTTTCACATGAAGGAAGGCGAAAAGGTCGATGAGATGTTTGAACGATTTTCAAAAATCGTAAATGATTTACATGCTCTTAAGAAGACCTTCACGGATAAGGAACTTGTCCGAAAAATTCTCCGAAGTCTCACTCCGGAATGGCGATGCAAGGCCGACGCGATTCAAGAATCCATTGGCATTTCAAATGTCACCATCGACGCATTAAGAGGTAATCTTAAAACTTATGAATCTACTATACTTAACCCTCTTGTTGATGATCAAAGGAAGCAAAGAATCGCTCTCAAGGCAAGCACAAGCCAACCTCAAAATGATGAGGACGGAGACAACGAGTTCGGACTCGTTATCAAGAGATTTCAAAAGTTCATGCGAAAAGAGAATGAACGAAAGGGCAAAAAGCAAGGAGATCAAATAAAGTGCTATGAGTGCGGAGAAACCGGGCACATTAAATCAAATTGCCCAAATGCTAAAAAGGAGAAGAAACCCTTCAAGAAGCAACGAGCATACCTTGGGGAGGCGACTCCGGTGACGAGTCAAGTGAGGAAGAAGAAGGCGAAGCCGCAAATCTTTGTCTTATGGCACAAGAAGACAACAAAGAAGAGGTATGTCAAATTTCTTCCAAAAATTTCTTTTCCCTTGAAGAAATGAAAAATGCTTTTGATGAGTTGTATAGCGAATTTATTAAAGCTTCAAAAACTGTTAAGAGTATAAAAGAAAATGCTTCTTTAAAAGAAAAAGATTTTCAAAAACAAGTCTCTTTTAAAGAAAAGGAATTGGAAAAACTGATTTTAGAAAATGAGAAGTTGAAAGAGGAAAACAAATTTTTTGGCAAGAGAAGCGCCGACAAGCCCGAGAGTTCTAGAAAATGTACTTCTTGCATGCATCTCAAAAATGAAGAAGAAAGGCTTAAGGGCACCTTAGATAAGTTTAACTCTTCTCATAAAAATTTGAATGAAGTGCTTGTTAATTTGAAGTCGACCAAGCATGGCATAGGTTTTAGAAACGAGCCTAAAGAGAAAGTTGAAGCCAACCCCCAACCACCTAAGGCTCAACCTAGGATAAATAAAACAAATGTTCATCCTAGATACAACAAACCTAGAAATGGTTTTCATCAATCGCAACCTAGAAATAATCATGCTAGAAATAATGCACATTCTAGGCCAAACACTAGAAGGAATTTTGAACCTTTTAGAACACCTAGAAATGATTTCCAACCTAGAAACAACTATTATAGAAATGATGCATATCCTAGAACAAATGGTAGGAGAAATGATTTTCATGATTTGCGCAGTAGTTATATTGTCAAGAATAGAGTAAATGAATTTCGTCCGTCCAATTACTATCAACCTAGAAGGATGCATAATCCTAACGTGACTTGTCATTATTGTAGACGAATTGGACATATTGCTCCTGCTTGTTTTACACGACATAGACATAACATTCAATCACATCACTACGATTTGCCTAACCCCCAAGGACCCAAAATGGCATGGGTACCTAAAACTCATTAATCTGTTTTGTAGGTATGTTTGAAGGGATCAAGTGTACTATGGTACCTTGATAGTGGATGCACCAAGCACATGACAGGAGACGAATCCAAATTCCTTCAACTAGAACACAAGGAAGGGGGAAGTGTTATTTTTGGTGATAACAACAAAGGAAAGATTATCGGCATCGGATCGGTCGGTAAGGATGAAATTTCTTCCATTAAGCATATATTACTTGTGAAAGGTTTAAAACATAATCTCTTGAGCATAAGTCAATTATGTGACAAGGGAAATCTTGTTTTATTTGATTCGGATGAATGCTTAGTTTTTAGACGTAGCGATTTTAAAATTATCCTTCGTGGTTTTAGAATGGATAACATTTATATGGTTGATCTTGCAAATTCTTCACCCGAATATGTGAATTGTTTAATGAGCAAAGAGGATGATTCTTGGTTATGGCATCGTAGAGTAGCTCACATCAACATGCATCTTTTGAACAAATTGGTTTCACAAAATTTAGTTGTTGGTCTTCCAAATTTGAAATTTGAAAATGACTCTATTTGTGATTCTTGTCAAAAATGGAAGCAAACAAAAGCATCTTTTAAATCGAAAAATATTGTTTCAACTACTAGACCATTGCAATTGCTTCACATAGATTGTTTGGACCATCTCGCATTGAAAGTCTTGGTAGAAATCGTTATGCTTTTGTTATTGTTGATGATTACTCCAGATTTACTTGGACTTTATTTCTTGCCCATAAAAGTGATGCTTTTCAGAATTTTAAATATTTTCTTAAACGTGTTCAAAACGAAAAGGAAACAACCGTCACTTCAATTAGAAGTGATCATGGGGGAGAGTTTGATCACAATCTCTTTGCGGACTTTTGTGACGAACTCGGTATCGAGCATACCTTTTCCGCTCCACGAACACCACAACAAAATGGGGTGGTGGAAAGGAAAAATAGGTGTCTCGAAGAGATGGCTAGAACCATGCTCGAAGAGGCTAAGATTCCCAAACATTTTTGGACGGATGCCGTGAGTACCGCATGCTATGTTTTAAATAGAGTAGTCATAAGGCCAATACTCATGAAAACTCCTTATGAACTCTACAAGGGAAGGAAACCAAATATCTCCCATTTTAGAGTATTCGGTTGTAAAGT
This sequence comes from Nicotiana benthamiana, assembly GCA_034376525.1. Classification (NCBI taxonomy): domain Eukaryota; kingdom Viridiplantae; phylum Streptophyta; class Magnoliopsida; order Solanales; family Solanaceae; genus Nicotiana; species Nicotiana benthamiana. The sequence continues at coordinate 25,772,795 of CM067340.1, read as the reverse complement.
TTTTATTCATAACAATGGAAAAGATCAATTGGGAAAATTTGATGCCAAATCCGATAAAGGAATTTTTATTGGGTATTCTTCACGTAGCAAAGCATATAGGGTATTCAATAATAGAACCCAAACTGTGGAGGAATCCCCTCATACTGTGTTTTCCAAAAATAATGCTCGCTTGGCGAGAAAGGATTCTTGTTCTGACCTTGCAGGTATTCTAAATAGTTTAAAAGACAAAGTACAAGAGGAAACTCCTAAGGAAATTCAAGATGAAATCTTGGAACAATCAACGGAGGAAACGCCACAATTGGAGAAAGAAACGAAAATGCCTAACAAGTGGAGGACAATCAAAGATCACCCTCTCCAACAGGTAATTGGCGACGTCGGAGAAAAGGTAAGTACCCGAAACTCCCTTAAGAACACCTTAGGACATACTGCTTTTGTTTCTCAAATTGAACCAACAACCATCTCCGAAGCAATTGGGGATGAATTTTGGACCTTGGCAATGCAAGAGGAGCTTAACCAATTCAAACGGAATGACGTTTGGGATTTGGTGCCAAGACCCGAAAATCATACCATAATTGGTACGAAATGGGTTTTTCGAAACAAACTAGATGAAAATGGTGTAATCACTAGAAACAAAGGTAGGCTTGTAGCAAAAGGCTATAATCAAGAAGAGGGTATTGACTATGAAGAAACATATGCTCCGGTAGCTAGATTAGAAGCTATTCGTTTATTTCTTGCTTTTGCCTCTTCTATGAATTTCAATTTATATCAAATGGATGTGAAAAGTGCTTTTCTAAATGGTGTTATCAAGAAGAAGTTTATGTTGAACAACCCCATGGTTTTGAAGTTTTTAAATCTCCCGATCATGTTTTCAAACTCAAAAAGGCTCTTTATGGTTTAAAACAAGCTCCCCGAGCTTGGTATGAAAGATTGAGTAAATTTCTATTGGAAAATTATTTCATTAGGGGGAAAGTTGACACCACTCTTTTTGTTAAGCATAAAAATAATGATAATTTATCAGTTCAAATCTATGTGGATGATATTATATTTGGTGCTACTAACAATGTTTTGTGCAAGGAAATTTCCGATTTAATGACAAGCGAATTTGAGATGTCTATGATGGGTGAGTTAACATTTTTTTTGGGATTACAAGTAAAGCAAATGAAAGAAGGTACGTTCATTCGCCAAGCGAAATATTGCAAAGAATTGCTGAAACGATTTGAAATGACCAATGCAAAAGCAATGGCAACCCCCATGAGCACATCCGATCATCTAGACAAAGATGAGAAAGGTAAGGAAGTCGAGATCAAAAAGTATCGAGGTATCGCCCTAAAGGTAGGGGGAATTATAAAGCTTGACGCACAGAACAATCGATTTCTCTTTTATATAATCGATTATCCAGTATGAATAATCGATTGTCTTGACATTATTTGCGTTATTATGTCTGAAATTGCAGATTTAATAAATAAACAAGTTTTTTTTTATTATTCTATATTTCTTTTTGCTAATGGCAAAAGGGGGAAGATAACGGGTATGCACTCTCAATACTTCTCGGCATAAATTTAGGGGGAACAAATTGCATATCTATATACTTGTTGCATATCTTTACTTGTCTTGAATCGTCACTATGAATTGCCTAATATGCATATCCCGCTTAAAGTTTGCCATTATCAAAAAGGGGGAAATTGTTGGAAACACGTTCTCAAGGCATTATACTAAACGTGTGTTCATATTTGTAGGTTTTGATGAATGACAAACTATGCGCAAATTGACACATGACGAGGTCCAAGCACAAGCGCAAAATTGATATATAACGAGATTCAAGCACAAGACAAAGATCGAGATTAAGTTTTATATGAGTCGGTATTTAATTATAATCTTGATCCGACAACTTAAACTCAAGACTTGGCTTCTCTCGTAAAATATTTTTAACAAATCATGCATATTTAATTTAGAGCAAAATGATTTTAAATAATGCATATTTACTTTAGTCAAAATGATTTTTAAACATGCCTCTAAAATCTGGACTAAGATAATCGATTATGTACTTATGATAATCGATTATGTTTAAGTTAGCTGCTTGACAATCGATTGTGAACTTATGACAATCGATTGTGTTAAGGCAGTGAGCATCAGATTTTTCAAATCTGCATGACAATCGATTGTGAACCTTATGACAATCGATTGTGATGAGGCAGTGTCCATCAAAGTTTTTCAAAGCTCAAAATAATCGATTGTGAAGCTAATGACAATCGATTGTGATGAGGCAGTGTCCATCAAAGTTTTTCAAAGCTCAAAATAATCGGTTGTGAAGCTAATGACAATCGATTGTGAAGAGACAATGTCCAGATTTTTCAAAGTCACAAAATAATCGATTGTGAACTTATGACAATCGATTGTGATGAGGCAGTGTCTTCCAGACTTTTTCAAAGTTATTAAATAATCGATTGTGAACCTATAACAATCGATTGTCAAGAGGCAGTGTCTAAATTGATTTTTCAAGACTGATATATAATCGGTTGTTAACTTAGTATAATCGATTGTATAACTGACCGTTGCCAAAATATTTTCAAATACCGTCAGGTAATCGATTATTGATTTCCTATAATCGATTGTTTTAATTAAAATCTGGAAAGGATTTTTTGAACGTTGCTGAGTAATCGATTATTGATTTCTTATAGTCGATTGTTTTAATTAAAATCTGGAAAGGATTTTTTGAACGTTGCTGAGTAATCGATTGTAGATTTCTGACAATCGATTGTTTAACGTAAAATCTGAAAATTATTTTTTGAACGTTGCCAGTAATCGATTATTGATCTTAGATAATGGATTGTTTAGCGTAAAATCTGGGATTGATTTTTGGAAGAACTGGCAAACAATCGATTGTGGTAATTTGACAATCGATTGTCACTGAGTAAAATCAGCAATTCTTAATTGGCAATTAGGCAACGGTAATACAAAGTTTTTCAGCTATAAATACAGCTTCAAATCAGTCTTTTAAGAACAACAACACACAACAACTGATCATACAATTGCTAAAGCTTGCATACTTTATTGCTTATCATTTTATATTCATTACATAAGCTTTTGAGAGCCAAATTCTTGTCGAAAGTTGTTGCGATCTTGAGCGTATTCTTTTTACTCATATCTACTCTTAAAGGAGTGTCTTGTTTGAGTGCTAAGTGTTTTTGTACACTTGAAGGGAAGTGTTAGTCCCTTGTGTTGTAAGAAGGAACTTGTGTTTCCTTGGTTGAAGTCTTGGAGTGTTGTATCTCCGAGCAAAGGTTGTTGAGGCTTGTGTCCTCAAGTTGTAATGGTTTGTTGAGCACCCGTAAGCTTAACAAGTTAGTGAAAATCTCGAGAGAGTCTCTTGGGGACTGGACTAGCCACGGGTTGTGGTGAACCAGGATACATCGGTGCGTTTAATCTAATTTATTTACTTATAGCACTTATTTATTTCCTGCAATTTTTAAATTTCGCAAGTTTACACTAATTTTTATTATAACGCTATTCACCTCCCCTCTAGCGTTAAGCGTATTATCTAACATAGATTAGCTTTATAGTATTTGGGAAAGACAGTCACAAGAACTTTAGATACATAGAATGAAGCAACATCTCCACTTTCCTTTTCATTTGTCAAATCACCAAAGGCAAGAAGCAAAACACAAAGAGCCATGTTTATTAGTTGGAAAAAAAAGTACAATTTTCTACAACTGATTTGTTTACGTCAGAAAGTATAATGCTTAGTCCAAGATGAAACAATGACCACGCCACAATATAAAAAAAGTTATGCCACAAATAAAGAATAAAAATACATGAATACTAAAGGAGAGAAGAAATTTGTGGAGTAGAAACATTACTTATAATATCATTAAGCATATCAAAACAGTTCAAACGCAATAATGTAATATTACAAAATCTTATTAGGAGATACTCTTAAGCAATAAATTCAAAATCAAAGAAAATAGTTCGTACTAAATAGAGTCCTATAGAGTTCATCTATGGAGTTGCGAGGAAGAAAATGTAAAGAGAGGAAAAGAAACATAGAGAGAGGGGGGGGGGGGAGGGGAGGGAGAGAGATTTTAGAGGAAATTGTAATAGTTTCATATATGATTTGTAACTATGAATGATAATGGTATATATGGATTGAGAATGGCTAGTGCTTATTACATTTGAAAAAATCCGTCTCTACTGTTTTCTCTAACTGTCTAACAAATTTAACTGACCTCTAACTAACATTTTACTCCCTCTAACTAACTTTTAATCCTCCAGCTGGCGTGGCCTAGAACTGTATTGTTTCTTGAGCTTAATGTGTAATTTGTGTGTCAATACTCCCTCATGCAGAAGATCCTTGACCACAAGGATCAAAGTGAGGAAACCTAGTCTTCAAGGTATTGAAAAACTCCCATGTAGCATTATCAGCGGGCAACCCTATCCATTTAACAAAAACCCGGGCAACAACCTTTTTTCCATTCTTAATCATCCTTCTCTGTAGGATATCTTCTGGCTCGGAACAATTAGGATCAGGGATGTCATTGGTAGGAGGGTAGGTAATTTGTATAGGTAACTTATAGCATTTTTTAGGAGAGAAACATATACACTGGGGTGTATCTTAACTGAGGGTGTAGCAATTTGGAAGGGTCCATAATATTTGGAAGTCAATTTGTGAAAAGAGTGAGATATAACAGTTACTTGTCTGTATGGTTGAGCCTTGAAATATACCCAATCTTCACGTTAAAATTCTTGTCACTTATATGATTGTCAGCACTATTTCATCCTAAGTTGATCCCTCAATAGATGATGTTGCAATATTTGGAGCTTCATCTCCCTGTTAAGTAAGGTGTTATCAACCTATGTGGAAGCAGATTCTCCTGCCAAATTAGGTAAATGAAGTGGTGATGGCCTGCCATACAATGCCTCATAAGGTGTAGTTTTTATGGCAGTATGGAAGGAATTGTTATACCAATACTCAACCATATGTAAATAGGAATACCAATCTTTGGCTTCATCATAATAGAAGCACCTTAGATACGTCTCTAAACACCTATTTAGGACCTTAGTCTTGCCATCTGACTGAGGATGATAAGTTGTTGAGGTGTTTAATTGAACTCCCTGAATTGCAAATAACTCGTGCCAAAAGGTGCTTAGAAATACTGCATCCCTGTCACTCACGATAGAATCTGGCAATCCATGTAACTTGTGTACGACCTCCATGAATACCTTTGCCACAGACTGAGCAACATAGAGGTGTTTGAAAGGAATAAAATGACCATATTTGCTCAATCCATCCACCATGACTAAGATGACTTCATACCCTTGGGATTTAGGAAGACCATCTATGAAACAGAAACTTTAGGAAAGTAAGATCAAATGCCAAGCTTCCAAAGCTCCAACCAGCAAGAAATTATCCATAAACTAAATAGAGTTTTCCTAAAAAAACTGCTAGTGGAGGAAGACCTCCTAGGGATAAGAGATATACGTAAAATTTACATATACCAACCTCTCTTGATGCAACTTATGAATAACGCAACTGAATAATGCACTCCATGCCAAGACGATGACCTTATCCATGCCGAGGTTACCTCGATTGGAGTGGAAAATAACCTCTGGTCATTCAACCTAGAGCTTTATCTTTGATATGAAGGCTCGGCATATGGTCGAGAAGGAGTGTCTAGCTTATTTGGCATATGTTTACAATCCCAGTGCGAATGTTCCTTCTATACACTCAATCCCAGTTGTTCATGAATTTCCAATTGTATTTCCTGTAGATTTACCGGGGATGCCACCCGACAGAGATATTAACTTCTGTATTAATTTAGCTCCGGACACTTAGCCCATTTCTATTCTACCATACCGTATGGTGCCGTTGGATTTGTAAGATGAAGGAGTAGATGCAAGACTTTCTAGATTAGAGATTTATTAGACCCAGTGTTTCACCTTGGGGTGCACTAGTATTATTTTAAAGAATAAAGATGGCTCTATCCGGATGTGTATTGATTATCGATAGTTGAACAAGGCTACTATCAAAAACACGTCTCAAGTGCCAAGAATTGATGACTTGTTTGATCAGCTTTAACGTGCCAAGGTATTTCGAAAGATATACTTGATGTCTGGCTATATCAGTTGAAGATTAGGGCATATGTGTCCCTAAGACAGCTTTCGGACTGGGTATGGGCATTATAAATTCTTAGTGATGTCATTTGGGCTTACCAACGCCGCAGTAACATTTTTCGAATTGATGAATCGGGTGTTCAAGCCCTACCTAGACTTATTTTTGATTTTATTTATTGATGGCATATTGATTTACTCCATCAGTCGAGAGGATCATAAACAACATCGCCAAATTGTGCTTCAGACTTTGAAGAATAATTAGTTTTATGCAAAATTTTCAAAATGCGAGTTTTGGTTAAATTCAGTTTCCTTTTTGGGGCATGTTGTATCGGCATAAGGCAAAAAAGTGGATTCTAAAAAGATTGACGCAGTTCAGAACTGACTTAGACATACTTTAGTTACAAAGATACGGAATTTTCTAGGTTTGGTAGGTAATTATCGATGGTTCGTAGAAGGGATTTCATCTATAGTAAACCCACTTACAAGATTGAGCCATAAGGGTGCCCTATTCACATGGTGAGACGAGTGTGAGTTGAGTTTTTAGAAGCTCAAGACTACTTTGACTACATCGTCAATATTGGTGTTGCCCACAGGTTTAGGATCATACATGGTGTATTGTGATTTATCTCATATTGGACTTGGTGCAATATTAATTCAAGATGGAAAGGTGATTTCTTATGCGTTGTGGAAATTGAAAGTTCTAGAGAAAAATTATCCTTTTCCTGACTTGGAATTTGTAGCCATTGTTCATGTACTGAAGATTTGGAGAAACTATCTTTACGGCGTGTCATGTGAAGTATTCACAGATCATTGTAGTCTACGTTTTCTATTTAAACAAAAAGATCTTAATTTGAGGCAGAGGAAATGGTTACAGATGTTGAAAGACTATTATATTATCATTTTGTATCACTCTGGAAAGGATAATGTGGTGGGCGATTCTTTCAGTAGAAAAGGTATGAGTATGTGAAACCTTGTGTATATTCCAGTTGGTGAGAGGCCGCTAGCTTCATATGTTCAGACTTTGGCCAATCAATTCATGAGATTAGATGTTTTGGAGCCCAGCTGGGTATTAGCTTGCACAATCGCTCAGTCTTCTTTGTATACGTGCATCAGAGAGCGACAATATGATGATCCTCATTTTCTTGTCCTCAAGAAACGGTAGTGCTAAGCAGGTTATTGTGGGATATGATGGAGTTCTTCTGATGAAAGGCATATTTGTGTCCTTATGTGGATGGAATCCATGAGTTAGTTCTTGAAGAGGCCAACAATTCAAAATTTTTAATTCATTCCGGAACAACCAAAATGTATCAACATTTGCGACAATATTATTCACGGAGGAGAATTAAAAAGGATATAATTGTATATGTAGCTCGATGTCTGAATTGTCAGCAAGTAAAATACGAGCATCAAAGACCTTGTGGTTTGCTGCAGAAGTTATAAATTCATGAGTGGAAGTAGAAGCGCATCAGTATGGATTTTTTTGTTGGACTCCCACGGACTCAAAAGAAGTTCAACGCAGTATGGGTCATTGTTGACAGGTTAACCAAGTCATCACATTTTATTTTAGTGGCAGTTACATATTATTCAGAGCGGTTGGCTGAGATATATATCTGGGAGATTGTCTGCCTTAACTGTGTGTCTGTGTCTATTATTTCAGATCATGGTATGCAGTATACCTTGCACTTATTGAGGGTTGTACAATGTGAGTCATGTAGGTTGAGTGTCTATTATTTGAGATTGGTCATAGAAGAACCCTGAGCCGATAGGGCACGAGATGAACTCTAAGCGGGTAGGGCGCTAAGTGAAGGTTCGCCCTGCTAAGACCCATAATAACCACGACCTGAAGATGCCCTTCGATACTCTAGACGGGCTAACTGAGAAGGCTTGAAAGAACGACCTGTACTGTGCTGAAATTGGCCCCTCGAAGGAGCACCACTATAACTGCCCGATCCTCGAGGCCTCTTTCCCTCCCTCTTCTCTGGCTCCTGATGGTGAACCGTCTCTATCTCACGAGCAATATCAACCACCTCCTCGAACGTAGCACCCGTCACTCTCTCTCATGTCATAAGAATAGAGAGATGATAATTAAGGCAATCAACAAATCTCCTGATCCTCTCACGATCTGTCGGAACCATCAAGACGGCAAGACGAGCCAGGCCAGTGCAAACCGACAAAATCTGTGCCAAGGCTGCTATGGACCGTAGATCACAATGGGCACCGCTGGTGCCTGAACTGGTGCTACTGGAGAATCTACAGCAGGAGCCTGATCCTGAGCTGGGGCAGCTGGTGGATTAACAAGTGCTGCCCTCGCTGCTTTGCCTCTGCCACGACCGCGTCCACAGCCCTTGGTAGCCTCAGCGGATGGCACTTGTGGTCGTCCACCTCGTCTGGTAGCTCGCGTCTTTAACATCTGTGAGAGAACAGAATAATAGAAGTTTAGTTCTCAGATCAACAAGTTCGCACGATAAGAATTTCAAATATATGAAGTTTTTTCCTAAAAGGTTTTGCTGCCTCTCAAGGATAAATACAGACGTCTCCATACCGATCTGCGAGACTCTACAAAACCCGATCATGACTCATGAATCCTAAACTTAGGCTCTGATACAAACTTGTCACGACCCTAACCCCGAACCCGATCGTGATGGCGCCTCTCGTGAAAACAAGGCTAGCCAGTCCAACACGATACACCTCTTCAAGCAGTAAATTAACATAAGAAAGTTTAAAACATGATTTAATAGCAATAGTTTGCTGAATTTAAAGATAAAAATAGTGGGAAAACCATCGCGACACAGCCCTAACCAAGGTGTCATAAGTCATGAGCAACTAATGATCCTGATACAAGGCTACTAACACGAAATCTGGTAAAATAGTATGAAGAACGTAAAAATAATAATATAAGTGAGGCACGGGGGCTTCAGATGCCAGCAACTACCTGGTAGTCTCCGAAACAGCGCCTGCGCTGGAGGATCAACACTCAGGAGCGAGCTCTGCAATGCCTGAATCTACACACACAGTGCGGGGAATAATATGAGTACTCTGGATCAGTGAGTAATAAATATAAATAATAGATGAAAGCAAGAAAACACTTGAAAACACACAACATTCTATACCGAATCAGTAAAATCACTTATAAGAGTAAATCAGTAAAATATCGAGTAAATCTCCTTTTTCAACAAGTAAAACAGGTAAATAACAAATAGAAATTCACCCCTCGGGCACAATATCAATCACTCAGAAAAATAACACTCCCTCGGGCTCACTCTCAGAACTATATCAGCCCCTCCGGGCACTCTCAACTCACAATGGGTACCCGCGCTCACTGGTGGTATACAGACTCCGGAGGGGCCCCTTACGGCCCAAGCACAATAGCAAACCACCTCGTGGCATCAACTCTCGGCAAAATCTCTAGCTCGCAATGCCTTTCCTCTCAAATTGGTCTCCACATGCGTCGAATCTATCCCAAATCAGAACAAATACGTCACAATATGCTAAGGGAACAAAGCCCAAGCGAAAACAATCAAAAATATCAAAAATCCCGAAATAAGCAAAATCTGAGCCTCAGGCCCATTCCTCGAAACTCAGAAATTTTCACAGTACTAGATTACTCATCCTCCCACGAACTCATTCATTACAAGAACTAAAAAATCCGAGTTCAGTTGACTCCTCAAATCCTCAATTTAAAACCCTCTTAAAGTCAAGCCCTAAACCTCCATTTTTAGTCCTTTAAATTCTTTAAATTTCAGTCCCAATCCATGAAATAAAGTGTGTTTTAGGTCCAAAATTCTTACCTTATCGAAGCTCTCTGGAAATATCCCTTCAAAACTGGCCAAAAGCTCTAAATCCAAAGTTAAAATTGTTAAACCCTTGAAAAATCGCGAAGAAAGGATTTATATACATTCTGCCCACGAGCTTTCGCATTTGCAACTCCTCCCCCGCTTCTGCTGTACGGCATTTGCAGTCAAAGCTCTGCTTCTGCGGAAATTCATTAAAGGCCCAAATCCACATCTGCGGTCCAGCAACTACATATGCGGCTCCGCAGGTGCGGTCACCCCACCACATTCAAGCCTTTCACTGACAAATCGCTTCTGTAGTTAAATGGTAGCATCTGCGACTCCGCAGATGCGGTCCCCATATCGCATTTGCGGTTCCTGACTCTCCTTCTTAAAGCTGCAACTGCGCCTTCCCTTCTGCATATGCGACACCGCACCTGTGCTCCCCAAGCCGCAGGTGCAAAAACACCAGAAGCAGCAAACAAATCTGCAATCACTCAAGTTCCAAAACTTCCCATTAACCTTCCGAAATCACCCCGAGGTTCCTGGTACCTCAAACAAAAGAAAAAAAATAACCCAATACCTTATTCAAACTAGTTTCAAATATCGAGACACTTCAAACAACATCAAATCTACTAAATCACATCGAATTCAAGCCTATGTTTCACAAATCTTCTGAAATACATTTTCGATCAAAAACCCAACAAAATTACGTCCGAATGACCTAAAATTTTGCACACACATTTCAAATTATACAACGAAGCTACAAAGATCCTCTAAAATTCATTCAGACTCACGAATCAAGATCTCACCTATCCACCGGAAATTGCAAAAATACCAACTTCGCCAATTCAAGCCTAATTCTACTCCGGACCTCCAAAACCAATTCCGATCACACTTCTAAGTCATAAATCTCCTGTAACACATAAGTAAACATCCATTTGACTTTTCCAGCTTAAGCTTTCTTAAAAGAGACTAAGTGTCTCATTTCTTGCCAAATACACTCTGAACACAAACTAATCAACTCAATCGCGAGAAACACAGATAACGAAGCATAAAGAAGTAGAAATGGGCGAAAAGTAGTGGTAACTCATGAGATGACTAGCCGGGCTGTCACAAAAAGTCAATCTGATGTCAGATTTCGAGAATTTTTATATGGTTGAACTCGTATCGGAATGGGTGTTAGAATTTTGTAAGTTTTGTTAGGATTCGAGATGTGGGTCCCACTGGCAATTTTTAAAATGAAATTTGGATTTTAATTAAATTAGTAAATTCATATGGAATTAATTCTTACTATTCGTGTCGAGTATTTTGAATTGTTTGTGACTAGATTTGAAGCTTTTGGAGACAAATTCAAAAGGAAATGTTGTGATCGAGTAATTAACTGAAATTCCCACGCAAGGTAAGTGTCATGGTTAACCTTGACTTGAGAAAGTAGAACCCTTGAATTATTTGTCACGTGAAATTCATGTAAACAATGTATAGGCGAGGTGACCGGTGCCTATACGTCATCAAATTAATTGTTTGCATATTATCTGAAGATCATAAATTACTTTAAATCATAAATTAATTATTATATTAATTGTTCCTCTCATATTCATTGTTCAATATTGTTTCTTGAATCTATGTGTCAGAGCCCAAATCCCAAACCTGGTCGTGATAGCGCCTCTCGTGAATACAACGCTAGCCAGAACAACTCAACACCTCCTTTCACAATTTAATTAACATTTAATAAACCCAAACGCATGCAAATTATTCATAATGCGGAAAAATAACGATAATAATGAGACAACCAACTCGACACAGCCCAAACCATGGTGTCACAAGTCATGAGCTACTACTTAGTTGCTATAGGTCTATGAAGTAGAATATCAGATAGAAAAGTATGAAAGAAACTGAAATAACATAAAATAAGGGAGTCAAGGGGCTATGGACGTCAACAACTTTCTCGCCACGAGTCAACATTCCCTGAATGATTCCAATAGTCGGCATTAAGATGAAAGCATGACAATAATCCCTAAATCATGATGATAAACAAAATAGCTCTGTCAAATACGCGGTAAAATATCAAACGGGAAAGGTCAAGTCACAATCCCTAGTAGTAAAAAAATCTTGCCCTCGTCATAAAACGCATGTTTCACCTCAATATAGCACTACGTTGTGCAAATCCGTGGTTTCAAACTCTCAGGATATCATTTACTATCATTACTCACCTCAAGCCGGCCGAAATCCAAGCTCGCTATGCCTTGTCCTCTCAAATCAACCTCCTCGCACGTCGAAACTGATCAAAACCACAACGGATACATCACAATATGCCAATGAAACAAATACCCAATCGAAAACAATCGAAAATAGCAAAAATCTCGAATTTAGCAAAACCTGAGCCCCGGAATCACTTCTCGAATTTGAAAATTTTTTACATCAACAGATTCCTTATCCCGCCACGAGTCTAACCATACAAAAATTATCCAATTCCGACACCATTTGGTCCTTGAAATCATCATTTTATATTTTTGAAAGATTCCACAATTTTCATCCCAAATTCCACCCCAAATCACGAATTAAATTATTAATCCAATGATAAATTTATGTGCTCTAGCCAAATCTAAGTTAGAATCACTTACCCCAATGAATTCCTTGAAAAACCTTCGAAAAATCGCCAAAATCCGAGCTCTCTAGGTCAAAATATAAAATAAAATCCAAAACCACGTATTTATATGGTAACCCCTTAGATTTCAATCTACGCATCCACACAAAATCGACCGTGGCCGCACGAAAACTAGCGCGGTCCGTGCAAAAATTACCGCGACCGCACAGTGCTCTCCAAAATAATAGGTTTTGGGAGTAAGGACATAACTCCCAAGTAGCCTCCTCCACGGGCCAACCTCTCCACCGCACCTTCACTAAAGCAACATCCTTGGACCTCAACTTGCGAACTTGACGATCCAAAGTGGATGCTGGCTTTGTATCATAGGTTAAATCACCCTCCAACTGGACTGTACTGAAATCCAAAATGTGGGACGGGTCCCCAATATACTATCGGAGCATAGAAACATGGAAAAATGGATGCACGCTCGACAAGCTAGGTGGTAAAGCAAGCTTATATGCCACATCCCCAATTCTCTTAAGTACCTCGAAGGGCCCAATAAACCACGGACTCAACTTTCCTTTCTTTCTGAATCTCATAACACCCTTTGTGGGTGAAACCTTAAGCAAAACTTTCTCACCAATCATATAGGATACATCTCGGACCTTCTGGTCCGCATAAATCTTCTGCCTCGACTGCTCTGCACAGAGTCTCTCCTGAATCATATTCACCTTCTCTAATGCTTCTTGAACCAAATCTGTCCCCAACAATCTAGCCTCACCAGGCTCGAACCAACCGGTTATAGATCTATATTGTCTCCCATACAAGGCCTCATATGGTGCCATCTGAATGCTGGACTGATAGCTGTTATTATATGCAAACTTTGCAAGCGGTAGAAACCGATCCCATGATCCACCAAAATCAATAACACAGGAGTGTAGCATATCTTCTAATATTTGGATAGTGTGCTCGGACTGTTCGTCCGTCTGAGGGTGAAAGGCTATGCTCAACCATACATGAGTACCCAACTCTCGCTGGACCGTCTTCTAAAGCTGAGAGCTGAATTGAGTGCCCCGATCTTATATGATGGAAATTGGGACACCATGCAACCGAACAATCTCCCGAATATATATCTCTGGTAGCCGCTCTGAAGAACAAGTAGTACAAACCAGAATGAAGTGCACATACTTAGTTAGCCTTTCTACAATCACCCAAACGGCATCAAATTTCTTCAAAGTCCGAGGGAGTCCGTTAACAGAATCCATAGTGATCCTCTCCCACTTCCACTCGGGGATAACTATCTGCTGGTGCAAGCCACTCGTTCTCTAATGCTCATATTTCACCTGCTGACAATTAAGACACCGGGCTACATACTTCACAATATCTCTCTTCATCCTCCGCCACCAATAGAGTTGTCTAAGATCCTGATACATCTTCGCTACACCCAGATGGATGGAATACCGCGAGCTATGAGCCTACTCCAATATTAACTCGCGAAGCCCATCCACATTGGGCACACAAATCCGGCCATGCATCCTCAAAACACCGTCATCTCCAATGGTCACATCTCTGGCATCATCATGCTGAACCCTGTCCTTGAGGACAAGCAGATGTAGATCCTCATACTGACACTCTTTGATGAGGTCATACAAGGAAGACCAAGAAACCACACAAGCTAACACCCAACTGGGCTCTGATATATCTAGTTTCATAAATCGACTGGCCAAGGCCTAAAAATCAACTGCAAATGGCCTCTCCTCAACCGGAATGTACGCCAAGCTTCCCATACTCACTGCCTTTCGGCTCAAGACATTGACCACTACATTGGCCTTCCCCGAGTGATACAAAATAGTAATATCATATTCCTTCAGTAACTCTAGCCATCTCTGCTGCCTCAAATTAAGATTGTTTTTCTTGAACTGATGCTGAAGACTACGATGATTGGTGAATACCTCACAAGATACGCCATATAGGTAGTGCCTCCAAATCTTCAATGCATTTACTATAACATCTAGCTAGAAATCATGTACGGGGTAGTTTTGCTCATGGGGCTTCAACTAACGGGAAGCATAAGCGATAACTCTACCCTTCTGCATCAATACACAACCAATCCCAACTTGCGAAGCATCGCAATAAACCGTATAAGAACCTGAAGTTGACAGAAAATCCAATACTGGAGCTGTAGTCAAAGCTGTCTTGAGCTTCTGAAAGCTCTCCTCACACTCATCCGACCATGCAAATGAAACACCTTTCTGAGTCAATTTGGTCAAGGGCGATGCAATGGATGATAATCCCAGAACAAAACGGAGGTAGTAGATTGCCAATCCAAGGAAGCTATGCATCTCTCTGGATGAGGACGGTCTAGGACAACTCTGCACCGCCTCTATCTTCTTTGGGTCAACCTGATTACCCTCGCTGGACACTACGTGTCCTAAGAAGGCCACTGAGCTGAGCCAAAACTCACACTTGGACAACTTTTCATAAAGCTTCTCCCCCCTCAATCTCTGCAATATAACTCGCAAATGTTGCGTGTGCTCCTCCTGACTATACGAGTATACCAGGATATCATCAATGAACACGATGACAAATAAATCCAGATAAGGCCCAAACACACTGTTCATCAGATGCATGAACACTAGGGCATTGGTCAGCCCGAAAGACATAAAAAGAAACTCATAGTGACCATATCTAGTCCGGAAAGAAGTCTTATGAATATTTGAATCCCTGATCTTCAACTGGTGATAACCCTAACGGAGATCATTCTTGAAGAACACCCTCGCTCCTTGAAGCTGGTCAATCAATTCATCAATCCGAGGCAAGGGATACTTGTTCTTCTCTGTTACTTTGTTCAATTGCTTGTAGTCAATGCACGTTCTCATGGTTCCATCCTTCTTCTTCACAAACAGAATCGGTGTACCCCACGGTTACACAAGGCCGAATGAACCCCTTATCTAGGAGTTCCTAAAGCGGATCCTTCAATTCTTTTAACTTCGCTGGTGCCATATGATATGGCGGAATGGAAATGGGCTGAGTGCCCGGCACCAGGTCAATACCAAAATCAATATCCTGTCCGATGGCATGCCCGTCAGGTCTGCAGGAAATTCATCAGGAAACTCCCTCACAGCTGGAACAGAATCAATGCTAGGAGTCTCGGATCTGACATCTCTCACAAATGCCAAATATGAAAGGCAACCCTTCCCAACCGTACGTTGGGCCTTTAAGAATGAAATCACCTTGCTAGGAACATAATCAGTCACACCATGCCACTCGATCCTTGGTACACCCAGTATAGCCAACGTGACTATCTTAGCATGACAGTCCAGGATAGCATGACATAGTGACAACCAGTCCATGCCCAAAATAACATCAAAATCCACCATGCTCAATAACAATAGATCAGCTCGGTTCTCCAGACCCCCAATAGTCACTAAACATGACCGGTTCACATGGTCTACAACAATAGTATCGCCCACCGGAGTAGATACATGAACAACTAAGGCAAGACACCCTCGGGACGTACCCAAATGATGAAAAAAATACGAAGACATATGCGAGGAAACTACCTCAACATATTCCCAAACTCTCCACAGTCATAGCAACTCCCACGTGCTAGAGAATGGAACTGAAGGAAACCTCTCGCGTCGGAGTGTCTAGCTGATGCACTCGGCCTGGAAGGACCCTGAGAAGACGGAGCACGAGATGATCTCTATGCAGGAAGAGTGCTGACTGAAGGTTGACTCTGCTGAGAACTATGACAACCACGACCTGAAGATGCCCCACGATACTCAGGTTCGGGTCGACTGAGCGGTCCTGAAAGAACGACCCCTATCATGCTATAATATGCCCCTCGCAGGAGCAACACTATAACTGCCAGAACCTCGAAGCCTCTTGGCCTCCCTCTCCTCTCAATCCTGATCCGCCTCAATGTCTCGAGCTATGTCAACCACCTCCTCGAATGAAGCACCCAACACTCTCTCTCTAGTCATTAGAACACAAAGATTGTAGTTAAGGCCGTCAACGAATCTTCTGATACGCTCACGATCACTCGGAACCATCCAAACAGCATGACGAGCCAACTTTGAAAACCTCATCTCATACTGAGACACAGTCATATCTCCCTGCCGTAGCCACTAAATTTGCCTGGCAGCTCCTCTCTATGGGACTGCGGTACATACTTCTCCAAGAAGAGAGTGGAGAACTCCTGCCAAGTCAAAGGTGCTGCACTAACCGGCGTACGCCTCTCATACGCCTCCCACAAAGTTAAGGAAGCACCAGTAAAATGAAAGGCGGTAAATCCCACACCACTAGACTCCAGAATTCCTGCTGTATGGAGTATTCGCTGACACCTATCAAGAAAACCTTGGCTATCCTAGCCCTTAACACAACTGAAAGTCGGAAGATGGAGCCTATCAAACCTCTCGAGGCGACGCTGCGCATCCTCCGGCATAGCTGGAACCCTGAACTCCTGCAATGGTCCAACTGGCTGAGCTTGAGGTGCCTCTGGAGTCTGCAAGCATGCACTACATGCTTAGGTGTGCGAGCAGCATGGGTCTGATTGCCTCCCCCAGCATGCGAAGTAGCAGCTGCTGTGGTGGGTGAAACTTCCTGTGCCAGACCGGTGCAGACTGTCAAAATCTGAGCCAAAGTCTCATAAAGAACTGGAATCACAGTGGGCACAGCTGGTGCCTGGTTCGAGGGTGGGCGGCTGGAGGATCCATAGGTGCTACCCCTGCTGCTCAACCTCTACCACGACCACGTCCTCTGATGGCCTCGGTGGGTGGTACTGGTGGTCGTCTGCCACGTCCGGTAGCTCGTGTCCTCACCATCTGTGAGAGAATGAAATAAAAGGAAGTTTAGTGCTCGGATCAACAAGTTTGCACGACAAGAATTTAAAGAAATGTGAAGTTTTCCTAATGTTCTGCAGCCTCCCAAGGAAAAGTACAGATGTCTCCGTACCGATCTACGAGACTCTACTAAACCACCTCATGACTCGTGAGACCTAGTCACCTAGGCTCTGATACCAACGTGTCACAACCCAAATCCAAAACCCGACCGTGATGGCGCCTCTCGTGAAGACAAGGCCAGCCAGAACAACACAACACTTCCTTTCACAATTTAATTAACATTAAATAAACCCAAACGCGTACAAATCATTCATAATGCAATATAAAATAGCGATAATAATGAGACAACCAACCCGACACATCCCAAACCGAGGTTTCACACGTCACGAGCTACTATAGAGGTTCCATAGGTCTATGAAGTAGAATATCAGATACAAAATTCTAAAAGAAACTGAATGCGGACGTCAACAGCTACCTCGAAGCTCTGATCTCGCCGCCTGGTCTGGAAAGAATACCAGTGCTCAGGTGCGGACTATGCCATGCCTGAATCTGCACACATGGTGCAGGGAGTAATGTGAGTACTCCGACCCAGTGAGCAATAATAATAAATAACAACCGAAGGTAAGAAAATACATAACAGCACAATGCAATTCTATATCTGGTAGTAAAACTCTTAAAGCAGCAAAATCCGTATAAAAAAGTCAAATGAAACCTATTTTATAAAGACATGTAAATCAGGTAAAAACCGCAATAGGTAGTAAATAGTAAATTGCCCCTCCGACCCAGTATCAATCGCACTGTACAGCCACAGCCCCTCGGGCTATATCTCCTTTACTCAGAATAGTATCCGCCCCTTGGGCTCGCTCTCATAACACATGGGTACCCATGCTCACTATGGGTGTTTAGACGCCGGAGGGGCCCCTCAGGGCCCAAGCACTATATCAACATAAGTCCTGAAAGCCTTCTCACATCACACTCGAGGCCTGAAAGCCTCCTCACATCACACTCGAGGCCTGAATGCCTCACCAGTCCAGAACATCATAAGCCCCTCGGGCATCAATAAAATAATAGTCATCAGCCCAAAACAGTAGTGAAATATCATTAAAGTCTCAAAATTCAATTAAGAAGGGGTTGAGTTTGCAAAACAGTATAATCATTAGGACTGAGTTCAAATAACGTTCAAAATAGTGTGGAAATAGTGATAACAATCCCCGAATGATTCAAATAGTCGACATTAAGCCCAAAGCATTGAAATAAGCCCCAAATCATGATGATAAAAAAAAATAGCTCAGTCAAATACACGGTAAAATATCAAACGGGACAGGCCAAGTCACTATCCCCGGTAGTAAATAAATCTCGTGCTCGTCATAAAACGCGTGTTTCACCTCAATATAGCACTACGTTGTGCAAATCGGAGTTTAGAACCCTCAAGATATCATTTAGTATCATTACTCATCTCAAGCCGGCTGAAATCCTAGCTCGCTATGCCCTTGCCTCTCAAATCGACCTCCTCGCACGTGGAAACTGATCAAAACTACAACAGACACATCACAATATGCCGAAGAAACAATACCCAATCGAAAACAATCGAAAAATAGCAAACATATCGAAATTACCAAAAATCGAGCCCCAGGCTCACTTCTCGAATTTTATAGAAGTTTACATCAACAGATTCCTTATCTCGCCACGAGTATAACCATACGAAAATTATCTAATTACGACACCATTTGGTCCTTCAAATCACCATTTTACATTTAATGATTCCACAATTTTCTTCCCAAATTCCATCCCAAATTAAATAATGAATTAAATGATAAATTCATGTGCTTTAGCCAAATCTAAGTTAGAATAACTTATTAAATGATAAATTCATGTGCTTTAGCCAAATCTAAGTTAGAATAACTTACCGCGATGAAATCCTTGAAAAACCTTCAAAGAATCGCAAAAATCCCAGCTCTCTAGGTCAAAATATCAAATAAAACCCAAAACCTCGTATTTATATAGCAACCCCTCATATTTTCATCTCCACAGCCGCACAAAACCGACCGTGGCCGCGCGAAAACCAGCAAGGTCCGTGCAAAAATGACTGTGACCGCACAATGCTCTCCAAAATGACAGGCTCTGGTACTTTGGGCATAACGTTTTCTACCGATGTCCAAATACCTATTATAATATGTTTTTAAAGACTAGATTCAAAGATGTAAAACTTTTGTTTTTAAAGCATCTCAAAATTTCTTATGTATTAAAAGATATGAGCTTCTAAAATCATATCAGTGGGAAGATTCTTCACCGCGGTCGCACACACTTTTGAGCGGTCCGCACAACACCTATCGCGGCCGCACACACTTTGGTGCGGTCCGAAAAGAACTCACCGTGGGCGCACTTCATTTTGTTCGGACCGCGATGGTGAGTTCTGAGGCCTGCAACCCATCTAGATCTGCTACAGCTTGATTTTCGCACCAAAATATCCCGGAACCTATCTTGAACTCCTGGAACTTCAAACTAATTATACCAACATTTCCCATGACATTGTTTAAACTTGTTCAAAACTTCGGAATGCTCACAATAATATCAAATCACCAATTTAACATAGGATTCAAGTCTAAGAACTTCGAAAAATCTAAAATTTTGCACGCACATCCCAAATCACATAATGAAGATATAGCAACTCTCGGAATTCCATTCCGACCTCGGGATCGAAATCTCACTTATCAATCGGAATTCGTCAAAATATTAAATTTGCCAATTCAAGCCTAATTCTACATTGGACCTCCAAAATAACTTTCGATCACACTTCTAAGTCGCAAATCATCCCCCGAAGCTAACCGAATCATCAGAATCCACATCCGAGCCTCCTAGCACGTAAGTCAACAACGGGTTGACTTTTCCAATAACAAGCCTTCCTTAAAGAGACTAAGTGTCACATTTCCTTCTCAATTCAATCCAAATCAACCAGCTTACACAAAACACTCGTAATGAAGCATAAAGAAGCAGAAAATGGGGGAAATGGGCGGTCACTCAGGTGATGACAGGTCGGGTCGTCACATCCTCCCCAACTTAAACAAACGCTCGTCCACGAGCGGGTCAAGGAACGTACCTGAAGTCTCAAATAGGTGACGGTATCTTCTCCGTATCTCCCGCTCGGTCTCTCAAGTAGCCTCCTATACGGGCCGACCTGTCCACTGCACCTTCACTGAAGCAACATTCTTGGACCTCAACTTCCGAACTTGACGATCCAAAATGGTTGTTGGCTCTATATCATAGTTCAAATCACCGTCCACTTGGACTGTACTGAAATCCAAAATGTGGGACGGGTCCCCAATATACTTCTGGAGCATAGAAACATGGAAAACTGGATGCACGCTCAACAAGATGAATGGCAAAGCAAGCTCATATGCCACCTCCCCAATCCTCATAAGTTCCTCGAAGGGCCCAATAAACCGCGGACTCAACTTTCCTTTCTTTTCGAACCTCATAACACCCCTTGTGGGTGAAACATTCAGCAAAACCTTCTCACCAATCATATAGGATATATCTCGGACCTTCCGGTTCGCATAACTCTTCTGCCTCGACTGCGCTGCACGGAGTCTCTCCTTAATCATCTTCACTTTCTCTAATGCATCTTGAACCAAAACTTTCCCCAACAATCTAGCCTCACTGGGTTCAAACCAACCAATTGGAGATCTATACCGTCTCCCATACAAGGCCTCATACGGTGCCATCTGAATGCTAGATTGATAGCTGTTTTTATAGGCAAACTCTGCAAGCGGTAGAAACTGATCCCATGATCCACCAAAATCAATAACTCAGGCGCTTAACATATCTTCTAATATTTGGATGGTGCCCTCGGACTATCCGTCTGTCTGAGGGTGAAAGGCTGTGCTCAACCATACCTGAGTATCCAACTCTCGCTGGATCGTACCAAAATGGATATAATGTAAGCAGTCTATCTTGATGCAAACATCAGTAACTGATTTCACGATTTGAACAAGTGAACTCAGTCGTTGTAGCAACTGTAGTCATTATTAAAAATCAAAATTATCGCCACCAAATGACGGCATAGTAGGTTCCACTATATGGGGTGGCAATCACATCAACTTTTGAAAGCAGCAGTATTTACATTTTGGATGTGTTCGGTACGAAGGAATTCTAAAAATATAATCTGAACCTCAAATGTAGAAGTTTTTTTTTCAAGTTTTCAAACACAACACCAAGTTCTTTCTTCTCTTACTAATATTCAATAATCAGCCTAAGAATTATCTTTCTAATTATAATTCTCGAGAGGCTTCTTTTTAGTAGAATTTAATTAGCTGTGAGTCCCGCTTAAGAATTATTGATTTTCTTGGTAGGATTTAGATGGGATTGTTCCCCAGTTTACCCCACATGTATGAAAATAATGCCCATTTATATCAAATATTTCAGTATGCTAACTCTTAATTATTTGAAGTATTAGAAAATTGTGAAATCTATATTTAAGCAATCATGATAGTTAACAATTAGGTAATTTAATCTTGATATGCTATAACGTAAGCATATAGGATCCCGATGAACAAAAAAAAGGCAGCCCAATGCACAAAGTATTACGCGTTCATCCAAGGGGTATAATATAAGCAGTCTACCTTGATGCAATCATCATTTCACGGTTTGAACAAGTGAAATATAGGTTACATAGAGACAACTTTACCGTTGCTCTAAGGCTCTCTTCTCCGTATACAACATTATAGAGTATTAATTACACATCTAATTATCCATACCCAGGATGAACCATAGTCAAACTATTAACCAATAAATATTGCACAAGTGTACATTTACATAAAATAATAATATGAGAGCACTCTTAATAAATCTATAAGTAAATAAACTATTGTTACATGCAATTCTCGTGGAATCATTCTATTTGTTTATTACACAAAATTAGCTCCTTCATTGGGTATAAATTCTACCTCTTTTGCACTCTTAGCACACAGCAATTTTCTAAAAATCTCAATCTATACCTGCATAGAAGAATGGCTTCTTTCCAAAAGCAATAGCTGTGTTCATGCTCCTCTTCTGGGTCGCTACAGTTGGTGAGTAATTTTTATTCCGTTGAACCCATAGTTAACCCTCTAGCTTCGACCTGCAAAGGAGCACACATTCTCTATGGAAGTCAGTCAGAAAAACAGCGTGTTCTAGTAGTGACATATATATGATAGTGTTATTTAATGATGTTATTTATACAGGCAAATTTTCAGGGTCACCAAACATGCTGGTTATGGCTGTACGTGATTTACCTTTGGAGGTAGCTGCCATGGAACAAGCTTTGTTCATAAATTCAATCACTTGCCAGAGATCATGTAATACAAACAACGATTGCTCAGACGGTATTGTTTGCAGGACATGCCATTATTTTCCAGAGTATAATCAAAGAGTTTGTCTCGCTCGTTAAATGGATTTTCCAATGTCGTGTGTACGTCATTTAATAATAAAGCAATTTGCAATTGCTTCAGCTGTATGTTGCAACAAATTGCACCGTCAAGTGTTTGTACTGTAAACATGTCTTAAGTATCGTATGTTGTTGTGTCCTCTTCAATTTGTTTTTATGATATACTAGAGGGATGATGCCCGTGCAATCCCAACATATTTATAAAATGGATCAAACGTTCTCTATAGAATGTTGATATAATATGACTGTTCCTTTTATGTGTAAAAGGTGGTATCAAGACTTTCTTGATCAGAGATTCATTAAACCTAGTGTTTCACCCTCGGGTGCACCAGTATTATTTTAAAGAAGAAAGATGGCTCTATGCAGATGTAGAAAAGTTATCGATATGGAGTTTTCTAGGTTTGGTATGTTATTATCGGTGATTCGTAGAAGGATTTTCATCTATAGCAAACCCACTGACAAGATTGACCCATAAGGGTGCCCTATTCACATGGTCAGACGAGTGTGAGTTGAGTTTTTAGAAGCTCAAGACTACTTTGACTACATCGTCAATATTGGTGTTGCCCACATGTTTAGGATCATAGATGGTGTATTGTGATTTATCTCGTATTGGACTTGATACAGTAAGATGGAAAGGTGATTGCTTATGCGTCGTGGAAGTTGAAAGTTGACGAGAAAAATTATCCTTTTCATGACTTGGAATTTGCTGTTATTGTTCATGTACTGAAGATTTGGAGACACTATATTTACAGTGTGCCATGTGAAGTATTCACAGATCATTGTAGTCTACAGTTTCTATTTAAACAAAAAGATCTTAATTTGAGACAAAAGAGATAGCTAGAAATGTTGTAAGACTATGATGTTACCATTTTGTATCACCCTGGAAAGGGTAATGTAATGGAGATACTTTGAGTAGAAAAGCTGTGAGTACGTGCAACCTTGTGTATATTCCAGTTGGTGAGAGGCCGCTAGCTGCATATGTTCAGACTTTGGCCAATCAATTCATGAGATTAGATGTTTTGGAGCCCAACTGGGTTCTAGCTTGCACAATCGCTCGGTATTTTTTGTATAAGTGCATCGAAGAGCGACAATATGATAATCCTCATTTGCTTGTCCTTAAGGACACGGTGCAACACGGTGGTGCCAAGTAGGTTGTTGTGAGGGATGATGGAGTTCTGCTGATGCAGGGTTATATTTGTGTTTCTAATGTGGATAGACTCCGTGAGTTAATTCTTGAAGAGGCCAACAATTTACAATTTTCAATTCATCCTGGAACCGCCAAAATGTAATAAGATTTGCGACAATATTATTCATGGAGGAGAATGAAAAAGGATATTATTGTATATGTAGCTCAGTGTCTAAATTATCAGCAAGTAAAATACAAGCATTAGGGACCTGATTGTTTTTTTAAGTACATATTCGGATAACAAACAAATGCAAAGGAGAAAAGGACTACTTGACTGCGTATAAAACCAAACTATCATTATTACATTTTGCTTCTTTTTCCTTTACAACAACGAGTAAAACAGGACCGGTAACGCGGATTAATACGGACAGGAGGATGAATCTTTAGTGGTGAATAGTCGTTTTTACCCATTTTATGCAATTTTTGTTCTGCCGGAAAAGAATCCATTTAAAATTGAACCACTTTGTGTTTAACAAATGATTTGCTTTGGTATTGTATTCAGACAATTTTTAAGCTTTTCAGATGATGTTCCACTTTTATCTTCTTTTAGAAAACAATCTCATCTCCATCTTCTCTCCTCTTTAATATTCAGATCTAACTTCCTTTGAAAAACTCTCTTTTGATATTTTGGTACTGAAATAGAGGTGTAATATTAAACAAAAGATGTATTCTGGTATAACTATTGTATAACCGCTATTTATACACACTTATATATTATTGTATAATTGTGTATATTTAATATATAAATGTGTATATATATGCTCATAACATCACATAATTAGTTATTTGTCAATATATAAGGATATATATATATATATATATATATATATTGTCATCATATAAGAGGCCTTCTTGAAAGTTTTGACATTTATCTTCTACTTCTTTCTCTTATTCTTTTGATATACATTGTTATACATTTAATATACAAGTTTATACATAGTTATACATCATTATACATCAATATACATGTACTGCATATGTATAATCAATTTTTTTTTTCATGTTTTCTTACTTTTTAGAATAATTCATGTATAAATCTATTTTCCTTGTTGATTTCTCCGCCAAATCACGAACTTGCAGCAATTGTTTTTCAATTTTACCATATAAGTTGAATCAGCAAAATTGAAAAAATGTAAGCTACTCGGTTCTTTATCTTGTTTACCATTTTGAGTTCTTTAGCGTTAGAAATTTTATGTTTTGATTATAGAATGATATATTAGGAGAGATCACTAAAGACAAATTGGTGGAGAAAGATCAAAATTAGATGACAAAAGAATTACAAAATCTCATGACTTTATAAATCTGAGCAATTTTTGGGCTACAGATTTGTAAAGTTATAACTGGGCTATTATATTACAAGTCTAATGTGTAAGTTGTATTTATGTGAAATTATCCCTTATTTATAGATATGGACTCTTCTGTTTTTAATATTTTTACCTCTTGATTATTTTATTTTTTATGATTTTAATTATGTATATATGTAGGACATTTATTATAATTATTATTATAATTCTTGTATTTCTATATTTTTCCTAGAAGTTCCATTTTATTCTGTTTTTGTTCCTTGATTGGCGTAATTGTAATATTCACGACTTAGTATTAGTAATTGCCGTATGATTTTTTTTTTTTTAATTAACTTCCCACTTTAATATGATGCGATGAATATAGTCTTGTATAACTTTTTTAAATAGAATTTTTACCTTCTATAGCAAAGGTTAACACTTTATTTATTTTAGGTAAATATGATTTAAAAAAATTATATTTTATTGACACCTTTTAAGGTTTATAGCAAAATATTTAAATATGATTATCTCTTAGCTCTAAGCTACTAAATACACTAATCAGTTATACTTTTTTCTTTCTCTCTCTGATTTGATATATTTCAATCTCTTCCCAAATCCCATTACAATTTCTGATCTCCTCCTCCTTCTACCGAATTCGTGCAAAGCCCACTTCAGAAATGCTAATTTCGAATTGTAAACCTAACTTCTTATTTAAAGATTCAGTACGTCAATTTTCAGTTATTTTAAGAAAGAAAAGAGAGGAAAGAGTTGGCTAATGCGCCAAAATTTTGAAAGAAGAAAGCTTTTATATATTTGCTCCCTCTGAGCATCTTCCTCTGAATTTCCCCATGGGTTCTACTTGTTCACTGCTTTGGCTATGCATAACTGTAGATAAAAAATTTGTATCCGAAATTTCAATTCAACCCCAGGGAAAATAATCTAATAATTTAAAGGATATTTTAGTGCCAAACAACTTAGAGTGAAATTTCCAATAACGCGACGAGTTTTCACTACTGGCTTCCGGTGAACGGTGGATTCACTTAAAATTAGGGTTTGTTCTTGAACAAACACTATGGAGTTTGGGACTGAAGCAACTTGATTTTCTGTTAATATATTTCAATGTATTTTCATGTATTTCATTCTATTCATTGTCTTTTTTTTTTCATTGTAATTCATTGTATCTCGTTGTACTCCATGTATTTCATTGTATTCACTATCATTTTTTCTCATTGTATTTCAATATATCTCGCTGTATTCTATGTATTTCATTGTATTCACTGTCTCGATACATGCCATGAATGTATTCATAAGTTTTTTTAGTTAATATAATTTATGTATTCAAATGTATCATATAATTTCTACGAAGATTGCTATGTTTTTTGGAGTTTTTTCGGTTGAGAATCTTTTTTGTAACTGAAAATACAAATTTTATGTGTTATAATTGAGTTTATTGAGTTATTTTAGGAGTCTATTATGTTAATTGATTCACTTCACGCCGAGAATACAATCGAATATAATAATTTGTCCAACTATAATCCCATATTTCACTCCATGAATACAGTCAAATACATTCAAATACAATAACCGAGTAGCTGAACTTTCCTGATTCATGCCTACTACTGTAAGCATAAATACAATTGCTTAAATATATCAAATACATTTTATAACTACATAAAATGTATCTATAATCCGCAATATAGCAAATAATATCTATAAATAGCTAATTACTACTAAAAATAGTGCTTTATAAAAATTTCTCTGAAATTTAGCTTTAACTTTTTCCTGTGACTATTTCTCCGAGTAATGTATTTAATGACGTGTATATGTAGGAATTTCTAATTATATTTTAATTATACACACCACGGAGACTTGATAATTGCAGACTTATGAGTCGTTGCAAGCTTAAATTCTAGCAAATTACAATAGACCATTATGGTCTGTCTCCTTTTCGGACTCGGGGACATAACGAGAACTTAAATTCCATTGTGAATGAGAGTGAATGCTATGACACGCCCATTCAAAAACTTTCCATTTTGAATGAGTCTGGGATTGCTAATACCTCCATCTTTATATTTTTAGTAATTAAGATAGGGCAGTAGGTTGTATTAAGTTAAGATAGGGCAGAAGGTTGTATTAGTTAAGATAGGGCAGTAGGTTGCATCTTTCGAAAAATATTTAATTTCTCTGGTGTATTAAGTTCTTATACAAGACATCTAGAAGTTTCTTTTCCCCAAATTTTCAACACAACATGAAATTCTTTCTTCTCTTACTTATATTCAAGAATCAAACTCAAATTATCTTTCCAATCATGATTCGCGAGAAGCATCTCATTTTTAGTGGAGTTTAATTATCTGTGAGTCCCACATGAAAATAATGAATTTTCTTGGTAGGATTTAGGTGGGATTGTCCCCCATTTTACCCCACATGGATGCAAATAATGTCCATTTATGTCAAATATTTCATAAATACATAATATTGGAAGTATTAGAAAATAATGAAATCTATATCGTCTAAGCAACTTATGATAAGTAAAAATTAGGTAATTTAATCCGCATAATCCAAACACCTTAATTTTATCTATTGGATATGCTATCATGAACTAAAGCTGTATCCGGTTTTGGTTCTGGGTCTATTTGGGTCTGCGGTTCCGGTTCTGGCGATTCTGACGGTTCCGGACCCGGAACCGCTACCATCCGGTTCCGGTTCTGGCGGTTCCGGTTCTGGTGGTTCCGGTTCCGGCAGTTCTGGCGTTTCCGGCGGTTCCCGGCGGTTCTGAATTTTTTTTTTTAAATCAATATCTTGTATAGTAGTCATTAGTATATTATAGAATATATTTTATATGGTGTATTATGTTATTAGTATAGTATATATTGTGTTTGGTAATTAGTATATATTGTGTATAAGTAGTGTATATTTTGTATATAAGTAGAATATATTGTATTTAAGTAGTATATATTGTATATAAGTAGTGTATATTGTGTTGTAGTTAGTAATTAGTATAAATTGTATATAAGTAGTATATATTGATAAAAGAATGTTGTCATTAGTATATTGTGTTGTATGTTATATATTGTATGTTATATAAATATTCAAGAATTGATATAGAAGTAAAGACAAAGAAATATTGAGACAAAAGATATTCAAGGATATGATAAAGAGCATATTTATTGACCAAAATGGCATATCTTTCTTAGTCTTTCTTCCCCCAATGGAATGAGCACAACATGGTACTAATACCACCATTAAAAGGAAAAAAACTAAAAGAAGACATGCCAATGTACAAGTTACATCATAATTTATGCATTATTTCTAACAAATCTCATAAAACCTTCAAGGTTTGGAGGTGGTTGTGTTGGCGGTGGTGGAAATGAAGCTTGTTCATCACCACTTCCGGGTGAAGTTGATTCCTGAGCAAGTTCTGCTATCATTTCTTCATAGCACTCATCTATTTCTGGTTGTGATTCAGCTAGGCCAAAGTTCCTTCTTTCTGCGCGGATCCAATCTCGAAAAAGCACTGATTTTTCCAAGCTGTCCCGCATCGACGCTCTGTGATCACTTATTTGTAGTCTTGCTTGACTAAAACCGCTCTCCGATACAATAGTTGACGCTTGAATCGACAGAACATCCTGAGCCATCCTTGCAAGAACGTGAAAATGTTTTTCCCTTGTCTTCCACCAATCCAAAAGGTAGAAAGAGCTGTCTGGATTCTCATTCTCTAGTCCCTGCGACAAATAAACTTGAAGCTCATTTAGATGGGATAATATTGGCCATATAGAGCATTTGTAGCCACATGAAAATGTTCTAAAAAATATAAAAGAATCTTAACGTTAGTCCAATCTTGTGTAGTTAGCATGTCATTATCGTCCTCACCACAATCCCGAGAATTATACGTAGCGTTAATTGGGTTTCTATATGCAATAATGCGTTTTTGCATTATCTAGTCTTCGTCTATCCAATGACTGATTACGGTTAGATAATCACAATCATTATTACTTCTACCAATATCAGTAGTAATAGACATACAATTAGTTATATGGGTAAATAAATAGCGCAAGTATTGTTCATATTCATGCTTGTATTTATAAATATCGGCCTTAACAGTGGCGCGAGGCCAAGCTTTGTACGTAGGATTAAATACTCTTCTAATATAATGAATCCATGCAGGATTAGAAGCAAAAGAATAATGCAAACACATAACAGTAATCATTTTAGCTAATTCTTCACGGTCCTTATTTGGATCGTAATAATATACATCCGGTGACTGTGTTTATTCCTGGTTGAACTAGATTTGAACCAGTACTTGGGTTAACTGTAGAATCAGCACTTGTCCTCCCCTCTTGTTGCGCTTTCAATTGAAAATGTCTAGCCTTATCGCTAGGGTGTAATCTTATATGGTTAACTAAACTACCCGTGCCACTACGATCTCCAGTATACCGATGAACAAGTAATTTCCCACAAGATTTACACTTTGCCTTATCTTGTTCTCTTAGTTGAATAAAAAATTGCCAAACTAATGATATTTCTGTACGTTTAGGAGGTTGTCTACTAAAAGTGGGCGTTTGTACGGGTGGGTGTGCCGGTTCATCACCTAAGTTATGAGTAGGACTAGTAGGTGTATCATCTAAATCTACTGGAGCTTGGGTTTCATCATCATCATCATCCTCATTTCCCTCTAAGATAGGTGCATTAGTGTAAAGAGCATTCATAATATCATCGTCTATTCTATCACCAACTGCTACATCATGTAGAAAATCAATATCGCTAAATTGAAAACAGGGGTGATCACTATCAAGGATTCCGAAGGGTTCATTAGGATTTCTAGGTTGGCTACTACTTTGAACTTGCTTATCTTTTCTAGGTCGGGGAGCCGGGGGAGGGGTAGTATTTTGGCCACTACTTTCACCGATTTTAGCTTTTCCTTTACCAAACATATTTTTCAACGAAAATACCATAATAATTATAATTAAGCAAACTAACAACACACAAAAATATTCTTAGCACGTAAGAGTTGAAACGAGTTTACCGAATTGACGAACAACTTCTTGAAAATTGAAAATCGTTGAAATTGAACACTTGAAAACTTCAATTCAACAACTTCACAATGTTTCACGAATTTGCAACAATAAATTAAGCACTTGCACTAGAAAGATTGAAAGAGAGCTTGAGAGAGATTGAAAGATATTGATGAATTGGTGAATAAAAATGAAAGAATAAGGGGGTATTTATAGTTGAGAAATGGGAAATAATGTAATTATATAAAGTTTGGGGTTAAATTAAAGTTTCGGGGCCAAATAGCTATTTTTTAAACTTCCAAACGACTACTTTTGAAAAAGAGCCGTTTGGAAATTATTTTAAATTTTTTTTTTTTTTTGAAAAATTACCGTTACAGAACCGTTTGGAACCGCCAGAACCGGCCCGGTTCCGGTTCTGGCAGTTCCGGTTCTGGCGGTTCCAACGGGTAGAACCGCCCCGCCACGGTTCTCGAGAACCGCCGGAACCGGGCCGCCGGAACCGGCAGAACCGCCAGGGCCGCGGTTCCGGTTCGGAACCTCCAGATTTACAGCCTTATCATGAACACAAAAAAAAAAAGAGCAACTCAATGCACTAAGCATCAAGCGTTTACACAGGTACTACAAGAAAGCAACTATTTTGTAGGGGGTTTTTAGTCAAATTATGATGATTTTTTACCCCCACTAAAAGAATTGTGGCAATTTGTAGAAGTGCCACAGTTACCGTTGCCACGAGTATTATTGCGGAAAATTTGTAAAATCTCCATGACAAACGCCACAAAATAAATTTTTAATTGCGTCAATTTTGAAAGATAATTAGTATCATTTCTAAACCCCCGCAATGTGATTTTAGTTTGTCAATAAAACAATACTGCGAGGGTTTATAAACCCTCTCAATATGATCGTAGTGGTTCAAAAAAAATGTTATGGGGGTTTATAAACCCCCAAAATATGATTTAAATATTTTTTTTAAAAGTTATGTGAGGGTTTATAAACCCCCAAATTATGATCAAAGTATTTTTTTAAAAAAAAGGTTATGTGTAGGTTTATAAAACCGCAAAATATGATCTAAATATTTTAAAAAAAAAGTTATATGGGGTTTATAACCGCTACAATATAGTATTAGTGTTTTGAAAAGAAAAAAATAGTGGCAACTCATTTCTGCAAGAATATTTTTGTTGTTGAAAACACTTTTTCTATCTGAATATTTTTTATTTGCAGGATTAAAGAAATAATTATATCAAATAACTTACAATATAAAATAAATTTCATAAATAATCACTAGATTGACAAACATTACAAATTCAAATCCTCATTGAACTAAATGATTTTTTTATCATGAGGAATGATATATGATATGATCACCAACCAACTAGGATAGTAAAAATATATTCATTAAAAGATTGAGCTTTACTAAATCATTTAGAATATAATGGAGTACTTTTTCTAGCTAAGTCTCCACAAAGTCTGCCAAAATACCTTAAGAACAACTACAAAAAAATTGATAGGTTATTGTGAAAACCTGAACTTGATTGGGAACAGTAGTTCTCATTGTTCTTGTAATAGTCAGAATGAAATTCACCATCTTGTGACCAAACTCTCTTGCATCCATTGGCTTCCGTTCACCCTCCCTATCCCTACCAAACAAGAAAACCAAATTATATACGCTTTATGCCTTTTGACTGACTATTTTATAGAATGTTATGCCAACTAGCTAATTACTATTTCAAAGTCATTTATTGCTTTGGAAGAACACATTTGAGAACACTTTCAAAGTAATTAATGTCAGCAGTCATTAGCAATACTGGTGCATATTCTCCTTACACTTGTATGAGTCACGGAACAAGATCTAGCTATTCATTAAAAAATACATCAGATTTCTTTTAATACTGCATAGAGATGAAATCTAAAACTAGAATGTATAAAATTAACCAAGCACACATGAAATAGCAAGATAGAGATAAGTACGAATAAACACATATACCTCGTGCCAATAGGAGCATTCTTCATCTTGTGCCAAACATAGAGATAATTCAAGCGATGCTGCGTTGCACACAATTTTACAAGGTTTATTGGTAAGTACATAAACATCAAAAACTATTATATATGCAGAATAATAGGACTACTGGTTAAACAACCGTTAGTAACCTTAAACACCTCCGTATATCATATCCCTTTTCAATTTGTTAAATCGTTTGGGGAATTTGAAGGTGAATCTGGGCAGTTTGTATTGTCAACTGGGAATACTAATGAGATTATTCAAGAAAAGATAAGGCAAATGGCAATCAAGTCTAAGCTGTGGCGTGACCAACGTGAAGAGGACGATGAAGAGGATTGGGGGTGATGGATTTGCTCGTTACTCATCTGAAGAAGGCAAACATGAGTGTGATCAAGACAGTGGAGGCGAGGAACTTCCAGTAAAGCCAAAATCTCATGTGGCAACAGTGTCAAGTCCCACGACCAAATGGAACCTCAATGCTCCAGCTTTTGTTCCTAGAAATTCTCCATTTTCTGCTAATCAAAAGGCAGTAGCTGGAAGTATGAATCAAGATGCAACAAGATCTCTCAGGCAGGGTACTTTAGATCAAATTGCAGTAACAAATAAGTTAGTGGTGCAGCAGCAACAAAGTAGTCCAAACACCACAACAGCTACGGGGGATCGCAAAGAGGAAACAAATGCAAAAGGACAACAACAACTTGTGACAACTACACCAGCTATTTCAGTAGAGGAGAAGAAACTCTTAGATGCCATGGTAAGCTCCAATCCAGCAAATTCTTTGAATCCTAATACTGGTAGCACTGGACGTGAGAGTAGAAGCAGGAACAAAATGCAAATCACAGAAAACAACACAACAAGGCAATCGTGGCTAGTTCATAGGAGGAAAACACATTGGCGACACAAGGTTTTACTCAAGACTTGCCAAATCTGGTAATTGCAGGCAGAGATACATATGTAGAGGGTGAGGAAAATGATATTTTAAATAAATGCATGGCAGAGGTAACAAGAAAAAGGTGATTTATCACCTATGCATAGCGGAAAAAGTAAGAAGACTCGTACAAGGGATAAAAGTTGGGACAGCAGGGTGAATGAAGATGCAAACATAAGGCGAATTATAGTGAGAGACAGAGTAAAAATTGAAGTTTCTCAAACCATTAAGTTAAGCTTCTCAATCTTGTACAAGTCTTGTCTCTTATATAGAGGTACGAGCTTTGTTAGATCCAGTCAAGATTCTCTATAAAAGAACAACATCCATGTACAGAAATAGAACTTACTTGCAGTAGGAACATATCTCTTGGAATAATAACATCTTCTAGAGAATGGCAAACTCCTTCCAACTTGATGACCTGCAGCAATTACTGAGCATAAAAGAGATTGCGATAAACATTAATGATGAGGTATCTATCCCATATTATCCAAAGAAGACAGAAAGAAAGAGTTTTCGCTGCAATTTGAAGTTGAAAAACCATCCAAAACAAAGTAAGCTATAGCATACAAACATACCTCAAGGTATCAGTAATTGAGTGTAAATCAACTTTGGATGCACTATAAGCACCTGACCATGGTCCCGGATCAAAAGCAATGCAACTTCCAACATTTACGATTTTCCCTTTCTTCTTTGGATGCCATGTGAGGAACAACAGATTGAATTAGCCTTATCATTTCTAAATATGCCTTCAAACCAATTATGAATACCATTCTAAATATGCTTCTACATAAAATATATAAAATAAACATTACTTATGCAATACTATTACCTTAAGGTAAAGCAACATATTAAATAAATTTTCTATTCAAACATGTATGTATCATGTGCTACGTCAATAGAAACATTTGTCTCTACTACATCATCAATTATATGGTCCGTAGCTAGTTGTACATACTCATCACCATCACCAAAAAACTGTTTGAATTCTTGCTCTTGGTACGTTTTCATTCTCATATACTTCATCTTCCACTACTTCTTCTCCCCTATCATACAGATCTCTTGGCCTTAGATGCATAGCAACACTCCACCCTTTATTGACAGCATCATCCACATAGTACGCCATTTGTGCTTGAGAAGCTTCGGTGTAAGACTCATAATCTTCACGTTCACCGGTATGAATCAATCTATCAAAATTAATACAATTTAAGTTCCAACGATCCTTTTTATACCCTCTATCTCGAGCAGTATCAGCCCATCTACATTTGAAAAAATAACCTTGAATCGACCATAATAATTAATCGCGATAATATCTTCTAACTTCCCATAATATGGTAACTCTGCTTGCCTTAAATTTCCTTCAATACTACTTGCAACACATGATGTTTTAGAAGTTAAGAAAATTCCACTATTCTGTGTTCTTAGACCTTCTTCTTGGGCCAAAGTTTGAAATTTGGACCCATTGATGTTATATGCAGTAAAACGTCTTGCAACTACTGATGGACCTCATGCGAGAAACTTTAGATTAATAGACATTGAATCTATTGTGTCTGGATTCATAATCTAAATCAAAACAAAATTGTCTTAGTGAAGTTTGCTCATTCAAACCAAATGTAAACAATAACTAATGATTACTTACTCACCCGCTTTTGGAACCAATCAACAAACTCTTTACTAACTCTCCTCTCTATCTCTGTAGGTGAAGGTCTTCTTCTTGAACTCCTTCTTATGTACCGTCTAAACTCACTATATGAAATAATTACATTAATGTTAAAGAACAAGACTAGCCTACTCAAAAATTACAATTATAAAGAATATAAAGTTAGTACGAGTTACTCACTCCACAAATGGCGTGACAATTGCACAATTCAGAAGCACATATCGATGAGCTTGTAGTTTCTGCATATCAGTTAAAGGAAATGTAATCGAAGCTAATGCAGGTTTACCTAATTGAGGAAATATAAAGGACGTTCTAGAAGGCTCAGTGACATTTGGGTCATCAGGAACACGCCTAGGTATATTGAATCTTGTCTCAATAACCTAAATATACCGAGAACAAAAGGTAGGAGACTCTTCAGCTAAGTAACCCTCAGCTATAGAACCCTCTGGTTGTGCTTTATTCAGTACAAAGGACTTAAAATGTCCCAACTCCCTACAAAATAATAGGCCACAAGTGTACAAACTAATTCAAGTGACTAGTATGTAAGTATCTTCAAATTAGAAATGTTAATGTTTTACCTCTCGACATGATACGTGTTTCGATGATGCACTGGACCTTCGAGTTTTGCTTCCTCTACTAGATGGACAGACAAATGAACCATTACTGTAAATAATGCTGGAGGAAATAGTATCTCCAGATGGAAAAGTGTGCTTTCAATGCGCTCTTGGAGCTTAAGCTCTGAAGCATTCAAGGTTTCGCTAGAAATGGCTCTGAAAAATGAGCAGAAGTCTACCAAAACTGCAACTACATGGTCGGGCAGCACATTGTGAATCGTCAATGGTAGCAATTTCTCTAAAATAATATGGCAATCATGACTTTTCAACCCAAAAATCGTTTCTCTGTACCAAATCAACACAGCTAGAAATATTGCTTGAGTAGCCATGTGGTACTTTAATATTCTTCAAAGTTGTATGGAACAACTTTTTAGTGTCCAACTTCTTTTTTTGTCAGTCATATGTGAAAACAGAGCAAGGTGATATTTTCCACTATCATCCGG
Organism: Nicotiana benthamiana; assembly: GCA_034376525.1. Classification (NCBI taxonomy): domain Eukaryota; kingdom Viridiplantae; phylum Streptophyta; class Magnoliopsida; order Solanales; family Solanaceae; genus Nicotiana; species Nicotiana benthamiana. The sequence goes on along the minus strand of CM067340.1, from coordinate 25,736,945 downwards.
CCAAAGCTCACGCCTTATGCCCATTTCTTTTAGATCCTTTCGGGCATTAATATTTTCTTTTGATTTTGATTTATCATGGAGAAGAGTATATATGATATTGTCACATATATTTTTTCCAATATGCATAAAGTCTAGATTATGACGCAACAAATTAGATTTTCCAATAAGGAAGTTTAAAGAATATACTTCTCTTGTTCCATTGCTTAGTTGCTCATCTAGATCTTTTCCCTCTAAAATTCAACTCTGCTCCTATCCCTTCTTCAATTTGTCTCAAATGGAAGACCCTAACAATTTTAATGGTGAATTTCGCTCGTATGTATTTCCATTAAAGCGTACTCGATTCAACCTAAACCTATGATTTCTTCTCAGAAAATGTCGATAGCCCATAAAGCACCACTTTTTACTATGACGAAGACGATAATGTTCTGTACTAAAGTTACAAGTTGGGCAAGCAAAACCAGTATGTGTGTTCCATCCAGATAAGATACCTAATCAAGGAAAGTCATCGATTGTCCACATAAGAGCTGTATGCATTTTAAAATTTTCATTCAATGACGAGTCAAACATTTCTACACCATCATTCCATAACTCATGTAATTCCTTCACGAGGGGTTGTAAGTACACATCTATATTATTTCCAGACATGTGCTTCCCTAGAATGATCATTGATAAGATGAAGGAGGTGTGCTTCATACACATCCAAGGAGGTATATATGTAGTATTCATTGTTCCAAAAGGACTGAAACCATCACTAGCAAGCTCTAAGCGAACATTTCGAGGATCCGAAGCAAATTCAGAATGAGTCCGATCAAATGTCTTCCATGCCTCACTATCTCTTGGATGCCTCATCAACCCATCAGCATTATTGACTGAAGCATGCCATCTCATATGTTCAGCAGTCTTACAATACATAAATAACTGTTGCAATCTTAGTTTCAACAGAAAATAACATAAAAACTTTGCAGCTTGCTTTTTTTTCTTGTTAGGATTCCATTTAGATGTACCACAATGCTTACATGCTTCCAATTCTGAATCACTTTCCCAGTATAGCATACAATTATTTGGACATGCAGGTATCTTAGTATAGTCACGGCCAAGTTTGCTAATGGCTTTTTTGGCCTCATAAAAGGAAGGAGGTAACTTTGCATCTTCAAATGCATCTCTCAACAAATCTAGTATCATAGTCATTGCCTTGTCACTTAATCCACAATAGACCTTTAGATGATACAATTTTATTAAAAACTCTATCTTTGTGAACTTGTTGCCTTCATACAGTGTTTCATTTCCATCTTTGAGAAAATCATAAAAGTCACCAGAATCCTCCTTATGCCCCTCATTTGATATTTCATTTGAGTCCATGGGTTGAGATACCCCTACATCAATCGTTTGGCGCCAATAGTGCCCAAATGCATCATTAATCATTTTTTCTATTGGATTTTCTGGGTGAAACATCCTTTGCATAACATCTTTATCTCTAGAAGGCTCTACTACATGTTTCTCACCGTGAAGATTTCAAATAACATAATTTTCAGGAAATGGCTTGCAAATCAAATGATCCTGCACTATCTCTCTAATTTTCCACTTTCCAAAGCCACCTTTAGGACATGAGCATCTAATTGTATCTTCCACACCCGCATTCTGAAACGCAAAACCAAGAAATTTATTCAAAGCAAGCCAGTATTCGTTTGTGTTCCGTGGCTTTCCAATCCATGATTTATCCATTGAAAAATGATAAATAAATTAACATAAACTCTTCTAGAATATACCTCCAAAAGCAATCCTTCAGTCCACAGGTACCTTCAGATTTGACTATCCTTCCAATCTACTCCAATAATTTCAAATGCTCTTTCAAACTAAGTTAATTTTCGAAGCTAACAGAGGACAGAAAGAAGTAGTGAAGAATTCCCACAAAGGACTACGCATATATCAGTTTGTTCACATGGCGAAGGATAACAAGTAGTAGAAAAAAGAGGGTCAGAACTACAAACGAAGAAAACCTAAGAATTTTGATATTTCCCTTGGTCGCCGCTTTCCTCGCTTAAAATAAACCAGCATCTCTTCTATTTATTTAGAAGCTTTAATGTTATGAAATAATATAAAAGACAAGAACAATAACTCAAGAACAAGAGCAAATAGAGAGAAGAGTAGAGAGAGTTCTTCTTATTGATACTTAGAGAATGTTAGGAGTTATTTACAATGGTAGAGGGCACCTCTATCTATAGGGAGGAGGATGATTTATCTACCAAGAATAGAACTCTAGAATCTCTCTAATTAAAGACATTCACCTTAAATAGAAGTGTATTTATAACACTCCCCCTTGAATGTCTATTCAATGATGTGCCTCGTTAAAACCTTAAAACAAAACCCAATGGGAAAAATTAAAGTAAGGAAAAAGAGTACACATGTTTGAATATGCGCCTATTGGTTGCCTCGTTAAAAACCTCGCAAGGAAAACCCGGTGGGACAAAACCTTGTAAGGGAAAAAGAGTGCAACGCGCCTTAACTCCCCCTGATAAGAACATCAATTTATGTCCTTAAGTCTTCGCATCCCAATCTTGTGAACTATCTTCTTGAAGGTTGACTTTGGTAGAGATTTTGTAAACAAATCAGCCATATTTTCGCTTGAACGAATCTGTTGAACATTGATATCACCATTCTTTTGAAGATCATGTGTGAAGAATAACTTTGGTGAAATATGCTTCGTTCTATCTCCTTTTATGAATCCTCCCTTCAATTGAGCTATACATGTTGCGTTATCTTCATACAAAGTTGTGGGTAGTTTATCACACTTCAAACCACATTTGTCTTGGATATGATGTATTATCGACCTTAACCACACACACTCCCGACTTGCTTCATGAATAGCAATTATCTCGGCATGATTAGATGAAGTAGCCACAATTGATTGCTTAGTCGATCGCCAAGATATGGCGGTTTCTCCACAGGTAAACACATAACCCGTTTGAGATTGAGCCTTGTGTGGGTCGGACAAATATCCAGCATCAGCATAACCAACAAGATCCGGGCTGCAATTCTTGCCATAAAATAAGCCCATATTGGTAGTTCCCTTTAGGTACCGCAATATGTGTTTGATCCCATTCCAATGTCTCCTCGTAGGAGCCGAGCTAAATCTTGCTAAGACATTAACTGAAAAGGATATGTCAGGTCTTGTAGTATTTGCAAGATACATTAGTGCGCCAATTGCGCTAAGATATGGTACTTCAGGACCAAGTAGCTCTTCATTCCTTTCTTGTGGTCGGAATGGATCTTTGTTCACATCAAGTGATCGAACAACCATCGGTGTACTTAAAGGATGTGCTACATCCATGTAAAACCGTTTCAGTACCTTTTCTGTATAGGTAGATTGATGAACAAAAATTCCGTTTGCCAAATATTCAATTTGCAAACCAAGACATAGTTTAGTCTTTCCGAGATCTTTCATCTCGAATTCATCCTTTAGATAATCAATTGCCTTTTGGAGTTCTTTAGGGGTTCCAATAAGGTTTATGTCATCAACATATACGGCAAGTACAACAAATTCCGATGTTGTTTTCTTTATAAAAACACACGGGCAAATGGCGTCATTTATATAGCCTTCTTTTAACAAGTACTCACTAAGACGATTATACCACATTCGTCCAGATTGCTTTAGACCATACGAGGATCTTTGCAATTTAATTGAGAACATTTCCCGAGATTTTGAGTTATGCGCGTTTGGCATCTTGAGTCCATCGGGAATTTTCATGTATATCTCATTATCAAGTGAGCCATAAAGATAGGCAGTAACTACATCCATTAAGTGCATGTCCAGCTTTTCATGGACAGCAAAACTTATGAGATAACGAAAGGTTATCGCATCCATTACAGGCGAATATGTCTCTTCATAATCGACACCAGGCCTTTGAGAAAAACCTTGTGCAACAAGGCGTGCCTTATATCTTTGTACCTCGTTTTTCTCATTCCTTTTGCGTACAAAGACCCATTTATAGCCGACAGGCTTAACACCATTAGGTGTTTCAACTATAGGGCCAAAAACTTCACGTTTTGCCAGCAAATTCAATTCTGATTGAATTGCTTCTTGCCACTTTGGCCAATCCTGTCTTTTTCGACATTCTTCAACAGATTGAGGTTCGAGATCCTCACATTCTTGCATAATGCTAGATGCTACATTATAAGCAAAGGCATTATCCACCACAATATCCAGTCGATTAATATTTGCCTCAATATTAATTGGATTTAGGGATAGTTCCGTATTTTCCAGAGTCTCGGGCTCAATGGATTCTTCATGAATCTCAGAATTTGTTAAATCATGAGATTCTTTCGTGGTGTCATTCTGATCGTTCTTTTTCCTCTTTCTAGGATTTCGATCTTTGGAACCTAATGGTCTGCCACGCTTCAGGCGTGCATTTGACTCATTGGATATGACACTAGATGATTGTCCAACAGGGACATCAATACGGATTGGAACATTTTCTGCGGGAATGTGGGATTTCGTTATCCTTTTCAAGTCCGTAAATGCGTCAGGCATTTGATTTGCTATTCTTTGCAAATGGATAATCTTTTGTACCTCTCTTTCACAAATAGAGGTATGTGGATCAAGATGAGATAATGATGCATTTTTCCACAAAATTTTTGGTTTGGTTTCACCAACTTCTCCCTCTAATTTTGGGAAAAGTGTCTCACCAAATCGACAGTCTGCAAATCGTGCAGTAAACAAGTCGCCTGTCAATGTTTCGAGGTAGCGAATGATGGAGGGCGATTCAAACCCAACATATATTCCTAACCTTCTTTGCGGACCCATTTTGGTGCGGGATGGCGGTGCAATAGGCACATATACTGCGCATCCAAAAATCCTTAAATGGGATATATTGGGTTCATGACCCAAAACCAATTGCAACGGGGAATACTTGTGGTAATTCGTCGGTCTGAGACGAATTAGCATTGCTGCATGTAAGATGGCGTGACCCCATACCGAAATGGGCAGCCTCGTTCTCATAAGTAATGGCCTTGCAATCAACTGCAGGCGTTTAATTAACGATTCTGCAAGACCGTTTTTGAGTGTGAACATGAGCTACAGAATGTTCAACTTTTATCCCGATTGATAAGCAATAATCATTAAATGCTTGGGATGTAAACTCAGCAGCATTATCCAGTCTAATGGACTTGATTGGATTATCTGGAAATTGTGCTCGTAGTCGAATTATTTGTGCCATTAATTTCGCAAACGCAAGGTTGCGTGATGACAACAGGCACACATGAGACCATCTACAGGATGCGTCTATCAAGACCATGAAATACCTAAACGACCCACTAGGTGGGTGAATAGGTCCACAAATGTCCCCTTGTATACGTTCCAGAAACGTGGGTGACTCAGTCCCAACCTTTGTTGGTGATGGCCTGATAATCAACTTGCCTTGATAACACGAAGTGCAAGGATATTCATTATTCGAAAGAATTTTGAAATTCTTTAACGGATGCCCATAGGAGCTTTCTATAATCCGTCTCATCATGACCGATCCTGGATGTCCCAATCGATCATGCCAAAGTACAAAGGTATTGGAATCAGTAACCCTTTGGTTTACTGTTGAATGTGCCTCAATTGCACTAATTCTTGTCCAATACAGGCCACAAGATAAAGACGGAAATTTCTCAATAACCCTCTTTTGGCCGGAGACATTCTTTGTGATGACGGGATATTCAAGATTATCTTCATCCATTGTCTCAATATGATAGCCATTCCGGCGTACATCTTTAAAACTCAACAAGTTTCTTTTAGACTTGGAGGAGAACATTGCATTCTCTATGATTAACGTCGTGCCCTTGGGCAGAGTTACAATTGCTCTTCCGGAGCCTTCAATCAATTTACTACTTCCAGAGATTGTAGTAACGTTTGCCTTACACATATTTAGTTGGGAGAAATACTTCCTTTCTTTGAGTATTGTATGTGTAGTACATGAATCAATTAGGCAAATACTTTTACAGTTGGATGTTGATCCAAGTTCGCTTTGTGAGATATCCATATTTGCTATCCCATAGTTTGACATACAAAAGAGATACAAGAACATAAGAATAAACAAGTTCAATTCTTTTGTGTCACATAATATTTTCAAACCCTGCTGCTAACAGTTGACTAACAAAATCAGATATGTTATTCATTACTTTGAAAATTTCAGTTTAAACGTTTTCTTCAAATAATCGATTGTTGCTTACAAACAATCGACTGTTGAACATTGACAATCGATTGTTATGCATAGACAATCGATTGTTAGCTATTTTGAAAAAACTTCAGATCACACTGTCTTAAGACAATCGATTGTTAGACAAATACAATCGATTGTGGATGATTTTTGAAAAATTCCAGACCTTACTGTTTCAAGACAATCGATTGTTATGCATAGACAATCGATTGTTAGCTATTTTGAAAAATTCGAGAGCACACTGTTTCAAGACAATCGATTGTTATGCATAGACAATCGATTGTTGGCTATTTTGAAAAATTCCAGAACAACTATTTCAAGACAATCGATTGTTAGACAAAGACAATCGATTGTGGATGATTTTTGAAAAATTCCAGATTACACTGTCTTAATGACAATCGATTGTTAGACAAAGACAATCGATTGTGGATGATTTTTGAAAAATTCCAGATTACACTGTCTTAATGACAATCGATTGTTAGTCAACGACAATCGATTGTTGATCAATTTTTTTTCAACTTTTATGCGAAAATAGTTGATAATCGACTAGTTTTTCAGGCTAGTCAATTACCCCTACTGGAAAATAAAAATTTTATTGATATTTGAGCATATTGAAGATATTCTAAAGAACTACTGCTAACATTGCATCATGAACTAACTAATACGAGCTAATACTAATGACTATTAGTTTATTCACTAACTAATACAAATAAGTAGAACAAAATCAAATAACTCCATCTTCTTTCATCACGGATCCATCGCCGATTAGGTGGTCTATTTTCCCCTCGGGTTGCTCAAAGAAGTCTGCCACATCCAGGTGGGTGATGTCCTCATTGTCGTCATAGACAAAATTTGTTTCAGGGCCTTTTCTCTTTCGAGATGCTTGATAAAGGTCAACCAAGTGTCTTGGTATACGGCAAGTCTTTGACCAGTGCCCTTTCCCACCGCAACGATAACATATCGTTTCTGAACCATTTTCCTTAGGATCTTCATGACCCCGTTTCTGCTTTCGGCTGTTATCTCTCTTCGGGGGATGACGGACTTCTTTGGAATTTCTTCCTTGTCTACGTCCCTGGCTATGACCCCGTTTACGACCATGACCATGGTCCTTTTCATGTTTGGCATAATGAGAGTGCACCTTATCTGCTTCAGGCAGTGGTGTAGACCCAGTGGGTCGATTTTCATGATTTCTCATGAGCAGGTCATTATTTCGCTCAGCCACTAGTAGAAGAGAAATCAGTTCAGAGTACTTTGTAAAGCCTTTCTCTCTGTACTGTTGTTACAGTACTATATTGGAGGCATGAAACGTTGTAAACGTTTTCTCAAGCATATCATAATCGGAGATATTATCCCCGCATAGCTTCAATTTGGAAGTAATTCTGAACATAGCAGAATTATATTCAGAAACGGACTTAAAGTCCTGGAGCCTCAGATGAGCCTAATCATATCGTGCTTGTGGCAGAGTGACCAACTTCAGGTTGTCATATCTCTCCTTTAAGCCGTTCCACAAGAGGAGTGGATCCTTGACGGTGAGATATTCAATCTTCAAACCTTCATCAAGGTGGTGGCGCAAGAAAATCAAGGCCTTCGCACATTCTTGGGTGGATGCTTTTTCTCTATCTTTGATGGTGTCTCCGAGACCCATAGCATCTAAGTGGATTTCAGCATCCAACACCCATGTCATATAGTTCTTGCCCGAAATTTCAAGGGCAACGAACTTTCTTTTCGTAATGTCAGACATAATCGAAAATTAAATTAGGAAGAGGGAAATACCTTAGATTTTTCGAGAATGGTTCTTGAGACGGTAGAGTCTCGTGCTGATAACGTGTTATGAAATAATATAAAAGACAAGAACAATAACTCAAGAACAAGAGCAAATAGAGAGAAGAGTAGAGAGAGTTCTTCTTATTGATACTTAGAGAATGTTAGGAGTTATTTACAATGGTAGAGGGCACCTCTATTTATAGGGAGGAGGATGATTTATCTACCAAGAATAGAACTCTAGAATCTCTCTAATTAAAGACATTCACCTTAAATAGAAGTGTATTTATAACATTTAACAAAATTTATGACAATTAGTATTATACAGGTATAGGGAATTTTCCACTCTTATGATAAAGAGCTTTAAAAAGGCTAGAAAGTTTTTAAAATTATTGAAAACCAAAAAGTGCAAGGATTTTTCTTTCATGTAAACTGTTAGAAATGGAAAATAACGTTTAGGGTTAAGATACATAGTTGTTGGTAATCTATTACGGAAAAGTAACAAGAGGAAGAAAGATATTTTTGGAGGAATTGGAAGTTCCCAAATCCACTTGTAGGAGTATTGTGTGGTTGTGTTATTAATGAGAGAGTTGTAAATATGTTTAACCACGAATTAACCATTTTGTGTATTAGCCAGTATATTTGATCATGTGTTATGACTGAGAAGGACAAGTATATATTTATGATGCTGGATTGTAATTTATTTGGTATAATGAATCGTAATTTTTCAAAATGCCACGTGTAATGGTAATAGTAGTTACAGACTAGTTTTTTTTCCTCATGACTTAGGAGATGTCCCGTTAGGCAGTTACGAATTATTAAATTGGATTTAATCAAGGGATCAGACCAGAATTTAATATGTTGTCCGTTTGTAATATTCCAATCAACAGGGAGACCATCCATGCATGATGTTGCGCTAGGTAGACGATACATTGGTTGTAATTGAGTGTGGTGATCGTAAATACTTGTGTGAGAGCTAAAAGAAATAAAGTAATATGAGAACTAAAAGAAAAGAGGGAAAAAGGACATGCAAAATTTGTCACTCGTGAAATGCAAACTAAACATTTGTTTAACTTCTAATCAAGGGACATGCAAAGAGTAAAAATATTCAGTAAATGGATGTAAGATTAGATTGTTGGAAACACGTTCTCAAGGCATTATACTACACGTGTGTTCATATTTGTAGGTTTTGATGAATGACAAACTATGCGCAAATTGACACATGACGAGGTCCAAGCACAAGCGCAAAATTGATATATAACGAGATTCAAGCACAAGACAAAGATCGAGATTAAGATTTATATGAATCGGTATTTAATTGTAATCTTGATCCGACAACTTAAACTCAAGACTTGGCTTCTCTCGTAAAAATATTTTTAACAAATCATGCATATTTAATTTAGAGCAAAATGATTTTAAATAATGCATATTTACTTTAGTCAAAATGATTTTTAAACATGCCTCTAAAATCTGGACTAAGATAATCGATTATGTACTTATGATAATCGATTATGTTTAAGTCAGCTGCTTGACAATCGATTGTGAACTTATGACAATCGATTGTGTTAAGGCAGTGAGCATCAGATTTTTCAAATCTGCATGACAATCGATTGTGAACCTTATGACAATCGATTGTGATGAGGCAGTGTCCATCAAAGTTTTTCAAAGCTCAAAATAATCGATTGTGAAGCTAATGACAATCGATTGTGATGAGGCAGTGTCCATCAAAGTTTTTCAAAGCTCAAAATAATTGATTGTGAAGCTAATGACAATCGATTGTGAAGAGACAGTGTCCATCAGATTTTTCAAAGTCACAAAATAATCGATTGTGAACTTATGACAATCGATTGTGTTGAGGCAGTGTCTTCCAGACTTTTTCAAAGTTATTAAATAATCGATTGTGAACCTATAACAATCGATTGTCAAGAGGCAGTGTCTAAATTGATTTTTCAAGACTGATATATAATCGGTTTTTAACTTAGTATAATCAATTGTATAACTGACCGTTGCCAAAATGTTTTCAAATACCGTCAAGTAATCGATTATTGATTTCTTATAATCGATTGTTTTAATTAAAATTTGGAAAGGATTTTTTTAACGTTGCTGAGTAATCGATTATTGATTTCTTATAATCGATTGTTTTAATTAAAACCTGGAAAGGATTATTTGAACGTTGCTGAGTAATCGATTGTAGATTTCTGACAATCGATTGTTTTACGTAAAATCTGGAAATGATTTTTTGAACGTTGCCAGTAATCGATTATTGATCTTAGATAATCGATTGTTAAGCGTAAAATCTGGGATTGATTTTTGGAAGAACTGGCAAACAATCGATTGTGGTAATTTGACAATCGATTGTCACTGAGTAAAATCAGCAATTCTTAATTGGCAATTAAATACAGCTTCAAATCAGTCTTTTAAGAGCAACAACACACAACAACTGATCATACAATTGCAAAAGCTTGCATACTTTATTGCTTATCATTTTATATTCATTACATAAGCTTTTGAGAGCCAAATTCTTGTCGAAAGTTGTTGCGATCTTGAGCGTATTCTTTTTACTCATATCTATTCTTAAAGGAGTGTCTTGTTTGAGTGCTAAGTGTTTTTGTACACTTGAAGGGAAGTGTTAGTCCCTTGTGTTGTAAGAAGGAACTTGTGTTTCCTTGGTTGAAGTCTTGGAGTGTTGTATCTCCGAGCAAAGGTTGTTGAGGCTTGTGTCCTCAAGTTGTAACGGTTTGTTGAGCACCCGTAAGCTTAACAAGTTAGTGGAAATCTCGAGAGAGTCTCTCGGGGACTGGACTAGCCACGGGTTGTGGTGAACCAGGATACATCGGTGCGTTTGTTCTAATTGATTTACTTATCGCACTATTTATTTCCTGCAATTTTTAAATTCTGCAAGTTTACGCTAATTTTTATTATAACGCTATTCACCCCCCCTCTAGCGTTAAGCGTATTATCTAACAATTGGTATCAGAGCCCAACTCTCTGAAGACTTAACCGTTTGAGAGAAACATCCATGGCTTCTACTCGTGATTCTTTTGCAGGAATAGGTGAAGGACAATGCTCCACCCGACCACCGCTATTCGATGGTACAAACAATACATACTGGAAGAAGAGGATGAGAATATTTGTACAATCAAATAGTTTTCATCTTTGGAAGGTCATAATGAATGGAGAACAAATTCCAACCAAGAATGTTGAAAATGAATGGGTACCAAAGTCCGAAGATGAATACGATGCGGATGATATCCGAAAGGTGCAAAATAATGCTAAAGCTATTAATCTATTATATTGTGCTGTAAATGCTGATGATTACAGGAAGATATCTTGTTGCACAATGGCGAAGCAAATGTGGGACAAGCTGGAAATTACGTACGAAGGTACGGACCAGGTAAGGGAAGCCAAAATTGATTTCCTAACCCATGCATATGAATTGTTTCACATGAAAGAAGGCGAAAAGGTCGATGAGATCTTTGAACGATTTTCAAAAATCATAAATGATTTACATGCTCTTAAGAAGACCTTCACGGATAAGGAACTTGTCCGAAAAATTCTCCGAAGTCTCACAGCGGAATGGCGATCCAAGGCCGACGCGATTCAAGAATCCATTGGCATTTCAAATGTCACCATCGACGCATTAAGAGGTAATCTTAAAACTTATGAATCTACTATACTTAACCCTCTTGTTGATGATCAAAGGAAGCAAAGAATCGCTCTCAAGGCAAGCACAAGCCAACCTCAAAATGATGAGGACGGAGACAACGAGTTCGGACTCGTTATCAAGAGATTTCAAAAGTTCATGCGAAAAGAGAATGAACGAAAGGGCAATAAGCAAGGAGATCAAATAAAGTGCTATGAGTGCGGAGAAACCGGGCACATTAAATCAAATTGCCCAAATGCTAAAAAGGAGAAGAAACCCTTCAAGAAGCAACGAGCATACATATCTTGGGGAGGCGACTCCGGTGACGAGTCAAGTGAGGAAGAAGAAGGCGAAGCCGCAAATCTTTGTCTTATGGCACAAGAAGACAACAAAGAAGAGGTATGTCAAATTTCTTCCAAAAATTTCTTTTCCCTTGAAGAAATGAAAAATGCTTTTGATGAGTTGTATAGCGAATTTATTAAAGCTTCAAAAACTGTTAAGAGTATAAAAGAAAATGCTTCTTTAAAAGAAAAAGATTTTCAAAAACAAGTCTCTTTTAAAGAAAAGGAATTGGAAAAACTGATTTTAGAAAATGAGAAGTTGAAAGAGGAAAATAAATTTTTTGGCAAGAGAAGCGCCGACAAGCCCGAGAGTTCTAGAAATTGTACTTCTTGCATGCATCTCAAAAATGAAGAAGAAAGGCTTAAGGGCACCTTAGATAAGTTTAACTCTTCTCATAAAAATTTGAATGAAGTGCTTGTTAATTTGAAGTCGACCAAGCATGGCATAGGTTTTAGAAACGAGCCTAAAGAGAAAGTTGAAGCCAACCCCCAACCACCTAAGGCTTAACCTAGGACAAATAAAACAAATGTTCATCCTAGATACAACAAACCTAGAAATGGTTTTCATCAATCGCAACCTAGAAATAATCATGCTAGAAATAATGCACATTCTAGGCCAAACACTAGAAGGAATTTTGAACCTTTTAGAACACCTAGAAATGACTTCCAACCTAGAAACAACTATTCTAGAAATGATGCATATCCTAGAACAAATGGTAGGAGAAATGATTTTCATGATTTGCGCAATAGTTATATTGTCAAGAATAGAGTAAATGAATTTCGTCCGTCCAATTACTATCAACCTAGAAGGATGCATAATCCTAACGTGACTTGTCATTATTGTAGACGAATTGGACATATTGCTCCTGCTTGTTTTACACGACATAGACATAACATTCAATCACATCACTACGATTTGCCTAACCCCCAAGGACCCAAAATGGCATGGGTACCTAAAACTCATTAATCTGTTTTGTAGGTATGTTTGAAGGGATCAAGTGTACTATGGTACCTTGATAGTGGATGCTCCAAGCACATGACAGGAGACGAATCCAAATTCCTTCAACTAGAACACAAGGAAGGGGGAAGTGTTATTTTTGGTGATAACAACAAAGGAAAGATTATCGGCATCGGATCGGTCGGTAAGGATGAAATTTCTTCCATTAAGCATATATTACTTGTGAAAGGTTTAAAACATAATCTCTTGAGCATAAGTCAATTATGTGACAAGGGAAATCTTGTTTTATTTGATTCCGATGAATGCTTAGTTTTTAGACTTAGCGATTTTAAAATTATCCTTCGTGGTTTTAGAATGGATAACATTTATATGGTTGATCTTGCAAATTCTTCACCCGAATATGTGAATTGTTTAATGAGCAAAGAGGATGATTCTTGGTTATGGCATCGTAGAGTAGCTCACATCAACATGCATCTTTTGAACAAATTGGTTTCACAAAATTTAGTTGTTGGTCTTCCAAATTTGAAATTTGAAAATGACTCTATTTGTGATTCTTGTCAAAAATGGAAGCAAACAAAAGCATCTTTTAAATCGAAAAATATTGTTTCAACTACTAGACCATTGCAATTGCTTCACATGGATTGTTTGGACCATCTCGCATTGAAAGTCTTGGTAGAAATCGTTATGCTTTTGTTATTGTTAATGATTACTCCAGATTTACTTGGACTTTATTTCTTGCCCATAAAAGTGATGCTTTTCAGAATTTTAAATATTTTCTTAAACGTGTTCAAAACGAAAAGGAAACAACCGTCACTTCAATTAGAAGTGATCATGGGGGAGAGTTTGATCACAATCTCTTTGCGGACTTTTGTGACGAACTCGGTATCGAGCATACCTTTTCCGCTCCACGAACACCACAACAAAATGGGGTGGTGGAAAGGAAAAATAGGTGTCTCGAAGAGATGGCTAGAACCATGCTCGAAGAGGCTAAGATTCCCAAACATTTTTGGACGGATGCCGTGAGTACCGCATGCTATGTTTTAAATAGAGTAGTCATAAGGCCAATACTCATGAAAACCCCTTATGAACTCTACAAGGGAAGGAAACCAAATATCTCCCATTTTAGAGTATTCGGTTGTAAAGTTTTTATTCATAACAATGGAAAAGATCAATTGGGAAAATTTGATGCCAAATCCGATAAAGGAATTTTTATTGGGTATTCTTCACGTAGCAAAGCATATAGGGTATTCAATAATAGAACCCAAACTGTGGAGGAATCCCTCATACTGTGTTTTCCGAAAATAATGCTCGCTTGGCGAGAAAGGATTCTTGTTCTGATCTTGCAGGTATTCTAAATAGTTTAAAAGACAAAGTACAAGAGGAAACTCCTAAGGAAATTCAAGATGAAATCTTGGAACAATCAACGGAGGAAACGCCACAATTGGAGAAAGAAACGAAAATGCCTAACAAGTGGAGGACAATCAAAGATCACCCTCTCGAACAGGTAATTGGCGACGTCGGAGAAAAGGTAAGTACCCGAAACTCCCTTAAGAACACCTTAGGACATACTGCTTTTGTTTCTAAAATTGAACCAACAACCATCTCCGAAGCAATTGGGGATGAATTTTGGACCTTGGCAATGCAAGAGGAGCTTAACCAATTCAAACGGAATGACGTTTGGTATTTGGTGCCAAGACCCGAAAATCATACCATAATTGGTACGAAATGGGTTTTTCGAAACAAACTAGATGAAAATGGTGTAATCACTAGAAACAAAGGTAGGCTTGTAGCAAAAGGCTATAATCAAGAAGAGGGTATTGACTATGAAGAAACATATGCTCCGGTAGCTAGATTAGAAGGTATTCGTTTATTGCTTGCTTTTGCCTCTTCTATGAATTTCAATTTATATCAAATGGATGTGAAAAGTGCTTTTCTAAATGGTGTTATCAAGAAGAAGTTTATGTTGAACAACCCCATGGTTTTGAAGTTTTTAAATCTCCCGATCATGTTTTCAAACTCAAAAAGGCTCTTTATGGTTTAAAACAAGCTCCCCGAGCTTGGTATGAAAGATTGAGTAAATTTCTATTGGAAAATTATTTCATTAGGGGGAAAGTTGACACCACTCTTTTTGTTAAGCATAAAAATAATGATAATTTATCAGTTCAAATCTATGTGGATGATATTATATTTGGTGCTACTAACAATGTTTTGTGCAAGGAATTTTCCGATTTAATGACAAGCGAATTTGAGATGTCTATGATGGGTGAGTTAACATTCTTTTTGGGATTACAAGTAAAGCAAATGAAAGAAGGTACGTTCATTCGCCAAGCGAAATATTGCAAAGAATTGCTGAAACGATTTGAAATGACCAATGCAAAAGCAATGGCAACCCCCATGAGCACATCCGATCATCTAGACAAAGATGAGAAAGGTAAGGAAGTCGAGATCAAAAAGTATCGAGGTATCGCCCTAAAGGTAGGGGGAATTATAAAGCTTGACGCACAGAACAATCGATTTCTCTTTTATATAATCGATTATCCAGTATCAATAATCGATTGTCTTGACATTATTTGCGTTATTATGTCTGAAATTGCAGATTTAATAAATAAACAAGTTTTTTTTATTATTCTATATTTCTTTTTGCTAATGGAAAAAGGGGGAAGATAACGGGTATGCACTCTCAATACTTATCGGCATAAATTGAGGGGGAACAAATTGCATATCTATATACTTGTTGCATATCTTTACTTGTCTTGAATCGTCACTATGAATTGCCTAATATGCATATCCCGCTTAAAGTTTGCCATTATCAAAAAGGGGGAAATTGTTGGAAATACGTTCTCAAGGCATTATACTAAACGTGTGTTCATATTTGTAGGTTTTGATGAATGACAAACTATGCGCAAATTGACACATGACGAGGTCCAAGCACAAGCGCAAAATTGATATATAACGAGATTCAAGCACAAGACAAAGATCGAGATTAAGTTTTATATGAGTCGGTATTTAATTGTAATCTTGATCCGACAACTTAAACTCAAGACTTGGCTTCTCTCGTAAAAATATTTTTAACAAATCATGCATATTTAATTTAGAGCAAAATGATTTTAAATAATGCATATTTACTTTAGTCAAAATGATTTTTAAACATGCCTCTAAAATCTGGACTAAGATAATCGATTATGTACTTATGATAATCGATTATGTTTAAGTCAGCTGCTTGACAATCGATTGTGAACTTATGACAATCGATTGTTTTAAGGCAGTGAGCATCAGATTTTTCAAATCTGCATGACAATCGATTGTGAACCTTGTGACAATCGATTGTGATGAGGCAGTGTCCATCAAAGTTTTTCAAAGCTCAAAATAATCGATTGTGAAGCTAATGACAATCGATTGTGATGAGGCAGTGTCCATCAAAGTTTTTCAAAGCTCAAAATAATCGATTGTGAAGCTAATGACAATCGATTGTGAAGAGACAGTGTCCATCAGATTTTTCAAAGTCACAAAATAATCGATTGTGAACTTATGACAATCGATTGTGTTGAGGCAGTGTCTTCCAGACTTTTTCAAAGTTATTAAATAATCGATTGTGAACCTATAACAATCGATTGTCAAGAGGCAGTGTCTAAATTGATTTTTCAAGACTGATATATAATCGGTTTTTAACTTAGTATAATCAATTGTATAACTGACCGTTGCCAAAATGTTTTCAAATACCGTCAAGTAATCGATTATTGATTTCTTATAATCGATTGTTTTAATTAAAATTTGGAAAGGATTTTTTTAACGTTGCTGAGTAATCGATTATTGATTTCTTATAATCGACTGTTTTAATTAAAACCGGGAAAGGATTATTTGAACGTTGCTGAGTAATCGATTGTAGATTTCTGACAATCGATTGTTTTACGTAAAATCTGGAAATGATTTTTTGAACGTTGCCAGTAATCGATTATTGATCTTAGATAATCGATTGTTAAGCGTAAAATCTGGGATTGATTTTTGGAAGAACTGGCAAACAATCGATTGTGGTAATTTGACAATCGATTGTCACTGAGTAAAATCAGCAATTCTTAATTGGCAATTAAATACAGCTTCAAATCAGTCTTTTAAGAGCAACAACACACAACAACTGATCATACAATTGCAAAAGCTTGCATACTTTATTGCTTATCATTTTATATTCATTACATAAGCTTTTGAGAGCCAAATTCTTGTCGAAAGTTGTTGCGATCTTGAGCGTATTCTTTTTACTCATATCTATTCTTAAAGGAGTGTCTTGTTTGAGTGCTAAGTGTTTTTGTACACTTGAAGGGAAGTGTTAGTCCCTTGTGTTGTAAGAAGGAACTTGTGTTTCCTTGGTTGAAGTCTTGGAGTGTTGTATCTCCGAGCAAAGGTTGTTGAGGCTTGTGTCCTCAAGTTGTAACGGTTTGTTGAGCACCCGTAAGCTTAACAAGTTAGTGGAAATCTCGAGAGAGTCTCTCGGGGACTGGACTAGCCACGGGTTGTGGTGAACCAGGATACATCGGTGCGTTTGTTCTAATTGATTTACTTATCGCACTATTTATTTCCTGCAATTTTTAAATTCTGCAAGTTTACGCTAATTTTTATTATAACGCTATTCACCCCCCCTCTAGCGTTAAGCGTATTATCTAACAATTGGTATCAGAGCCCAACTCTCTGAAGACTTAACCGTTTGAGAGAAACATCCATGGCTTCTACTCGTGATTCTTTTGCAGGAATAGGTGAAGGACAATGCTCCACCCGACCACCGCTATTCGATGGTACAAACAATACATACTGGAAGAAGAGGATGAGAATATTTGTACAATCAAATAGTTTTCATCTTTGGAAGGTCATAATGAATGGAGAACAAATTCCAACCAAGAATGTTGAAAATGAATGGGTACCAAAGTCCGAAGATGAATACGATGCGGATGATATTCGAAAGGTGCAAAATAATGCTAAAGCTATTAATCTATTATATTGTGCTGTAAATGCTGATGATTACAGGAAGATATCTTGTTGCACAATGGCGAAGCAAATGTGGGACAAGCTGGAAATTACGTACGAAGGTACGGACCAGGTAAGGGAAGCCAAAATTGATTTCCTAACCCATGCATATGAATTGTTTCACATGAAAGAAGGCGAAAAGGTCGATGAGATCTTTGAACGATTTTCAAAAATCATAAATGATTTACATGCTCTTAAGAAGACCTTCACGGATAAGGAACTTGTCCGAAAAATTCTCCGAAGTCTCACTCCGGAATGGCGATCCAAGGCCGACGCGATTCAAGAATCCATTGGCATTTCAAATGTCACCATCGACGCATTAAGAGGTAATCTTAAAACTTATGAATCTACTATACTTAACCCTCTTGTTGATGATCAAAGGAAGCAAAGAATCGCTCTCAAGGCAAGCACAAGCCAACCTCAAAATGATGAGGACGGAGACAACGAGTTCGGACTCGTTATCAAGAGATTTCAAAAGTTCATGCGAAAAGAGAATGAACGAAAGGGCAATAAGCAAGGAGATCAAATAAAGTGCTATGAGTGCGGAGAAACCGGGCACATTAAATCAAATTGCCCAAATGCTAAAAAGGAGAAGAAACCCTTCAAGAAGCAACGAGCATACATATCTTGGGGAGGCGACTCCGGTGACGAGTCAAGTGAGGAAGAAGAAGGCGAAGCCGCAAATCTTTGTCTTATGGCACAAGAAGACAACAAAGAAGAGGTATGTCAAATTTCTTCCAAAAATTTCTTTTCCCTTGAAGAAATGAAAAATGCTTTTGATGAGTTGTATAGCGAATTTATTAAAGCTTCAAAAACTGTTAAGAGTATAAAAGAAAATGCTTCTTTAAAAGAAAAAGATTTTCAAAAACAAGTCTCTTTTAAAGAAAAGGAATTGGAAAAACTGATTTTAGAAAATGAGAAGTTGAAAGAGGAAAATAAATTTTTTGGCAAGAGAAGCGCCGACAAGCCCGAGAGTTCTAGAAATTGTACTTCTTGCATGCATCTCAAAAATGAAGAAGAAAGGCTTAAGGGCACCTTAGATAAGTTTAACTCTTCTCATAAAAATTTGAATGAAGTGCTTGTTAATTTGAAGTCGACCAAGCATGGCATAGGTTTTAGAAACGAGCCTAAAGAGAAAGTTGAAGCCAACCCCCAACCACCTAAGGCTTAACCTAGGACAAATAAAACAAATGTTCATCCTAGATACAACAAACCTAGAAATGATTTTCATCAATCGCAACCTAGAAATAATCATGCTAGAAATAATGCACATTCTAGGCCAAACACTAGAAGGAATTTTGAACCTTTTAGAACACCTAGAAATGACTTCCAACCTAGAAACAACTATTCTAGAAATGATGCATATCCTAGAACAAATGGTAGGAGAAATGATTTTCATGATTTGCGCAATAGTTATATTGTCAAGAATAGAGTAAATGAATTTCGTCCGTCCAATTACTATCAACCTAGAAGGATGCATAATCCTAACGTGACTTGTCATTATTGTAGACGAATTGGACATATTGCTCCTGCTTGTTTTACACGACATAGACATAACATTCAATCACATCACTACGATTTGCCTAACCCCCAAGGACCCAAAATGGCATGGGTACCTAAAACTCATTAATCTGTTTTGTAGGTATGTTTGAAGGGATCAAGTGTACTATGGTACCTTGATAGTGGATGCTCCAAGCACATGACAGGAGACGAATCCAAATTCCTTCAACTAGAACACAAGGAAGGGGGAAGTGTTATTTTTGGTGATAACAACAAAGGAAAGATTATCGGCATCGGATCGGTCGGTAAGGATGAAATTTCTTCCATTAAGCATATATTACTTGTGAAAGGTTTAAAACATAATCTCTTGAGCATAAGTCAATTATGTGACAAGGGAAATCTTGTTTTATTTGATTCCGATGAATGCTTAGTTTTTAGACTTAGCGATTTTAAAATTATCCTTCGTGGTTTTAGAATGGATAACATTTATATGGTTGATCTTGCAAATTCTTCACCCGAATATGTGAATTGTTTAATGAGCAAAGAGGATGATTCTTGGTTATGGCATCGTAGAGTAGCTCACATCAACATGCATCTTTTGAACAAATTGGTTTCACAAAATTTAGTTGTTGGTCTTCCAAATTTGAAATTTGAAAATGACTCTATTTGTGATTCTTGTCAAAAATGGAAGCAAACAAAAGCATCTTTTAAATCGAAAAATATTGTTTCAACTACTAGACCATTGCAATTGCTTCACATGGATTGTTTGGACCATCTCGCATTGAAAGTCTTGGTAGAAATCGTTATGCTTTTGTTATTGTTAATGATTACTCCAGATTTACTTGGACTTTATTTCTTGCCCATAAAAGTGATGCTTTTCAGAATTTTAAATATTTTCTTAAACGTGTTCAAAATGAAAAGGAAACAACCGTCACTTCAATTAGAAGTGATCATGGGGGAGAGTTTGATCACAATCTCTTTGCGGACTTTTGTGACGAACTCGGTATCGAGCATACCTTTTCCGCTCCACGAACACCACAACAAAATGGGGTGGTGGAAAGGAAAAATAGGTGTCTCGAAGAGATGGCTAGAACCATGCTCGAAGAGGCTAAGATTCCCAAACATTTTTGGACGGATGCCGTGAGTACCGCATGCTATGTTTTAAATAGAGTAGTCATAAGGCCAATACTCATGAAAACCCCTTATGAACTCTACAAGGGAAGGAAACCAAATATCTCCCATTTTAGAGTATTCGGTTGTAAAGTTTTTATTCATAACAATGGAAAAGATCAATTGGGAAAATTTGATGCCAAATCCGATAAAGGAATTTTTATTGGGTATTCTTCACGTAGCAAAGCATATAGGGTATTCAATAATAGCACCCAAACTGTGGAGGAATCCCTCATACTGTGTTTTCCGAAAATAATGCTCGCTTGGCGAGAAAGGATTCTTGTTCTGATCTTGCAGGTATTCTAAATAGTTTAAAAGACAAAGTACAAGAGGAAACTCCTAAGGAAATTCAAGATGAAATCTTGGAACAATCAACGGAGGAAACGCCACAATTGGAGAAAGAAACGAAAATGCCTAACAAGTGGAGGACAATCAAAGATCACCCTCTCGAACAGGTAATTGGCGACGTCGGAGAAAAGGTAAGTACCCGAAACTCCCTTAAGAACACCTTAGGACATACTGCTTTTGTTTCTAAAATTGAACCAACAACCATCTCCGAAGCAATTGGGGATGAATTTTGGACCTTGGCAATGCAAGAGGAGCTTAACCAATTCAAACGGAATGACGTTTGGTATTTGGTGCCAAGACCCGAAAATCATACCATAATTGGTACGAAATGGGTTTTTCGAAACAAACTAGATGAAAATGGTGTAATCACTAGAAACAAAGGTAGGCTTGTAGCAAAAGGCTATAATCAAGAAGAGGGTATTGACTATGAAGAAACATATGCTCCGGTAGCTAGATTAGAAGCTATTCGTTTATTGCTTGCTTTTGCCTCTTCTATGAATTTCAATTTATATCAAATGGATGTGAAAAGTGCTTTTCTAAATGGTGTTATCAAGAAGAAGTTTATGTTGAACAACCCCATGGTTTTGAAGTTTTTAAATCTCCCGATCATGTTTTCAAACTCAAAAAGGCTCTTTATGGTTTAAAACAAGCTCCCCGAGCTTGGTATGAAAGATTGAGTAAATTTCTATTGGAAAATTATTTCATTAGGGGGAAAGTTGACACCACTCTTTTTGTTAAGCATAAAAATAATGATAATTTATCAGTTCAAATCTATGTGGATGATATTATATTTGGTGCTACTAACAATGTTTTGTGCAAGGAATTTTCCGATTTAATGACAAGCGAATTTGAGATGTCTATGATGGGTGAGTTAACATTCTTTTTGGGATTACAAGTAAAGCAAATGAAAGAAGGTACGTTCATTCGCCAAGCGAAATATTGCAAAGAATTGCTGAAACGATTTGAAATGACCAATGCAAAAGCAATGGCAACCCCCATGAGCACATCCGATCATCTAGACAAAGATGAGAAAGGTAAGGAAGTCGAGATCAAAAAGTATCGAGGTATCGCCCTAAAGGTAGGGGGAATTATAAAGCTTGACGCACAGAACAATCGATTTCTCTTTTATATAATCGATTATCCAGTATCAATAATCGATTGTCTTGACATTATTTGCGTTATTATGTCTGAAATTGCAGATTTAATAAATAAACAAGTTTTTTTTATTATTCTATATTTCTTTTTGCTAATGGAAAAAGGGGGAAGATAACGGGTATGCACTCTCAATACTTATCGGCATAAATTGAGGGGGAACAAATTGCATATCTATATACTTGTTGCATATCTTTACTTGTCTTGAATCGTCACTATGAATTGCCTAATATGCATATCCCGCTTAAAGTTTGCCATTATCAAAAAGGGGGAAATTGTTGGAAATACGTTCTCAAGGCATTATACTAAACGTGTGTTCATATTTGTAGGTTTTGATGAATGACAAACTATGCGCAAATTGACACATGACGAGGTCCAAGCACAAGCGCAAAATTGATATATAACGAGATTCAAGCACAAGACAAAGATCGAGATTAAGTTTTATATGAGTCGGTATTTAATTGTAATCTTGATCCGACAACTTAAACTCAAGACTTGGCTTCTCTCGTAAAAATATTTTTAACAAATCATGCATATTTAATTTAGAGCAAAATGATTTTAAATAATGCATATTTACTTTAGTCAAAATGATTTTTAAACATGCCTCTAAAATCTGGACTAAGATAATCGATTATGTACTTATGATAATCGATTATGTTTAAGTCAGCTGCTTGACAATCGATTGTGAACTTATGACAATCGATTGTTTTAAGGCAGTGAGCATCAGATTTTTCAAATCTGCATGACAATCGATTGTGAACCTTGTGACAATCGATTGTGATGAGGCAGTGTCCATCAAAGTTTTTCAAAGCTCAAAATAATCGATTGTGAAGCTAATGACAATCGATTGTGATGAGGCAGTGTCCATCAAAGTTTTTCAAAGCTCAAAATAATCGATTGTGAAGCTAATGACAATCGATTGTGAAGAGACAATGTCCATCAGATTTTTCAAAGTCACAAAATAATCGATTGTGAACTTATGACAATTGATTGTGTTGAGGCAGTGTCTTCCAGACTTTTTTAAAGTTATTAAATAATCGATTGTGAACCTATAACAATCGATTGTCAAGAGGCAGTGTCTAAATTGATTTTTCAAGACTGATATATAATCGGTTGTTAACTTAGTATAATCGATTGTATAACTGACCGTTGCCAAAATATTTTCAAATACCGTCAGGTAATCGATTATTGATTTCCTATAATCGATTGTTTTAATTAAAATCTGGAAAGGATTTTTTGAACGTTGCTGAGTAATCGATTATTGATTTCTTATAGTCGTTGTTTTAATTAAAATCTGGAAAGGATTTTTTGAACGTTGCTGAGTAATCGATTGTAGATTTCTGACAATCGATTGTTTTACGTAAAATCTGGAAATGATTTTTTGAACGTTGCCAGTAATCGATTATTGATCTTAGATAATCGATTGTTTAGCGTAAAATCTGGGATTGATTTTTGGAAGAACTGGCAAACAATCGATTGTGGTAATTTGACAATCGATTGTCACTGAGTAAAATCAGCAATTCTTAATTGGCAATTAGGCAACGGTAATACAAAGTTTTTCAACTATAAATACAGCTTCAAATCAGTCTTTTAAGAACAACAACACACAACAACTGATCATACAATTGCTAAAGCTTGCATACTTTATTGCTTATCATTTTATATTCATTACATAAGCTTTTGAGAGCCAAATTCTTGTCGAAAGTTGTTGCGATCTTGAGCGTATTCTTTTTACTCATATCTACTCTTAAAGGAGTGTCTTGTTTGAGTGCTAAGTGTTTTTGTACACTTGAAGGGAAGTGTTAGTCCCTTGTGTTGTAAGAAGGAACTTGTGTTTCCTTGGTTGAAGTCTTGGAGTGTTGTATCTCCGAGCAAAGGTTGTTGAGGCTTGTGTCCTCAAGTTGTAATGGTTTGTTGAGCACCCGTAAGCTTAACAAGTTAGTGAAAATCTCGAGAGAGTCTCTCGGGGACTGGACTAGCCACGGGTTGTGGTGAACCAGGATACATCGGTGCGTTTGTTCTAATTTATTTACTTATAGCACTTATTTATTTCCTGCAATTTTTAAATTCCGCAAGTTTACGCTAATTTTTATTATAACGCTATTCACCCCCCTCTAGCGTTAAGCGTATTATCTAACCTAGATTAGCTTTATAGTATTTGGGAAAGACAGTCACAAGAACTTTAGATACATAGAATGAAGCAACATCTCCACTTTCCTTTTCATTTGTCAAATCACCAAAGGCAAGAAGCAAAACACAAAGAGCCATGTTTATTAGTTGGAAAAAAAAGTACAATTTTCTACAACTGATTTGTTTACGTCAGAAAGTATAATGCTTAGTCCAAGATGAAACAATGACCACGCCACAATATAAAAAAAGTTATGCTACAAATAAAGAATAAAAATACATGAATACTAAAGGAGAGAAGAAATTTGTGGAGTAGAAACATTACTTATAATATCATTAAGCATATCAAAACAGTTCAAACGCAATAATGTAATATTACAAAATCTCATTAGGAGATACTCTTGAGCGATAAATTCAAAATCAAAGAAAATAGTTCGTACTAAATAGAGTCCTATAGAGTTCATCTATGGAGTTGCGAGGAAGAAAATGTAAAGAGAGGAAAAGAAACATAGAGAGAGGGGGGGGAGGGGAGGAAGAGAGATTTTAGAGGAAATTGTAATAGTTTCATATATGATTTGTAACTATGAATGATAATGGTATATATGGATTGAGAATGGCTAGTGCTTATTACATTTGAAAAAATCCGTCTCTACTGTTTTCTCTAACTGTCTAACAAATTTAACTGACCTCTAACTAACATTTTACTCCCTCTAACTAACTTTTAATCCTCCAGCTGGCGTGGCCTAGAACTGTATTGTTTCTTGAGCTTAATGTGTAATTTGTGTGTCAATACTCCCTCATGCAGAAGATCCTTGACCACAAGGATCAAAGTGAGGAAACCTAGTCTTCAAGGTATTGAAAAACTCCCATGTAGTATTATCAGCGGGCAACCCTATCCATTTAACAAAAACCCGGGCAACAACCTTTTTCCCATTCTTAATCATCCTTCTCTGTAGGATATCTTCTGGCTCGGAACAATTAGGATCAGGGATGTCATTGGTAGGAGGGTAGGTAATTTGTATAGGTAACTTATAGCATTTTTTAGGAGAGAAACATATACACTGGGGTGTATCTTAACTGAGGGTGTAGCAATTTGGAAGGGTCCATAATATTTGGAATTCAATTTGTGAAAAGAGTGAGATATAACAGTTACTTGTCTGTATGGTTGAGCCTTGAAATATACCCAATCTTCACGTTAAAATTCTTGTCACTTATATGATTGTCAGCACTATTTCATCCTAAGTTGATCCCTCAATAGATGATGTTACAATATTTGGAGCTTCATCTCCCTGTTAAGTAAGGTGTTATCAACCTATGTGGAAGCAGATTCTCCTGCCAAATTAGGTAAATGAAGTGGTGGTGGCCTGCCATACAATGCCTCATAAGGTGTAGTTTTTATGGCAGTATTGAAGGAATTGTTATACCAATACTCAACCATATGTAAATAGGAATACCAATCTTTGGCTTCATCATAATAGAAGCACCTTAGATACGTCTCTAAACACCTATTTAGGACCTCAGTCTTGCCATCTGACTGAGGATGATAAGTTGTTGAGGTGTTTAATTGAACTCCCTGAATTGCAAATAACTCGTGCCAAAAGGTGCTTAGAAATACTGCATCCCTGTCACTCACGATAGAATCTGGCAATCCATGTAACTTGTGTACGACCTCCATGAATACCTTTGCCACACACTGAGCAACATAGAGGTGTTTGAAAGGAATAAAATGACCATATTTGCTCAATCCATCCACCATGACTAAGATGACTTCATACCCTTGGGATTTAGGAAGACCATCTATGAAACAGAAGCTTTAGGAAAGTAAGATCAAATGCCAAGCTTCCAAAGCTCCAACCAGCAAGAAATCATCCATAAACTAAATAGAGTTTTCCAAAAAAAACTGCTAGTGGAGGAAGACCTCCTAGGGATAAGAGATATACGTAAAATTTACATATACCAACCTCTCTTGATGCAACTTATGAATAACGCAACTGAATAATGCACTCCATGCCAAGACGATGACCTTATCCATGCCGAGGTTACCTCGATTGGAGTGGAAAATAACCTCTGGTCATTCAACCTAGAGCTTTATTTTTGATTTGAAGGCTCGGCATATGGTCGAGAAGGAGTGTCTAGCTTATTTGGCATATGTTTACAATCCCAGTGCGAATGTTCCTTCTATACACTCAATCCCAGTTGTTCATGAATTTCCAATTGTATTTCCTGTAGATTTACCGGGGATGCCTCCCGACAGAGATATTAACTTCTGTATTAATTTAGCTCCGGACACTTAGCCCATTTCTATTCTACCATACCGTATGGTGCCGTTGGATTTGTAAGATGAAGGAGTAGATGCAAGACTTTCTAGATTAGAGATTTATTAGACCCAGTGTTTCACCTTGGGGTGCACTAGTATTATTTTAAAGAATAAAGATGGCTCTATCCGGATGTGTATTGATTATCGATAGTTGAACAAGGCTACTATCAAAAACACGTCTCTAGTGCCCAGAATTGATGACTTGTTCGATCAGCTTTAACGTGCCAAGGTATTTCCAAAGATTTACTTGATGTTTGGCTATATCAGTTGAAGATTAGGGCATATGTGTCCCTAAGACAGCTTTCGGACTGGGTATGGGCATTATAAATTCTTAGTGATGTCATTTAGGCTTACCAACGCCGCAGTAACATTTTTCGAATTGATGAATCGGGTGTTCAAGCCCTACCTAGACTTATTTTTGATTTTATTTATTGATGACATATTGATTTACTCCATCAGTCGAGAGGATCATAAACAACATCGCCAAATTGTGCTTCAGACTTTGAAGAATAATTAGTTTTATGCAAAATTTTCAAAATGCGAGTTTTGGTTAAATTCAGTTTCCTTTTTGGGGCATGTTGTATCGGCATAAGGCAAAAAAGTGGATTCTAAAAAGATTGACGCAGTTCAGAACTGACCTAGACATACTTTAGTTACAAAGATACGGAGTTTTCTAGGTTTGGTAGGTAATTATCGATCGTTCGTAGAAGGGATTTCATCTATAGTAAACCCACTTACAAGATTAAGCCATAAGGGTGCCCTATTCACATGGTGAGACGAGTGTGAGTTGAGTTTTTAGAAGCTCAAGACTACTTTGAATACATCGTCAATATTGGTGTTGCCCACAGGTTTAGGATCATACATGGTGTATTGTGATTTATCTCATATTGGACTTGGTGCAATATTAATTCAAGATGGAAAGGTGATTTCTTATGCGTTGTGGAAATTGAAAGTTCTAGAGAAAAATTATCCTTTTCCTGACTTGGAATTTGCAGCCATTGTTCATGTACTGAAGATTTGGAGAAACTATCTTTACGGCGTGTCATGTGAAGTATTCACAGATCATTGTAGTCTACGGTTTCTATTTAAACAAAAAGATCTTAATTTGAGGCAGAGGAAATGGTTAGAGATGTTGAAAGACTATTATATTATCATTTTGTATCACTCTGGAAAGGATAATGTGGTGGGCGATTCTTTCAGTAGAAAAGGTATGAGTATGTGAAACCTTGTGTATATTCCAGTTGGTGAGAGGCCGCTAGCTTCATATGTTCAGACTTTGGCCAATCAATTCATGAGATTAGATGTTTTGGAGCCCAGCTGGGTATTAGCTTGCACAATCACTCAGTCTTCTTTGTATACGTGCATCAGAGAGCGACAATATGATGATCCTCATTTTCTTGTCCTCAAGAAACGGTAGTGCTAAGCAGGTTATTGTGGGATATGATGGAGTTCTTCTGATGAAAGGTCATATTTGTGTCCTTATGTGGATGGAATCCATGAGTTAGTTCTTTAAGAGGCCAACAATTCAAAATTTTTAATTCATTCCGAAACAACCAAAATGTATCAACATTTGCGACAATATTATTCACGGAGGAGAATTAAAAAGGATATAATTGTATATGTAGCTCGATGTCTGAATTGTCAGCAAGTAAAATACGAGCATCAAAGACCTTGTGGTTTGCTGCAGAAGTTATAAATTCACGAGTGGAAGTAGAAGCGCATCAGTATGGATTTTGTTGTTGGACTCCCACGGACTCAAAAGAAGTTCAACGCAGTATGGGTCATTGTTGACAGGTTAACCAAGTCATCACATTTTATTTTAGTGGCAGTTACATATTATTCAGAGCGGTTGGCTGAGATATATATCTGGGAGATTGTCTGCCTTAACGGTGTGCCTGTGTCTATTATTTCAGATCATGGTATGCAGTATACCTTGCACTTATTGAGGGTTGTACAATGTGAGTCATGTAGGTTGAGTGTCTATTATTTGAGATTGGTCATAGAAGAACCCTGAGCCGATAGGGCACGAGATGAACTCTAAGCGGGTAGGGCGCTAAGTGAAGGTTCGCCCTGCTAAGACCCATAATAACCACGACCTGAAGATGCCCTTCGATACTCTAGACGGGCTAACTGAGAAGGCTTGAAAGAACGACCTGTACTGTGCTGAAATTGGCCCCTCGAAGGAGCACCACTATAACTGCCCGATCCTCGAGGCCTCTTTCCCTCCCTCTTCTCTGGCTCCTGATGGTGAACCATCTCTATCTCACGAGCAATATCAACCACCTCCTCGAACGTAGCACCCGTCACTCTCTCTCATGTCATAAGAATAGAGAGATGATAATTAAGGCAATCAACAAATCTCCTGATCCTCTCACGATCTGTCGGAACCATCAAGACGGCAAGACGAGCCAGGCCAGTGCAAACCGGCAAAATCTGTGCCAAGGCTGCTATGGACCGTAGATCACGATGGGCACCGCTGGTGCCTGAACTGGTGCTACTGGAGAATCTACAGCAGGAGCCTGATCCTGAGCTAGGGCAGCTGGTGGATTAACAAGTGCTGCCCTCGCTGCTTTGCCTCTACCACGACCCTGTCCACAGCCCTTGGTAGCCTCAGCGGATGGCACTTATGGTCGTCCACCTCGTCTGGTAGCTCGGGTCTTTAACATCTGTGAGAGAACAGAATAATAGAAGTTTAGTTCTCAGATCAACAAGTTCGCACGATAAGAATTTCAAATATATGAAGTTTTTTCCTAAAAGGTTTTGCTGCCTCTCAAGGATAAATACAGACGTCTCCATACCGATCTGCGAGACTCTACAAAACCCGATCATGACTCATGAATCCTAAACTTAGGCTCTGATACAAACTTGTCACGACCCTAACCCCGAACCCGATCGTGATGGCGCCTCTCGTGAAAACAAGGCCAGCCAGTCCAACATGATACACCTCTTCAAGCAGTAAATTAACATAAGAAAGTTTAAAACATGATTTAATAGCAATAGTTTGCTGAATTTAAAGATAAAAATAGTGGGAAAACCATCGCGACACAGCCCTAACCAAGGTGTCACAAGTCATGAGCAACTAATGATCCTGATACAAGGCTACTGACACGAAATCTGGTAAAATAGTATGAAGAACGTAAAAATAATAATATAAGTGAGGCACGGGGGCTTCGGACGCCAGCAACTACCTGGTAGTCTCCGAAACAGCGCCTGCGCTGGAGGATCAACACTCAGGAGCGAGCTCTGCAATGCCTGAATCTGCACACACAGTGCGGGGAATAATATGAGTACTCTGGATCAGTGAGTAATAAATATAAATAATAGATGAAAGCAAGAAAACACTTGAAAACACACAACATTCTATACCGAATCAGTAAAATCACTTATAAGAGTAAATCAGTAAAATATCGAGTAAATCTCCTTTTTCAACAAGTAAAACAGGTAAATAACAAATAGAAATTCACCCCTCGGGCACAATATCAATCACTCAGAAAAATAACACTCCCTCGGGCTCACTCTCAGAACTATATCAGCCCCTCCGGGCACTCTCAACTCACAATGGGTACCCGCGCTCACTGGTGGTATACAGACTCCGGAGGGGCTCCTTACGGCCCAAGCACAATAGCAAACCACCTCGTGGCATCAACTCTCGGCAAAATCTCTAGCTCGCAATGCCTTTTCCTCTCAAATTGGTCTCCACATGCGTCGAATCTATCCCAAATCAGAACAAATACGTCACAATATGCTAAGGGAACAAAGCCCAAGCGAAAACAATCAAAAATATCAAAAATCCCGAAATAAGCAAAATCTGAGCCTCAGGCCCATTCCTCGAAACTCAGAAATTTTCACAGTACTAGATTACTCATCCTCCCACGAACTCATTCATTACAAGAACTAAAAAATCCGAGTTCAGTTGACTCCTCAAATCCTCAATTTAAAACCCTCTTAAAGTCAAGCCCTAAACCTCCATTTTTAGTCCTTTAAATTCTTTAAATTTCAGTCCCAATCCATGAAATAAAGTGTGTTTTAGGTCCAAAATTCTTACCTTATGGAAGCTCTCTGAAAATATCCCTTCAAAACTGGCCAAAAGCTCTAAATCCAAAGTTAAAATTGTTAAACCCTTGAAAAATCGCGAAGAAAGGATTTATATACATTCTGCCCACGAGCTTTCGCATTTGCAACTCCTCCCCCGCTTCTGCGGTACGGCATTTGCAGTCAAAGCTCTGCTTCTGCGGAAATTCATTAAAGGCCCAAATCCACATCTGCGGTCCAGCAGTTACATATGCGGCTCCGCAGGTGCGGTCACCCCACCACATTCAAGCCTTTCAATGACAAATCGCTTCTGTAGTTAAATGGTAGCATCTGCGACTCCGCAGATGCGGTCCCCATATCGCATTTGTGGTTCCTGACTCTCCTTCTTAAAGCTGCAACTGCGCCTTCCCTTCTGCATATGCGACACCGCACCTGTGCTCCCAAGCCGCAGGTGCAAAAACACCAGAAGCAGCAAACAAATCTGCAATCACTCAAGTTCCAAAACTTCCCATTAACCTTCCGAAATCACCCCGAGGTTCCTGGTACCTCAAACAAAAGAAAAAAAATAACCCAATACCTTATTCAAACTAGTTCCAAATATCGAGACACTTCAAACAACATCAAATCTACTAAATCACATCGAATTCAAGCCTATGTTTCACAAATCTTCTGAAATACATTTTCGATCAAAAACCCAACAAAATTACATCCGAATGACCTAAAATTTTGCACACACATTTCAAATTATACAACGAAGCTACAACGATCCTCTAAAATCCATTCAGACTCACGAATCAAAATCTCACCTATCCACCGGAAATTGCAAAAATACCAACTTCGCCAATTCAAGCCTAATTCTACTCCGGACCTCCAAAACCAATTTCGATCACACTTCTAAGTCATAAATCTCCTGTAACACATAAGTAAACATCCATTTGACTTTTCCAGCTTAAGCTTTCTTAAAAGAGACTAAGTGTCTCATTTCTTGCCAAATCCACTCTGAACACAAACTAATCAACTCAATCGCGAGAAACACAGATAACGAAGCATAAAGAAGTAGAAATGGGCGAAAAGTAGTGGTAACTCATGAGATGACTAGCCGGGCTGTCACAAAAAGTCAATCTGATGTCAGATTTCGAGAATTTTTATATGGTTGAACTCGTATCGGAATGGGTGTTAGAATTTTGTAAGTTTTGTTAGGATTCGAGATGTGGGTCCCACTGGCAATTTTTAAAATGAAATTTGGATTTTAATTAAATTAGTAAATTCATATGGAATTAATTCTTACTATTCGTGTCGAGTATTTTGAATTGTTTGTGACTAGATTTGAAGCTTTTGGAGACAAATTCAAAAGGAAATGTTGTGATCGAGTAATTAACTGAAATTCCCACACAAGGTAAGTGTCATGGTTAACCTTGACTTGAGAAAGTAGAACCCTTGAATTATTTGTCACGTGAAATTCATGTAAACAATGTATAGGCGAGGTGACGGGTGCCTATACGTCATCAAATTAATTGTTTGCATATTATCTGAAGATCATAAATTACTTTAAATCATAAATTAATTATTATATTAATTGTTCCTCTCATATTCATTGTTCAATATTGTTTCTTGAATCTATGTGTCAGAGCCCAAATCCCAAACCTGGTCGTGATAGCGCCTCTCGTGAATACAACGCTAGCCAGAACAACTCAACACCTCCTTTCACAATTTAATTAACATTTAATAAACCCAAACGCATGCAAATTATTCATAATGCGGAAAAATAGCGATAATAATGAGACAACCAACTCGACATAGCCCAAACCATGGTGTCACAAGTCATGAGCTACTACTTAGTTGCTATAGGTCTATGAAGTAGAATATCAGATAGAAAAGTATGAAAGAAACTGAAATAACATAAAATAAGGGAGTCAAGGGGCTATGGACGTCAAGAACTTTCTCGCCACGAGTCAACATTCCCTGAATGATTCCAATAGTCGGCATTAAGACGAAAGCATGACAATAATCCCTAAATCATGATGATAAACAAAATAGCTCTATCAAATACGCGGTAAAATATCAAACGGGAAAGGTCAAGTCACAATCCCTAGTAGTAAATAAATCTTGCCCTCGTCATAAAACGCATGTTTCACCTCAATATAGCACTACGTTGTGCAAATCCGTGGTTTCAAACTCTCAGGATATCATTTACTATCATTACTCACCTCAAGCCGGCCGAAATCCAAGCTCGCTATGCCTTGTCCTCTCAAATCAACCTCCTCGCACGTCGAAACTGATCAAAACCACAACGGATACATCACAATATGCCAATGAAACAAATACCCAATCGAAAACAATCGAAAATAGCAAAATCTCGAATTTAGCAAAACCTGAGCCCCGGAATCACTTCTCGAATTTGAAAATTTTTTACATCAACAGATTCCTTATCCCGCCACGAGTCTAACCATACAAAAATTATCCAATTCCGACACCATTTAGTCCTTGAAGTCATCATTTTATATTTTTGAAAGATTCCACAATTTTCATCCCAAATTCCACCCCAAATCACGAATTAAATTATTAATCCAATGATAAATTTATGTGCTCTAGCCAAATCTAAGTTAGAATCACTTACCCCAATGAATTCCTTGAAAAACCTTCGAAAAATCGCCAAAATCCGAGCTCTCTAGGTCAAAATATAAAATAAAATCCAAAACCACGTATTTATATGGTAACCCCTTAGATTTCAATCTACGCATCCACACAAAATCGACAGTGGCCGCACGAAAACTAGCGCGGTCCGTGCAAAAATGACCGCGACCGCACAGTGCTCTCCAAAATAATAGGTTTTGGGAGTAAGGACATAACTCCCAAGTAGCCTCCTCCACGGGCCGACCTCTCCACCGCACCTTCACTAAAGCAACATCGTTGGACCTCAACTTGCGAACTTGACGATCCAAAGTGGATGCTGGCTTTGTATCATAGGTTAAATCACCCTCCAACTGGACTGTACTGAAATCCAAAATGTGGAACGGGTCCCCAATATACTATCGGAGCATAGAAACATGGAAAAATGGATGCACGCTCGACAAGCTAGGTGGTAAAGCAAGCTTATATGCCACATCCCCAATTCTCTTAAGTACCTCGAAGGGCCCAGTAAACCACGGACTCAACTTTCCTTTCTTTCCGAATCTCATAACACCCTTTGTGGGTGAAACCTTAAGCAAAACTTTCACACCAATCATATAGGATACATCTCGGACCTTCTGGTCCGCATAAATCTTCTGCCTCGACTGCTCTGCACAGAGTCTCTCCTGAATCATATTCACCTTCTCTAATGCTTCTTGAACCAAATCTGTCCCCAACAATCTAGCCTCACCAGGCTCGAACCAACCGGTTATACATCTATATTGTCTCCCATACAAGGCCTCATATGGTGCCATCTGAATGCCAGACTGATAGCTGTTATTATATGCAAACTTTGCAAGCGGTAGAAATCGATCCCATGATCCACCAAAATCAATAACACAGGAGTGTAGCATATCTTCTAATATTTGGATAGTGTGCTCGGACTGTTCGTCCGTCTGAGGGTGAAAGGCTATGCTCAACATACATGAGTACCCAACTCTCGCTGGACCGTCTTCTAAAGCTGAGAGCTAAATTGAGTGCCCCGATCTTATATGATGGAAATTGGGACACCATGCAACCGAACAATCTCCCGAATATATATCTCTGGTAGCCGCTCTGAAGAACAAGTAGTATAAACCAGAATGAAGTGCACATACTTAGTTAGCCTTTCTACAATCACCCAAACGGCATCAAATTTCTTCAAAGTCCGAGGGAGTCCGTTAACAGAATCCATAGTGATCCTCTCCCACTTCCACTCGGGGATAACTATCTGCTGGTGCAAGCCACTCGTTCTCTAATGCTCATATTTCACCTGCTGACAATTAAGACACCGGGCTACATACTCCACAATATCTCTCTTCATCCTCCGCCACCAATAGAGTTGTCTAAGATCCTGATACATCTTCGCTACACCCAGATGGATGGAATACCGCGAGCTATGAGCCTACTCCAATATTAACTCCCGAAGCCCATCCACATTAGGCACACAAATCCGGCCATGCATCCTCAAAACACCGTCATCTCCAATGGTCACATCTCTGGCATCATCATGCTGAACCCTGTCCTTGAGGACAAGCAGATGTAGATCCTCATACTGACACTCTTTGATGAGGTCATACAAGGAAGACCAAGAAACCACACAAGCTAACACCCAACTGGGCTCTGATATATCTAGTCTCACAAATCGACTGGCCAAGGCCTAGAAATCAACTGCAAATGGCCTCTCCTCAACCAGAATGTACGCCAAGCTTCCCATACTCACTGCCTTTCGGCTCAAGACATTGACCACTACATTGGCCTTCCCCGAGTGATACAAAATAGTAATATCATATTCCTTCAGTAACTCTAGCCATCTCTGCTACCTCAAATTAAGATTGTTTTTCTTGAACTGATGCTGAAGACTACGATGATTGGTGAATACCTCACAAGATACGCCATATAGGTAGTGCCTCCAAATCTTCAATGCATTTACTATAACAGCTAGCTAGAAATCATGTACGGGGTAGTTTTGCTCATGGGGTTTCAACTAACGGGAAGCATAAGCGATAACTCTACCCTTCTGCATCAATACACAACCAATCCCAACTTGCGAAGCATCGCAATAAACCGTATAAGAACCTGAAGTTGATAGAAAATCCAATACTGGAGCTGTAGTCAAAGCTGTCTTGAGCTTCTGAAAGCTCTCCTCACACTCATCCGACCATGCAAATGAAACACCTTTCTGAGTCAATTTGGTCAAGGGCGATGCAATGGATGATAATCCCAGAACAAAACGGAGGTAGTAGATTGCCAATCCAAGGAAGCTATGCATCTCTCTGGATGAGGACGGTCTAGGACAACTCTGCACCGCCTCTATCTTCTTTGGGTCAACCTGAATACCCTCGCTGGACACTACGTGTCCTAAGAAGGCCACTGAGCTGAGCCAAAACTCACACTTGGACAACTTTGCATAAAGCTTCTCCCCCCTCAATCTCTGCAATATAACTCGCAAATGTTGCGTGTGCTCCTCCTGACTATGCGAGTATACCAGGATATCATCAATGAACACGATGACAAATAAATCCAGATAAGGCCCAAACACACTGTTCATCAGATGCATGAACACTAGGGCATTGGTCAGCCCGAAAGACATAAAAAGAAACTCATAGTGACCATATCTAGTCCGGAAAGAAGTCTTATGAATATTTGAATCCCTGATCTTCAACTGGTGATAACCCTAACAGAGATCATTCTTGAAGAACACCCTCGCTCCTTGAAGCTGGTCAAACAATTCATCAATCCGAGGCAAGGGATACTTGTTCTTCTCTGTTACTTTGTTCAATTGCTTGTAGTCAATGCACGTTCTCATGGTTCCATCCTTCTTCTTCACAAACAGAATCGGTGTACCCCACGGTTACACAAGGCCGAATGAACCCCTTATCTAGGAGTTCCTAAAGCGGATCCTTCAATTCTTTTAACTTCGCTGGTGCCATATGATATGGCGGAATGGAAATGGGATGAGTGCCCGGCACCAGGTCAATACCAAAATCAATATCCTGTCCGATGGCATGCCCGTCAGGTCTGCAGGAAATTCATCAGGAAACTCCCTCACAGCTGGAACAGAATCAATGCTAGGAGTCTCGGATTTGACATCTCTCACAAATGCCAAATATGAAAGGCAACCCTTCCCAACCATACGTTTGGCCTTTAAGAATGAAATCACCTTGCTAGGAACATAATCAGTCACACCATGCCACTCGATCCTCGGTACACCCAGTATAGCCAACGTGATTATCTTAGCATGACAGTCCAGGATAGCATGACATAGTGACAACCAGTCCATGCCCAAAATAACATCAAAATCCACCATGCTCAATAACAATAGATCAGCTCGGTTCTACAGACCCCCAATAGTCACTAAACATGACCGGTTCACATGGTCTACAACAATAGTATCGCCCACCGGAGTAGATACATGAACATGTAAGGCAAAACACCCTCGGGACGTACCCAAATGATGAAAAAAATACGAAAACATATTCGAGGAAACTACCTCCACATATTCCCAAACTCTCCACAGTCATAGCAACTCCCACGTGCTGGAGAATGGAACTGAAGGAAACCTCTCGCGTCGGAGTGTCTAGCTGATGCACTCGGCCTGGAAGGACCCTGAGAAGACGGAGCACGAGATGATCTCTATGCAGGAAGAGTGCTGACTGAAGGTTGACTCTGCTGAGAACTATGACAACCACGACCTGAAGATGCCCCACGATACTCAGGTTCGGGTCGACTGAGCGGTCCTGAAAGAACGACCCCTATCATGCTATAATATGCCCCTCGCAGGAGCAACACTATAACTGCCAGAACCTCGAAGCCTCTTGGCCTCCCTCTCCTCTCAATCCTGATCCGCCTCAATGTCTCGAGCTATGTCAACCACCTCCTCGAATGAAGCACCCAACACTCTCTCTCTAGTCATTAGAACACAAAGATTGTAGTTAAGGCCATCAACGAATCTTCTGATACGCTCACGATTACTCGGAACCATCCAAACGGCATGACGAGCCAACTTTGAAAACCTCATCTCATACTGAGACACAGTCATATCTCCCTGCCGTAGCCACTAAATTTTCCTGGCAGCTCCTCTCTATGGGACTGCGGTACATACTTCTCCAAGAAGAGAGTGGAGAACTCCTGCCAAGTCAAAGGTGCTGCACTAACCGGCCTACGCCTCTCATACGCCTCCCACAAAGTTAAGGAAGCACCAGTAAAATGAAAGGCGGTAAATCCCACACCACTAGACTCCAGAATTCCTGCTGTATGGAGTATTCGCTGACACCTATCAAGAAAACCTTGGCTATCCTAGCCCTTAACACAACTGAAAGTCGGAAGATGGAGCCTATCAAACCTCTCGAGGCGACGCTGCGCATCCTCCGGCATAGCTGGAACCCTGAACTCCTGCAATGGTCCAACTGGCTAAGCTTGAGGTGCCTCTGGAGTCTGCAAGCATGCACTACATGCTTAGGTGTGCGAGCAGCATGGGTCTGATTGCCTCCCCCAGCATGCGAAGTAGCAGCTGCTGTGGTGGGTGAAGCTTCATGTGCCAGACCGGTGCAGACTGTCAAAATCTGAGCCAAAGTCTCCTAAAGACCTGGAATCACAGTGGGCACAGCTGGTGCCTGGTTCGAGGGTGGGCGGCTGGAGGATCCATAGGTGCTACCCCTGCTGCTCAACCTCTACCACGACCACGTCCTCTGATGGCCTCGGTGGGTGGTACTGGTGGTCGTCTGCCACGTCCGGTAGCTCGTGTCCTCACCATCTGTGAGAGAATGGAATAAAAGGAAGTTTAGTGCTCGGATCAACAAGTTTGCACGACAAGAATTTAAAGAAATGTGAAGTTTTCCTAATGTTCTGCAGCCTCCCAAGGAAAAGTACAGATGTCTCCGTACCGATCTACGAGACTCTACTAAACCACCTCATGACTCGTGAGACCTAGTAACCTAGGCTCTGATACCAACGTGTCACAACCCAAATCCAAAACCCGACCGTGATGGCGCCTCTCGTGAAGACAAGGCCAGCCAGAACAACACAACACTTCCTTTCACAATTTAATTAACATTAAATAAACCCAAACGCGTACAAATCATTCATAATGCAATATAAAATAGCGATAATAATGAGACAACTAACCCGACACATCCCAAACCGAGGTTTCACACGTCACGAGCTACTATTGAGGTTCCATAGGTCTATGAAGTAGAATATCAGATACAAAATTCTAAAAGAAACTGAATGCGGACGTCAACAGCTACCTCGAAGCTCTGATCTCGCCGCCTGGTCTGGAAAGAATACCAGTGCTCAGGTGCGGACTCTGCCATGCCTGAATCTGCACACATGGTGCAGGGAGTAATGTGAGTACTCCGACCCAGTGAGAAATAATAATAAATAACAACCGAAGGTAAGAAAATACATAACAGCACAATGCAATTCTATATCTGGTAGTAAAACTCTTAAAGCAGCAAAATCCGTATAAAAAAGTCAAATGAAACCTATTTTTTAAAGACATGTAAATCAGGTAAAAACCGCAATAGGTAGTAAATAGTAAATTGCCCCTCCGACCCAGTATCAATCGCACTGTACAGCCACAGCCCCTCGGGCTATATCTCCTTCACTCAGAATAGTATCCGCCCCTTGGGCTCGCTCTCATAACACATGGGTACCCACGCTCACTACGGGTGTTTAGACGCCGCAGGGGCCCCTTAGGGCCCAAGCACTATATCAACATAAGTCCTGAAAGCCTTCTCACATCACACTCGAGGCCTGAAAGCCTCCTCACATCACACTCGAGGCCTGAATGCCTCACCAGTCCAGAACATCATAAGCCCCTCGGGCATCAATAAAATAATAGTCATCAGCCCAAAACAATAGTGAAATATCATTAAAGTCTCAAAATTCAATTAAGAAGGGGTTGAGTTTGCAAAACAGTATAATCATTAGGACTGAGTTCAAATAACGTTCAAAATAGTGTGGAAATAGTGATAACAATCCCCGAATGATTCAAATAGTCGACATTAAGCCCAAAGCATTGAAATAAGCCCCAAATCATGATGATAAAAAAAATAGCTCAGTCAAATACACGGTAAAATATCAAACGGGACAGGCCAAGTCACTATCCCCGGTAGTAAATAAATCTCGTGCTCGTCATAAAACGCGTGTTTCACCTCAATATAGCACTACGTTGTGCAAATCGGAGTTTAGAACCCTCAAGATATCATTTAGTATCATTACTCATCTCAAGCCGGCTAAAATCCTAGCTCGCTATGCCCTTGCCTCTCAAATCGACCTCCTCGCACGTGGAAACTGATCAAAACTACAACAAACACATCACAATATGCCGAAGAAACAATACCCAATCGAAAACAATCGAAAAATAGCAAACATATCGAAATTACCAAAAATCGAGCCCCAGGCTCATTTCTCGAATTTTATAAAAGTTTACATCAACAGATTCCTTATCTCGCCACGAGTATAACATACGAAAATTATCTAATTACGACACCATTTGGTCCTTCAAATCACCATTTTACATTTAATGATTCCACAATTTTCTTCCCAAATTACATCCCAAATTAAATAATGAATTAAATGATAAATTCATGTGCTTTAGCCAAATCTAAGTTAGAATAACTTACCGCGATGAAATCCTTGAAAAACCTTCAAAGAATCGCAAAAATCCCAGCTCTCTAGGTCAAAATATCAAATAAAACCCAAAACCTCGTATTTATATAGCAACCCCTCATATTTTCATCTCCACAGCCGCACAAAACCGACTGTGGCCGCGCGAAAACCAGCACGGTCCGTGCAAAAATGACTGTGACCGCACAATGCTCTCCAAAATGACAGGCTTTGGTACTTTGGGCATAACGTTTTCTACAGATGTCCAAATACCTATTATAATATGTTTTTAAAGACTAGATTCAAAGATGTAAAACTTTTGTTTTTAAAGCATCTCAAAATTTCTTATGTATTAAAAGATATGAGCTTCTAAAATCAGATCAGTGGGAAGATTCTTCACCGCGGTCGCACACACTTTTGAGCGGTCCGCACAACACCTATCGCGGCCGCACACACTTTGGTGCGGTCCGAAAAGAACTCACCGTGGGCGCACTTCTTTTTGTTCGGACCGCGATGGTGAGTTCTGAGGCCTGCAACCCATCTAGATCTGCTACAGCTTGATTTTTGCACCAAAATATCCCGGAACCTATCTTGAACTCCTGGAACTTCAAACTAATTATACCAACACATCCCATGACATTGTTTAAACTTGTTCAAAACTTCGGAATGCTCACAATAATATCAAATCACCAATTTAACATAGGATTCAAGTCTAAGAACTTCGAAAAATCTAAAATTTTGCACGCACATCCCAAATCACATAATGAAGCTATAGCAACTCTCGGAATTCCATTCCGACCTCGGGATCGAAATCTCACTTATCAATCGGAATTCGTCAAAATATTAAATTTGCCAATTCAAGCCTAATTCTACATTGGACCTCCAAAATAACTTTCGATCACACTTCTAAGTCGCAAATCATCCCCCGAAGCTAACCGAATCATCAGAATCCACATCCGAGCCTCCTAGCACGTAAGTCAACAACGGGTTGACTTTTCCAATAACAAGCCTTCCTTAAAGAGACTAAGTGTCACATTTCCTTCTCAATTCAATCCAAATCAACCAGTTTACACAAAACACTCGTAATGAAGCATAAAGAAGCAGAAAATGGGGGAAATGGGTGGTCACTCAGGTGATGACAGGTCGGGTCGTCACATCCTCCCCAACTTAAACAAACGCTCGTCCACGAGCGGGTCAAGGAACGTACCTGAAGTCTCAAATAGGTGACGGTATCTTCTCCGTATCTCCTGCTCGGTCTCTCAAGTAGCCTCCTATACGGGCCGACCTGTCCACTGCACCTTCACTGAAGCAACATTCTTGGACCTCAACTTCCGAACTTGACGATCCAAAATGGTTGTTGGCTCTATATCATAGTTCAAATCACCGTCCACTTGGACTGTACTGAAATCCAAAATGTGGGACGGGTCCCCAATATACTTCTGAAGCATAGAAACATGGAAAACTGGATGCACGCTCAACAAGATGAATGGCAAAGCAAGCTCATATGCCACCTCCCCAATCCTCATAAGTTCCTCGAAGGGCCCAATAAACCGCGGACTCAACTTTCCTTTCTTTTCGAACCTCATAACACCCCTTGTGGGTGAAACATTCAGCAAAACCTTCTCACCAATCATATAGGATATATCTCGGACCTTCCGGTCCGCATAACTCTTCTGCCTCGACTGCGCTGCACGGAGTCTCTCCTTAATCATCTTCACTTTCTCTAATGCATCTTGAACCAAATCTGTCCCCAACAATCTAGCCTCACTGGGTTCGAACCAACGAATTGGAGATCTATACCGTCTCCCATACAAGGCCTCATACGGTGCCATCTGAATGCTAGATTGATAGCTGTTTTTATAGGCAAACTCTGCAAGCGGTAGAAACTGATCCCATGATCCACCAAAATCAATAACTCAGGCGCTTAACATATCTTCTAATATTTGGATGGTGCCCTCGGACTATCCGTCCGTCTGAGGGTGAAAGGCTGTGCTCAACCGTACCTGAGTATCCAACTCTCGCTGGATCGTACCAAAATGGATATAATGTAAGCAGTCTATCTTGATGCAAACATCAGTAACTGATTTCACGGTTTGAACAAGTGAACTCAGTCGTTGTAGCAACTGTAGTCATTATTAAAAATCAAAATTATCGCCACCAAATGACGGCATAGTAGGTTCCACTATATGGGGTGGCAATCACATCAACTTTTGAAAGCAGCAGTATTTACATTTTGGATGTGTTCGGTACGAAGGAATTCTAAAAATATAATCTGAACCTCAAATGTAGAAGTTTTTTTTTCAAGTTTTCAAACACAACACCAAGTTCTTTCTTCTCTTACTAATATTCAATAATCAGCCTAAGAATTATCTTTCTAATCATAATTCTCGAGAGGCTTCTTTTTAGTAGAATTTAATTAGCTGTGAGTCCCGCTTAAGAATTATTGATTTTCTTGGTAGGATTTAGATGGGATTGTTCCCCAGTTTACCCCACATGTATGAAAATAATGCCCATTTATATCAAATATTTCAGTATGCTAACTCTTAATTATTTGAAGTATTAGAAAATTGTGAAATCTATATTTAAGCAATCATGATAGTTAACAATTAGGTAATTTAATCTTGATATGCTATAACGTAAGCATATAGGATTCCGATGAACAAAAAAAAGGCAGCCCAATGCACAAAGTATCACGCGTTCATCCAAGGGGTATAATATAAGCAGTCTACCTTGATGCAATCATCATTTCACGGTTTGAACAAGTGAAATATAGATTACATAGAGACAACTTTACCGTTGCTCTAAGGCTCTCTTCTCCGTATACAACATTATAGAGTATTAATTACACATCTAATTATCCATACCCAGGATGAACCATAGTCAAACTATTAACCAATAAATATTGCACAAGTGTACATTTACATAAAATAATAATATGAGAGCACTCTTAATAAATCTATAAGTAAATAAACTATTGTTACATGCAATTCTCGTGGAATCATTCTATTTGTTTATTACACAAAATTAGCTCCTTCATTGGGTATAAATTCTACCTCTTTTGCACTCTTAGCACACAGCAATTTTCTAAAAATCTCAATCTATACCTGCATAGAAGAATGGCTTCTTTCCAAAAGCAATAGCTGTGTTCATGCTCCTCTTCTGGGTCGCTACAGTTGGTGAGTAATTTTTATTCCGTTGAACCCATAGTTAACCCTCTAGCTTCGACCTGCAAAGGAGCACACATTCTCTATGGAAGTCAGTCAGAAAAACAGCGTGTTCTAGTAGTGACATATATATGATAGTGTTATTTAATGATGTTATTTATACAGGCAAATTTTCAGGGTCACCAAACATGCTGGTTATGGCTGTACGTGATTTACCTTTGGAGGTAGCTGCCATGGAACAAGCTTTGTTCATAAATTCAATCACTTGCCAGAGATCATGTAATACAAACAACGATTGCTCAGACGGTATTGTTTGCAGGACATGCCATTATTTTCCAGAGTATAATCAAAGAGTTTGTCTCGCTCGTTAAATGGATTTTCCAATGTCGTGTGTACGTCATTTAATAATAAAGCAATTTGCAATTGCTTCAGCTGTATGTTGCAACAAATTGCACCGTCAAGTGTTTGTACTGTAAACATGTCTTAAGTATCGTATGTTGTTGTGTCCTCTTCAATTTGTTTTTATGATATACTAGAGGGATGATGCCCGTGCAATCCCAACATATTTATAAAATGGATCAAACGTTCTCTATAGAATGTTGATATAATATGACTGTTCCTTTTATGTGTAAAAGGTGGTATCAAGACTTTCTTGATCAGAGATTCATTAAACCTAGTGTTTCACCCTCGGGTGCACCAGTATTATTTTAAAGAAGAAAGATGGCTCTATGCAGATGTAGAAAAATTTTCGATATGGAGTTTTCTAGGTTTGGTATGTTATTATCGGTGATTCGTAGAAGGATTTTCATCTATAGCAAACCCACTGACAAGATTGACCCATAAGGGTGCCCTATTCACATGGTCAGACGAGTGTGAGTTGAGTTTTTAGAAGCTCAAGACTACTTTGACTACATCGTCAATATTGGTGTTGCCCACATGTTTAGGATCATAGATGGTGTATTGTGATTTATCTCGTATTGGACTTGATACAGTAAGATGGAAAGGTGATTGCTTATGCGTCGTGGAAGTTGAAAGTTGACGAGAAAAATTATCCTTTTCATGACTTGGAATTTGCTGTTATTGTTCATGTACTGAAGATTTGGAGACACTATATTTACAGTGTGCCATGTGAAGTATTCACAGATCATTGTAGTCTACAGTTTCTATTTAAACAAAAAGATCTTAATTTGAGACAAAAGAGATAGCTAGAAATGTTGTAAGACTATGATGTTACCATTTTGTATCTTCCTTGAAAGGGTAATGTAATGGAGATACTTTGAGTAGAAAAGCTGTGAGTACGTGCAACCTTGTGTATATTCCAGTTGGTGAGAGGCCGCTAGCTGCATATGTTCAGACTTTGGCCAATCAATTCATGAGATTAGATGTTTTGGAGCCCAACTGGGTTCTAGCTTGCACAATCGCTCGGTATTTTTTGTATAAGTGCATCGGAGAGCGACAATATGATAATCCTCATTTGCTTGTCCTTA
Source organism: Nicotiana benthamiana (assembly GCA_034376525.1). Lineage (NCBI taxonomy): Eukaryota > Viridiplantae > Streptophyta > Magnoliopsida > Solanales > Solanaceae > Nicotiana > Nicotiana benthamiana. The sequence goes on along the minus strand of CM067340.1, from coordinate 25,692,474 downwards.
AGGACACGGTGCAACACGGTGGTGCCAAGTAGGTTGTTGTGAGGGATGATGGAGTTCTGCTGATGCAGGGTTATATTTGTGTTTCTAATGTGGATAGACTCCGTGAGTTAATTCTTGAAGAGGCCAACAATTTACAATTTTCAATTCATCCTGGAACCGCCAAAATGTAATAAGATTTGCGATAATATTATTTATGAAAGAGAAGGAAAAAGGATATAATTGTATATTAGCTCAGTGTCTAAATTATCCACAAGTAAAATATGAGCATCAGGACCTGGTAGTTTTTTAAAGTTCATATTCGGATAACAAACAAATGCAAAGGAGAAAAGGACTACTTGACCAAACTATTATTTTCAAATGATACTTTGGAATAGAAACGATACTTGACCAAAAGAATTTCATTATTACATTTTGCTACTTTTTCCTTTACAGCAACGAGTAAAACAGGACCTGTAACGCGAATTAATACGAACAGGAGCATACGCAGAAATTTTGTAAATAATATCAAAATTTATAAAACAATAAAAATAATAACTTTAATTATCATACTTATAAACAAGAAATACCTTTAGTCTATTAGTTTTATTGAATCTGAAGTGAAATAATTTCTTGAATTAAATTTTACATCATCACAAATTTTTACCACATAAATTCTCTCAATTATTTGCAAAAAAGATGTGCTACTTCAGGTTCGAATCTCTAATATCTTATAGCAAAATCAAGCATTATTTTTTCCTATTCATCAGCTTTCTTTTATATATATATATATATATATATATATATATATATATATATATATATATATAATAGTGACACCGCTTCGACAAATGTACATCCACTCCTGAATACGGAAAATAACAACATACAAGTAAAGATTGGTGGACATTCGTATTTCAATGGTATTTGCACCTCGACATTAACTGTAAAGCTTATAGGTTGGAAACTGCAGAAGAAGTGCTCAATATCATTGCTAATACAAATTGGATCTTGCATTCACGTAGTTAAATCTAAAGTAAAATGAGAAAAGAAAAGGTTTTGTTTCTCATAAATTGGACATTTATTTACAATTCAAACGGCTTAACAGTGAGCCTCTCATAGCCAGTAAAAATGCAGATAAACTAAACAGATAGGATTGTATCATATGAATTTTTCTTTACAATATATGCAAAATCAATATTATTTGAAAGATGAAGGAGCAGATGCAAGTCTTTCTTGATCAGAGATTTATTAGACTCACTATTTCACCTTGGGGTGCATCAAGTTATAAATAAATATAGCGTTGTTAAGTGGTAGCTTGATGCAATGTCACTTAATTGATGGGGATGTTTGAAATATAAAATGGTGGAATGTTTGGTTGACATAAGTATGGGTTGGAAGGTTAATGTAATTGTATTAAAAGTACTTAAGGAGGTTAGTCACTACATCAAAATATATCTTACCCGTCCTTTAGTCTATATTACAACCAAGTGAAGTCCTATTGATCTTAAACTGAGTGGGCTCGATTAGTAGAATACTTCACTACGGGCAAGCTAATGGTGCATCTTTATGGCATGTGAATGCTCTTTATGAGAATGAGCTAATTTTATCTATCTAAGTTCCTAATTGTTCTAAATAACATCATATGTGGAACTACCCTCTTGTGTGATGTGAAGGCATGTGATTCACAAAGGTAAGTCTTGACTCTTGTATAGAGTGGTTTGAGTAATACAGAATGTTGCATGGTACGAAAGATTTGACTTTTGAGGTAAAAGTTGTTCACTACTAAGTGCAATGTTAGTAAAATGTTCAAGGTGTGAGTAGCTGAAGGAAAAGCTTATGGAAGGAACGTTGATGAAGTATGGTGGATTGCTCGAGGACTAGCAATGATTTAAGTGTGGGGTGTTGATAGGCTATATAGATGATGTTTGTGCATCAATATGACCATGCTTTATTGTTGTTTTATAGGTAAATTGCTAATAAAATACTCTAAATAGTGTTCTTTTATTTAGTAGGGAATTTTCTACGTGAGGAAGCACCACATAGTATTTTTGTGGTGATAATGTGAAGAAAATACCCACTTGAGAAGTACCTGAGCACAAAGATACAGGGAAAATGACCGGGGCAAATTCCACCGTGACCGCGGTTAATTAAAATTCGAGGCAGAAAGTCCAGCTCTCACTGCGGTCGAGCCGCAACCGCGATGCACTGTTCACGCATCAAGAAAATCTGGGTACAAAAGTGTAAGGGAAAACTTTTGCCAAATCCTTATAAGCTTTAGAAACTCACCCAATATTGTTTTTAAGCTTGTTTTTAGACTACTTTGAAGGGGAGACAATTGTGAGAAGATCAACCAAACATTAGGGTTCTTCTATCTCTTTTATTTTCATGCAATTTATAATTATGAATAATTTAGTATTTTCATCTTGTTTTGTCATGAGTAGCTAATTTCTTTGTCTAGGGTTTTAATGGAACCTATTAAAGGATGAACTTCTTGATTGTGTTAAAATAGTTTGTCCTTTTAAGCTCTTTTTGTTCAGCTACGTGCTTGTTGTAGTTAATTGACAAGATCCTCAATTAACTATGCCTATTTATGTGCATAACTCGGGAGAGAGTGCATATTTAGGTAGTTGTTGAAAAACACCACTCCCAAAGTATAAGAGAGATCTATAACTGCAGGTTTAAAGGCGAGATTAGGGATAACAAAGTCTTGGGTGCAATCTAAAGTGAACTGTAATAAACAACGTCAGCTAGTGTACCTCGAGAGAGAGAATCTAGTAAATTATCTTAATTACTTGGGAGAGATATGCGGTAAGAGGAGCGCTCATGATTGACAGAGATGATTTTCTATGTGAAGCATAATCGGAATGGAGTCCATCAGTAGGGGAAATCATAGCCTTAGAACCTTCTCCTAATTGTTTACACTTTAATCATAGTTAGTTTTTAGTTATTTATTTACTGTCAATCGTAGTTAATAGAAATACCATCAAGTGTTATTGATAACGTTTGGAAAATTGATTCCATAGAATTTAGTAAGTCCAACAAAAGTAATTGATAGGTTAATTCCATGTGGGTTCGACTCTAGCCTGAATACTCAGATTATATTTACAACGTCCGCTTATCTTTTTTATAAGACATAATTAGGTGTGATCAGCTGGCAACTTTTGAATAACATAACTGACATAATGTACTCCATAGTCCTGAAATTATTTCGGTGGCCCTGCAAGAATAATGTACGATATGTTGGCTCAATAATTTGCTAATTGTGGAGGAACGAAGATACTTAATATCACATAGTAATATCTTTGCACTCCTAAATCACAAAGTTCTAGATCATGTGTGTGAAAAATTACCAACGAAACAATATACGCTAAATTAGAACATAAAGACAAGAAGAGAGGTGATAAGAAAAAATATAATATCAGACAATCAACCATGCAAGTCTATTTAACCAATCATGGTTAACTACACCTTACAGCTCAATATAATCTTCAAAATGTATTTATGAGACTAAAATTTCACAATACTCAAATCAATATTGTTTAAAGCATGATACTTCTTATATACACATTAACAAAGGAACAGGAAAAACGGCTTAATGAACAAATAAATTCAAGCACGAACACTCCCAAGAAAGAAGAAATGATTGACTTAAAAAGTAGAACTTTCAATTTCCAAGTGCAAAAAAATTAATTTTAAGGAAAAATTTGAACTCAGGCAACAATATGTTCATATAATCAAAATTTCTTCGAAATAGTTCAACTCCAATAGAACTAATTTTCGAGAAATTTACTTATATTATTTTTTAAAAGAAAAGATCAGATTTACTGATAAAACACTTGAGCGAAACTGAAAATACATTTAAAAAGCAATTGATTTCAAGCAAATCTATTCATTAGAATCAAAATTTGTGCGAAAAAATAAAATTCAATAACAAGCTGTTCAAAATAACCAACATCTTAAAAAATTGACAAAGAAAAAATAATAACTTTTAGGAAAGAGCAATACCCAGTTCAAGAATACTAGGGGAGATGCAAGTAAAATTGCTCAATGTGAGGGATTAAAAAACACAAGTGTAAATCAGACAAAATTTCTAGCATGCACGAAGAAATTACAATAAAAACTAACTAAAAACAACAGAAAAACCTAACGTATATCCATTAAAGCCAATTAGGAACAATACAGATACATTTGATAAAGAAAGAATAGAGGAATACTTACAAGAATGAAAAAGCACAACCCAGAGACAATTCAAAAACAAAACAAAATAGAAAAAACCCTTTCTAGTCTCGTTTGGTTTCGAGAGCCTCCCTCTCCCCGTCCCTTACTCGTCTTTTGAAAGCCGTCGTCCTGGATTTTCTTTCCGTATGCCGGGGAATGGAAAAACTGCTATTGCTATCGATACCATATTAAACCAAAAGCAACTGAACTCAAGGGCCACCTCTGAGAGTGAGACATTGTATTGTATCTATGTAGCAATTGGACAGAAACGCTCACTGTTAAGCTGCAAAGAGGTGTTACTCAATTGCAGGAATTCAGCAAGAAATTTTAGGATCGAGTAGCTGTTCTAGAGTTCGAGGACTCGAGATTTCAGCTATGGAGTTGCGAGAAAGAAAATGTAAAGAGAGGAAAAGAAACATAGAGAGAGAGAGGGAGGGAGAGAGATTTTAGAGGAAATTGTAATAGTTTCATATATGATTTGTAACTATGAATTAGAATGGTATATATGGATTGTGTATGGCTAGTGCTTATTTCATTTGAAAAAATCTGTCTCTACTGTTTTCTCTAACTCTCTAACAAATTCAACTGACCTCTAACTAACTTTTAACTCCCTCTAACTAACTTTTAATCCTCCAGCTGACGTGGCCTTGAATTGGATTGTTTCTTGAGCTTAATGTGTAATTTGTGTGTCAATACTCCCTCCTGCAGAAGATCCTTGACCACAAGGATCAAAGTGAGTAAACCTAGTCTTTAAGGCATTGAAAAACTATCATGTAGCACTATTAGCGGGAAACCCTATCCATTTAACCAAAACCTGGGTAACAACCCTATTTCCTTTCTTAATAATCCTTCTCTGTAATATATCTTCTGGCTTAAAAATATTAGGATCAGCGATGCCATTGGTTAGGAGGGTAGGTAATTTGTGTAGATAACTCATAGTATTTTTTCAGGAGAGAAACATACATAGTGGGGTGTATCTTAACTGAAGGTGGAAATAAGAAGGTGTATGCCATAGGACCTACCTTCTTAGCAATTTGGAAGGGTCCATAATATTTGAAAGTTAATTTGTGGAACGCCTGAGATATAACAGTTACTTGTCTGTAAGGTTGAGCCTTGAATATACCCAATCTCCACTTTAAAATTCTTGTCGCTTCTATGATTGGCATCCTGTTATTTCATCCTGAGTTGATTCCTTAATAGGTGATGCTACAATATTTGGAGCTTCATCTCCCTATTGATTAATGTTTTATCAACCTCTGTGGAAGCAGATTCTCCTGGCAAATAAGGTAAATGAAGTGGTGGTGGCCTACCATACAATGCCTCATAAGGTGTAGTTTTTATGGCAGTGTGGAAGGAAGCGTTATACGAATACTCAACCATATGTAAATAGGAATACCAATCCTTGGCTTCTTCATAGCAGAAGCACCTTAGATAGGTCTCTAAACACCTATTTAGGACCTCAGTCTGGCCATCTGACTGAGGATGATAAGCTGTTGAGGTGTTTAATTTAACTCCCTGAATTGCAAATAACTCCTGCCAAAAGGTGCTTAGAAATATTGCATCCCTGTCACTCATGATGAAATTTGGAAATCCATGTAATTTGTATATGACCTTCATGAATACTTTTGCCACAGACTGAGCAGCATAGAGGTGTTTTAAAGGAATAAAATGACCATATTTGCTCAATCCATCCACTATGACTAAGATGACTTCATACCCTTAAGATTTAGGAAGACCGTCTATGAAATCCATACTAATTTGAGATCAAACCACCTCCAGATCAGCTTTATTTCTCTGGCAAATATCATATCCATGAACAAAAAGCTTGACATCTTCCCCGATTCCCTTCTAGTAAAATAATGATAGAATCCTCTTGAGTATTGCTTCTATGCAATAGTGACCACCTTGAGGGGTAGAGTGCCATAATGATATAATATTCCTTCTAAGATGAGGGTGCTTCCCAACTACTAGCTTTCCTTTCCTCCTCAACATTGACTGTGACTAGCTGGATTTGCCTGCAATTGTTTAATGAGGGTCTTCAGGTCAACATCTGAGTTCAAGCTATCAAAGATATTCTGCAGTAGCTCTGAGCTATTTGTGGAAATTACTAAAGAGAATAACTCAGCTCCAGGTACCCTAGATAGGGCATCTGCTACTTTCTTCTCCACCCATTTCTTGTACTCAATAACATAGTCAAAAGGCAGCAGCTTAGTAAGCCACATAAGCTAAGAATTTGTGTGTAGTTTCTGCTCCATTAGAAATTTACGAGCCCTCTAATTATTTCATATAATAAATCTCTGACCAAGTAGGTACTAGGACCTTTTTGTGATAGCATAAACAATAGCTAGAAGTTCTCTGTCAAAAACTGAAAGAGTAGCATGTCTGGAGAGAGTGTTATTTTGATAAAAACAATAGAGTGCCCTTGATTCATTAGAATCGCCCCTATACCATGTCCTTTTGCATCAGTTTTAACATCAAAGGTCTTGTTAGCATCAGGTAATGCTAACACTGGAGCCTGAATCAATGCATTCTTTAGCTGTTCAAAGGCTTCTGAAGCAGCAAGCGACCATTTGAAATTATGTTTCTTGAGGAGGTCGGTTAATGGATTGCTAATGGAACCAAACCCTCAGATAAACCTCCTATAGTAACAAACTAGGCCAAGGAATCCTCTAAGTTGTTTAATATTAGTAGGTAAAGGCCACTCATTCGTAGCTTTTATCTTTTGAGGATCTGTTGAAACCCCTTCAACAGTAATAAAATGCCCTAAGTATTCTATTTTTTGAACCCCAAAGAAACATTTGCTCTGCTTAGCAAATAATTGATGCTTCTTCATTTCCCCAAAAATAGACTCAAGTGCAACAAATGATCATGCATGCTGCTGCTATATATTAGGATGTCATCGAAATAGACATAGACATATTTCTTAAGGAACTTTTGAAAAACTGGGTTCATTAATCCTTGAAAATTTGCAAGAGCATTTGACAACCCAAATGGCATTACTAAATACTCATAATGGACAACATGGGCTCTAAAAGCAGTCTTTGGTACATCTTCAACTGCCATCCTTAGTTGATAATAACTAGATCTCAGGTCTATCTTTGAGAATATTTTAGATCTTCCTAGTTCATCCAACAAATCTTCTATAATAGGAATAGGGAATTTGTTTTTAACTGTTTTCTTGTTCAAATCCCTATAATCGACACACATCCTCCAGGTACTATCTTTCTTTCCAACCAAAACTACAGGTGCAGCAAAGGGGCTACTATTTGGTTGGATAATACCCTTATCTAGCATCTATTTTACTAAGGTCTCAATAACATCCTTCTTGACTGAGGGATACCTATATAGTCTTTTATTTATAGGTTCAGTTCCAGTTTGAAGGACAATCCTATGATCAAACACTCATCTAGATGGCGGCAATTGAGTAGGTTCTTTGAACAACTCTCATTTAACAAGTTCAGTAGTCTAGGATCTTGTTCAAATGTCTCCTTAGTTTCCAAAGAAAAATATTGTTTACTAGAAATTCTAGCCAATTTCCCAGCTCCAGGAGTCAGAATTTGCTTCGCTGATCCTCTAAGTACATGCTTACTTCCTTTGTAATAGAGCTTAATGGTAAGTTTTCTAAAGTTCATTTTGATATCCCCCAACGTGAATAACCATTGAACTCCTAATACCACCCCACAAGATCCTAATGGCAATAGCAATAAGTTAGCGGAAAATTCAGCTCCGTGTAGAAGCCAAGAGATTTTGCAAACTTTATCCAACTTTAACATGTTTCCGTTGGCTACTGCTATCAGCTGTGGTGTAGTTGCTCTCACGAAACATTTAAATCTCTCCACTAACTTAGGATCCATAAAATTTTAAGAGCTTCTTATGTCCACTAAGATGTGCAAGGGTTTTTGAGAATGATACCTTGTCACTCTTAGTGTCATGTACCCCAATGACCTATTTAGAGAATGAATAGAAATTTGCACCTGCTCCATTGGTTGTGTCAGTTCCATCTCCTGCTCTTCTAGTTCATTCACCACTTCTTATGAAAATAATCCGTCTTCTGGTTCTTCCAATTCATGCAAGTATATCTGCTTCAAATTCTTACATCTATGCCCTACTACATATTTTTCTTTGCAGAAGTATCATAGGCACTTAGCCCTTTCTCATTCATCTCTTCTAGACTCAAAGTTCTCCTATTAAATCCTTTAGAAGTTCCAACATTACTTCGATAGGAGTTTTCAACTATGGTCTGCTATTGCTTCTTTGATCCATGATCTTTCTGGGAGGACTTATTGCTACATTGCTAGTTGAAGAAGGTAGTGTAATAACAGCTAAATAGGCCTCTTGTATACTAGTATTTTTGTACACCTGAGATAGGTTGTAGGATTGGTGAGTTTTGTTGCAATGTTCAATTCATGTTTCAGTCTACCAAGAATGCAACTGATGGCATTTTCTTGTGATAGATTCACCTTTGTAAGATTCCTTTAAAAGTAGTTTGGTACTCTTTGACAGTACCCGTTTGTCTGATCTTCTTGATTTCTTCCATAGGATCATGAAATTCAACTCCAAATCTTTCCACCAATGCCATTACATACTTAGTCCATGTAGCTGGTTGAAGATATTGTCTATACCTCATAACTGCTAAATGCCACTTCATAGCTCACATTCTAACTGCATTGCAACAACCTCCACCCTTTCTTCATCAGGAACCTTCTCCATAGAGAAGAACTGCTCAATTTTGAATAGCCATGACTTCAGATCTTCTCCACTAATCCTCAAGAATTCCATACTTGACCACCTCGAGAAATTAGAATTGTGATGGTTATAACAACCATGACTCTTTTCTCTTGGTGACCTTTTATCGGATGGTTGGCCTTCATTTTGCATAGGTGTTTTGTCCCTTCGATTTTCTATAGAATTATTTAACTGTTCCTTTAGTTTGAGAATAGTTTGGTCCAAATTTTTTAGATTCGAGACTTCTCCAGATAAGGCCTCGACTTTTGCGATTAACTTCTGCACCAATTCACATAAATTTCCTATTTTTTTCATGATTGCTGAGGATGATCAGCTCTGATGCCACTGTTACTCAATTGCAGGAATTTAGCAAGGAATTCCAGGATCAGGTAGCTGTTCAGGAGTTCGAGGACTCGAGAGTTCAGCTATGAAGTTGCGAAGAAGAAAATGTAAAGAGAAGAAAAGAGAGGGGGGGAAGAGATTTTAGAGGAAATTGTAACAATTTCATATATGATCTGTAACTATGAATTACAATGTTATATATGGATTGAGACTGGTTGTTGATACCCAATTTTTTTCTATGTATTTTTGTATACAAAGTACTTTCAAAAATAGCATGTACATACATATATAAGCATGCCCAAGTGTTTTGGTATTTTACCTAATTTTTAAAGACTTCAAAATTAATTTATTGTCTATTCTAGTAGTATAAAATCCAATAATTATTCCCAAGGGTTATCATTTTGGTGAATGACCTATTTATTCTCATATTTGCACCAAAATATAGCTAAGGTGATTTTGTATATTTTTATAGATTTATTTGATATTTAAAAGACTAAATTGCATATAATTTCAATTGTAGCCTACTTTATGATTAATAGCTTTTTATAATTGTAAAATTGGGTAATATTTTTAAATTAATATTTATATACTATTATTATTTTTATAATTTTAATTTGCTTTTAAAATCATCTTCACTATTTTTATAAAATAAAACGGAAAGATTGGCTATTTAATATTGAGCCCCATTTTTATTTCAATAATAGTCCCATTACATTTCGATTGTAGCCCTTAATTTGACTCAACTAAATCAGCCCAATTCAATTTGGATCCAACCCACGACCCAATTCCAAATGACCCACCCAATTCCTACTATTGATCCAGGCCGTTGATCATTTTGATAAACGACCATAAATCACGCTTACCTTTTTTAACTCCAAACGACTACCCTAATCCATCATTTCCCATTTCTTAGCCGCCTTTGAAACCTTTCGACTGTCAAACTCTCCGAATCCCTAGCCTCCTTCTACCCCTCTTCAACCACCATTCCATTGAAATCCATGGCTTCTCAGGCCATGGATGGTTGGTACTCACTCCCCTCCATCAGTAAACGATGGTTGTTCGAAGCTTCGAGACCGGACCTCAATGGTTCTCCTTCAGATCCTTCTCAGATTTGTAGATCTATGGCTTCTCCGGCCTGTACCCCAGCATATTCAAGCACTATGAGCCTTTTTGACTCAGGAACTCACTTTCCTCAAGACCTTTCTCATTTCTAGGGTTTTCTCTGAAACCCTAAGATATCCAAGGTTCTTTACTTGCTTATTTTTCTTAGTTCTTGAAAATGTCTGTGTTCTATTAAACTTTTTAAAGGTTTTCCCTGAATTCTCTTTTAAAAGTAATTTAATTTCGATTTAGGGTTTCTGAAAGGATTTTCAAAGGCATCTTTTTTATTCTTTCGTTCTATATTTATGTGTGTTTGTCTATGTTATGCTCGTATGACTTCTCTTACTACGCATGTACTGTTCTTCTGCTTTCGTTTTCTACAATACATGTTACTCATGTACTCATATGTTAATCTATGTTATGTTTTCCTTACTCCTCTACTATATGTGCTTACAGTGAGTTTTTTGATGTTGTGCACCTTACTGGACTATGTTTATGTTCTTACTAAGTATGATTCATCTATTTTTGCCGAAGTTCGTATCACTTTTTCTTCTGAACTTGTTTAAGTTCTGAGTTTTCTTATAACGTGTTCTCCATGATCTTAACTATGTATCGTGTCCGTTTATTTCTCATAAGTCTTTAGAAAAGTCTTCCGAACCTCTATCGAGTGGCTTGCCTTCTCATCTCTATTGTCTGGTTCATCTTGAAACCCTAATTTAGGGTTCCCTTTGGTGATTTCGATTTTTATGTTTGAATACTTTGGGACCCTGGTCTCTCAGACTCATTGTGAGTCTACAAATTGGACTTGTACCCTTCTTGCTTACAATTCTGAACCTCGCTTCGATTAAACTCTCTTCTAAATAACTTGATAGTCCTTTCTTGATTCACATGTTTGTGTGCTTTATATATACAAAATCTCTTCTTTCAAAAATGTTTTACCAACTAATTGATTGATTCTGAAGTACTTAACGGGGCTAATTGATTACTACTGATTGCCTTTAAATTAAACCTTTCTTTACCCCTTTCCTGACTTGGATCATTCGAGTAAAAACCTGTAAGTTTTATTTCCCTTGCTGTTTGATTGATTCTCTTTCCTTATTTTTCACAAACAGTGTACCATGGAATTTTCCTTACATAACTCTTGTGTATCTACCCCTTCTTGTATTACTTTGGGGAAAGTATTAATCAAATTTTTTCCTTAAATATCTTCTACCCGTTTGAAATCAAATCGCTTAACTGAAGGAAAATTTTATGTGATTGACTGCAAACTACTTTCTTACATTTCTTACTTGCTTCTCTGCACTATAAAAAGGGACTACCTTTCTGCACTTTTATGGCTCTTCGAGTGGAATACCTTGAACTTTTTACTTTCAGCTTACACACCTACAATACTGCTTTTAGTTAAATACTCTCTCAACACTTTGCTTTTCTGAGATCTTTTTGAACTGTTTGCTTGCAAATTGGCTTTTCAAGACTATTGTTTTTACCTATTTTCCCTGAACTGGTATGTCTGATTTAATTTTTCTGCCTCTATCCTATGTGTTTACTTTATAGTTTCAGCATTCTTTTTTACTTTGCTGTCCATGTTTAGTGATTAAACTATGTATGTTCTTTCCTTGCATCTGTTTCTATTGTGTATCCCTACCCTATATTCCCCTCTATGTGTTTGAGTTAAGATTTTGGCCTGGCAGTATCCAAATTACTGCTCAGGTCTGAACTTAATCTTCCTAATATTTGGCTAACAGGCTAGTCGGGGGTGTGCCAACATTCTTGATTGCTAGGCATGGCAACTAGCCTACCCTGGTCCTCGCTAATTCCCCTCTATGCACTTATACGTACTCTTAGACTCTATGTTTTGCCCCCTCCTATGAGCCTTGCTTTGGGACCTCGAGTTCCACTCTAAACTTGGACATATGAGAGCTAGCTCTTCTATATTGCACTATAATCTCATTCTGCAATGTATTCCGGGTCTAAGCGCTGCCCGGAGCCCCTTTGAGGTTCTTAGGGAACTTTGACACATCCCAAATAAGAGAAAGATTGTGGGAAAGGGATCTTGGAGGTGGTTTATCTCATATTGTTAGACCTTGAGTCTGAATTAGGCTATTTGGTTGTAGATTGAATTTCTGATGTAACTTTTTTATCTTTCTTGATTCATTCGGGTCTGTAATAATTTATAATAACTATGGGGTTCTAGTATAAAAACAAGGGAGCTTCATTTATGTATGTATGCGGGTAGACAACATGGTCATAGGGATTACTATTTACCAATTCTATATTTATGCACAGCATATAGAACTCCTGCCTATAAGTTTCTGCATATAGAAATCATGTAGTTATACATCATGCCTATAAGATTGTTTCATTACTGCATTAAAAACCATGCCTATAAGTTCAACATATAGAAATTATGATTATAGTTTTGTTTTCTGCACCTTTGCATATACGTTTTTCATTAGGCAAATAATCATAGATTTAATAATAATCAAACTTCATTTTAGAGGCCAGGCCTATAGGACTCCTGCACTTACGTAATCATCTTAAAACCAACAACCCTTAGAAATTATACCTATAGGATGTAATCAGTTGAATCAACTTTGCCTACATCATCTGTGAGTTTAAAAATCAGTAGTGAGAACGTTAAAATTTGTAGAACTTTTGTTTATAAAACCAGTAACCTTTCTTTAAAATCAGTACGCCTTCTGCATTGTTAGATATCATGCTTATAGGCCTCATTTAGGCAAACCGGTAGGTAATTAATCAACTGTGTCATTCCCTAATAAACTACAACTAGACAAGGCCTAATTCGGGCTTCTCATCTAAGAAATATGTGATAAAGCAGCCTGTCCTAAGGCTTTAAATTCAATTCGGACTATAACAAGAATTTGAAGTCATGCTTGATAATTTGCTTCTTTAAGTGTGGGGGCTTGTTGGAGCCTTTAATCTACTATGTGTTTCCCCTAACTACATTATGTGTTTTGTTTGTCGCCTTAGAATTTTTTCCTTTTAAACTCTAAAAAAGACCTTAACTCACCCCCACATTTAGGATTAGTAGTCCCAAATGCCTCCGGGGCTGATAAGATTGGGACGGGTAATAGCATGCAATAAGTAACAAGAATATTCTGCGTTTTAATACCTTAACAGTGTGGGTAAGGGTAGACATGCACATTATGACTGGTGAATTAATACTACATGCAACCCCTTTTCTGAGGAGTGATTCCGGGTATTGCATTGATGTGATCCATATTGATTAAAAACCTTGGACCCTCTCCCCCAATACTTGTTTTCATTTATTGTTTAAATCTTTTCTACAAATCTCTGCCATCTTTACTTCTCCTCAAATTTCAATTTGCTTGCAATACTATGTGAAAACTCCCTCTATTTGAACCCTTGTTTGTTTACTTGTTTAGTGAAGTCACAATTATAACATGGCCGTGAACCACACTAGTGGATCTTGACGGGTTCCTAACACCTTTCCCTCGAGATAATTTCAAGCCCTTACCCAACCTCTAGTTTTCTAAATTAAAATTCATTTTTAGTGTCCTAATTCACTTTAATCATTAGGTGGAAACTCTTAAATTGCAAACCCAATTCCCAAAAGGAAATGTGTTGTCCACCTAAATGTCATAAACTCGATTTTGCCATAGAAAAAGGGGGCATCGACAGCATGGTGACTATGCAGGGAATATTCTTTAGGCTTTTAACATTTCATGTTACTTGTGACTTTACTTCTTCTTTATTGCCTTTATTTGATGTCTTTATCTCTTTTCTACTACGAAACTGACTTGGCTCTTTGTTTCGTTTCTTTAATGCTTCCTTTTACCGCTTTCCTTCAATATTGTTGTAATTATGAGCAATTATTGTAATCATTACTTTATGAATATGCAAATACGTGACAACTTGTTTCATTCTTGTAATTGCATATTCAACATCATATTCCACTCGTGCCTAACAAAATACCATAGCAATGCTTATAATGAGTGGTTGTGCCCTTCTGCTATTATCACCACCTAAATTTTTGCAACGGCATATTATAATAAAACTAGTCGATCATCGGTGCAGTTGACAGTTTGCGTGTCTTTCCCTCTTGAGTTGTCCGCTCAAGGGTACTGGTCTATCTCCCCATAGAAACCTTACTATGTTTAATTGTGCATGCATCACTATCAAACCTAGCCGAGTCGGTTATTTTGTCTGCATAATGACTCTTTAAGATAGCCTATTCCAAAGTCTGATGGGTTTCTTTGGAACCCAAACGGACATTAACATGTATGTGCATTTATTTGGAGAACTAAATGCTTCTTATGTCAATCATTGATATTTATATAGTCGAGTCTGGAAGGGGTAAGGGCCTAACACTTTGTTTGCAGAAAATGAGGCACGGAGTCCCCAAATTCGGCATGGTAACTAACATCCACCCAAGGTTGCTAAGCTGGTGGGAAGACCATCACTCCAATTATCAGACCCTCGTCTGCAAATATTTGGTAAATTTTCCTTCTCTTATGGAAATCCAACCCGACAACAAAATCATAGAGGCTGCAACTCTATTCTGGGATGGCGATAGGTCTGTATTCTGCTTTAGGGACCTTGAAATAACACCTCTGCTCGAGGAAATATGAGGACTAGTTGGTATCCAATGGGAGACTCCGGGTTTGCTTATGCTAGAAAATCGCAGGGGTAGGGGTTTTCTCAAAATGATGGGACTCAAGAAGAACGTAGACTTGACTTGCTTGAAGGATTCCTACATTCCTTTCGACTATCTGTACGAGAGATACGACCATAGCAAGTCCGATCTCACTTACCCAGATGAATTCGCCCTCACATCATTGGGGCATATCCACAAAAGAGTTTTCGTCTTATGTTCTGCTCTTTGGGGATGATAGTATTTCCTATGAGAAAGGCTAGGATCTATACCATATTGGCCATGGTCACCAAAACTTTAATGGAAGGATTTGGTGGGCAGCCTTTTGGCATAGTACCTATGATCGTTGCAGAGATATACCTAGCCCTGGAAAGTTGTCAACGAGGGGCCAAATGCTTTGAGGGTCGTAACTTAATGCTCCAACTCTAGCTCATGGAGCACCTCCAAAGGGGTGAATATCGGCAAGAGGTTCTACGCAGATACTGCGATGATCATATCGCCTTCCATCAGCCAAGGCGAATCAACTATATGCCTAACATGTTTGTATGACCAGAAGATGCTAAAGGGTGGGTAGAGTTGTTCGAAAATCTGAAAGAGGACTAAGTGTAATGGATGTTCCAATGGTTCCCTACTGAAGAGTTCATTGTCCGATCTTGGGATGTACCGTTTCTTATACTCATCGGTCTGACAGGAACTTATCCTTTTGTCTCTCTCCGAGTCATGAGGTAGGCGGGAAGAAAGCAGGTTATACCAAGGGTCGATAAAATGAGTCACTTCAGGGCTGACTTTCAAGATGACGATAGTCCATACAAGTGTCAAGCTCAGCATATGTGGCACTCCAAAATCACCCTAGGAAAGAATTTTATAGAACCAGACAGGTACCATGTTAGTAATACTCCATATTATCCAAGTTGGTTGGAATAGTAGTTTAGGACAACCCGGGTTTGTTCAAGGTCACATGATCATCGACGAAAAGGCTGAAGTACAGGTTAAGTACAACCAATGGAGCTGGTGAAGCTGTTCGATGGAGCTAAAGATGCCGAGTCTGGGGAATGTTCTTCTAGGACCAAGTAGTTGGGAGTCATTTCTTTGCTTTAAATGTAATAAGGCCAATGGCCATTAATGACATTTTATTTTAGTGTCGTTTTAGGGATTCCTCCTATTTTTATCAATAAAATCAGACATTGAGCATTATAAGTTCTCCAAATCAACTTGTCGCTAGGCCTACCTCGGGCAAAATGCGGCTCCCAAATTAGGACACGATTTATATTCTTGCACTATGTGTTTAAATATTGCAATGTTTTCTTCTCACCATCCTCACTAACTTGTTTCCTTGGTTTGTTTTTACTTTTGTTTATTCCTCTCCCCAAAGGTTAGTTCGTGCACTCTGGCATTGTCAACTTACTTCATACGATCTAAGGGCCCTCCACCTCCTCCTCTCCCGAGCCCGATAAAAAATAAGAACAAGGGAAAAATGGAAGATTTGGGCAACAACAGAAAGGATAATTCAGTTGAAAGAGTATATGTCCCTCAGGGTATTCAGGCTCCCAAAGAAGGTGCCTCCTAGCTCAAGCAGAAGTTGTTGAAATTTCAGGAAGAATTGGACCAAGTTCGGAACTTGGAAAGCTTGTCATTTTTCCTCACTACCCTAGATGTCAACTTTCCCAACACTCAAAACCCTACACCTCCAAAAAAACATCCCGAAACCACTGAACAAACTCCCTTTTTATCATCACTACAACACATGCCACACTTCAAACAACACCCCACTTATCATCCCTGAACCACTAAACTCCACAAATGATCATCTCCACAACACCCCCATCTATGTGGAAACCATACCATACTATACTCAACATATTTCAATCACACCTGAGTATGATGAAAAAGATTCTCTTATCAGGAATCTTGTTACGGAACTCAAGAAGCTGACTAGCCGAGTTCAGGGTGTTGAAGGAAGCAAGGGGATTGAGGGACTGAATTACAAAGACCTTTGCATTCAGCCAAATGTCGAACTGCCCGAGGGGTACAAACCTCCCAAGTTCGAAATGTTTGATGGCACAAGGGATCCTAGAGTACATTTGAGGACATACTACGATAAGCTGGTCAGAGCAGGAAAAGATGAGAAGATCCGCATGAAACTTTTCATGAGGAGCCTGAAAGGAGAGGCCCTTCTTGGTACATTAGCCAGGACCCGAAAAAGTGGTCAAATTGAGTAAGTATGGCGTCCGATTTCATGGACAGGTTGAGATTCAATATGGAGAATGCACTAGATGTATTCTACATCCAAAGCTTAAAGAAGAAACCTACGAAGACATTCCGCGAGTATGCTACTCGTTGAAGATCAGAAGCTGCAAAGATCAGGTCGACTTTGGAAGAAGAGCAAATGAACAGGTTTTTCATTCAGGCTCAATACCCACAGTATTACGAGAGGTTGATGCTGATTGAAGGCCAAAACTTTTTCGACATCATCAAGCTAGGGGAGAGGATCGAAAAAGGTATCAAAAGTGGTATGCATACAAACCTTGAAGCTTTGCAGGTCACCAACAAGGTTCTACAGTCTAATTGCGCGCTAAGAAAAGGGTTATGAGTGTCGTGATGGTCCGCAGACAATAAAATCACCAATCAAATACCAAACTTACCCATTACCTCCACTCACATATCATCCTACCCCAAAATACCAAGCACCCTCACCTTTCTACCAAGCTCCACCACCTACTTACCAATCACCTCCATCTCCCACATATCAACCCACTTCACTTGCACATGTATACAAAGCCTACAACACCCAACAAGCCCACTATCAATCACCTCTACCTCGCCAAACTTTCCCTAGACCCCAACCAAACTTCGACCGCAGACCTCCCAAACAATACACCGCCATTGCCGAACCAGTTGACCAGCTATATGAAAGGCTTAAAGTTGCTGGTTACATCACCTTTATCCCTGTCATAACCCCAGAAAATCCATCCTAATGGGTCAGCCCAAACAAAACTTGTGCATACCAATCCAGCATGAAGACGCATACCATTGATGAATGCCGCTCTCTGAAGGATAAGATCCAAGCTTTGATTGACAACAAGATCATCGTGGAAAAGGAGCCTGCTCCGAATATCTATGACAACCCTCTACCAGACCACAAGGGTGGAGGTGTTCACATGATTAAGATAGAAAATGATTGGGAACCCAGAGGATCGATCGGACTGATCACTGAAGGTGACAAGCCAAAGAAACCAAAAGTCACCCTTAATCCGATCGTAGTACAAATCGAGCATTCTGGAGACGCTGAAGTGAACTTGTCCATACCACTTGAGTTCGAATCACCTTCTTCTGCAAAAATGCCAGGACCGATTGAGGTCAAGTTTGGGCCCCAAAGTCACCTACGCCATTTGAAGTTGTTGTGTTACCTTCCAAAGCAAAGGTACCTATTCCAGTGGCAATGTCAGCCATAGCAGCGTTTTATACAAAGGCCATCCCTTGGGATTACACAGTCGAGGCTAGGAGAAAAAGGAAATCCAAAACCGAAAAAGTAGTTGCGGCATAGGGCATGAGAAGAACTGGCAGGGTTTATACCCCAGAGCATTTGGCTGAGTCGAGTAAGCAAGACTCCAGTCGGCCGACCATCACTGAAACAAGGCCTGACGATTTCTGGAGGAAGATACAAGGTAAGGAGTACTCAGTCATCGATCAATTGAACAAAACACCATTACAGATCTACATCTTAGCTTTGCCACAAAGCTCTGACGCATATAAGAGTGCCTTATTGAAGGTGCTGAGTGAGGCATATGTACCTAGCAACATAACTGAAGGAGAAATGGAAAACACCGTAGGGCAAGTATTGGAGAGTCACAAAATCACTTTCCACAAAGATGAGCTGCCATCGAAGGGGCTAAGCCACAACAAGGCGTTGCACATCACTGTGCAATGCGAGGATTATTTCATCACCAGGATTCTGATTAATGGAGGGTCTATCCTCAATATTTTCCCATTGGTGACTTTCAAGACATCGGGAAAGAACCTGCATGAGATCAAGGATGGAGACATCAATGTCAAATCTTTCGATGGTTCCTAAAGGTCCACTATTGGGGAAATCAGTTTGTGTCTGCAAATGGGATATAGTTGGTTCGATGTCGACTTTCAAGTGATGGGTGTCCTAGCATCTTACAACTTGCTATTGGGATGGCTCTGGATCCATGCCGCTGTGGATGTAGCATCAACCCTACATCAGGCGGTGAAGTTTGACTGGAATCACCAAGAGGTGATTATTCATGGAGACGGTAGCAATCCCATACACAGTCGCCAGACCATCCCAACAATCGGAGGAAGAAAAAAAATAGGCGGAGAATCCTACCACCACATTGAGCTAGTCAACGCTGTGGACAAGGATAAATGGTGGGATAATAAAATAAAAAGCATATTGAACTGGTGCGAGTACGAACCTGGAAAGGGACTCAGCAAGAATATCCAAGGAATTGCTAAGCCTATCAAGTTGAAGAAGCACGGTACCACTTTTGGTTTGGGATATGAATACACCCGGGAGGAGTTCAACTACTGGTCGCCACCATGGCTCAGTCCCTTCTACCCACTGGAACATCCGATACCTCGCTCGGAGTAAACTTTTCAACCAGCTAATGTTATATATGGGTCAAAAGAAGAGGAAGCACTGGCGGCGATGAGGAATTTGTTTTTGGAAGATGATAATATGGATAGTTGCGTCATTTTCGAGGAGGAGGGGGAGAAAGGCCTTTCCATACAAGCCGTGAACTGAGGAGAGCGCCTCAACAATTGGTCCATCAGAACCACCAGAGCCCGGCGTGCCTCGGGGTAGCAAGGGTGAACAAAGCACCATGCACTATTTTGTTTTACTAGTTTATTTCCCTTTCGCATTTTATTTTTTGCAAAAAAGAGCTCCGATGTTCAAAACATTCATGGAATTTATTAAAGTATTTATGTTTCTTATAAATCTTATGCTTATTATTTTCATTACTTTACTCTAACATCATTACCATTACGTTACTTGCTGAACCAATGACTGTGACGTGCAACAAGACAAAGTAAAAAACGAACATAGATTCAAAAGAAGACGATACACCAGAAGAGATTGTTAGGAAGTTAAGAATTTCGATAATAGGCCTAAGTCCAACTTGGACAAGACTGATATTGTCAACCTAGGAGATGCAAAAAACATCAAAAAAACACGAATCAACGTCCATCTGTCACCGTCAGAAAAGAAAGAATATATGGAGTTCCTAAGAAAATATGAAGACATATTTGCATGGTCGTATAATGATATGACCTGTATCAGTACATCTATTGTGGCTCACAAATTGCCAACTGATCATGCATGCCCGCCAGTAAAGCAGAAGCTAAGGAAGTTCAAGCCTGACATGAGTTTGAAAATCAAGGAGGAAGTCACCAAGCAAGTCAAAGCTAAGGTCCTCATGGTTAGAGTATCCAATATGGTTAGCCAATATCGTGCAGTGATGAAGAAGGACGGGAAGGTTAGTGTCTGTGTCGACTACCGGGACCTCAACCAGGCCAGTCCTAAAGACGACTTCCCCTTGCCAAACATACATATGCTAATCTACAACTATGCCAAGCATGAGCTGCAGTCATTTGTGGATTGTTTTGACAGTTATCATCAGATATGGATAGAAGTGGAAGATGTTCAGAAAACGGCTTTCATTATGCCGTGGGGAATGTACTACTACAAGATGATTTCGTTTGGGTTAAAGAATGCTGGGGCCACATATATAAGGGCCATGACCACTATTTTCCATGACATGATACACAAAGGAATCGAAATGTATGTAGATGATATTGTCATCAAGTCCAAGAAAACCACTGACCACATGAAAGATTTGAGAAAGTTCTTCAACAGACCGAGAAGGTACAACCTGAAACTGAATCCCGCTAAATGTGCATTCGGGGTTCCTGCCAGAAAACTACTTGGTTCGTTGTGAGTCGGTGAGGAATAGAATTAGATCCGTCAAAGGTTAAAGCCATCCAAGAATTGCCCCCACCAAAGAGCATGAAAGAGGTTTTGAGTTTCTTGGGGAGACTTAACTACATCAGCCGATTCATAGCTCAGTCCACTATCATTTGTGAGCCAATCTTTATGATGTTAAAGAAGGAAACAGCTGCTAAATGGACCAATGAATGTCAAAAAGCCTTCGACAGAATCAAGGAGTACTTGTCAACATCACCAATTTTGGTCCAGCCAGAGCCAAGTAAACCTCTATTACTCTATCTTGCAATATTGGATGGAGCATTCGGTTGTGTTCTGGGCAACATGATGAAACATGGAGAAAAGAGCATGCCATCTATTATCTCAGCAAGAAGTTTACCCCGTACAAGACCCGATATTCTTTAATGGAATGCACCTGTTGTGCTCTGACTTGGGCCAGAAATCGAGGCACTATTTCTGTGCTTATACCACGTATCTCAAATCAAGAATGGACCCATTGAAGTACATCTTCTAGAAGCCCATGCCCACCAGCAAGCTAGCCAAGTGGCAGATCCTGCTATGTGAATTCGACATTATCTATGTGACTCAGAAAGCAATCAAAGGATAGGCAGTAGCGGATCACCTTGCTGAAAACCCTGTGGATAGAGAATACGAGCCCATAAAGGCGTAATTTCCGGATGAAGATGTTTCATTTATAGGGGATGACATTGTAGAGTCCTATCACTGTTGGAGGATGTTTTTTGATGGAGCAACAAATTTCAAAGGAGTTGGCAAATGGGCAGTTCTAGTATCAGAAACTGGCTAGCATTATCCGATATTTACCAAGCTCAGGTTCCCGTGCACCAACAATATGGCCAAGTACAAAGCCGGCATCTTAGGGCTCAAGCTGGCCATTGACATAAACATTTAAGAGTTGCTAGAGATCAGAGATTCAGACTTCCTTAAATGTCACACCTCCTTTTTCACACTACAACTCGCAAAGGCGTAGAAAAGGGAGTTTTTCCAATTAAAGGACAATCAAAACGAGATTTATTTATTCAAAGATTTCAGAGTCACCACTTGGGATAATTAATGATGTCCCAAGTCACCGGTTTAAAATCCCGAATCGAGGAAGGTTTGAGGTGCGAACCAAAAATCTAGATAAGGAATTTTGTTAACCTAGGAGGTGTTATGAATTCCCAAATTTCGTGGTTCTAGCGCGGTCGCCCAACTTTTATATTCGGCTTAATTATTGATTTTAATACATTTTGAACCTATGTGCATTTTATATTTTTTAACCACTTTTATTTAATTTTAAGAAGATTGCAACATTGTTAAAACACGTCACATAAATGCACCCGCAGTCTTCGACATATTTTAACATTGTTGAGATTTGGATTTGGATCACATAAATACGCACCCGAGTTTAGGAAGGTAAATTATTTAAATAATGCGCCCAAAGCAATTATTTGTGATTAACTTTGTGAGAGCCATAAAAATTTTCTAATAGCGCGCTTCGAATTCTAAGGACTTTAAAAGAAGTAATTAATTAAGGGCCACATATTTAAGATTGTTGCAGAGGAACTGAATAATAGTAAGAATCTCAAAACAGTTAATCAAAGCTATAATTCACCATTATGCCTACAATTACTAATATCCTATCATTTGTCATAGAAAGGATCAACCAACTTCCAGTCCTTAAATTGGGCCACACTAATAAATACTTTGGCCAAAAATATTTGTTCAAATACTTGCGTAACCCATCTCAATTTTAGAGTTCTATGGCCTAAACAAATAATGTATAGGCTTAATTTAATCCCAATAGCTAAACAAGATCTATCGCACATAAATCAGTTGTAACAATTTAAAAACTACCAACTCATTTATGATAAAATGCATGAATAATTAGATACAGTAATCAATGTCAAAAAATTTATACATATTTCAAGTTCTTAACCAACTAAGTATTGACATGCTCTTTTAAACCATCAACAAGTAACAAAAGGAAAGGAACTTAAAAAAAAAAGAGATTTCTAGTAATTTATGAAACAGAACAATTTGGACTAATCTGAAACAAAGACGAATATACAATAAAATAAAGGAAACGTCATTTTTCAAATCGGAAGGAAACTACAAGAAACAATTATTTCCATCTTCTAAGAACCTCCACTGCACTGTATTCCCTTTTATTAAAATGCATTACCTTAAAGATTCAAATCGATGCCATATGAAAGTGCATTTCCCTTTAACATCCACATACAAGGCAGAGTGCAGAAGTACTAAGGAAGACATAACTCTAGCTTCTAATAGAATTGAACCAATTGGAGAAATAAATTATTAAACTCAATATCACAAACAATTGGACATCACTTCACTGTTCAAACATTCATCACTAAATATATCAAAATACAAAGGGGTACTTCTGACTTTACTGATGAAAAAAAAATTGACCCTTTCCCGTAAACTCCGAGATCTCCGCTCCTTTTGTAAAGTGAAAAATTGAGAAATAAAAACCACACAAGAATTTAACGTGGAAACCCAAAACCGGGAAAAACCACAACCGTTGTCAAAAGACAACAACCGACCACAATGTGAAAAATTCTCACAATTACATAAACCTCAGTAAATTCTCCTAACAAACAGCGTTAGAAATGCATTCGGTTTGGTACATTTGAAAACATAACTTAAGCCCCCTTATATAGGCAAGCCTCCAATCTAGTCTTTAACATTTTTCCAATGTGGGATAATGACCCTTCTCATTTTTAAACAAAATCCCAACAAACTCCACCTTGATTAAAAATGATCATAGCAGCAGTTATGCGCCATACTCCACATTGCTGAACACCTGTCATACTCCACCATAAAGAGTATCGCCACTTAAAATAAACAATTCTAAGAATTTCAACTTCGGCTCATGTCGAAAAACACCTTGCTGATTATTATGGTGCAACCTCCACTATTGGCTCTCCTTGGAAGTCCATCAACTATCGACATAACTGTTTCATCACACACCTTGCATTCCTGCCAAACTAATGCCCGTGTGTAATTCCGCTATTAATCTCACATCCTTCACCATGGAAAATAGCGGCATGCCATAAGGATGTACATGTCTTTGGGTCATATAAGATCATATGGGTCCCTCTCAAAGACCATATTAACAGCATCACTTGACTTGGAGCCTGTAGCCGAACCTGCTCCACTTGCTGGACAATCCTTCTTCATGTGTCCAGGCTCTCCACACTTCCAGCAAACAACATTCCGCTTCATGGGGTTCCTCTTTTCCTTTCATTTTCCGTAGCACATATACACACTTTCAGATGAAGTATCCCTCCCATCTCCTTTGAGTCTTCTTTCTTCTGAGATGAGCGTGTTGATAACTTCTGAAAGATCCACCTGCTCCTTCCCATGGAGCAATATTGGCTTCATGTGCACAAAAGACGAAGGAAGAGACCAGACGAGCCTTAAGGCTTGATCCTTCTCATCTATCTTCACCCCAATAGTTTCAAGCTCAGAGACAATCCCACTGAGAACACTCAATTCATCCGAGATTTTAGTACCCTCACCCATACGCAATGTATGAAATTGTTCCTTCAGGTACACCCGATTTGAGACTCCCTTTGTTTGATACAACTTTTTCAATTTTTTCCATAGCTCCTTGGCCGTCGCAATTCCATGCACATTTGCAAGGACATTCTTTGCCAATGATAACTGTATTGCACTTGCAGCTCTAAAATCCAAATAATCCCATTCTTCATCTCTCTTGCTTGATGAATCATCGCTAGAACCTGCTTCTAGTTTTCCCTTCAGGGCCTTGTGTAGACCTGATTGAATCAATATATCCCTGACTTGAACTTGCCACAAGCCAAAATTGATTCTTCCATCAAAATTTCTCCATATCAAACTTGATGCTTCCCATTGTAACCGTATCGCTGACCAATATCCGTGGATGAAAAACACTTGCTTAGAACATCGTCTGTAGCTCGTGAACAGCACACCAGGTAAGTTCCCAGGAAAGAGAGGTGGGTCCGGCGTGACCACTTAATTACCAAGTCTTTCCTAGCCAGAGCTCACCTAGACATGTACTACCAAACTTGATTCTAACCGCCAGAATTCACCACAAGCCTCGATACTCCAATTGCACCAACTTCCCCTCCTACAAGCTTCTTGAACCAAAAAATCTTTTCTGATGGGGAAGATCAGCCAAAGCTGCGACCACAGAGCATACTAAGATTTCCCCCTCAAGCTAGGCGACCTCGCTCTGATACCACTTGATGGAAAAAAATAATTGAGCATTTCCTGTAAACCCCGAGATCTCTGCCCCTTTCGTAAAGAGAAAAATTGAGAAATAAAAACAACACAAGAATTTAACGTGGAAACCCAAAACCGGGAAAAAACCACAACCGTTGTCAAAAGACAACAACCGACCGCTATGTGAAAAATTCTTACAATCACATAAATCTCAGTACATTCTCCTAACAAACGGTGTTAGAAATGCATTCGGTTTGGTACATTTGAAAACATAACTTAAACCCCTTATATAGGCAAGTCTCCAAACTACTCTTCAAACATTTTTTCAATGAGGGATAATGACCCTTCTCATTTTTAAGCAAAATCCCAACATTTACCTTTTAGACAAACAAGCAGTAAAGCTCAGCAATTCCAGAATAAAATAGCAAAATCAGCGGAAATCGAGCGGCAAATCCACGGCTCTTAAAAAGCTTGAAATCACTGATTTCTCAAGTGCAAACTAAACGACAAGCGAACGAAGCTGAAGCTCAGCAAATCCACAGTACGGCAGCAAAACCAGAAAACTTGTAATTCAAAATAGCCTTCTAAAACCAGAAACGCTCAAGCCATGAAGCGAAAAATTTGAACAGCCTTTTAATGGCTTTCCTTTCGATTTTTTGTGAAGTTTTCTAGATCTTAATCTTTGAAGTGCCAAGTTCTTCTCTCCGTAATCCAGGCGTATGTGTGTGTGTTAATGAAATCAGCGAGGAGGGATTTGATCGGAGATGATGGAAGGGAAGGCTAGCTCTAGTTTCCCGTTTTTGTTCAGAGTGAGAGAAAAACGAGATATGATAATGTCTTCTCTCTAATGAAAGAGGTCTAGGGTTTTAATTTTAAAAAAGGGTAAAATGGGTCGCGCAGGCGAGTTTGACCCGTTTTCTTGGTCTGGGATGGTGAGCAGTTCGGTTGGTCTGAATTGGACACTATTTGGGTATAGAATTTGGCCCAAATTCAAATTAAACTCTTTTTTCCAAATTCCTTTCTTTATTTTTTTAATTTTTAATTTTCTTTTAGTTAAAATCCTACAAATTAAAAATTTTACATTATCTAAAAATGAAAACTTGAACTGATTAGGTAACTATAAAAATTATAGACAACACTTAATTCTATGTTAGAAGTAAAAAATCAATAAATAAAAATTAAAAGACAAAAAATGTAAAAATGAGCTATTGTTGTGATTTTTAAATTTTGATAAAACAAATGCGTATTATTAATCCTAAAATTGTAAAAACAAATCATAAATGCAATGCATGATAATTTGGTATTTTAGTAATTTAAATAAATTAAACATAGCTGGAGAAAGGCAAATAATTAAGACAATTTTACAAGATTTGTAAAATGGCAAATATTTAACAAAAAACTATTTTTCTTGGGATTTAATAGTAGTATTTAGTATATGGCAAAAATCACGTGCTCACATTATACATCAGTTCCGAGAAGAATGGGTGACTAAGAATTCCAAGATACTCTTGTAGTTCCTTCATGTACAGGAGTTGAGGAAGAGATTCACAAACATAGTTCGTCATGTTCCCAGAGTCCAGAATGAGTTTGACGACGCATTGGCAATCCTATCATCTATGATACAACATCGAGATAAGAATTTCATAGATCCTATTCCGGTAAAAAATTCATGACCAACCAGCTTACTGTGCTCAGGTCAAAGAAGAGACAGATGGAAAACCTTCGTTTCACAATGTTAAGGAATACTTGGCAAAAGGAGAATGCCCGGAGCTTGCAAATACCACTCAGAAGTGCACACTTCGGAGATTATCTAACAATTTCTTTCACAGCGGAGGAATCCTGTATAGGAGGACTCTTGATTTGGGGTGATTAAGGTGTGTTGACGCAAAGGAAGCACCTAAAATGCTAGAAGAAATCCATGTTGCGGTCCACATATGAACAGTTTTGTCTTATCCAAAAGATACTCTGAGCAGGTTATTTTGGATGACTATGGAAAGGGGCTGCATCCAGTATGTCCTAAAATGCCATCACTGTCAGATACATGCAGACATGATAAAGGTGTCTCCAAATGAGCTTAGTGCAACAAGCTCGCCATGGCCTTTCACCACTTAGGGAATAGATGTCATCGGACCTATCGAGCATGCCACATCAAATGGGCAAAGACTTTGTTTGCGACCACATTATTTGTCGGTTCGGAATTTTGGATTCAATCATCACTGATAATGGTTCCAATCTCAACAGCGACTTGATGAAGGCCATGTGTGAAACTTTCAGGATAAAACACAAGAATTATACAGCTATAGACCTCAAATGAGTGTAGCCGTAGAAGCCGCCAATAAGAATATCAAGAAGATACTAAGGAAAATAATAGAAAAGCATAAGCAGTGGCACAAGAAGCTATTATTTTCTTTTTTGGAGTACCGCACCACAGTTCGCACATCAACGAGAGCAACTCCTTATATGCTGGCTTATGGTACAGAGGTAGTCATTCCTGCCGAGGTAGAAATTCCCTCGTAAAGAATCATACAGGAAGCAAAACTCGACGACGTAGAATGACTAAAGAGTCGCTACGAGCAGTTAACCCTTATAGATGAAAAAAGAATGAACGCAGTTTGTCATGGTCAACTTTATCAGAATAGAATGTCCAGAGCCTTCAACAAAAGATTCAAGCCAAGACAATCCACACCAGGACAGTTGGTATTGAAGAAAATCTTTCTACATCAAGATGAAGCCAAAGGGAAATTCTCTCCCAACTTGCAGGGTCCGTACATAGTTCACCAGGTTCTAACATGATGAGCCCCCATACTTGCAGAAATGGACAGAGAAGTTTGGCCGAAGCCGATCAATTCAGATGCAGTAAAGCGATACCATGTGTAACATTTATGATTTTATTATATGATATAATTTGAACTATGTCTGACCCGATTCCCATTTTAGAGGGGATACGTAGGCAACATTATGAGTTCGGTCACAATTCGATAAAATTTTCATTTCCCCCTGATATTGGAAATTGGGGTAGAATTTCAAGGACCCCCAAAAATTTCGAAGTTGATTCTAGCCATTTACCCCAAGCAGACATCAAAAGCAGCAACCCAGTAAATTGGGGTAGAATTTTGAGGAGGACCCTCAAAATTCTGGGCGGAAAGAGGTTGCAATGTCTTGAACCGCGCCGCAGTCGTTGATTCATCTAAAGGAAAACTATATTCAATTATGTATTTATGTTATATTTCTACTAATTCATGCATGTCTATTATCGAAATTACTTTGTTTAGCAACGCTAGCCCAATGATATACGACATTATCGAAAAGCGGAGCTGAGTAGGACAAGCGAAGTCCACAAGGATACGAACTAACCTTTCCCCTCTATAAAACTCACAATTTTTCTTTGGATGCATGCACTCAAGTCACAAAATCATCAGATATTCCTGCACACTCACACTTCTCCAAAATACAACTCTCAGAATCATCGCCTATCTACAATTGCTATCTGCACACGATATCCCCAGCATCTACAATATCACAATCAGCTATTAGCTAAGAGATTTTACTAATATTCTTCTTTTACTTTTCTGCACTGCATAAGGTTACCTTTCTACCTACCAAGACTAAGCATTGTCTTTATATGTATTCTCCTGCATTGCATAAGGCTACCTTTCTACCTTCTGAGACTAAGCACTGTCTCCATCTGCATTCTCCGACATTGCATAAGGCTACGTTTCTGCCTTCAAATTCTGAGCATTGTCTCCATCTTCATTCTCCTACATTGCATATGGCTACCTTTCTGCCTTCATAGACCAAGCACTATCTCCATCTGCATTCTCCTACATTGCATAAGGCCACATTTCTGCCTTCCGAGACTAAGCATTGTCCCCATCTGAATTCTCTTGCATTGCATATGGCTACCTTTCTACCTTCCGAGGTTAAGCTCTACCTCCATCTGCATTCTCCTACATTGCATAAGGCTACCTTTTTGCTTTCCGAGGTGAATCTCTACCTTCATGTTCAATCTACTGCATTGCATAAGGGTACCTTTCTGCCATTCGAGACTAAGCACTGTCTCCATCTGCATTCTCTTATATTGCATAAGGCTGCCATTCTGCATTCCGAGGTTAAGATCTACTCCATTTGCATGGCTAAAATAACGCCACCTTTATTTAGATTCCGCATGGCTGAAATAATATCACCTTTATTTAAAATTGACATTGGCTAAAATATCGCCACCTTTATTTAGATTCCGCATGGCTGAAATAACGCCACCTTTATTTAGATTTTGCATAGGCTGAAATATCGCCACCTTTATTTAAATATCGCATCATCTGCAATATCGCCACCTTTATCTAAATTATGCATTAACTGATATATCGCCACCGTTATTTAAATCTTGCATCGGCTGAAAGATCTCTATCTTCAAGCGTTTCATGGGCCGAAAGATCACAAAATTGTCCAAAGGCATCCTTATTCAGAGGCACCATTGCATAGCCCGAGAAAGCCATGCCATGGCTTTAGGACCCCCCATTTTATCTTTTGCATAACATTATTCAAAGGCATCATGCTTCGGAGGTATCATTCTTATAATCCGAGAACATCATTTCATATCTTGCGAATCTTTTATCATGCGCCTCATGGCCCAGGACATCATGGTCTGAGGACGTCATCGTAACCGTCCGAAGACAGCATTCATGGTCCAATGAGAACTTGCATCCCATTTAAATTTATACCCAGTATATGTTCGTATTGCTCATTTGTAGGCAAATCGGCTAGCAACAGCCGTCTCAGTAGGAGAGATCCCATTCCGGTTTCCGCAGCCTACTAGAGTTTGACCATCCATCGCGCCCGTTCTCGGAAAAATATCCATCGGCATATTCGGTCGTCGGATCCCAAACTACATATCGCCTGATTTTTATAGAACCAGGGATATGTAGGCATCTTAGGAACCATAGCTCGGTCAAAATTCTTCAAATCGTTTCGTTCGGTTAAATTGGCCATCATATCTTTACCCAACAACTCTTTCATCCTTCCCAGATAAAGAGGGGCAGCTGTTGATACCCAATTTTTTTCTATGTATTTTCTTACAAAGTATTTTGAAAAAATAGCATGTACATGCATATATAAGCATGGCCAAGTGTTTTGGTATTTTACCTAATTTTTAAAGACTTTCAAAATTAATTTATTGTTTATTTTAGCAGTATAAAATCCAATAATTATTCCCGAAGGTTATCATTTTGGTGAATGACCTATTTTATTCTCTTGTTCACACCAAAATATAGGTAAGGTGATTTTTGTATATTTTAATGAATTTATTTGGGATTTAAAAGACTTAATTGCATATAATTACAATTGTAGCCTACTTTAATATTAATATCATTTTATAGTTGTAAAGTTGGGTCAAATATTTTTAAATTAATATTTATATACTATTAATTATTACAGTACTTTTAATTTGCTTTTAAAATTATTTTACTTGTTTTTATAAAATAAAAGGAGAAGATTGGCTATTTAATATTTAGCCCTATTTTTATTTCAATAATAGCCCCATTACATTGCGATTGTAGCCGTGAATTTGAATCAATTAAACCAGCCCAATTCCATTTGTATCAAACCTACGACCTAATTCCAAATGACCTGCCCGGTTCCTACTATTGATCCAGGTCGTTGATCAGTTTGATCAACGACCATAAATCGCCCTTACCTTTTTTAACTCCAAACGACTACCCTAATCCCTCATTTCCATCTCTCAGACGCCTTTGAAACCTCTTATCTCTCAAACCCTCCCAAACTCTCCGAAACCCTAGTCTCCTTCTACCACTCTTCAACCACTACTCCACCGGAATCTATGGCTTCTTAGGCCATGGATGGTTGGTACTCACTCCCGTCCATCAGTAAACCGTGGTTGTTCAAAGCTTCGAGATCGAACCTCGATGGTTGTAGATCTATGGCTTCCAGGCTATTACCCCGGCATATTCAAGCACTATGAGCCTTTTCGACTCAGGATCTGACTTTTCTCAAGACCCTTCTCATTTTTAGGTTTTCTCTGAAACCCTAAGCATTCTGAGGTTCTTTAATTGCTTATTTTTCTTAGATATAGAAAATGTCTATGTCCTATTGAACTTTTTAAAGTCGTTTAATTTCGGTATAGGGTTTCTGAAATGATTTTCAAAGGCATCTTTCTGATTCTTTTGTTCTTTCTTTATCTGTGTTTGTCTGTGTTATGCTCGTATGACTTCTCTTACTATGCATGTACTGTTCTTCTACATTCTTTTTCTACTATACATGTTACTCTTGTACTCACATGTTAATCCGTGTTATGTTTTCCTTACTCCTCTACTATATGTGTTTACAGTGAGTTCTTTGATGTTGTTCTCTTTACTGGACTATGTTTATGTGCTTAATAAGCATGATTCATCTATTTTTTCCCAAAGTTTGTATCACTTTTTCTTCTGAACTTGTTTAAGTTTTGAGTTTTCTCAGAATGTGTTCTCCATGCTCTTAATTGTGTATCGTGTATGTTTATTTCTCATAAGTCTTTGGAAAAGACGTCTGAACCTTTATCGAGTGGCTTGCCTTCTCATCTCTATTGTGTGGTTCATCTTGAAACCTCGATTAAGGGTTTCCTTTGGCGATTTTGATTTTTATGTTTGAATTAGGGTTCCAATTTGAGACCCTGGGCTCTCAGACTCATTGTGAGTTTACAAATTGGACTTGTACCCTTTTTGCTTACAATTTTGAACCTCTCTTCAATTAACCTCTCTTCTAAATAATTTGATAGTCCTTTATTGATTCACATATTTTTGTTCTTTATATATACAAGATCCGTTCTTTCAAAAGTATTTTACCAAGTAATTGATTGATTTTGAAATCCTTTAATGGGGCTAATTGATTGCTACTGATTGCCTTTAAATTAAACCTTTCTTTACCCCTTTCCTGACTTGGATCATTTGAGTAAAAGCATGTAAGTTTGATTTTCCTGGCTGTTTGATTGATTCCCTTTTCTTATTTTTCACAAATCGTATACTATTGGACTTTGCCTTAAATAACTCTTGTGTATTTACCCCTTCTTGTATTACTTAGGGGAAAGTATTAATCAAATTCTTTCCTTAAATATCTTCTACCCATTTGAAATCAAATCCCTTAACTAAAAGGGAAATTCTGTGTGATTGATTGCAAAGTACTTACTTACCTTTCTTACTTGCTTCTCTGCACTATAAAAGGGACTACCCTTCTACACTTTTAAGGCACTTTGAATGGAATAGCTCGAACTTTTTTCTTTCAACTTACACACCTACAACACTGCTTTCAGTTCAATACTCTCTCAACACTCTGTGTTTCTGAGATCTTTTGGAACTATTTGCTTATATATTGGATTTTCAAGACTACTGTTTTTACCTGTTTTCCCTGAAACTGGTATGTCTGCTTTAATTTTTCTGCCTCTCCCCTATGTGTTTACTTTATAGTTTCAGCATTCTTGATTACTTTTTTGCCCATGTTCAGTGATTAAACTATGTATGTTCTTTCCTTGCATTTATTTCTATTGTGAATCCCTACCCCGTATTCTACACTATGTGTTTGAGTTAAGATTTGGGCCTGGCATTATCATAATTACTGCTCAGGTCTGAACTTGATCTTCAATAGATCCTAACTCCTAAGATTTGGCTAACAGGCTAGTCAGGGGTGTGGCAGCATTCCTGACTGTTAGGCATGAACACTAACCTGCCCTGGCCTTCTCTAATTCCCCTCTATACACTTACACTTACTCTTAGACTCTAAGTTCTGCCCCACCTATGAGCCTTGCTTTGGAACCTCGAGTTCCTCTCTAAACTTGGATATTTAAGGGCTGGCCCTTCCACACTACACTATAATCTCATTTTGCAATGGTATTCGGGGTGTAAGCACTGTTCGAAGACCCTTTGAGGTTCTTAGGGAACTTTGACACATCCCAAAAAAGAGAAAGGTCTTGGGAAAGTGATCCTGGAAGTTGGTTTATCTCATATTGTTAGACCTTGAGTCTGAATTTATGCTGTTTGGTTGTAGCTTGAATTTTTATGTAGTTTTTTAATATTTTTTTATTCATTAGGGTCTGTAGTAATTTGTAATAACTATGGGGTTCTAGTAAAAAAAAAAGGAGGGTCATTTATGTATGTATTTGGGTAGACAGCATGCTTATAGGGGTTACTATTTTAAAATTCTGCATTTATGCATAACATATAGAACTCCTACCTATAAGTTCCTACATATAGAAATCATGTATAAGTTGTACATTATGCCTATAATATTGTTTCATTACTGCATTAGAAACCATGCCTATAAGTTGTGCATTAATAAATCATGATTATAGTTTTGTTTTCTACATCTCTGCATATACGTATGTCATTAGGCAAATAATAATAGGTTAGTAATAATCAAACTTCATTCTACATACCATGCCTATAAGACTCCTGCACTTACGTAATCGTCTTAAAACCAACAACGCTTAGAAATCATGCCTATAAGATGTAATCTGTTGAATCGGCTTCGTCTACTTCATCCGTGAGTTTAAAAATCAGTAGCAAGGTGGTTTAAAATCTGCAGAACTTTTATTTATAAAACCAGTAACCTTTCTTTTAAATCAGTACGCCTTCTGCATTGTGAGATATCATGCTTATAGAACTTATCTAGGCAAACAGGTAGGTAATTAATCAATTGTAATCAGTCCCTAATAAACTAGAATCAGACAAGGCCTAATTCGGACTTCTCTTATGAGAAATATGTGATAAAGCAGCATATCCTAACGCTTTAAATTTAATTCAGACTATAACCAGTATTTGAAGTCATGCTAGATAATTAGCTTCTTTAAGTGAGGAGGCCTGTTGGAGCCTTTAATCTGCTATGTGTTTCCCCTAACTGCATTATGTGTTTTGTTTGTCGCCTTACACTTTTATCATTTTAAACTCTAAAAAAGCCTCCAACTCACCTCCCCTCCCCCTTAGGATTAGTAGTCACAAATGCCTCAGGGACTGATAGGATTGGGACGGGTAAATAGCATGCAATAAGTAACGATACTATTCCGCGTTTTAATACCTTAACAGGATATAAAACTAGGACCCCCTCCCCCTTTACTTGTTTCACTTATTGTTTAAATCTTTTCTTAAAATTTCTGCCCTCTTTAC
Organism: Nicotiana benthamiana; assembly: GCA_034376525.1. Lineage (NCBI taxonomy): Eukaryota > Viridiplantae > Streptophyta > Magnoliopsida > Solanales > Solanaceae > Nicotiana > Nicotiana benthamiana. Next base: position 25,658,135 of record CM067340.1, on the reverse strand, counting down.
TTCTCCTCAAATTTCGATTTACTTGCAATACAATGTGAATACTCCCTATATTTGAACCCTTGTTTGTTTAGTTGTTAAGTGACGTCACAATTATAACATGGCCGGGAAGCACACTAGTGGATCTTGAGGGATGCCTAACATCTTTCCCTCGAGATAATTTCATGCCCTTACCCAACCTTTGGTTTTCTAAATTAAAATTCATTTTTAGTGTCCTAATGCACTTTAATCATTATGTAGCGACTCTTCAATTGCAAACTCAATTTTCAAAAAGAAATGAGTTATCCGTCCAAATATCATAAACTTGATTTCGCTTTAGAAAAAAAAATATCAACAATGGCTAGTGCTTATTATATTTGAAAGAATCTGTCTAACTAACTTAGCTGACCTCTAACTTACTGTTAACTCCCTTTAACTAACTTTAAATCATCTAGCTGACGTGGCCTTGAACTGAATTGTTCTTAATATGTAATTTGTGTATCAAGAGGAGCAAAATAAATGAATAGGGTGTCAGCTATGATAAGTAAGGGTCTGAGGGATTGTTGATTTTGGATTTTACTATATGGGTACATGAATAGGTTGAAATGAAATTGGAGAGGAAATGCCAGAGATTGAAGCAGGTGAGAGCACACGTGGTAAGATGGAAAAAGTACTATAAGACACGTGCAAACTTGAAAAGATTATCAATGAAATTGGGCCAACTTCACCGTACAATTCATAGAGCCTTTTGTACAATAGTAGAATGCTGTGTTCCTACACCCTTAGACATTTATATAAAATAGAAATATGTATATTGATTAGTGTATGTGTTCCACGTTATGTATTATCAATGTATGGTGTAGACTATTGTACAATGAATGCAATTGATGTATTATGACTGTTGGTTTTGAAAGGATAACTAACCAATACCTTAGAATGATATTCATGATGTTTCTATGTACTACTATAAACCTCACGTGAAAATATATTGAACCCTAAAATCTTCATAAACTTTCGGTTTTTCAACCAACCCCCCTCCCCCACCCCAAAATTATATTTCTTTTCATGTTAAAAATCTCTCATTGCATTTTCAGAGGTGCGTTTAGTACACGCTTTTAATTGTTTTAAAAAAAATGTCATGTAGCATTTCATGTGGCTATTTAACTCAGCCTAAAAATTGCCTAAACTATCACTTTTTTATAAGTTACCTACTTAAATTATGTGTTGTCCCTAAAATTAACCCCTTCTCTCTCCCTCCTCCCCCGAACTATATTCCCTTATATATTAACACCCCATGTTGAACTTTTAAAGGTACATCTATCTAACTATATTAACTTATGGTTTGTACAATGTTTATATCTAGGGTACTCATGATGTATTACTCTCGAACGATTGACGAATTATAAGAGTTTTGGCCAAAATAATATATAATATATAGTGTTAATTTTAGGTTTAATTGTGATTGTGCTTTTGTCACGACTCAAATCCCGGTCGTAATGGCGCCCGACACAGTGCCAGGCAAGCCCAACCAATTTAATAATCTCAACCATTTTTATACAGTTCATGAATTAATTAATAAAGATAAATTGCTAAGTCATCATACTGAAAGTCAGAAATAGAGTTAAAATATGCGGAAATCCTGAATACCAACACTACTATACAACCCGAAGAATCCGATGTCACAAGTCTGAGCCTCTAATACATGAGTATTAACCTACTATCGTTCGAAAGAAATGCAAAAATGAGTCAATAAGATAGAAGGGAAAATCAGGACTGCTAACGTCATGCAGCTACCTTGATACTCCCGGATAAGCTGTTCGGCAGAGATGTCCTCACTCAGCCTCAGATGCACCAGGACCTGCACACAAAGTGCATGGAGTAATGTGAATACTCCGACCCGGTGAGTAATTAACATAAATAAAGGCTGAAAATAAGAAATCTTGAATATGCATAAGGTAACTATATAAATACAACAACCTAAACCAAATAGTATTAAATCAGTAAACCCATAACAACAATCATGAAAATGCTATAACAGATAAATAAGTAAATGACATGCAATTATGACAAGCAACAAATAGTACGGTACTCTCTAGTACCCGCTGTGGCGTACAACCCGCTCCTTTATTTATCATCGACGGCGCTCACTAGGGGTATACAGACTACGATAGGCGCCCCTTATGGCCCAAGCACAATAATAAGCCATCTTGTGGCATCAACTAGGCCCTCGGCCTCATATCAATATCAATATAATACCATTTCGGCGTGCAACTCGATCCCATACTCAGTCCAAAATCACATATGCCCCTCGGGCACAATAATATAGAAATATTTAGCCTAATCATCATTAAAAATATTAATTAAGTTTTAAGTTTGACAAAAGGTGGCTGTGTTTGCGAAACTGTATTAAGTACTAGGACTGAGTTTAATAATATATAAAAATGGTAAGAAACAGGTATTAGCAATCCCTGAAGGATTCAATCAATTGGCACGGAGCCCAAATATGACAATCAGCTCAAATCATAATGATAACAGGTGATATTCAGTCAAATACGCAGTAAATCCATCTATCTGGACGGACCAAGTCGCAATCCCCAATAGTGCTCTACCCCACGCTCGCTATCCGGTGTGCAAGTCACCTCAAAATAGCACTAAGATGTGCAAATCCAGGTTTTCAAACCCTAAGGACATCATTTACATCTATTACTCTCCTCAAGCCGGCCAAAATCCTAGCTCTTATATGCCCTTGCCTCTCAAATCAACTTCCTCGTGCGTCGAATCTACTCAAAACCACAATGAATACGTCACAATATGCCAATGGAACAATGCCCAATCGAAAACAAATAAAAAATAGCAAAAATCTCGAAATTAGCAAAATCTATGCCCCGGGCCCACTTCTTGAATTCTAGAAATTTTTTTATAAACGGATTTCTTATCTCGCCAGGAGTCTATACATATCAAGAACTCTCAAATATGAGCTCAAAGGGCCCTTCAAAACCAAATTTGAAATATCAAATTTCAAGCCCTAGTTCTTCCATTTTTTTCCATGTTTTCATGAAGTTCTAGTTTGATTCTACAATTAAATCATGTTTTTACTTTATAGAACTTACCTCCAATTAATCCTCTTCAAAGACCTCTTCAATTCTCGTCCAAAAGCTCTCAAAGATGCTCAAAAATGGTGAAAATAAGGCTTAGCTCGCGGATGAAATATTATTAAAACCCTTCTGCCTAGCTGATAGTTAACTCTATGCGAACGCGAGGGCTCTCTCGCGTTTGCGATGAAGAAACTTGCTTCAGACCAAAATTATTGTTCGCGAACGCGGTACCCCACCCGCGAACCCAAAGCTTCCACAACCTTAACTATGCGAACGCATCCCCATGTCCGCAAATGCGATGAACAAAACCAACAGAACCTCAGATCCTTCTATGCGAACGCATGCAACCTTCCGCGAACGCAAAGCACCAGCTCTCACACTTATGCGAATGCAAGCCCCAGGCTGTGAACGCGAAGAGCAATACTGAAGCACCCAAATCCTTCTATGAGAACGCAAGGGTCCTCCCGCGATTGCAAGGACCAAAATTCTGGTGCACTGACTGCTGCATTTTCTGCAACTTTCTAAGTCAAAAACTTCCCGTTTAGCCATTCGAAACCAACCCAAGGCCCCCTGGACCTCAAAAAGCACCAACACATCCTAAAACATCATTCAAACTTGTTCCAATCATCAAAACAACTCATCCAACACTAAAACCATCAATTCGCATCGAATTAAAGCCTAAGTTCTCATGAAACTTCCGAAACACGCATTCGATCAAAAATCCAACCAAAACACCTCCGAATGACCTGAAAGTTTTCACACACATCTAAAATCACCTAACGAAGCTACAGAAACTCTCAGAATTCAATTCCAAACCTCGGATCAAAATCTCACCTATCAACCGGAATTCGCCAAAATACTAATTTCACCAATTCAAGCCTAATTCTACACCGGACCTCCAAAATCACTTCTGATCACACTCCTAAGTCACAAATCATCCCCCTAAACTAACTGAATCATCGGAATTCACATCCAAGACCTCTAACTCATAGGTCAATATCCGGCTGAATTTTCCAAACTAAGCTTTCCTTAAAGAGACTAAGTGTCTCATTTCGTTCAAAAATTCATCCTAACCAACTTGATCACACACGACACTGATAATGAAGAATAAAAAAACAGAAAATGGGGGAAACGAGGCGGCAACTCATGTGACAACGGATCGGGTCATCATATCCTCCTCAACTATAACAAATGCTCGTCCTTGAGCGAGTCAAGAAACATACCTGAAGCTTCAAACAGGTGGGGGTATCTACTCCGCATTTCCCGCTCGGTCTCCCAGGCAGTCTCCTCCAGGGGCCGACCTCTACACTACACCTTCACCGAAGCAACATCTTTTGACCTCAACTTTTGAACCTGACGATTCAAAATGGTTGCTGGCTCTATATCATAAGTCAAATCACCCTCCAACTGAACCATGCTAAAATCCGGAACATGGGGCGGGTCCCCAATATACATCCGGAGAATAAAAACAGGGAAAAATGGATGCACGCTCGACAATCTGGGTGGCAAGGCAAGCTCATAAGCCACCTCCCCAATCCTCCTTAGTACCTCAAAGTGCCCAATAAACCGCGGACTAAACTTTCCTTTCTTTCCGAATCTCGTAACTCCCTTCGTAGACGAGACCTTTAACGGGACCTTCTCACCGACCATGTAGGATACATCTCGGACCTTCCTCTTCGCATTACTCTTTTGCCTCGAGTACGCTGTACGGAGTCTCTCTTGAATCATCTTCACCTTCTCTAATGCATCCTGAACCAAAATTTTCCCCAACAATCTAGCCTTATCGGGCTCGAACCAACCAACTGGATATCTACACCGTCTCTTATACAAGGCCTCATATGGTGCCATCTGAATGCTGGACTGATAGCTATTGTTTTAGGCAAACTCTCCAAGCGGTAGAAATCGATCCCATGACTGTCCAAAATTAATTACACAGGCGCATAACATATCTTCTAATATTTGAATGGTTTGCTCGGACTGTCCATCCGTCTAAGGGTGAAATGCTGTGCTCAACTACACCTGGGTACCTAACTCTAGGTGAATAACCTGCAAAAAATGAGGGGTAAACTGAGTTCCCCGATCTCATATGATGGAAACTAGGCCACCATGCCACCGAATAATCTCCCGAATATAAATCTCTGCCAGCCGCTTTGAAGAATAAGTAGTACAAACTGGAATGAAGTGCGCGGACTTGGTCAGCCTGTCTACAATCACAAAAATGGCATCAAATTTCTTCAAAGTCCCTGGGAGTCCGGTAACAAAATCCATAGTGATCCTCACCCACTTTCACTCAGGAATAACCATTTGCTGATGCAAGCCACCAAGTCTCTGATGCTCATATTGCATCAGTTAAAAGTTAAGACACCAGGCTACATTCTCCACAATATCTCTCTTCATCCTCCGCCACCAATAGTGTTGTCTAAGATCCTGATACATCTTCACGTCACCCGGATGGATGGAATATCGCGAGATATGGGCCTCCTCCAATATCAACTCCCAAAGCCCATCCACATTGGGCATGCAAATCCTGCCCTGCATCCTCAATACACCATCATCTCCAATGGTCACATCCCCAGAATCCTCATTCTGAGCCATGTCCTTAAGGACAAGTAAATACGGACCCTAATACTGACACTCTGTGATGCAGTCATACAAGGAAGACCGAGAAACCACACAAGCAAACACCCAGATGGGCTCAGAAATATCTAGTCTCACAAATTGATTGGCCAAGGCCTGAACATCAACTACAAGTGGCCTCTTCTCAACTGGAATGTACGCCAAGCTCTCCATACTCACCGCCCTTCGACTCAAAGCATCGGCCACTACATTGGCCTTCCCCGGGTGATATAGAATGGTGATATCATATTCCATAAGTAACTCTAGCTACCTCTGCTGCCTTAAAATAATATCCTTTTGCTTGAACAAATGCCGAAGACTGCGATGGTCAGTGAATACCTTACAATATACGCCATGCAAGTTGTGCCTTCAAATTTTCAATATATGAACTATAGCAACTAGCTCCAACTCATGGACGGGGTAGTTCTGCTCATGGGGCTTCAACCGACGGGAAGCATATACGATAAATCTATCTTCCTGCATCGATACACAACCAATCCCAACTCACGAAGCATCACAATATACCGTATAAGAACCTGAAGTTGACGGCAAAACCAATACCGGAGCTATGGTCAAAGCTGTCTTGAGCTTCTGAAAGCTCTTCTCACACTCTTCCGACCATACAAATGAAATACCCTTCTGAGTCAACTTGGTCAAGGGTGATGCAATAGAGGAAAAACCCTGAACAAACCGGCGATAATAGCCTGCCAACCCAAGGAAACTACGAATCTCCCTGACTGAGGATGATCTAGGCCAACTCTACACCGCATTTGCCTTCTTTGGTAAACTTGAATACCCTCGCTGGACACCATATGCCCCAGGAAAGCCACTAAACTAAGCCAAAACTCACATTTGGAGAACTTTGCATAAAGTCTCTCCTCCTTTAATCTCTACAATATAACCCGCAAATGCAATAGTTCTCCTCCTGACTACGCGAGTATACTAGGATATCATCAATGAACACGATGACAAATGATTCCAGATGAGGCCGAAATACACTGTTCATCAGATGCATGAACACTACTAGGGCATTAGTCAGCTCGAAAGACATGACAAGAAACTCATAGTGACCATATCTAGTCCGGAGAGCATTCTTAGAATATCTGATCTCTGATCTTCAACTGGTGATAACCTGAACGGAGATCAATCTTGGAGAACACCCTCGCTCCCTGAAGCTTGACCAAATAAGTCATCAATGTGAGGCAAGAGATACTTGTTCATCCATTTTACTTTGTTCAATTGCCTATAATCGATGCACATTATCATTGTATCATCTATCGTCTTCACAAACATAACTAGCACACCGCAAGGTGACACACTAGGCCGAATGAACCCCTTATCTAGGAGCTCCGAGAGCTATTTCTTCAATTCTTTCAACTTTGCTGGTGCCATACTATAAGGTGGAATAGAAATAGGCTTAGTGCCCTGAACCAGATCAATACCAAAATCAATATCCCTGTTTGGCGGCATACCCGGTAGGTCTGTAGGAAATACATCAGGAAATACATCAGGAAAATCCCTCACAACCGGGACAAAATCAATACTAAGAGTTTCAGCTCCAACATTTCGCACAAAAGCTAGATATGATAGTTAATCATTCCCAACTATACGTTGGGCTTTCAAGAAATAAATCACACTACTAGGAATATAAACAATCATACCAAGCCACTCGATCCTCGGTACACCAGAAATAGCCAAAGTAACTATCTTAGCATGACAGTCTAGAATAGCATGATAGTCTAGAATAACATGACACGGAGATAACCAATCCATGCCCAAAATAACATCAAACTCCACCATGCTCAATAGAAATAGATAAACACGGACCTCCAGACCTCCAGTAACCACAACACATGACCGGTACACACGGTCCATGACAACAGTATCGCCCACCGGGGTAGACACATGAACAGGTAAAGATAGAGACTCCCGGGGCATACCCAAATAATGAGAAAAATATGAAGACACATATGAATAGGTGGAATCGGGATCAAATAATACTGAGGCATCTCTATGGAAGACTGAAACAATATCTGTGATGATAGTGTTTGAAGCAATGGCATATGTCTTGCCCGTCATAGCATGGAAACGAGCCTGGCCACTGCCAGATCGACCTCCATCTCTTAGACGGCCCTTGGCTGCCTGATCTCCACCCCTAGCTGGCTTGGCGGGTGATGAAGTAACTGGAGGTGAAGTCGAGGGCTGACCCCTCTACTGATGCGGACTGCCACGAAGTCAAGGGCATTACCTCCTCGAGCGACCAAACTCTCCGCACTCATAATAGCTGCCTGGTGCTAGAGATGGGGACTGAGGGGAACCCCTAACACCTGAGTTACTAGCAGATGCACCTGACACAAAAGAACCTTGAGATGATGGGGCATGAGTTGAACTCTAAGCTGGGAGGGCGTTGAGTGAAGACCGGCCTTGCTGGGACCCGTGATGAGCACGACCTGAAGATCCCCCATGATACTATGGACGGGTCAACTTAGCAGGCCTAAAATAATCACCTTTTCCATGCTGGAACTGGCCCCTCGAAGGAGCACCACTGTAACTGCCCGATCCTCGAGGCCTCTTGCCCTCCCTCTCCTCTCACTCTCTATGGCAAACTGACTCGATCTTACGAGCGATATCCACCACCTCCTCAAACGTAACACCCAATACTCTCTCTAGCAATCAAAATACAGAGATGGTATTTAAGGCCATCCACATTACTCCTGATCCTCTCTCAATCTGATCGAATCATCCAAATAGCGTGACGGGCCAACTGTGAAAACCTTATCTCTTAGTGAGTCACTGTCATATCCCCCTGCATCAACCACCCAAAATGCCTACATAGCTCCTCTCTACGGGACTGAGGTACATACTTCTCTAGGAAAAGAGCAGAGAACTGCTGCCAAGAAATGGGTGCTGCACCGACAGCACTACACCTCTCAAAGTCCTCCCACCAAGTAAGAGCAGCCCCGATAAACTGAAAGGTGGTAAATGCCTCATCACTCGACTCAAGAATCCTCGCCGTGCTTAGCATATAATGACACCTATCAAGAAAACCCTGCGCATCCTCACCCTTAGCACCACTGAATGTTGGAGGCTGAAGCCTACCAAACCTCTCGAGATGATGCTGCTCATCGTCTAGCATAGCTGGAATCACGAAGCTTTGAATTGGTGCAACCTGCTGAGCTGGAGGTGCTTCTGGTGTCTATAGTCCCTGCACCACTTACTCAAGTTTGCGAGCAGCGGGGATATGATTGCCTCCCCCAGCCTGCGAAGTAGATGTTATTGCTGCTGTGGTGGCTGAAATGGCCTAAGCTAGGCCAGTTCAAACTGATAATATCTGTGCCAAGGTCTCCTAGAGACCCGGAATCACAATGGGCACAACTGGTTCCTGAACGTGGTGTTGCTGGTATGTCTGCAGCTAGAGCCTGATCTTGAACTAGGGCAACTGGTGGGTCATCAGGCGCTGCCCCGGCTGATCTACCTCTGCCACAACCATGACCGCATCCACAGCCTATGGTGGCCTCAGTAGGTGATAGTGGTGGTCGTCTGCCACGTCCGGTAGCTCGTGTCCTCACCATCTATGAGAGAATAGATTAATAAAAGTTTAGTTCTTAGTTCAACAAAGCCACACGACAATAATTTCAAGAATGTAAAGTTTTCCTAAAAGTTCTGTAGCCTCCCGAGGATAAGTACATACGTCTCTGTACCGATCCGCGAGACTCTACTAAACCGCCTTATGACTCGTGAGGTCCAGTAACCTAGGCTCTGATACCAACTTGTCACGATCCCAACCCCGGTCGTGATGGAGCCCGACACTCTGCCAGTCAAGCCCGACCAATTTAATAACCTCAACCATTTTTATAAAGTTCATGAATTAATTAACACAGATAAATTACTATGTCATCATACTGAAAGTCAGAAATAGAGTTAAAATATGCGGAAATCCTGAATACCAACATTACTATACAGCCCGAAGAATCTGGTTTCACAAGTCTGACCCTCTAATACATGAGTATTAACCTACTACATATAGTTCTAAAGAAACGTGGAAATGAATCAATAAGATATAAGGGAAAATCAGGACTGCTAACGTCATGCAGCTACCTTGATACTCCTAGATAAGCTGTTCGGCAAATATGTCCTCACTCAGCCTCAGATGCACTTGGATCTGCACACAAGGTGCAGGGAGCAATGTGAGTACTCCAACCCAGTGAGTAATAAACATATATAAAGGCCAAGAATAAGAAATCCTGAATAGGCACAAGGTAATTCTATAAATACAGCAACCTGAACCAAATAGTATTAAATTAGTAAACCCATAACAACAATCATGGAAATGCTACAACAGATAAATAAGTAAATTACATGCAATTATGAAAAACAACACATAGTCCGGTACTCTCTACTACTCGCTGCGGCGTGTTGCCCGCTCCCTTTATTTATCATCGACGACGCTCACTGGGGGTGTGCAGACTACGGGAGGGGCCACTTATGGCCCAAGCGAAATAGTATGCCATCTCGTGGCATCAACTAGGCCCTCGACCTCATATCAATATCAATATAATACCGCTGCGGCGTGCACCTCAATCCCATAATCAGTCCAAAATTACATAAGCCCCTCGGGCACAATAATATAGAAATATTTAGCCTAAACTTCATTAAAAATATTAATTAAGCTTCAAGTTTGAGAAAAAGGTGGCTGAGTTTGAAAAATAATATTAAATACTAGGACTGAGTTCAATAATATGCAAAAATGGTAAGAAACCGGTAATAACAATACCCAAAGGATTCAATTAGTTGGCATGAAGCCCAAGGATGAGAATCAGCTCAAATGATAAAGATAACAGGTGATATTCAGTCAAATACGTAGTAAGACGGACCAAGTCGCAATCCCCAATGGTTCTCTAGCCCACGCTTGCTATCTGACATGCAAGTCACCTAAATATAGCACTATGATGTGCAAATCCAGCGTTTCAAACCCTCAGGACATCATTTACATCTATTACTCACCTCAAGCTGGCAAAAATCCTAGCTTGATATGCCCTTGCCTCTCAAATCAACCTCCTCATGCATCGAATCTGCTCGAAACCATAGTGAATACGTCACAATATGCCAATGGAAGAATACCCAATTGAAAACAATCGAAAATAGCAAAAATCTCAAAATTAGCAAAACCCGAGCCCTGATCCCACTTCTCGAATTCTAGAAAATTTTACATCAACGGATTCCTTATCTCCCCACAAGTCTATACATATCAAGAACTCTCAAATCCGAGCTCAAATGGCCCTTCAAACCCAATTTGAAGTATCAAATTTCAAGCCCTAGTTCTTCCCCTTTTTTCTAAGTTTTCATGAATTTCTAGGTTGATTCTACAATTAAATCATGTTTTTAGTTCATATAACTCACCTCCAATTAATCCTCTTCGAAGCCCTCTTCAATTCTCTTCCAAAAGCTCTAAAAAATGCTCAATAATGGTGAAAATAAGGCTTAGCTCGTGGATGAAATATTATTAAAACCCTTTTGTCCAACTAACGGTTAACTCTATGCGAACACGAGGGCTCTCTCACGTTCGCGATGAAGAAACTTGCCCCAGACCAAAATTACCCTTCGCGAACATGGTACCCCACCTGCGAACGCGGAGCTTCCACAACCTCAACTATGTGAACGCAACCCCATGTCCGCGAACGCGATGCACAAAACCAACAGAACCTCAGATCTTTCTATGCGAACGCATCCAACCTTCCGCGAATGAGAAGAACCAACTCTTACACTTATGTGAACGCGAAGAGCAAACAATTAAGCACCCAAATCCCTCTATGCGAATGCGAGGAACCTCCCACGATTGCGAATTCAAGCCTAAGTTCATATGAAACTTCAGAAACACACATTCGATCAAAACCCAACCGAAACACCTCCGAATGACATGAAATTTTGCACACACATCCAAAATCACCTAACGAAGCTACAAAAACTATTGGAATTCCATTCTAACCATCGGATCAAAATATCACCTATCAACCGTAATTCGCCAAAATACTAACTTCACCAATTCAAGCCTAATTTTACATCGGATATCCAAAATCACGTCCGATCACAATCCTGAGTCACAAATCATACCCGAAGCTAACTGAATCATCGGAATTCACATCCGAGCCCTCTAACTCATAGGTCAACATTCGATTGACTTTTCCAAACTAAGTTTTGCTTAAAGAGACTAAGTGTCTCATTCCTCCAAAAATCCATCCAAACCAACTCGATCACACACGAAACTGATAATGAAGCATAAAGAAGCAGAAAATGGGGGATTTTGGATTCACTTTGTAGCAATGTTAAATTTTAATAAAGGCATTTAGTGTTGTATTTCTTAAAAATCATGTTATATTACGTAAAAAGATTACAAATAAAATTTCGAAAAAAAAAATCAATTGCCCGATAATTACATTCTCTAATTCCAGATGACATAAACAAGGTTCAAAAGATTCAGCGTCACGACCCTAAACCCAGCCCCAATTGTGATGGCGCCTATCGTGAAACAAAGCCATCCGACACAACTCCCACTTCATTTTAAGCAACTATAATAACACAATTTAAGTCTTTAATATGCTAACAATCCCAAAATAGAAGTGTAATACAAAAAAAACCAACACATCCCGACATCAAGGTGTAACCAGTCATGAGAATATAATATAAGTAACAGAATATGGAAAATGGACTATATGGTATATTACAAATCCAGTACAAGGGAAATTAATAATGATAAGAGGGAGAAACACTAGGTTGCGAACGTCGAGAAACTACCTAATGGACTCCAAAAATCTGCTGGAAGCTATCAACCTTCGCTAGGAGGATCTGAAGCTCCTGTATATGCACACATGGTTCAAGGAGTAAGGTGGGTACTCCAGCTTAGTGAGTAATAATAATAAATAAAGATTGAGCGGTAAGAAATCACGAAAAAACACAACAACATGCTTAAAGAGGCAAAGTAAAAAAACCAATAAAGTGTAATAAAATAGTGAAATTTCATAAAACACCTTACTTCAGTACAACCTTCTTTAAAATACCTTTTTAACAGTTAAACAAGTAAATCAAAGGCAACTAGAAAAGATAAACACATAAATTCCTCCCGTCGGGCACAATGACAATAGAAATCAGCCCATCAGGAAATAACATGGAACAACACCAGCCCCTCGGGCTATGTCTCATAGTATCAGTGCTCACTGGGAGTGTACAAACTCCCGGAGGGGCCTCTTATGGTCCAAGCGCAATATCAAGCCATCTTGTGGCATAATAAATAGGCTCTAGGCCTCACATCAAGCAACCTCATGGCGTACAACTCAGGCCCTCGGCCTCATAATCATAATCAGTACAATAATTCCTGCGGCATGCAACCCGATGGCATAATAATCCTCACAACATAGGTCCTCGATGCTACTCAATCAGGAATCTCTAAAAGCCACTCCGGAACGGTAAAACATAACGCTCAACCTAAAATATTATTTAAAGTGTTAAAATGAAATAAACGTGGCTAGGTTATGAAAATTGTAGAATATAGCATGACTGAGTACAGATATAAAATAAAAATAGTGAGGAAATATTAGTAAAACCCCTAATGGTTCAAAACAGTTGGCACGAGGACCAATATGACATTCAACCCAAAACATAACGATAGAAAACAATTTTCAATCAAATGCGCAGTAAAATAGTTATTCGGGGTGGACTAAGTCACAATTCCCAACGGTGCACGACCGCTACACTCGTCATCTACCATGTGCATCACCTCAACATAGTAAAATGATGTGTAATCCAAGGTTTTATACCCTCAAGACAAAATTTACAATCATTACTCACCTCAATCCGGTCCAAACCCTAGCTCACGATGCCTTTGCCCCTCGAATCGGCCTCCAGATGCTCCAATTCTAGCAAAAATCAGTACATAACCATCAAAATATGCTAAGGGAGCAAAGCCAATTAAAAGGTAATCAAAATACCACACAAATCCCGAAATTAACCAAACCCGACCCCCACACACACGTCTCAAAATTCTATAAATTATATCATTAGACTCCTTATCTCCCCACGAGTACATACATATCAAAATTACTAAATCCGATCACAAATGACCCCTCAAACCCTTGCTCAAAGATCTTCAATTCCCAAGCCCTAGTTTCCCATGTTTTATCCCTTAATTTCCATAAATTACATCTCTATACCGTGAAATAACACCAAAGAAACAAGTTTTAGGTTCAACAATCTTACCTCAATGAAGCTCCCTTGTATTCCTTCTTCAAAATCTCCCAAAAAGCTCCGAAATAGACTTAAAATGGTGAAGAAATAACTCAAATTCGTGAAGAAAATCTTTTATACCTTCTGGCCTAGGCTTTTTGCACTTGCAATCTAGTACTGGCTCCTGCGGTCATCATTTAAGCCTTCAATTTTCGCATCTGTGATGCACAACCCGCTCCTGCACCACCACAGGTGCGGTTCCTGAACCGCTCCTTTGATTCCTTCCTTCCTGGGCTCCTTCTGCTTCTGCGATTGATCTTCCGCATCTGCAGTGGTCGCACTTGCAACCTTTCAACTACAAATGCGGTTATGACAGTAGTTCTAAAACATTAGCTGCCATTTCCAAATTCCTATCTCTCCGTGAACCATCTGAAATCACCCCGAGGCCCTAGAAACGTCAACCAAATGCAGAAAAAGTCATATACTACCATCCAAACTTATACCAATCTTCAAAACACCTCAAACAATATAGAATCAACCAAAACACATCGGATTCAAGCCTAAGGTTCTCAAAATCATCTAAATAAAGCTTTTGATAAAAATGTCTATCAAACCACGTCTGAATGACCTCAAATTTTGCACACACATCCCCAATGACACAGTGGACCTATTACAACTCCGTAAATTCCATTCCGACCCCTATATCAAAATCTCTCCTATCAACCAGAAAACGTCAAAATTCCACTTTTGCCAATTCAAGCCTAATTCTACTACGAATCTTCAAAATATATTTCGATCATGATCCTAAGTCCCAAATCACCTCCCAAAGCTATCTGATCAATCGAAACTCACATAGGGTCCCTTTAACATATAAGTCAACATCTAGTGGACTTTTTTAACTTAAGCATACTAAAAAGAGACTGAGTGTCTCAAACATTTCCAAAACCTCTTCGAACCCGATAACACCAAATACAACTGAACAAGGCAATAAGATGCAGAAATAGAGTGGTAACTCATGAAACAACTGGATAGGTTGTTCCATCCTCCCCCTCTTAAATAAACATTCATCCGCATTTCCCGCTCGATCTCCCAGGTAGCCTCCTCCGTGGTTCGACCTCTCTACTGCACTTCCATTGAATCTATATCCTTTGATCTCAACTATTGAACCTGACACTACAATACATCCACTAGCTCCACATCGTAAGTCAAATCACCATCTAACAAAACCCTGATGAAATCCAAAACATGAGACGGATCCCCAATATACTTTCGGAGCATAGAAATATGGAATACCGGGTGCACACTCGACAAGCTAGGTGGCAAAGAAAACTCATATGCCATCTCCTCAATCCTATGAAGTAACTTAAAAGGCCCAATGAACCGAGGACTCAATTTATCCTTCTAGCCAAATCTCATAACACCCTTCATAGGTGAAACCTTCAACAGAACCTTCTTACCAACCATATAGAACACAACCTTTACCTTCCTGTAAACATAACTCTTTTGTCTCAACTGCTGTACAAAGCCTCTTCTGAATCACCTTTACCGTGACTAAACCATCCTGCACCAAGTCTTTTCCCAATAGCCTGGCCTCACTCGGCTCAAACCAACCAATTGGAGATCTACATTGTCTCCCATATAGAGCCTCATATGGAGTCATTTGAATACTTGACTAGTAACTGTTGTTAGAAGCAAACTCAGCGAGTGGTAGAAACTGATCCCATGACCCTCCGAAATCAATGACACAAGCGCGAGACATGTTCTCAAAAATTTGAATAGTGCGCTTGGATTACCCGTCTATCTGAGGGTGAAAAGTTGTGCTCAACTCATAATAAGTACCCAACTCTTATTTCACGGACCTCACAAATTATAAACTAAACTGAGTTCCCATATCTGAAATGATAGAAACCGGGACACCATGAAACCAAATAAGCTCTCGAATATAGATCTACGCCAACCACTATGAAGAATAAGTAGTATACACAGGAATAAAGTTCACAGACTTGGTCAGTCGATCCAATATCCCCAAATAGTATTGAACTTCTTCAAAGTCCATTGGAGCCCAATTATAAAGTCCATGGTGATCCACTCCCACTTCTATTTTGGAATATCTATCTGCTGAAGCATGCCACCAGCCCTCTGATGCTCATATTTTGCCTGCTGACAATTGTGACACCGAGATACAAATCCCACAATGTCTTTCTTCATTCTCCTCCACCAATAATGTTGTCTCAAATCCTAATACATCTTCATAGCACCCGGATAAATGGAATATTATGAGCTATGGGTCTTTTCCAAAATCAACTCCCGAAGCCCATCTACATTAGGTACACATATCCGGCCCTGCATCCTCAACACCATATCATCACAAATGGTCACATCTCTGGAATCATCATGTTGAAATCTTTCCTTAAGGACAAGTAAATAAGGATCATCATACTAGCGCTCTCTGATGCGATCATATAAAGAGGACCGAGTAATCACACAAGACAATATCCAACCGGGCTCTGAAATATCCAACCTCACGAACCGATTGGCCAAGGCCTAACATCAGCTGCAAGATGTCTCTCCCCAACTAGAATAGATGCAAAACTCTCCATACGCACTGCATTTCAAATCAAAGCATCGGCTACCACATTGTCCTTTCCCGGATGGTACAAAATCGTAATATCATAATCCTTTAGCAACTCCAACCACCTCCACTGCCTCAAATTGAGATTCTTCTGCTTGAACAAGTGCTGGAGGCTACAATGATCAGTAAACACCTCACAAGACACACCATACAAATAATTCCTCCAAATCTTCAATGCGCTTGGCCGTAAGGGGCCCCTCTAGGAGTCTTCACACCCCCATAGAGCGCAGGTACCCATTGTGATGTGAGTTATAGCCTGAGGGGCTGGTATTGTTTCTAAGATATTACCTGAGAGGCAAATTTGTTGTCACTATGCCCGATGGGCGATCCTTTGTGTGTTTATCTTTCCTATTTAACTATCATTTACTTGTTTAATTGTTTCAAAAACCATTTTTATGAAGTTTGAACTGAACTAACGTGACTTGCATAATTTCACTGTTTTCATGACTTTTTACTGGCTTTTACTGCTCCCTTATATCCTGTAATATGCCTTACATGGTTTCTTACTTCTCAGCCTTTAATTAAGATTATTACTCACTCAGTTGGAGTATTCACTTTACTCCCTGCACCCTATGTGCAGATTCGGGTAATTCTAAGCCCGATATCATGTATTGGTTGATTAGAGGCAGAGTCATCGGACTTTAGCAAGGGAACCGCCAACGTCTGACACACTGCTTCTTTCCCTCTTGATTTCAGTTGACTGTACTTAATATATTTTCTTTTCAAACTTTTCCTTGTACTTAGGACTTAATATATGCTCGTGACTTATGCACCCCCGATGTCGGGTTGTATCTATTTTCGCATTATTTTATTTCGCTAAAATTATACTTGATGGGAATTCACTCTTATAAATTGACTTATAAAATTGGTGTAAATGAATTTGGGAATTGTGTCGGTTGTCCTTGTCTTCACGAGAGGTGTCATCACGATAGTGTCTGGTTTTGGGATCGTTACAAGTTGGTATCAAAGCTTAGGTTATATAGGTCTGGAAAGTCATAAGCAGGTTTAGTAGAGTCTTGCGGATTGATACAGAGACGTCTATATTTATCCTCGGGAAGTTGTAGAACCTTTATGAAAAATATCATATTCTTGAATTCTTATCGTGCGTCATTGATTCACATTGAATTCCTTCCACGCATTCGTATGTAGGCATACATGCTTAGTATTAGAGTCTGACGGATCGATACAGAGACTTCTGTATTTATCCTCGGGAGGTGGTAGAACCTTTAAGAAAAACATCACATTCATGAATTATTATCGTGCGTCATTGATTCAGCTTGAAATATAACTCTTTGAATTCCTTCCACGCATTCGTATGCATGCATGAATGCTCAGTATCTGATGTGCATCAACGACTTGTGATTCCCACATCGAGGGTTGAGATGTGATCTCTGTGTGTTGATATTTGGCCCGTTTAGAGGAATTGAGGTCGGATTTTTTCCTATAGCTTAAGCACCAAGGTATTGATTGTGTGAGCACTTATTTTTTGAACTTATATGTTCTGTAGTGTCCCTTTTAGTAGAAGTGATAGCTGGGAGGCTATACGATTGTTAGGTTGTGTGGATCCGCTAAATCATAGAGTACCTGGTCCTCTACAAGTTTCTTCTAAGAGCACTTGGTAAAGTAGTAAGTAAATGAGGTAGAGGATTTTTAACGTGGATAAATCCCGCACTAGGAGATAAAAATTACGATCTATACCTGTAGGCTTTTAACTTCTCTAACTTGTAACCTTACCTATTACAAGCCACTTTACAATACTTTATATTTCAAAGTATTTACTTAACTAACTTGTGGTACCTTTACCACAAGCCACTTTGTGACTATCCTAGTTACAAAGGCTTTTTCTAACTTGTAGTGCTATCACCACAACACACTTTGTAATTCTACGATTACAAAGACTTTTCTTTATGACTAAATCTAGCCACAACCTAAATTCAACGAGTCAAAATATTTACAAGGGTATTCCTAATCAGTATGCTTCTAAGTAAGCAATTTAGGAGATACAGTAAGTACAATGACAAGGTTACAACTCAACTAGGACAGCAACAATCATTCTTTTAGGAATTGGTCCATCGTGGCCTTCAACCTTCTTCAAGCTTGTGAGGATGATTTTTCTCTTTTTGGTGAAGGCTTGAATGAGAAACGGAAACCTTCCAGTGATGTTTTTGTATAAAGCCCATTTGGTACATCTTGATCACATCCCTTGAAATGATGTGAGTATCTTTTTGGTTAGAGAATGAGTTGGCT
Organism: Nicotiana benthamiana; assembly: GCA_034376525.1. Lineage (NCBI taxonomy): Eukaryota > Viridiplantae > Streptophyta > Magnoliopsida > Solanales > Solanaceae > Nicotiana > Nicotiana benthamiana. The sequence continues at coordinate 25,639,352 of CM067340.1, read as the reverse complement.
GACATGGTGGTGAAGTGCGGCAGAAGCAGTGGTGTCAGTCACTTAAGTTCCAGCTATATCCAAAGAACTCTATACTGCTATATAGGATCCACATGAGCATCAGGTCCTTGTTTGGTTCCAAGCTCTTGAATCTATAGCAGTTCATCTATTACTAGAGTCCGTTAAAGTTTGCAGCAATCCAAAGTAGGTTAGATTCCCTAACTGGTTCTTAGTAGTATGTTTGTTAGATTATTAAAACATAATGCAAGAGTGTTTAAGATCTATGAATTTTTCCCTTTTTGATGATGACAATCTTAAAAATTATAAACTCATGATTGGGCAGTAAAAAGAATTTCAAGGAGTTCCCCCTGAGACGATGGCTGACTCTTTCATGTTCATAAGAAACAGTTCCCCAATGTAGTTCCCCCGGAATCCTATATTAGGCTTTTTTTCTTTTTCCCTTTTTGGCATCATTAAAAAGAATAACCAGCACAAAGAAGTTCAGCCAAGCTAACTCATACCACATATGAGCACACAATCATGTGAAAGAATAGAACACAAATAGAAAATTCTAGACAAAATAAGAGACGATTCGTAGATAAGGCTTATGGTTAAGACAAGAAGAAGAGAGGGGTTTTTAAACGGGGATGATAATTATGAAGGGAGAAGAATAGGCACCTGTTATGAAATGGCAGTTGGGTGTGGAGAATTGTGATATTTCAGAGGGGAATGGAACGTTTGAATTGAAGGGACGTGACAGCCGGATCTGAAAAGTTTATGATATGGCAGTTGTATTTTGTACCTTTTAAGACACGTATTAAAGGATGCATAGAACTAGTAACCATTAGTACAATAACCTGGATCTTAAGAAACTTTTTCTTCAAGCTCCCACTTTTATTTTTAAAAAAAATTAATCCTCTTTTATCGGTCATGTTCTGCATCTACTACTATTATGCTTAACATGTGTGTCTACCTGCAACAGTATTTGAAGTGAGTTAGACAGGGCCAAAATGACACTTTGAGCTAATTAATTCTTAAGAATACGAGCCAGCTAAAGAGGAATCAGGTTCTGAATTTGGTTTCAACAGTCCCAGCTTTACTCTATTTCTTTCAAACTATTCCTTACTTAGTGCCTTGGTAAAAATATCTGCAATTTGATCATCTATGTTGCAGAAATTTCATGCATATCAACCCTTTCTCCATATTATCTCTCAAAATATGATGCCTCACATTAATATGTTTGGTCCTTTTATGTTGAACTAGATTCGTTGCCATACTGAGCACATTGGTGTTGTCACATAGGAGAGGTACACTCTCAGTGAGAACTCCAAAATCCTCCAGCTACTATGTGATCCAAAAAAGCCGAGCATAGCAGGATGTTGGACCTACATATTCAGCTTCAACTGTTGAAAGAGCCACTGAATTTTGATTTCTTGTACCTAAGAGATAAGACATGATCCTAAGAAGTGAGCCATTTCAGAAGTGATTTTTCTGTGCATAAGATAACCTGCATAGTCTGCATCAACATACCCAATCAGATTAAAACTGTCACCTGATGGATCAGTATTCTTTTGGCAGCATTCAGGTGAGATTCCTTGGGATTTTGTTAAAACATCGCACACAACCCCACGCTGAAAATAATATCAAGACAAGTGGCATTGAGATAGCGAAGTGACCCAATGATGCCTCTATACATTGTTTGATTCACAAGAGGTCCAGTCTCATCCATGTCTAGTCGAGTGGCAGTTGCAATGGGAGTGTCTATCACTTTTGATGCTTCCATGTCAAAGCTCTTCAAGAGTTCCCTGATGTATTTTTGCTGACAAATGGAAGTACCCTTTGTAGACTGTTTTATTTGAAGACCTCACAAGAAGTTTAGTTCACTCATCATGCTCATTTCAAATTCACTTCCGATAGATTTTGCGAATTTTTCACACAGAGAGTCAATTATTGCTTCAAAAATGATATCATCAAGATAAACCTGAACAATGAGCTGGTTCCTTCCTCGTTTCTTTAAGAACAGAGTGTTGTCAATTTTTCCTCTCTTGAAGCCATTTTCTAAGAGAAATTTTGACATTTATACTACGCTCGAGGAGCCTGCTTTATCCCGTATAGAGCTTTGTACAATTTGAACACGTATTTTGGGTGTTCATGATATTATAACCTAGGGCGTTGCTTCACATAGACTTCTTCCTTAAGAATTCCATTCAAAAATGCACTTTTGACATCAAATTGGAACAAAGTGAAGTCCATATGAGAAGCAAAGGTGATCAGAATTTTGATGGCTTCCATGCAGGCCACTAGAGCAAATATTTCATCATTGTCAATCCCTTCCTCTTAATTGTAGACTTGGACCACTAGCCTGGGCTTGTTCATTGTGGTAATTCTATGTTCATCGAGCTTGTTTCTAAATATCCACCTAGTGCCTATAATGGTTCTATTTGGAGGTCTAGGTACCAGGTGCCGAACATTGTTTCTCTCAAATAGATGTAGCTCGTCTTGCATGGATGTAATTTAATCTACATCTTTTAAGGCTTCTTGATGTTCTTGGTTCTATCTGAGAGAGAAAGGTTGAGAAGGCAAGTGAATTTCTAGCTCTTGACCTGGTTTGAACTCCAGAATATAGAGGAGTAATTATGTTATCTATTGGGTGAGAACTTTGATGTCTCCAGTTAGATGTCTGGGGTTCATTATGAAAGGAAGACGGTATGTTTGGTTGATCCTCGTCTGTCCTTCTCTCAGATGTCAGTGGAGTTCCCTGAAATGCATCAACCACTCTTTCATTAGCTTCAGTGATTGTAATTGAAGTGCTTGGTTCTGTTGATGATGAGGTCGTGTTATCTTCATTTGGCACCTTCACTTGATTTATCAAGTCTGTATTTCCATTTGTCATGTTAATGACTTCACAAGGAACTAGCAAGGGTTCCTATATTGATCTTAACCAGCACTCTTCTCTAATGATAGATGAGATTCATCAAAAATAACATGCACATTATCTTGGGTTTTCTTCCATTCAGCAGCTCATACGGGGTCTTGTTCAGAATTGATCTGATCATGCACCTGTTCACTAAGTAACAGGAAGTATTGACACCTTCAGGACAAAAGTTCTTTGCAAGTCCGCTGTCAATAAGGATTGTTCTTGCCAATTCTTCCAGAATTCGGTTCTTTCTTTCTACTACTCCATTTTATTGTGGAGTTCTGGGAGCTGAGAAGTTGTGAGTGATGCCATTTTCATTGCAGAATTCATCAAATTTGGCATTGTCAAATCCTGCCCGATTATCTGATCTAATACATACAACTTTAGACTCTATCTTCACCTGCATTTTCTTCACAATGGCCACAAATACTTCAACATTTTTCATCTTTTGTTCTGAGAAATAGAATCCATGTGAATCTAGAATAGTCATCCACGATCACGAAAATGTATCTCTTTCCTCCTCTGCATTGCAGCCTCATAGGTCGACGCAGATCCATATGCAAGAGATCAAGCGGCTTTGAGGTGCTCACGTCTCTTTTTTTCTTAAAGGAGGAGTTTACATGTTTTTCTTTAGCACATGCATCAAAGACATTTTGAGTTTTGAATTGTGACATAGGCAGACCATGGACCAGGTCCTTCTAAATCATTTTGTTCAGAAAGGAAAAGCTTGCATGGCCCAATTATTGTGCCATAATTCAACATCATCGTCAACCGCCTTCAGACAACTTAAATCACCTCTCTGCAAGGATTCAAACTTAGCAACATTGATATTTTTTATATCTTTTGGCCACCAGAACTATTTCACCAGTGACAAGATCAGTGATTGTACATATTTTGGACAAGAAATCTACTTTGTTTCCTTTATCGCAAATTTTGAGAGACACTCAGGAGATTGTACTTCAATCCACTGGAATAGTAAACATTTTCAATAGATTGAGTGAGTGACTTCCCAACTTTTCCAACTTCAAGAATGTATCCTTTTTTGCTATTGCCAAAGGATACACTCCCTCCTAGCATAGCTTTTAGTGAAAGAAAGTCTATGGTGTTCCCAGTCATATGTTTCGAACATCCACTATCCATAACCCATTGTTGACCACTTCCCTCTATTGTTCCTTGTACAAGAAGTTTGGAATTATTTTTAGAAACCCAAACAAGTTTGGGTCCCTTGTAGTAACAAAAAGGATTAATAAGATCTCTCTTGGTATTCAGGTAATGTGCATTTTCTATGAGTGGAACCTTGTCCCTCTTTTGTGGTCACAGTTTCAGCAGCCGCTTTATCTTTTAGTGCTGATTGATTCTTGGCCTGGACACCTTCCTTAGAGTGCACAGTGTTCCCACATTTGTTACGAGGCCAGATATCAGCTACAGTGGCGCTCTTACTGTGAGGGTTGTGAGGATCTTTCTTCCTTGGAAACCCTGCTCCACGCCCTTTTTCATCGTCAATAGTGAACAAGGCAGTGGTAGCCTCTACGTACAAGGTCCAGTTTAGAGACTTTTCAAGATCATTCATTACTTTTTCTAGATTGGAATGGAGGAGCTCATTTTTCTCAATTTTAGCACTTATCCTACATCTCAAGGAATCACCTCATTCTTTAGCTAAAATATTCCTTACTAACTATCTCATTTTCTTTTTTAGGGCTCTTAGTTTTTGACTTAGTCTAGGCTTTACTGTTTGTTCCCTTTGCTTAGCAGTTTCTTCCAAAAAATCATTAATCTCTTTTATAAGAATTTCATTGGCTTTCTTTTGATCAGTAATTGTAGCCACTAAGTATTCTCTAGTATGTTCAGATTCTTCTAGTTCTAAAACAAGGAGTCCCTATCCTCCGCAAGACTATTAAAGGCAGCAATTAAAATATTAGCTTAAACACATGAGTTTTTTTTGGAGAATCGGATTTCATATTTTTCTGAACATCACTGAAATATACCTCTTCATTGCCATCGTCTTCATCATTGTTTGATTGAGAAATCAAAGCAAGGGTTGAGTCATATCCAATATCCCCACCTTCAGTTTCCATCGTAGAACTATTATCAGTATAAGATTTATCTTGTTTTACTTGTGTAGTTCCCTCATAAGCTATTTGTAAAGCCTTGTATATTTTCTTGGCAGTGTCGTATGCAGAGATTTTGTCATACTATTTAGCTCCTAAACCATATACTAGAATATTCTTGGCACGAAAATTCTTCTCCATCGCTCTCTTTTCTGCTTCAGTATATTCTCTGCAGGTCTTTTTTATTGAAAATGGAAATTCATTTAGTACCTTTATTGGAACAAATAGATCGTCACATATGACATCCCAAAGCTCACAATCCTCAGCCATGATGAAATCATGCATTCTAGCTTTCCACCACCAATAGCATTTTCCATCAAACTTGGTTGGGTGATTTATAAACTGAATTTCTTCAAAATTTAGTAGAGCCGCCATGAGGATCCTTCGTAGGTATAAGCCTAATAGGAGGAACCTGCTCTGATACCAATTGTTAATTTGTATGAATCCACCAAGTCATAGAGTTCCTAGTCCTCTACAAGTTTCTGCTAAGAGAACTTGGTAAAGAAGTAAGTATATGACGCAGAGGATTTTTTACGTGGAAATATCCTGCACAAGGGGACCAAAAAACCATGACCTACACATGTAGGCAATTAACTACACTAACTTGTAATCTTACCTATTACAAGCCAATTTACAATACCTCATGTTGCAAAGGATTTACTCAACTAACTTGTGGTACCTTTACCACAAGCCACTTTGTGACTATCCTAGTTACAAAATCTTTTTCTAACTTGTGGTGCTATCACCACAAGCTACTTTGTAATTCTTCGATTACTAAGACTTTTCTTTATGATTAAATCTGGCCACAACCTAACTCAACGAGTCTAAGGATTTACAAGAGGATTCTTAATCATTAGGACTCTAAGTAAGCAATTTAGGAGATAAACTAAGTACAATGACAAGGTTACAATTCAACTAGGACAACAACAATCGATCTTTTAGGAACCTGTCCGTCGTGGTGTTCAACTGTGTTCTTCAACCTTGCAATGATAATTTTTCTATTTTTGTTGAAAGCTTGAATGAGAAACAGAAACCTTCCAGTGATATTTTTGTATAAAGCCCATTTAGTACATCTTGATCACATCACTTGAAATGATGTGAGTACTTTGTTTGGTTAGAGAATGAGTAGGTTGATAGTGTGGTGCAGTGCGGCAGAAATAATGCCGTCGGTCACTTCAGTTCCAGATGTGTCCAAATGACTTTGTACTACTATATAGGAACTTCGAGAGCATCAGGTTCTTGTTTAGTTCCTAGCTCTTAAATCTGTAGCAATTCATATTTTACCAGAGTCCATTAAAGTTTGCAGCAACCCAAAAGTATGTCAGGTTCCTTAACTAGTTCTGACCAGTAAGTTTGTTAGATCATCGAAACATAATGAAAAGATTGTTTCAGATCTATCAGCGATGAGTATGATATGTCAGTGTGATGTATTCATATGATTTGGAAGCGAAGATGAGGGTCTGTTCGAGGATAAAAGAACTATTAAGTGCTTGATTTCAATCTTGATTCGAGGTATAGCCCTGAGTTAGGGGTGTGTGAAGGATCTTTTCAGGTTTTCTAGCTAGGGAAATGAAGGGGACTTGGTGTTATGATATGAGCTAAGACTCAGGAAGACTAAGTGACTATGTAATGTCTATGACTGTGGAAGGGTATGAAGAGATGTTACTTGAGATGAAGCAGGTGGGTTATCTACAGCAGATTGTTCTGAAGGTTGTGTAATCCTTTATATCATTTATTGAAAGATCTCTATTACCAGGGAAATATATGTGTGGCAATTTGAACTTGGGTAGCCTAAGAGAGTGGATTTAACTGTTACGAGAGTGAATCTGAGATTTGTAGAAGATTTCAAGCACCAGATGGTCTATGTTTCATGAGCTTGTGAAGGGTTGAGTTTAATCTCTCTATGGTATTATGGCAGCAATAGAGTATATGCGTCACGAGTTGTTGTATGTTTTTTGCTCTATGGATTCGAGCCAAGTGGGGGATCTTGCTATTGATTAGGTGATTGCACGGTTAGGTGCTTTGCTGGTTCCAGTTTGAGGCGTGCTGATGAGTGAGATATGGCTTACGGAGATTGAGGCCGAGGATGGCTCAAGTAAAGGAAAATTTTGAGAAAGGTTATAGTATTCTTTATAGGTGTGTGAGAATTACGGAATGTCTTCGGTGGTTATTGGTAAGGGTGTGTAGTGCATAGAATAGGAAGTTTCTTGGTTGCATTAATGCAAGGTTACATTCTGCAGTGTCAGAGCGGATGACTCTCGAGAATGGTCCTAATGCGTTCAAGACTTCATATGTAAAATAAGAAATTTTCAAGTGTATAATTTGGCTAGAAGATGAGGTTTGTATTACAGGGCGTCAAGACTTGCGAAACTCTATATCAATTAAGGGATTATATATATATATATATATATATATATATATATATATATATATATATATATATATATATATATATATATCAGTGTTAGGAATGTAATGATTTAGGATTTGAATGAAGCCTCGTTGGGGTAGGTATTTTGAACGTGGTACTTTTGGGAATATTTAAGAGAGTATTCAGCGGGTTATGAGCCTTAGCCGGTGTGGTTTTATGCTTGGGTCTCATGTGGTGATTTTGGGTTGAGGAATTGTGGTGTTATAGCAAGAAGGAGTATCAAGTTGAAGGTAAATTAGAAGGAAAATAGGATAGACGGGATAGCTTGGTGGTAGGCCGAATCAGTATGGTAAAGATATGATTTGTTCTTTGGATGCTTATGAGGTAATAAGTTTATACAGGTGTTTTGTGGCGATGCCTTTGGGTTTTAGTCACTTGCATAGCTTGGTTGAGTTAAAAGGATTTAGTCCTGACAGGTTTGGTTTGTGCAAAAGAAACTCGGAGAGTTCTTGGTGGTTTCTACCACGCTTAGAGATGTATATTTTCTACGAGCGTGAGAATCATAGGATGTATAGTGATTTTCTGTTAGATTGAACCAATGGAAAGTTTTTGGCTAGTTGTATACATAGTTGTTTGTGGCTCGGAAGGGATTTGGGGTTCTCATGGTTATCCTAGAATGGTATGGTTTATACAGTATGTTGTGTAGGATTGAGATTTGCGTGTTTAAGGTTACGGTCTAGTTCAAAAAGGAAGGTCATGTAGTTCTTAGGTAGCACAGGAAGTGTTAGATAACTAGGTAAATGATATCACTAATTTTTGCGGCTTGATGAGGGCATACATTTCGGAAAAGGTCAGTATGATTGAGATTAATGATACTTCATTAGTATGGCAACACTCTCTTATTGGATCGTCTGCTGACATTCGAGTTTTCTTGGTGGTACAGAAGAATTTTAGAGTATCTCTTATGGAATGATTGGGTATTATAGGTGTGGTATGTATTCGGACAGCAGAATTGGGATCGAATATGGTGATTCATGTGCTATATAGATTTGGAGACGGAAAGTTCTCATAAACAGGTTATGTTGTGGTTGTGGGTCACATGTATCAGCATCGCATAGTGACTATCGGGGTTTGGGAACCTAAGTGGATCTTTTTCTTCTTGGTAGGTTAGATTTGGATGTAATATTGGGTATAGACTGGTTATCTTCGTGTCATGTTATTCCAGACTTTTGTACTAAGGCAGCGATGTTATCTATGCTAGAAATTCCATGGATTGAGTGGCGAAGTTTGACAGATTATGTCCTTAGTAGGATGGTTTTATATTTCGAAGACCCAGTAGATGGTAGGGAATGATTCTCTTTCTTATTTGGGCTTTCTTGATGGATGTTAGTGTAGAGACTCCTACCATTTATTTAGTTCCGGTGGTGAGGGACTTTTCTGGATGTATTTCCTGCTGCAGGGCATGTTGCCGGACATGGTTGTTAATTTTGGTATTGATTTGGTATCGAGCACTTTATCGTATAGCACCAACAAAGTTAAATGATTTAAAGGAGCAACTTCAAGGTTTCCTTGATAAGGGGTTCGTTGGCAGGCCAACGTGGATGTGTGTTCTAACTTAAGTCGGCTTGGTTGTCTCATAGTTATATTGTTGAGGGATGAGTCGATTCAATTGTTATTGAGCTTATTCATAATCTGGGAAGATCTATGAGTTACCTTTTTGTGTGTTGTCAGGAATTATGATTTGTTGGTTATAGGCACATATGGTGCGGTTTTATTGGGGTTTCATAGTGGAAGTCGAGCAAGAAGAGTAATTGGGTGTTGCTCGGTGGATGTTGTATCGTTTATGTCCTTTCCGGTTTATGTGGTGTATGTTATTTGCTTCACCGTAGGTATGATGATTTTCTTTGGTTCCAGACATAAAATTGTGTGTGGTTGTCGATTTCTAGCATAGTGATTTGAGGTGTTTCATGTGGACCAATATTTCGCTAGGGTCGTGCCTTGCAGAGAAGTTATGTAGAGGTATGACCCTTCAGTTTAGATTCATTATTCTATTTCTATGACATGTGGTAGATTCGCATCATTTTTTTGTGGTGGTATTGGTGAGTTGGTGGTACAACCCCTTCGTTTGAGTCGTCTTCATGATTTGAGTACGTTAAGATTGTTTTTTATTGGTGTACAAATTGCACGAGCTATTGCTTAGATTGTATTGATGTGTCATGTCACCATAGTAGTGTTATTGGATTAGATAAGATCGTCGGGATCTATAATGAGTACAAACTGATACAATTTCATCATGTTGGAAGGATAATATCGATATTGGCTCAAAACTTTTCTATGGTCTTTGCCAATGGAGAAGTGGCTTCATGAATGGTTGATCTGACATGGTTATGGCTTACTATGTGTTTCATTTATCATTGGTAGTATATGAATGTGTTGGAACAAGACTTTAATTTAAAAGAGCTTTTCTATCGGTATTTGGTTGTTATGTGCAACTGTTATGATTAGACTTTATCGCTACAGAGGTTTGAGTAATGTGGTAATTGCACCTAAGGTTGCAGATATGGTTTTCTACAGCGTGTTTAGACTTATTCAAAGTATAGATGTGAGATTCTGATCGTATTGATGATTTTAGAAGTGAAAATATGGTTATATGGTTATGGGCTAGATTGGATTGTGAAATTTCAGTTACATTGTTTTATTGAACCTATATGAGATAGGGTGACGTGGTATCACCCTCGGGTATGTGAATAATAATGTTACACACTGGTTTGATGGTTTTCGGAATAGCTCTGGGCACTTTCGAGGATGAACATATGTTTAAGTTGGGGAGGATGTAACGACCCGACTAGTCATTCTGAGCTTTTTCACTTTTCTCGATAGTTCTCAGGCTTGACTAGCCTTATGTGATGTATTATGACTTATGTAAACTCTCAGTTTTAGTTTTCAGGGTAATCGGAGTGAATTCGGAATAACAATTCTCAGTTTGAAGCTTAAAGTTTGAAAGGTTTGACCAAGTTTTGACTTATTTATATATGACCTCGGATTGGAATTTTAATGATTTTTATAGCTCCGTCGGATGATTTGGGACTTAGGGCGTGACCGGAATACATTTTAGAGGTCCATTGAAGGTTTAGGCTTGAATTTGCGAAATTGAGATTGTGACGTTTTTTGGTTGATAGGTAAGATTTTTATCTAGGGGTCAAAATGGAATTTCTAGAGTTAAAGTAGTCCCGTTGTGTCATTTGGGATGCGTGTGCAAAAGTTTAGGTCATTCAGACGAGATTTGGTAGGCTTTTTGATCGAAAGTAGAATTTGCAAATTCTTGGGATTTTTAGACTTGAATCTGATGTGATTTTGGTGTTTGATGATTTTTTGAGTGATCCGAAGGTTTGAAAAAGTTCGAATGATATTATGGGGTATGTTGGCAAGATTGGTTGACGTTCTGAGGGCCTCGGGAGAGTTTCAGATAGTCAATCGGGCCATTTCATGTTGTGAAAAATTGCAGAACTACTTTTGTTGATGTTCCAGGTTTTTGACCTTCACGTTCGTGATGCATGTCCTGCATCTGTGAAGGGCTAAGGTGCAAGGCTATGGATTTTGCCTTCGTGTTCACAAATATGGTTCCACGATTGTAAAGGTGTTAGGTCTTTGGTTATCGCGTTCGCAATACTCAGGCCGTGTTCGCATATAGGAAGAAGGATAGCTAGGTCCCTAATGCATTTGTTCTACGTGTTCGCATAGTAGGACTCACTATTGCAAAGTGTTGAGTGGGTTTTGCATCTCTTTTGCGAGAATTTTCTCGTGTTCGCGTAGAAGAAAATTCGGTGAGTGAAGCAGTGTGCTTTGCGAACGCGAGGGATATGCCTCGCTTGCGATAAAGGAATGTCTGGGCAGACAATTTATATTTTATAATCGAGGGTTTAAGTCCAGAAATCATAAAAGCCATTGGAGAGCTCGGGAGAAGGTGAAATTTGAGGGGATTTTCAGTGGAGCAATTGGGGTACGTATTCTTCACTTATGCCTGGTTTAATTCCATGACTTAGTCTTGAATTTCATCATTTAATTTGAGAAATTATAGTGGAAATTAGGGAAGAATGGAAAAAAACTTTGAGAATTTTTTTGGCGATTTGAATAGGCAATTGAGGTCGGATTTTGATGAATTTGATATGGGTAGACTCGTGAATGAATGAGGATTTTATTGATGTGATTTTTATCGGAATCCGAGACGTGGGCATGGGGGCCGAGTTTGAGCAATTTCGGGATTTTTATGTAAATTGGATATTTTTGAGTGCATTTATTCCCTTAGCATATTTAAATGGTTATGTACTAATTATGGCTACATTTGGGCATCCGGAGGTCGATTCGCGAGGGCAAAGGTATTGCGGGCTAGAGTTTGGATCGGATCGAGATAAGTAATGATTGTAAGTGTTGTCCTGAGGGTATGAAACCCCAGATTTCACATCGTAGCGCTATATTGAGGTGACCCACATGCTAGATGACGAGCGTGGAATCGTGTACCATTGGTGATTGTTACTTGGTCCATCCCAAATGACTGCTTTACCATGTATTTGACTGAAAACTAATTGTTATCATCATGTTTTGGGTTTAATTCCATATTTGGGCCTCGTGCCAACTATTTGGATCCTTAGGGGATATTTACTGATATTTCCTTACTGTTTTGACTTTATACTTGTACTCAACCATGTTATACTTCATAACTCAGCCATGTTTGCCTTGTATTAATACATTAAATGATATTTTAAATAATAATTTGGCCAAGCTTCATGTTTTACTATGGCCCGAGTGACTTGCGAGATTCTGACTGAGTGAGGCAGAGGTCCTTTTTTGTGAGGATACACTGATTATGATTATGAGGCCGAGAAACTGAGATTATACGCCACGAGGTGGCTTGTTGGTTATGAGGCCGGGGGCCTGAGATTGTACGCCCTGAGATGTCTTCATGTTTCACTTGGGCCGTAAAGGGACCCTCCAGGAGTCTGTACACCCCCAGTGAGCGCGGGTACCCATTATGATGTGAGTTATAGTCCGAGGAGAGGGTATTGTTTCTGTTATATTGCCCGAGGGGCCAATTTGTTGACATTGTGCCTGAGGGGAGATCCTTTGTGTGTTTATCTTTCCTCTTTGATTGTCATTTACTTTCTTAATTGTTTAAAAGGCATTTTTATGAAGTTTGAACTAAACTAAAGTGACTTCGTATAATTTCACTATTTTCATGACTTTTGACTGGCTTTTACTGCTTCCTCATAGCATGTGATATGCCTTTCGTGGTTTCTTACTTCTTGGCATTTATCTATGATTATTACTCGCTGAGTTGGAGTATTCACTTTACTCTCTGCACCTTATGTGCAGATTCAAGTATTTCTGAGCCCGGTAGCAGGTATTGGTTGATCAAAGGTAGAGTCACCAGAGTTTGTAGTTGCCGACCTCCACAACACTGCTTCCTCCCTCTTGATTTTTGTAAGCTATACTTAGTACATTTTTATTTCAGACTTTCCATTGTATTTAGGACTTAGTAGATGTTCGTGACTTGTGACACCCTGATGTCGGGCTATATCTATTTCTACGTTGTTTTATTTTGCTAAGATTTATACTTGTTGGGGATTTATTCTTATAAATTGACTTATAAAATGGCATAAATAAATTAGGAAATTGTGTTGGCTGGCCTTTTCTTTACGAGAGGTGACATCACAACCACGTCTGGTTTTAGGGTCATGACAAGTGGGGATTTATTCTTATAATTGACTTATAAAAATTGTGTAAATGAATTTTGGAATTGTGTCGGCTGGCGTTGTCTTCACGAGATGAGTATCACCATCGGGCTTGGTTTTAGGATTGTGACAGACATGCTGCTTATAGGAATCTAAGTGTATATATCAATTAGAAAGCATGCCTCTAGGACCTAAAGAATTAAAACCTGCCTTTACGAGTTAAATTCAGCGATTTGCTTAGAAACCATGCTATAGGTTTATAATTAACAATTATAGATACCATGCCTATTGGATTCTTTTGATCACTTAGGCAAACTTGTAAGGTATTAATGATTATGTGGTTTAAAACACTAATATTTCTCTGTCTGAAAATGCCCAGATTCAAGGATTAACAAAATAAATAGGCAAATTGATAGGTCCAGATGCCCACCTTAATAAACTGCTATTTTGTATTTTGTTTCTTCTCATCTAGATATCCTACCTATAATATCCTTAATTAAAGAAATATGTGGATTTAACTGCGTGCAGTTGTTGTCTACATGTGGAGGTTAATTTGATCTCTTATTTGCTCCTTACATGACAGTTCTATTTGAAATTTGTTTTGTCGCATAGCTTTTCTCATTTTTAAGCAATATAGGTCAGTCTAGAACCACCCTAAATAGAGGCCCTAAATACCTCTAGGACCATAGGTAAGGGACAGGTAGTGCATGCATAAGGTATGCATTAGAAGCTATTAAAATGCTTAGGTAACAACTGAAAGATAATAATTGGGTAGTAAAGGAAATTATGACATGTGCGCTAATGCTATGTTCACCACCCCTATTTGGGGTAACTTTCCAAGTAGTGCATGAAAATGATCCTATAGGCTAAGAAATCTAGGACCCCTCTAATTTTTGCTTTAATGTAATGTCTATTTGTATAAATTGTCTATTTTTCCATAAGACTAACTCGCTTAATTGAAGTTCGGCCAGGACCCGCCGTTATGGACCTCAAGGGGTGTGTAACACCTTTCCCTCAAGGTAATTTCGAGTCCTCACCCGATCTCTGGTGATGTAACTGGTTATATGATTTAATTATTCTAGGTTCCCTAATACACTTTAATCTGTTAGGTGGAAACTCTTCAAATTCCTTACCCAATCCCAAAAGGAAATAAGTTGTCCCAAAAAGGTTGAAACCTGATTTCGCGAGAAATAGGGGGCGCGACATACCTTGATATTTTTGGAGCATGAATACATGGAAGACCGGATGAACTAGTGATAATCAAGGAGTAGTTCTCATAGCTATTTCTAGAGAAGTTCTTTCCTACCACACTGAGGGATAATTACCACAGATAGTTTAAACCTCTCCAGAAAGGAAGTATGTCAATCACTTAGTATGAGAGCCATTTGTGGATCTAGCATGTCATGCTATTCTCCTGCTTCCTATAGAGAAAGAGAGGGTGAGGACGTTCATTTATGGTCTCATTCAACCTATCAAGCTATAGATGGCCAAGGAGATCAACAATGAGATTTTCTTTTTAGATGGCTGCTAATATCGCTAGGTGGATCGAGATGGTTCTTTCTCAAGAGAGAGGTCCAGTGCCAGATAAGAGACCTCTTCATTTCGGTAGAAGTGCTTTATCTAGAGGTAGGGGTCATCCTCCCAGGCCATTTTATTCAGCAGTTCAGAATTCTCAATGATGCTTTAGGGAGTTATGGTTCTTATGTTCCTTACCTTGGGTAGTTAGCATATAGTGCACCTTCAGCTCCTACCAGTGCACCACCACTTTAGAGTCACTACAGTGGTTATCTCACCCGTTCGAATAAGCTTCGGCTTCAGTAGCCATGACAACAGGATGGATATTATGAGTGTGGAAACATGGGTCGCATCCGGATGCATTGCTCTAGGTTGTTGAGCAAAATATCTCAATAGAATTCCCGTGTCATCGTACAGGCACCAGTTGCTCCAACGCTCGCCCGACCAGCTTGGAGTAGGGGTCAGACTGTTAGAGGTGGAGGTTAGTCTGCTAGAGTTAGAGGCCAGCCAGCTATGGCCTATCTAAGAGATGTAGTTCAGACTAGTGGGGCCTATCTGAGAAATGTTCCTCATTGCCAGTAACATTTTTGGAATTTATGATCGGGTGTTCAAGTCCTATATGGATTCATTTGTTGTATTTATTGATGACCTGTTGATTTACTGCATTAGTCAAGAGGAACAAGAACAGCATATTCGAATTGTGCTTCAGACTTTGAAGAATAATCAATTATATGCCAAATTTTCAAAATGCAAGTTTTGGTTAAACTCAGTTGCCTTTAAGGGGCATGTTGTATCGGCAGAAGCATAAAGATGAATTCTAAGAAGATTGAAGCAGTTCAGAACTATCCTAGACCTACTTCAGTTACAGAGAGATGGAGTTTTCTAGGTTTGGCAGGTTATTATCGGTGGTTCGTAGAAAGGTTTTCATTCATAGAAAACCCACTTAACAAAATGACCCATAAAGGTGTCCCATTCACATGGTTATAGGAGTGTGAGTTGAGTTCTTAGAAGCTCAAGACTTCTTTGACTACGATGTTTGCATTGGTAAGTCCCACAGGTTCAAGATCATACATGGCGCATTGTGATTTATCTCGTATTGGACTTGGTGCAGTATTAATGCAAGATGAATATGTGATTTATTATCCGTTTTGGCAGTTGAAAGTTCACGAGAAAAATTATCCTTTACATGACTTGGAATATGCAGTTCATGCACAAAAGATTTGGAGACACTATCTTTACGGCATGCCATGTGAAGTATTCACAGTTTATCGTAGTCTACGGTATCTATTTAAACAAAAAGATCTTAATTTGAGGTAGCGGAGATTGTAGAATATGTTGAAAGACTATGATATCACCATTTTGTATCACCCTGGAAAGGCCAATGTGGTGGCCGATGCTTTGAGTAGAAAGGCTATGAGTATGGGCTACCTTGTGTATATTCTAATTACTGAGAGGCCGCTAGCTATAGATGTTCAGACTTTGGCCTCAGTTCGTAAAGTTAGATGTTTCGGAGACTAGTTGGGTTCTAGCTTGCACAATCACTCAGCCTTCTTTGTATAAGCACATCAGAAAGCAACAATATAATAATCCTCATTTGCTTGTCTTTAAGGACACGGTATGGCACGGTAGGGTCAAGTAGGTTGTTGTAGGAGATTATGGAGTTCTACAGATGCATGGTCGTATTTGTGTTCGTAATATGTATGGTCTCCATGAGTTAGTTCTTGAAGAGGTCTAGAGTTCATGGTATTCAATTCAACCAGGTACTACAAAAATGTATCAAGATTTGCAATAACATTATCGGTGGAGGAAAATGAAAAAGGATATAATTTCATATGTAGCTTGGTGTCTGAATTGTGAGCAAGTAAAATACAAGCATTAGAGAGCTGGTGGTTTACTACAGAAGTAAGAAATTCCTGAGTGGAAGTGGAAGTCTATCACTATGGATTTTGTTGTTGGACTCCCACAGACTCGGAAAAAGTTCGACAGGGTATTGGTCATTGTAGACAGGTTAACCAAGTCATCACATTTCATTCTAGTGGCACTTACATATTCTTCAAAGCGGTTAGTGAGATTTGTATCTGGGAGATTGTCTGTCTTCACGTTGTGCATGTGTCTATTATTTCATAGAGGTACACAGTTCACCTCACACTTCCAATAGGCTGTACAACATGAGTTATTCACGCGGGTTGAGTTGAGTACAATATTTCATCCCTAGATAGGGGGACAATTAGAGCGCACTATTCATATATTGGAAGATATTCTTTGCACTTGTGTTATAGATTTTTGAGGTTTTTGGGATCAGTTCTTTCTACTTACAGAATTTTGCCTATAATAAGAACTACAATTTGAGCATTCAGATGGCTCCGTATGAAGCATTATATAGGTGGTGATACCTTCGCCAGTTGGCTGGTTTGAATCGGAAGAGACTCGGTTGTTAGGAACTGATTAGGTACAATATTCCAAGGATAAGGTCAAAGTTATCCAGGATCGACTTCGTACCGCTCGGTCTAACCAAAAGAGTTATGCAGACTGTAAGGTTCCAGATATTGTGTTCGTGACTGGAGAAAGAGTATTGCTCTGGGTATCACCTATGAAAGGTGTAATGAGATTCCAAAAGAAGGACAAGTTCAGCCCTAGGTATATTGGAACCTTCGAAATCCTTGAAAGGGTGGGTGAAATAGCCTAAAATCTTGCACTACTACCTAGCTTATCATAAGTTTATCTGGTATTCCATGTACCAAACTCCGAAATATCATGGTGATCCATCCTAATGTTAGACTTCAACTCAGTGCAATTGGACAAAGATCTGACTTATGAGGAGGAGTTGGTAGCACTTCTAACCCGACAAGTCTGACAGTTGAGGTCTAAGAGTTATCCTTTAGCATGAGTGCAATGGATAGGTCAACCAATTGAGGCAGCTACCTAGGAGTCCGAGTCGGACATGTAGAGTCATATCCAGAGATTTTCACCAGCTTATGTACTTTTCTATTTCCATTCGAGGATGAACGTTTGTTTTAGAGGTGGAGAATGTGATGACCCAAAATATCATCTTTAAATTTAATAATCATTTATGCCTTTTAAGACCTTATAAAGCACCACTAATCATTCCTCGACTTGCGATGCAGTCCGTATAATTTTTCGGAGAGTTTTTATGTAAAAAAAATAGATTAAAATGTGAAATAGAGCTTTAAAACTCAACTAAGTTTACTTCGGTCGACATTTTGAGCAAATGGTCTCGGATCAGTATTTTGATAATTCTGGTAAGTACGTATCATGATTTAGCACTTGGGCATCTGTCAGGATCTAACTCAGAGGTCCCCAGCTCAAATTATTACCATTTAAGAGAAACTAGAAATCTAAAGGCTAAAGGTTTCCAATGTTTTACCATGGATTTGAATTTATTGATAATGAACTCGGATCGAGATTCCAAAAATTGGAAAAACTCCGTTATGTCACGTATGACTTGTGTGCCAAATTTGGAGTCATTGAGGATTCATTTAATATGTCAATGTGATTTTTGTAAATTGAAAAGTATGAAACTCATAAGTCCAAGTCGGGCTATAAATTGTGATATAGATGTCGTTGAAGTGATTTGAAGCCCCGAGTAAGTCCGTATTATGTTTCGAGACTTGTTGGTATATTCGGACGGGGTTCCGAATACCTCGAGTGTGATTCAGATCGAAATAGGATCAAATTGTGGACTTAAGCAAATTTTGGAATTTGCTGCTACCGGTGCGTCGCCCTTGAGCATTTTTGGCCACATATGCATACCCACTTCTGCGAAGGAAGGGTCGTTTGTATGATGTTAAGGCTGGGAAGGGAGCTTCACTTCTGTGAAACATTGATTGCAAGTGTGATACCGCTTCTGTGGCCAGTCGATCGCACTTGCAAAGCCTTGCGCTTCTGCGGTTCCTGTTGCAGTTCTGCGTTGTCGCTTCTTCGACTTGAAGGTCCGCAGGTGCGGTCTTCTGCAGGGCTGCCCTGTTCCGCAAATGTGAGCTTTGTCTCGCAAATGCAATGCTAGAGGTGCGAAAACGCTGGTCAGAATGTTTAAAATTGGAAGTTCACCATTTTTACTAGTGTTTGCGTTTTGAGTATAGGATTTGGCCGATTCTAAAGGAATTTTTCATGACTTCTACTTGGGTAATTATTGTATATCCGAAAGTGATTATATTTTATAAATCTATGTCAATATTCATCGTTTACTTCAGATTTGGATGGAAGAAATTGAGATTTTTATAAAATCTTCAAAAATTGCAAAATGAAGATTTGAAAATAAATCTGATGTTGGAATTTAAGAATTTTTTATTTGGTTGAACTCGTATCGGAACGGGTGTTCAGATTTCATAAGTTTTTCCTGGATTCGAGATGTGGGTCCACTGTCCATTTTCAAAATTAAATTCGAATTTAAATTCGGAAAATTAGTAAATTCATAAGGTATTAATTCCTACAATTCGTGTTGAGTATTTCGAATTGTTTGTGACTAGATTTGAAGCTTCTGGAGACAAATTCATAAGGAAAATTTATGGTCGAGTAATTAATTGAAATTTAGAAGCATGGTTATATGGTGCTTCGTAGGTGTGTGAGAATCACAGGATGTCTTAAGGTATTGTTGGTAAAGAATGCTCGGTGCATAGAGCAGGAAGATGCTTGTTTGTATTGGGATGACGTCATATCATGAGGTGTCAGAGTGCTAATAAAGCACCGATGGTCCTGTTCGTTTGATCAGGCTAATTGCAATGTAAATAGAGTAAATAACTCTCGATTATGGTTCTAATGTGTTCAAGATTCTACATGTAACAATCAGGTGTCTTAAACTTATATACGTGGTTAGAAACTGAGTTTTTATTGGAAGAGGTCAAGACTTGTGGTATTCTATGTTAATTATGGGATTCTATGTATCAGTATCAGGAAAGTAAAGGTAACAGATATAGATTCACAAGAACTTTTTCAGAGTAATGTAATCTGGAATGTGGTGTTTTTGGGCATGTTTATGAAAGTATTCAGCGACGTATGAGCCTTAGACGATGTGGTTTTGTGCTTGGTTCCATGTGGTAAGTCTGGGTTGAGGATTGTGGTGCTACAACAAAAATGAAAAGATCAAGTTGAAGATGGATCAAAAGAAAATTTAGATAATGGGGTAATGTGGTAGTAGACTGGACCGGTATGGTAAGGATATGATTTGTTCCTTGTGTGTGTTCAAGGTAATGAGTTCTTACAGGTACTTTACGGTAATGCTTGTAGGTTTTGACGGCTTGCTTAGCTTGGTCGAGTTAGAAGGATTCAGTCCTGGCAGGTCACATTTGTGCAAGGGGAACTCGGAGAGTTCTTGATGGTTCACCGCGGTTTGGAGATGTATATTTTCTATGGGCATGCGGAGCATGGGATGTATAGTGATTTTTTCCCTTCTCGATGGGACCAAAAGAAGTTCATGACTAGTGGAGTACGTAAATGTCTGTGGCTCGGAAGGGAGATGAAGTTCTCATATTATCCTAGGATAGTGTAGTATATGCGGTATGTTGTGGAGGATCGAAACTTGTGTATTTAAGGTTACAGTTCAACTCTGAAAGGAAGTTCATAAAACTCTTAGGCAGCGGGTAGCCTTAGAGGATTAAGGAAATGGTACTGTTAATTGGAACTGATTTGATGAGAATATATGTTTTGAATAAAGGGCAATGTGATTAAGTTGATGGCACTTCGATAGTATTGCAGCACATTCATGATAGATCGACTGCTGATATTCGAGTTTGCTTAGGGGCATAGAAGAATTTTTTAGTATCTCTCATGAAATGACTGTGTATTAGAGGTGTGGCATGTATTCGGATGGCGAAATTGGGATTGGATATGCTGATCATGTGCCGTGTAGATTTGAAGATGGACGTTCTCATATTCAGGCTATGTTGTGGTTGTCAATTGTATGTATAGGCACTGTTTAGCGACTATAAGGATTTGGAGCCCGAGTTGATTCTTTCTTTGTTGGTATGTTAGATTTCAGATGTGCTGTTGGGGTTCAGACTGGTTGTCTCCGTGTTTGGTCATTCTGGACTATAGTGCTATGGGCTATGCTGGAAATGCCACGGGTTGAGTGGCAAGGTGCGTCAGAGTATATACTGGTAGAGTGGTTTTATATTTTGAAGACCTAGCGGACGGCTGGGAAGGATTTGCCTTTCTAAGTTGGGCTTTTGTGATGGATGTCAGTGCAGAGGCTTCTACCATTGATTCAGTTTCGGTGGTGAGAGATTTATTGAATGTGTTTCTTATGGTCGGGCATGCCGCTGGGCAAGGTTCTTTGTTTCAGTATTGATATGTTGATGGGAACTGTAACGTATGTAACCGGCAGAGTTAAGGAGTTGAGGGAACAACTTCGGGATTTCATTAATAAAGAGTTCATTGGTAGGCCAATGTGGATGGTGTTCTAGCTTGAGTCGTCTCGATTGGCTCCGAATTGCATTGTTGAGGGATGTGTTGATTCGACTGTTATTGAGCTTATTACTTATCTAGAGAGGTCTATGAGTTGCCTTTCTGTGTTCCAAGGCATTATGATTTGTTGGTTATGGGCACATATGGTGCGGTTCATAGTGGAAGTCGAGCAGGAAGAATAATTGGGCATTGCTCGGTGAATGGCGTATCAATTATGTTCTATCGGGTTTGCGTGGTATATGTTGCTTGTTTCACTGAGAGTGTAATGATTTTTTTTGGTTCCAGACATCAAATTGTGCGTGGTTGTCAATTTCGAGCATAGTGACTTGAGGTGTTTCATGTGAAACGTTGTTTGGATAGGATCGCGCATTTGCAGCGAAGCTATGTGGAGATATGACCTTGCGATTTAGATTTATATGTTATATTTCTATGATGTTAGATGGGTTCTCAGCCTTGTGTTGTGGTGGTACGGTTGAGCTTGAGGTACAGCTCTTCCATTTGAGTCCTTTTCATGATTTGAGTATGTTTGGACTGTTGCTTATTGGTGCGCGTATTGTGCCAGTTGTGGCTTAGGCCTCTATTGATGTGTCATGTCACCAGAGTCGTGTGTTGGGATAGAGGAGATCGTCGGGATCATTGATGAATATGAACGGATTTGATTTCAGCATGTTGGAAGGATAAGATTGAGGTTTGGCTCGGAAATTTGCTTTGGTATTTGTTAGGAAGAAGTAGCTTCATGATGGTTGACCCAAGAAATGGTCATGGTTTAGTGTGTGTTTCATTTATCGTTATCAGTATATGAAAATTTTGGAATGAGACTTTAGTTGATGAGAGGTTTTCTACCATTATTCGGTAGTTGTGGGCAGCTGCTGTGACTAGAAGTTATCATATAAGTGTTCGAGTTATGTGGTATATTAGATGATTGCTCCCGAGGTTGCAGGCAGGGGTTGTTATAGTTGGTTCATGTCTATTCAGAGTATAAGTGTGAGGTTTCGATCGTATCAATGGTTTCAGAACTGAAGAACGTGGTTCAATGGCTTATGGGCCAGATTGGATTGTGCAATTTTTGTTGCAATATGTTATCAGACCTATATGAGATAGGGTGACGTGGGATCACCCCCTGGTATATGCATGGTAAGGTTTGATGGTTTGGTTAGCTTCATTAGGTGATTTATGACTTAAGAGTGCGATCAGAATTGGTTTTGGAGGTCCAGTGAAGAATTAGATTGAATTAGCGAAGTTAGTATTTTTGGCGATATCCAGTTGATAGGCGAGATTTTGATATGAAGGTTGGAATAGAATTCCAAGAGTTTCTGTAGCTTCGTTATGTCATTCGGATGTGGTTTGGTTGGGTTTTTTATCAAAAGCGTATTTCAGATGTTTTTGGAAAACTTAGGCTTGAATTAAATGAGTTTTGGGTGATTTGATTTTGTTTGAGGTGTTTTGATGATTGTAATAAGTTTGAATAAGGTTTTAGGATATGTTGGTGCTTTGGGTTGTCCTGAGGGCCTCGGGTGAGTTTCGGATGGTCAATTGGACAGTTTAGGCCTTGTGAGATTGTAGGTTTTTGGATATCAGCTATTACATAGTTTTGGCCTTCGCGATCGCGTCCGTTGTGTCACGATCGTGTAGGAGGAAATTGGAAGGCTGGAAATTTGCCCTTCGTGTTCGCAAAGGAAGGCTCGCGTTCATGTAAGGTTAGAAGCTAGTGCTTCGCGTTCGTAGGAGCCAGCTCACGTTCGTGTATAAAGAGTTGGGGGTCCAGTGGTTTTGCTCATTACGTTTGCATCAGTTGGGTCACTTTCCCATAGGTCTGGGAAATCAAGCATCACATTCGCAGTGGAAGCATCACATTCGCATAATGTATTTTGGAGCCTTTCAGTATTTGTTTTTCGCGATCGCGAGGCTATGGACGTGTTCGCGATGAAGAGGGAACAGTGATGGGCAGAATGTTATAATCTCATTTCATCCGCAATTTTGGGTCATTTTTCCTCCATGGTTGATCATTTTGTTTTGTGGAGATTAAAGAGGGATTCAAGGGGAAACGACTTGACGTAAGTATTTTGGTCTTGAAACTCGATTATATTGTGAAATTAACCTAGAAATTCATGGAATTTAAGATAAAATGGAAGAACTAGGGCTTGAGATGTTGAACTTTTGATTTGGGATTTAAAGGACCATTTAGGGTCGGATTTGAAAACTTTAGCTATGTATGAACTCGCCAGAGGGTAAGGAACCCGTTGATGTGAAAATGTTTTAGTTTTGAGATGTGGGCCCGGGGCTCGGGTTTTGCTAATTTTGGGATTTTTGATATTTTTCAATTGTTTTCACTTGAGCTTTGTTCCCTTAACATATTGGGACATATTAATTCTGAATTTGATAGATTTGATGCGCGTGGAAGCCGATTCGAGGGGCAAAGGTGTTGTGAACCAGACTTGTAGCCGGTTTGAGGTGAGTAATGATTGTAAATGATATTTTGAGGGTTTGAAACCCTGGATTTGCACATCGTAGTGCTATATTGAGGTGAGGCACGCGCTTGATTATGAGCGGGGGTCATTTACTACTGGGGATTTGTGACTTGGTCCGTCCTGGTTGATTATTTTATCGGGAATTGACTGAAATGTATTCGTTATCATCATGATTTGACTGATTGTCATATTTGGGCTTTGTGCCAGTTCTTTGAACCCTTCGGGGATTTTTATCACTATTTCCTCACAGTTTAGACTTATTACTTGAACTCAGTCCTATTGATATCTATTGTTTTACAAACTCGACCACTTTTAGTTAGTTTGGAGACTTAAATGATATTTTTAAATTATGTTTTGGGCTGAGAACTACTATTTTACAAATGCCCGAGAGGCTTGTGATGATTTTATCTGACTGAGTGAGACCGAGGGCTTGTGTTGTGAGGATACTATGGGATCGGTTGTGCGCTGCAGCAGTGTTATACTGGTATCGATATTAGGCCGAGGGCCTGGATTTGATGCCATAAGATGGCTTGATATTGCGGTTGGGCCGTATGGGGCCCTCCCGGAATCTACACACTGCTAGTGAGTACCATTGATGAAATATATAGATCAACTGCACTATGCATCGATATATGGATCAGACTGCATGCCACATCAATATATGTATCGGGCTGCACATAGCAGCGGTTGTTATATGATACAGATCTGTGAGTTTACCTTGTTTCATTAGTCAGCCGTTATCTGTTGTCTGTGTTACTTCACGTGGTATTTACCCGATTGTATAGCATTATCTGTTGAGTGAGTGTCGTGCCCGAGGGGCATATTTCTGTGCTCATCTGAACTATTTATTTGGCATTCATTTTCATAACTGTTGAAAAGCCATTTTCAAAAGAGTCTTAAACTGAGCTAAGGCGTTTTCTAAGATTTCACAGCTTCAATGTTTTTCCCAAAAGGTTTTACAGTGCTCTGTACAGTACGATGGTTTGTCTTACGTGAGTTTTTACTGGTAAGTTATTATTTACCTTTATTGCTCACTGAGTTGGAGTACTCACTTTACTCCTTGCACCTCGCATGCAGATGCATGTATTTGCTTCCCCCGGTAACAGGTTATGAGCTGATCAGAGGCTAAGTTATTAGAGTTCAGCTAGGTGACTGCCAGCATTCCCAGCACCGCATTTCTTCCTTTTGTTTATTAGTTTTATTTAGTATATTACAGGACTTGTAGTCATATTTATATTCTAATAGATGCTCGTGACATATGACACCCCGGTTTGGGATGTGTTTGGGTTGTATTCCGCACTTAAAGAAATCTCTATTTAGACTATGGTTATTTAATTATGTTAAAATTATGAATCAATATTTAACTATTCTGAAAAGGCAAAATGGATTATTTGACTGGCCTTGCCTTCACGAGAGGTGCCATCACGATCGAATCAGGGTTTGGGTCGTGAGCGGTAGCTCCCTAAAGGAACATAGGCATATGTTTTTCAATGAGGTTCAGAGTGCCTTTGGGAGGGCTTAGAGCAGTAAGCATGTATTTAGGCAAAAGTTGCAAAACACTCTTGATGAGAACCACTCTGCCCCCATAAGTTAACATTTTACCCTGCCATTTCATTAAGCCTCTTCACAATTTTGGTAACCATGTTATCAAAGAAACATATCTCTTTCCTTCCAACTGATATTCGGCAACCAAGATAGGTGAAAGGGAAGCTCTTATCCATAAAGATTGTGTTATATCTAAACTCATTGATTCTGTAAGCACTAGGGCCAGTGAGGAAAAAACTTTTATACTTATTGACAAGCTGACCCGAAACGTTTTCATATTTTCTGATCTCTTTCATCACCATCTTTAATGTTTTTGAATTACCACCACAAAAAATAACAATGTCGTCAGCATAAGCAAGATGATTTATTTGAGGCTCTCTCTTATTCATAGAGAAACTAGTGAAGTTCTCCTTATGAATGAGGTTATTCAAGGATCTTGTTAATACTTCTTCAGCAAGAATAAAGAGAGAGGGGGATAAAGGATCACCTTGCTTGAGCCCATGAGAAGAGGTGATGAAGCCATGTCTAGTACCATTAATAATAATCGAGTACCAAGCATTCGAGACCATTCTCCAAATCATATCAGGACATTCTTTACAGAATTCAAATTATTTAAGGACATCAATAAGGAAGCCTCAATATAGCATATCATATGCTTTAGCCATGTAAAGTTTCATAACAATATTTCTCCCCTTGTTTGGTTTGTAGATATCATGAAATTTTTTATCGGCTAGCATGTACATTTTCCGTGATTAGTCTCCCAGAGACAAAACCACTTTGGTTTTCAGAGATGAGCTTAGAAAGAAGAGGGTTCAACATTCTGGATAAAAGATTAGATATGATCATGCTAGTGTAGTTGCACAAACTAATAGGTCTGAGTTCTTTAAATCTGGACAGAGATTCCACCCCAGGGATAAGAGCAATACAGGTGTGTGAGTAAAATTTAGTGAGGCTCTTCCCCTTAAAGAAATCCCTGAAAAACTCAATGATGTTCTGCTTGATAATATCCCATGTAGCCTGAAAAAATTTCCCATTAAAGCCATCAAGTCCAGCAGAACTTTCAATGCTCATACTGAAAACTGTGTATTTGATTTCCTCTTCTTAAGGCATGATAGTCAACCTTTCATTGTCTTCCTCTGTAATAAGGATAGGGATGTAATTCATTATATCATTGCTCGCACTAGGCTACTGGTTGAGATTGAAGAAACTCTTAAGTGGTTGACAGTAGCTTAGCAAATTTATCCTCACCTTGTGCATATCTCTGTGATTCTTCATTTTGTGTAGTTGAAGTCTTCTTCTTTTGTCTCTCAGAATACTATGAAAATAGTTGTTGTTGCAGTCACCATTCTTTAACCAATTAATTGTAGCTTTCTGTTTCATCAAGGATTTTTGCTTACACATCCATCTAGTGTATTCAG
The DNA here is from genome assembly GCA_034376525.1 of Nicotiana benthamiana. Taxonomy (NCBI): domain Eukaryota; kingdom Viridiplantae; phylum Streptophyta; class Magnoliopsida; order Solanales; family Solanaceae; genus Nicotiana; species Nicotiana benthamiana. The sequence continues at coordinate 25,612,882 of CM067340.1, read as the reverse complement.
CATAACCTCTGTTAATCTCTTCTCTTCCTTGCTCATTGTTATTTTGCATATCAATTTCTTCTAGGATTTGCACCTTAGCTTCCTAGGAACTTACTTGTTCATGAATGTCCCTTTCCATTGACCATTCACTGAGATGCTTAGCAAGAACTTTCATGTTACTTTGGAGCCTCCACATAGCATTACCTTGAATATTGGTATTCTAACTGACCCATATCTAGAAAGCCAGGTTGAGTGGTCCATAGTTTAAGGAATCTGAAGTATTTGATGTGCTGATGTTTGTCGTTGTGACATTTTAAAGGAAGGGGTCTATGATCAGAACCATTCCTCAACATATGCTTCACTATGTAATTTTGGAAGTGTTGAGCCGATTGATCATTGATCATAATCCTATCTAGTCTCTTCCAAATTCTTTTGCTAGGTCTTCTATTATTGCATGAAGTGTATCATGGGCCAGTGAATCCAATGTCCATTAATCCACAAGATTCCATAGTGCTAATAAAATACAGACTTCTGTATGCTCGATGAGGACTACCACCTAGTTTTTCAGCCGGATCCATGATAATGTTGAAGTCACCACCAATACACCAATGGCCATTGATACTGTTGCTCATATGAATACTATCCCACATATCTCTTCTTTCACTAGTAGTGCATTTGGCATATACTAATGTAATGAAGGTTCCTGAGTCTGCATCATTTTCTTCTATGTTGAGAGTAATTTGTTGTTCCATAATGAAGCGACCGGTCGTTTTGAGATTTTGCACCTTGCTAATCAGTTCTTAGGCATGACTTGCCTATATGATGTATTATGAATTATGTAAATCATTTCTTTTAGTTTTCAGGGTCTTCGAAATGAATTTGGAAGAACAATTCTTACTTTGTAACTTTAAATTTGAAAGGCTTGACCAAGATTTGACTTGTTGGTTTATGATGTTGGATCATAATTTTTGTGATTTGGTTAGCCCCGTTAGGTTATTTATGACTTAGAAGCATGATAGGAATGCATTTTGGAAGTCCGTGGAAGGTTTAGTCTTCAATTGACGAAATTGAGATTTTGGCATTTCCGGTTGATAGGTGTGATTTTGATATAGGGGTCGGAAAGGAATTTCGGAAGTTGCAATAGCTCTGTTATGTCATTTGTGACGTGTGTGCAAAATTTCATGTTCTTTGGACATAGTTTGGTTGGGTTTTTTCAAAAGCGTAATATAGAAGTTCTTGAAATTCTTAGGAATTCTTAGGTCTGAATACAATGTGATTTTGGTGTTTTGATGTTTTTTTGTGCATTTTGAAGTTAGGAACAAGTTTGAATGAGGTTATGGGATATGTTAGCATGTTTGGTTGAGGCCTCAAGGGCCCCAGGTGAGTTACATGTCTTTTATGGGACCATTTCATGTTGTGTGGAATTGCAGAAAACCAGATGAAGTGTTGCAGACAATTTTTTGTTTTCGTTCGCGGTCAGGGACCCGCATTCGCGGAGGGTGTTCTTCTGAGGCATGAATTTTTGCCTTCGCATTCGTGTTTCAAGTGTCGCATTCGCAATGTTGTTATGTTTGATTGTATGCGTTCGCGATGCTTGTGTAGCGTTTGCATAGAGTAAGTGGAAATAGATGGGGAGCCATCCTTTTGTGCTTCGCGTTCGCGTAAAGAAGACGTGTTCGCAATGGTTTGGAAAGTGAATGCTTCGCGTTCGCGAGCTTGAAGTCGCATTCAAATTAGGGAACTTTTGGTCATCGAATTTTTATGCTTCGTGAATGCGAGGCTTGGACTGCGTTCACGAAGAACGAAATTTTACCTGGGGCAGAATGTTTAAAAAGTGAGTTTCGCGTTTTTTGGTCTATTTTCTCCATTTTAAGTAATATTTGGAGCTTTTGAGAAGGATTTAAGGGGGAATCGAAGGGAAATGCCTGGAGGTAAGATTTCTGAACTCAATACTCAATGCTTGTGTGAATATTACCCAATTAATCATGAAAATTAATCCTAAAATTGAGGAATTTGAGCTTGAAATTGGAGGCGTAGAATTTGGGATTTGAGGGGTCATTTGAGGTACGATTTGATGTTCTTGATATGTATAGACTCATGGGAGGATGAGGATTCTATTGATGTAATTTTTGTCCGATTCTGAGACTTTGGCCTAGGGCCGGGATTTAAAAATTTCAGGATTTTTTATGTAAATTGAATGGTTTCGAGTGGGCTTGTTCACTTAGCATATTTTAATGGTCATGTACTGATTATGACTATATTTGGAGCATCAGAAGGTCGATTCGTGAGGGAAAAAGCATCACGAGCTATAGTTTTTATCGGATCGAGGCAAGTAATGACTGTAAATAATGTCCTGAGGGTTTTAAACCCCATATTTCACATCCTTGTGCTGCTTTGAGGTGATGCAAACGCTGGATGATGAGCATGGATCCATGTATCGTTGGTGATTGCGACTTGGCCTGTCTCGTACGTCTATTAAATTGCATATTTGATTTGAAATTTTATGATATTCCATATTTTAGATATTGATATTATATTTTGGGTTGTATGCCGTGTTAGGGCCTTGTGCTGACCTATTGAGAACCTTAGGGGAATATTTACTATTTTTCATCACTATATTTCTTTTGAAAGCATATCCTCAGTCTTGTTTTACCCGATTATTAATTTGAAATTGGTTTTGTCACTTTACCTTTTGAAATGTGAAAACTGTTTGGGTTGAGTTTCCTATTTTATTGATGGTCTGAGTGTTGAGGACTGAGATAGACCGAGGGTCAGATTGTGATGATGATTGGGATTGGCCGAGGGTCTGATTGTGAGGTTAGTGACTGAGAGCGGCCGAGGACCTGGTTGTGAGGATTATGTATTTATGGATCGGGCTGCACGTTGTAGCAATATATATGTATATATATGTATATTGATTGGGCTACACGCTGCAGCGCTATAGTGCTTGGACTATAGGAGCCCTTCCAGAGTCTGCACACCCCCAGTGAGCGCTGTCGACGTGATATATGGACCATGCTGCACGCTGCAAGAATATATGGATCGAGTTGCGCGCTGTAGCGGTTACTATGCGGTACTTATTTAGTGTGAGTGTTTAGCGTCTGTGCTGACTGATGAGATTTGAGTCTCGAGTGATTGAGAGGTTTGCCTGCAGGGCCGTATACATATATGAGTGATGTTATTCTTGAGGTGCTTATTTTGACGTAATTGCTTTTTTCACTCCTCCTCATATTGCGCCTCTATTGAAAATGTTGAACAGATATTTTTAAACAACTTTCATTTAAGCTGGAGTTTTTATGACATATTCGGTATTTAATCACTGATTGGGCTTTGCTATTTACACTGAGGTGATTAAGTTATGAGGTGTTTATGACTCCTATTTTGCCCAAAGGGCTGTTTGTGAACTATGTTTTGCTTGAGGGGCCGATTATGGTTTTCATCTCTTTTATTATAAATTGTATTGAACCTCTACTGAAACAGTTGGAAGGTATTTTTCAAATGATTTTTAGCAAAAGCTAGATTAAAATGAGATGATTGACTCGTATTCTAATTTGAAAGCATGTCGTGCTTGTTGAGTTTATCATAACTATGGATTCATCGTTTCCTACTGCTCAGTCTTTATTTACTCTTATTACTTACTGGGTTGGAGTACTCACATTACACCCTGCACCTTGTGTGTAGATTTAGGTATTTTAGAACCTTGTAGCAAGTGTTGATTGCTCTGACGCAAAGTCATTAGAGTTAGCAACGTGGCTGCACGATGTTCGCAGGACTGCTTCCTTCGTCTTATTTTCATTATTGTATTTAGTATATTGTTAGACTCTGATTGTATCTGAACCTTGGTAGATGCTCATGACTAGTGACACCCCAATGTCGGGTGTATTTATTTCTGAACTTGTTTTATTTCGCTAAATATATGCTTGTTTGGAATTTATCTTTATAAATGACTTAAATGGACTTATTAAACTATTAATACTGAATTTGGGAATTATGTCAGGTGGCCTTGTCTTCACAAGAAGCACCATTACGATCGATTTTGGTTTGGGGTCATGAAAAGTTGGTATCAGAGCTTAGGTTACATAGTTCTCACGAGTCATGAGCAGGTTTAGTAAAATCTTGTGGATTGGTACGGAGATGTTTGTACTTATACTCGGGAGGCTGCAGAACCTTTAGGAAAAAATTCACATTCTTGAATTCTTATTGTGCATCCTTGATTCATCTTGAAAGGTAACTTTTAAATTCCATCCACGCATTCGTATGCGTGCATAAGCGCTCAATTTCAGATGTGCATTGATGGCTTATGATTCCTTGAGCAAAGGACGAGATGTGATTTTTCTGTGTTGATGTTGGGCTAGTCTGGAGGACTCTAAGCTGGATTTTTGCCTATGGCTTGAGCATCGAGGTGCTGAACGTGTGAGCATGTGTTTTTGAACTTATATGCTCGGTTGTGTCCCTATTAGTATAAGTGATGGTTGGATGACTATGTGATGAGCATGTTATGACTTCGAGATGTATTCATACAATTTAGAAGCGACGCGAAGGGTCTGCTGAAGGATAGAAGAACTATTAGGTGCATGATTTCCATCTTGATTTGAGGTATAGCCCCGAGTTATGGGCGTGTGAAGAATATTTTCACGTTTCCTAGTTGGGAGTGAATTAAATTTCATGTTACAGTATAAGTTCAGGCTCAGGAAGATTAAGTAACTACGTGATATTTATGACGGTGGAAGGGTATAAAGGTATGTTAGTTGAGGCAAAGCAGGTGGGCAATCTCTTGCAGTGTGTTCTGAATGTTGTGTGATCCCTATGTGGTTTGTTGGAATGTTTCTTTTACCTGCAAAATGTATGTGCTACAGTTTGAGTTTGGATTGCTTAAAAAAATATGCATGACTGCCACGAGAGTGAATGCGAGATTTACAGAAGATTTAAGTACCGGATGTTCTATGTTTCATGAGCTTATGAAGGCTTGAGGTTCATCTCACTATGGTATTATGGCAGTAATAGAGCATATGTGTTACGCGTTATTGTGTGTGTTTTGGCCTATGGCTTTGATCCAAGTGGGGGAGTCCACTATTGATTAGTAGATTACATGGTGATGTGCTATGTCGGTTCTAGTTTGAGAGATGCGGGAGAATCAGTTATGGCCTACGGATATGGAGACCGAAGATGGCTCAGGTAAAGGAATTATTTTTACAAAAGTTATAGTATGTTTCATAGGTGTGTGAGAACCACAGTATGTCTTTAGTTTCTATTGGTAAAGGATGTTCGGTGCATAGAGTAGGAAGTTGCTTGGTTGTCTTAGTATGAGGTTACACCCTGCAGTGTCAAAGTGCTCTTAAGGCACAGGTGGTTCTGTTCGTGTGTAGGCTAATTGCAGGTTGAATAGAGGGAATGACTCCCAAAAATGGTTCTAATTTGTTCATGATTTTTCGTGTAATAATTGGGTATTTTCAAGTTGTATACGTAGCTAGAAACTGAGTTTCATTGGAAGATGTCAAGACCTGTAGTATTTCTATATCAATTATGGGATCCTATTTATCAATATCTGGAAGGTAAAGGTAATGGCTCTGGATTCGTAGGAGGTCTCTTCAAGGCAAAAATTTTGAACATGGTGCTTTTGGAAATGTCTTGAGAGTATTCAACAGCTTATAGGCTGTAGTACGACATGGTTTTATGCTTGGGGTTTCGTGTGGTGAGTCGGGGTTGAGGAATTATGATGTTATGGCAAGAAGGAGTATCAAGTTTAAGGTAAATTGGAAGGAAAATTGAATAAATGGGATAGCTTAGTAGTAGGCCGAGTTGGTACGGTAAGGTTATGATTAGTTCTTTGGGTACTTATGAGGTAATGAGTTTCTACAGGTGTGCGACAATTCTCTTGGGTTTTTGTAACGTGCGTAGCTTGGTTGAGTTAGACGGATTCAATCCTCACGGTTTGGTATTGTGCAACTAGACTTCGGATAGTTTTTGATGGTTCCTACCATAGTTAGAGATATATATTTCCTACTGGCATGAGGAGCATGGGATGTATAATGATCTTAACCTAGATGGGATTGGATAGGAAAGTTCTTGGTTGGTTGAGTGAGTAGTTTCTTGCAACTCGCAGTGGATTGTGGAGTGCTCATAATTATCATTTGGATGGTATAGTATATGCAGTATGTTGTGTAGGGTTGAGATTTGCATGTGCAAGGTCACGGTTTAGTTTTGAAAGACAGTTCATAAATTCTTAGGCAGCATGGATAGCTTCAGGTGACTAGATAATTAGATCACTGATTGGTATGGCATGATGATGGTATGCATTTCAAAAAGGGCGATGTGTTTGCTTTATGGATGCTTTATTGGTATTGCGGCACTATTTTGTCTGGTCGACTGATGATATTCGACTTTGCTTAGTGGCATAGAAGAATTATAGGTATACCTCTCATGGGATGATTGAGTATTAGAGGTATGTTATATATGCGAGCGACAAAATTAGGATCAGACATGGTAATTCGTGTGCTTTATGGACTTGGAGACCTGATGTTCTCATAAACAGGTTAGTTCGTTGTTGTGGACGACAAAGATGTGGGTAAGTAAGTCAGATGACAGTATGTGCTGGGATTCAATCATTGTGAACCTTCGAAGGTTTATTTATCTGTTGTGGGTGACTAGAGTTAATGTGTGGTTCACTGGTAGACCTATATGGATGTGTTTTCTGCAACGAGACGGCTTTGTTGACTTTGAGTTTCTATTGGTGAGAGATGTGTTGATTCGGTTGTTATTGAGTTATTAGTTATCAAGGGGATCTATGAGTCATCTTTCCGTATTGTGAGACGTTATGATTTATTAGTTAGGCACATGTGGTGCGGTGTTATTTGGGGCATCTCATTGGAATTCAAGCCCGAAGAGTACTAGGTATTGCTCGGTGGATGGTGCATCGGTTATATGCTTTCGAGTTGTATGGTGTTATGCAATTTCTTTGCGATGGTTATGATGATTGCTTTTGTTTTAGACATCATATTGTTCATGGTTGTCGATTTTGGGCATAGTGACTTAAGGTGTTTCTTGCAAGCCAGTATTTAGATGAGGTCACGCATTAGATCGAAGCTATGGTATAATCTTGCGGATTAGATTCGTGTTTTCTGTTTCTATGATATGTGACTAGTTCTCAACATTGAGTGTAGCGATACTAGTGAGCTTGCGGCACAGCTCTTTCATTGAGTCATCTTAATGATATGAGTATATTCGGATTGTTTCTTATTGGTGCGCGGATTGCACAAGTCGTGGCTTTAGTCTTTATTGATGTGTCATGTCACCAAAGTAGTTGTGTTGAATTAGATATGATAATTTGGGATACTTAATTAATACAAACGGAATTGATTTCAGCATGTTGGAAGGATAATATCGAGGTTCGGCCTAGAAATTTGCTATGATCTTTGTCAAAGGAGAAGTGTATTCATGAATAGTGGAGCTGAGAAATGGTTATGGTTTATTGCATGTTTCATTTATCATTAGCCGTACATGAAAGTGTTGGAATGAGACTTTAGTTTATAAAAGGTTTTTTACCGGTATTCGGTCATTGTGTGCAGTTGCTGTGATTAGAAGTTATCACTATAGGTGTTTGAGTTATGTGGTATATCATGCAATTGCACCGAGGTTGCGGGTATGGGTTATTACAGCTTGTTCCGGCTTATTCAAGGTGTAGATGTGATATTTTGATCTTGTGGATGATTTCAGAAGTTGAAATGCGGTTCTAAGGTTCATGGCCTAGGTTGGACAATGAAATATCAGTTACATTGTGTTATCAGACCTATTCGAGATAGGGTGACATGGGATCACTCCCATGTATGTTCATGGTAAGGTTTTTCAGCGGTTGGTTGGCTTTTGGAACAACTATGGGCATATTCGAGGACGAACATACGTTTAAGTGGGGGAGGATGTAACGACCCGAACGGTCATTTTGAGCTTTTGTACTGTTATCGTCAGTTCTCGGGCATGGCTTGCCCCATTTGATGTATAATAGCTGATGTAAATCGTTGGTTTTGGTTTTCAGGGTAATCATAATGAATTTTGAAAAGCAGTTCTCAATTTGAAGCTTGAATTTGAAAGTTTTGACAAAGATTTGACTTGTTGGTATATGATCTTGGATTGGAATTTTATGATCTGATTTGCTCCATTAGGTAATTTGGGACTTAGAAACATGATCAGAATGCATTTTAGAAGTCCGTGGAAGGATTAGGGTTGAATTGGCGAAATGATTTTAGTGTTTCCAGTTGATAGGTGAGATTTTGATATTGGGGTCGGAATGAAATTCCAGAAGTTGCACTAGCTCCGTTGTGTCATTTGTGACGTGTGTAAAAAATTTCATGTCATTCGGACGTGGTTTGGTTGTTTTTTATCAAAAGCGTAATTTGCAAGTTCTTGAGATTCTTATGCTTGAATCCGATGTGATTTTGGTGTTTTGGTGTTGCTTTGAGCATTCTGAATACTGGAACAAGTTTGAATGAGATAATGGGATATATTAGCATGTTTGGTTGAGGCTATGAGGGCCTCAGGTGAGTTGCGGGTGGTCAATCGAACCATTTCATGTTGTGAGGAATTGCAGAAAACCAGCTGAAGTGTTGAAGACAATATTTTCTTCGCGTTCGTCGTCAGGGACCCTCATTTGCGAAGGGTGTTCTTTTGAGGTGTGAATTTTTTCCTTTGTGTCGTGCTTCGAGTGTCGCGTTTCCGATGTTGTGATGTTTGATTCCACGCGATTGCGAGGCATGTGTCACGTTCACGTGAGTATGTTGAAAGAGATAGGGTTCCATCCTTTTGTGCTTCGCGTTTGCGTAAGGAGGACGCGTTCATAATGGTTTGAAAAGCGTACGCTTCGCATTCGCGAGCTTGAGTTTGCGTTAGCATAAGGGAATTTTTGGTCATCGGATTGTTGTGCTTCGCGAACGCCCGGGTTTGGACCACGTTCACGAAGAAGAGAATTTTACCTGGGACAGAATGTTTAAAAAGTGAGTTTTGCAATTTTTGGTCTATTTTTCCATTGTTAAACAATATTTGGAGTATTTGAAAAGGATTTAAGAGAGAATCGAACGGAAACACTTGGAGGTAGGATTTTTGAACTCAATACTTGATGCTTGTGTGAATATTTTACCCAATTAATCATGGAAATTAAACCTTTTTTTTTGACAATCCGCTAGGCAAACACCTAGGTTAGGATTATTTATTAAATAAACGGAATAAGATTAAATTACAAGGGTCTAAAGACATTTGAAAACAAGGATTGAATTTGACATCTACCACTTCAGAATAACAAAGTTAAGAAATATTCTTAACCTTTGTATCCGAATAGTAAACTATAATATAAACTAATATTTCAATCTACTTAACAGCATTGCTCCCTATCTAGCCGTCTTTCTCATGCAATGTCACCTTTCCTTCCTCAAGGGAGTGAACATAATATGCTAATACCACCCATAGAAGTCGTAATGAGAGTCATTGCATAAGGATGCAGCTGCGACGTGCCAAATTGAACATTATTATCACTGTAATGGATCAAGAATACTGCTAACTCCTTCACGTGAACTTCATGGAGGACAGTCACGATCCTTTCTGCTGTAAGACCAGTGAATATAAAATAATATTATTCCATCTTGAGAATAGGCATGCTAGGATAATTCCCAGATTTTGAAAACCATGATAACAACATGATATTTGAAATCCCAGGTCTCAATATTGCTTGTCATGCTTGAGCAAAGATTCCCCAGTTTTGATCTCGAACTGCTGGGGAAAACAGCGTGCTGTTTGTTTACATTTCGAGGTTCTGTAGCAACTAAAGATATTCAGTTGCTGTCTAGAAATCAGAACTCCTCAAGCATGCACTCCCAAACTAGACGAGACAGCATGCGAGATTCTTCTTGCTGGAGTTTCCGAGAGATAAGTTTCCTTATTGTCGACAATGGAATGACTGTGTGATGTGCCCCATATCAGATATATATATATAATAATGCAGAAACCTGAAGAGCAGCAAATACAAAAAGACAGCTTTTCAGCATTGTTTATATATATAATAGGCATGCTGATAGAGAGTGCATATCAACGTGCTGGACACTTTCATCCCATGCTTGTCTGAATTGTTTAATAAGGATTGTCTGCTGAAAGTTGAGCATCCTGCGTGCTGTGATCACAAGTGAAAAGATCAGTGTATGATCAAGAACTGCAAGCACGCGACAAAAGCAGTTGAATATCGAGCTTCCACAGACACATTTGTTTGAAAGCTTTGAAATGCTAAATCACGCTCGCTTGAAAATAACACCAGAAAGCAGTAAAAGCTGCATGTAAATCCAACCAGAAGCTTTGGATGTGCCTGTGTATATATATCCTGTGCAATTATAATCCAATGTTGGTAACACTGAGCATAGCTTTACCATACACGGTAGATTGAATACAAGTGCATTTCTATATAAACATTTTGAGCTTCAAAATCAAAATTATGCCTTTGAAACAAGTGTGTAACAATAGGACGTCAAACAAAGAAGGTATCAATAATTTTAGAATAACTTCCCATTCTTCTTTTGTCTTAACGTTCCTTTGTTGATTAGTGACAATGTGATGATTCTGTCCACCTACAAGGTAGTCGAGTAAGGTGACGCTTCAATGTTATGCCGCTGCCTTCCATAAGAAGAAAGATATCTTGAAAGGTAATCCTTTGACCCATATCATTTTGACCCATTCGTCGCTTCCATTGTTTGTGGATCAGAGTCCAGTTGTAGAATACTGCAAAAAGAGAAAACAGTTAGTGAAAAGAGATTTCTCAAAGATGCCCTTAGTGCCTTCCATTTCTTTCTCTACTTTCTTGCAACTCTTATTCTCAGTTTTGAACATTGTAGCTTATCATCGTTTACTATCCTCCTGCTCAAGACATCAAGATCCCAGAAATGAAAACATTCGATGTTACCAGTATCAGGAGCATGGTTTGCCAGGTGGTCTGCTAGGTTGTTACCCTCTCTGAGTATGTGAGATACCTTGTAGTTACACCCCGATTTGAGAAATTTGATTTCCTCCACCATATCCATAATGTTCCAGGGTGGTTTCCATTGTCCATCTATGATCTTTTGAAGCATCAGTGAATCTGTCTCGAGCCAAACATTAGACATATTCATTGATTTGCACATTCTCATTGCCTCTACTATTGTTGTTGCCTCAGCTTCATTGTTAGAGCCCTCCTTAATTTCTCTTCCTTCTGCATATATCAAGTCACCTCTGTCAGCTCTTAAACAAAACCCAATTGAACTTCTCCCTGGATTCCTTCTACATACTCTATCAGCATTCACTTTTATCCAACCCGTTGGCGGAAATTTCCATAGCCCTTTATCGACCTTCAGACGGGGTGTATATTGGTCCATCATAGTTAGAAGATCAATCCACTTGTGAGGTACATGAAGTCCTGGTTTTTTCAGTTGTACTAGTGTTTGTAGCGTTGATGAAATTTGGTAGATAACTCTATTTACTGACACTGATTCGCCGTATTTCAAACTATTTCTTCTCTTCCATAACTCCCATACAATACATGCAGGTAAAGCTTGAAAGACTGATTTTAGTCTAGGTACAACTGGAGTCGTCCAGCATTTTGTAATTGCTTGATGCAAAGACAAACCTTCTGAGTGAATTCCTGCTCTCGTTAGGAAGTACCTCCATACAGTCGAAGCTGCATTTGATGTGAAGAAAAGATAAACTAGAGACTCCTCATTAGAATCATCACAACACCAACATTTAGAAGCAATTGAGTATCCTATTCTACGCAAGAAATCCTCAAGTGGCAGTTTTACTTTCCACACCTTCCACAAAAAGAAAGATATCTTGAAAGGTAGGCCTTTGACCCATATCATCCTGTAAGCTATCCTTGGATTTTCTCTTCTTCTCAAGTAATCCCATGCAGTTTTTACAGAGAAATGTCCCTTTGGTTCAAGCATCCAGACCGGAATATCTAACTCTGCACATTCTTTTGGTGGAGTAATGTTCTGCACAATGTGATTAGCCCACTCTTCAGGTAAAATTTGAAATAATTTTTCCACATTCCACATACCATTATCAATCAAATCATTGACGTTTTGTATATTTTCATCAATGGGGAATGTTGTTGGCATTTGGAAATATAATGCTCCCATCTCTGTCCAATTATCGAACCAGAATTGAGACGATCCCATTCTCAATTATGGAAATTAAACCTAAATTGAGGAATTAGGGGTTAAAATTGGTGGCTTAGAATTTGGGATTTGAGGGGCCATTTGAGGTCCGATTTTGGTGTTCTTGATATGTACACACTCGTGGGAGGATGAGGATTCTATTGATATAATTTTTGTCAGATTCCAAGATGTGGGCCTGGGGGCTGGGTTTGAACAATTTCACGATTTTTGATGTAAATTTAATATTTTTCGAAAGGGCTTTGTTCTCTTAGCATATTTTAATGGTTATTTACTCATTATAACTAGATTTGGATCATCAGGAGGTCGATTCGTGAGGGCGAAGGCATTACAAGATAGAGCTTGGACCGGATCGAGGTAAGTAATGACTGTAAATACTATCCTGAGGGTTTGAAACCCTTGATTTCACATTGTTGTGCTACTTTATGGTGACACACACGTTGGATGACGAGCGTGGAGCCGTGTACCATTGGGGATTGTGACTTTGTCCGTCCCATGCGAATGTTAAGCCACATATTTGATTTGAAATCTTATGATATTCCATATTTTAGAGAGTGATATTATATTTTGGGTTGTATGTCGTATTTGGGGCGTTGTGCCGACCTCTTGAGAACCTTAGGGGAATTTTCACTATTTTTCCTCACTGTATTTGTTTTGAAAGCATATTCTCGGTCATGTTTTACCTGATTATTATTTAAAATTGGTTTTGTCACTTTACCTCTTGAAA